>OY725324.1:71215532-72687720 GCA_963242795.1 Inga leiocalycina
ATTCCTCCTCTGAAAACGCCGGTGGTTGGATGGAACCAACCACCAGTGCATAATGAATCTCTTAGCTAGAACTGTCAAGGACTTGGGGCTACCTTGATAGTTCGAAACCTTAAAGCAGAATGCTTAAAAAATAAGCCCCAGATTGCCTTTCTCATGGAAACAAAGCAAAAAAGTCAAGTTGTGAGGAAGGCTATAAGGAAATATGGGTTTAAAGAAGATTGGGTTGTGGACCCAGCTGGTAGAAGTGGAGGTTTGGTGCTCTGGTGGTCTGAGGATATCATTGTCAATATCTTGCTCTTATCACCTCATATAATTCATACTAGTTTATTGTCTTCAATATTTGAAGTACCAGAGTATGCCACCTTCATATATGGTCCTATTGATGAGCGAGAAAAGAAGCAGTATTGGCAAGAGGTAGTTCAAATAGGGCATGGAGTCAATTCTCAATCATGGATATGCCTCGGGGACTTTAATGATATAGCCTCACCATTTGAAAAAAGTAGGGGGAACCCAAAATCATGGCACAAAATCATTAATTTTCAGAATTTCATATCTGATTGTTCTCTCTTGGATTTGGGTTATAATGGGTATGGTTTCACTTGGTGTAACAATAGAGAAGGACATGTTATAGTATGGGAAAGACTAGACAGAGCACTAGGGAATGTATCTTTACGTGAAAAGTTTCCTTTAATTCAGGTGTTTCATATTGATCCTGTTGGTTCTAACCATCACTTTCTCTTGATTAACTTTAGAAGTGAAATTAGGGTACTCGTCCATTTTCATTTTGAAAGCATATGGGCATCTCATTCTAATTTCCACCACACTGTAAAAGCAAGTTGGGGTATGCAATCTGTTAATGATGGAACTAATATCAATTCATTTTGTACCCAATTGAATGTGTGTAGGGAATCTCTTATTCAGTGGAGTAAAATCGAATTCCCCAACAACAAGAAGAGAATAGAGAAGCTCAAGGCAGAGTTGTCCATTTATACCCAGGGTGCTCGAACTGTTGATAATATACATAAGGCAAATACTATATTGGCGAAACTTGATGAAACATTTGCTAGAGAAGAACAATACTGGTGGCAATGCTCTCGGATTGACTGGTTGAAAGCGGGGGACAAGAATTCAAAATTCTTTCATTTATCAGTTATTAAAAGAAGGCAGCAGAATAGCATCTTGTGTATCAAAAATGATGACGGAGTATGGCTATCAGAGGAACGTGATATTGCTAGAAACATCTCTAATTTCTTCCAGAATCTCTTCCTCCCATCAGACCAACGTTCATTTGCAACGGTGTTGAGTTACATAGAACCTGTCATCACAGATCAGATGAACGCAAATTTAGTTGCGCCTATCTCAGTGGAAGAAATCAGAAATACAGTGTTTAGTTAGGGTGGTTCAAAAGCACCAGGCCCTGATGGTTTCTCAGGTAAATTTTATCAATCAGCCTGGTTTGAAATTGGTGATAGTGTTTGTAAGATGGTATTGGAATTTTTTGCAGGCAAAACTGTGTTAAATAGCATAAATACCACAAATGTGACCTTGATAGCAAAAATTCTAAAACCAGAACATATGTCACAATTTCATCCGATTGGATTATGCAATTTCTCATATAAGATTATTTCTAAAATTATAGCTAATCGGATGAGACCTCTTCTAGATCATTGCATCTCCCTGAATCAAAATGCCTTTGTACCTGGTAGATTAATCCATGATAATATTATTATTGCACATGAAGTTTATCATTATCTTCCAAGAAAGAAAAAGGGGGCAAGTATGAATTTGCTTTGAAAATGGATATGAGTAAAGCTTATGACAGGGTGGAATGGGATTTTCTTGAACAAGTCTTACTGAAGTTTGGTTTATGCTCTGAATGGGTCAATTTGGTAATGAAAAGTTTAACGTCAATCAGTTTGAATCTGTGTATATCAGGAGAGAAGATTTCTTCTTTTGAGCCGGGTAGAGAGGTCTTCGCAGGGGGACCCTTTCTCACCTTATCTATTTATACTGGTTGTAGAGGTTCTATCTATCATGATCATCAAAAATCAACAACGGGGAACACTCAAAGGTATTAAACTTAGCATTTCATGCCTCGAACTCTCTCATAGCTTTTTTTACTGATGATGTATCAATTTTTATGAATGCTAAAGAGAGTAACTGCAACAATCTAGCTCATCTTCTTTCTCTGTATTGCTCTGCTTCTGGCCAATCTGCCAACTTAGATAAATCCAATATCTTTTTCTCAGCAAATACACCATTAGAGGTGAGGAATAAAGTTGGTCAGCTTCTAAGAATCTCGGCAGCAGAGGATCCAGGAAAAATTTGGGTATTCCTAGCATTTGGGGTAAGACTAAATATCAAGCTCTCTCATACATCCGAGAACAGGTGAGATCAAAGGTACAGGGATGGAGTAGATCTACTCTACCATATGCTGGACGTGATGTCATGATCAAATCAGTGATTAATGCTCTCCCAATTTATCCTATGAATTGTTTTAAATTCCCAGTACAGACTTGTAAAGAGTTGAATAGCTTGATTGCTAATTTCTGGTGGGCCAATAGTCCGAGGGAGAATAAAACACATTGGAGGTCGTGGGAGCATCTTACTAAGGCTAAAAATGAAGGAGGTATGGGCTTCCGTGACTTTACCATTATGAATTATGCACTGCTTATGAAAACAGCGTGGCAGGCTATGAAAAATCCAACTGCGTTATGGGTTCAGGTACTGAAAAGTGTGTATTTCCCAAAGGCTGAATTTATTGATGCAAAAAGAGGACCTAAGGCCTCTTAGTGTTGGTTGAGCATAATGGATAGATGTGAATTTATTAAGAAGGAGTTGATATGGGACATTGGAGATGGTAAAAATATCCGAATTTTGGGTGATAATTGGGTCCCGTATACTATATTCCCTGAGGCTCTAGCTGGCAATACAGATCATATTGTAAAATATGGGAGAGTAAGTGACCTTATTGTAGAAGGTCAATGGAATCTTAACCCTATGCGTAATTTTGTCTCAACAAAAATTTTAAGTGTAATTGCTGAAATTCCATTAGCCAACAATGGAATCGAAGATAAACGTATTTGGACCCCTGCTACAAATGGTGAATATTCAGTCAAGGTTGGATATAAGGTTGAGAAAAAACGTGTTCAAAAAGTGAATCAAAGGCCAAGTACATCCTGTGTCCTGTATCAAGCACATTGGAAGCAGCTATAGCACCTGGATGTCATACCAAGGGTTCAACACTTCTTATGGAGAGTGTTAAACAATGCCATTGCCATTAATCTCAGTCTTTTCAGGTGCAAGAGATCCCCTATTGCCACATGTCCAATCTGTAATGCTAAGGAAGAATCCATTGAGCACTTATTCCTCGGACAAAGTATGTTTGGTTTGGCTACAATCTTGGGTTTCGAATTGAAGACAACCAGGTTCACAACTTTAAAGCTTGGTGGATAAACATTTCAAGTAAAAATTTCAATCTTGCAAGGCATGAACTATCCTTTGTATGCTTGCTACTCTAGTGTATTTGGAAGAATATGAATATGAAGGTGTTTGATAATGAGACTCCTCATCCGTTGTTGGTCATTGAATCTGCTATGAGATTGAATAATGAGTTCTGGAACCAATCTCCCCATAACTCGATTGGGACTGTAATAACACAACCCGGTAACAGTGGTGTTCATTGGTCACGACCCCCAACTGGTGTTCTCAAGATCAACAGTGATGGTGCCTTTAAATCACCCTACTTGGATGCTGGTGTTGGTGTTATCTGTCATAACGACCTGGGTATCTTTTGTTGGGGTTTTGTGGACAAGGTAAAATCTATATCAGCTTCCATGACAGAAGCCTTGGCCTTGAAAAGAGCACTAATGCTAGCAATTGATATGGGACATGATAAAGTCATCTTTGAAACTGATTCTCAAAATTTGCTCAACTTTGTGAAGATGAAAAAACCAGACCATTATGAGTGGACAAGTCGAAGTATTGTACATGATGTGATTAATCTCCTGGAATCCAGAGCTGGGTTTTCTCTAAACTTTACCTTTAGAGAAGGTAACAGTGCAACTGATCATCTTGCAGATGTTGCTTGTAAGGGAGTGTACCCAATTGGGTGGGTTTTAGAGCCAACACTTTCTTTGTCTACCATTCTAGCTTTAGAAGTTCAGGAGGTTGATAACCCCTTCGTCACAACTTTACGACTTGGATACTGTATGTCTCTGGTTGAGGTTGTTTTTTGTTTGTTGTGTGTCTGATTCCTCGGTGTTTCAATTTATTATCACTCGTCTTTTTTCTTATTTCTCATGTAAGTTTCAATTCTGAATTAATATCAGTTGGATCTTTTGACCAAAAAACAAATTAACTTAACAGTAATATTGTTATGCTAATGATCGAGTAATTTCATATTATTGTAGTGTAGTGCTGTGGAGTCACAATCATACTGGGTTCAGCAATCCTTTCAAGCATGTGATTGTATCTGGCAATAATTGTGTTAGATAGCTTTTTTAAAAAAACAATACGTACAAATACTATTCAAATTTTAAAATTTTAAATTGATTCGGTTGGTAATAAGAGTAATGTGATTGAAAAAAAGAGTAATGAAATTGGCAACTCAAGTTTTTGAAAAATCACTTATTTAAAATTTTGAAGCTCTAGTGGTTTTTAAGTGGAATTCTCCCTTTTTTCTTAAATTGTCAATGGTAAATGAAATAGGTAAAAGGAGAAATTACAACTAGGATTTTATAATTAAATTAATTAAAATAAAAGACCTTGAATTTCTGAAATTATTCTTAGAAAATTCTGTCTTTTTTAATTAAAAAAAAAGTGTGTCATGATCATAATGCCCTTGAAATTAACTGTTCAACTTGAAGGCGGTATTTGTAACTTTTTTGTGGTGTAACCTAGCAATATATAAAATAGACTGATAAATTTAAAAGCGACCCGTTGATAAACTTGTTTCGTGTGACGTGTAAATTTTCTTTTAAAAGACCTTGATATTATGATACCACCTGTTATTAATATAATAATTAGTTGAATGTTGAATTTGATTCTAAATATAACATCAAAAATCATTTTATGGCCGTATTTATAATTTCAATTAATTGTTTGAGGGCATAATCATCATCATTTGATGGCGGTAATGCAGTTTGCGGGAGCATTCATTGTCTCAAGTCGTGTCATTTTTTATATGATTGTGGTGTACGTCATCGTTGAATCATGTATATGATGTAGAACTAGCTAGCTAGAAGCTAGTATTATCATCGACTCAGTCTGAAACAACTTGCATGGCACTTTAGTCACACAACCATACCATATCCATTGCACACAAGAAATTATAGAGAACCCGACAAAACGTGATCTCTTTAGGATACATCATAACAAGGGCCCGTGTGTGTTTTGGCTCCCGTGAATGAGTGAAAAAATAAAAGCTCCTTTAAAGGAAAATCCCTAAAATATACTATAAAAATGTTGAGATTTTAAAATGTTGTGAAAAAACATCACTATCCCTCACTTTGATTTTTCCTTTAAAATATCTCTTAATCCCTTGTCCGAGCTAGTCACCGGAGCTCCATCAATATTTTTTGATCGATCCATCAATCTTGCGGACAGCCAAAGCTCCCGGTTGGCGACCCCTTGCTGCTCGCGAACAAAATTCCCACAATTGAGTATTTACTATATTTATTTTGGTACTTGTTAGTGTGGTCTCACTATTTATTACTTCAGTTCAAAAATTTGAAATATATATTTTCTGACAATTTACTTTATTTTTTATGACAACTATTTACTTCATTTACTTCGCTATTTATTGCTCTTTTTTCAAAAATAGGTAGCAATAGAAGCATTCTCCATGAATTTATTCAAGTAGTAAGTAGGAAAATTCTAGTAATAAATAGTGAGGTGAATGCAGTAAATAGTCATCATCATAGGCCTTCTCCATGAATTTATTCAAGTGTAGGAGTTCTTAATGTTTTTTTTGAATTTTTAAAACAGGAGCAGTAAATATCTAAAAGAAAGTAATAAGTAGAGAAATAAATGTAGTAGATATTCATATGTGGGGTGTTTAGGGGGCATTTAAGAAAATAAAAGTGAGGGAAGTGATGTCTTTTCCATAACATTTCAAATTCCATAGACTAATTTGAAATTATTAAAATTCAATACACTAATTTATCTTTTTAAATTTTGAATTTTTTTTTGGAACTTTCCCTTTTTAAATGATATTAATATTTATTATTTACTCTGCAATATAACTTTCAGTTAATATAAATAAAATTCTAAAGTGAATTAAGATGGCCTTTTGGTTGTTTCTAGAGTTATATGTCAGTGTATGGTAACTTTTCCAAAAATCAATTTTATGCTTGAAGAAATAAAATTTATGTCACATTTATATTAACGCAAAATAAGTTAGTGTATGTAACTTTTCCAAAAATCAATTAACGTAAAATAATTTAAAATAGGGAAAATCGCTAGTAAATACTAAATAAGGAAATTAGTTGCTCTTTGCCACCAACAGACATGGGGTACTGAACTACCATTAAAATTGAACATAGAAAGACAAAAAAGCCCTTAGTTTGACAAGATGATTTTAGGCGGGAGGAAGGAGAAAGTGCATGGCTTCTCAGGCCTCCCAGCAACCCTCTGACTCCCCGTCTTTTCTTTATTTGTTTGGTGAGAAATTTCAAGAAAAACCCTCTGAATCCCATTTTCCTCTTCCATTTTAGGCATTTTGCAGAAGTTCAGTATCGTCTCCCCTCACTCGGCCGTCTCCTTGGCTTGTGTCCTTCGGCAATGTCGTCTTCGGGTGCTCCTCCAGCAGCCGCCGTCTTATTGGCTCGTGTCCTTCAGCTCTGTCATCTCCGGGTGCTCCTCCAACAATTACTCTTCCATGATGTGCAATTGATCTTCCATGATGTGCAATTGAGCTTCCGTTTTGTGCAATTACTCTTCCATGATATGTAAAGGATGATCCATTGTGCCAATGATCTTCCATTGTGTGCAATTACTCTTCCTTGATGTGCTAATAATCTTCTGTTTTGTTCAATTACTCTTCCATGATGTGCAATTAATCTTCCATTTTATGCAATGGATCTTTTTCATACGTGCCCAATGGTCATCCACCCGATGTGCAAAGGATGATGATCCATTATGTGCTAATGATCTTCTGTTTTGTGCAATTATTCTTCCATGAAGTGCAATTGATCTTCCGTTTTGTGCAATTAATCTTTCATGATGTGCAATTGATCATCCATGATGTACACCCGAGCTTCCGTTTTGTGCAATTACCCTTCCTTCCTGCACCTAGAACATGTATACACTTTCCTGTCCTAGAATTGAGACGCCCCTCTACTTGTTCGTGGTCTTACGGGCCGACGGCTTGTCGTTGGGGGCCACAAGAATATCTCATTCTCATAATCACTGAATCACAACTCATTTAACTTTGGCATGTCATGTGTATTAATTGGAGTCATTATTGTATTATATATCTTCTCTTGTACTGTACTTAAGTAACATGCTTCCACATATCGGTAAACATTCCCATTCACCACTTTGATGCATGCACAAGCATGTGAGCATGGTATACCAGACATTTCCCAAGCCTTGCAACCACATTCTCTAGATACAAGATTTACACCAACAACAACTTCTCCTACCGTACAGTGCCTCTTTGAACTCAACATCATTTGTAAACCTCTTGGGAGGACCTGAAAGCAATTCCTTCCACTTCACAGCACCATGCTCAGGGATAGGTGTAGGTGCACTTTGAATTACGTACGAAAGTTCTTCTGATATCCTACTTGATGACGATCCAACAATACATAACCCATCTAATCCTTCCATGGTCTCTATCCTACATCAAAATTTATTGTCAATTAATAACTCATTCTTCCCTACCACTTCAAAACACTACTAAATATTCATGTAACTTACCTTTGAGAAATTATCATTGGTTGTTCTTCATCTATCAACTCACTAACATCTTCAACAATATACAAATGTGCACATTTGTCATTAAATTTTACTATTTGTTCCACTCCTTCATCATCCTCAATGTCTACAATAGTGTTTTCATCTAATGTTGACGTACAGTGTGTACCTTAACTGCAATGTTTTACCTTTAATACCAAGACATGAACATATTGTTCTTCTAAGCTCATTGAGTGACATTCCTTCTCTTATATTACCATTCTTCCATTTGCTCTCCCACCAACATGTTGAGTCCTCCCTTGATCAGTGAAAATCTTTCCACCTATGTGGAAGAAGCAATATATTTCCTTTTGTACTATATTCATCACATTAACTTTAGACCTGCAACAATATGGCTTGAATGTCAACTAATCTGAATTTTATAATATGTTTGACCTATAATAAACTAGTTAATTTGTAATTATATTTTCATCTATAACAAACTAATATGCGATAAAACATGCATAGTTCAACTGCTTCATTGAAGATTTTTTTCAAAAACATTCAACACTATAGAGACAGCACCACACAATGCCTTTGAACTAAATTTCATCAAAACCAGCAAGCAATATTACCCAAACATAGAAAAAAATTATTATTTCCAGCAACAATCAGGAAACAATACCCAATACGGAAGATCAATTGCACACAACGGAAGATCATTGGCACATAATGGATCATCCTTTGCACATATCGTGGATGACCATTGGTTCTCATAGGAAAAAGATCCATTGCACGAAACGGAAGATCAATTGCATATAATGGCTATTACATGTGAATCTCCATTGCAGCATTATTACTTCTAGCAACAATCACGCAACAATACCCATTACACACAATACACAATACACAATATACAAATCCACATCAACTAAAATCAAAAACTTCACAATAATGGCCAAACTCATAATATCTAAGGAACCCCCAATTATATTTACTATTTCATTACTCACACACGTAGCAATGCACAATACTAAGTTCCACAACCAATATACAAATCATCACCTCCATCAAAAATTGAAATATGAAGAATGGCTTCAGAGTGATCCATCGACTCCATAGTGATTGACCTCCGACGGACTCCACAGTGATCGACGGCCACAACAGAAGACTCGCATAACTGCACTCCACCAAACATGATAGCTAAACAAGCCACTGTAATAAAATTAATCGTTTGCTTCTGCCTATAGTGTCATCTTTCCAAACTAAACTAAGGGCCTTTTTGTCTTTCTACGTTCAATTTTAATGATAGTTCAGTACCCCATGTTTGTTGGTGGCAAAGAGCAATTAATTTCCTTATTTAGTATTTACTAGCGATTTTCCCTTTAAAATAAGTTAAACAAAACACACACCCATTTGTTTCGATATCACTATATTTCTAGTGATAATGAAAGACCAGGTTGGGGGAATATAATAGAGACCTATATAAACCCTACAAAACTTAATAATAGAGACCTATGTGCGTAAACCTGGATTTTTCATTAGAGTTCACCCTTACGAACAATATTTATCTCGACTTTTCACTTAGTAATTCATTCTTTGAGAATTAGTATTAATTTAATTCCAATTTCTTCAACAACCAAATCTTTAAACTCCCTACCGCTAAATCTTCGTTGGGACTGTTTTTCGTGTGGAAAGGGAATCGTTTCATAATCACCCGACCTAGCAAACCGGTGTCGTTTAGTGATTGCTTGTTTTAGATTAAAAGGACGGGTTAAAAGTATTATTGCCTTTACAATTTGATCACATTTTAATTTTAATCCTTGTAATTTTTAAATCAGTGTTTTAAATTTATAACTTTTTATAGTTTTATAAGGACTTAATTTGAGTTTAATGACATTAATTTTCAGTCGACATTAAGCATAGGAGCCTATATTTTTTTAACAAGTTTTAGTTTTGACCCTTATACGTTTAATGAGTTTTGCTTTTGTTCCTATACTCAACAGCGCTAAAAGTTAATGCTATTAAACTTATAACGAGTCCTTATTAAACCATAAGGGGTAAAAACACCATGATTTAAAATTATATGAACCAAAATTAAAATTCAATGAAACTATATAAGGATCATGTGTTAACCCTAAAAATTAAAGAAATATATTATATTTCTCCGGTCCTCAATGTAAGACCTAGCTACTTAACTAATTTGATTGTATTAAGGAAGCTTGACAAATTAGTTAATATAACATATTTTCTTAAAAAACACCATAACCATCTTTCTTAATTCCCTCTCCTTCTCTTATTTGATTATTGGCAAGGGAGTAGTATCAACATAGATAATTTAGAAAAAAATTGATAAATATGAAAAGTTCTTAGTACATTTAATACTATATTAAAGAGCGAATAAATAATTATTTTGTAGGCCAGTTAAAAATGTAAGACGGTCTAGCAAGGTGCTTCTGGTCGTCACTGATCCTACTAACTTCATCAATAGTGGAGATGGAGGAGGTTGGAGGTGGTGAGATCTAAAGTAGGAAGCTGACATGGGAAGAGGAAGAGATTAAAAAGGGTAGAGGAGAGAGAAAGAGGAGTAGGGTTTGTGACTCTATGTTATGTGAGGGGTATTTTAGTAAAAATACTTCAACTTTGAAATCCAAGATTCTCCCCAATCACTTATATATTCTTTCAATTTCTTAACAGACCTTTTGGAGTTTTGAAATTTTAAATGATATTTAAATGAAATTTTCCCTACTTTTCATCTGTTATTATTTTGAATTTGCTCTCATATGATATAAGGTATTTTAAATATGGATTAAGTTAAAAAGTTATTAAATTTTAAGGTAAAGTTAATAAAATTTAAAGTTTTTCTTGGTACCTGTGAAACATGTTGAAAGCACCCCATCGGCCTCTAAATATAAACTTTAAATTTGTGAATGAGCTTGTTCTAAAATATAAGCTTTATTTTAATTTTGTCAAAGCATTTATTACATTTTTTTTCCAACTTTATCCCTTGATTGTATTTATTGCATTTATTATGTCTCTCACTTATCATATTTATAAATAAGGGTATAGTTAAAAAAATACATATCTATTGATCTTAAATAATTTTAATTGTTACCTTAATATACATAAATCAATTATTTAAAATTTATATGCAGGGATGGAGGGAGTATGTTATAAAAAGGACTAGAAGAGTGAAAAAGTTGGCACAGCACCCGGAGCATCTTGAAAGAAGGAGGGTCCAGCTGCGACAAGATTATGCATGAAAATCCAATCATTTAATTCCAAATTTTTCCCTGTCCAAGTCAAGTTTCCTTCTTCCCTCGAGTACCCAAACAACTCCCCCTCCCCCTCCAGCCAATAGGCAATAATAACACAAACAACCGCACTAAATTTTTTTGAACCAGCGTAAGTTAGAAACAACGAGCGCTGATCGGACCGTTAAATTTACACCCTCCGGTTTTATTTATAAATAATTTTCTCCTTGATTGCACAAAATGAACTGATAGTTAAAAATAATGATTGTGTCAAAAATGCCATGTTTTTTCCATGTATGCCCCTATTTATGTAAAGAGTATAGGAGAGAGAATAGATAAAAAGTATGAGAGATAATGAGTATAAGATATGAGAGAGAATGAGTATTTAATAAAAGTAAAATATGAAAGAGAAGCTTACATTTTCAAGCAAAAAGTGAAAGTTGCTTATAAAAAGGGACCAACACTATGAGAGAGAAAGTTATTTATAAATAGAACAGAAGAAAATAGCTTTAATGGGATTTGATATCCACGCTTGCATGCTCCCCCTCAGTTTGAGAGACTTGGATGGCAACACCTGGGAACTTTTCTCTATCACTAACTCCGATCTTGTCTTTGGGCCAAAATAAGTTGGAATATATCCCAAACACTTCTCTTCATTGTTTCTTTTTCTTTTTAGTGATTTAGCCTTTCTTTAGATCATCAGATTCTATATAAAATGAGTGATATTTTAATATCTTATGGGCAAAAGATAGTGTTGTTTTCAATTTTTTACAATTTTTCAAAGATTTTACATAAAAATCTGTATAGTTTCTTTTTCATTAAGAGTATTAAATCTTTGAAAAATTGTAGAAAATTGAAAACATTACCTGTTTTTTTACTTATAAGATATTAAAATGTCACTTATTTTATGTAAAATCTAATTATTCAAAGAAATTTTTTTTTTGTTCAAATTATTCAAAGAAATAAGAAAAACATATTTGGAAAGTGGGGGAATTTAAGGGGCAGCGGGGGCAGTAGACACCCCCCTCCCTTCGGATTTAGCATATTACCTTAATTGCCATGCATCATCAATTGTATTTTTGTGTTAATCATTAGCTTAAAAGTAATATTGTTATGCTAATGATCGAGTAATATCATATTATTGTAGAGTAGTGCTGTGGAGTCACAATCATTCTGGATTCAGCAATCTTTTCAAGCATGTGATTGTGTCTGGCAATAATGGTGTTCCATGGCAATTTTTTTCTCACGTTGAATTGTCAATGGTATATGAAATAGGTAAAAGGAGAAATTACAACTGGAATTTTATAATTAAATAAATTAAAATTAAAAACGTTGAATTTCTGATATTATTCTTAGAAAAATCAGTCTTTTTTAATAAAAAAAATGTGTGCCATGATCATAATGCCCCTTAAAATTAACTGTTCAACTTGAAAGCGATAGTTATAATTTTTTTGGTGTAACATAGCAATATAAAATTGACTAATATATTTAAAAGCCACCCATTGATAAATTTCTTTTGTGTGACATGTAAATTGTCTTTTAAAAAAACTTGATAATATGATACTCGATTATTAATATAATAGTTAGTACAATGTTAAATTTGATTTTAAATATCAAATCAAAATCTATTTTATCTCTCATATTTATAGTTTCAACTAATTCTATGAGGCCATAATCATCATCATCTTCATGACGGTAATGCAGTTTGTGGGAATAATTATATGAGTGTTCGTTTGAAATAATGATTAAAATATTTAAAAATAACTTTTTAATCGTGATTTATGATATACGAGATAAATATGTGAGAAGAATTTTATCTCAATTTACATGAAAAACAGTTTATAAATAATCTCAACACTAATATAAACATGCCCTGAGTCAATGTCTCAAGTCGTGTCATTTTTTATATGATTGTGGTGTACGTCATCGTTGAGACATGTATATGACGTAGAACTAGCTAGCTAGAAGCTAGGATTATCATCAACTCAGTCTGAAATAACTTGCATGGCGCATTAGTCACACAAGTACACAACCATATCCATTGCGCACAGGAAATTATGGAGAACCCGACAAAACGTGAACTCTTAAAGGATTCATCATAACAAAGGCCCGTGCGTTTTTTTTCACCCGTGAGTTCTTTTAAAGGAAAATCCCTGGAATAGACTATTATCAAAATCCAAGTAGGATTCAAATTTCAATAACTAGTTTTTGGGATTTTAAAATGTTGTGAAAAAAAATCACTATCCCTTGATTTTTTTTCCTTTAAAATATCCCTTAATCCCTCGTCGGGAGCTGGGAGCCAGTCTCTATCAATCTTGGGGATAGCCAGAGCTCTAGGCTAGCCTGCCCCCAAAAAAAAAACTCCCACAATTAAATATTTACTATATTTATTTTGTTATTTACTATTTTAGTTTCAGTATTTATTATTTGAGAGAATTCCATGAAAATACCATTTAAACTTCAAAATCTTAAATTAGTTATTTGATAAGAATTTACGTGTCAATCTCATTACTCTTTTTGTTAATCTTATTTCGCTTTTTGTCAACGGGATTTTAAAGTTCAAATTTTATTTTTTTTAGAATTTTCCCTTATTACTTTTAGTTTGAAAATTTGAAAAATGTATTTGCTGACTATTTACTTTTTTTGTATGAAATTATTTTTTTTTTTTTTGATAGCACATGAAATGCTACAATCGCCTCAAGGATTATCCTCCTAAGTCAACAAACAGTATGAACCTCTTTTCATCAGTAAGTAACAAGCTCATAATAGCTATAGGTGGCAAAAAAGTGATATGGAGATCCATCATCATCTTCCAAGCTTCCTTTGCCATAACATCTGCAACTGTGTTAACATCTCGAGCACAATGACGCATCTCCACTTCCTAGTCTCTGTCCATCAACATGCGAACTTCCATGATAAAGTGAAAATCTGAATGTTCCTTAGACACCATGGCCTGAATTAGTTCCATGATTTCACTGCAATTACACTCAATAAGGATTTGTCTGTATGAAATTATTTACTTCGCTATTTGTGGCTCTTTTTTCAAACATAGTTAGCAATAGGAGCATTCTCCATGAATTTATCAAGTAGTAAATAAGAAAATCATAGTAATAAATAGTGAAGTAAATGTAAATAGTTAACGACATAGGCCTTCTCCATGAATTTATTCAGGTGTTGAGTTCTTAATGTACTTTTCAAATTTTCAAAACAGGAGAAGTAAACATCAAAAGAAAATAATAAATAGCGAAATAAATGTAATAAATAAATATTCAAGTGTGGGGTGTTTAGGGGGCATTTAAAAAAATAAAAGTGATGTCTTTCTACAACATTTCAAAAAATTTCATAGACTAATTTTGAATTATTTAAATTTAATACATTAAATTTTATTTTTAAATTTTGAAAGTATTTTTTTTTATTTTCCCTTTTTAATTGATATTAATTATTTAATATTTACTCTTTAATATAACTCTCATTTAATATAAATAACATTCTAAAGTGAATTAAGATGCCCTTTTGGTTGTTTATGGAGTTATACGTTAGTGTATGGTAAGTGGTAACTTTTCCAAAAATCAATTAACGCAAAATAATTTAAAATAAGTTAAACTAAACACAACCATTTGTTTCGATATCAACCTATATTTCTAATGAAAGACATGGCCGGGGGAACATCATAGAGACCTATATAAGCCCTATAAAACTTAATAATAGAGACCTATGTGTGTAGCCTGGATTTTTCATTAGAGTTCACCCTTACGGGCAATATTTATCTCGACTTTTCACTTAGTAATTCATTCTTTGAGAATTAGTATTAATTTAATTCCAATTTCTTCAACAACCAAATCATTAAACCTTCTACTGCTAAATCTTTGTTGGGACCGTCTTTCTTGTGGAAAGGGAATCGTTTCATAATCACCCGACCTAGCAAACCCGTGTCGTTTAGTGATTACTTGTTTTGATTAAAAAGACGGGTTAACAGTATTATTGCCTCTACAATTTGATCACATTTTAATTTTAATCCCTGTAATTTTTAATCAGAGTTTTAAATTTATAATTTTTTATAGTTTTATAAGGACTTACTTTGAGTTTAATGACATTAATTTTCAGTCAACATTAAGCATAGGAACCTATATTTTTTTAACAAGTTTTAGTTTTGATCCCTATAAGTTTAATGATTTTTGGTTTTGTTCCTATACTCAACGGCATTACAGTTAATGCTATTAAACTTTAGACCAAGTCTTTATGCAACTATAAGAAGTAAAAATCATGATTTAAAATTATATGAACCAAAATTAAAATTTGATGAAACCGTAAGGACTAAAAATGGCGTTAACCCTAAAAATTAAAGAAATATATTATATTTCTCTGATTCTCAATGTAAGATCTATTTAACTAATTTTATTAGATTGAGGAAGTTAGACAAGTTAGTTAATATAACATATTTTCTTAAAAAATATCATAACCATGTTTCTTAATTTTCTATCCTTTCTCTTATTTGATTTTTGGCAAGGGAAATATGGATAATTTTAAAAAAAATTGATAAATATAAATAAGTTGACATTTAATCCTATATTAAAGAGCGAATGAATAATTATCTTGCAGTCCAGTTAAAAAAGTAAGACGTCCTTACAAGCGTGCACCCTCTTGCTCAGGAATCCTAGATAGTGTTGAGATAGACATTGCCACGTTAACCTTCCACATAAGCAATCATGTCATCTTTATTATGATCCTTTGGTGATATTTACAGGGTCGAGTGAGAAGGAATTTTTTTAGTTTTATTTATAAATTACATCATTAAATTTTTTACCTAAATATATAATTTTACTTTCCATCTATTATTTTATCGTCTCTGTTCTCTTATGATATAATGTTTATTGAATAAGGATAAAGTTAAAGAGTTATTAAATTTTAATACTAATGAGTTAATTAATGAAGTTTACTGTTTTTTTAATATACGTAAAACAAGTTAGAAGTAATTTATAAAACACAGGAGAGGAGTAATAAAAGTTGGCACGGCACCTAGAGCATATCCAAAGAAAGAGGGTCCAGCAGCTGGGTCCTGCTGCAACGAGATGCATCAAAGTCCAATTATTTAATTCCAAATTTTTCTCTGTACAAGTCAAGTCTCCTTCCCTTGAGCACCCAAAAAACCTCCTCCCCAAGCCAATAGGTAATAATAACACAAACAACCACACTAAATTTTTTGAACCAGCGCATGTTAGAGACAAGGATCAGACCGTAAAATTTTAGCGCAATCAGAGAATAAATCGCCACTTGATCCCATCGAGTAGCTGTAGATCACACCGTTAAGGAACATGCTACTGGGAAAAATATTCCGTTAAGGGGCATTCACAATTTGCATCACGCTTTATCTAAACCAACCACACAAATATTCTTCTTCACTTGGAGCATAATTATTAAGCAAATGAGTCCTTTTTGTGGGCAAGAGACGGAGCTGGTGAACAAAGAGACTGCTCATCTTCATGAACAAGATAAAATGAGAGTTCTCTATGAAGCTTCATATAAAGGCTGTGTTTCAAACCTTGAATTCATTGCTTCTGGAAGACCCAGGAATCTTGTACAAAATTAGCTCACAAACTATCTTCATAGAAACTCCTTTGAACATATCAGCTTTCCATGGCCACCTCGAGTCCACAAAAACCGTCCTTTCTCACAAGCCAGAACTTTCCCTTGAGAGCAACTCTTCACTAGTATAAAATATAGATTCTATTATCTAAAGGATGTCCCTTTTTCAAAAAGAAAAATAAAAAAGAAAGGCAGTGACATTTTTATAATTATAGGTGAAAACTAAATAACTTTAGGCGTCTCCAATTTAAAAAGGGACGTCTAAAATTAAAAAAAAAAATTTTACTTTAGATGTCCCCAATCCAAATAGGGACGTCTAAAGTGTTTAGACGTCCCTATTTGGATTGGGGACGTCTAAAGTAAAAAAAAAAAATTAAATCAAGGATACCCTTTGGCATCCCTAATATATATTTTGGCATCCTTGATATAATCAGAGGATATCAAGGACTCCTTTTTGGGTCCCTTTAATTTAAAGGCACATCTTGATACATCAGGGACGCCATATATTAGGGACGCCATTAGATGATATTAAGGACATCCTTTGGTGTCCCTAATATATATTAGGGACGCCAAAGGGTGTTCCTAATTTAAAAAAAATACAAAGAAATTTTTTTTAACTTTATATTAGGGACACCAAAGGGTGTCCCTGATTTAAAAAAAAATTTAAACTTTAGACGTCCCTATTTAGATTGGGAACATCTAAAGTAAAATAAAAAGTAAAAAAAAATAATTGGATAACTTTACGCGTCCCTAAATTAAATTTGGAATGCCTAAAGTTATCCAATTTTTTTTTTACTTTTTAAATTTAGGACGCCAAAAATAATTCAAATTTATATTGACAGTCTTTATTTGTCAGGTTTACTGTCAGTTTTATTCTACTTTTACATTCATCATTTTCTTCCCATCGCTGCAAACACAAGAAGAGTCACTGCGCCTTGCTTTTTAACTCTTGCTTCTTCTTCTTTATATGCTCTTTTTACTCTTGCTTCTTTCTTTCTCTCTCTTTTTTTCACTTCGATCCAGATTTGTTATGCTTTCTTACCATTTTTTATTATTTTATCTTCTTTCTCTTTTTTCTTTAGGTTTCCCTTCTATTTTATCTTCTAACTCATGTTGTTATGGCTTGTAGATCGAGACTCTGAAACATGCCTCATGGCCACGTTCCCGCCGAGAAAATGAGGTTCATCTCTCACTGTCGCTCTTCTCTATTCATTATTACGAGAAAATAAATTTCAATAATAGAAGGAGATAAGTTTTTTGCAATTGATTCCTCTTATTGTTTTCATCTTCTGGCTATGAGATTTCAGCTTTGGAGTTATTATTGTGTAGATTTTGGATTTGGAGTTCAGATACTATATCTGTAATTTTTGGTTTTAAACACTGTTTAGTCCAGATCCGTAATATAAACGATTTTTAAAAAAAAAAGCACACACACTTTAGACGTCCCCATTTGATTTTAGACATCCTCATTTTGAAATGAGGACGTCTAAAGTGTCAGTGTAGCACTTTAAACGTCACCATTTTAAATTTGGGATGTCTAAAGTCCAGACCTTATGCGTCCTTTTATTTAAGGACGTTACTACCATTTTTTCCTACATCGCTCACATAGACGTCACCTTATTTTCAGACATTAAAATGCCTAAAAAAGGGACGTTAAAACCATTTTTTGTAGTAGTACACGAAGCACACCTCTCCACTTAGATTCTGCAGAAGGTCATATTGACACCATGAAGCAACTGTTAAAAGCTCGTGAGGTGGCATGCTTTTGGTTCGTGACCAAGAAGGCAGAATTCCCTTGCACTATGCAGTTATAAGAGGCAAAAGAGTTGTTGTGTTAGAGCTGATCAGAGTGATAAGCTACCTTTAGTTGCCTAAGGGTTATCAAGAATAAAAATCAAATTAATACAATACAGTGCACAACTCAGATCATTTCACTTTGAGGAGTCGATTATGAAACTAATCCCTCGTAAACTAAGTAATTACAATGCAAAATTGACAAAGGTAAAACATGATTGATTTTCAAAACAATGAAGAATGCAATTAAAACAGACATTTTTGGGATTTTCAAATAAGAAGGAATGGAAATGGGTTAAAAATGCAAGAAATGAAGATGCTCTTCGAAATGGTTTTCAATAACTATCCTTGCTAATTAAAATGTTTAGGAAGCTAATACACTAAGCTTCTAAATTCCAAACCTCATTTACCAATGAATCTAACATTACAAGAGAGAAACCCCTACTCTTCAAATGTTATCAAGTCCTCTTAGTGTTATGAGTTCCTTTAAGTTTCCTAATATACCAAACCTCAATTACCAGTGAGTCTAATGCTTAAACTCATGAACCCATTCATTTAATCATTATTAAAACCTCTTTGAGAGTGATTATAAAATAAGTAATGTATTTAGGTTCAATTCTAGTTCCAATTAAATTAAATTATCTAACAATATCATGTTAAATAGATAGAAATCAATAGAATCATAGAGAAACACATATATAACCATCTATATTGATTAGTACAAATCCTCAATACAAATCTAAAATCACAAGACCTCAATCGATGGAATAAAACATAGCTAAAATCATAGTCTCAATATATAAATGAATTCCTAAACGAAAGAAATCGCAAAATACTAAACTATGGGTAATTTAAACTCACCTTTGAGGCACATGTGAGCTCAAGTCATCTCTAAATCATCTTCAAGAGCATAAAATTTCCTACCCACTCGTGAGAATAGGTTCAAGAAATATTATCACAATCTAATTCAAACACACAGCCATCAAATCATCAATTAAGGTAATCAATTAGTACTAAATCAAAGGAGAATTGTGGCTGAATATGAGCATAAAATTAGAGTGCCACGGTCTAGTTTTGGAGGTTAAAGGTCGCTGGCAGAGATGGTGAAGGCTACGAAAATAGAGAAGGAAGCAAGATGGAGATGGTACGGTGGAGTAAAGCTCGAGCTCTCAAAAATGTCGAAGTGGAAGGTGAAGGTGAAGATGACGATGATGATTGTGGATGGTGAAGGAGGGAGAGAGAACAAAGGTGATGGGTTCAATGTTGTTCGCCACGCCCTCCCCTCTGAGATTCTCACCCTCTGCCCTCTGAAACTAACCTAACTCTCTGGAATAAAACGCAGAAATTTTGTGAGACCAATCTATCATTTTGCAAATTAGTGGGACTAAACTGTCATTTATGAAAGGAGAAGACTCATGCAAGGTCACATTAGTAGACACAAAGATCAGGAGAGTAACACTGATAACCTTTCTGAACTCTAGAATAACTAAGAAAGACATACCTCAAGGACTTAGGATCGAGTTTACTAACATTTGGATGGACATCTCAAACAAAGCAGGCACAGCAAAATTTTTTTAGATTGACAGGAAACAACTTAGTGGTAGGAAACAGAATGGAATATAAACGTCACCATTAAGGACAGCCGAAGGCATGCGATTGATGAAGAAATAGGTAGTAGACAGGGCAACAACACAAAAGGATTTAGGGACACAGGAGTGAAACATGAGAGCTAGGGAAATTTCTAAGAGATTTCGGTTCTTTCTTTCGACAACCTCATTTTGAGCAGGTGTATCAACACAGGAGAATTGGTGAATAATGCCATGACTATGCATATAATTGGTGAATAGGGTGAAAAAATATTCTTTTGCATTATCACTTTGAAGGATTTTCATAAGAGCATTAAACCGGGTTTGAATTTCAGCACATAAATTACAAAAATGAGTAAATCATTCAGAACGTTGTTTCATTAAGTAAAGCCAAGTAGTTCAAGAAAAGTCATCAATAAAAGTGACAAAATATTGATAACCAGTAAAAGACAAAACTGAACAAGGATCCCAAACATCATAATGAACTAACTCAAAGGGGGACACAACCCGTTTATTGACTTGAGATGCCAAATGAACCCGATGGAGTTTGGCAAACTGACATGACTCACAATCTAAAGTAGACACAAACGAAAACTAAGGATATAACCTTTTGAGGGATGAAAGGGACACATGACCAAGATGACAATGGACTTCAAAGGGAGATGACCTACTAGAACAAGCAACAGAACGTGACACCTGATCATTAAAGATGTAATACCCACCAGATTCATAGCCTCTACTAATAATCTGCTTCATTGAAAGACCCTGAATTAAACAATCATCAAGGAATAGTGAGATAAAATAATTCAAATGATGAGTCAATTTACTTGGAGACAAAAGATTAAACGCGAGATTGGGAACATTAAGAATAGAAGATGGTGAAATACATGCAGTTGGTTTAAAAGTTCCTGATCCATATTCACAAACTGCGGAACCATTAGCGATAAATATGGAGGATAGGTTGGCATAGGGGGCATATGATGAAAATAAATGATGGTTACCTATCATGTGGTCAGTGGCACCAAAAGCAATGACCCACTTCATGTAAGTAGTAGCAAGACCTTAAGACAAAATACCTGTAGCTGGGGCCCCTGCAGATGACAAACCAGAATCAAGCTGATAGGGTGTCTGGGAAATATGAGCAAAACCACGCTGCTGATCATGCTGCTATTTATTCTGCAATTTACGACAGTTTTTCTTAATGTAACCAAGTTCAGACATGAAGTCGGGTCTAAAGGCTTAATGTCGATATAAAGTCGATATACGCAACCAAATCATTGGTTACATGAAGGCAATAATTCCAAGCTGAAAATTCAACTATAGATGTTAAATGCTTCTCTTCTTTCAAACCTATCTTTTCTCTTCTTCTTCTTTTTTAAATCAAAAGTTTAGACAAGTCGGGTCTAAAGGCTTAATAAGATCATGTCAAGTGATTGTACAAATACTGGACATAGTTAACAGAGTAGTCGAAAGTCATGAGACATAAGGGGGATGCCTTTTATGTTCTTAGAAATTGAGCACTTGAAGGAATAATAAGAGATATAACACAAAATTTGTATACAGTCACTTTATTGATATATATACATATATATATGAACTCTTTCTTAATAGTGAGATCGAAGAGGCTTTTCATATTTTCATCCCCACTTCTCATACTTTTCATTTTCCTTGTCTCTATATGTTTCATGGAGTGAAGGAAATTGCAAGCTAAGTTCCCTGACTTAAACTGGCATAAAGAGTCCACTTCTGATTTTGATATGAGGAACAAATCAATTTTAAGACAATAGTTTTAGATGAAAGTTCAACTATGGCGTGCTACATATGCTCTTTGCATCTCCATATACACGTACCTGACAAATTCCTATTTTATCATATATTTTCATATTTTTATTTGAGGATTTTGTTATAATAATTGATCTAAAATGCCTTTATTGTGATAAATTGAGATTAAGAGTAAATCGTTAAATTAGGATTAAAATGAAAAAATTGTCATAATAATTATAATTACTCTTAATCATTAATTCTTGAGAGGATTTGATATTAGTGTAATTGTTTTCAATTGTAGGTACTTAGAAAATGGGATTAAAACTGAAAATGACAGTTTATGATTCGAATTTAGGAAATACCAGAAAAGAAACAGAAGTTATCACTGCTAAGTACCTGAAATAAGGTAATGACAAAAAGGGTAACTTGAAACACACCGTTTTGTATCTGCTAGGTTAGAGGAGCTGGGAGCTGGAGTTTCGGAGGAGAATGGAATGGCAGAGAACTGAGAGGAGGCAGGCGCAAGACACAGCCACAACAGACTGAACAAGCATCTTCGTCTGCTTCTTCTTGCGAAGTCCACCATTGTCCTCGCCGGCGACCTTCACTTCTTTCACAATCCTTTCCGTCGCCGGCGGGTTTCAGAATCGCAAGTGAGAAAGAATAGAGGAGATCGCGAGTGAGATGAGCTGAAGGGGAGCTGAGAGACTGAGGAGCTGATTCTCTGTCATCTACATCACCACCGTCACCTTCCCTCTCTAAGCACAGAATCGATGACAACGTTGTAAGGAGTTTGGCTGGCTACGTTCATACAATTTCCAGAATCTGGTGCCATTTGCCCAGATTCCGGTTAGTACTTCCAGTTTCCGGCGCGGTCCCAGATTCCGACAATGGCTCCCCTGGTTTCCTAGCACTGTCCTCCATCTTCACCTTCACAGCAACCAACCTCGTCCTCCTTGTATTCAAACAGTGGTTTCCTCTGTTCTGCTTCTGGGATCAATTTCAGCCTCAAGTCAAATTGATTTCATACTCTCCAGCCCCAATTCTTCCTTGATTCAGTGTGGATTTATCATTTTAATCTGTGATTTTATATGGCTGGGTGTTTGAATCAAAATGTGATTATATTTCTTGAAGCTATTCTCATGAGCAGCTAGGCAATTTTGTGCTATTAGAGATGAATTGGAGATAGTTTGAGCTCACATGTACTTCAAATGGGAGTTTAAATTACCCATAATTCATTATATTTGTGATTTCTTAGGTTTAGGAATTCATTTATGTAGTGAGACTGTGCTTTTGGTTATGATTTATTTTATGGATTGATTTCTTGTGATTTGGGATTTGTAATGAGGATTTGTATTCATCAATATATATGGTTATATATATGTTTCCTATGATTTTATTGATTTCTCTCTATTTAACATGGTATTGTTGGGTAATGTGATTGGAAGAAAATTGTAGTTGAACCTAAATCACTAAATGCATTACTTATTCCATAGTCACTCTCTAAGGGGTTTTAATAATGTTTATATTAATGAGTTCATGAATTTAAGTATTAGACTCAATAGTAATTGAAGTTTAATATATTAGAAAACACATTCACTAAGAGGGCTTAATAAACTCATTGGTTAATGACGTTTAGAATATTAGAACCTTAGTGTATTAACTCCCCAAATATCTTAATTGAGCAAGAATAAACCATTTCCAATAACATATTCATCACTTGCATTTGTAACCCATTTCCATTTCTCCTTATTTGAAAATCCCAAAAATATCTATTTTAATTGTATTCAATTCATAGTTTTTAAAATCAATCAATCATGTTTTACCATTGTCAAATTTACATTGTAATTATTTAGTTTATTAGGAATTAATTTCATAATCGGCTCCTCAAAACGAAACGACTCGAGTTATGCACTATATTGCATTAATTTGATTTTATTCTTGATAACCCGAGATGACAAAAAGGGAGTTATTTCAGTACCCCTCACGGCCTCACTTGTTATCTATTAATTAACTCCTCAATTTTCATTGGAAGATTCCCTCATCATCTGTATCCATCAATTAACTCTACTTTACAATAGCGAAACCTGCAGGAATTCCAACTTAACTGACAAAAAGTGTCAGTTTCTGAATTTGATATGAATCGAACAATTCAATAATCGTTAGAGCTTAGGACGATATTTTTGAGTTGAAAGTTCAACAATGGTGAGCTACGCTCTCCGTATGTATATTCATTGCTACCTCTCATTTGTTATCTAAATTATCTATACTTTTCATTCAAATATTCCGTCATCCGCATGTTTCATGAAATAGAGGAACTTGTATATGTATTCTAATTAAGTTAACTAGCAAAGTTTTTGATTTTGATACACGTCGAACAATCAGTTCGTTAGAATAAGACGATTATTTTAAGTTGAAAGTTCAACTAAGGTGAGCTATATGTTTGATTTCGCTTATCCAAATCCACTAACCTCTAAAAGGAGTTATTAAAAACCAAAGTATAAACATCAAGGTCATGGGTAGCCCTTGCAACCCAGTTTGTATAGTCATTGTCTTCCCAATATATATACATTATCCAAAATAATTTTCAGATACTTCTTCAAAATATTTCTAATTAATGTCGTCAATTATGCTCATCATCGAAGGATCTTAGGCATTCTCTCTAGGAACCATGATCTGAAGAAAAGCCCTTGTCCTGGCAGACTTTAGTCCTATCTAAGCATCTAGGTTCAAATAGCATTGCCCTTACAGTATTGATTTATTGTTCAGATGGTGTGATGCCACTTCAACAAATTGAGTTGTGGACGAAGATTTCACATAATTCCACAGAACTATAGAAAATATTTAAGAGGATTCGCCATATAAGATTCCTAAAAAATTGCAGTGTGTGTGTGTGTGTGTATGAGATGAGGTGGGAACAAAGAGGCATTTTCTCACTTTCTTGAAGAAACCATTTCAAATTAATCTTGATAACAAACAAATCCATTCATTAGATTAAGACATTCATTTTAAGTTGAAAGTTCAAAATTTGCAATCCTCTTCGTTTGATGAGCTGCTCTTGGTTAAATTCCAAACTCAGTCCCTCCATTCCCAAGGCGCATATATATTTAACTACTATTTTACTCAAGTAATTAAAAATAGTTAATTAATGCTACATTTGATTTTAAATATAAGACCTAGTTAACTTATTTTAAATGATTAATAAATTTAAATAAATTACCTTAAAGTGTTTATATTTATTGTTTTTCCTTCAAACTAATTAACCTGACTTTTGAACTAGAATATAATATAATGATACACAATATATATTATAATTAAGTAATTTATTTAACTTCCTTAATTTTTTCAAAAAAAGTCAATTGGGTTTTATAATTAGGACGGGAGGGAGTACTCCTTTGCGTACCAAATATAAGTTGTATTTGATAGTTTCAATTTGGTTCTAAAATACTCCTCCTGTCCTAAATATAAAACCTAAGTTGCAGTGCTTGTTTGAAAAAGAGCTACTGCTTGACTCACTTCTTGTAACGCTTGGGTTTTCTAGAATTAGATTAGATGGCATAGAATTAAAGTGTTTGTAAAGCACTACCAATTAGAACAAAATAAAAGCTACCGCTCCACTTTTTTTTTAGTAGTGAGAAATTTGTGTGTGAAAAATACCAATATACCAATAATAATAATAATCATCGTAATAACAACTCACAGTTTATTTGCCTCTTATGCCAAACAACGAACAGAACGCATATTAAGCGACAAAAAAATATCATACAAAACAACAATATCCATTTTGGCTCCTTCCTCTACATCTGAACATCTTCTTGATTATCCTCAGACATTTTTTCACAAACCAAATGAATAAGTGCAATGGGAATGACACTACAATTGGCACAAACAATGCAGTCCAGGCCAACTTTGATGCTTCAAGTGTGATCCAAGTTGCTTTCTGACTCAAAACATGTGCTGGGACCACAATTACAAGAGCAAAAACGTATGCAACCACAAGGGTATAAATAGTGCAACACATGCCCAGTGATAGCATCCGTATGACGACTTTATTCTTCAATGGAACCCCAGTTACGAGCAAAATAGTGACCCCAAGTGATGACAAGAAAGATATGGTATTGCAAATTACAAAATACTTGAACCATGTTTGGGAATTAAAGGACGAGATTGCTTGTCCAGGACAAAAAATCTCATCATCATCATTAAGGGTTGTGCAATTGAGAGAATCAATGGGTGGTGATGACTTAGAGTGAGGAGAAGATAAGCCTTGTTGGATAAAGCCACCAGGTGGACTAATCATAGCTTGAAATGTTATAGTTGTTATCACAGAAGATACCACACTCAGATTTCCCCTTATCTCTTCTAGCCAATCACCCTTAGGTTCGAACCAATTTCCAATCCTTGTAAAACACATAGCAATACACTTCATCAAGATCATAATATAACAAAAATTATCTTTACGGGATCTTGATATTGGATGGTCAATAGCATCATCGGTAGATGTTGATGGTGGCGGCGACGGCGTGTGTGGATGAGTTTCAAATCCATTCTTGTCGATCTTGGTCAACATGAGCTGTATTTCACAGATTTTAAAGTCTTTTGGAATATTTTCTCTGATATCTTGAACTGTTAAACCTAACTCATTCTTCAATCTTGCGACTTCTCTGATTTTCGAAATTGACATAAGATACCTTATAGACTAAATAACAACCATGTCAGTAAAGTTTATATAGGAGATATGCCTTTTAAAGGCATCAAAAGATGTATCTATATGTTTTGTTATCACTGAAATCACCTTAAAACAAACTTTGTTAAGAATAGGGAATGTAAAAAAGAATTATTACCACAGTAACTAAGAAAGAAAAAAGGCATAGAGAGAAGAAGAAAGTAGTATATTGTACCTCAAGTCGTTTCAACATGACAGCTAAATGCAGAATGGTGTTTCCAGCATTATCAGAGCTTGTAAAGTTGTGAAGCTCGCCAGTGATGGAAGACTCCAATTCCACCAAAGCTTTGAGAGTCTCTAAATGGTTGTATGTGACACAAAAGTGAAAAATAGTTTTGCCATTGTCATGAAAACTCAGAGATTCAGGCTTCTCTTTGATCAACTCTTTCACAACCTTTGTTCTCCCCCTCATGGCCGCATAGTGCAGAGGGATTCTCCCTTCTTCATCACAAAACAGGCATGGCTCATTATTAACTTTTAGCAGTTCCTTCACGATGTCGATGTGACCCTCTGCAGAAGCCAAGTGGAGAGCTGTTCTCCGAGAGGAGTCTACCTCAAGGGTTAGATAAGGTTTGTGAGAGACAAGTTCCCTTGTGAATTCAAGATGGCCAAGCAAAGATGATATGTGTAAAGGTGTTTCGGTGAACGCTGTTTGTGAAATGTTGTGCAAGATATGCTTGCATTGTTGTATCACTGAATTCAACATTGACACATCCCCACTATATGCATCCTCACAAAGAAGGCTCATTTGGCCACAAGTTGTTTCGTTGAGTTCAACTTCCATCACTCGTGTTTGATAATGCATCATTACAGTGTCCTTCATATAGTTGGGATATCTGAATCTTGCATATAGACTTCTCAGTTTCACTGCTTTTTACGATTTCTTTTTTTAAAAAAAGACAATAAATGCGATAATAAAACTCTGATCTCACACAACCACATATTGTTTTGTATGTAAGCGGACAATACGAAAGTTTAATTTGGATCCTACATGTCATTTCTCTTCTATGAATATGTCGACGGTTTTGCATACAAAGGTACCCCTCATTTCTATTTTTCACGAAATAATGCAGGAATCTTGGTATTTTAACGTTGTCCAAGACGGTATCGAACAAAACATCAATTCGTTAGCTTAACACAATTATTTAAAGTTGAAAGCTCAACAGGCCAGTTCCGTACCTATCATTTCATACGCTTACGTAGCTTTCATAGCACGTGGTCAGTTTTCTGATCAACATTGATGCTTCATCTATTTATTGGTTATATTAGAGCAATGTACAAGTTAGCAACCGGATCAAATGAAAAGGGATAATCCCTCACAATATAGGAAGTGAAAGTTCAAATTTATGTTGGAAAATAGGAGGACGAGTGCTTATAACAATGGGGGAAAATACCAATCATTCAAGTTTAAAGTTCAAAATGTAGAAGCTAATTGAAAAATTTGTTTTGATGCTAAATATAAGAGCTCAATCTATTTTAGTTTCCAAATTTATAAATTTTTTTCTAAATTATTCCTATTGATTGTATATATTTTAGGTAAATGTACACCAGATCTCTGTTTATATTTTATAAATTGTGTTACATCACGGAAAAAGATATTTTCCTTTTCATTTAAAGTGTGAGAAAATTTTGGACGTATAGGAAACTGCATTATTTATAAACAAAATTCATTCTAATTTAATTTGATGAAAAAGAGTTACCCTACATTTTTTTTTTAATCTCAAAGGACACGGGTCGAACCGTGAGGGGGAGGGGCTATTACCCTACATTCTAACTCAATCAAAGAAAACTCTTTTTTTCCCCCTCTCGAATGCATCCAAATGAAGTCAAATCATTGAAACCCTCAAAACTATGATCGGTCTCCGTCCGTGTCCATACACACCCACATGATGGAAATTTGCGTTGAATGAAGGTGTGCCTTGGTTCCACATGGTCACCATATATATCATTTGCTTTTTGTCCAGAAGTTATGGCATACTTTTTAATTAATTTTGAAATTTGTGCAATTAATTCTCTTCTTGTTAGTTGTTAGTTAATTCATTATTTTTTTATATAACTAACATTTTTTAACATTGAAATGCATTTAGATAATTTTTAAACTTTAGATCTTGCACGTTCAAATCGCATCAAAATATGTTATTTTGTCATCAATAGGCTAATTAACTATCGAATACTTCGCACGACCAAAATCAAGGTTAACTCGTGCGCTCCTTAGATTTGTTCTGAAAATTATATAACTGCATAAAATTACTCCAAGAACATAAAAATGTTTTTTTTTGTTGGAAAACAAAATGGTATACTCGTATTACATAAAAACAGTGCCTTACAATATAGATGAAACAAGAGAACAAAAATGAAAATTCGAAAATTACACAAAAAAGAACTATTGATGTGCAGAACCTAAGTTGAGTCCTGAGAACGAGCTAAGCATTTTGCTAAAAAACTTTCTTGTCAACACAAATAATTTCCAAGTCTTTTCTTCCTGGATAAATGACATTGTTGTTTTGAGCTAAGAGTCTCTCTCTCTCTCTCTCTATGTGTGTGTGTAGGGTTAAGGGACAATTTTGTTCTGGAAGTTGTCACCGAAAGATAATTTTGCTCCGAAAGTTTTACAAGGGGCAGTTTTGCCCTCGGAAATGTAAAAAAAAAAAGAGCAATTTTTCTTTTTCCGTTATCCCAGTTAATTTTTACCATTAGTGTCATCTACTTCGTTTTTTTCAAAGTTAGATTTAAACCTTTTGAGGCAAATTTGCTCTTTAACAAAAATGACTAGGATGACATATGAACCGTCAGCTCAATATATTTGGTCAACTAACAGTCAAAATTAATTAGGATAACATTCAGGGCAAAATTACTCCATTTGTTATACTTTCAGGGCAAAATTGCCCTTCGGTGACAACTTTTGGGACAAAATTGCCCCTTAATCCGTATATATATTACTTCTACTCTTTAATCCCTTTTTGTATGTGCTTCTTATTTCCTCCGATCCTTACTGTGTAAGTCCTGTTGAAACATTTTGTTGGAACTAATAAGAGATGATTGACATATTAACGTTGTCTCAAAATGAAATATTTTTTCAACATTATCCTTATGTAAGATCATGAAAAATCACTACATTAGACTTTAACTCCACCAAGAAAATCGTAATAAGGGCAATATTGAAGGAAAAAAAATTAATAAGCAACCGAATGACTTATATTTGGAACCATCAACTCCTTTTAAAAGCGCCATATACAAGACGTGGGAGGGAGTATCTTTCAAAGTGTTTTTTTTCCCATGGATTCTGAGTGTCTTTTATTATGCTAATGGATAATTCCTTCAATGCATATATTTCAGTTCGAGCCTGTAGGTCAGATCCCTGTTTTTATTCCTCATAAATGTCAGACTGGTCAAAGAATTGGGCTACCAAGTATAAGTCTGAATTTTAAAACCAGAAAATTGTTCATATCTGGACTTGGGCTTATTTTTAAGTAATTTAATTCAAGCCCAACCTAGTCCTAGCAGTACTTCGTATGTGTGTCTGTAAATTTATTATGTGTTGTAAAAAGAAATAAATTAGGGAATCACTACTACAGAATTAGGATATAACCACCTCAAAGGACGTCCCAAATTTAAATTGGGTGGTTAAAAAAGTAGGCGGTGGCAATTTCGTAATTATATGTATGTAGGAAAACCTTTAGACATCCCCAATTTGAATTTGGGACGCCTAAAGTTCTTCCCGCGCGCAATATAAATTTTGGCAAATTTTTTTTTAGTGCCAGTAGCTGGGTTTAGACGTCCCAAAATAATTTTGGGACATCTAAACCCATACTTTAGATGTCCCAAATGATTTTTGGGATGCCTAAAGGCGTCCCTGTGCATGTCAGACACTTGTCTGACATGCGTTTTCTCCATTCTCCACCCACCATCCCTCCTTTTTGACTAAACAACTCCCTCTTTCATTCATTATTCACCATGGACGCACACCCCTCCCTTCTTCAACTTTACTCTTCCTCCTCCCTTCTTCTTTCATTGTAGGCCGTCGACCCACCTCCTCCACACCTTCTTGGTTTTTTCCTCCACCTCCTTTCCATTGAAGACGATGCACGGACCACCCCCTCCTCCACAGTGTCTTGGTTTTTGCTCTCCTCCGCCTCCTTCCTTCCATATTCGTCCACACCTCCTCCACACACCGTGGTCTTCTTTGCTTTCTCCACCCTCTGGCGTACCCCCTCCACTGTGCATACACCGTACATAGCCGTCGGTACCCCCTTCATCAGGTTAGTTTATTTTCTTTCTTTTTTTTAACAGAATAGTTTATTTTCTTTTTGAAATATAAATTTAGTTGAAGAAATTAAATTAAAACTTGCAATGTGAAACATGACATTAAATTTCTTGTTGAAATATAAATTCTAGTTCACATAGAAATGAGTTTGTTAATTGTGCTTATATATTGGCTAAACAGGACGTTTAATTTTTTTAGTGAAAATAATTGAAAACCTAGCCAATAGGAAATATCACATTAATATATTGTTTTCTTGATATATTTGGAGCTTGGAAATGTTTGTTTTATATGTTGGAGGTTGGGAATTGAGAGGGAAAATATGTATATATATTATTATAAATAAATGGAGCTTTTGAATGATTTTGATGACATTAACAACAATTAAACAGAGTAATTTTTGTTTCTTTAATATGATTGATTTTTTTTTAGATTAGATTAGTAAGATTATTAATGTAGTTTCCTTAATATAATATAGTAAGCAGTATGATTATTATTCGTGTAGTGGAGAGATAGGGTTGCTTGAAATTGTGGGATGTCTTACTTTTAATGGGAAATGCTGTCGAAGTTTTTGTTGAAAAAAGTGAAAAAAGGCAATCCCATAATATATTGTTGACAATTGTACTAAACGTGTGAGTGTTATTGGGAATGGCTTAGGTGGTAACAAAATGGATCACAGTTGGATGAATGCTTTGAGAACTAGTAAAGAATATGAGAAAAGGGGTGGAAGAATTTATTGAATTCGCTAGAAATAATTCTCCAGCAAAAAATGGAAAGTATTTTTGTCCTTGTGTCAATTGTTTGAATGAGAGTCGATGGGATGTTGATGTCATAAAGGATCACCTCCTTTGTGATGGAATAAATCTGCGATACACAAGGTGGATATGGCATGGTGAGGAAGTAACGGATTGTCCGTCGCACAAGAAGGAAGATGTGGATGTTATAGATGAAGATAAAATAGAGAAAATGATTCACGATTTTGAGGTAGAATCCTTTGCGCAGTCACAGGAGTATGACAGCCTGCAGAGTGATACAGAGACACCACTGTACCCTGGGAGTAAGTACACGCGGCTGACGGGAACACTGCATTTGGTTAACTTAAAGGCAACTTGTGGGTGGACCGATAGTAGTTTCACATTGCTACTTGAACTATTGTGCGATATATTTCCAGAGGATAATGTACTTCCAAATCGTATATATAAGGCCAAGAAAATCCTGTCTACGATGGGTATGGAGTATAAAAAGATACATGCTTGCCCTAATGACTACGTACTGTACAGAAATGAGTATGGAGGTCTTAGTGAGTGTCCTAAGTGTAAAACTGCACAATACAAAGTGAAAAAAGATGGTGGTTGTGGCGATGTGACAACTAAAAGGCAACCTTTAAAGGTTATGTGGTATCTTCCAATAATACCATGTTTTAAACGTTTGTTTACGACTGCAACAAAAGCGAAGTTGAGATGGCACTCTGATGAGAGAATATCTTATGGGAAATATCTTCGGCACCTAGCTGACTCTCCACAATGGCAAAAAATAGATGAAATGTTCCCTTAATTTGGCAGCGAGCTGAGAAACCTTCGGCTTGGGCTTTATGGAACTCTTACTAGCACACATAATGCGTGGCCGGTTCTCCTTGTAATATATAACTTGCCTCCCTGGCTATGTATGAAACGCAAGTATATGATGCTATCTATGATGATTTCTGAACCAAAACAGTAAGGGAATGATATTGATGTCTACTTGGCACCTTTGATTGAGGACTTGAAGAAGTTGTGGGAGGAAGGCGTAGATGTGTTTGATGCTTATAAGAAGGAATCCTTCAAGCTACGTGTAATAATTTTCACAATGATAAATGACTTTCCTGCTTACGGAAACTTGTCAGGGTACAGCGTGAAGGGTCATAAAGCATGCCTAATATGTGAAGCAAACACACATTTCCATCAACTAAAGCATGGAAGAAAAACTGTCTACTTTGGCCATAGGAGGTTTCTTCATCGGTTTCACCCGTATCGTAGGTTAAGAAAGCGTTTTAACGGCTTACTGGAGCATGGAATGGCTCTAAAGTCATTAACCGGAGAGAAAGTTTACAGTCGAGTGGAACGTATCAATGTCACTTTTGGTAAGAATAAGAGGATTGCGGGTGAGAAGAACATATGAAAGAAGAGATCCATTTTCTTTGATCTTCCATATTGGCGTTCGCTTGACGTGAGACACAGTATTGAAGTGATGTATGTGGAGAAGAACGTTTGTGATAGCCTTATCAGTACGCTTTTGCACATACTAGGGAAGACTAAGGATGGGATTAGTGCGAGATTAGACCTTGTTGATATAAGAATAAGAGAACGATTACATCCACAACTAAGAGATGATGGTAAGAGGGCATACATGGAGCCAGCAGCGCATACACTATCAAAAGCAGAGAAAAGAAGTTTGTGTAGGTGTTCACATGAAATTAAGGTGCCGCAAGGGTATTCTTTGAATGTGAGAAGATGTGTCTCAATGGACTATTTGAAGTTAGTGGGAATGAAGTCCCATGATTATCATGTGTTGATGCAACAACTATTACCGGTAGCTATTAGAGGCATAATGAAAGATGAAGTAGGAACCACTGTAACAAGATTGTGCATTTTCTTCAATGCTATCTGTAACAAAGTCATTGATACTGAAAAGTTGGATGAACTGGAAAATGAGGGTTACATTATTTTGTCACAACTAGAGATGCATTTTCCTCCTTCATTTTTTGATATAATGGTGCATTTAGTAGTTCATTTGGTAAAGGAGGTAAGGCTCTACAGTCCAGTTTACCTGAGGTGGATATACCCTTTCGAGCGATACATGAAGATCTTAAAAGGGTATTCTAAAAATCCTTATCGACCAGATGCCTCAATAGTAGAAAGATATGTAGTTGAGGAGGCTATGGAGTTTTGCAAAGATTATTGTCAGGGAAGAAGGAACAATCTTGGCATGAAGAGGGGAGAAGCAAGGGAACACGAGGACTGAAAGTAAAGAATGTTCCTCGTGAAGAGGTGTTGCAAGCCCACTTGTATATTCTAAATAATATGGAAGAAGTTCAACTTTACATAGATGAACACATAAAGACTTTGAAGAACAAGAATCCAAGGAAGAATGACATGCATATTGCTATTAAATAAAACAAGACATTCATGTAGTGGTTCGAGGAAAAGGTTTCGCACGAGACCGATGTGTCTAAGACAATCGAGTGGCTAGCTTGGGGGCCTTCGTTTCAGGTCATTACTTAGACCGTTTATGATATAAATGACTATTCTTTCTATACAAAAGAGCAAGATGACAGAAGTACCATGCAAAATAGTGGGGTCATGGTAGTAGCTGAAGGCATGCACTTTTCCAGTTCGAGAGATAAAAACCCCATATTAGTGTCTATGGCCTATTATGGAGTTATAGAATAAATATGGGAGATTACATACAACAAGTTCAAAGTTGCTTTATTCAAATGTAAGTGGCTTAGCAATAATGCTGTGGTAATAGATAAACAATTTAGATTTGTCTCAGTCGATCTTCGAAGAGTTGGCTATAGAGATGAGCCCTTCATTCTAGCAAGCCAGGCGAAAGAAATATTTTATGTCACAAATCCTACATGCAAAAACATGTCCATTGTCCTTAAAAGTAAAAAACAGTAGTATGGTGATCTGACCTTCAACCTTGACGACACACCACCTTTCACAACAACTCCACCTCGAACAAATGAAGTATAATTGGTAGATGATGACGAATATGCTGTAAGAAATTACCATGGTGAAGGAATATGGGAAATAATATAGAGTAAGACCGTAATTTATAGAAGAGAACTGTGTGTTTTTTTGTTTTACTCTTGCTTAGTTTATTTTATTTTTATTGCAATTTAGTTACATATTTGACAATGCTTTTTATGTTAACAGGAATATGGACAACTCTAGTGACCCAAATCAAAGTGTTGGGGATGACGAAAGGCGTAGAGATGACGAAAGCCCTAGCGATGACGAAAGGCCTAGAGATGAACCCGTTGCAAGAAGAAGGAGGGTTAGAGGCTATACAAAGATGGGAGCATTGGTTGCACGTCATGAACATCAACAAGAGAGGCTGCATATAGACTTCGATGCCAATCTGAATCCATTTGGTCATGAGGAAGACCATTTCATTAGCTACATAGGGTTTTTGGGTCGAAGCAAAGTGTGCATTACCTACGATAATTGGAGATTGGTTCCCCCAAAAACGAAAGACATGATTTGGTAGCAACTTTTAGTATATAAGTTTTCATACATCTATGATAATTGTAGCTTTATTCCTATTGTTTCCAATATAATTATCTTATGTTTTACCTTGCAGCAAACATACGATGTCCCAGACACCAGGGAGATGTACAGGCACTGGATGGATGAGGTTCGTATACTATGGAAAGGTTTCAAGAACAAGCTAATAGCAAGGTACATTCGAGGGGCCTAGAGGGGTGAGGATCCATGTACACATTATTCGTATTTGTCTCTATAAGACTGGAGGTTGTTTGTGGCATCACGGGCAGATCCTGAGTTTTTGGTAAGATTTATGTCATCATGATATAGAGCTTTTAATTTTCATATACTTGATATCGTTGATTTATTTTTTGTTGTTTTTCATTCATAGAAATTAAGTGCAGCAAATGCATAGAGGCAATCAGAAAATAAATATCAACATTACATGTCTCGTGGTGGATATCAGAAGTTTGAGCGGCAAATGATACAAGAAAAGTTAGAGAAAATAAAGGAAGCAGCAGAATCTGATCCTAGTGTTATTATCCAGGCCCCGGCACCTCCTCCACGTCACAAAAAATGGAAAGCAGGGAGTATTAAGGGAAGGAAGTACATAAATCTTGTTGTTGTTGAGGTTACTGCAAGGATTGTAAGTAGTTATACCATAAGTACCTAATTTTTTGCATATCGAGAGTGATTTTGATACATTTACGATAAAACTGTATGCTATAGGATGAACTGGAAGATCAAAGTAGCCAAGGTTCATTCAATCCAAGTAGACGGATGGACATCTTGTCAACGGCTATTGGGAAGGCAGATGACCTTGGTCGTGTTCGAGGAGAGACGCGGGGAGTTAGTGCCACAAGGTATTTTGGACGAGACTCACGTTATTCGTCACAAGCTGGACCTCGAATGATAGCTCAAGGCCAACCTTTGCGACAAGCTCCAACAAGAGCTGTTACCTGAGCTTCAACTTGAAATGGTAAAGATGTTCGAAGTACAAAGGGCAAGGGACGAGAATAGAACTCAGAAATCCCTGACCTTCAATAGCACCAAACGAAGTTACAACCCTCTGGAGGAACCACTTGGCGACCCTTCTCCTACTCCAGTATCAGGAGACCCTTCCACCCTCTATTTGGATGATCCATTGTTGCGTGTTGTTGCTGATACTCTCGTTCTCACACGTGCTACCACCCATCATCATCAGCAAATTCCGCAGGATTTTTGTAGGGTGAATATGACAAGTGTTAGAAAGGGGGAAGAAGGTACAACCATCCCTATTCCTAATCCAGAGGTTAGCACGTTAGGTCAGGCGATAGGATCTTTCATCCTTTGGCCTCACAATCTTATTGGTTCAGACGCAACACCTCCAATGGTAGAAATTACCTTACTATTACTGAAAATCTGTTGGCATCCTAATAACAATTTGTTTTTTGATGTTCTAAAAGGATGACAAAGATGCAAGGAAATGGCCCTACTTAGCATGGCTGCAACAGATCTACAAGGGCATTAAATAGGTTGACTTGAAGATGCCTCAAGGGATTGTGGGCCTTACATTGGAGTATCCCTACACGATTGACAATACAGATCTCAAGCAGTTTATCAGGTTGGAGGAGATAGATGCAGGCTGGGTGAAATTTGCAATCTGGTAAGTTTTTTTTTTCAATTTTCCCATAGAATTCATTTAGTGGTTTTTTGATTTCATACATTTAATAATTCATTCCTTATTTTAATTCTATTATAGCACCTTCCACGGCCTCTGCACAAACATGGAAAGACGTGATTGGTATGGATTCTTATGCCCTGCAAATACGACATGGGGATACCAATACTGTGGCGTATAGGACTCACTATGTCGGCTACGCAATGGGAGAGACCAAACTTCGTTGTTATCTAGCACCCATTGTTCAACGGTTCATATTTTCATTTTGTCAATTTAAGATGTTTAATAAATAATTGCCTTGTCATCTAACTTCATTTTAATCTGTACATGTTGTTATAGTTACCACTGGAGTTTGTGTGTTATATGTCCTCATCGCAACATAGTCTATTCGTTTGATCCCTTGCGTAAAAGGCCAGACAAAGATACAAAATCCGTCTTCGACACGTAAGTTATTCTGTTTGTATTTCATTGACTCTTAAAAAAATGAATAGTTCTAATTTCTGTTGATTTTGATTTTCATGACAGTGCTTGTCAAACATATAGAGTTCTAGGCGGGTCACACGAGGCTGCAGTTGTTAAATACCCAAAGTGGTTTTATCCGATAGTAAGTAGTTTCTATTCTAATTGTTTCATTGGTGGTCGTTTTAGACATACCTTTATTGATTTTAACAACCAATTGGCTTTGATTTAAAGTGCCCTCGACAACCTGGCAACACTGAATGCGGATATTATGTTATACTTTATATGTATAACATCACTCAAAGTGGAATTACTAGCAATTTTGAAAAGGTAATCGCTTCTTCATTCTCAAATGATAATATTTTTGGTGTTTTAATTGAAATGCTAATTAATTCATTTGCTTGATTCATTTCATCAAAGCTTATTTTCTAATTTTCAAATTTTTGATAATGAAGATGCCTACCTAAGTGAAGACCTTAATTTGATCAGAGACTTTTTGGCTGGACATCTTCTTCAACATATAGAGCAGTAAACTTTTTATTTATATGAGTTTGTAGTTGTGTGATGACAGTGTTTTGACACTTTCTGGTTGTTATTGTTGATATATATAGTAGTAGGTTGTATGAGTTGTTATTGTATGTATATATAGTAAAGATTGTAGTGCTGGATATCCTTACCATTTTGTAACGGACATTGTGGTTTATGTATCCATTTTTAATTCTGTTTCTGCAATTTGAATTCGTTGGGTAATGCAGAATGTAAATAATCATTTAAAAAAAATCAAACCTTTTAACATCCCAAATTAAGAATTGGGACATCTAAAGTCCCCCTATGGAGGACTTTAGACATCCCAAATTGTGATTTGGAACGTCTAAAGTCTCACTTTAGACATCCCATTTTTTTGGGACGTCTTTTCTTAAAACATACTACACCCCCCACATAGACGTCCCCCCGTTTTTGGATGTTAAAAGTGTCAAAATTGGGACGTTAAAACCCCTTTTTGTAGTAGTGAATGTGTATATGATTCACTGTCCAAAAACTCCAAAAGACCTCAGATTAAAAATTTTGCAATTACATGTTTGTTCCATTGTCAATATGGCACATAAACTTACCAACAGTAACACTATAGCTTGTCAATATAGCACATATACTTGTCAATGGTAACACTATATCTTGTCAATATGTCATGTATACTTATCAACAGTAATACTATGACTTATCAATATAGCACATACATTTATCAACATATAGACTTATCAATGGTAATATTATGACTTGTCAATAGGGGCAAACTATAATTTCACAATTCGAATCTATGTCACTATGATCCCTTGGAAGATTTTAGATAGTAAATCTTATACTAGGGTTAGCTTTAGATTTGCCTATATAAAGACTCATATGTACCATCTTTTATTCAATGATTCATAATAATATTTCAGAGGGTCTTGTTGTACATTTCTACCTATGTAATTCTTCAAATTTCAACACAAGCACAAGGGAGATGCCTAGAGAGGGAGAGACTTCATATAACAAGCAATGTGGATACAGTCACTTTGATTAATTGTTATGCAATTTTTCTTAAACACGCTATAAAGTGGGATTGGAGATTAAGACTTTTCATATTTTAACTCTCATTTGGCTATCTAAATTCTGATACTGATGCATCGTTGGCAATTAATTAAGATGATCATCCCAAATCTCAGTTACTCCTTTCACTTTTATAAGAAAAAAGAGACTATTTTACAAGGTTTAAGAAAGTTAGTTATTTCTCTTAATTATGTCAGATTGAACTCTTTTTGGGTTAAGGTACAATTCTGCTCTAAAAATTAAAGATTGCTGATATGTGCAAGGTAGTTTAAGGATGTGGAATGTGGGAGAGGATTGTTGTTACTGTCACACCCTTATTTTATTTTAACCTTTTTCAAAGTATTTGAGGAATGCAATATGTGGTTTTATGGGCAATACAAGAATAACATAAATATACTGATAAAAAGTGCTCGATTACAGAAAATCCTCATAGGGGTTTGTACATAATAATTATCATCAATGTAGCCGCACAGGGCTACCAGGGTGTCTAAACCCGTCCGAGTGAAACAAAGACATCTTCCCCTCTTCGTTCCACCATCGCAATCCCCTCGTACGATTCTTTTCTTTACTCTCAGCATATCTTCTATCTCCTCCTGTCTAAATTGTTGGTAGAGGAGCGTGAGATTCGCGAAAATCTCAGTAGGAAAATAGTACCAATATGCATGCAAGATAAGTGCTTAATGCATGACATGCTTGCATTACATAAACTCATGCTAACACAATGACATATATGCGTGCTCAATGTTTCGTGCAACAAAACTATGGCCACAGTATAAACAGAAACAGAACTTCAGTCATTCATATATGTTTAATTTCACATAATCAAGCAAAGCAATAACATGCATCAATACACTAGTACAAATATCAAATACATATAGGAGAGGTAAGTTCCATACCTTAATCGCCCTTGCTTGATCCTTAAAGAGGCTCCTCGATTTACGTGCCAACCCCTTGGGCTCTTAACTTGGTCCTAAAATGTCAAATATACAAGACTATGTTAAAACCCATTCATGTACCATTTTAGGCACTTCCATATTGTTTATAATGGTTATATCAGTCTATAGTAAAAATTTACCAAAATGCCCTCGGAAACCTGGTCCGGCCTCGCCATACCTGGTCCGGCTACACTTTTCCCGAAATTCTAGCCTGATCTATCCTACCATATTTCCGCCCAAGGAATCCATTTTCGGACTCAGAATTACCAAATTCATTGTCAAATTAAAAAAATACCCTTGACAGCCCCACTTTAAGGATATCAGGTGCGTTTTCATAATTATGCTTTTTAGGGCTTTTCTAAAAATGTGACCGATTGTAACCCTACCTAATTTTTCCTCCTGAACTCAATGAACCCATCAAATCATTGAAAATCTAACTCTAAGGCCCATTTATAGAGCTGGCTGAAACTTATAGGAACTCCGGGGGAAATTGGGGTTTTGAAATCTGGCTCTACAGACGTGTTCCTTTCTACTCCTAACCACTTTATTAACTATTTAATTAGGTTAAAACTACCATTTAGACCCAATTTTGGCAACACAACCCCTAGGTCATCTCAATTTCCAAATTTAAAATCAAAGACAATCTGGCAAAATTTCACCAATTAAATTGTCCACAACAACCAGAATAAGCAATATACGAAAGTTTGGAAGTTACCTAAAGCTCCTTCTGGCTTTTTCCTAATATGGCTGAAAACACTAAGCTCTTCCACACTAAATTTGGGCTTCAAAAACCTTAAAATACATAAAAGAGAAGCTTAGGTGCGGAGTTATACGCGTTAGATACGAATTCACCGAAGAAATCGACCTACCTAATGAGTTTTCCTCCCTTTCTCTCTCTGGATACTCTCAACTTTCTCTCTCGATTTTCAGCTGAAAATGGCGTGAAATGGATGAAGAAGATGAGGGAATATATTTTAATACATTATGCTTATATCATCTCTTAATATGCTAATGTCATAATTCCCTATTTTCCCATTTTCGGATTTTTTGGCAGATTTTCTGCCCAAACTTTGAAAAATCATAACTAATTCTAGAAATATCGAATTGGAGTGATTTCAAAGGCTATAGAACCTTTATTGAGTCTAGTTTTAAGAAAAAATATAGCCTTTTGTTAGTTGGAAGCACAAAATTCCTAGAATTTTAATCTTTGCCTGCTGTTCCAGAAAATAATCAATTTTGCTGGGCAAACTTCAAAAATTCATAACTCCTAGCTCAAAAAATGAAATGTTATCAATTATATATCCATTTTGAAGCTTGGAATGTGAACTTTAAGGCTGAAAAGTTTCCGAATTTTGAAACACCATTTGCCCATTCAAAACATCCATACAAACCGAAAACCATGTACAGAGTTTCAATGGACATAATTTCCAACTTTTGCACAATTATTCCCAATGGTTCCAATTTCAACAAACACTCGCCCACACAAATTTTCACAAGGAAGCCATTGGAATCACTAAAGCAACCAAATTCTCATCACATCCACTTTTGAAGTCATTAACCCTTAATCAAAATTTGGGATATTACAGTTACTGGTTGCAGTAGTAAGAGCCCCAAAGTTTGTCTGTTACCACGACATGCTGCCGAATTGAGACTTCTTGGGTGGCTGGCGTTTTGTTTCATCTCGTGTTACATCACTTGCGTTGTGTTCCCTATCTCGCGTTACCCAATGCGTCACTAAATGATGCCTTTTATATAGATGGTTCATTTGGGAAAATCACTGTAATGTCTAATGGAAGGAATGTATTCATCAAAAGTCTTCCAATGAGTGAGCAACATAGAGATTGTTGTCATTTTTTACACCATAACTTGTTATAATTGCATATTGCTACTCATTATGAATTATTTTCTTTAATTATTTTTTATTAGAGGGCAAGTACTAATAACCTAAGGTTATAAGCAAGATCGAATACTTGACCTCCTACTTATAAGGAAGCCACTAGGTTAAAAGGCCATAATTGGCAACCATTTAATTATTTTGATTGAAACTATTTTCATTGATAAAAACCCTCTTTTTGTTGACAACAAATAGATAAAAACTCTCTTTCAATATGTGCAATAATTAGCGACAATTTGAAAAAAAAAATTATAAATTTAGGAAATCAAGTAGAGTATGTCTTATGTTCAGGACCAAAGCAAACTACTCAACTAAATCTTATGTTTAGAACTAAAGGGAGTACTTCCTTTTTTTTTTTTTTGGTGAAAAAAGGGATTACTCCTTTTGTGTTATTTATAAGGCATTTTTAACATGTTTCACATAGATCAAGAAAAACCTTAAACTTTATTAACTCTTTTATAAAATTCAACAACTTTCCAAACTTTATCCCTATTTTACAATCATATGAAAAATTTCTCACTCACTATACCCTTTAAATAGAATAAAATATTTTCTTCTCCCTTATCCCTATAAATAGCATCAGAGGACAAAACGATTTCAAATTTTAATAAAGGTCCTTAATAACGTGTATGTAATTATTACTAGATTAGCAAGTCTCGAGAGCCCACATATATATATATAGGATGAATTTGTGTAGTGCTTTTCTTCCAAATGTGTTATGTGATGTCCCACGTTGGTTAGGAATGAGAACAAAAGACGCCTTATAAGGCATGAATATCTCCTTCTCTCAACGTGTTTTAAAAGGGTGATAGGAACCCCAAAGCGGCACCAGCAAGTCACTGGGATATTACATATTATCTAACTTAATTAGTGCTCAACCAAATGAAAAAATATATAATTTGGTGATGCATGTTCTTATAAGTCGAAAGTTCAACAACGCTACTTATTTTTTTTAACCCATAATTATATTACACCTGCACAGCATACTAAAATGCATGTTTATTACTATTTTAGACAATAAGTTACCTGCTATCAATTCCACCTGAAATAGAAATGGCAAGCTTGAAGAACGACATGGGTCTCACTGCCTATGACATCCTTAAACGTTGTCCAAAAGATTTCAAAAGCCTAGAAATACAAGTCATGCTGATGGAGTATTCCGGAATCAGAACAGATGAAAATAATCGAATCCACAGTACTCATTCACACTCATCACGACCACCAGTTTCAAGTCCTAGACCTCGGATTCGAAAGAAGAAGAAGAGAAATTGTTTGCTAAGGATTTTGAAATGGATTGGAGGTTGGTTCAGACACAAGGGTGACTGGATGGAATAAATGAGAGGAAATCTGAGTTTAGTGTCCACTGTTATAGCCACCATAACGATTCAATCATCAGTTAACCCACCTGGTGGCTTCGATCATCCAACAAGGCTTATCTCAAGCCTCACCCAATGAAGCCCTAAACTGCGCTATCTTTTATAACGAGTCCTATTGTCCTGGGGAAGCAGTCTCTTCTTTTAATTTCGAAATTGTGATTTTTTACAACTCATAACAAAAGAAACCATATTTGCCACAATATATCATAGTTAAATTAGAAAACATTACAACTCAATAAATAAAATACAAGTGTTAAGAATATATAAATAATTATTTTGCTTATGCAATTAATCAATAACAATCATTAGAACACCTACAAATTATAACTATTAAATTCAACTAAAATCACATTTGTAAGCTCAAAATTTAAAAAACATACCGTAAATAGAAGCTTCAATAGACTGATGAAGTGAAACTACAAACACAAATTAAACATAAAAAAATCAATAAAATATTTGAGGTTCTAAGTTATTTTTTTTAATAATAATATGTGTAATAAACGTCAATATATAATAAAATCAAATATGATTAGCTTATTTCAAAAAATATGATTCAGAAAAAAAAATAAAGAAAAAAAAATAAAATGAAAAAGAAAGCATATTCCCAACATTAATTATCTCCTTATTGTATGTTTTTCCCCTTACGGTTTTAGCTAATATATTTAAAGTTAAACAATATAGACAAATTATATTTTATTTTATTAAATATTAACATTGATATATATTGATCTATTAAAGTCATTTTATTCATATTTTAAAATTATTAAATAAGTTAATGACTCAATTAACGAATTATTCAATTTATTATCCTAATTTCAATTTTTCCTATTTTCATTGGGTTTAGATGGGATTTTCTCTATTATAGTTTAATAAGATAATACAAAAAATTATTTTCTTACCTCTACAAAATAGTACTAACACAAATATATATTAAATATGTGAAATAATATTAAATAAATGATTTTGATTTTTGGAAAACAAATAATTTGAAGAAGTTTTAAAAGAAATAGCAGTATTATTAAAAGTTAATTTGATTATCTAATTTCAAGTCACTTGTATATTAATTACTGTCGTTCAAATTTATGGTTATATATAACATATAAATTCAATTCTTTCATTATTCTTGTAACTTGTTGCATTAATTTCTTAGAACTAGTGAGAGCTAAAACACAGTACACACACGCCTACAATGGGGATCGGATAAGTCTCTAGTAATGGGAATATATATATAGTATACACGCACAAACAACACACAAATTTGTATATGATATATATATATATATAGGTGTTGTGTAAAGAGCAAAGAAACAAAACTAGAGATGGTCCACCCACATACAGAAAAAGAAAAATCTGACGAGAGAGAGAGAGAGAGAGCGCATGGGCACCACACATACACTTTGTATATTTACTTGTCTTCTCCTCAATAATTTTATTTACATTCTTTATTTTGTTCCTATGTTGATGAAATTACATACTATGTACATGCCTATTTCTAATTTGGTTTATGTACTAGTATAATAACACCATGCATGAAGAAGATGACTATATATGACATATAAATATACAAGCATGCGTGTCATAATAGGGAAAAAAAGCATCGCAAGCATGCCATAAAAAAAAAGCAGAACAACCTGAAAAAAAATTAATAAAAACAAAACGCAAGTTGAACTTACAGGTTGATCAGTGCAGTGGAGTGGGGGACCACGTAATTGCTGTTGGTGACGCAATCTTCAGTGAGGGAAGGAAGAAATTTGAGCTACCAAATGGAGTGGGGACCAGAAAGTTGTAGACAATACAAAGAAAAGGGAATAATAGGGATAGGAGTGGGGTTGGCAGTTGGGAAAAAACAAATACGTGTGCTCGTGTGAGTGTAGTTTTAAGATGTGAAGATAAGAAAATGGAAGGAAGGGGAGACCACGCACAGATAGATGAAAGTGAAAATGAGAGAGGGAATGATTAAAGATAGAGAAAAAAGGTAAAGAAAGAGATGGGGGGTGTCGGCGAGAAAAGGAAAGTGATTGGGGGGAGGCGGGAACAAAAGGATAAGGGGGTGGGGCGGGATGGGTTCTGATTGGTGGGGAAGGGATAGAAAATCCAAATTCTTTTTTTTTTAAAAAAGGGTCAGGGGTGGCACCTAACCAGGCAGGCGCCACCCATGAAAAACTTTTTTTTTTTATTAAAAAAGGATTAGGGGTGGCGCCTGACCAGGCAGGCGCCACCCTTGAAAACAATTTTTTTTTAAAAAAAAGGATCAGGGGTGGTGCCTGCCTGGTCAGGCGCCACTCCTGACAAAAATAATTTTTTTTTAAAAAAAAATGAGTCAGGTGTGGCGCCTGACCAGGCAGGCACCACACTTGACCATAAAAATTTTTTTAAAAAAAAATGGTCAGAAGCTAGTGTGGCGCCTAGCGTGTCAGGCGCCACAGCTGATACCAGCTGGTCAAGTGTGGCGCCTGCCTGGCCAGGCGCCACACTTGACCATACCAGCTGTGGCGCCTACCCTTCCAGGCGCCACAGCTGGTAAAAAAAACATAAAATATAAAAAAAATAATAAATGAGCAGCTGTGGCACTTCATTAAGGAAGGGCCACAATATGTGCGCCACTTTTCAACCTTTTTGTAGTAGTGCAACCTTATTAATTATCATCTATCTCAAAGCAAGGGAATCATGATTTTTCACATTGGCTAAGGTAGGTAGATGTAAGGTTTTTCAAAAAGAATCACTAATTTGGTTTTTTCAATTAGGCTCAAAATAAGGGTTCAAAAAGGGAATAACATCAATTTGGTAAGCTTGAAAGGCTCAAACGCATTTTATGAAGTGCCCTAATCATTTCTCTAAATCTCATGACATAAATCAAAAGTTTTGAAGAATTCCAAAGATTATTCTGGAATTAAAAATTTGAAACAAAGGCATATAACTCAATTTGCTACAAAGTCCTTCAACAAGAACATCCAAAATAAAGTCAACTCTAATAGTGCTTTCTTAGCTTAAAAATTCCTGAATAACATAATTTATCACTATAATATATCTATCATTGTACATTAAACAAAATTCCCTATCAAATATAAAAGAGTGAGCAGTAATTTATATCATTGGATTATTCAAGCAACTTTGATATATAATCTAGCAATTCCATTCATTTTCAACATTCTTCACAAACAAATATTTAAGCATGAGAAATCCCAAACATTCCAAAAAATTTTCAAAATTTTCATGGTGCACTCATCAAAGTCTCAAAATTCCAAACTTTTTGAAAATTTCAGCAAACTCTCACCCCCAAACTTACAACTTACAATGTCCTCATTGTCAATGAAAAGGGAGGGAAATAAAAGCTAGCACCTGTCTAGATTCACATCCATAGCAATAACAAAAAAAAATAAGGCACACAGTGGCCTGAGCAAAACCTATACATGCTTTCACAAGTAACCATCAATAGCCTATAGAAATACTATCATGGTGGAAAGTGATTTGTACAACCTGTCAAGGATCAATGTGGCATACATGATTTTGTTAAAGCATTCATAGCCAAAATGCCAATCACCCCACAAATGAGCCATTAGAGGCTACCAAAACATGGCTAAACATGTAATCATCAGAAAATGTCCAAAGGGCAAGTAGTCATATTAACATTCAGATCAAAACAATCATGTTAATGAACCCCTAAGTTACTAAGTGAAAAAAATCCTTACAAATCGCAATGATCATCAACAGTTACTGCACACAGTCATGCAACAATGGTTGACCAACCATCAGTAGTTGATAAAAAAAAGCAGATCATGCACAATGCTATACAACAGAAGTCCTAATGTGAACAGAGAAATCCTACATCAAGAAGGCAAAAATAACACCAAAATATGAGATAAAGCCAGACAAAACATCAGAATAGCCTCTAGGAACAATAGCATCAATCATCATCATTAGAAGGCTCATAGTCTAAGTCTGAATGCTCTATGGGTGCCTTTCTTGAACTAGATCCCGTTTCCCCCATCTCCTCATCATCACTGCTACTAACCTTAGCATTTATTGTGCTTCAAATTTCATCAGTGTCGCCCTCATCTTGCTAGACACCATCCCCATTTTTTGTCTCCTCCCTACGATAGTGCCCCTGAGCGTTGTCCTTTTTAGCCGCAGCAGCAAGGGGTTCATGTATATCAGTGCTCAGGAGTGCAATGACATCCATAGGCAAACCCTGGTGATAAGCTAGGTGAGTAACAAGTAAAGTGAGCTTTCCAATTGCAGTGCACATGGTTTCCAACTTATCAAGTCGACCAGTAAGGGCATCAAGCTGTGAGGCAAGCATAGATCAAGGTTCTTCATGCCTAGCCCTTTTTTTCTTTCTCAGTTTAGGGTGTTTCTGTGACCCCAGATTAGTATAAGTGAATGGGCAGGTAGGCGCAATGAAGGGATCTTCAAGCAATTCCTTAACATTGGCTTCAAGGAAGAATTTGGTAATAAAGTGAGGGAAAATAAAGCTTTTGTAATGTTTTTCCTGACACTTGTATAGCATGTTGTACATAATGTTCCCAATATTAACAGGCTGGCTGGGTTTCAATAGGAAGATGAGAAGGGCTAATTTGCTAGAAATAAATGTGAGATGGGTAGTAGGCTTGATGTTATTAGCTGCCAAATGCAGCCAACATTTAGCCTCTGGCATGAGATCACATCTAGCAAGATATTTCTTTTGACTAAAGCGAACAAACCATGCATCCTCACGATTAATAACCAGCTCTTTTTCTATAGCTTTATATGGGAATTCATCCTTATTGGTAGTGAATTTTTGTACATACATTTATCATCTGAAACCTTAGGTAACTTGTAAAAGTGATTGATGGCATCAGCGTTGATGAGTATCTTCTACCTACGCAAGTCAACGTGCCTATGATAAATGATGTGCTGAATGTAGTACTACCTTACAAACTCAACATTCACATTCTGCTTTTCTTCCATAAGTTTCCTTAGCTTTTGGCGAATGGCTTGTTTGTAGAAGACAAATTTTGTTGTCTTCTTGAACTCTCGTTCTTGGTGCAACTTTCTGCCAGTGATCTTGTTTTTAACATCTTCTGAGGTTTCAGAAAGGGGGATACAGGACCTAGTCTTGTGCTTCTTTCCGGCCTTTTTCATGATCTGCACATAAGAGGAGGGCAAGCAAACCAAAACAAAAACCATACTCAATCAACATTGAAAATAGGAGCAAAATAAACTAATTTGTCCTATCCTAACCCTAAAAGAAAAAGAAGAAAAGAACCCCCAAACTTAGGATCTATCTAATTCCATAGCTTTTCAATCAGTATTCCAAGCCTAACCTTACTCCTCACTACCTTTAAAATTCAACCAGAGTTAATCACAATGAAAATTACATTAATCACAATGAAAATTACAGACAGTGAAGGCTCAGCTGATTTACCCATTACATTGTGGCCATTCCAAAGAAGACATTTACTTCTAGCATGACGCATTTGAAAATCAATTAAGGCAGATAAAATGAAAGTGCAAAATCATGTGTGTTTTATATGCAAAAAGGTGATCAGCAAAGAAAACTTAAAATTAAAATTATTGAAAGTACCTAAAATAAATTTTATTTAAGAAAACAAAAGGGTGTGCTTTAGTGTAAATTTCATTGCCTCAAGCTAGAAGTGAATGTGCATCATGGCAAACTGCAGACTTAGAGCCATCAAACATATCAGAACAAGTTCAAAGAAGAATGTTCAGAGCATCAAAGAAATGGCCACAATGAAAGATAGGTCCAAAAACACAAGGATGCACTTCTATTTACACTTCAGTATGTAAAGGATTATTTTCATGTTTCACAAATTTCTATGCATCTTTTTAAACCCAAATCATCAGTGCATAGATTCCATAACTTCAAAAATTTAGCAGCATGGCAGTATTAAATTAACAAATCCTGTTTAGCACAATCATAGAAAAATGTAACAACTTGAACCAGCAAAGTCAGAATCTATTTTTAGCAAGCCATGATCAGCAATTGTGATTCTCTACTCCTCAAATGCAATTTTCAATTCAGTCCTAAGTTCTAGGAGAGGAAGAATTTCCAACTAGCTAAGATATGAAGGCAAATCAGAAAAGTTTGGAAAATAGTTTGCATTTGAAAGGAACTTCTGGAGGTGATATAATGTTAAGAAGAAGTTGTGAAACCTATGGAATTCAAACAAAATACCACCTATAAAAACAGAAGCTCCTAAGTACATTCACAGAGCAGAATGCAAAAGATGATTTAAACACTTCAAAACTCATTTTATTGCAACTTGAAAATGGAAATGCAATTTCCAGAGCTTTTAATTTCTCTCCATATGCTTCAGTGTTCAAATTAGCCAATCATGCTTAGCTATACTAGGAAATGAAGAAATCAAATGACTAATTTCTGGAACTATTGAACAAGCAATCATCAATAATTGCTAGCATGATGATCTTAGAGTAATGCTCATTACCAAAATTCCAATTCTAGTAACATGCATTCAGAGTCCACAAAGAACAATAAAGCTAATGACATTCCTTAACTACAAAATGGCTAAGTCCAATGCTTCATCTGTTGAAGCCTAAGGTAGATCACTTCCTAAAATTAGTCAAGGCGCGTGGTGCCTCTGTCTCTAAACTACCCAGAACAAAACTGATTAGGAAGAGAGAAAGAACAAATACCTCAAAGCGAAAATGAGATAGAACAAAGGTGGAAGCACAGAACTGAACACCAAAACTCAACAAGAATGAAGAAGAAAGACACGGAGGATGTGGGAGTGACTGAGGATGAATTGTTGGTATTGAAAATGGGAGAGCGACGGATCTATGTCACTCAACTGAAACTACTTTCAGATCGGTGTGATTGTGGGAGGAGATGCGATGTGGCCAACAGTGAGCTGCGATAAGGTGGGGATCGATGGAGGAAGAAGAGGATGGTGGGAGAGGGAGCGACGAAGAAAAGGAAGAAATAGGTGGTTCGAATGGTAGAGGAGGAGCTATGGAAGGGAGACCGAGAGAGGCGAATGGTGGGGGGTGGTCGATAGTGGGTTTCGAGGGTGCTTGACGGCCGTCGCGGGTGTGGTTGATCTGAAGGAGGAATAGGAGTCGGTGTGGTGGTGGTTTTTTTTGGCCGAAGGAGTGGGGAGAGGGAGAGCGACAGATAGGGAATGAGAAGGAAATGGTGGATGTCAGAGGTGAAGGATGGAGGGTGGTGAGAGTTTGGGGATCAACCTGAGGGAAATATGAGAGAGTTGAGAGAGAGCTGAAAGTGAGAGGTTAGGGTTTGAGTGTCGGTAGTGAAGGTTAGAGAATGAATTGAGGGTGTGGGTTAGATATGGGTGATGGAGATGGGAGCTTTGGGGAGTTTACAAAAGAGGAGGGAAGTTTTGAGTTTCAAAAATGGATTGGGTCCATATGTGGGGTAGGTTCATAAGGATAATTTGGGAATAAAGCAGAAAAATAGGGATAAAGAGGGAAGTCTAAAACATTATTTATTTATTTTTATTTTTATTTTATTTTTTTAGAGATAAAACAAAAATTAATATATATAATTTTTTTTTTACTTTTTTAAATTTTTAGAGATAAAACGATTTTTTTTAATTATATATATATATTTTTTTTTTGGAGCCAAACACCACTAGCCTCAGCCAGTTTTTACACTTGCTGAGGCCAGTTTCACAGAGAAGAACTCTAAGTCACTGGCCACGGCAAGTGTCAAAACTTGCCGTGGCCATTCTGACAGAGAGCATAAAAAACCCACTTGCCACGGCAAGTTTTACTCCACAACACCTTTGTCCAAGACTTGGACCATAGTGAAAGGTACAAACCATCTAGACTTCAACTATCCTGGAAAGATCTTCAACTTAGAGTTATAGAGAAGCACTTATTGACCAGGCTCAAAAGACTTCAAGAAAATCTTGTCATGCCACCGCTTTGTTTTCTCCTTGTAAAGCTTTGAACTTTCATAAGCATGAAAAAGAAATTCTTCAAGTTCATTAAGTTGAAAGAGCCTCTTGTCACCCACTTCTTTTTCATCAAAATTCAACTTTTTAATAGCCCAATAGGCATTGTGTTCCAATTCCACAGGAAGATAACAAGCTTTCCTAAAGACTAACCGGTAAGGAGACATACTGATAGGTGTCTAGTAAGCGGTACGATAGGCCCATAGTGCATCATCTAACTTCATGGACCAATCCTTTCGAGTGATACCCACGGTTTTCTTAAGGATTTTCTTGATTTTTCTATTGGAAATCTTAGCTTGACCATTTGTTTGAGGATGGTAAGCTAAAGACACCATGTGCTTTACTCCATACTTCTTCAAAAGAGATCTAAATTGATGGTTGCAAAAATGGGTGCCTCCATCACTAATAACAGCCCTTGGAGCACCGAAGTGAGTAAAAATATGCTTTTTCATGAATTTGACCACTACTTGAGCATCATTAGTTGGGGTTGCAATGGCCTCAACCCATTTAAACACATAATCAACCGCTACAAGAATGTATTGATTGTTGAAGGACTTGGGAAAAGGTCATATGAAGTCAATCCTCCATACATCAAATAATTCAACTCCAATATGCTATTAAGTGGCATTTCATTTCTCCTAGAGATATTATCAACCCTTTGACACCGGTCACAAGATAGAGCAAATTCATAAGCATCCTTGAATAAAGATGGCCAGAAAAATCCAGATTGTAAGACTTTTGCATCAGTCTTGTTACCACCAAAGTGGCCTCCATATTCAGAGGAATAGCAACACTTCAATACTTCTTGTTGCTCACTTTCTGGAACACATCTTCAAATCAACTGATCAACACAATAGTGAAATAGGAAGGGTTCTTCCCAATGATAGAACTTGACATCATATAAGAACTTCATTCGTTGGTGATAGCTCAAGTCCTCAGAAATGATTCCACTCACAAGGTAATTTACTATGTCAGCATACCAAGGAGTTTCAGAATGACTCAATAAAAAGAGTTACTCGTCTGGAAAATTTTCATGAACGGGAAGATCTCTATCATGTTGGTACTCAACCTAGACAAGTGGTTGGCAACTTGATTTTCGGAGCCTTTTCTATCCACAATCTCAAGATCAAATTCTTGTAAGAGCAAAATCCATCGAATCAACCGTGCTTTAGAGTCCTTCTTATTAAAGAGGTACCTTAGTGTAGAATGGTCAGTATGAACAACCACTTCGGCACCAATCAAGTAACGCCGAAATTTAGCAAATGCATACACTATAGCCAAAATCTCTTTCTTAGTGGTAGTATAGTTTTCTTGAGCATCATCGAGTGTCTTACTCGCATAGTAAATAGGATGGAAGATTTTATCCCCTTTTTGCCCAAGTATAGCTCCCACGGCATAATCACTGGCATCACGCATTACTATAAAGGGTAAATTCCAATCCGGAGCCATGATGTAGGAGCGGTTACAAGTTTTCTTTTCAACTCTTCAAATGCTTTCAAGCATGCATCATCAAACTTGAACTCGACATCCTTCTCAAGTAAAGCACATAGTGGCTTAGTGATTTTGGAAAAATCCTTTATAAACCGTCTATAGAATCCAGCATGGCCAAAAAGCTTCTCACACTTTTAACATTGATAGGTAGGGGAAGTTGTTCAATCACCTCTATCTTTGCTCGGTCAACTTCTAAACCGTCCTTGGAGACACGATGGCCTAACACAATGCCTTCCTTCACCATAAAATGGCATTTCTCCTAATTGAGCACAAGATTAGTGTCTTCACACCACTTCAAGACTTGAGCTAAATTGGCTAAGCACTATTCATATGAGTCACCAAATATAGTGAAGTCGTCCATGAACACTTCCATGGTGTGCTTGATCATATCCACAAAAATAGCCATCATACACCGTTAGAATGTAGCCGGTGCGTTGTAAAGGCCAAAGGGTATGCACTTGAAAGCGAAGGTACCATATGGGCATGTAAATGTAGTCTTCTCTTGGTCTTTCGGAGTAATTGCTATTTGGTTATACCACAAATAACCATCAAGAAAGGAAAAGAATTCCCTTCCCGCTAGTTTGTTCAACATTTGATCAATGAAAGGCAATAGGAAGTGATCCTTATAAGTGGCCGTATTGAGCTTACGGTAGTCCATGCAAACTCTCCACCCGGTCACAATACGAGTGGGAATGAGTTCGTTGTAGTGTTAGCCACTACAGTCATACCGCCCTTTTTGGGGACGCATTGGATTGGGCTCACCCAAGAACTATCAAAAATAGGGTATATAATGCCAACATCGAGCCATTTAAGAAGCTCCTTCTTCACCACTTCCTTCATAATGCGGTTGAGTCTTCTTTGATGTTCAATAGAGGGCTTGTGATTCTCTTCCAAAAAGATCTTATGCATGCATATAGAAGGGCTAATGCCCTTTTATGAGCTTTTAATACTTCAACTAACTGCTTCTCTTGTTGAATAGTGAGATCCGAAGCAATAATCACTGGAAGAGTGTATTTAGACCCCAGATAAGTATATTGCAAAGGAGATGGCAGTACCTTCAGCTCAAGTGAAGGTGGTTACTCTAAAGAAGATTTCAACTTTGGTCTATTAGCTGAAACCAAATCAAGTGACTCAAATGGTATCCTTCTTTTAGAATAAGAAGTTGTTGCGTCTATAATAGCCTTGCATTCCACTACATCCAAACCCTCAAAATCAACATCAAGAAGAACGGCTTCAAGTGGGTCTTCAATAATAAAGGTCTCAAATTCCTCTTGTGTGACAAGACCAATCATATCAAGAAAGAAACATTCTTCATGCACATGAGGAGTCTTCATCAATTAATTCATATTAAAGGTAACTTGCTCATCGGCCACCTTTAAAGTCAACTCATCTTTTTCCATATCTATTAAAGTTCTAGTCGTAGCTACAAAATGGCCTTCCTAGCAACAAGGGCATTTCTCTATCTGGAGAGTAAGAGCCTTGCATTCTTTATTACCTTCTCGCTCAGGATTGGGAACAGTATCACTTGGAAGGCCATTTCTTGGTTGAGCACTCAAGTGTGAAGCAATTTGGCCTATTTGTATCTCAAGATTCTTGATTCCTGTGTCATGAAGATAAACTGAGCTAACTAAGCCTTCTTGACCTTTCAGAAGTTGCCTCAATAGTTTATTTGTCTCAGAATCACCTTTTTGTGGCTTGTGTGGTTGCTTAAAGCCCGGTGGACGCATTAGCTTACTAGTAGACACTACTACGGAAGGGACTTTTAATGACCGTTTTTTGGCCCTTTAGATGTTTGTTTTCAGGGGGACGTCTATCTGAGTGTCGTTGAAAATTCAGGAAAAGACGACCGTTAAATAACAGTCGTTGTATGGGAGATACAACGACTGTTTTCCTAAAAACAGTCGTTGTGTCTGTTGGATACAACGACTGTTTTCTTAAAAACAGTCGTTGTATCCTCTTTTTTTTTTTTAAACTCCCTACATCATCCCCTTCTGCTCCTCCACCATACGTGTGTACAAGTCCCCACGTCCTCCCATTCTCTCATGATTAACTCTCTAGCTTCCCCTAATACTCATGGAAGTGAAAATCACCTGTTAATTTTTCTATCATGACATATAGCGCATATATCATCATAAGATCATTTCAATGTGCAGACTTCAACTTTCAATGTAAATCATGACATGCATATGGCCAAAGAGATGATGACATGCTTCCATAAAAATCCCTATTTTTCATCATCATTTTCCAAAGTGTTCTCTGAAAGCATAATGCCTTAACAAATTCAAAATACTCATAAATAAGAAACTAGGAAAAGTATTCGAATATGCAAACTTATATAGCACTGTACAAAACCACTGCACTACGTAAAAAAACCTCTACACATCATCACCCGGCCCCTCTATGTGTTGTAGAAGATGTCCTGACAACAGGTCTCGGATCAAATTAATGTCTTCGATTGTGTAGGGGTCCTGATCACCAAAAATCTGTGCACAAAATGGAGAATATGTTAACATAAATAAATAAATTGAATGAAATAACTAACAATTGAATCACATGAAAAGAACTGAAATTCAATTGAGAATCAAGAAATGATCACCTGTTCAAAATTTGTAGTAAGGCCAGAGAAAATGATGTTATACATATATAGTATAACATAGAAGCCGTACTCAGTTTTCCCTGCTTGCCATGGACACTATATATCAAAAGCAAACGGTAAAAAAGAATAAAGGCCTATGTAAAGCAATCGTCAATCAAAGAACTTGAATGTAAAGAACTTACGTTTGGCTGGAACCATTTTATATAACCAGCTTTACCTTCACGCTTCCCGCCCATTATATAATATGTCTTCAATGCACTGTAATAATTAAAATGATAAACAAACGACATTAAAACAATTGAGTAAAATCAAAAATCAATGACGGACAAATAAATTTACTTACATGTTAAAAATGTTTCTGATATCTGCGTCTGGCTTGCGACCCAATGAGTCAAACCAAAAGATGACATTGATTGAGGGACAAGGAACACAGAGACTCCAATGATAACTATAATCACATGCATATATAGATTAAAATGAGGTTAGATAACATGATACTGTTTAGCAAAGTGAACGTGTATAAATATAGCAAATAAAGTTACTTGCCCTTCAACAATTGGTGCCAGATAACAAGGCAGTTGAGTCTGGCCTATTGTATAGCCTACATAGCTCATCCGTTCTTCCAAACTCTGGCTATTACGCCGTGACATATTGCCAGGACATAAGAAGCCATATGTACTGCTGAGCCCTCGTTCGGCACACAGTTTGTGGAAGCAGCTACCACATAAATGAAATGAGAAATGACACAGTAAATGTAGAAACCTAAAACCCCTAAATATCAGTGCATTAATTACAATTAAAAATTATAACTAAACTCACATGATTGCAAATGTGACCCATCCTATGTCAATCTCCTCCAAAGATAGGAACTCTCTAATATCTTTGTTATCAAGTCCATAATTATACGAGATTCTGCGACCCACAATCTCACAAGGCATATGCAAGTCGACCTTATTTATGCCTTGATGAATATTTTGTAGTCGTGCTAAAAAGGGAAATTTTGTCGCATCATCTTGTTCCTAGTAACACACAAAAAGATTATAAGTAGAATGTCAAGGATTAAGTAACAGTAAGGTGTTTCCTACCATTGGAAGGACTGGCACAGTCTGAACAAGATGTCTAGGCCACAAGATGAAAGATCCTGTTGCGTGACCTAGATTGGCAACCTCACCATCAGGGAATGGGACATCTGCACGTTCCTCCCCCAGTCGAACACTTGTCACATTGACCTTAAGTTGATCGTCCCGGATTTGGTTATTATGGTGGGTGGTGGCACGGCTGTATACAACAGCATCAGCAACAGCACGCAGGTACGGGACTTCCAAATACAAAGTGCAGGGTTCTCCAGGCTCTAGAGACGGACCAGGGTCGCCATGTCCAACCTCTGGCGGATTGTAACTGCCTTTGGTGCTGGGAAAGGCCGGGGATTCCTGAGTAAGAGAAATGAAAGAATTAATTAAAAGAACGTAAGGAAAAACTCAATATAATGTTAAATGAAATTAGTTACGAACCTTTAAGTTGACCAAGTGCATTATCCTCTGGAAACATATCACACAACAATTCTAGTAACAATGTGAAACTACTGTCGGTCCACCCACAAGTTGCCTTTAAGTTGACCAAGTACAAAATGCCTAACAAGCGTGTATACTTTGTACACCCAGGGTACAAAGGTGTCTCTGCATCACTCCGTATGCTATCATATACAGGCGTTTGTGCAAAACATTCTACCTCAACATCGTGAATCATGTTCTCCATTCTATTGTCATCTCCAACCTCCAAAACTTCCTTATCGTGTGACGCCTAAGCGGTTCCTTCCTCACCATGCCATATCCACCTTGTGTACCGAAGATTTATTCCATCACAAAGTAAGTGATCCCTTATATCATCAACATCCCGTAGACTCTCATTTAAATAGTTGATACATAGACAAAAATACTTCCCATTTTTACTAGGCATATTCATTTTAGCAAATTCAATAAACTTTTCCACCCCATTCTCATATTCTTCACTAATTCTCGAAGCATTCATCCAACGGTGATCCATTTTATTACCACCTAATCCATTTTCACAGACACTAGCTCAAGTTTAGAACAGCTATATGAAACACTCATGACACACTGTAAAAACTAACAGTTCAACTACCATTTTCAAAGTTTAGTAATTCAAATTTATCACGCTTACAACAAATAGTAGCACCATGATATCCTCAGGTTTCAAAAACTTTCATCAACAAGCAATAACATAACTTACCAGCTAATCTTTAGCTTCCAAGGACGCTATGTTTGTGATTGAGGATTTGGAAGAAGATTCTACTGAGGCAAGGATGTAGTAGGCTGACAACCCAAGGGAGAACGATGGCAGTAGTGATACCTGCAGGTTTATGAGAGTTATTACCCAAAACATTATAATATTACCCAAAACTACTACATGTTTTATGAACTCAAAGGCATTGTTGAACTGACCTTGTTGATTGTCTGCAAATTAGAAAACGTACGCCACTAATCTTGCACTTTTTAATTCACTCGTTTACCTGTAAATAACACTTATTAATTCACATATCTCGCATCACTAAGAGAATACCACTTTAATTTCTATGTGATCACAACAAAACACACATTCTTGTTAAGAAAATTTAAAAGGAAAAATTATAGCTTATGGCTGACGTTAGAGTATGCCTGACGTTGCTCATATTTTAACACTTTTGGGACCGAATTGTTATCAATATACCAAGATCAATTCATAAAATTAGTTCAAGTAAGTATTTTATACACATACACACATACCCTTGATGATTTAAAAGTTCAAGTAAGTATTTTATACACATACACACATACTACATACCCTTAATGGCATGTTATACTTACTTATAATAAACGTGAGTTAGTAGAAGGGAGAGTTATGGTGAAATGCCAAAAGCGAATTCAAAAGTAGAGAGACAGGAATGAAGGAAAAGTAGTATGAGTGAAAGATAATAGGTTAGTTCATACATTACACACACACATATATATAGTTGCAAGGTTAGGAAGGTCTAATTCATATAAGAAACTAAATAAGCCTAATAAACTTTTCTTGATAAAACCATACTTAAAATATGGTAATTAATATACAAATATAACTTCTAAAATATTATTTATAAAGATTATAATGGGATGCTATTCACTCACCTACAAAGTTCCCAAATGTATTAAAACTTACTTGCATATATCAGCTCCTGAATTAAATTCATTCTTTAAGTTCCTAAAGTCCATATAACAGAATCATTGTTATTCCTCTTCATAAACTTATGAAGTTCATAATATCATTTATTAAAATTCCTCTAATTAATAATAACCACAACTTCATAAAGCATTAGAACCTCAACCAAATTTCCATAAATTATTCAGAGTATAATTCACTTAGTCAATGAAGACAAATTATTCTTCAATCTTTTACACATAGAATGCGAGCAAGAGGCTAATCAATGCATCATTAGAATACACACACACACATAAATATAAACAATATTCTCATCTTCTAAGTCTCGTTATTAAGAATAAATGCCTTAATTACTTCCTATGTGCCTTCAACTTAAGTCTTCAGAATGACCCACGACCATCACATAGATATACATCACCAAAAATGAAATCAAAACTAAATCTTTGCTTCTTAAACTTACAATTCCATCAGCTAGCTATTGTCTTTAAGTTTCGCCCTCTACAAATCATTCTAATGTAAGTGAATCTCTGGTTTGTTAACACTAAATTTCAACTCTGTGAACAATATATATGCAAGCATTCAACTTTAATTTCCATCACAAAGGCAGAACAGACCAGCCCAATAACGTACAGAGTAGATTCGGGGAATTACCAGGAAAAAGAAGGGAGTGTTGCATGTCTGAACTGACAGAGGAGAAGGCCACGAGCTGGGGCGGAGAGGCAGGATGAGACAGAGGCTCACGGGGCAGAGAGCTAGGGGGCCGGAGAATGCTATATGAGAGACCCAAGGAGAAGCGAGATACGCGACACAGCAAACAGAAACAAAGGGATCGACTGAAAGGCGCTCTAGCTGTAAGCAAGGTCGGAGGGGGGCGGGAAAGGGAAAGTAAACTTCCCTGAAGCGCGCACTGGAATGAATTAGTGCAGAAAATGAAAGCACTTTCAACGACTGTTCTTATAGAACAGTCGTTGAAAGGCACTTTCAACGACTGTTCTATAAGAACAGTCGTTGAAAGAGGCAAGCAAGCCCGCCTTTTTGGGCACTTTCAATGACGGTTCATAAGAATGGTCGTTGAATATTAAGTTTCAACGACTGTTTTTTTAAGAACAGTCGTTGAAACATTTCCCAGACTTCATCTTTGCTTTACTACTACTGTTATTTGAAAACAGTCGTTAATTTGGGTCGTAAATTATCCTATTTGTAGTAGTGAGAGGCATAATGATTAATTGGATTCTCACTAGGTCCATTCCTCCAAGAGAAGTTTGGATGATCACTCATACCCTTGTTATAGGTATTAGAGTAAGGGTTGACACATAGATACCTTTGATTATTGTTTAAATAACTCACAGACTCCTTAGTATGATAACATTCTTCATAGGAGTGGGCTTCTCCACATATTTCACAAGAAAGACTTGGAGTTTGGATAACATTCACATTCTTAGAGGAATTTTTCTCCATTCTCAATTCAAGTTGATCAAATCTCTTGGCAATTGCTTCAAGTTGAGTGACAATTTCTTTAGACACATTTGAACTACTTGAAGGACTTAGTTCCTTATATGTTATATAGCTAGAACGTGATCTTTCAAATTGTTGCAAGGAAATAGAAGCAATGTCCTCATACAACTGTGATATATCACAAACTCTCATCTTGCCAATTCCACCATTAGAGGCATTGTTAAGCATATTTGAAGTAGGCATATCCAATTCAGACGTAAAGGCTTCAACCAAAACATAGGTCTTCTGTTCATGGTTGGGAAAACTACGCCATAGCTCCTTGAATCTCTCCCATGCTTCATGAAAAAGTTTTCCAGGCTGATGTTGAAAACCCAAGAGCACAGCTCTTTGAACTACCCGTCTACCCCTTGGAATGAACCTTGCCTTGAACTTGGATGCCATTTCATCCCAAGTAGTGATGGAGTTAGGAGGTAGAGCGGTAAGCCAAGCTCTTGCCTTCTTGTCAAGTGATAGAGGGAAGAGTCGCAATCTGAGCGCATCCGAAGTTACTCCTTGAAACTTGAAATTCTCACACACTTGTATAAAGCGTGTCAAATGGTCAGTAGGGTCTTCATTCTGAGTTCCCAAAAAAAGCCAATCATTTGGAGCATTTGAAGCATGATTGGCTTCAACTCAAAATTTCGAGCTTGAATAGCAGGAAACTGGATGCTAAATTGATAGGTGGAGTTTTCTTGCTCCATGTACTCATCCAAGGTGCGCTCTAAGTCATCATCATTAGGATTGGCCATATTGTAATATGGATGGGGATGAGGTGTTAGTCTCGGTTGCTCTGGTGCTGGTAAAGGTTCAGGTCTTTGGATAGGTTGCACTTGAGGTGGAGTCTCCAGTACAGTTTCAAAATCTTCAGAGAAATATTATTCAACAACACCGTTAAGAATGACCTCCAAATCAGTTTGCATATGGAGCAAGAATACCTACAATTCAAAAAAAATCCCAGAACGAGTATCAAACTTATCAACTAATAGAACTACACTAAGAAAAACAAGAAAAAGAACTATAGCTATAACTATACTTAAAAATAAAGAAAATTAAGAAAGTGAAACAAGAAGAGGAAAATGATTCAAGTATAATCAAGTATACAATTACACTAATTTACTCAAAAGGCTTTAGTTAATAGTCCCCGGCAACGACGCCAAAAACTTGTTCGCTACCGTAAGTGCATGGATCACTTCAAGTAATAAAGTAATAAGTAAAGATCATTCCCACGAGGACTATGACGAAAGCAAGCTAACTAATGTAACTATATGTTTAATTAAGTTGAATGGAATCATTTGAAATTGATCAAGTTAAGCCAAAACATGTTGTTGAGGTGAAAAAGAAATTTAAAACTATTTTTAGATTAAAAATTTATAAAAGAAAATGATTCTTTAAATTCAAGGGTTAAATGAAACTTAGGATTGTTTATCCCCCTTGTATTTCAAAAGCACTCACTTAAATCCCCCCAATATATGCTACCTAATGAAAGATTATACTAGCCAAGAATACTAAATTACCTATAAGTGCTCTCTCAAGTCTCTAAATAGGTGTTTAGTTCAATTAATTCATTAATCTCTTAATTAACTAATTAAACCCTGATTTTCATTACTAATCCTATTTGGCTATGTGAGGCTAATGAGTGTATCTCTACCTCATTCACAAAACTATCCATTCAATTCACAAATTTCAAGTTCTCACACGATTAAACTCAAGTTCTACACTCAATCTAGCCTACTCAAGCATCAATCATGTGAACCCAACAATCTCATTGGTGGCCAATCAATAAGAAGCATTAAGCAAAGATTAAAATCAACATAATCTCATCATTAATCACAAATATAAAGGGGAAATGAGTACTTAATCCATACAAGGGATCAAAACAATCCTAAAAGAAGAGATACTTAGCTACTCATATCCAAATGTACAGAGAAACTAAGTATTACAACTGAATAAACCATAGAAAAAGAGATAAGAGAAGAAAAGTAATGAAACCAAGGTAGAAGTCACAAAATCTCTCTTGGAACCACCACCCAAGCTCCAAAACTCTCTAAAATCCCCTCTCCAAGGTGTCTCCTTTCGTGCTTCAGCTTACCAGAATGTAGAGTGTCTGATTTCGGTGCCCTTCCTTAGGTTAAATAAGGTTTTTTCGCTTCTGACATCAAAACGCGCAGCTGCACTTTTTCAGGACTTACTACGGCTAGTCTGTCAACTTGCCCTAGCCAGTTACACAGAGAGTCAATTTTCCTTCAGATTCTTGACTTGCTACAACCAGTCTGTCAACTTTCTGTAGCCAGTTACACAGAGAGCAAACAAAGACTACTTGCCACTGCCAATTGGTTAAGTTGCTGTAGCAAGTTACATAAGCTCCTTCTATCTTTGCATTGCTTCTCCTCCCTTTCTCTTTCCTTGTTTCTTGGTTCTTGTTTGGCTTCAAAACTTGTCTTCATCCTCCTACGAAAGAGAGAGGATTTATAAATTCCCAATTAATTCACAAATATAACAAGAATTTCTTTGAATTTTTTTGCTTTATACTTTGATATGCACATTTTCTTTTATACATTTCTTTCAATGTATATTTTGAACCCAAAAGTAGGGAAAAATAGAAGAAAATGTGTTGGAATGTTATGAATTTCTAAGAGTCAACAGAAATGACCCATCTTTTGGCAGACAAAATATTTGACCTTCTTCAAGTCATTTTTCTTCTTCTTCCCGCCCTTTTTTCCTTTCTTCTTGTATTCATTTTTGCCTTTTACAAATTTAGTCTTATCCTTCTTTCCATTCTTTTGGAATTTATTCCCCTTCTATAAATTAGGTTTTGCATTAGAAGGACCTACACCCTCTGTGTAGTAGGCATGGCCAGAAGACTTGTATGCCTCCAAGCACTCATCCTCTAGTTTCAAGTGTTTAGCGACATCATTAAAATTTTTGATGTTTTCATTATGGGTTAGATTAACCTTAAGATGGCAATGTAACCCCCTCCGTAATTATTATCCGAAATACTTGATTAAATTGAATTTGAGACCAACGGTATTCAAAACTCATTTAAAATCCCATCTTCTCGATAGGGTTTTCACAAATACCTTTCAAAATCCAATTCCCCGGGTCTCAGATTCACACTTCGAATACAATTACTTCACAGATAAATCACATTCATTATATATCAAAGTGCACAACATAATTCCCGGCAAACCCCGGGTTCATACCTTTATTAAAAGGGTATACAAAATCCGATTCAGGGGATTACACAATCTCATCTCGAATTCATAACCATATACTCAACCGAATCATATACAGTCATCCCAGCTCATATTGATAACCAACTCTCATCTCGAAGGAGTCCTAGCCGCTCCCTCCATGAGCGACTTACCCTATCTAAATTATTGGTACGGGAGAGTGAGATTCGAGAGAATCTCAGTAGGAAACAGATACCAACATGCATGCAAGATATGTGTTTAATGCATGACATGCTTGCATTACATAACTCATGCTCACACAATGACATATCTGCAAACTCAATGCTTCAAACAATATACTTATAGCCATAGCATAACAGAAACAGAGCTTCAATAGTTCATATATATTTCACATAATCAATAAAAGCAAAAACATGCATCAATGCACCAACACAACTATCATATACATGCAGGAGAGGTAAGTTCCCCACCTCCAGTCTTTTCTCCTTGATTTGGGTGCCAGCAACTTGGGCCCTCAACGGGGTCCTACAATTCTAAACGTACCATTTAGACACTTCCATAGTGTTTCTGGGGGTCAGATGAGGCTATATTGAAAAATTACTAAAATGCCCCAGGGGACCCGGCCCAGCCCCGCCATACCCGGTCCGGCTGTAATTTTCCCGAAATTCTATCTTGGGCTATCCTAACTTATTTTCGCCCAAGGAATCCATTTCCGGATTTTGAATTATCAAATTCATTGTCAAATTATAAATTTACCCTTGGCAGCCCCACTTTAAAGGTTTTAGGGGTGTTTTCGTAATTATGCTTTTTCGGCTTTTTCCAAAATAGTGACCAACTGTAACCCCACCTAATTTTCACTCCTGAACTCAATGGAATCATCAAATCATTGAAAATCCATCTCTAACCCCTCCAAACTAGCCTTGGTCAAAATTCTCAATTCCCCGAGAAAAATTGGGGTTTTTCAGTTTCGGCTCCGTAAACGCGTTCCTTTCTACTCCTAACCACTTTATTGACTATTCCATTAGGTTACAACTATTATTTAGTACCAGTTTGGGCGGCATAACAGCCCCACACACCCATTTTCCATTTTTGAAACCAATGACAATCCAGCGAAATTTCACCGATTCAATTGTCCACAACAGCCAGAATAGTCAGTACACAAGAGTTTGGAAGTTACCTCAGCTCCCACTAGCTTTTCTCAAGAGTGGCTGAAACCCTAACCCTTCTTAACCATGAAAATTGAGCTTCTAACACCTTAAAGAACATGAAATAGAAGCTTAGGAGCAAGGTTATACGCATTAGGAGCTAGATCGTCGGAGAAATCGGCTTACCTTGTGAGATTTCTCCTCTTTCTCTCTCTAAGAGCTCTCAATACTCTCTCTCTCTCTCTCCTTGGCTGCTGAACCTCACGACAGAAATAGGACAAAGAAGAAGATGGGAAATATTTTAATTCCATGCTAATGTCATCTTTTATTTTGATGATGTCATAATTCCCATTTTCGAATTTTCTGGCAGATTTTCTGTCCAAACGTTGAAAAATCATAACTAATTCTAGAAAATTCGAAATGAGGTGATTCTAAAGCCAAATGAAAGGTATTTAAGTTCTATTTATAGGAAAAATATGGGTCATTACCCAAAATCACCACAAAATTCCAGAATTACATAAAACGCATCACTGCCCCAAAACTGAGTTCAGTTTCCATCCCAAACGTTGGACAGTCATATATCCTAGCTCACAAAACGAAATGACACAATCTATATGTCCATTTTGACACTTGGGATGTGAACTTTAATACCGGAAAGTTTCATAATTTTATAACATCATTTGGCCATTCAAAACGCCAACACCAATAAACTGCCCAAAACAGTGTTTCAAAGGACAGCATTTCCAGTTTTACAACCAATGTGTCCAATCCAATTCAAACCAATTCCAATGATTAAATACCACAACATGACACCATTTTCAAAAAAAACACAACCCAATTCCACCAATTACATTGCACACAAAAATACCACAAAATCAGGGAAAAATTCACAAATCACAACACTTAACCAAAAGTCACAAAACTTAGATCAAAAGGCATCAAATTCTCAAAACTTCCTCTTCTCCAAGCTAATTCTTTGATTCCTCCACTTTCCAAATTCTTCAAGCTCTCAAAAAACTTCTTTCAAAAATCTAAAACCATAGAGATGAAGCTCTCATCACTATGAACAACTTTATAGAAGGGTATTTGAGCATTAGAGAACACTAAGCCAACCAAAAACTCACCTTTGCATTTCTCTTTCTTCCCTTGCCTTAGACGACCATGGGAGCTTTGGGGGGAGAGAAAGAGATCAGATTTTGAGCCAAAAATGGCCTCTTGGCTGACCTAAAAAAGAGAGGAGAGAGGGAAGAGTGCTTTGACACTTTGACCAAATCAAGGGTTCACATTGTGCCAAGTGTCACAACCTTGTTCCATCTTCCATTGGCTCACATACACAAATATAAACTTGATTCCACCCTTTGATCTCTTGCACAAATCAACCTCAACCATTGATCTTGAAGTTACCCATGAGTTTTCTCTTCGGTAACTGACCAATTGGTCGGTAACTTTACCGTTTTGCCCCTGATTATGGCAATTCTTTCTGAATCACCACCAAACACATTTTCTCATTTATTTACACATACGCCCCCCTTATTTTAAGTCAATTTAGAGGTTAATCTATAATTGAACTTAAATATAGGGTTTCGGCGCTGCTCACAACACATACAAATCACATCGATCTCTCCAAAAGGGTTATTTATCACTAACTACATACACTTTTGGAGTCATTAACCCCTAATCACAATTTAGGATCTTGCTAAATTGGGCTTAGCAATCCACTTATTTCAGGCTTATTCTCTAGCCTCGAGTCTCAAAATTCGGGGTATTACACATTACACACAATATGCCCAGCTTCCTTCAACTCTTTGATCATGTTTGCCATCTCTCTCAGATGTTGTTTCATGGAAGTATTTGGCCTTAGCTTATACGTATCAAACTTAATAGTTAATCGTCTAAGCTTAGAGGTGGATGTACCACCAAACATGTCTTTCAACACTGCTCATATGGCCTATGCTGTTTCATTTTTCTCATATTCACGCATGAGGTCATCTGCCATTGTGCTCAGCAATGTAATTCTTGTAATGCTATTTTTCTTTTTCCGAGCTTCATAGACCTCTTGGTCCCTCCTGTGTTGGGCCGTATTCCCAGCAGCAGGTTGTGCTACAATTATTGTTAGAGGTTCCATTGCCTCTTGTTCCTCCAAAATATATTGCACTTTTTGGTGCCAGATATCCCAATTGTCACCATTTAATTTGTCCCCTTTATTTAACTTAGCGATGATATTCTTAGTTGCCATTTCAATCCTGTGACAAATTTATTCCACCAAGTGTGAGTGGGAGATGTTGAAAAATAGCCTAATCCACCTTGGTGGATTAGGCCCAAGCCCAATAGGATTGGGGTTAAAGTATAAATAATATAAAACCTTTGGTGGATATATGTAATATTTCCTAAATTATTATGAGTCATATCATTTGACCAATAGAATATGACTCTACAAGTGGTATTGTTTCACCGATACAATGTGTCTCTCAATCGAAAGGATAATTTGTCCCTCTGATGGAAGGATACATCAATAGAAAGGAAGAGGTACGTAGAGCACTATAAATAAACATAGGGGATTCAACTATAAGACACTTGAAAAAATATACAGAAACTCTGTCATTTTGATTCCCTATTCCCTCTACTATATTTCTCATAATCATGATTTTATATATATATATATATATATATTGCTTCCATTGTGTGTCTTTGTTTTTCTCTTTCATGAGTTTGAAAGAAAGTATGTGTCATGAATAAAGGCATATATATATACATGATTATGAGAAATATAATAGAGGGAATAGGGAATCAAAGTGACAGAGTTTATGTATATTATTTCAAGTGTCTTACAACTGAATCCCCTATGTCTATTGATTGAATCATATTTTTATATGAATTTTTCATGATTAATTTGGGATGTTAATCTATTTCCTGGGACATTATTGCATTATTAAGCACTAATTTGAGTTAGGGACATTTGTATTGAATTAAGTGTAATTAAGGGTAAAAAAGTCATAAATTGTTAATTTATTCATACAAATGTTTTCTTGAACTTTTGATACTACTTGTGCTTAATCTTTCATTGTAGGTGTTTTGGAAGAAATTGAAGATTTGGGAGGTTCAAATCAATTATTTTGAGGATTAGGGAAAACTACAGAAAAACCCCAGAAATTCTGAAAAATACATAGTTGTGAAGAGAAAAGGGTCAGTAAAAAATCACAGAAAAATACCCACAACATTTGAAAATTTTAGTGATCCCCAAAAGGTTTCAGAAGTTTCAGTACAGTCCCTCCAGAAAACCTTTTGAAATATTCATTTAGGTCCCAAGTCAAAACTTACGTTTTGACCAGTGAATTGGGCTAATGTTGAATCTGGCAGCTGAAAGCCTGAAACAGAGGGAGCCTAGACCCACGACACAAGCTGAAACCTGGAGATCCAAAGAAAAACAGAGACCCGAATTAGTTAGAGGATGGACATGGCATTCGGATATGGAAAGACCCGAGAATAAAGAAAGAAGAGGGTACGCGAGCTGAGAGTGAGAGTATGTGGAGATCGGCGGACATGGCTAGCGGCTGAGGTGTGTGATGGAGCTCGAGGAAGACTGAGAAGAGGTAGAGAACCACACCTCCACCATCGTCGTACCTCCTTTAGATCTCTCTTCCATTTCCGGTGATGATAGCTGTGAGTTGAGAGTATCGTGGATCCGAAGATTTGTGAAGCTTTGAACACTGAAGCTCAGAGCCAACATCTTCCTTCCTTTACCGTCAGCTCTGCTGTCTCTTTACCACCGAAGACCGTCGTCGGCCCTCCTTCTGTGATTCCGTTGAAGGTTTCTGGACTTCTGGCCTGTTCTATAATTTCCAGCATAATATTCCAGTTTTCGGTGACATTGCCCAGATTTCGGTTTTCTTCCATTAATTTCGATGGTTCTGTTCTTTGTCTCCATCATTTCCTCTTTCTCTTTATCCTTTACATTCCATCGTTGTCTTCTTCTTCTTCATTGAACCAATGTATGTACTTCCTTCACTGCCATAAATCACAACCTCCTTCATCTCCATCACTATCACCTTTTCTTCGACTTTCTCACTACATTTCTCACTCTCACTTCATCACCATCTCCATCCTCTTTATCTCAGAGCCCTGTTTCCGTAGTTATAGCCTTGTTTCTTCCTCTTTTGTGCTTTAACCCAATAGACCCACTTCCATTCTCATATTTCATTTGAGTCAGACATTGTATTCATCTCTTATGGGTTCTGGGTATTTCAACGAAGCTAGGATCACTGCTGGAAATATGAGTTGCTGAATTGCTTGAGTTTTGGTGGTGAAGGAAGTTTCAATGTGCTTCAAAGGGGAGTTTCTTATTTTTCCATTAACTCATTCTATATATTAATTATGATCTGTGTGGTTTAATTCTGAATTGATACACGTTTTTGAGACTTGGATGAGTGTTTATTTGTTCTTGTTGGTTAACAATTGTGTTGAATTTTGCTTTGATGCTTTTGGATTATGTAGTGAATTTATTTTCTTATGTTTTAATGAGATTATGCAATGTCTATGATTACTATGATGTGTAGTTGAATTAATTCATATTGAGTTTCATGATTGTGCTCTCATTCAAGAGGAAACAAATGCAATGAAATGATTTTCAACACATATCAAGTGGGTTTTAACAATTCTCTTAAGAGGTGACTATGAATGCGATTGTAGGACTAGTCATTCATTAGGTAGATTGAACCTAATGTGATTGCTTAGGGTTTTTAATTTAACTTGATGTAAAGGTAATTTCCAAAATATTTTAAAGAAGCTAGGAAAGCCACCAAATTTGCCACCAAGCTTCATTTTATTATATAATCCCTTTTTAATCCAAATCATTTCTTTATTTTTCCCAAAATACCAAAAATATTAGAATTAGCTTTATTTTCATAATTTTAATTTCTAGAAAATCAATTTCAAAAACCCTTTTTCTAACCATATTTATAGCACTTAGTTTTACCGAGGGAAATCAAAATAAATGACTCCTTGATAAGAGAACGATCATGAGTTAGTTGCACTATATTGCATTTAATTCGTGATAATTTGTGATTTGACCCCGAGTGACTCAGGTTGTGTCAAATCATCTATTTATAGCGCTCTACGCACCTCTTCCTCTCTCCTAATGTATCCTTCCATCAGAGGGACAAAATATCCTTTTGATTGAGAGACATTGTATTGATGAAACAATACCACTTGTAGAGTCATATTCTATCGGTCAAATGATATAACTCATAATAATTTAGGAAATATTACATATACCACCAAAGGTTTTATGTTATTTATAATTTAACCCCAATCCTATTGGGCTTGGGCCTAATCCACCAAGGATGGACTAGCCTATTTTCTAACATGATTGGATTATGGCAGTAATTCAAGCTGAAAAATATACCTCTCTTAAATGTTTCTCTTCTTTCGTACCACTCATCATACTTCAGTGGTTAGATGAAGGCAATAAGTCAAGCTGAAAATCCAACTATACAACTCTAGTGTTTATTATAAATCACTTATAACTTATTTTTGAATAAATTTTTTTTTGAACAAAACTTATAACTTATTATCACATATCAAAGATGTAATAAATTGATAGATTTTTCTAAACTTAAATTTATTAAAGGTTTTTTTTGCTCTCTGTATTTACAAATCATCCTTACCCCTTTTCTCTTTCTCTTTCTAATGAGAACTAAATAAGGGTAAAATTGGACAGCTGTCATTAAATATCTTATAAATGACTTATATGTAGGACCAATTTTTTTCCCCCCACAAGCAATTGCATGTAATAAGAATTAGAATGGTATGTTAAATGCTTCTCTTCTTTCAAACCTCTGATTCGTCCCCAAAAAGAAAAAAACCTCTGATCTTTTCTTATTATAATTCATTGGTTAGATGAAGGCAGTAATTCAAGCTGGAAATCCAACTATGTTAAATGCTTCTCTTCTCTCAAACCTCTCGTCTTATGATAATTAATTAATTAGAAGAAGGCAATAGATCAAGTTGAAAATTCAACTATTTTAAATTCTTCTCTTCTTTCAAACCTCTGTTATCAAAAGTGATTGTTTAAATAAGAGACAGTTGACTCTTGTAGTCAAAAGTCGTGAGACACAAGGGACGCATGCCTTTTTGATATGCTTAGAGCGAGGCCTCATATAACATGAAAATGTGGATACAGTGACTTTATTGGTGTCCTGTTTTTCTTAAATCATGTTTAACCAATTAATTAGTGTCACGTATCAAAATTAATCAGAAACTGACAGACGTTTGCGGAAAGAAAGGTGGAAAGAGAAGGAAATATGAGAGAGAGAGAGAGGGGGGGGGGTAGGAAACAATCCGTCCAAGGCCACAATCACTTTGGATATTTACTAGGAAGGAAAGTAAAAGTTGTAATTATTTAGAAGAACCAATTACTAAAATATAAATTTAACAATATTAAATTGTTCTTGATTAAAATTTCTACTCCAATTATTGAGAAGAATAATTTGCATCATTCCAATTTAATTGCACATTAAGCGGGTTTAAATAATATCTCAAAAGATTGTAGTTAGCTATATTTGTATAAACTACTATTAATTGGGAATATTGAACTCAAGTATTATTTTAAGGTTGTTCTTAAAGCTTAATGATATGTTTTTTATAACTAATGAAATTTTAACTCCCAGAATTTAATAGCAAGGATTGTCATTCTCTTCATCACTAAGAGCATCCATTGTTCATATCTTCACTTTCAACTGAACATTCGTCACTATTTTCCAAAAATACCAACAAGAATAGAATTAGCTTATTTTCAAGAATTTTAATTTAGAGAAAGCTAATTTTTAAACCATTTTCTAATCATGTTCATAGCACTTATTTTTACTTAGAAAATTCAAAATAAAAGGGTCTTTGATAAGAGAACGATCCTGAGTTTTTTGCACTATATTGTATTTAATTTATGGTAATTTGTGATTTGACTATGAGGCGGCTAAGGTTGTATCAAATCATACATACATGTGTGGATGAGTTTCAAATATTTCTTGTCAGTCTTCATCAACGTGAGCTGTATTTCACAAAGCCACTTCAGGTTAGATAGTATTCATCCATTACTTAATATAACTTGTATTTTCTAAAACACCTTAGTCATCTTTCTTGACTCCTTCCTTCCCTCTCTTTCTTGACTATTGTTGGGAGACCAATAATAGGGCTAAATTAAGAAAATATTAACAAATATAAAAACTTTCTCTTATATTTAGGATCAATATTAATTCCCTTAAATTGTCTTATATTAGGAATCGGAGGAGTAGTAATTAGGATGGGGTGGAGTTTGGGTAAAATTTTAAGAGAATTTTATTCCTTATGTAAACAAAAAAATTAAGTTAAAAATAATTTGTTGGCAGCGTGTTATTAATTTAGACATTTGAAAATATAGGAATCTCAGTAGCGATAATTGGAACTGGCATAGAGCTGTTTGAATCAACTCATTTTTAGCATGACACTTTAGAACATCAGTATAATTGAACTTTTGAAACTTGGCTGTATGTCATTTCTGAAAGTTGCCTTTCTTTTTTAACAGCAGCATCAGCCTCAATTCACAAAACATATAGCTAACTAGTCATTCATAATAATTAAAGTTTCTCAAGCTGGCGTTGAATATAAATAGACACTAGAAATAGATTTAAAAACGCGCGCTCATGAAATATGAAAACTGGACACAAAATGTTGTTCATGTACTAGCAGTTTTATTATCACATGCAACAACACTGCAGGACTAAGATATAAAAATGTAACACTAATAATTTACTAAAATTCCATAAACCATAAAACCTAAACCTAATATTAATAATTGGACACAACAAATCACAAACATAAGAAAAATAACAAAAATTTTAAAAAACAGAGGGAGAAATGTGCAACGTGGACTTTTCCTTCCGCAACTTGTTGACTTCTTGATCATGGTGACACATTTCTTCAACACCCAAATGGAAAAGCGCAGTGTGATTAGAATTACTATTAGCTCAAGCAATCCAACCCAGACCACATACAATACTACCTTCTTCATGTTTGACATTAAGTCTCCACCCTTCAAAAGGTACTCTGGCAGTATAATATTGATGGCTGCAAAGTATGCTTGTGCAAGGGATGTAAGAGTGATACACATGCCTATTGATGCCATCCATATCACAACTTTATTCTTCATAGGAAATATTCCACTTACAAGCAAGAGGGTGACACTAAGTGATGAAAAAAAAGAGAGCGTAACAAAAGATAAATACGTCTTGAAATGATCATGGAGACGAGAGGATGAAGCCATAGCTTCTCCGGGACAATACTCTTGACCATCAAGGGTGGTGCAGTTGAAGAGCTCATTTGATGAGGTGGTATTTTCTTTAGGTACTAAACCTTGTTGAATAAAGCCACCAGGGGGATTAATCAAAGCTTGAAAGGTTATAGTTGCTATAACCGTAGACACCAAACTCAAATTCCCCCTCATCACTTCAAGCCATCCATCCCCTCGCTTGGACCATTCTCCAATCCATCTAAAAATTTTCATAAAGAAAGCTCCAATACACTTAAACATCTTAATACAACCGCCATCGATAGATGTTTGTGGATTATCAGTTTCAAATTCTTCCCTTCTGACCTTTGTCAAAATATGTTGTATTTCACAGGTTTTGAAGTCTTTTGGACTTTGTTCCAGGATATCATAGGCCGTAAAGCTCATATTGTTCTCCAAGTTGAATATATTTCTTATTTCTGGAATTGATTGGAGATAGCTTATCACCTAAATAACAAATTGTGGTAAAGTATTCGGTCAATTATTATTTCTGAATACCATAACTTTTACATATTTTGTTCATAAATAATGATGACCTTGTTAATATAAGAACTAATTAATTGTTACATGTTAATGTATACTCCTTCCGGTCCTATATGTCAAGCATATTCTAGAAGATGTCTTCGATCCATTTTATTAATCATCTTATAGGTTCGTTAAAACATAGTCCCTCCTATCCTTTTTATAAGATTCCAGTTTTTGAATTGGTTTGGTTCTTTTATAAGATCCAGTTTGGAGTTGTCTAAAATATGTGTTATGACAATGGGAGAAATTCAGAGGCCGGGTAGTAAAAGAATATTGTACCTCAACTCGCTTCAATATGATAGCTAAATGGAGAATGGTGTCCCCATCCCGATCAGGACGTGTAAAGATGGGAGGACGAGGCTGGCCTGCAGTAATATTGGCAGTGGCATAGTCCAATTTCACCAAAGTTTCGAGAGTCTTAAAATGGTTGTATGTGACACACAAGTGAAAAACAGTGCATTCTTCTCTGTCACCAAGACTTAGAGATTCTGGTCTCGCCGTGATCAGCTCTTGCACAACCTCTGTTCTTCCTCTCATTGCTGCATAGAGCAGAGGACTTCTTCCTTCTCTATCACGTTTCAAGCATGGTTCATTGTTAAATTCTAGCAGTATCTGCACGGTCACCAAGTTACCCTCTGCAGAAGCCAAGTGGAGGGCTGTTCTTCCAGAAGAATCCGATCTAATGGCGAGGTCATGATTGTGATTGAGAAGAACCTCTGTGAATCCATCATGACCAAGCAGTGCTGATATGTGTAAGGGAGTTTGACGGCCTTCTGGAATGATGGCAAGGATTGTTGCGTGTCGCTGTAACAATTCCTCCAAAGTTTCTGCATCCCCACGCCATGCTGCCCGATACAGAACTTCCATTGGTTCCTCTACGATGATGTGTGCCATCTCTGGCCTTCCATCGCTTGCGTTGTGTGCCATCTCTTGCGTTGCATAATGCATCACTACACGGTATACCCTTTATATAGACGCCTTGTTATAATAATCTCGCTTACCTCCACTTTTTTGTGTCATACTCTCTGCTTTTTTTTTTTTTAAATAATTAAGAGTTTCCTTTTAGAGGCTTGAAATGTAAATGACTTTGGTACTGAAACTACTTGGAACCTTTTTAATTAAAAGTGTAAGGAGGATAATTTAAAAAAATTATAAATTTAGGAGATAAAATAGAACGAAATCTTACATTTAAGTATACATATTTGTAATAACCATTTTTGAAAATACTGCCTTTTAAAAATAATGTAAGATCTCACTCTATTTCGTGTTATCTCCTAAAGTCATTTAAAATTTCAAATAATCATTATACATCTAAGCTAGTATTTTCACTATGAATGATAAAATTTACATTTAAATATATAATTATCATCTAAATGATAGGTCTACATTTTATTTATATTTTATGGTGAAAATACTAGCTTAGATGGATAATTCATGCTGTCAATTATTTTTTAAAAAATTTCAAATTTTTCATAAAAAAATTTTTCTCTCAAATAATTTCATGAGAAATTTTTTCCAATAATTTCATGAAAAGGTTGAAAAGAAAAATAAAAATATTTTTTTTTTCAATAATTTTCAATAGAAAAGAATATTTTCTCACGGATATTCTAAGATAAAATCTTCTCTCCGAATTTTCCATGGATAAAGCAACCTTTCCTACAATCTGTTTCTCTCGCACTTTGGATTGTGAGAAATTTTCACCGTTTTTTATGAGCTTCTCATGGATTTTGATAATGAGAAAACTCTGTTTTTGCTGGTATTAGTAGAGGATTTTATTGTGAAATTTTCACAAATAAAAAAGTTTCTAACACGAAGATGAAAGCAGATTCGATGCAATTTTTTTAATTTAAAGTTTTTAATATAATAGAAAGAATGTAAAGATGTATCCAATCTTTTCTTTTCTTTTTTTGGTTAAAAAGATGTATCTAATCTAAGAAAGTAAGAATGTCCTGTCTATTATCAAGCGGTAGGAAGAATATTCTCCACAACAATATAGGAGCTTTTATAGTTTTAAATACCTCTTATTTGTTATAATCAGTCAACATTTCTAATGTATTTTTCCACTTTTTGTCCAAAAAGAAAAACAAACATTTATACTTTTCTCCAAGGGTCCATTTCTAATTATAAAGTCGATATACGCAACCAAATCATTGGTTAGATGAAGGCAATAATTCCAAGCTGAAAATTCAACTATAGATGTTAAATGCTTCTCTTCTTTCAAACCTATCTTTTCTTTTCTCTTCTCTTGTCTTCTTTTTTTTAATAAAAAGTTTAGGCAAGTTGGATCCAAAGGCTTAACAAGGTCATATCTTCGAGCTCAAAAGTGATTGTACAAATACTGGACATGGTTAACAAAATAGTCGAAAGTCATGAGACATAAGGGGGACGTCTTTTTATATTCTTAGAAGTTGCCACTTGAAGGAATAATAAGAGATATAACACACAAATGTGGATACAGTCACTTTATTGATATATATATATATATATATATGAACTTTTTCTTAAATCATTATATAGTGAGATCGGAGAGGCTTTTCATATTTTCATCCCCACCTCTCATACTTTTCATTTTCCTTGTCTCTATATGTTTCATGGCGTGAAGGAAATTGCAAGCTAATGTTTCATGGAGTGAAGGAACTTGCAAGCTAAGTTCTCTAACTTAACTGGCAAAAAGAGTCCATTTCTGATTTTGATATGAGGAACAAATCAATATTAAGACAATAGTTTTAGACGAAAGTTCAACTATGGCGTGCTACATACGCTCTTTGCATCTCCATATATACGTACTTCTCACTTGTCATCGATTAATTAACTCTACTTCTCAATTTTCATTGGAAGATCCCCTTATCATCTGTATCCATCAATTAACTCTACTTTACAATAGCGAAACCTACAGGAATTCCAACGTAACTGACAAAAAGTGTCAGCTTCTGATTTTGATATAAATCGAACAATTCAATAATCGTTAGAGCTTAGGATGATATTTTTAAGTTGAAATTTCAACAATGGTGAGCTAAGCTCTCCGTATGTATATTCATTGCTACCTCTCATTTGTTATCAAAATTATCTATATTTTTCATTCAAATATGCCCTTAAAGTATTGATTTATTGTTCAGATGGTGTGATGCCACTTCGACAAATTGAGTTGTGGTCGAAGATTTCACAGAATTCCACAGAACTATAGAAAATATTTTAAGAGGATTCGCCATATCAGATTCCTAGAAAGTTGCAACACACACACACACATGCGCGCACTCACATATCCCATTTACACGGTTTAGTTTATTAGCCAAATACGTTTATTTCCGTCTTTTTCCAAATAAGAACTCATCAGTGAATATATTCTTTAAAATAAGATGATGAAATGTAAATATATTGAGGGCATAACATGTTTATGTCAAGTTTCTAGGATAATTAATGCGCAAATATTTATATTTCTTACCAATTTTTAATTGGGTCCCTATAGTTTTTTTCCTTTTTATTAGATTCTTATAATTTATTCAGTTCAAAAAAAAATAAGATTCCTATAATTTCACATGATTTTTAATTTTTTCCCTTTAGTTTTTACTTATTATCAATTTGATTTAAAATTAACTAAATAAATAAAATTAAAGTGTATATATATATGTTAATAATACAATTAAATTAATAATTATATAATTAAATAAAATAAGAAATTTAATAAATCTATATATAAATAATTATAATATTTAGAATAATTATTTATAATTATATATTTATAAAAATTTATTATTCTGATTTGAACCTTTATAATTATAAAAATAAGAAAAACTTATAATTATAAAATAAATAATATAAAGGTATTTTGAGTAAAAAACTTGAAAGAACAGTAAGAGGATTTATTAGAATAACTTACTATCTATAGAATGTTTATTATTTATACAATAATATTAATTTATTATATTTAATAATATTATATTTTATATTTATAAAAAAATATTATTAGAATTTGTATAATAAATAATAAAAAACTATAAGAATCTGATTAAAAATTACATCACACTAGAAGGGCTTGAGAAAATAAAAAAAAAACTATAGGGACTTCATTAAAATAATAAAAGTGTAAGGGCCTGACAAAAAAAAAAGACCTAATTAAAAATTGGTTGAAACTATAAGGACTTGCAAATTAATTATCCCTAATCTTCTCCACTCTCAAAGACTATTCAATCACACACTTGATTGGAATAATCAGCGATATTGGACGATTAAGCAATCGTACACAACATTACTTTGACAGATGATCCAAAATGGTGTGTTCGCGCATTGAAGCATATATACAGCTTCCGTATTCACACAAGTCGAGACTATAATCAAAATGGGAACTTCTCATCATCGTGAAGAGGAAAGATTGAGCCTTCTTTATGAAGCATCATACATAGGGTCTGTTTCAGTCAGGGGCCTCTTAACGGACAACCTTTCAGGCTTTCACATGCAAAAGCAATTCCCCCAAAGACTTGACTCAAGTAGGCCATTAGCTCAAGGTCAAAGTAGGCCGTTAACAGCCAACTATTACGCCTTATATGCTTTGATCACTTGTTCTTGAAGTTCTACGAGCTTGTTGTATTGTTGTGCGTGGGTCCATTTGATTTGGGCTACTTTCAACCCTATGTTATGCTAATTTCATTAACGTATGACAACCACAAATAACAATCATATATCAAAATCATGAACATAGTTCATTTGAGTTAATGTATGAGATCCAATTTAATTCAATTCTTTTTTGGGGGAAAATCGATATCTATAATAGAAGAAAACAAGATGAGTAGAATTAGGAATCAAAGAAAATTATTAAACAAGATGAGTTACTTGTTTTTGTTGCATACCTTTTCAAGATGAACATATTTTTGTTGGTGGGTACAAGTTACAATTAAACTTGCCTATGCTAGTTGGACTTCGAATTTTGTATAAATTGTATGGCATAAATTATCAAATAAAGACATTGCTATCAGCTTATTATACGATGAGATGTAACTTTCTGTTAAGATGAAAATTCCTATTGTTATGAGTTTATTTTGTGTGAATTTCTTAATTAGAAAAGGACGCATTTCTGGTGTTTGTTTTCAAGGAGTAAATTTGTAGAGAATTTTTTTTGGATTAGAGGTGATTTTAATCGGAAAAAAATCATTTTTTTAAAAAAAGACTTGCAACCTTTGTTTTTGAGAAAAACAGAGGTTGAAAGTATGACTTTCCATGTCCGTTTTTAATGAGGTCTTTGTAATTTTTTTTCCTTTTTATTAGATCTTATAATTTCACGTGATTTTTAATTTGTTCCCTTTTTGTTTTTATTTATTATCAATTTGATTTAAAATTAAATAAATAAATAAATTAAAGTGTATATATATTAATAATAAAACTAAAATAATAATTATATAATTAAAAAATAAATTTTAATAAATCTATATATAAATACTTATAATATTTAGAATAATTAATTATAATTATATATTTAAAAAATTTTATTATTATGATTTGAACTTTATAATTATAAAAATAAGTAAAATTTAGAGTTATAAGAGGATTTATTAGAATAACTTACTATTTATAGAATATTATTATTTATACAATAATATTAATTTATTATATTTAATAATATTTTATTTTATATTTATAGAAGAATATTATTAGAATTTGTATAATGAGTAATAAAAAAACTGTAAGGATCTGATTAAAAATTACATCAAACTTGAAAGACTTGATAAAAAAAAACTTTAGGGAATTGATTCAAAACAATGAAAATATAAGGGCTTGATAAAAAAAAATTAGAAAGACCTAATTAAAAATTAGTTGAAATTATAAAGGCTTGCAGAATAATTATTCCTAATTTTCTCTACCTCTCAAAGACTATTCAATCACACGCTTGATTGGAATAATCAACGACTTTGGACGTTTTTTTTTTTTTTCCTAAGCAATTATACACAACATACTTTGACAGATGATTCCAAAATGGTGTGTGCGCGCATTGAAGCCTATATACAGCTTCCGTATTCACTCAAGTCGAGACTATAATCAAAATGGGAACTTCTCATCATCGTGAAGAGGAGAGATTGAGCCTTCTTTATGAAGCATCACGCATAGGATCTGTTTCAACTTTGAACTCACTTTTACAACAAGAACCATTAATCCTGCACAAGATCTCGCAAAGCGGCTTCTCCGAAACTCCTTTACACATATCATCTTTGCTTGGCCACCTTGAATTTACGAAGGCACTTCTTACATACAGTCCCAAACTAGCCATTGAGGTTGACTCTTCCCAAAACACGCCCCTCCACTTGGCTTCTGCTGAAGGCCACATCGACATCGTGAAGGAATTGCTTAACGTTAACAACAAGCCATGCTTGTTTCCTAATGAAGAGGGCAAAGTTCCTTTGCACTATGCAGTTATGAGAGGGAGAACAGAAGTTGTGAATGTGTTGGTGAAAGCGAAGCCTGAGTCTTTGAGCTTTATTGAAAACGCAAACACGGTGTTTCACTTGTGTGTGATATACAATCATTTGGAGACCCTCAAATGCTTGGTGGAATTGGAACTTGCCATTTCTGGGAAACTTCTTAACTTCACAAGTTCTGATGGAGTGGGCAACACCGTTCTGCATTTAGCAGTATCGTCCAAGCAAGTTGAGGTATAATTGATATTCTTCCTTTTATATCTTGATATTTATGAGTATTTGTAGTTTTATTTTACATGGAGGGGTTATATTTTTCGTGAATTATTGGCTGTAACAATCTGGACTATTGATGTGATTTCATATAAAAATCATAAAAAAGGAAAATAACACCTTTTTTTTTTTACCCATAAAATATCAAAACACATTTTGGAAGGGCCCAAAATTGAGGTGCAGCTAGGGGCACAGCTAAGGTGGGCAAATGACATCCCAGTTCAGAAACTTTGGGTTAATTGATTAGAAGGTAGGAACTGGAGCCCCACCCTGATTATAGTAAAACAATAATTCACATGACACCTCCGCAATATAAAAAAAAAACTTTTAAAATAGGGTTAAAGTGCAAAAATATATATGTGATTGTCCTTAAAGTGCACCCAACACCAAATACTTTTTTTAGGTGCAACAGTGACTATGTGGTTACAAAATAGGTGCAAAAATATCATTTGACCGTTAGTTTGACTTTTTGACCCTGAAAATGATGACGTATACGATGATATGGACACTGTAGTGATATTCTGGAAAAAAAACTTATTGACTGATGAAACTTTGCAATTAATATTACCCACATTTCACTATTTCAGTACCACATTCGCTGAAGTAGATTCAAATATGAAGGCAGAGTGCTTAACTCACTCAGCAGAGCTGCTGCCCTAAAAAACATACTGATTGCTCAATTTTTTTCCCAACCCTAGATTCTCAATATTATTAAATTAAAATCATTATAATACATATATTATATTACTAATTTTTATTAAATTATATGATTTATTAGGAAAACTTGATTTTCAGCAAGTTTTTTTTTCCAAAATGTCACTCCAGCGTCCATGTCATCGTACACATCATCACTTTCAAGATAAAAAAGTCAAACTAACGGTTAAAGGGTATTTTTGCACCTATTTTGTAACCACATAGTCACTGTTGCACCTAAAAAAAGCATTTGGTGTTGGGTGCACTTTGAGGACAACCACATGTGTATTTTTGCACCTTGACCCTTTAAAATATCTGGGTCTAATTTTTTTAGGGAAAATTTCAATTAGCCCCAGGGAAGAGATTTTATTTCAGTCCACCCCCTAAAATTTCTAAAATTTCACTGCACCCCATTGGGTCAAAATGAAATTAAATTTTGTAGGTAAAAAAACAATGAAGCTCTTCCTTTATTTTTCTTAGAAGTGCATTTACCAGCTAAATATGGCCATCTATAAGACAAAAAAATGCATTTTAGAAGACAAATAAAAGGATTTAAAAGAACCCCAGGAGTTAATAAGAGCATTTGACTGTTACAAGACAAATAAAGAAATGTATAAGATAAATAATAACATTTACAAGAAAAATAAATGCATTTATAAGATAAATAAACGGATTAAAAAGAACCCATGGAATTAGAAACATTTTGGCTATTTACAAAATAAATAAGGAAATCCACAAGACAAATAAGAGCATTTATAAGACAAATAAGACAATTCACAAGATAAATAAAGTAAGGGTATCATTGTCTTTTACCCATAAAACTTAATTTCATTTTTTTCCAAGGGGTACAGTGAAGTTTCAGATTCTCTTTGGGGTTGACTGAAATAAAGTTTCTCCTATGGGGGCCAACTGAAATTGTCCCATTTTTTTAACCCAAAATCATATTACACCTGCACAGCATACTAAAATGCATGTTTATTACTATTTTAGACAATAAGGTACCTGCTATCAATTCCAAATGTAATAGAAATGGCAAGCTTGAAGAACGGCATGGGTCTCACTGCCTATGACATCCTTAAACGTTGTCCAAAAGATTTCAAAACCCTAGAAATACAAGTCATGCTGATGGAATATTTCGGAATCAGAACAGATGAAAATAATGGAATCCACAGTACTCATTCACATTCATCACCACCACCAGTTTCAAGTCCAAGCCCTCGGATTCGAAAGAAGAAGAAGAAGAAGAAGAAGAGAAATTGTTTGATAAGGATTTTGAAATGGATTGGAGGTTGGTTCAGACACAAGGGTGACTGGATAGAAGAAATGAGAGGAAATCTGAGTTTAGTGTCCACAGTTATAGCCACCATAACGTTTCAATCATTAGTGAACCCACCTGGTGGCTTCATCCAACAAGGCTTATCTCAAGCCCCACCCAATGAAGCTCTAAACTGCACCATCCTTAATAACAACGAGTCATATTGTCCTGGTGAAGCAGTCTCATCTTTTCATGACCAAAATCTGTTTCTGCTGTATGTAATTTGCAACACCATCTCTTTCATTTCATCGCTTAGCGTCACCCTGTTGCTTGTAAGTGGAGTTCCTATGAAGAACAAAGCTTTGATATGGCTTCTATCTATAGGGATGAGTATCACTCTCACAGCCCTAGCCCTTGCCTACTTAACTGCCTTTATATTAGTGATGCCTAGGCATCTGCTTCTTCAATATAATAATGCAGCTGCGATCACCATTATAGCGTCAGTCTTGGCCTGGTCTGGATTGCTTGTGCTGATTGTAGTGTTAGTCACACTGCGATTTATAATTTGGATCGTGAAGAAATGTGTCAGAGCAGTCAGAAAGCTGTTCACATGTTGGAAATAGAGAAAGTTGATGCGGTTTTCTAATATATCACACTTCAACTTGTTTGGATGAGCATTTTAAAGGCTTATAAGTGCTTATGCATGTAAATCGAGATAACACTCCTCTCATATGCTTACTTCGTATATCGTAAATCACGCTTGAAAAACTATTTTTGAAAAATCAAATCGCTATTCCAAACGAGCACTAATGCTATTATCTGGCAGCTCACAAGAGGCATATCGTTGCTTTTATTATTATAATGGATGTTATATATAGTAGGGTTACGTTTCTCGGATTATTCTGTTTTGAGTATGTATTTTGTAATAAAATTATTTTTCTATAAAGTATTTAGTGAAGACCATCATGCCTTAGTTTCCTAATTAAGTCAGTGCGCGTGTATTTTTTTTTTTTTTATCTATTTCAATTTTCAAGTGTCTACATATTTACTTCAGAATATATCCTAAAGGACATATGGTGCAGGGATTGTAATACAAAATACTGCTAGCTCTTATCCTTAGTATAAGAGCTAGTTAACTAATTTAAATAGATTAAGGAAATTAGTTTTGTTAGTTATTTGTAATAAATATATGTTGATTTTTCTGAAATACTCCCTTAGGTCCTAATTGTAAGACAAAGTTGACTTTTTTTGGAGAAATTAAGGAAGCCAATTAAATTACTTTAGAGTATTTTTATTTTTATTTTTTTCTCCAAACTAATTAATTTGACTAATAAACTAATATATAATCTAAGGATACTAAAAATATAAACACTCTAAAGTAATTTGGCTTCCTTAATTTCTCCAAAAAAGTCAACTTTGTCTTGTAATTAGGACCGGAGGGAGTACCATTTTCATCATGAACATCTTTGGATAGAAACCCTTTAATGTGTGCATTCAATAGGAATATCTTGGAGAAAAATTATAAATTTAGAAGAGAAAGTAGATTGATGTGTTACATTTAGTATCAAATCGTACCCCTATGTAGCTCTTATATTAATAACCAGAGGTAATACTATATTTTTTTATTGAATCTGATTTTTTTCTTAGCAGGAAAGGGTCATTATCAGAAAAATCGAAACTAATAATAAACATTTAATGACAAATTAACTATTATATTGGATCATCTAGTATATAATAACTTTCTTAATTTTGAGCCTGCAATATCCGTCCCTTTTACCACCTTTAGTACGCATTAGGAAGTGCTATGATTTTAGCTAGAGCCGGGAATTTGGGCCGAGTCCGTCGGGCCGGGCTTATGATTTAGAGGCTAAAAAGAGAAGCAGGCCTAAAAGGGCCGGCCCTTTTAGGCCCGTTTAATATTTTTTTTAAATAAATTAATAAATAAAATATCATTATATCAAATTATTAATATGAGAAACACCTAAGTACCTAATAGAGTATTAATAACAGACAAACACTTATTAATTGGTTTGATTTATTTTATTTTCTACAATGATTTATTAATTTAAACTTTAAAAAATAGGCTAATTTGGACATTAGATGATTATTTTAACTAAAAATTGATGAGTTTTAAAAATAATGTATCTCAATTTAAAGCAAAATAATAAATAAATTGTAAAACTTGAAAAATAATTTTTTTTGAATTAAAATGAGTTTAAGCCCGAGCCAGTAAAGGGCCAGCCCTGTAGGGCCGATGGCCTAAAAAATATTGTACTTTTTAACTAATGGCCCTAAAAGGGCCTGCCCGTTTAGCCCCGAGCCCGTGAAGGGCCGACCCGTATTCTAGGCTCTAATTCTAGCGAATCGATAACTAAAGCCCATAAACTAAATACTTGTATATTCATCCTTGGCTACTATTCATTTGATATAAAAATTCGCAACTAAATTTAGAAAACTCGTATGAGGGTGTTCTAAATTTTATTGAAAGCTCTTGAAGTCCTTTCTTTGAGAAATATATCAGTTTGGATTGATCCATGAAGAAATAGGCGTTGTTGGCTTTTTTTTTTTTCTTGCCTTGGTAACCTTCTTCAAAATTAAACCAAGGATTGCAATATAGGGTGTTATCCCGGATCGTCTCTCGAAGAGCCTTTTATTAATTATCTAGAAACTAAGTGCAATGATTGGCATGAAATGATTAAAAATGGAAAAATTTGGTCTTTTAACTATCAACTACTTTTTGCAATTAAGAATTAAATTGTTTCAAACTAATTCTTTTTGGGATTTTTCTTGAAAATATGAAATGGAATGACAATGGATTTAATGAAACGAAAGAAAACAATGGAATAAGCAATCCCTCGTAGCAATGGCACAAGCAATCCTCACTTCAAATGTTTATGGGAGAATTAATCATGCTAGTTTCAAAATAACTCTAAGGGCCACCCCTTAGACTAGGCCTAATTTAGATTGATTAACACCAAGCCACCTTGCATATTAATCTCTCTAAATTAGGTTGATTAAGCACTCTAACAATTAAATGAACTTAAAAATCATATTTAGCTTTTAATCCAATAACCGAGTCACCTTGCATTACCACTTAATTTTCTCATTAATCTTAGTTTAACAATGGCCACCCATATGAAAAATCAAAATTAATGATGTTAAAGCCCAATGCTAAATATAATTGATAAATTCATATTCAATTAACCAATGCAAACACAAGACACCATTGATCCACTAACCAAGCCACCTTAAAATTAGCACAAAATGTTCACAAAATTATCAATTCAATAACTAACCAGCACAAAGAAATGATAATTAAGCTAATTAACCATAATGTCAAGTGTCTCACAAAGGTTCAAGCCACAACAAATCTCTAAATACATCAAAATAAATCAATTCAATATTATAAAATTCATTCTAAGACCTAGAAATCACAAATATAATATAAAAATAGAGGATTGAAATAGCAAATACTCCCCTCTTAAAGCTCCAAGTTCATGCCATTGCCTTTGGTACAAGGGATTATGGAAATTAGCCACTGCCAACCATCAACACAGCCTCACCACGCACTTCCAGAGTTCCAGACATTGAAAACTGCCAATTAAACTGACAAATTCTCACTTACTTAAGAATAATTGGTGGCTGGATATAAACATCAGAAACAGGGAAAGCCACGGTTTGCATAAAAGGAGGAAGTGGTTGGTTGCTGTGAAGGTGAAGATGGAAGTAGAAAACTGTTGAATCTGAGCTCAGTCGCAGCTAAACTCGGTGGAAATGGGGGAAATGAACGGTGATGATTATGAAATGAAGGTGGCTGCTGCCACTCCTCTCCGTTGCGGTTTCCCTCTGGTTTTCAATGTCACGGCGTCTGTGCAGTAGCTCCGGTGAAGGACGGTGGTAGTGAATGAGAGGAGCTCTCGGATCGTATCTCTTTCCCTCTCCAATCCCGTCTCACTCACCTTGCCTCAGCTCTCTGGTTCAGTTCTGTCTCCCTTCGCTGCAACTCAGACGTGGTGGTGGAGGTGTGCCGGCGGTGAAGAGGTGTGGTGAAGTGATGGTGGTTGAAAATGGAGAAGGAAGGCGAAAGTGGAGTGGGGCGGTGATGAAGATTGAATACCAAGGTCCGGAGGTGGATGTGCGGCTGCTCCCCTGTTCTGATCTAGCACTCTGCGATTTTCCTCTCAGCTTCTGTTCTGCCGCTGCTGTGGATGATGCTCGCCGGCGGCTGTGGTGGTGGAAGGTGCCGCCGGCGGCTGTGGTGGTGGAAGGTGCCGCCGGCGAGAGATGTAGAAGAAGGTGAAAGTTGTTGAAGAAAAGCTGAAGGTCCAGAGGCGTTGCGGCTATGTCTTTCCATCTTTCTTCGCATCTGCCTCCCTGCTATTAAATCAGAAACTGATGACCTAAGGGCTGCTAAAACGGTGAGTTTAACTCATGGACTAAACTATCATTTTCCAAATTTGTGGTACCAAAGTGTCATTTCTGAAATTCAAGCCCCAAACTGTCATTTTCAGATTTAATCTAATTTTTCAAGTACCTATAATTATATCAACATCAAATATTCTCAGAAAAATCAATGATTAAGAGTAATTATGATTTTATTGACAATTTTATCCTTTTTACTCTTAATTTAATCCATTTATTTTTAATCTCAATTTATTTTAAGAAAGGCATTTTAGACTCAATAATTATGACAAAATCCCCAATTAAAGTATAAAAACATATAATAAAATAGGGATTTGTCAATCCAATTGGGATCAATACAGTTTTGTTGTTTTTCTCACCCTGCTCTGTTTTTCGCACAGATTCTGTGCCTCTTGTTTTATGAGCAAGAGGGTAACATTAGGTGATGAAATAAAAGAGATCGCAATATAAAATAAATACCTCTGAAAATAAGGATGGAAATGAGAGTATGAAGCCATAGCTTGTCTAGGACAATATGTGCCATTATCATGAAGGATCGATGGTGCAGTTGAGATCGTATGATGTTGAAGTGACATTATTGAGGACTTGATTTGATGAGGTGGTATTTGCTTTAGATGGTAATGATAAGCCTGGTTGAATAAATCCAGCAAGTGGATTGATCAATGCTTGAAAGGTTATTGTTTCTATAACAGTAGACACTAGACTCAGATTCCCCCTCATCTCTTCAAGCCACTCATCCCCATGCCTCAACCAATCTAATAATTTTCATACAAGAAATTCCTTCCTTTTTTACCATTGTTAGCATGTGTCGTATTTCACATATTTTGAAGTCTTTTGGACTTTGTTCTTTCAGGATATCGTGGGCTGTAAAGCCTATGTTGTTCTTCAAGTTTTCTATTCCTTTTATATCTAGAATTGACAGGAGATAGCTCACCACCTAAATAAAAAACATGATGGTAAAATATTTGACCAAATATGATTTCTTAATACCATTTTTCTATATTGTGTTCATAAATAATCATCAACTTATTAATATAAGAACTAATTAATTGTTACATGTTAATATATACTCCTTCTACTCCTGTATATATATCAAACACTTCAGAAGGTGTCTTTGGTCCATTTTATTAATCATCTTATGGGTCTGTTGAATCATAAAATGTTTTTTTCCATGTATGCTCTGTATTAATTGGAAAATGTGATATAGGGGTAGTATAGTAAGGGATTGAGGATAGAAAATTAATATGGTAGTGGGGTTTAGTCTAGATAATAAGGATAATATAGACAACTAATGCAATCTGATGATAACTTTAATACATTAACTAGCCTTTAACTAATTTTTTTAGCATGTGTAAACTACTTGAAAGTGAATTCTATTGAAGACCATCAATCATGCATATAAATTAGAAAAAACGTAACTGTTATCACAATAGGGGAAAAGGAAATGGATAATAAATGAATATTGTACCTCAACTCGCTTGAACTTGGAAGCTAAATGGAGAATGGTGTCCCCAGCTCGATCGGAACGCATAAAGATGTAAGGACGAGGCTCGACTACCGCAATATTGGCAGCGGCATAGTCCAATTTAACCAAAGTTTCGAGAGTCTTTAAATGGTTGTATGTGACACAGATGAAAAACAGTTCTTTCTCCTCCATCACCAAGACTTACAGAATCTGGCCTTGCTATGATCAACTTTTGCACAATGATACATCCCTATTTTATCATGATATTTAATATCTTGTTTAGGGATTTTTATAATTAATTTTCGACTAAATAGCATTTATTATCTTTAAATTGAATTAAAAATGATTATGTGAAAATAGAGCTTAAAAAGATATAATTGTTATAATCTTATAATTGCTTTTTAATATTTGATTTTTGAATAAAAGATATTACAAGATATTGATTTGAGTTGTAGTTCACCTGTGAAAGTTGAAGCCGAAGGACAAAAAGTAACGATGAACAAGAACTACAACAGAAAATGAAATTCTGAATTTGGCTAGATGGGAATTTTGACAGAAACAAGCGCCTTCTCTGTCGAACAACAAGCCGTCACTTTCAGAACAGAAAAGGATCAGGGAAAAGTACAGAAAATACCCAGAAATTCTGATACTTGCAGAGAAGTCCTAAATTCTGAAAATCAGTGTTTTTCCCTACTGAAACTGATTTTCGGGCCTGCTGATACAGATTTTAGGCCAAATCTTTTGTGATCGAGTAGAGAGTCTAGCTAGATATTTACTCTTTAATTCACTATTAAATACCACTTAGTATGCAATTTAGGATCAGATTTATGCAACTTGTTCTTTTATACAATGAATACTTAATTGAGATATTTAAACAAAATCAAATCAGTCATAATACTTATTCAAACTATGAAAGAATAGCACAACTATATTAAACTGAAAAGGCAATATATAAATATAAGGGAAAATTGTGAAAAAAGACCTCACCAGCAACTTAATTGTCAAATGAGACCTTCGCGTGCAGATCATCTTCCACATGTGCAGAATATCTTCCCTGGTGTGCAGATGATTTTCCCTGTGTGCAAACTTCTTCCCTATACGTATGCAGAAATCTTCTCTGCATGTGCAGATATCTTCCCTTTGTGTGCAGATATCTTCCCTCCATGTGCAAATAATCTTCCCAGGTCCCATTTGGTAAATAAGTTGCTGGTGAGGTCTTTTTTAGCAATTCTCCCTAAATATAAATCTCAAACTACACAATCCAATCCAAATCGCAATACTTCAATCCACACTCAGATAAACAACTCACAATCTGAGTAAAATAACCACATAACATAAATCTTAACTCAGAAAATCCATTACATAGCTAAATTAAAGGATTAAAACAAATAACTCTCCTAGATATATCTCTGGAGCTCAAATCCAATCATTCATCTCCAAGAAACACAAGACAATTTAGCCTCTCATGGAGTTAAACACAGCCACAACTCCTTCAAAGTACAGAGAATCCATGGGAATTGAGAAAAGATGCCGAAACTGATAAGAGATTGAGGGAGGCGTTGTTGGTTCTTGACGGTGGAAAGAAGAAGCTTGGTCAATGGTGAAGATGGACTTCCTTCTCCCTCTCGTCTCCTTTTGTTCGAAATTCTGGTTCGTCACTGCCTCTAAATCTCGTCCGCGGCTACTACCTGTCTCACGTTCAAACTCTTCCTTTTAATTGTGGGCTAAAATCTTGCGTCCTCTTGTTTTTTTTTCTTTGTTAAATCTTGATCAAATCCTCCAAATCCTCCTTCTATTTTCGGCTGAGTCTCTAGTGCAAGAGTTTTAGGGATAATCGCTAATTAATATCACTAGACTTAGCGAGTTGTTAAGATTTGCTTTTTGACTTAGTGAGTAATTTAATTGCCAAATCATTTTGAGCAAGGATAATCTATATTCCATTTTTCAAGAAGCATTCATTATCAATTTGTTTAAATAAAATTTTATTACTTATCTCAACAATTTCTCAAAACCCCAAAAAAATAGTAGTTTAGGTTCTTTTCCATTATTAAAAATAAAATCAATTTCAAATCCATCTTAGTGTTTTTGTCACTTAGTTTAGCCTACGAATTAAATAAAACCCTACTTAAGAGAACATGATCCGAGTAGTATCCTTCGTTGTATAATTTGGTTTATTTTAATTTAACCCTGGGCAACTAAAGGTTTAAATCACACAACCTCGGTTCGTCCTCTTATGGCTGCAAGTGCAGAGGAATTCTTTCTTCTTCATCACGAACCAAGCATAGCTAGTTATTATCTCTATTCAATAGCAGCAGCCCCCGCACGATCTGCAACTGACCCTCTGCAGAAGCCAAGTGGCCAGGGCTGTTCTTCCAGAAGAATCAGTTCTAATGGCGAGTTCGTGATTGTGATTGAGACGAAACTCTCTGAATCCAACATGACCAAGCAGTGCTGATGTACGTAAAAGGTTGACAAGGATTGTTGCTGCGTTCGGTTCTGTTATTTCATCTGGCTGTGTTGTTAACCATTGCCTTAAAGCTTGTTCATCCCTAAGAACAGCTGCCTGAAAGAGCACACTGAGATCACTCATTTCGTCGTCCCTTGCGTTGATGAGTTCTATCTCTCGCGTAAATTGCATAATGCTTCACTATATGGTGCCCTTTATATAGATGGCTAGTTATAATCTTCATAACCTCAACTTTTCTGTATCACACTATCATGCACTGCCTTTTCTCATACTCCTAGTAATAAATACAAGACGCATTTACCTAATTTAATTAGATTAAAGAAGTTAGTTAAGTTAGTTAATATGACATGTATTCTCTCAAACACTCTATTCATCTTCTTTAATGCCCCCATTCTATTTTCTCTTTGATTATTGTTAAGGAAGCTTTCAATAGGAGTATATTAAGAAAATATTGACAAACATGAAAAATAAATCATATATTTAGAATAAAAACTAACAATCTAAATAGGCCATATATTAAGGACTAGATGGAGTACTTCGAATATTAATTTTTGGTATTGAAACTACCTAGAAACCTTTTTAATTATATGTGCAAGAAGGATAATTTAAAAAATTATAAATTTAGGAGATAAAATAGAATGAGATCTTACATTTAAGTCAACATATTTGTAATTACCATTTTCGAAAATGCTGCTTTGTTGAAAATAATGTAGGATCTCATTCTATTTTATCTCACTCTATTTCGTGTTATCTCCTAAAGTCATTTAAAATTTCAAATAATAATTATACATGCGAGCTGGAATTGTCCCTATAAATGATAAATCTTACATTTAAATGTCAAATTATCACCTAAATGATAAGTCTACATATAATTTATATTTTGTAGTGAAAATACTAGCTTAGATGTATAATTATTATTTGAAAATTTAATTGACTTTTCAACATTCTCACATAGTTGGTGTGTGGGAATGCAAACAATTTTTTTTAAGAGATGTCAAATTTTTCTCACAAAAATTTTCATGAAAATTTTTTTTCCATCAAATAATTTCATGGGAAATATTTTTTTAAATAAAATTCATGAAAAAATTGAAAAACAAAATAGAAATATTTTTGGGTTAAGGTGCACCCAGCACCCCAAATACTTTAGGGTGCAATTTCAACCTTGTGCTAACATATAAGAAACGTCCGTTTGCCTCATGGACACATCAGCATTTTTATTTTTTATAATGACATAAGTACCTAAAATTCCTCATGTGCATCCAGGGAAAAACAACCACTACACTCTGAAACTCTGGATATCACAAAGTTTGTCTACCATGTGTGAAGACGCAATCGACAAGGGAGATCGGAAGTTTCGCATCACCTGGTTTAACTGAGTCTTCGATGGCACAATTAACGAGCAGAAGAAGAGTAGTTAGAGGGGAGGTGGAGTGCGAAGGTGCAAGGAGGTACTATTTCTGTTACTTGCTGGCTTCACGGTGGACGGCATGGGTGTGGAGAAGAACCCAGGTAGAAAGTGTCAAGAAGAAGTTGAATTTGGAGAACATAATGGATAAATGTGGAGAACATATATTATATAACAGAAAAAAAGCAAACAATTAACAAATTCTTATTAAGACCAATCCCAAAGAAATTCTGAACCACTACAAGATCCTTCAACTATCAGACTCAGCAAGTTTGAGGACAAAATTGGCAAAGATGTGATAGATAATGACAAATAACAACCTTCAACTAAGAAGCATGGTTGTAACCACCATACAATATAATTCGTGGCTAGCCATACTGAAACATACATACACAGTTAAAGCCAAACCAGATAGCAGCTGAATTTTACAAAAAATAAAAATATCAAGACGGTGGAGGAAGAATAAGCCAATTCGGGAAAAAAAAATAAAAATAAAACGAGCAATTAACAATCGCGGTCCTGAAAGATTACAAAGAGAAAAATCACCTGCCACGCCTTTCTTCTTCGACCCACCTCCACATCATCGCAATTGGCCACCTTCACGTTATCTTCATGCACCTCTAAACATACATATGAATCTTACCTAACGGTCGATCCTTTTGCTCATCTAAACCAGGCGATGCAAAACTTCTAATGTCCCCTATCAACCACTGCAAAAAAAATGGTATTTCGTAGTGGTATACTTGTAGCGGTTACTTTAAAACGCTACAGATATTGACATTTGTAGCGGCAACTTACGCGCCAAGTGGCGCGATAGAATAGCAACGTTATTTGTAGCGGTTAATAGAAAATAACCACTACAAATATGGCGCGATTTTTTTGCCAAACTTTGTCGTGGTTATTTTGTAACGGTTACAACATATAAACCACTATAAAGTTCGCGCCACTTGGCGCCACGGAGCTGCGCCAATAGTGTATCATTTTTTTGTAGCTGTTTCTACGAATTGAACCACTACAAAATACCAAGGTCGCCTATTTGTAGTGGTTTTGGAAATATAACCGCTACAAAACTTCAAGGATCGTCACATTTGTAGCGGTTATGAGTTTTGCCGCCCTAGCTTCTTTGTAGCGGTTGGTGTAGAGGTTTTTTCAATAACCACTACAAAATCCTCAACTATAAAAGCCCCGCCACCTCTCCTTTTTCCCATTTGGCCATTTTGTTTTCTGAAGTTTCTTTGAGAATTTTCCTTTAGATCTAAGCATTTTGACATCTGTCGAAAAGTTTTCTCTCTAGCATTTCTCATTATGACTTGAGGTACGGATAATACTTATTTTATTTTTATTATAATTTTACATATAAATGTGACTAAATATGTTTTTTTTTAATTTTTGTAGTTGATATGGCTTTAGGGATGGACAAGGGGAAGGGCCCGAGGTCCCTAGATGGATTCTGCGAGGTGGTAGCAGTAGAGGATGGGGCAATGGGAGGGGGCAGTGTGAAGGGAGGGCGACCGCGTCATTTCAGCCCATCTCCTCACAGCAGCCATAGGAGTCAGCCCTACCACAGCCACCGCAGACGGTCCCATAGGAGACGACCGCACCAGAGGTGCCTGATTTGGGAGAAGGAGATAACAGCGTTGATGACTATGACGTAAACGAGGACTCCGAGATCCTGATTGGGATCAGAGAGATGGAGCAGTTCCTCAATGAGGAGGAGGTGCGGGAGCAGAACAACCCATGAGGGACGTCTTCATGGTCTACTGGGTTTGAGGTGCAGGTCCAAGGTAAATAAATTTTTTTATTTAATAAATTATATATTTAAATTTTAAATTTGAATTACAATTTATCTAACGTGCGGTAAATTGTGCAGATGAGCAGGGGAACATGTCCATGAGGAAGTTGGATGTGGCCGGTTTGAACAGTATAGACTGAACACTACGAGTTGTAGTGATATGGAATTAGGGCACGGACCAACCCATCGACAATGGGGGTCACCTGTTCAACCGCTTCTTAAACGATCTGGGTTCAAATTTGATACGGTTCCCCCTTCACTTCAAGACGTGGTGGAACGTTCCGAAGGGGCCGAAGGACCTGGCGTGGGAGGAGGTAGTGCAAGTAACTAATAGTATTTAATTATACTATATTTTTTGTAATTAATTCTATTTAATTAATTTTTTTAATTGTCTTATTTGTAATTATTCATATTTAAATTCTTTTACAGCTGAGGTTTGCCATCCAGGCCAACTGGAAGAGGTACACACCGATGAAGATGGGCGACGGCTAGAGGAACAGGAGGAATCGTCTCTTCCACAGTGTGGATAAGGATGGGATGATACCTCTGGAGCAACTAATCGAGAACGTCCCAGATGGCGTCCCGCCGAACAACTGAGTGAGTTTCGTCCAGTTCAGGAGGAGCGCTGAGGAGCAGGTAATGTATTTATTAGATTAATTATATATAATTTTGTAATTGATAATTATTAAATTATAATTTAAATTTAATTAATTTTATGATTTTATTAATTATAAATTTTTTATATTATTTTAATACATTTAATATTTTTTTTTCAGGCGCTTTCTCAGAGGAATACGAGGTGTCATGGGCAGCAGATGATCCACCACACAGCAGGATCGAAGACCTTTGCCGTCACTTATAGCGAGCAAGCAAATTTTCACAATATCAATTACTTTTTGCTAGTTATTTCATATTATAAAGAATGTATATGTTTTGATAATACTAATTGAATTTTGTAATTGTTTTAGGAGAGGAAGGCACAGCAGGAGAACCGTCAAACGGACTATGAAGAGTTGTTCGCTATCACACACAGACATCGTGATGGGACTCCGACCTCTTAGCAGGAAGAGGTGGCCATTGTAAGTGATTTCATTACTATATTGTTTATAAAACCAACTTTATTATAAAAAATGCTAATAAGCAATTGTTTCATAAACTGGAAGGAGCGAATGCAGTAGTTACAGGCTGAGCTGCAAGAGACCCAGGGCGAGGAGTCACAAGGGTCTGTGGACCCCATGGCTCCTTTGAAGGCGAGTCTAGGTCTGGCTGAGCACCCCGGACGCATACGGGGGATGGGGATAGGCGCCAGACCTAGCATGGTCTATGGCAGGAGCGCCGCCTCTGAGGCTGGCAGGTCTAGAGCACAGACGTCCAGGGTCAGATCGTCCTTTATATCAAGGTTGTCGAATATACTCTAAATTATCTTTTTTGACTAAGTTGTATCATATCAAGTGCTTGTATGGAATCACAGATAAGTGAATGTCGATGTTGGTGGAATTATTAAAAGATGCCTTCCCCGATATGGAGATTCCCACGACGTTCTATGAGGCCAAGAAGATTATTAATAGATTGGGCTTGAACTACAAAAAAATTGATACATGCCCTAACGATTGTATGCTGTATTGAGGAGACGATGACAGCAGAGAGATTTGTAAGCGATGTCACACATCTAGGTACAAGACAATTCGGAAGGGAAAAAAGCAGAAGAAGAAACTTGCAAAGATTCTTAGATACTTCCCTTTGAAGCTACAATTATGAAGATTGTTTATGTCATCTAAAACGGCAGAGCACATGAGGTGGCATGAGGTTGATAAGAATGAAGATGGTAAATTATGACATCCTCGAGATGCAGACGCCTGGAAAACGTTCAACAAAAACTTTCCATCTTTCGCTGCTGACCCCCAAAATGTTAGACTTGATTTGGCAACCGATGGTTTCAATACATTTGGGAATCTTAGCACAAATTATAGTATTTGGCCGGTAGTCTTAGTTCCCTATAATTTACCCCCTGGATGTTTATGAAACAAAGCTCCTTCATTTTGTCTATTATCATTCCAGGAAAAAAGGCACCGAGTAATGACGTCGATGTGTATCTCCAATAGCTTATTGTAGAATTGCTTGACCTGTGGAATGTCAGCATCGAGACATATGATGCCTTTAGGAAGACATTGTTCAACTTGCGTGCATCCTTGATATGGACGATTAGTGACTTTCCTAGCCTTGGAACATTATCCAGGTGGAATGTGCATACTGGCTCAGCTTGTCCAGCTTGCAATTTTGACTCTGACACAGTACGCCTTCCCCACAGTCGAAAGTGGTGCTTTATGGAGCATCGGAGGTTTCTCGATGGAAGGCACAAGTTTAGATTGCAATAGAATTGCTTCAATGGGAAACCAGAAACAAGAGGGCTACCTCAGACTTTATCCAGTGCAGACATCTTATGGCAACTTGAGGATGTTGAATTCGAGTTCAGAAAATGCGACGATACAGTACAAGTAGGCCGAAAGAGGGGCAAGACTTCTGCGCCTTAGCAATGGCGGAAGATAAGCATTTCTTCACTCTTCCATATTGGAATTCTAATTTACTTCGCCACAGTTTTGATGTCATGCACATTGAAAAAAATGTATGTAACAATGTGCTATTTACACTGCTGAACGAACTAAGAAAGTCAAAATATCATCTTCAAGCAAGGAAAAATTTACATGCCATAGGAGTTCATGAAGATGCGTGCCATATGAGCATAAAAAATTTCAGCCAGCAAAGTTCACTCTCACAAAACCAAACAAGGAAGTCTTCCTCGCGATGTTGAAGAACATAAAAGTTCCAGATGGATATTTGTTCGCCTCCGCAAGTGCACGGGTCGCGCCAAGTAATAGAGTGATAAGTAAAGATCGTCCCACGAGGATTTGAATAACAACTAGTTGAACAATAGCTTTATGTGTTTGATCAAGTTAACTCGGATAAAGTATTGAGTATGAGAGAAATAATTTAAGAGACGTAATGATAAGAACTAATGAAAATACTGACAGAATGGGCTTTTTGCAAATGTAATCAATTAGAGTGACTCTAGGATTGCTCTCTCCTTTTGTATATCATGAACTCAATCTACTCCCTCCTCATCATTCCTGTTTATGGGCTCTATATGTGTCAGTCTAAGGATTGATAATCATTGGGTAAGCTCTCTCGAGTCGTAACCAACATATATTCTCTATTTAAACGCACAATCTCTTGTTGTATTTAAATGGAGAACATCCATTAACCAGCCCCTCCTTACTTTGACAATGCTAGGTTAATGACTCTATCTCTAGGTTATTAACACACCATACATTTAACTAGTTAATCTGTAGGTCTAGCATAACTCTACCCACGTTCTTCAACTAGATTGACTCTCTCAAGCTTAATCCATTTGAACATGTTATTCATAGCTAGCTATTTATGAATATCAGAGAAAACAGAGCAAAGTTAACACATATATGCCATTAGATAATGAAGAGGAAGAAGACTTTGAGTTCAATCCATACAAAATTACCGAACAATCCTAGAATGATAGAAACTAGCTACACATGTTGAATAGCTGATTACAAACGACAAGAGTTAAAGAAGTCATAAAAGAATCCCAGTGGAGAAGGAATAGAATACAGAGGAATCAAGGAAATCTGAAATGAAATCTCCTTCAATCCTTGAGCCCACTTGATTCTCCTTGCTTCTAACAATTTCCAGCTCTTTGAACCTCCTTAGCCGCCTCTATCTTTCTTTCCAAAAGTGGGAACCCCCTTGCAAAACCCTTCATTTGCCTTTTATACCATCTCAGCTGTCAAAACGCAAATCTTCATTTTCGGGGTTGGGCCGTGGCCCAAGAGTCTCTGACCTGAAGTTTGTGCTTGTGGGCCGCGGCCCATAACTTTCTGTGCTCCTGCTTCCTTAATGGGCCGCGGCCCATGAGAGTGTGGGCCGCGGCCCATAACTTTCTGTGCTCCTGCTTCCTTAATGGGCCGCGGCCCATGAGAGTGTGGGCCGCGGCCCAATAGTGTCTGTGCTCTCCTGGGGCATCCTGGGCCGCGGCCCAAGATGTGGTGGGCCGCGGCCCAGCACTTTCTGTGCTGGTGTTAGCATCCTGGGCCGCGGCCCAGCACTTTCTTGGGCTCCTTTTGGTCTGTTCTGATTTTCCAGCTGGTCTTTCCTTCATTGGTTGTCAGCCCCAACTTCCTTCCTCTCTTTTTCACTGCCTGCAGCTTCCTCTGGGTTAACCCTGACTTACTCTGTACCAGTTCACACAAAGGACTTTCACACAACGTTAGATATTCATAACAGTTAGGGAGTGATATCCTTCACAAACTCATTTTGCTGTGCATAACATGAGACAAACACAATTTATCAGTTTAATCCATTCTAATGCCCACTTATGCATCCAAAATGACGGGAAACAGTATGAAATATGAAATTCTAGTAAGAATTCCTTGAAGTTAACACACCCCCAAACTTGACTTTTTGCTCGTCCTCGAGTAAACTCTCACCATCCAGCCTAATGCTCATGCCTGATCCTCTTCTCTTAAGTTCTCATGTCACCAAATATTCATGACTGCTTGGTTTATCAAAGAAAGCTAACTCGCTAGTCATTTTCTAACACTCATCCTTCATTCATCAAGACCAGGAACAATACTTCAGCCTGTATAATTTGGAATCATTAGCTAGACCTAATCTATTGCATTCTCCTTCCTTATTACTTGAATTCAATTCACACACTTTCAATGTCCCAGGAACTTTAAGGTTGCATGGACTTGTTCATTGTTGACGCTTTAAGCTAACACAGAGTTCAATTTTAGGTAATGTAAAGGGAATAGGCTACAGCTCAATCAACCACAGTTATGTGCACAAGAAAGCACTCACAGCGATATGTGTTTAATCCTCACTCTTAGGGTTAATTTCGCTCAGTACCACTTATAGCAGGTCCTGCTATAGGCTTGTAGAACTTCTACTCTCTCCACCACTTATACACCTAGATTTATGAATCAACGGGGCCTTTACCAGGGTTGTAATGTTGGAACTGGTCTAGTGGAAGGGACTAATGGAATCAGTGCCATACATGATGAAGCATAAATAATGACATCTCTCTCCTTCTTCTTCTCTTTTTCTTTTTTTTTTCTTTTTCTCTTGTTTGTTTTGTTTTTCTTTTCTTTTTCTTTTTCTTTTTTTTTTTTTAAAGTTAACATTGTGTAACTCAGCATTTATTGAAAAGAAAGAAGATAGTAAATCAAATGCTAACTCCCGGCTTTTCTAAGTATCATTCAATTACACAGCAACATCATGCTTGACTTGTTGAATGTCAGATTTTAAAAAAAAAGAAAAGGTGAATGGCTCAAAGGGGATGATCAAAGGATGAATGTGAAAAGTTTGTGTTTAGGTTCATGGGTTTAGAAATAAATGCCCCTATCATTTTCACTAATCCACATGCCTCTGTGATTTTGAAAAAGAATTTAAACAAGTTCTAGAGGTACACTGGCATAAATGGCATAAACACTCTAATGAATAAAATTCAGGCTCAAAACCCTTCCAACAGAGGTTTCTCCTCTCTTGTGCACAACCCTCACGGTTAATTCAACCTTAGCTTATTTCGAATACCTTAACTTAACTTATCTATGTGCTAACACTATGCGTCATAACTACAGCCACTTCCATACAATTTACTCAAAAACATATAGTTCCGTGATAAGGAAAAGAAAATGCTTTCGAAGTGTATGAATCACTCATATCTTCCCAGGAATTCAACTACAATTTCAAAGGTCTTGCCATGAAAACAATTTATACATGTCATGTGTAAACCAAAAACCAAGCAGTCATGAATATCCAGTATTTGATTCAACTCAGCTATCCAATGCAATTCCCAGACATTTAGCTCAAGAACATGGCGTAAAACAGATTTAAACAAGTGCATGCAAATATAAAAACACCCCCAAACTTGAGGGAGACAGTGTCCCCACTGTCCTGAGACACATTTTGGCACAAAGAGCACCTATAAAGAAATGAGCATACAGCCAGGCAGAAGTATAACAGTGAACACCAGAATTATCTAAATCATAATATCCGATAGCATATGAAACCACTGATGTCAGGCAGTAAAGCAACAATAAACCATAATATCTGAAAGCTCCACTGTTACCACAATACTGAAATAAAGTCTGAAATAAACCATAATAACCATAGTAAATGAAAACAGCAGTAACAATGGTCAACTGTACTAGGCTAGTCCTCGCCATCACCATCACTGGCGGCTGCATCAGTGCTGTCCCCCTCCACATCCTCATCTCCACCGGCAGCACCAACCTCCGCGTCATCATCATCATCACCAGCCTGAGCTGCAGCAGGTACATGTGCAGCGAATAACTCCTCTAGCCTGGTCAGGCGAACACCGTGATCCTGTAGATAAGTGAGGCACTAAGCAGCAGTGGCCTCTGTGCGCTGAATCACCGCAAAGATCACGTCCAGAGTGACGGTGGACTCGGAGGAGGCAGGGACACCGGATGGGTCGCCCTGCTCCTGGGGGAATGGGCTATCAGGAGGCGGGTGAGAGGGGCCTCCCTGGTGTAAGAACGGGTCACTCGCGGTACACTGGGAGGCTGGAACTTGCTCGTCTGGTCTTGGCTTAATGCTCAAGTAGTTGAAAGTCTTCAGAGGCTTGAACATAACATCGGACGCCACCGCAGCTACACCCACCGACGTGCAAAAAGAGGAGATGAGATGCGGCAGTATCAGAGCAACCGAATGGTCTCGGGCATGGTCACGAAGAGTCTGATAAATCAGGGCGCCGAGATCAACAGGCTCCTTCTTCATGAGCAGGTAGATAAGGAGAGCCTGGTCTCTAGAAAGGCGACTCCTCTGGGATGATGGCCAGAAGTAATCCTTGCCGAAATGCAGCCACACCCGAGCCTCCACTGATAACTGAGCCCGAGGTAAATGCTTCTGCGCCCCTCCACGAGTCTGCCACGCCACTTGGTGGTTGTACACGAGCAGCTCTGAAATCGCATCATCCGGAATGTCATCCTCATTATCCAATAATTGCCTATAGCGGCACTCCTCAACAGCGGGGAGTGCTGTAAACTGCCGAAAGCGCTCCAAAGTAAAGTCCACCTCGACTCCACGCAGATTAAATCGCCAAATGGGGCTCACACATGCATGGGCGTAAAAATCCTGGACAATCTGCAGGTTTCCGTCAACTTTAGGGTCCATAAGCTTCTGTAGGTGATATGTCCGTGTGGCCAAGTAGTAGAACTCGTAAGAGACGTTGAACGGGAATTCCCGTTCCTGCAGCAAGGGCCGGGTGACAATCTTAGTCTTAGCCTCAGCAACTGCCCGGGGGCCGGAGCGATCAGCAACGCGCTTAGCCGGCATATTTGCTATGAGAGAAACAGTGGAAAGCCAAAAACAATTGAACACTCAAACAGGTACTAAACATGAGCACCAGTATCAGAGAATGCAATAATGACCTCCCCCAAACTTATGACCTGACAGTCGCAAAACTGTTCAATAAGAGTCTAAACGTCAACCTCACTACCTCATACATTACTGAATCAATCTCAAAAGAATGCTTACGGTCACTATAATGTTAACACAATGTCATCACACAGGTGTGTAAAAATAAGCAGCAAGATGTGACTACAACAACACGTGCTCACTCAAAGCTGATAATGAATGTTCACAGAGGCAGATTTCATGCTATGCAGGTTAAGCGAAACAAAGATTACAAAAACACAAAATGCACTTCCAGGTTCTCATGAGCATGCAAAAGGAACAACCGCACACTGGTCCACCGTGATCACAGCTTACAATTTTCAAAACTCAGTCAGAGTGTGCACAGGGCAAATATGTTGTGTGATGTGATGGTATGAACACAATTCGCACATACCAAACATGCACAATTCAATTTATAAAATCACAGCAGACGTTTAGTGCAGGCATTAAAGATTAACTCATCAAGGGAACCTACACAACTTAGAACAATATGCACTTTGTGAAATGGATTAGGAAACCTTTGCCGTACAATGAAAGCATGGTTGCCCTAACAAAGCATTCAAGTCCAGCCATAACACAGGGTATACCAGAACAGAGCCATATATTTAGACATCTTGAAATCAACGATTTAACCATCCCAGATACCATCCATGAGAAACAAGAGGAGTTAACACAGTTAACAAGCAATCATATGTACAGAGTGGTTATGTCTGAAAACAGGGGAATGAGAAACCAGATAATGCAGAATGAAATGAAGGCCCATTTTCTATTCATATGACCAAAGAATGCCCTAAATCCTAGGCATTGCCCTAGAAACCTATCAATTACAACAGAATTGCGACTGTGACGACTAAATTCCCAAATCAAAACTGACCTAACTACCCCAAAAATACAAATACAGAGCAAGTTATAGATTTCGTACCTCAGATGTAGAGAAAATTGCTCGATGAGAGGAGAAAGCAAAAGAGGAATACTCCCTTTGTAGAGCCTAGGGCGTCGTTCACAGGGGTGAGAAACAGAGATTGAGAAAAAAAAACTCAGCACCAACGATTCACGTAGCAGCAGGTGGAGGGAAGGAGTAGAGACGAAGAGGGGAAGAGGAGGAAACAAGGGAGGAAGAAGAAATTGAAGGGAAAGGAATGGGGGAAAGGGGTCGATTGTGAGGGAGGAGGAGTTTGGGGCTGGGGCGGCTGCAGAGAGAAGAGAGGGGAAGAGGAATAACCGCGCAGCAGGGTTTTAAAAACCCTGCTGTCGCGTCTGGGCCGCGGCCCACGGTGTTTGGGCCGCGGCCCAGAACCTTCTGAGCTTTTCCTGGCATCCTTGGGCCGCGGCCCAGGACTTTCTGAGCAGCAATTGACATCATTGGGCCGCGGCCCAATATCTGGTGGGCCGCGGCCCAAAACTCACTGACCTGAACATTGGATCTATGGGCCGCGGCCCAAGGATGTTGGGCCGCAGCCCAGAACCTTCTGAGCCTATCAGTTCTCCAGTTCTGGGCATTTAGGGACTTTTCAGTTTCCACAAAGGCATGTAGTTCACTATAATTATCATTGACACATAGCATACAAAACCATTGACTATTCAATTAAGAGTTTCACAATCAACACCGTCCAACCACACATTCCGTTGATTAACATTTCCTCCTAAACCAGGATTTTCTATGTATGATCAGCAAATCAGCAAATTGAAGCCAACTATCATGCATAATGCTTCTCTGACAGGCATTTCAGATTTCAAATCATATTCCTAGCATCAGAATACACAAGAATGCATAAGAGTTGGAAAACTTCCCTGGAATATGCCTATCCCATCAAAACGCCACCCCGTTTTGCCTAGCCATCTTCGCGGTCTCAATAACCTTCAGTTCGACCTCCCTTTCTCCCTACACAAAGTAAAAGACCAAACATAAACCTACAAAATTATGCTAAAATCAAATAAACTAAAAAGATTAAGTGCAGAACTTGGGTTGCCTCCCAAGAAGCGCTTAGTTTATAGTCCTTAGCCTGACTTTTCACGTTGGTCACTCCTCATTGGATAAGTAAGTGGTGGACACCAGCCTATCCACATCTCCTCCCCAATAGTGCTTCAACCTTTGACCATTAGCCTTAAATCTCTCACCCTTATCGTTCTCCAGCTCCACATCACTATATTTTGATGCCTGAATCACCTTGAAAGGCCCAGACCACTGAGATTTAAGCTTCCCAGGAAAGAGCCTCAGCTTGGAATTATAAAGGAGAACAGTTTGTCCCGGTTCAAAGCTCTTTGGACTGATCTTTCTGTCATGATCCCTCTTTGTCTTCTCTTTATAAATTCGCGAACTTTCATAGGCATTTAAGCGGATTTCCTCCAACTCATTGAGTTGAAGAAGCCGCTTTTCCCCCACAGCTTGTGGATCAAAATTTAACTTCTTGATGGCCCAATATGCTCCATGTTCCAATTCCACAGGCAAATGGCAAGCTTTTCCAAACACTAATCGATATGGAGACATACCAATAGGTGTTTTGTAAGCTGTTCGATAGGCCCACAATGCATCATCAAGCTTGGAAGACCAATCTTTTCTCGTAGTGTTCACCATCTTCTCAAGAATACTCTTGATTTCCCGGTTGGAAATCTCAGCTTGGCCATTTGTTTGGGGATGGTAGGGCAATGCTACTTTGTGCCACACACCATATTTCTTCATGAGAGCCTGAAATTGATGATTGCAGAAGTGTGATCCACCATCACTGATAATTGCTCTCGGTGTGCCAAACCTTGTGAAAATGTGCTTCTTGAGGAACTTCAATACCGTCTTGGCATCATTAGTCACACATGCCATAGCTTCCACCCATTTCGATACATAGTCCACACCCACTAAAATGTGTTCATTGTTAAAGGACTTAGGGAATGGACCCATGAAGTCAATCCCCCAGACATCGAAGAGTTCAACTTCTAACATATTATTCAGTGGCATCTCATTCCTTCTTGATATGTTCCCCACTCTCTGGCACCGATCACATTGGAGGGCAAAGGCATAAGCATCCTTGAACAATGAAGGCCAATAAAAACCACTTTGAATCACTTTCGCAGCAATTTTCTCTCCTCCAAAATGACCACCATACTCAGATGAATGACAACAATGTAGAATGCATGCTTGCTCATTTTCCGGCACACATCTCCGAATGAGTTGATCGGGGCACCTCTTAAATAAGTAAGGCTCATCCCAAAAGTACTTCTTCACCTCATGCAAAAACTTACGCTTTTGATGAGCATTGAACTCCGGAGGTAACACTCCACAAACCAAATAGTTGACGAAATCAGCAAACCATGGTGTCGATGAGTGATCAACAAAGAACAGCCGTTCATCGGGAAATGATGCTTGGATCATGTCAGAATCATCAAGTTGAGGGTCGGTGCTCAGCCTCGATAAGTGGTCGGCCACTTGATTCTCTGTACCTTTTCTGTCAATTATGTTCAGGTCAAACTCTTGAAGTAAAAGCACCCAGCGAATGAGTCGGGCCTTAGAGTCCTTATTGGTGAGTAGGTACTTGAGAGCTGAATGATCGGTGTACACAGTGACCTTAGTACCGACTATGTATGGTCTGAACTTCTCACATGCATACACTATGGCAAGTAACTCTTTTTCAGTGGTAGTGTAATTTAGTTGAGCACCATCAAGAGTTTTACTCGCATAGTAGATAGGGTGGAAGAGTTTTTCTGCCTTTTGCCCCAAAACAGCACCAACAGCATAATCACTTGCATCAGCCATAATAATGAAAGGTAACACCCAATCTGGAGCCACTAAGATAGGAGCTGAAATGAGACGCTTCTTTAGTTCTTCAAAAGCATTTAAGCACTTATCATCAAACTTGAATTCTACATCTTTTTCAAGAAGCTTAGAAAGGGGTTTGGCAATTTTGGAGAAATCCTTGATAAACCGCCGATAGAACCCGGCATGTCCAAGAAAACTTCGGATTCCCTTAGCATTAACGGGTGGTGGTAATTGCTCAATAATAGCAATTTTCGCTCTATCCACCTCCAACCCGTTCTTAGACACTCTGTGACCAAGTACAATGCCTTCTTGCACCATGAAGTGGCATTTCTCCCAATTGAGAATTAGGTTTGCTTCTTCACACCTTGTAAGCACAGCATCTAAATTCTCCAAACACGAGTCAAAAGATGAACCAAAGACAGAAAAATCATCCATGAATACCTCAATTGTTTTCTCGATCATATCAGCAAAAATGGACATCATATACCGTTGAAATGTTGCTGGTGCATTGCATAGTCCAAAGGGCATTCTTCTGAAAGCAAAAGTTCCATATGGACAAGTGAAGGTGGTCTTCTCTTGATCTTCTGGGGCTATGGCAATTTGGTTGTACCTGGAATATCCGTCAAGGAAACAAAAGAATTCCTGTCCGGCTAACTTGTCCAACATTTGATCAATGAATGGCAAAGGGAAATGATCTTTTCTTGTAGCGGTGTTGAGCTTCCGATAATCCATACACACCCGCCAACCAGTCACCGTGCAAGTGGGAATTAGTTCATTTTGGGTGTTAGCAACTACAGTCATGCCACCCTTCTTAGGGACACATTGGACTGGGCTCACCCATGAACTATCAGAAATAGGATATACAATTCCAGCAGAAAGCCACTTAAGTATTTCTTTCTTGACCACTTCCTTCATGATTGGATTCAATCGCCTTTGATGCTCAATAGAAGTTTTATGATCATCCTCGAGCAAGATTTTGTGCATACACATAGAAGGGCTGATTCCCTTAATGTCAGCTATGGTCCAGCCTATAGCTTTCTTGTGGTCTTTTAAAACTCGTAGGAGCTTTTCCTCTTGCAGATTTGAGAGACCAGAGGAGACAATCACCGGTAATGTATCAGCCTCTCCTAAGTAGACATACTTAAGATGAGAGGGTAAGGGCTTCAACTCAAGAGATGGTGGAACTTCAATAGATGGCTTCAAAGGAGTGCTTAATGCCTCAGCCACCTCAAGTGGCTCGAAATTCCTTTGTCTCGAGTGAGGGAATGCCTCCATACGAAAAAGGTTTTCAAGAGCTTCTTCATCAAATTCATCCAAGCTTTTCTCTCCAATTAGAAATGCCTCTAAAGGATCTTTGATCACAGGAGAATAGGCTTCTGGAGGAATGAGGGAGTCAAAGATATCCACAAATGAGCATTGAGCTGAATCATCATGGAACTTCAATGCTTTTGGCATGTTAAAGACCACTTTTTCGTCGTCTACCCTCAAAGTAATTTCACCCTTTTCCACATCAATAAGAGTTCTTGCTGTCGCTAAAAATGGACGGCCTAAAATGAGTGGTATCTTCCAATCCACTTCACAATCAAGCACCACAAAATCTGCTGGGAAAATAAATTTGTCTACCTTCACTAAAACATCTTCAATAATTCCTCTAGGCTTAGAAATACTCCGGTCAGCAAATAGAAGGGTAACAGTGGTAGGCCTTGGTTCTCCTAACCCCAATTGGTTAAAAACAGCCAAGGGCATCAAATTTATGCTAGCACCCAAGTCACATAGAGCTTTACCGGTGAAGTTTGTACCGATGTTGCACGGAATATAGAAACTACCCGGATCTTTCAACTTGGTGGGTAACTTCCTCTGAATTACAGCACTACATTCTTCAGTTAAAGCGACAGTTTCAAATTCATTGAATCGCCTCTTCTTGGATAACACATCCTTAAGGAACTTAGCATATTTTGGCATACCCTCTAACGCTTCAGCAAAAGGAATGTTAACATGTAATTGCTTAAACATATTTACAAACCTTTTGAATTGGGCGTCTTCCTCCTTCTTTTTGAATCTTTGAGGGAATGGTAAGGGAGGCATGACAGTGGAGGTGCTAGGTTTGCTCTTCTTTTCAATATTCAGCTCTTGTTCCCTCTTCTTGTTCTTGCCAACATCATCCAAACCGCCCTCAGTTTGCTTTCTCTTTTTAGATTCCTCATCTTCCACAGCAATTTCTGGAGTTATTTCTTCCTCCTCTTCAACTTCAATATCCACTTGCCCATCTTGCTTTGGTTCTGGTGTGCTTGAGCTTGACATGTTCGGAAGCACCTTGCCACTTCTTAAATGGATGGCCTTACATTCTTCTTTTCCACCCCTCTTTGGGTTAGGGATGGTATCACTTGGGAGACCGTTTCGAGCCATGGCATTTACTTGTATAGCTAGTTGCCCCACTTGAACTTCAAGATTCTTAATAGCCGATTCATGAAGAGAAAAGGTGGCTTTACTCTCACCCCTTGAAAATTCCACTTCGGTTAAGATTCGGGACAACATTTTGTCCGTCTTTGATTCTTCTTCTTTCATAGGAGCTTGCCTTGCTTGCATTGGAAAACCAGGCGGAGGGACCGGCTTGGTGCCAGAAGTAGACTCATGAGGTGGATTCAAAGTGTTACCTTGACTCCAAGAAAAATTGGGATGAGCTCTCCAAGCACGATTGTAAGTGTGTGAGTATGGATTACCTTGAGAAGGTTGGAATTTGCCCATATAATTGACAGATTCAGTGTCCATGTGGAGAGGGCAGTTGTCCGGCATGTGGACATCATTGCATTGTTCACATATAATCGGAGTGGATTGAACAGAGTGCACACCACGGGGATGGCCCTTGTTGATTTGAGACTCTAAGACATCAAAGCGTTTGTTCAAAGCAGACAAAATAGTGGCAATTTGTGATGAAGAGTCTTCTTTTGTGTTGAGTAGGGCTGGGGTAGTTGGAGTTCTCCTATCATTTCCTTGGGTGTTATTGGCAGATAATTGGTCCAAAAGTCTGAAAACTTCATTAACCGGAACATTCCGGTAACCTCCATTAGTCATAGAGTCCACCATAGCTTTAGATTGAGGATTCAATCTTGTGCAGAAAATCTGGATTACTACCCACTTGTCCACCCCATGATTGGGGCATTGTTTCATTAACATCTTGTATCTTTCCCATGCGGCATACAAATGCTCATCCGGCTGTTGTCTAAAACTTAGGAACTCATCTCTTGCTTCCACTGATTTATCATCAGAGAAAAATCGCGCTCTAAATTTAGCTTCAAGATCATCCCAAGAAGTTATGGATCCTTCTGGTAGATTGTTGAACCAATCTCTAGCTTTCCCTTGTAAAGAGAGAGGGAATAACCGCAACCGCAATATATCTTGAGGAACACCATTTTGCTTGAAGGAGTCACACACTTCTAAGAAATACATCAAATGCTTGTTGTTGGCGTCTTCATTATACAGACCATGGTATAACCCATGCATTTGCAACATCGTTATCATCACCGGTTTGATCTCAAAATTATGGGCTTGCATCTCCGGCATTCGAATACATGATTGAGTTCCTCTCATATTTCTGCTGGCAAAATCATTGACCGTGGCTCTATCGTATTCATCCGCCATTGTTTCAGCTTCAGATTCAGCACCAAACTCAGATTCTGCTGTTGTTTCAGCACCAGATTCAGATTCTGCTGCTATTTCTGTACCAGATTCAGATTCTGCTGCTGATTCTGGGCCCTCCTCAACGCGCTGTATTCCGTCCAGCACCACAATCAGTTCGTCTCCTTGCAAATGTTGCATGAACTGGATTGATACCTGCGAAAAGGACAAGACAACAAGTATCAAGCTACACAAGTGAAATTGAATTCAGAAAACAATGACAGAAAAATTATAATTCTAACTAAAGAATCAAGCGAAATCTACTAACATAAACCTAAGGTCAACTAAAATATTTGTTAAACCAATCCCCGGCAACGGCGCCAAAAACTTGTTTGCCTCCGCAAGTGCACGGGTCACGCCAAGTAATAGAGTGATAAGTAAAGATCGTCCCACGAGGATTTGAATAACAACTAGTTGAACAATAGCTTTATGTGTTTGATCAAGTTAACTCGGATAAAGTGTTGAGTATGAGAGAAATAATTTAAGAGACGTAATGATAAGAACTAATGAAAATACTGACAGAATGGGCTTTTTGCAAATGTAATCAATTAGAGTGACTCTAGGATTGCTCTCTCCTTTTGTATATCATGAACTCAATCTACTCCCTCCTCATCATTCCTGTTTATGGGCTCTATATGTGTCAGTCTAAGGATTGATAATCATTGGGTAAGCTCTCTCGAGTCGTAACCAACATATATTCTCTATTTAAATGCACAATCTCTTGTTGTATTTAAATGGAGAACATCCATTAACCAGCCCCTCCTTACTTTGACAATGCTAGGTTAATGACTCTATCTCTAGGTTATTAACACACCATACATTTAACTAGTTAATCTGTAGGTCTAGCATAACTCTACCCACGTTCTTCAACTAGATTAACTCTCTCAAGCTTAATCCATTTGAACATGTTATTCATAGCTAGCTATTTATGAATATCAGAGAAAACAGAGCAAAGTTAACACATATATGCCATTAGATAATGAAGAGGAAGAAGACTTTGAGTTCAATCCATACAAAATTACCGAACAATCCTAGAATGATAGAAACTAGCTACACATGTTGAATAGCTGATTACAAACGACAAGAGTTAAAGAAGTCATAACAGAATCCCAGTGGAGAAGGAATAGAATACAGAGGAATCAAGGAAATCTGAAATGAAATCTCCTTCAATCCTTGAGCCCACTTGATTCTCCTTGCTTCTAGCAATTTCCAGCTCTTTGAACCTCCTTAGCCGCCTCTATCTTTCTTTCCAAAAGTGGGAACCCCCTTGCAAAACCTTCCATTTGCCTTTTATACCATCTCAGCTGTCAAAACGCAAATCTTCATTTTCGGGGTTGGGCCGCGGCCCAAGAGTCTCTGACCTGAAGTTTGTGCTTGTGGGCCGCGGCCCAAGAGGTTGTGGGCCGCGGCCCATAACTTTCTGTGCTCCTGCTTCCTTAATGGGCCGCGGCCCAATAGTGTCTGTGCTCTCCTGGGGCATCCTGGGCCGCGGCCCAGCACTTTCTGTGCTGGTGTTAGCATCCTGGGCCGCGGCCCAAGATGTGGTGGGCCGCGGCCCAGCACTTTCTTGGGCTCCTTTTGGTCTGTTCTGATTTTCCAGCTGGTCTTTCCTTCATTGGTTGTCAGCCCCAACTTCCTTCCTCTCTTTTTCACTGCCTGCAGCTTCCTCTGGGTTAACCCTGACTTACTCTGTACCAGTTCACACAAAGGACTTTCACACAACGTTAGATATTCATAACAGTTAGGGAGTGATATCCTTCACAAACTCATTTTGCTGTGCATAACATGAGACAAACACAATTTATCAGTTTAATCCATTCTAATGCCCACTTATGCATCCAAAATGACGGGAAACAGTATGAAATATGAAATTCTAGTAAGAATTCCCTGAAGTTAACAATATTCAAGAAACATTTCATGCTATATTAACATGCAGGCTCGAAAGGTTGCTGGCCTGAAGAGTCATGACTCACATATTCTTATGCAACAGTTACTTCCGCTGGCTATAAAGAATACACTTCCTCCCGATGTGTCAATCATTTTGGTGGAGCTTTGTTCTTTCTTTCGGAATTTGTGTTCCAAGGTCTTGATCATTGAGGAGCTCAATCAGCTGCAGTCCAAAATTATTTTTACACTTTGTCATTTGGAGATGTTCTTTCCTCCATCCTTTTTTACTATGATGGTTCACCTTATAGTCCACCTTGTTCATGAAACAAAGCTCGCTGGCTCAGTTCAATATCGATGGATGTATCCTATTGAGAGGTACTCATTTTATATATGTGCATCATTAATAGTTCTTATATTTGTTAGTCACCTTTTTGAGTATTTTGTATCATTTTGACCTTCTTCACTTTGTAGGTTTCTTGGGAAAATAAAATCTTACGTAAGGAATAAGTCTTGGCCAGAAGGTTATATAGCTGAAGGTTATATAAGGGATGAGGTCATGTATTTCTCTGTTCAAGGTACTTTGATGACATTGAGACGGCCTTCAATAGACTTCCTCGTGTAGACGATTGTCCTAAACCCGCGGCAACATCAGGAGAATTTATCCCTCGTGCTGGTAAACCAATTGGAGGAACTGAGAACTTCAAACTAACAGCAACTGAGAAGTTGCAAGCACATAGACATGTCTTAATTAATTGCACTCAAGTTGAACTTTTCATACAGTAAGAAACTCACATGTTATTCTATATCTTTCATAACATTTTTCACTTTCATTTTACTATCGCATTCCATTGATTAATTGCAGGGAATTCAGAAGTCATGTTAAGCATCAACTCAGGATCCGTACACAAACATCCTCCAAAGTTGACAAAAAGGTCCATAGAGAATTCCCAAGTTGGTTTGCTCTCAGAATACTGAATGACCACAACTCACACTCACCATATTTTAAAGCTCTCTGATTAATCAAATGAATGAATGTTTTTTATCACTGACAAGAATTTCATATTGTGAAAATGTGTTTTATGCCTTGTCCTGGAGTCAGAGTCAAGTTAGATTTGATTAATCCCATTTAAAGTAGACACTTGAATTCTATGTTGTCCAGGAAAACAATAATAAATATTCATGAATGCTTGGTTCACATTTTAAAGCTTAATTCCTAATACTTTGATGAGTAAACATTGCACACTAGGATTGGAAGTAATTTGAATACTTTTGTCAAGGGATTATATAGCACATTGACGTGTATGAACTTCTCTCATTGAAGGTCTTTTGAATTCGTATTTAAATTTCTTGAAATGAATTAACATTTCATACACTTGCAAAACATGATTGGCATTCTCTTTGAGCTAAAAATTACAGGATTTGCTTATCCTCTTGATTAAGTTGTAAGGAATTAGTTTGTTATTGCGCTTAGAGTTAGCATGTGGATCAATTGAGTTAATGCATTTAGATTAGGCTAATGTTAAATTAATCTTGGTGAATGTGCATGTGAGAATAAGACCTCTGTTGGAAGGATTTCAAGCCAAATTTTCAGTCATTAGTGTGTGTGTGCCACTTATTTTAGTGTACCTCTAGAACTTGTTTAAATTATTTTTCAAAATCACATATGCATGTGGATTAATGAAAATGATAGGGGCATTCATTTTTAAACCCATTGACCTAAACACAAACCTATTAAACTAATCCATTGTTGACCCCTTTTGTGCTCTTCACATTTCAAAATCTATCGTTCAATAACAAGAACTATGTATGCTTTCATTCTACACTAAATTGGCACTTAAATAGTAATGAAATGTCATGAATATATGTTGATAAAAAAAGAAAGAACAAAGAAGAAGAAGAAGAAGAAGAAGAAGAAGATGTTACTATATACATTGGTGTATGCATAGTACTTGTTTAAATTTCTTTTCCATGAGACCATTTTCAACATTACAACCCTTATTAAAAGTCCCCTTGATTCATGAGTTTAGGTGTACAAAGTGGTAGAGAGAGTAGAGTTTCTACAAGCCTATGGCAGGACCTAATTTAGGTGGCACTGAGCGAAATTCCCTAAATTCGTAAGAGCTAAACACTTAAATCCTTGAGTGTTCTCATGTGTACATGTCTTTGATTGATTGAGAATTAATCTAGTCCATTTACATTACCTCATGCTGAAACTTGTATTAGCTTCATTAGTAATAATGAGCAATTCAATAAAACCCTAAAGTTCCAGTGATTTTAGAAGTGTGGAATGATTTATAAGAGAATAGAAAGGAGAATGCAGAAGGATTAAGTTCGGATATTGAGGCTGTTTGTACATGTTGAAGTGCTGTATCTGATCCTCACAACTAGAGGCTGATTGTTAATCAACTCTCAACACACACACACACATTCTAAAAAATATGGGGAAGTTCGTCCTTAAACTGTTAACCAGGCATTCCTTTATGTTTTTTTGTCTTTCCTCTTGAGCATTACATCATCATGAGCAGTCACTGAGGAAAATTATCATGCATAAGCACTCCATATGGGATTAATGTCATCTAGCTCTTGTTACTAAACTGATTTTACTTGAGGACAAGCAAAAGTTTAAGTTTGGGGGTGTGTTAACCTCATGAAATTCTTGTCAGAACTGCACATTTCCTCCTACTTCTTCCACAATTCGGGTGTGCTAATAAGCATTTGGGAGTGCTAAAATAGAGGAAATGTGTTCTTTACACACTTGGCACCAAAAAGAGTGTAAAAATTGGGGAAATATGTTAATAACTGTCATGACTACTCAACTATAAGCGCTTGTGAGTTCTTTGTGTTGAAAGGGTATAGATGGAGTCATAGCTGGAGCCAGAAGAAAGCCAAATCCAATGAAAAGAAAAAGAATGTGAAATAGAGTGAAGCCATCAAGTGTGCCAGGGAAAGGCAAGAAGGAATGCAAACATATCTTGGAAAGACAGAAATTGGCACTGCAAAGTTGCTGGCCGCGGCCAACACAATCACTAGCCTTGGCCCACAGGAGGATAGAAACTTACTGGCCACGGCCAGCCCCCGAAACTGCTGTTGTGCGTTTTGTCAATCAGGACCTATAAAAGGGAAATGAAAAGACCAAAGCGAAGGGGAGGAGAGCCGAAATATCCTAGAGAAGTAGCTGAGACAGTTCTCTGAGCTTGGGTGTGCCTGAAATCAAGGAGAATCAAGGAGAGATTGAAGATTTGTAGAGATTTCAGCTCAGATTCTTTGGTTTTTCTGTATTCATTCCATTTCTCCTTGATTTCAAGCACACACAAGCTTAGAGAACTGTCTTAGCTACTTCTCTAGGGTATTTCGGCTCTCCTCCCCTTCGCTTTGGTCTTTTCATTTCCCTTTTATAGGTCCTGATTGACAAAATGCACAACAGCAGTTTTGAGGGTTGGCCGCGGCCAGTGAGTTTTTGACCACTCTTGGGCCGCGGCCCAAAAATGATTGGCCACGGCCAGTAAGTTTCTGTCCTCCTGTGGGCTATGGCCAGCAATTTTGCAGTGCCAATTTCTATCTTTCCAAGATCTGTTTGCATCCCTTCTTGCCTTTCCCTGGCACACTTGATGGCTTCACTCTATTTCACATTCTTTTATTGGATTTGGCTTTCTTTTGGCTCCAGCTATGACTCCATCTATACCCTTTCAACACAAAAAACTCACAAGCGCTTATAATTGAGTAGTCATGATAGTTATTAACATATTTCCCCAATTTTTACACTCTTTTTGGTGCCAAGTATGTAAAGAACACATATCCTCTGTTTTAGCACTCTCAAATGCTCATTAGTACACCTGAATTGTGGAAGAAGTAGGAGGAAATGTGCAGTTCTGACAAGAATTTCATGAGGTTAACACTCTCGCAATCGGCCCTCTTGTCCATGCAAAAAGGTTTACATCTTACAATGTCAATAGTTTCAAGTTTTGCACGGTTTCACTTGATCAAGGATTGCAAACTCAAAATTCGGGTGTTTATGGCACCTTTGGGACAAGGAGTTATGCAAGCAGCAGTGATGCCAACATGTAGTTTGGAGGCGTCCCTTACTATGTAAAGCTTCTTGATGTCGTGGAACTTAATTACCAAGGATGTTTCAGCGTTACGCTTTTCAAGTGTTTGTGGGCAATGTTATTCTTTAGAAGTTCTTGTATTGCATCACATTTTTCTTATATATTTGTTGGTTTTAAACTAAAATTGTGCATAAACTTTATACATGTGAAGGAAAATGTGATGTGATGAAAATACTTTGAAAAGTGCAAATTTTGAGCTAAATGTATAAAGTTTTAGATTAGATTGAAGAAAATTGGAAAGTTTATAAAATCCTTCTCTTTGTAGGAGGATGAGGACAAGAAATATAAGCTTACATGGATCCTTGGAGGTGGAGAAAAAAAGAACACAAGCCAAAAAAGAAGATCAAAGTAGCTTGAAGGTGCTCCAGGTCGATTTTGCTACACCACAGTGAAGCAAAAGTGAAAACACATAAAAAAATAGGCCCTTCTGACCGCGTACGTTATGGGTTCTCTATAACGAAACAAAAGTGAAACACATCAAAAATAGGCCATTCTGACCGCGTTCGCTGTGGGTTCGCTATAGCGAAGTGAAAGCAAAGTTGCGATACTGCAACTGTGCGTTTTGAAAAACTGAAGCTTCAGCTGGCTTTTTAACCTATTGGGGGCACCGAAATGGACATATTCTGCACAAGGAAGAGCTCAAGAACCACAAGGTGGGTTCTTGGAGAGGTTGAGGAGGATTTTGATACTTCTTGAAGGAGATTCTTGGAGAAATTCAAGATTTTCTTCTCTTTTTCTGGTTTTTCTCCTCTCTTCTTCCCATTTGCTGATATGGACATAACTTTTAATTTTAGTTTTTGGGTTGTATTGATTATGAGAAGCTAAAACTCTCATTTAGGATTACTTCTACTCATTGTATGGATTAAAACTACTATATTTTCTTGTTTTTGCTAGTTGTTGAGAATATATGCTGATTTTTCTCCATGCTTAATTACTATCTTATGCTTGATCACCACATAATTAGTTTCGTTCAATTGAATGATGCTTGAGAGAGCTATTTTGGTTGTAGAACTTGAGAAAAATCATGCTAGACTTGAAGTTTAGGGATTAAATGGATGGTTTGTTGTTAGAATAGAGATATATCTAACAACCTAGCATAGTCTAATGAGTAATTGCTTTGGGAAAGATGATTTTTATTAATATAGACAAGAGATTGAATATTGTTAATGAAGATTAAAAATCAATATTGACTTGAGAGAGCTTAATTGATGATCTTAGAATCTTTGACTAGCATATGGACTCACACAACTAGTATAAGTGAATCAATTACATAGTTTCATAAAATACAATGAGGAAGAAGTAATCCTAAGCTTTTAAACCTTGAAGTAGAATCATTTTTACAATCACCTTTGTTTTACCTTATTGTTTTTAGCAAATTCTCACCTTTGTTTTACCTTATTGTTTTTAGCAAATTCTCTTAATTAACATACTCAATCCCACATGATTCCATTCAACCTAATTAAACATGTGGTTACATTAGTTAGCTCACTTTCTTCATAGTCCTCGTGGGAACAATCTTTACTTATCACTTTATTACTTGCGACCGTGCGCTTGCGGAACCTAAACGACGAACAGGCAAATATCACTACTTCCCGAGAACTCACAACTGACGACTTATGCATCACATCGATAAATTTCTAGCGGCCAATTCATACTGGTCATTCTCAAGATGATGAGCCGTATATTCTTGCCTCAGAGGCACACCAGGTTTATTATGTTGAGGATGAGAGACATAGGGATTGGCACATGGTTGTTTATTTAAAACCTCGAGACATTTACGACATGGGTGATGGTGATAATATTGCCTACGAGAGTGAGCCGTTTCAGCCCGCCAATTTGAAAAACTTCTTCTCTGAAGGTGATCACAATTTACATATAGTTCGGTGCATTTTTTAAATTCATATAATTTTAATTAAATTTTTTTAACAAAAAAACACATCGCTAACAATTTTGTTATACAATTTCTATAGGGATGGCCCCAATAACTGATCAAACAAATTATGTTTTTATTTTTAAAAAAAATTATGCTTTTGTTTTTTGTAAAAAAAAAAAATTTAAATATTTGTAGTCGTTATATAACCACTACAAAAAAACAAAACCAACCACTACAAAAATAAAACCGCTACAAACACGTGAAACTAACCGCTACAAGTTCCACGCATATCCTTATAAATACCCTAACCATATCTCATTTCAAACACTCCCACATTTCTTTCCACCTTATCTCTCTTTCATCTTCTCTCATTTTCACTTTTTTTTCTAAGTCGGAGAGCTTAACAAGGTGATCAAATATAGTAATAAATTTTTAAATTATTTATTTCAATACCTTTTTTCTTTCACATAATATTTATTCTCACTATTTTTTTTTCAGATATTTACTTACATAATCAAAATCACATTATAGCGGACAACATAATGGTTCCTTATTACCTACATATCCCCAATAATATTATCAATACAAATTTTAAACTTATCTAATTTAATTAACAAAATGGAAACAGGTAATTGTATATTTTTTTAAAATTTTCTGAAATGTGTAGCGGCTTTATAACCACTACAAATATATTTTTAAAAACTAGAACAAATTTTGGGCACAAAATTTGAATTTTAATGGAATTAGTAGCAATTATATAATCGCTACTAATTCCTGCCCTTTTTAAATTCACTTTGTAGCGGTTACTCAACCACCACTAAAATTTCCGGCCCTTTTTAAATTCACTTTTATAGTGGTTTTATAACCGTTACAAATATCATGACAATTTTTCATTTTCATTTCCTGCCATAAAATATTCAAGGTTGCAATTTGTAGCGGTTATATAACCGCTACAAATTAACAAGAAAAGTTCCTCAGATTGAGAATGTTGTAGCAGTGGTTGTTAACCGCTACGAACATAGTAGCAGTTTTTTCCCTTGAATATTGGTTATTAGTAACCGCTACAAATACACTTACAACAGTGGATTTAATAGCAGTTTCTTGAACCACTACTAATTATGTTGGTAGTCGTTAAAACTACTACAAATATACTTTTTTAACCGCTACTAAATCACAACTTTTTTATAGTGAACTTAGCTTCTTCGCACCTGGTAAACCCTAAGCTTCGTGTGATTCAGAAGTTCTGATGGCGGTGATTTTTTTCCTAGATGCACCTGTGGAATAATAAGAGAGGGAGGGAAGGACCTCATAAAATATAATATATGAACTTTTTCTTAAAACGTTACAAAGTGAGATCCGAGAGGCTTTTCATATTTTCAATTTTTTATCCCCACCTCTCGTTTGTTATGTATAAACTCTACTTATTCATCCGAAGGTTTGCTTGTCAATATGTGTATCATGGAGTGGAGGAAATTGAAAGCTAAGTATTCTAACTTAGCTGGCATAAAGAGTCCATTTCTGATTTTTATACAAGGAACAAATCAAATATTAAGATAGTAGTTTTAGTTGAATGTTCAACTATGGGGTGCTACGTTCTTTGCATCCCCATGTACGTACCCCTCACTTGTTATCTACTTCTTTGATCCTTAATATAAGACATATTTACATAATTTGATTTGATAAGAAAGTTAGTTGATTTGGTTAATATGAACTAAACACCCTAGTCATCTTCCTTAATTCCCTCATTTCTTTTTCTCATTGATTATTGTTGAGGGAGAATCAATAAGGGTAAATTAGGAAAATATTGACAAATATGAAAACTATGTTTTATATTTAAGACTGAAAAATCCTAATTTTATTATATATTTTCATATTTTATTTAGGGATTTTGTCATAATAACTGAGCTTAAAATGCTTTATTTGTGTTTAATTGAGATTAATAGTAAATATATTAAATTATGACTTAAAAGCGTAAAATTGTCAAAATAATTGTAATACTCTTAATCATTGATTTTTGAGAATATTTGACGTTGGTTTAATTGGTTTTTAATTATAAGTGTTTGAAAAATTGGATTAAGATTGAAAATGACAGTTTGTGACTCAAATCCAGAAATAACAGTTTGGTACCATGAATGTGGAAAATGACAGTATGGTCCACAAGTTCAACACTGTTTTGGTAGCAGGTCTTTAGGTCTGATTTAGAGGAGCTTGCGACAGAAATACAGAGTAGAAAGCGCCGCGACAACAACACTCAGGACCTTCGACCCTCCCTCTTGTCACCTTCGCCTTCTTCTTCCTCTCTCGCCGGTGACCTTAGCTACATCGCCGCCATATACTTCCGTTGCCGGCAAGCTTCAGAGTGAGGCTAAAACAAAACAGGATCTGAGGCGAGGATTGCAGAGGAGAGAGCTAAAGGCAGGGAGCTAGGAGTGCCCATCTTCTTCACCATCCACCGTCATCTCCTCATCACTGTCGGTTCTCCACCACCGGCGACCTTCGACCTTCAGCTTCATCATCTACCTTTATCTCTTTCTCTCAGAACCAGACACAACAGCTCCATATCAGCCCTGTAGCAGCTGCGAACCTGAGAACTAGAATCAGAGGCGAAGCTCAGAGGTGAGAGTTTCTGGACCGAGAGACAGAGAAGCTTGGGAGAGGTGGAGGTTAATCGATTCTCCACCATTAACTCCCTTCTCTACCACCGCCGGACTTGCCGCCGGAATTCTAGCTGTGGTCCCTTCGCGGTCCCTTCGCTGTCTTCTCTTTACTGTCAGATATAAATTCTCCTGTGGTCTTTCATCAAATTCAGAGCATGGCTCCCCTGAACTTAATTGTCCATTGATTCTGTCTCTTGTGGTAGTTTATTCATGGCTGTGGTTTTGAATTTGAAAACAATTTGGTTTACTGAAACTAATTTCATGAGGGGCAGCAGCTAATTTCCTCTTCTCCTAGTGCAAAGGGTTGAGTTTTGGTGTTTAGAGCTATAAAAGAGGAGTTTTAGTTTTAGTTCATTAGCTTCACTATATATTTATGATTTTTTTAGTTTTAGGAGTTATAATTTGCAGTTAAAACTAATATATTTGGTTTAATCTTTATTTGAATCAATTTATGATTTGAATTAGTTTATGTTGAATATTATGCTCATCAATATATATGGTTACATATATGTTTTATTGTAATTTTCTTGATTCTCTCTATTCTTGTATAGTATTATTTGGACATTGAGTTGATTTTTGATTGCATTGGAACCAATTGCATTAACTAATTTATAATCACACACTAAGAGTGCTTAATAGAATCTCTAAAGTAGGGGTTCCTCTCTTTTGGTGTTAGATTCATCGATTGATGGGGTTTGATATTTTAGAAAACATAGTAATTTCATAAATTGCATGCAAAGTGGTTTTTAATAGTGTTTTAAGAAATGAATATTTTCTAAGTTTAAGAATAATCATTGATTAATGCACTATACTTAACGGCATTTTAGGTTTGGTATTTTGAGGGACTTTGGTTGCAATTGTAAGTGTTTTGTATTGAGTTTTGGTTACAGGGATTAAATCTTGCCCGGTGTGGAAAATCTAATTCACTTAACTCAAGTTAGCTTAAATGGTCTTTTGGGTATTTTTTTGATCAAACTAGCACACTCCTAAAAATATTTTGAAGCAAAGGATGGAAAAAATTCATTGTTCTAGGAGGTTTTTGTTATACTTTCAAAACCAATTTCCATTCCATTCCACTTTTATTCCATAAATCTAAAAATATTAGTTTTTAAAGCATTTTAGTTTAATTACAATTTAGTTGTTAAATAAAAAGCTCAAAAATAATTTTTTAATTTGTTTTATGCCAATCATCACCCTTAATTTCTAGACAATTAATAAAAGGCTCCTCAAGAGATAATTCGGGATTGCATTCTATATTGTAATCCATGGTTCAATTTTCAAGAGGTTATTAAGGCATAAAGCACACGCCTTCTCTAAGGACTAAGATCAACTATTTAAATATGTCTTATATTAAAGACCGGAGGAGGAGTATTAATTTACTACATTCACTTAATAGTGAAACGTGCACGAATTCTAACTTAACAGACAAAAAGAGTCGGTTTCTGATTCTGATATAAATCGCACAAATCAATAACCGTTAGAGCTTCAGACGATATTTTTAAGTTGAAAGTTCAACAATGGTGGGCTACGCTCTCCGCATTTTCATTCCTACCTCTCACTTGTTATCTACATAGAAGAATATTCTAAGTTAACTGGCGAGTTGCTGATTTTGATACATCGAACAATCAATTCATTAGATTAAGACGATCATTATTTTAAGTTGAAAGTTCAACTAAGGTGGTCTAAATGGTTGATTTCGTGCCTCGCATTTCCCACTTTATATGGTTAATTAATTCGTTAGATGAAAGAAATTATTTAAGTTCAGAGTTAAATGATGGTAAATGCTTATTGAAAATAATACTACGTAAATAATGATCTTCAACCCAACCCCTTACTAGCTTATAGCTACATAACAAATAATACACGTTTTCTTTTGGTTCAAAATGCAGGAAGACTTCTGATGTATGGAAAGTACAACTGAAGTTGGATGGTTAATTCCCCCCCCCCCTTTTAGGGATTATATTCTTAATCAATAATCTAGATAGCTTGCCAATATACAGCGAGAAATTAGAGAGTTTCTAGGTTCAAGCAATGGAAAGGCAATACTTAGACATACATATATATACATAGACACACACACATTTGCTAAGTATAACTATCTTTTTATCGGAAGCAATTTTGTTTGAAGTACTGTCAACACTAAATTTGGGTACCTCGATCTCTCAACGGAGATTTGAACATTGATTCGTCACATTATAAAGGACTAAATGTATAAGTGAATATTAAAATTGAAAGATCCAATTTGTATACAAGAGATGAGATAATTGGGGATCAAAAAGGCTTTTCCTTCACTCTTTTCTGTCACCACACGTCTATTTTTCATTTATAGGAATAGTGGAAGTTTCAGCTATTGTAACTTGTTGGCCAACCCGCGGGTTAGACAATGCCGGTCGTCAAAATGACAACCTAGGCCTGTCGACAACAAGTAGGCTATGATGTCTGGGTCAGACCCAACCTGCGTTACCGGGCAAGCAGCCCTTGGGTTATGTAATTGGTTGGGGAAAAAAAAACAAAGTATTTATAAGATATGCATGTATGTGTGCCAGCGCAACTGCGCAAGGCATTTGTTCAAAGTTTAATCCAGACCCTGTATCAGTTTAATCTCGTTCGTCTCTTTGTTTCCCCTCATCTTGCTCTTCACCATTCGACAATTAATTTGTGTACTGACATTAAGGGGTACAAACGTCAATTAACCAAACTATCCCGTTGACATGGAAAAACTAGAAAGCTTGAAACATAAGTTGAAAATTCTACAAGTTGAAAACCTTATAGCTTTAGTTGAAATCATTTTTTCAATTAGTTTATTCTATGACTTGTATGATCAACTCATTTTTCAGCATACCTTTTTGGAACATGACATTTTAAAACTTAAGCGTAATTTCCAAAAAAATGCGTTTACTTTTTTGATCTGTGGTAATAGAATTATTCTTCTAAAATGAACATATAGCAAAGTGATGATAATAATTACAGTTTCTTAAGCTAGCGTTGAATATAGATAGGCACTAGAAATATACTTCCTCTTGTCTTTGATATAGGACCTATTTAGAGAATTGATCTTGGTCCTAAATATAAGACATAATTTTCACATTTGTCAATATTTTCCTAATCTACCCCTATTAATGCTCCCTCAACAATAATCAAAAAGAAGAGGAAAGAAGAGAATTAAGGAAAATGATTAAAGTGTCTTAAAAAATATATATTATATTAACTAACTTTATTAATCAAATTAAATTGGATAAATATGTCTTGTATTAAATATTAGGGGGGAGTATTAAAATGCCCGCTCTTAGAAATATGAAAACTGGACACAAAATTATCTTCATGTACTATAGCAATTTATTATCATCACATTCACATGCAACAACACTGCAGGATTAACATATAAATTTCAGCACTAATGCATTAATATTCCAAACTGGAAAAAACTAAATATACTGCATATAATTGGGCAGAAGGATCACTAACGCAACTAAAATAACAAGACCCCTAAAAAGCACACAAAGAAACCTTGGACATCGTCCATTATTTTCTCTCTCCCAGCTTCTTGACTTCTTGAATATCTTGACACATTTCTTGACGGCCCAGATGAAGCCATAGCTTCTCCGGGACAGTACGTGTAACCATCATAATCGGAGGAGCAAATGAGGAGGTTATATGATGAAGTGAAATTGGGGATTGCATCTGATGGGGTGGTACTGTGTAAAGATTTTAAACCTTGTTGAATAAAACCACCAGGTGGATCAATCAAAGCCTCAAAGGTTATAGTTGATTAGTTGTGATATCCGTAGGCACCAGACTCAGATTTCCCCTCATCTCTTTAAACCATTCATCCTCACGCTTAGACCAATATCCAATCCATCTAAACATTGTCATCACAAAATTTCCAATATACTTAAACATCTGAATAATATCATGACCATCATTCTGAGGTGGGTGTGGATGATCTTCCCCGTCGGCCTTTGTCAACATGTGTTATATTGCACAGATTTTGAAGTCCTTTGGACTTTCTTCTAAGATGTCGCTGGCCGTCAAGCCCATATTGTTCCTCAAGTTTACTATTTCTCTTATTTCTGGAATTGACAAGAGATAGCTTACCACCTAAATAACAAACATAATGGTAAAGTATTCAGTTAATTATGATTTTTGAATACCATTATTTTTCTATATTGTGTTCGTAAATAATCATGAACTTATTAATATAAGAACTACTACCCAATCTCATTAAATCAAGAGCTACTTAACTACGCCGAGCAGATTGAAGAAATTAAATTAGTTATGTTTTACAAGTATGGGTTGATTTCCCTAAAACACAATTTTTAATCATGACTACCTTTAGAGAAAAAATTATAAATTTGGGATATATAGATTGAGGTCATATATTTAGGCCTAAATTCAACCTCTAACTAGTTCTTATATTAGTGACTAGAGGTAGTAATTAATTGTTACATGTTACAAATATATACTTCCTCCTCCGGTCCTATATATATCAAGCCTATTCTAGAAGATGTTTAATTTGGTCATTTTGTTAATCATCTTATTGGTTGTCAAAGCATAAAATATTCTTTCCATATATCACTTGTATTGGAAATTGTGGTAGTAAAAATTTCTCCCTCCATTCCTTTTTATAAGAAACATTTAACTAAATCTTGTGATTCGAAGTATTGATTAAGAACAATAAATGTATCAAAATTACAACCCTCTTTGACAAAAACACCCTTATTTATAATGACATGGGGAATAAGAGAGAGAATAAGAAATTATTATAATAAAGAGGATTGTATGTCAAAGAGAGAGAATAAGAAAACAAATATGGTAGGAGTAATAGGTCTTTAAGGGTTGTGAAAATTTATTATATTGACATTACATAGGGGTAATTGATTAAGGGAAAAATGAGAAAGTAAGAAATAAAAAATAAGACATTCTCCTAATGTTTCTTATAAAAAGAAACGGGGTATATGTGACAGCTATTTCTCAGAAAAAGGAATAGAGGGAGTACTATGAAGGTGGAGATTAGTGTACCATAATCAATATTACTAAAAACTAATTCAATTTTATGATAACTTTAATTCTTTAACTAGCATTAAATGTTTTAGTATATGTAAACTAGTTAAAGATGACTTACCACTCCTGTCCTATCGTAAGAGAAAAGTTTGACCCAAACATAAGCCTCTCTCTAACATGGGGGAGAAAATTTTTTAACAAGGACAAATTTGAAAAATGTTATCAATTAATTTAAGACATATTTAGTGACTTCCTTAATATGTGAGAATGAATTTTAAGTGACTTATAATAAAAACCAAAGTGGTAATTGTAATCACAGTGATAGTAAAAGAATATTCAATATTGTGCCTCAACTCGTTTCAACATGACAGCTAAATGGAGAATGGTATCTCCATCCCGATCAGGAAGTATAAAGATGTAACAACGAGGAGCGCATCCACTAATATTGGCAGTGGCATAGCCTAGATTCACCAAAGTTTTGAGAGTATTGAAACGGTTGTATGTGACACACAAGTGAAACACATTGGTTTTGTCTTCGTCATGAGGACGTATATAATCGGGCCTTGTTCTGATCAACTCATGTACAACATTTGTTCTACCTCTCATAACTGCATAGTGCAGAGAAATTCTTCCTTCTTCATCACGAACCAAGCATGACTGATTATTAACTAGAAGTCTCTGCACGATTTGCAAGTGACCCTCTGCTGAAGCCAAGTGGAGGGCTGTTATTCCTGAAGAATCCGCTATTAGGGCAAGGCCTAGATCGTGATTGAGAAGATCATTTGCCAATCCAACATGACCCAAGGGAGTTTCACGATCTGGAATGTTGTCAAGGATTGTTGGGTCTGACTGTAACAATACCTCCAAAGCTTGTTGATCCCCACGATATGCTGCCCGATGGAGATTTTCCATTGGGTCGTCCCCGAGGTCAATGAGGTTCATCTCTCCTGTTACATAATGCATCACTACATCTACAAGGCACCATTTATATATGGATGTCTTACTATAATAATCTTGCACACCTATTACGTGACAAGGCAATGGAAGAGAATACTCTTTTTTTCCTTTTTCTCATTTTCTTCTCATAATCCCATTTCTATCCTTACATCATAAAATAGATGGTTTAGATTTAATGTTTATAAAATTATTATAATATTTTATAAATTAAATTTATTTATTTTCCTATATTGTATATATGAACTGTATGGTTCATATAGGTTGAATCACAAGACTATCCAAACAGTAATCAAGTTTCAACAGTATATAAAGATAATCCTAAAACTTAAGTAACCAAAATATTCACATGAGAAAATGGAATTGAACTAGATACCTTCCCTATATAGTTCTTTAAGCTCGAGCACAAGTCCTCATCACCAAGGAGTACAAAGGAATCAGCCTCTCATTCTGTTAAGCATAGACACAGCTTCTTCAAAATAACACCAGAACCCATGGAAATTGAAGGAACAAAATTGGAGAGACAAAACCAGAGGAAGGCTGTCGGTGGTGTTGATGTTGTGAAGATGATGATGGAATGAAGAAAGAAGATGATGGAGGTGAAGTGCAGAGAACAGAGGAAGAAACGGTGGTATGGTGAAGGTGGAGGCTATCGGTGGCAGAGAAGAAGGTTGACGGTGGAAGTGATAACCGAGGTCAGTGGTGGTGATGGAGTCCGGAGATGGCTGTGGTGAAAACAGAGAATGAACCAGCGGTGTTGATGTGAGACAACAGACAAAACCGACGCTGGCTTGTGGTGCTTGCGACGGAGGTGACGGCGGTGATGCAGTGGTGTCCAACGGCCGTGGTTGATGGAGATCTCCGGTGGCGATGAAGAAGATCGGTGAGAGTGGTAGAAGTGAAAGAAAGAAGGGACGTCGGTGCTGTGATCCTGAGCTTCGACGGTGGTCTGGGTTTCTGTCAAGAAGGTCACCGGAGCTGTGTAAACAGGGGAGAATCAGCCGGAGGTGGTACTGGTGGTATTCCGACGGAGTGGAGAAGAGAAGACACGGTGGTAGTGGTGAAACTGATGATTGGTGGTTGTGATCTCTCTCCCTCTCGGCTCTCACTCTGTATCGGATCTCTCTTTTCTCAAGTTCCAGACCTGCCTGTGACGCCTACCGACCCTTAGCTCCAGCTCTTGGTGTGTGTGGGTCGCTGGCGGCAATGGTGAACAAGAGAAGCTTGTGCCGCCGGCAAGACAAGAAGATGCAATTGATGATCTGAAGATGTGTCTGCGGCGCTCCTCACTCTCAATGAACATAACTCTTAGCTCCTCGGGTCTGTGTATTATGTCGGGTCCAAAAATGTCGGGTTTCCTCTCATAATAGGGTCTCCAGCAGAACGTTTTGACCAGGGACTACAGTGAAAATCTCTGAAAGTTTTCTGAAGTGAATACAATGAAAATTTTGAAACATTGGGAGGTCGTACTACAATTACCTAAACTTATGGGTACTTTTAGTTAATTTTCCCTGAACCGTTTTCTTTCACAAATTTGTAATTTCCACAAAAATTTGGGGCACTTTCTGTAATTGTTCCTAGTCCTCAAAATATCAATTTTGACCCTCACAAATCTCCAATTTCTTCCAAAAATACCTACAATACAAGATTAAACAAAATATTGCATCAAAAGTTCAATAAACAATTGTATGAATAATTAACAAATTTATATCCATTTTGCCCCGAATTACAATTAATTCAATACAATTGTCTCTAATTAAAATTAGTGCTTAATCATATAATATTATCCTAAAAAAATCATTAAAAATCCCAATTTAGTTATAAAAAATCATATAAAAATATGGTGTAATCAAACGATAGATATGAGATTATAAGAACAAAAAAGAAAAATAAGAAAAATAAGAGAGACCCAATCAGCAAGGCAACTTTTCCTACAATCTATTTCTCTCGCATTTTGTCCCGGGGGGACATTTCTACTTTTCAATAAGGGTCGGTTTCTGGTCCAGAACCTCTCATTGTGCCTCCATTGATTCAAAACGGTGTCGTTTGTTTTTTGGAAAAAAATATAATTGGCAGCGTCATTTTTTTCCATTGCAAAGTTGTTCCAATGCCATTCCTCTTCACCCATCGCCTTCTTCAAATCTTCAAACAAAGAAGAGAGGTCCTATTTGTGGAGTTAAGCGTCTCTTCATCCACTGTTATTATCATCACCCCTCTTGGTCCTATTCACTGTCACCCTCTGCTGCCCAGATCTACATCCTCACCTGAAGAGTAGTGGTGAGGTTCCATTCTTCGCAAACACTGATAGCGGAACCAATTTGATTGAGACAGTTCCTTCTTTTCTATTATTGTTTTGTTAAATGATCATAACAAGCAACCAGTAAAAAACTAAAAAGGGATAAATGCAAACTAATAAAAAATTAGTGATACATTACCAATGAAGAATAGGATGCATGGAAATAAAAACTGCCCAAGAATCTCTTCCAACACACATCAGCAACTGCAACCTGCAAAGTTTCTTGGATGGAAAAGAAGAATTTCCGACTTTGGTGGAGGAAACAAATTTTGGACCAACCTACAAAGTTTATTTTGGGATAAAATGAAGAATTTCCCTTGCCACGGAAACGAATTTGCTCAGACCACTGACCCTTAACAAAACGAGAGAGAAAAAAAGACGCTGCCTAATTTGTATTTTTTAAACCAAACGACAACATTTTGAATCAATGGAGGCGCAATGGAGAGAAGAGGCAATGGAGAGGTTCCTGACCGGTCAGCTTCTAACTATAATGTCAATATACATAACTAATTCATTGGTTAGACGAAGGCAATAATAATTCAAGCTGAAAATTCAACTATGTTAAATGCTTTTCTTTTGCAAACTTCTCTTTTCTTATCATATTTCATTGGTTAGATCAGGCCAATTATTCGAGTTTAAAATTCAACTATGTTAAAAGATTACTTTCTTTCAAACCTCTCTTTTCTTATTAAAAATGATTATATAAATAATTAAGATATGGTTCACTGATTGGCGGGCTTTTTATCTCTTGCGTTAGTCTTGGGGTTCACAATCAAAAATTAACCAAGGATTGCGTATAAGTAAACATAGGATCGTTCTCTCTTCTCGAGGAGCCTTTTATTGAATCCTAAGTAATTTATATGCCATGCAAATACAATAAAATAAGGGGAAATGATTTTGGATTTTTTTCAAATTTATAAACAAAAGACTAAAACAATTTAATTAAATGATAGACAAATATTTTAGGTATTTTTTAAAAAAGAAGGATGATTAATGAAATATGAATGAAGTGAATTCTGTTGAGAAATTGGTTCATTGGCTATCCTAGCTCATTAAATGATATGGGAGTTTGAAATTCATCAAGTCGTAATTAAAAATCTCAAGCAATTACGTTGAGTCCAATTTATCTAATTAATGACTAATCCTACGATTGCATTCATAGTCATCCCTTAGATAAATTGTTAAAAACCACTTGATGTGTGAAATGGATTAAATCAATACAATTGTTTCTTTTAAACAAATGCCTTCTTGGTATTTCTGTTGCTTTTCTTTTATCTACAAAACACTTTTCTATATATATATTTCTAATACTCTCCCTTTTCTTTATTCAATTCAATTCCCTTTTTTTTTCAAATACCTTTCAGTTCTTTTCTTCTTCTTTTTTTACTTCTTTTTTTTTTCCCAAACTATACACTTTTTTTTTACTTACTTACTTTCTCTTTTCTAATACATGGCGTTTCAATATATGCAATGTTCAACTTCCTATTGGCAAACCACTTTGATTTAGAATACTATGAACACTATAAATAAATGATATGCATAAAACATAGAAATGGGTTAAAGGGGTAAGCAATGGTAAATGAATGTAGGTTTGTATTTAGGTTAACAGGGTTTAAAATTGAATACCTCTTTCATTTTCATCACATTAATGCAAATGTCGTTTCGAAGAAGAGTGGAAACAAGTTCTAGAAGGTGAAAGACTAAATGAACATGCACACATAGAAAGAATTCAAGGCTCAAATAACCTTCCAACAAGGTTTTTCTTCAATGCATATTCTAACACAATCAATTGCATAGCAAACTAACCACAATGCGTTTACTTAACTATTCCAAGTGCTAACCTTACAAACACAATTAATTAAAACGTTTCAATCAATTAAAATAATGCTTAACTCTTGAATGCACTAATGATGTAGAAATTTTATTTTCTCAAAACAAGAAGTAAGCAAAAATTTAATTGTGGGTTCATTTCTCTTTCCATTCACTTGAAAGGAAAATCATGGTTTCAAAAAGTTGTCAAAAACACTGGATCACATGAAAGCTCAAAGAATTTCTCACAAATCACATTTCCAAAGTGGCAAATATGACCCTTTACCACTTAGGGCATGTATCAAAGCAAGTCATTCTTGAAGTTTTTTTTTTAAACATGTTCTATTTTTAAGGCATTTCTCATTTTAAAAAAAATTCATGGGATTTAAAATGTATTCCCCTCCCCCACACTTAATCAACACATTGGCTTCAATGTGGAAAGACACTCTAAAGAGAATGCTTAGCAATTTAAAATTCAAGGCACAATGGTAATTAAGTAGGGTAGTGGCCACAAATGCAAAGCATACAAAGGGGGTTCTTATATTTTGTACTAAACTACACTACTTCTAACTTTTTCTACTAAATTGTGTCCCTCCCCTACACTTATCTTCCTCATACAACAATTAAATCCAAAGAATCATAGGAATTAGGAAGAAAACAAGTGAGGAAAGAGACAACTTATGTTAGAGTATCTTAAGTTGCTTGAAGGAGAAGTTCTCATCCTCAATGAGAATTATGAATGTGTCTTGTGAAACTACGTCTCCCACATTGAATTTCATTGGTAGGGGTGGCTCAGGATCAATCGGAACAGGTCGAAGAATGTAAGGTAGATGTTGGCTCATTCGATCACTACAAACAAACATGGAATTTCCGACGTAATTCAATTCCATAGGAAAACCGTCGAAAATTCCATCAGAAAATTTTCCGACGAAATTTTTTCAATAGGAAAATTTGTCACATAAAATATTCAGTTGGAAATTCTGACTTATGCCACGGAATTTCTGACGAAATTGAATTCTCTCGGAAATTCCCTAGCAATTTCAGTTGGAAATTCCGTGGAAAAATTTAAAAATTATTTTTTTAATTATTTAATATTTTAAAATTTAATTTAATTTTAAAAAATTATTTTTATGAAATTTATTATTTTTAATTAATATTTTTAATTTAATTTTTATTATTATTTTTTAATTTCTAAAATATTTTTAATTTTCAATCATAGGTTTTGGTCCTTGTAGGGGCAAAATAGTAATATAAAAAATAAAATTTATTAGTTATTAATTAATATTAGTAAATAAAATATTAGTTATTAATTATTTATTAGTTATTAATTAATGTTAATAAAAATTTAATTTTAGAAATTAAAAAAAATATACTCATATGATTTTATATATAATTGTGTGTAATAATATAACGCCAAAGCAGTCGAGCTCATCCGGTAAGGCATCGTGCGCGTATGAACGAGGTCGTGGGTTCGAACCAAAAGAGGGGCAAGTTGAGTTGCATTTCTAGGAAATATGATGTTGCGACACGTGGCAAAAGGAGGTTGTGACACCTAGTGGATCTAGGGGCCGAAGACAAGGTAAATGCCGCTAGAGCTACCACGCGCTGCCGCTGGCGATGAGGGGGTGATTGCTGGAGTTGCCACGTGGATTTTTAAAATTAAAAAAAAATTGCAACGGAATTTCCGACGGAAATGAATTTTGTCAGAAGTTGCGATGGAATTTTCAACGGAATTCAATTCTGTCGGATGTTGCGAGGGAATTTTCGATGGAATATTCTATCAGAAATTGCGAGGGAATTTATGACGGAATTGAATTCTGTCAGAAATTGCGACGAAAATAAATTCATCCAGAAATTTCGTCAGAAATTTTCGACGGAATCTGAATTCCGTCGTAAATTTGTTTGTGACACTATTATTGCTGACGGAATCCATTCCATTGCAAATTCTGTCGCAAATTCCGTCAAAAATTCCGTTGGAAATTCAGTGTTTTTTTGTAGTGGATGTCCTTTCCAAGATGCATCTGCAAAGAAGACAAGCCAATAACAGTATCCCATCCAAGAATAGAAATAGGGAGAGCTTTCAAGTGAAGTAAAGGCATATTAAGTTGCAAACTCTCTAAGTAACTATCACATCTAAGGAAATCAACAATACTCCCATCAGTAGGAATCAAACAAACAATTACATTTTGAAAATTCTCTTGTTTTCGCAAAGTCCGAGGTGCAGAATCCAACTTAATGTTGGTGCACACCACATCATCATTGCAATCACAAGAGATGGAAGAGAAAAGAGTGGAAGAAGAAAGAGAATTGTTCAAATCATTACCAAATAAAACTTTTGAATTTGCAAAACAATTATGTTGCTTTTCTAAATCAGGTGGCCAATCACAAGATATTACTTGTTGGAAAGATTCATTAACTTGCAAAATTGGGGATGCTGCTTGGTGCAGCTCCAAGTTTTCCAGTCTCCTTTAAGAGATCAAGAACATACTTTCTTTGAGTCAAAAGAATACATTTCTTACTTCTCAAAACCTCAATACTAAGGAAGTACTTTAATGATACCAAATCTTTTGTCTGGAAGTGAGAGTTCAGGAAGATTTTAAGTTCTGAGATTCCAGAACAAATACTTCCTGTAATCACAATATCATCAACATATACTACGAGAAGAATCATGCCTGTATCAGATTGTTGGTAGAATACAGAGTGATCACACTTGCTTTGACGTAACCCAAACTTCTTGACTATATTACAGAATTTATCAAACCAGGCTCGAGGACTTTGCTTTAGACTATACAATGACTTCCGGAGGTAGCACACTTTCCTATTCTCCCCCTGAGCAACGAACCCAGGTGGTTGCTCAATATAAACTTCTTCCAGAAGATCGCCATTTAAAAAAGCATTTTTAACATCTAATTGATGCAGATCCCAATAATACGTTGCTGCCAAAGAGACAAGAAGACGAACTGAAGTGAGTTTGGCTACAGGAAAGAAAGTCTCAGCGTAATCAAGACCATAAGTTTGGGCATATCCTTTGGAAACAAGGCAAGCTTTCAGTCGTTCCAAGAAACCATCAGCCTTAGTTTTAACAACAAATGCCCATTTACATCCAATGGCTTTCTTGCCAGGAGGGAGATCAACAAGAGTCCAAGTACCAGCTGTTTCCAATGCCAAAAGTTCTTCTTCCATGGCGGCACGCCAACCAGGGTGAGCTAAAGCTTGGTGAATGATATATCCCGATTTTATCATAATATTGAATACCATATTTAGGGATTTTATCATTAATTTTTGGGTTAAATAGCATTTATTATGATTAAATTGAATTAAAGATGATTGTGTGAAAATAAATCTTAAAAGCATATATTTGTTATAATCTTGTAATTACTTTTTAAAAATTTGAATTTTAAATAAAGATATTACAAGATATTGATCTGAATTGTAGGTCACATTTAGAGCTGAGGGACCAAAAAGTAAAGATTTTTAAGGACTGAAGCAGAAAATAAGAGTCTACGTGTGTCTCCAAGGGAATTCTTATAGAAAGAAGGGTATCTTTCTGTAATATTAGCTCCCACTTTTAGAGAGGAAAATATCAGAAACAATTACAGAAAAGGACCCCAAAATTAAACAATACCAGTTGGGTCCCAAAATATGCACATCACCGCTCGAACTGATTCATTTGCTCTCAGCGGAAATTACAGAAAAGAACCCCGAATTCGAGAATTTCCCGTTTGGTCCCAATATCCGGGAATTAGCGTCTTAACACCTCTGAAACTGATTGTTTTGTCCAGATTCTCATATAAAATCTTGGAAAATCTTATCTGAATATAGTTTTGAAAGATTTTGCCGCAACTTGAGCAGATTTGGCCTAGATTTCAATTAGCCAAAATAAAAATGAAAAAAGAGACGAACCACAGCAACGGCAGCACCAAAACTGAGAACAGAACGCAGCCACATACGAAAACAAGAGCGCAGCACCAGCGGAGATGCACCAGAACCAGAGAAGACGCACACAGCCGCAGCAGACACAGACGAGAATGAGATACACCAGACGCAGTGGCAAACGCTAGAGAAGGAGAACAAAGACCAAGCTTCACTAACCCTTTCATCTTCTTCTTCTTCCATTATCCCAATTCAATGGATTCTTGGTGCATTCAAAAAGTTGCAGCTGTGATGAATTTCATGATGAGAGGCTAAATTCCTTCTTGCTTTTTGGAGATGGAAGATTGGTTTGAGCTCCAGAGATACATTCAGGGGAGTTAATTATTTTAATCTTTTTATTTAATTATGTAACAAATTTCCTGAGTTAGGATTTTATGTTATATTGTTAATTTACTGAGATTGTGAGTTGTTTATCTTAGTATTGATTGAACAATTGTGATTTAGATTGGTTTATGTGGTTTGAGATTTAAATTTTTATATTTCCTTTTGATTTAATGTGGTTGTCTATTCTTTCTTAGTTTGAATGAGTATTATGACTGCTTAAATCTTGTTTGGATATCGCAATTGAGTGTTCGTTGTATAGAGGAACAAGTTGCATGAATCCAATCCTAAATTGCACACTAAGTGGTATTTAATAGTGTATTAAGAGGTAATTATCTAACTAGAGTTCTAGGGGTAATCACCAATTAATATACTAGACTTAACGAGTTGTTAAGGTTTAATTTTTGACTTAGTGAGTGGTTTAGCTCCCAATTCAATTTGAGCAATGATAACCTATATTCCATTTTTCCAAGAAGCATTCATCATCAATTTGTTTAAATCTCAATTTCATTAATTATTTCAACAATTTCTCAAAAATCCAAAAAAAAACAGTAGTTTAGGTTATTTTCCATTATTAAAAGGAAAAAAAATCAATTTAAAACCCATCTTAATATTTTTGCCATTTAGTTTAGATTAGGAATTAAATAAAAGGCTCCTCAAGAGAATACGACCCGAGTTGTACCCTTCACTGCATAATTTGGTTTATTTTGATTTAACCTGAGGCGACTAAAGGCTTTAAATCAGTGAAGGGTAGTAGGGGTAGAAATGGAATCAAGGGTGGCCATAAGAGAAGATGAAATAGTTGATAAAGACTGGTAGGAGACAAAAGATGAGATAGGATAGATACAGTCAGCATATCGTTTGGGAGGACAATGTGAACGTGTACCTTTACGAAGTGCAATGGGTTGGTCATCAGAAGTATCGACAATAGAAGCAGGAACAAGTGGTTCAGTAACAGCAAGAGGAGGATCGGCGAAACAAAGCCAGGAACGAGGGAGACATCAACAGAATCAATTGGCGAAGCAGGAGGTGGCAACTGTGAATCATTAGTAACATCAGCATCAATAATGATTTCAGGTTCCGAAACAGCTGCCTGTACTGGTGAGAGAAGGACAGGATAAACCAGGATGTCATCTGAATTCTCCATGACAAAAGGAGACTCAGAAATAGATAAAGTCTTGAAGAAAGAAGAGGACTCATGAAACATAATATCAGTGGACACAAGGTAACGACGGAGATCTGGAGAGTAACACCGATAACATTTCTGAATTCTAGAATAGCCAAGAAAAACACATCTTAGGGACTTGGGATCAAGTTTGCTAACACTTGGACGGACATCACGAACAAAACAAACACAGCCAAAGATTTTAGGATCAACAGGAAATAGCTTAGAGGTTGGAAACAGAATGGAATATGGAATATCCCCACCAAGAACAGCCGAAGGCATGCGATTGATGAGAAAACAAGCCGTAAAGACAGCATCAGCCCAAAAACGTTTAGGGGCAGAGGAATGAAATATGAGAGCTCGTGCAGTTTCTAAGAGATGTCGATTCTTTCTTTCAGCAACACCATTTTAAGCAGGGGTATCAACACAAGAGGATTGGTGAAGAATACCATGACTTTGCATGTAATCGGTGAATGGTGAGGAAAAATATTCTTTTGCATTATCACTTCGTAAGATTTTCACAGGAGTATTAAACTGGGTTTGAATTTCAGCACAGAAATGACGAAAATGAGTAAACAGTTCAGAACGCTATTTCATTAAGTAAAGCCAGGTGGTTCGGGAAAAATCATCAACGAAAGTGACAAAATAACGATAACCAGTTTGAGACAGAACTGAACAAGGACTCCAAACATCAGAATGTACTAACTCAAAGGGGGACGCAGCCCGTTTATTGACGCGAGGTGCCAAATGAACACGATGGTGTTTGGCAAACCAACATGACTCACAATTTAAAGTAGACACAGAAGAAAACTGAGGGTACAATTTCCGGAGAGAGGACAACGACAGATGACCTAAACGACAATGAACTTCAAAGAGAGACGACCCACAAGAACAAGCAACAGAATGTGGCACCTGATCATCAAGGATGTAATGTCCACCAGATTCATAGCCTCTACCAATAATCTGCTTTGTCGATAGATCTTGAATTAAACAATAGTCAGGGAAGAGTGAGATAAAACAGTTTAAATGACGAGTGAGTTTACTTGGAGATAAAATGTTAAAGGTGAGATCAGGAACGTTAAGAACAGAAGATAATGAGAGGGATGCGGTAGGTTGAACAGTGCCGGAGCCAGTAACATGGACGGGAGAACCATTGGCGACAAATATGGTTGACGGGTTGGCATAGGGGGCATATGAAGAGAATAAGTGATGATTACCTGTCATGTGATCGGTGGCACCAGAATCAATGACCCACTTAGTTGAAGCAGTAGTAAGACCAGAGGAAAGAGTACCTGTGGCTAAGGCCCCTGCAGAAGAAGATCCAGAATCAGAGGTTCCAGGGGTCTGCGCAATATGAGCAAGGCCACGCTGTTGATCACGCTGCTGTTTATTTTACAATTTTTGAAAATTTTTCTTAATATGTCCAGGTTCTTTGCAATAATTGCAGATAATACTGCCAGAAGGTATTGTCGGAGGATAGTTGTTTTGTCTGTACCCATAATTCCTGTTCTCAAAGGGACCACGCCCAGCTAGAGCAGTTGCGTTGGATCAACAAAAGATTGAATCAGGCTATCAGCACGAAGAACCCGGGAGAAAACATCTTCCAGAGAAGGAAGCTCTTGACTAGACAGAATCTGAGAACGAATAGTCTCATAAGACGGATTGAGAGCTTCAAGGAAACTTATGATAGCCTGAAGTTCCAAGTTCTTGATACGAGTTGGGAGATCTGCCTGTGGAGACATAACAACCTTCATTTCTTCATACATCTTCTTGAAATCCAAGAAGAAATCTTTCAATGATCAGTCTTGCTATTGGGAACGATAAAAACCTTTACAGACTTCATGAATTCGAGTAATATTTCCTTTGTTAGAAAACATAAACTCGAGATAGTTCATAATTTCTTTGACAGTGTTACAATGGCTAACAGAAGACAGGAGCCGTGGTTCAATAGAATTTCAAATTTGAAACAGAAGTTGAGCATCTGCTCTTTGCCAAGTCAAAAGTTTGGTTTCATCACCAGAAGGAGGATCCGCAGTTAAATGGGTTTCCATCGCAATCCCCAAAATATAAACGTTAACAGTTTTGTTCCAATCACTATAATTTGTCCAATTTAATTGTGAAGCAGTAATCCTCGCAGACATAGGCAACATATCGGAATTTTTAGAATCAGCCATAATGAATAGTAGTACACGAACAATTCGCACAAAAAATCACAAGATCACCAAATGAGTAGGAATAGTATGATACACAACAAACCAAGCGAGATTAACTTAAGCAAACTGTAACCCACTGGACCCGCAGAGAGATATGAAGTCAAGAGATATAGAGTACCTCAATCAAAAGGCAAGGAGGGACCCGCAGACAGAAATACTAACGTCAAATATTGAAGTTATGAACAAAGTGCCATTCACGAAGGTTGAAATCGAATGCGGAGATGAAAGCTCGAAAAATTCAAAAGTCTCGGATGGTCATGAAACTTCAGGACAAGGTAGAAGAGGCTCAGTCGATCACTCTGGTGGAAGCGCCGTCGCAAAAGGTGGCCGGAACAATGCTCACGCGTGACGCGTGTCTCTGGATGGCGGTGATGGTAGCGGCGCGTGGAGGCTCACACGCAGGCGGACGGCAGCCAAATTTTGGGATATGACCGATCTGGTGGCTGGGAACACGGATGGCCGGCGCGTGTTGCTCAATGGTACTCCGGTGATGGTGGATCTGAAGGAACAAGGGAGCTTCGTCACTGGAAAATATGGAGGTTCTTTCCGGAAAACTGAAACTCAGACACAAAATGGAGAACCAGGCTCTGATACCATGTAAGGTGATTCTTATCAAGTTCTCATTCATGTAATATTACATATGGATATATATACACGTAGTTACATTCACAAGATTAAATTTGAATCCGACATGCCGTTCCTAACTCTTTCCTAACACTATGACTTTTCCTACATGTATGACTTTTCTTACATGTGCTTCCTGTCGGTAAGGGATTTCGTTGACATTCTACTTCTAACATTACCGGAATCCACTCTCTTTCACTGCCAGCCGTATCCCAGATCATCTTCATCACTACCTTCCACATTCTCATTTCCTTCTTCACTACCTTCATCACTACCTTCACTATAGTCGAGTCCCATTCCTTCCTCTCATCAGTTTCCATGGAGATTTCAGTGCTGCAATTTATTCAAATGATTTTTGAAGCCATGAGAGGCTGATCTATTTGCTACTTGATGATGGAGATTTGTGCCTTGAGTAATTGTACTTAAACAGGGGAGTTCTTTAATTCAATCTTATGCCTATACTAGATAATTGATTTCCTTGTTTAGGTTACCATTATGTAGTTTTGAAACATGAATTGCTTTTATGTTGTCCATACGGATTGATTATTGTGGTTTTAGTTGGATGATGTATCTTGAAGTTAAGATTTATATATGTCTTTTGATATATTTGATGAGATTATGCTTGCTTTTATGTTTATGATTAATAATCATAATTGATTTTAGCTCTTAAATGATTTGTTAGAACATTTAAATTGAGAAGAATAATTTGCATCATTTCAATTTTAATTACACATTAAGTGGGTTTAAATAATATCTCAAGAGATAGTAATTAGTGATGTTTATATGAGCTACTATTAATTGGGAATATTAGACTCAAGTTTTAACTTGAGGTTGTTCTTGAAACTTAATTAATTGTTCTTGACACTTAATGAAATTTTAACTCCCATAATTTAATAGTAAGGATTGCTATTCTCTTTATCACCAAGAGCATCCATTATTCATATCTTCACTTTCAATTTAATATTCGTCATTATTTTCCAAAAATACCAAAAAGAATAGAATTAGCTTATTTTCAAGAATTTTAATTTAGAGAAAACCCATTTTAAAAATCTCTTTTCTAACCATGTTCATAGCACTTATTTTTATTTAGGAAAGTCAAAATAAAAATTTTTTACATTATATTGCATTTAATTTGCAGTAATTTGTTATTTGACCCCGAAACGATTAAGGTTGTGCCAAATCATACATACATGTGTGGATGAGTTTCAAATCTTTCTTGTCGGTCTTCATCAACCATGAGCTGTATTTCACAAAGCTGCGTCAGGTTAGATAGTGCTCATCCAGTCCTTAACATAATATGTATTTTCTAAAATACCTTAATCATCTTCCTTAATTCCTTCCTTCCATCTCTTCCTTGACTATTGTTGAGGTAGCAACATTAGGGTTAAATTAAGAAAATATTGACAAATATGAAAACTTTGTTTTATATTTAATATCAAAATTAACTCCCCTAAATTGTCTTATATTAAGGACCAGAGGAGTAGTAATTAGGATGGGGTGGAGTTTGGGTAAAATTTTAAGAGAATTTTATTCCTTATGTAAACAAAAACATTAAGTTAAAAATAATTCGTTCGCAGCGTGTTATTAATTTAGATTTTTTTTTTGTCAAAATTAATTTCGACATTTGAAAATATGGGAATCTCAATAGCAATAATTGGAACTGGCATATACCAGTTTGAATCAACTCATATTTTAGCATGACACTTTAGAACATCAGGATAATTGAACTTTTGAAACTTAGTTGTATGTCAGTTCAGAAAGTTGCCTCTCTATTTTAACAGCAGCAGCAGCCTTAATTCACAAAACATATAGCTAACTGGTCATTCATAATAATTTAAGTTTCTCAAGCTGGCGTTGAATATAAATAGACACTAGAAATAGATTAAAAAAACGCGCGCTCTTGAAATATGAAAACTGGACACAAAATGTTGTTCTTCATGTACTAGCAATTTTATCATCACATGCAACAACACTGCAGGACTAAGATATAAAAATGTAACACTAATAATTTACTAAAATTCCATAAATCATAAAACCTAAACCTAATATTAATAATTGGACACAACAAATCACAAACATAAGAAAAATAACAAAAATTTTAAAAAACAGAGAGAGAAATCTGCAACGTCGACTTTTTCTTCCCCGACTTGTTGACTTGATCAAGGTGACACATTTCTTCAACACCCAAATGGAAAAGCGCAGTGTGATTAGAATTACTACTAGCTCAAGCAATCCACCCCAGACCGCATACAATATTACGTTCTTCATGGTTGACATTAATTCTTCATTCAAAAGATAATCTGGGAGTATAATATTGATGGCTGCAAAGTATGCTTGTGCAAGGGATGTAAGAGTGATACACATGCCTATTGATGCCATCCATATCACAACTTTATTCTTCATAGGAAATATTCCACTTACAAGCAAGAGGGTGACACTAAGCGATGAAAAAAAAGAGAGCGTAACGGAAAATATGTACGTCTTGAAATGAACATGGAGACGAGAGGATGAAGCCATAGCTTCTCCGGTACAATACTCTTGACCATCAAGGGTGGTGCAGTTGAAGAGCTCATTTGATGAGGTGGTATTTTCTTTAGGTACTAAACCTTGCTGAATAAAGCCTCCAGGGGGATTAATCAAAGCTTGAAAGGTTATAGTTGCTGTAACCGTAGACACCAAACTCAAATTCCCCCTCATCACTTCAAGCCATCCATCCCCTCGCTTGGACCATTCTCCAATCCATCTAAAAATTTTCATAAAGAAAGCTCCAATACACTTAAACATCATAATACAACCTCCATCGATAGATGTTTGTGGGTTATCAGTTTCAAATTCTTCCCTTCTGACCTTTGTCAAAATATGTTGTATTTCACAGGTTTTGAAGTCTTTTGGACTTTGTTCCAGGATATCATAGGCCGCAAAGCTCATATTGTTCTCCAAGTTGAATATATTTCTTATTTTTGGAATTGATTGGAGATAGCTTATCACCTAAATAACAAATTGTGATAAAGTATCCGGTCAATATATTATTATTTCTGAATAACATAACTTTTACATATTTTGTTCATAAATAATGATGACCTTTTTAATATAAGAGCTAATTAATATATTAATGCATACTTATAAATAATGAACAATTTTTTTTCCTACAAGCGATTACATATAATAAGAATTAGCGTGGTTTGTTAAATGCTTCTCTTCTTTCAAACCTCTAAACTTTTCTTATTATAATTCATTGGTTAGATGAAGGCAGTAATTCAAGCTGAAAATTCAACTATGTTAAATGCTTCTCTTCTTTCAAACCTCTCTTGTCTTGTGATAATTAATTAATAACACGAAGGCAATATATCAAGTTGAAAATTCAACTATGTTAATGAAGATGGTATTGTCAGCTTTGTGGCTTGATAACCTCTTCAAATTTGATAGAGAATTGCAATAAAGAATGCAATCATGAATCGTATCTTGAGAAACTTTTTATTAATTACCTAGAAACTAAGTATAATGATTACCGTAAAACTGATTGAAAATTATTTTTAGCTTTTTTTTAACAACTAAATTGCAATTAAACTAAAATGCTTTTAAAACTGCCATTTTTGGATTTTTGGAATAAAAGTGAAATAGAATTTAAATTAGTTCTGAAAAGTATGATTAAGCCTCCTAAAATAATGAATTTCATCAATTCTTATTTCAAAAGATAATTGGAGTATGCTAGCTTGACAAATTTGCTCAAAAACCCTTTGAGTTAGCTTGAGTTAGGTGAATTAATTCCTCCACACCGAGCAAAACTCAACTCCTCTAACCAAAACCTAATTCAAAACTCTAGCAATTTGAATTAATGGAATGCAACCACACAACTAACTAAGAACCCTTGTATTACAATCACAATTAAATATTCATAACAACTTCAAGAAAAAGCTATACCAAGGCAATTACATAAAATTGCTACTTCCTCCGGTCCTAAATATAGGACAAACTTTGTCCTATATTTAGGACCGGAGGTAGTATTAATGAAGCACAAATGTCACACACAATTAAATCCAAATACATATCTAATCTCATAAGTTGCATGGAACCCTAATGCAAAATCTCGGCCCAATAATTAATTAAACTCCAAACCTAGAATTCAACTAATACAAAGCTAAAAATTAGATAGTAAAGCAATCCCTTATGAAGCTCCAAGTATCAAAACTCAAACCATTACTCTAGCTCTAGGATTAGAAAGCTCAGCCACAGCCCATCATGGAACCAATGTCAAGAAGCAAGATCACCCTCTTCAATTAAAGCACAACCATAGAAAATACCACCAGAAAACAAAATTGAAACAGAGGAAGCCACAGCTAGTCAAAATAGAGAAGCTTGCCGAATCTAATGAAAGAGTAAAGGAGGTTGTAATATGAGAAGGAAAATAATCAAAATTCCTTAAAAAATAAAGTATAAGTGTATGCCTATTTATACACATGAGATCATATCTTCTCTAATTAATAATAAGATTTGTTTTCTTATTTACATTGATGCAATCCTTAATTATACGAGATATGATTTTAATACTCCCCCTCAAGTTGAAGCATATATATTGATCATGCCTAGCCTGTTACAAAGATACTCAACCTGTATCCTATTTAAGGCTTTCATCAAAAGATCTGCCAACTAGTCTTTTGATTACATATGCCCTGTAAATACAATATTCTCTTTGATCTTATCACGAACAAAGTGATAATCTATTTTAATATGTTTCGTACGATCATAGAACAAAGAGTTCAATGTTATATGAAGTGCTACTTTATTGTCACACCATAGTTTCACATACAATGTCGGGGCGATACCAATTTCCTTCATAAGTTGAAACACCCATACAATTTCTTGTACTGATTGTGACATGGCTCTGCATTATGCTTTTACACTTGATTTTGACACAACAACTTGCTTTTTACTCCTCCAAGATATCAAGTTTTCACCCACAAACACATAGTAACCCATAGTGGACCGTCTTGTGGCCTTAGATCCTGTGTGATCCACATCACATAAGCACTCAACTTTAGTATGCCCATAATCTATGTAAAGAATGCCATGACCCAGGGAACCTTTTAAATAATTCAAGATATGCTCTAAGGCTTCCCATTGTGCCACTGTTGGAGATGCCATGAATTGGCTAAGTACACTGACTAAGAAGGTTATATCAGAATGAGTTATTGTTAGATAATTTAGCTTTTCAATGCGTCTTCTATATCTCTTAAGAGAAGCACACGACTTCAATTTCTCTAGATCAATCTTCTTCTTCAGGTCATCAGGAAGTTCATCAAACATGCTATCATTAAGATCTAGCAACGAATTCAGAATCATGGGAATATTTCTTGGTGCAACTCCAAGCTTTCCAGTCTCCTTTAAGAGATTGAGAACATCTTTCCTCTAAGTCAAAAGGATGCCCTTCTTGCTTTTTAAAATCTCAATACCAAGAAAGTACTTTAATGGTCCCAAGTCTTTTGTTTAGAAGTAGGAGTTAAGGAAGACTTTAAGTTCTGAGATTCTAGAGATGTTACTCTCAATAATCATAATATCATTAACATACACTACTAGAAGAATCATATCTGCATCGGACTGCTGGTAGAACACAGAGTGATCACGCTTGCTTTGGCTTAAACCAAACTCCTTGACCACACCATAAAGTCTATCGAACCAGGCACTGAGACTTTACTTCAACTATACAACGACTTTCAGAGGTAGCACACCTTACTATGCTCCCCCCGAGTAACGACCCAGGTGGTTGCTTCATATAAACTTTCTCAAGGAAGTCATCATTCAAAAAAGCATTCTTAACATCCAATTGATGCAAATTTCAATGATAGTTGATAGCCAGAAAGACAAGAAGATGAACTAAAGAAAGCTTAGCCACAGGAGAGAAAGTCTCAGAATAATCAATTCCTTAAATTTGAGCATACCCTTTGGCAACAAGCTGAGCTTTCAACTATTCTAAGAAACCATAAGCCTTAGTCTCAACAACAAACACCTATTTACATCCAATGCCCTTCTTCCCAAAAGGTAGATCAACAAGAGTCTAGGTACCAGCCTTTTCAAGGGCCATAATTTCTTAATCCATCGTTGAACGCCAACCAAGGTGAGTCAAGGCTTGGTAAAGGGTGGTAGGGGTGGAGGTAGACTCAGGGATAGCCATAAGGGAAGAGGAAACAGGGGATAAATACTGGTAAGACATAAAGGAGAAGATAGTATAGGTATAGTCAGCATATCTTTTGGGGGATAATGAGGACGAGTACCTTTTTAGAAGTCAATAAGTAGGTCATCAGATGGGTCAAAAGCAAAATTAGGTACAATTGGGTCAGGGAAAGGAATGGTAGGATTTGTGGAATCAAGATCAGGAACCAGGGATTCATAAACGAAATCCGTCAATGAAGCAGTCACTGGCAAAGGTAGAACATTGGCAACATCATCATTATCGATGATATCAGGTTTCAAAACAGTAGCTTGTATCAGGACACGAGAAACTAGGACATCATCAGGCTCATCAACATTGGAGGAAGACTTAGATAATACAGAAGACTTGAAAAAAAGAGAAGACTTATGAAAGGTCACATCAGTAGACACAAGAAAATGATGGATATTAGGAGAGTAATACTAATAACCTTTCTAAATTCGAGAATAACCAAGAAAGACATACCTCAAGGGCTTGGGTTTGAGTTTACTGACACTTGGACGAACATCTAGAACAAAGCAGACAGAGCCAAAAATTTGTGGATCAACAGGAAACAGCTTAATGGTAGGAAACATAATGTAATATGGAGCGTCAACACTAAGGACAGCTGAAGGCATACGATTAATGAGGAAACAGGCAATAGACACGGCATTAGCCCAAAAGGATTTAAGGACACAGGAGTAAAACATGAGAGTTTGAGTAGTTTCTAAAAGATGACGCTTCTTTCTTTCAGTAACACCATTTTGAGCAGGTGTATCAATACAGGAGGATTAGTAAAGAATGCCATGACTATGCATATAATTGATGAATGGGGTGAAAAAATATTATTTTGCATTATCACTATGAAGGATTTTTATAGAAGTATTAAACTGGGTTTGAAGTTTAGCACAGAAATTATGAAAATGAGTAAACAATTCAAAATGTTGCTTCATTAAGTAAAGCCAAGTGGTTCGAGAAAAGTCATCAACAAAAGTGACAAAATATCGATAATCAGTCTGAGATAAAACTGAACAAAGACCTTAAACATCATAATGAACTAACTCAAAAGGGAACGCAACCTGTTTATTGACTTGAGGTGCCAAAAGAACACAATGTTGTTTGTCAAACTGACTTGACTCATAATGTAACATAGACACAGAAAAAAAAACTAAGGATACAACCTTTTAAGGGATGAAAGGGACACATAACCAAGATGACAATGGACTTTAAAAGGAGATGACCCATCAGAACAAGCAACAAAATGTGACACCTGATCATCAAGGATGTAATACCCACCAGATTCACTACCTCTATCAATAATCTACCTCATCGAAAGATCCTGAATTAAATAATAGTCAGGGAATAGTGAGATAAAACAGTTCAAATGATGAATCAGTTTACTTTGAGACAAAAAATTAAATGTGAGATAGGGAACATTAAGAATAGAAGATAGTGAAATGGATGTAGTTGGTTTAACAGTGCATGATCCAAGTACATGGACTGAAAAACCATTTGTGATGAATATGGAGGATGAATTGGCATATGGGATATACGATGAAAATAAATTATGGTTACTTGTCATGTGGTCGGTGGCACCAAAATCAATAACTCACTTTATGGAAGTAGTAACAAAACCAGAGGACACAGTACTTGTAACTATGGCCCCTGTAGATGACAAACTAGAATCAGTATGATCAGGTGTTTTGGAAATATGAGCAAAACCATGCTGCATTTATTCTGTAATTTATGAGAATTTTTCTTAATATAACTAAGTTCCTTGCAGATAATACTACCAGAAGTAATTGCATATAATACTACCAGAAGTTCCTTGTTTGGACCCATAATTCTTATTTTCAAAGCGGCTATGCCCAACCAAAGCACTCATATTCTGATCAACAGACAGATAAACCAAACTATCTGTATAAAGAACCTGTGAGAACACATGTTCAAGAGATAGAAGCTCCAGACTGGATAGAATCTTAGATCGGATGGTGTCATAAGACTGATCAAGGGCTTCAAGGAAACTGATGATAACCTGAAATTCCAGATTCTTGATACAGGTATGAAGATCTGCCTATGGAGACATGAGTACCTTAATCTCTTCATACAACCTCTTAAAAGTCAAAGAAGAAATCCTTCAAGGGACAACCCTGCTGCTGAGAGTGATAGAAGCCTTTACACACTTCATGAATCTAAGTAAAATTCTCTTTACCAAAGAACATAAATTCAAGATAACTCATAATTTCTTTCATAGTGTTACAGTGACTGACAAATGACAGAATTCGTGGTTCAATAGAGTTTCAAATTTAGAAAAAGAGTCGACCATCTAATCTAGACCAAGTCAAACTTTTCTCATTATCACCAGAAGGGGGTCCTGAGTTAAATGGGCTTGCTTCTCAATACCCAAAAGGTAAACTCTAACAGCTTTATTCCAATTATTTTAGTTTTTCCAGTTCAACTTTGAATCAGTAATCTTAGTAGATATGGGCAGCATATCAAACATCTTAGATTCAGCCATGGAAGAGTAACCAAAGAATCACAATAAAAAAGATAGCAAGTGCGCTCAAGAAATGAACTAGCAATCAGCAAAAACACCAAACAGCGAGCATAATGGCTAACCACACCAAAGTACCAAACTTTCACAAGTTAAAGGTAAATAATAGTTTTAGATTCAAGAAACCAACACCATGAACAGTAAAAGTGAACAGTGTAGTTGAACAATAATAGCGTACAGCACCAAAACAATATCGGTGAATATTAAGAGTGAATAGTATTGATAAACAGTAATGGCCGCCTGATGAACAGTAACCGATGAACAGTACACAACCCAAAAAATAATTTCAGAAAGCCCTAGGCTCTGATACCATGTATTCTGAGAAAGAAAATAAAAAATAATGTACAAGAGCATATGCCTATTTACATACATGCGATACTCTAATAAATATTAGGATTCATTTCCTTATTTACATTGATGCAATTCCAGATTATACGAGATATAATTCTAACAGAGGTATTATCTGTTCTTAGTGATGAAGTAAAGAAGGTAGATGGTAATAGTGGAAAGAAAGGAAAGAAGGGCATTAGTTGTGCTATGAAAATAAGAACGACGACAATTGTTGATGGTAAGATCGAGCCTAAGATTTTGATTCTGCATATTCTCGTTCATGGTTATACTCTCTAGTTAAAAGTGTATCAGCTCAATGGTGAAGATGAATGATTAGAGAATGATGGTAGTGGCTTACATTGATGAAGATGAATGATTAGAAAATGATTAGGCTTGTGGTGGTTGTGCTCTCCGCTCAAAAGTGTATCAGCTCAGTGGTGAAGACGAATGATTAGAGAATGATAGTGGTGGCTTGTGGTAATGAAGGAGGAGATCAAAGGTGATGGTGATGATATAGGCGTTTTTCCTCTCACCTCTAATTTCCTTCTCTTCCTCCCTGAATCTCAGGACTGCTTCATTCTCTATCTCAAGTCAAACTTAAATGATGGATTGAGTGGTGGCGGAGCTCACCAGTGATGATAGAGATAAGGCAAATGTCGCCAGCAATAAAGAAGGTAGAGTGAAGGTGAATGCAAGCGTGAAAGATTGAGGTTGAAGGTCCCGAGTCCGCTAGTTTGTTCCCAGCATTCTCCCCTCTGAAATGAAGTCGAACAGCGTTGCTTTCTGCTTCTCTCCTCTCTGTCTCTCTAATTTGATCCTCAGCCTTGCTCTCTACTTCTTTTATTGTCAAGAGCTTCTTCATTTAGGCCTAATTGACAAAAAGCAAAACGTTGTAGTTTTGTAAGGACTAAACTGACATTTTTGAAATTCATGGTTCTAATTTGTCATTTGTCATTTCTCAAATCGGAGCCCCAAACTGTCATTTTGAATTTTAATCTAGTTTTTCATCTCTTTAAAGGCCATAAGATTTTTCCAAGAGCTTGATGTTCTATCATTCCCTAAAAAAAATGTATAGGAGGATTAGTATAGAACCTAAACTCATGATCCTCATTGCCACTCAAATTGCAATCCATGAAATCCCAATGAATTAGAAGTCCTAAGAAGTCCTAAAGATGCAAATGAATCCTAAAAATTAAAAGAAATCAAAGAAGAAAACTCAAAAACCAACCTAATGAAAAATCTGGAAAAATTTCAAAAAATAAATAAAAATTCAAAAAGTGGCCAAAATGATGGAATTTGGCTAAAATTCACAACTAATAGCAAAGCTATTGATCTTGCTTGGAATGGCCAAAAACCTTAGGAAACCAAAGCTTGTAATTTTCTGGCCAAAATTTTCAAAAGAAAAAAATTCCATCAAGCTTAAATATAGGTGTAACAAAATTTAAACCGAAGTCCAATCAATTTTCAAGTGTATAACATTTAGTTCCAGCCACAAATCAAGTTTAAGCAAGAAAAATGCAATAATTCAAATGCAAAAACAAAAGAAAATCAAGATATTTCTTGGTATTTTTGCAAAATTTTCTACGAAAAGAGGAAAGATGTAATGAAATATGCTATGAACAAGTAAATATAATCGATACTAAATGTAAAACAAAATTACCTAAATGCAATATTAAATACAAAAACTATTCAAAATGCAAGCCTAGAGGCTCAAGGTACCAATTAATCAAAGTTTGACACTCAGTTACTAGTGAACCAATTACTTGACTCCTCAGCAATGACGCCACTTGAAGAAGCATGAAGCTTTGTACCTTGATAACCTCTTCAAAATTTAACCAAGGATTGCAATAAATGGTACAATTCTGTATTGTCTCTTAAGGAGCCTTTTATTAATTACTTAGAAACTAAGTACAATGATTGACATGAAATAATAAAAAAGGGAAAATTTGATCTTTTAATTTGAAACTACAACTATAATGCAGTGAAAATAATAAAATTCATAAATTATAATATTTTTGGTATTTTTGGATATAAAGTGGTAGGTGAAATGAAATGGATGAAGTCAATCTCTTGAAAATGGCATGCAAAGGCAATTATAGTTCATATATTGATAATGGGAGTTCAATTTGCTAGCTTAGTCAAAATTGCCCAAAAAACTCTTTGAGTTAGCTTGAGTTAGATTGATTAAATACTTCCACACAGGATAAGGTTTAACCCCTCTAACCAAAATTCAATATAAAATTCTAGCAATTGCAACCAAAGTTCCTCAAAATACCAAACCTCAAGCACAGTTGAGTCTAATGCATTAATCAAAGATTATTTCTAGACCTAAAAAATAATCACTTCTTAAAAAACTATTAAAAACCACTTTGTTTGCAGTTTATAAAATCACTAAGTTCTCTAAAATACCAAATCCCATCAACCGATGAGTCTAGTACCCAAAAGAGAGGAAACCCTACTCTAGAGATGTGATTAAGCACTCTTAGTTTGTGATTTAAATTAATTAATGCAATTAGTTTAATGTAACTCTAAAATCAACGTAATATCTAAACAATACCATGCAAGATAATAGATTATCAATGAAATTACACTTAAACATATATATAACCACATATATTGATGAGCACAAAGTTCAACATCAACTAATCAAATTCACAAATTAATCCAAACTAAGTACTGAACCAAGTAATAAAGATCTAGCAACATAAATACATCTCCAAGACAAAAAATCATAATTACAAAACTAAACAAATGGATTAAAACATTAAATTCCCCTGTGTAGTACTTAGAACTCAAGCCCTTAGCTTCCATCTTTAAGAATCACGAACTACAATTTGCATAGCCCCACCAAACACATTCAAAGCCTTAACCATAGAAAAATGATTAAAGAATGAAGTGATTAGTGGATGATTTATGGCATGGAAGAATCACAGTAATGAAATAGAGTTGGATAATTTCGGTGAAGGAGCTGGGTGAACAGGGTGCAAATTTCTTGAAGTTATAGTGAACAACGATGCCAGTAACAGTGATAGAGCAAAAGAATATGAGTTCTAGAGATCAAGTTATCTTCCTTTCTAATTCCCTCTGTCTCAAGTCACTGTTGGATGTTTCTTAGTCTTGGTCCTTCTCCGAAAATGAATCTTGCCGAATGATAATAGTGAATGCAAAGGAGATGGTGGACAATGTTGTGCTTCCTTCTACACGGTTGTGTCTCTGTCTTGATAGCTTGCTCCATGTCTGATAGTTAATGGTGGAAAGAATGTCACTGCAACTCTTAATCTAGGATGATGGAGCTCGCCGGTGGCTATGAAGGTGGATGATGCCATAACTGCTAGGGAACTAAGAAGAAGAAAAAGTAGGCCAAGGCGATAAAGATGGTGACCCCTAAAGCTCTCTATTGCGGCCTCAAAATTTCCTACTTCAGCTCTATTCCTTCATCCCAAATGTTGTGGATCCCCCTGGGCCTCTATATATCTCCAAGAAACAAGCTTCAAGTCCTCCGCTTAAACCCTTGGTCAAAACACAGGACTAAAATGAAAAGCTTGAAAGTTTTCTAGGAGGGACTGGACTTCAATCTTGAAAACTTTTTTTGGTCTAACTATAGTTTTCAAAACTTTTTATGCCCTTTCCTATAATTTTCTCTGAGTCCTTTCTTCATTTAGCTTGTAATTTCCAGAAATTCTAGGTTCTTTTCTGCAATTTTTCCCAAACAGATATGCAATTAAAATAAATTTAAAATGTAATACTTTATAGGGTCAGGAGCTATTTTACCGTGGAAGTTTTTTTGGTCTCAATGTAGCCCCAGAAGTTATAAAACAGAGTAATGTTGCCCTCAGCTAAAGTTGACAGTTAAATTGACAACGTGTACTCAAAAAACAACACAGTGTTAGTTTAGTTGGGATACACGTGGAGGAGTAATGTTGAGTAGAAGGATTGAGAAATATCTAAGGTTAGGTTAGATAAAAAAGTTTATGGTAAAAATAAAAGAGAAGAAAGCCATGAGGATTCCCGAATAGAAATAAGATCAGAATGTGAAGTTAGTGAGTTAGGGTTCAAAAAAGGTGATGTCGATGATAAGCAAAATATTTACATATTTATTTTTCCTTATATGATGATTTTATGGATGACATTTGAGCTCAATTTAATAAATTTGGGTGTAATTTATAAATAAATAATGATTTTGGCATAAAATAGAATTTCTTGGAAAATACTAAATTAGACCCTCTTTCAGTTTTCAGGCAATATCTGGAGCTCTAGATGTCGGATCGGGACATTCTTTATATGGATAAAAAGCTAAGAAAGAGCTCTACAACTTTTATGTTGAGACGAAATTCCAATTCTATCTCCAAGGGTTTCGAATTTTTGCTTGAAAGTTGAGAGCGGGAATCATCTACCATTCCACCAACCATTTCATCTACCTCTTCACATTTCTTTTCACCTACTACTTCATCTATCACATTTCATCTACCACTTCATCTTCCTTTTCACCTACTACTCCATCTACCACATTCTATCTATTAATCCACCTATCACATTTCACCTACTACTCCATCTACCACATTTTATCTATTAATCCACTTATCACATTTCATCTACCACTTCATCTACCTTACTCCATTTTTCCCTATATATAGCCACCCTCTCCTTCACATTTGACACACACCAATTGAGATCCATTACTCTCATCTCTTCTCCACATACACCATTTCATTTCCATTACTCTTTTCTCTTATCTACTTCCACACCATTTCATCACTCCATCTCTTCTCCAACTACTACATCATCTTGGAATTAATTTTAGGTATTGTATTATTTTCTTGCATGCCTCCATCTTGGAAGGCTTAGGATTGTATTACTCTTGTATGCCACCTACATGGAAGGTTTTACCTCCTAAAGGGACGGCTAGATTTTTACATTTTTTATGCATCTTTTGGTTGTATATTTATGTTTGAGAATTTAATATTCAAGTTTTATGCAGTATTTATAAGGATTTCATTTTAGTTTTATATAATGTCAATTTATTTTGCTTTTGTTTTTAATTTTATCATGAGCTAAATTTTCATTTTCCTAGGGTGATGACGTAGCTTACTAATAACGGATTGAATCTTAACTTATTAAATCTAGTTTTATTTTTCCTTTATGATTGAGTTTTAATTATTACTCTTAATGCTTTCAATTGATTGGCCATCGTTTGAATGATTCCAATATATATGTTGAGACCGGAAGGAGATACATGTGTGTAGACCCTATAATTAAAACCATAACTTGCATATGAAATAGGAATATATTCATATGAGTTGTGTAGTCTTATAGAGTTCCATAAATTTTAATGCATAATTAATTGTTTAAATTCATATAGGAATATATTGGATTAGCAATTAATTATAGAATTGCTTGACCTTGGAAGAGGCTAGTAATTAAATTAAGGAAAATCGACTATCAATCATGTGGAATAAATTGGGCTAGATTAGATAAGTGATTCAATCCGGAAATTGTTAAGTGAAATCTAATCCCTAGGACTTTTTCTCATTGTTGTTTCATATCATTTGCATTCATATTTGCTCATCTTTTATTTCGTACTCTTCATCACCAACGAATCGATCGACTAAATAGAATTAAAATTACTTATTTTGGTACTTAGTGATCAATCCTCGTGGGAATGATACTCTACTTACTTCTATATTACTTGATTACGACAGTGTACACTTGCACTATTTAATAGACCATTTACACGCGTAACAGTCGACAAAGGAAGTAGATCACATGTGGTCGTGAGAATCGTACGAGAAGGGAAACAAAGGTAGAGCAGAGATTCGTCTGGATTAAAGAGGTATGGAATCTGAAAATGTTAGAGAAATATGTGTATTTGATGTATGTTATAATTCTTGATAGTAATTTCATGATATGGCCCTTGTTTTGTTTGTTTGTGGGTGAAATTTCTTTTCCTAAATACTTTAGGGTTTGGGTGAGATGGGTTCAAAAAGCAGTAGGGGACCCTATATGGTCCCGACGGTGGTCCTGATTTTGGGGGCAGTTAGGGAAAATCATGGGTGGTAGAAACATTTTACCTTAAGGTTGACAATGGAAAAAAGATGGTGTCAGAAACAAAAATAAATCTACGGTGTGATGCCATGGATGTGCCTATTTGTGATGAAGATGATGGTGGGGATGTGTCTTATTAGAGAAAGAAGAAAATTATCTGGATGAAATGAGAAAAAACCTATATGACTTCTCGAAGAAGATAAAAGATGTTGCTGTAGAGTCTATAAATATTGATGCAGGAAGGGAAGTAGTAGAGGGTGTTGATGGGGATGCATTTGATGTTGAAACTTGGTATGAAGCAGCTGAGATTGTTGGTGTGGAGGGGCTCGGTGTGAAGGAGCTTGATGTCCCAGCTAGCCATGAAGCAGTTAAGGGTGTTAGGAGTGATGCAATTGAGGTAGATGTGGTGGAAACATTACATGATAATAGGGAGAATGATAATTTAAGTACAAGTGAAGGTGATGAGGAAGAGGGTGACAAGTCTGACGAAGGTGAAAGTGGTAGTGATAGTGATGATGAAGGTGATGAAAGTGAAAGTGAAAGTGGTAGTGGTAGTGCTGATGAAGAATTTGTCATACAAGTTGATGAGGTGTTTGTTGATGATAGTGAGGATGGGTCTAGCTATAAGGATGAGGAGTTTGAAGATGAAATGGGCCAAATTTGGGGACATGGGCCTTTACCTGAAGTGAGAGGAATATCAGAAAACATTAGGCTGAATGGGAAACCTTTTTCAAGTTGGAGTCAACCTTTAGGAATAAAAAGCAGTTACTTGTAGCTCTGGATCAGTATGTAATAAAGGCAGGAGTTAATGTGCACCTAACAAAAAAGCGAGCCATTCAGAGTGAGGGCTCGATGAGAGAAGGGTTGTCCTTTTTGCCTCCAAAGATAGATCCAACCCAGGGCTTATTGTGAAGACCTTAAATTTAAAGCATAGTTACAGCAGGGTCTTCAAGAATCCGAGGGCTTCTGTGAAGTGGTTGGCTTGGTACTTCAAGAATAAGGTGTAAAAGAGGCCACAATATAAGGTGGCCAATATGAAGAAGGATTGTCGAGATGAGTTAATATTGCATGTCAGTATTTTCAAATGTAAAAGGGCGAAGAAGAAGATTATGGAAGAGATGGAAGGGAGTTATGTGGATGAGTTCAAGAAGCTAGAGGCATATTGTCACAAACTGAAGACTTCTAATACTGGATCTGATATCTCAGTTGAAATTAGAGAGGAGGCGCTTGAAGGTGGAAGGAGAGTGTTCAACCATGTGTATGTGTGCTTAATACTACTAAGGTATGAAAAAAAAATGCTTATTTCTTATGGAAAATAGTGCTTATTACTGTTGTTTCCTTCCTAGACTGGCTGGAAGGCGGGTTGCAGGCCTCACATTGGAGTTGATGGAACATTTCTAAAGGGAAATGCCAGGGGCATTATACTAACAGCCATTGGACTGGATTCAGATGATTTATTGTACCCGATAGCCTTTACAATCACACAAAAGGAGAATACTCATAATTGGAAGTGGTTCTTCCAGTGGCTGACGACGTCGTTGGACTTGAACAATAGTGAGCATGTGACTATTATGTCTGATATGTAGAAGCTTAGTTGTTTTAATTGAAATCTATGTAGCTTTGTTTTTTGATATCATACAAGTTATTTGGTTCATTATCTATTGATCCTTTAACCTAATGATCCATCATGATTGTTGTATCATACTATTATGATTTCTATATCATATATTCAAAAGTTAGGAATGTATACAAGTTTTTTTTGTTATATATACTTTATGTACCCACAGATTTTTATACTAATACAAGTTGTTTTGGTGTTCTTGTTCTGATTTTTCATGTGTGTATACAAGTTGATTTTATACAAGTTGCTTTTTCATGAAGGTTCTAATGTTACATTTGATGCTAGGGTTTGATTAACATTGTGTCTGATGTTTTACCACCGGCTGAGCATTGATTATGCATGAGACATATCTACACTAATTGGAGCAAGGCATAGAAGGGCAGAAAGGTCAAGAAGAAGTTTTTTTGCATGTGCATGGAGCACCTTTGCTGAACAATTCAAAGACAACTTGACTGCAATTAGGGATTTGAATGAAGAAGCAGCAAAGTCAATGGTTATATATCATGTGCAGTACTGGGTAAGGGCATATTTTAGATGGAAATGTCTTGCTTGGATAGTGGACAACAACATTAGTGAAAGTTTCAATGCATGGATTTATGACTATAGGTTTTTACCTATTATATGGATGATAAATGCAATTAGGATAAAAATGATGAGTAAGTAGGCAGAGAGTGAAATGAATGTGCCAAGGTGGAGAGGTAACTATAGTCCCAAGTATGTTAGTTTATATGAGACAAATAAGGAGCTGTCAATGAGGTGTATAGTGTTTTTTAATGGTGATGATGCTTATGAGGTCTGTGAAAGGGAGGATAGGCATTATGTGTTCATAACTAGAAAGCAATGCACTTGTAGGGCATGAGATCTTATTGGTATCCCATGCCAGCATGCTATCTGTGCTTTATTTCATGCTCAAATTGACCATGTTACTCAAATTTCAAGATTCTATCACAAAGACACATACCTATCTAGTTATAAAACTAAGTTCCAACCTGTTAGAGGCAAGAGTTTCTAGCAAGTTGACGAGTTTCACCCTATTGAACCACCCCTATTGTGCATCCATCCTAGTAGACCCCCCCAAGAAGAGGAAGAGGACAAATAAGTCTCAGAGAAGAAAGAAAATATCAAGTGGTCAGCAACAACAAACAGGCCCTAATGTTTACACAAACATTGATCTACCTCTGCCTCTAACAAAGAAGATTCCAGAAGAAGGTTTGCTAGAAAGTGCAGCATTTGTCACCAAGAAGGCCACAATAAAGTCACATACAAGGATGTATGTATTAGGTTACTTTATTTGTTAATTTAATTAGGTCCTTTTTTTTACCAAGTCTATTGTTTTGTTTTAGATCCCTAAATTAAGCACGCCAAGGCAAAAAAAGCAAACCACCAGTTAAACTGATGAATCCAATATTAGTACCCCAACAATCTTAAACAACCTCAAGACCACGTGGTGGACAGGATTTCTCTAAGCCTTGAGTTGAAAGTGGCATGGGCGTTCATATTGATGAGGATACTGGACAAACTGTGTACAATCTCAAATTGATTTTATTCTCATTGTGTAGTAATTCAATTAAACCCTTCATTTTTTTTTAATTTCATTCTCTTTCTATAGCCTGGTATGGATTCTCAAATTCTTATACAAGACGGGATGGCATAAGAGTACATGGAGCAACATGAAAAACCTGAAACAAGATTCCTAATCCCAAATGAGACCACATGAGGCAAACTAGGAGCATTACTTCATCTTCACAAAGCTAGGGAACTCGGCAAGTCTTGTATCAAGGTGATGGATTAACTGTCTCCATGCCTTCTGAACTGCCATTCAATCCACCAGGCGTCTTGTGGAAAAGGCAACAAGCTATAACAACCTCACGCCTTCTTACACACAAGGAATCCATGATTCCAACTATTGGAACTAGGAAGAAAGCCCTTACAAGAAGAGGAAGATGAAAGGGAAGGGGATAATTCTGTACTTGTGGTTTCTTTTTTATCACTGCCACTTGATGTTGGCATGTTTTGATTTATGCTGTGCCAAGTGACTCTTGGATAAATTATGATGTACCTATTGTTACTTTAGGATTAACTATTTTGTTTGAAACACATAATCAACACTACCACTTGATCCTGGAATTTTTTAAGATGATAACAAGTACAATTGATATACTATACTATTTCAAAATATGTCTACTATGCTATATTAGTTGTCAGAAGTCACAAAACACCCTTTGAAGTTGCTATCTGTAACATCTAATTATGCATGTAAGTTGCAAAGGAGAGGAGTAATTATTGATCTTAACTGGTGTCATTTTTTATATCTCTTTTTAAGGTGTCATTGTTGAACTTTCACACCCCTGCATAATATTGATGTAACATTTTGGTGCTATTAGTGCATCTACATAATAACTGAACTTAGAAACTAACAAACAAAAGCACAATATCACAAACTAACCAAACAAAAGCAGAGTAAATTTGAGAGTCTCAAATGTTTTTCAGGGACTATCTTTCCCATAATGGTAGTCTTCATCTTTTTCTAAGAATTAACAAAGAGCTTACCAACTAACTAAACAAAAGCAAAATATCACAAACTAAGAACCAGGACATTGGTTCCTATATAAACAAGCGAATTTTCAAGATAACTTGTTAAACATCATTATCTAGCAAATCAGGTTTGAACATCACTCATATTCCACTAAAATGGTGGATTACATCAGAGTTTTCAAAACAAAAGATTTTCCCCTTCATAGCACTTACATTGGACATTGGATTTGAAACCCAAATCCTCCATTTAACACAAAAATAAAATTACAAATAAAATCCAAGTCCTTAATAATGCAGACAAAGCTACCTTTAGTCTCCTTTCGTTCCTCCTCATGTTAGCATAAATGGTTGCAATGTCATCTTCAATATATCCTACAACTCCTTCCTCATCCCTTCTCCTCAGCCTCACATTGCCATCATTAACCTTATCCACATGACGAAGGAGCCTGTTTATCACCTTTCTGGCCCTCTCTCCCATTTCATCGTCATACCATTGGAAAAAACCACACCCGCAACCCTGTACATTCAAATCACAAAAATCAACAGCTTCCAAACAAATACAAAGCCCCCTTAATGGCATAACAACAATGTAAACAATGTTTCCTTAAACATTAAATTTAACAAAAAATTTATAGTTACATGTTTATAATTTCTACATCCAAAGAATCTCCTACCTGGGTTTTGGTTGGTCCACAACGTACAAAGTGACAAAACCACCCCACAATGACACATCCTCGACAGAACATCTTTTTTACCCTCTCCATGAATACGTTGATGCATCATCATCCTCCTCACCCTTGACGTTGTCGTTGATGCCATCGACTCCCTCATTCCTCTTCTCTGATCGAGCCCTAAGTGGTGTGCCTTTTCAAATCCTGTTGTTGGGAATATAGACACCCATGGTTAATCACTCTAACCTAACAAGGTCACACCACATTGAAGACAAATTTGAACTCCAATGTGGCTCTCCCACATGGCATTCGACGTGTCAAGTTATCCAATGTCGGCTACGTCTGTTGGACTCAACATTAGCTGAGGGCGACATTGCTCCATTTTATAACTTCTGAGGCTACATTGAGACCAAAAAAAACTTTCAAGAAAAAATAGCTCCTGATTCTATACTTCTGGGACAAAATTGCTACTTAACGCTACTTTATATTCTAAAAATTAATCAATTAAGGTGAATCGTAAAACATATGACATTTTCCCCCTTTATCAACTTTAATTTCATATAAACACATTTAATCATAATTAACCACAAAAGAAACATTTTAAGCTCAATTATTATGATAAAATCCTAAATAAAATATGAAAATATATAATAAAAATAAGAATTTGTCAGCAAACAGCCCCTACTACTACGAACAGGAGTTTTAACGTCCCTATTTTGGCACTTTTAACGTCCAGAAATAGGGGGACGTCTATGTGAGGGGCGTAGTATATTTTCGAAAAAATATCCCTACAAAAAAGGATGTCTAAAGTAACACTTTAGACGTCCCTATTCTCAAATTTGGGATATCTAAAGTACCACTTTAGACATCCCTTTTCTCTATTTGGGATATTAAAAGATTTTATTTTTTTTAAATGATTATTTATATTCTTCATTACCCAGCAAATTAAAACTGCAAAAACAGAATTGAAGATGAATTCATAAACCACAAAATGTCCCTTATAAAATGGTAAAGACATCTAGCACTACAATCTCTTTAGTATATATATATATATGTACAATAACAACAACTCATACAACCTAATATTATATATGTATAACAACAACCTGAAAGTGTCAAAATGTTTGTTACCACACAACTACAAACTAATTGTTGTTCATTTTATCAAAATAAATATACATATGTATTTCCCTCGATTTCCAAGCTCCAAACATATAAAACAAAAATATTATTAGTATTGCATAACTACTAACAACTAGTTTATGATTTTGGCCCAAAAAAAACAATCAAGGGAAAAACACTCCAATAACTAGAATCATGTAAATAAATTGAAAGTATTATAATAATTTCACATTACAAGTTTTAACTTGATTCTTCATGTAAATTTATATTTAAAAAAAAAAGCAAACTTGATAAAAGCAGGGGAGAGGGCAGCCAACGGTGTCTATGTGCTTCCAAGGTGGAGAGAAGACATTGGAGGAGTTGTAAACACACAATGGAGAGAAGTACGCCGGAGGCTAAAAACAAAGAAGAAGGTGGGAGGTCTACGCCGGAGGGTGGAGGGGGCAAAAGAAGGTGGAGGAGGTGTACTGAAGAAAAGGGAAAAAAAAAAGGAAGAGAGGAAGAAGATTGAGGAAGACGAAGTGTAATGAAGAAAAGAGAATAACGAAAAAGCTTACCCATGGTGTAAAGAAGACAAAGTCACGGATGAAAGAAAAAAGGGAAGAGAAGTCACGAGGGGATGGGAAAGATGGAAAAAGAGGGATGAGTTTTTGACATAGGAATGAAGAAAAGGGAAAAGAAGTCTCACGCATGTCAGAATTTCTGATATGCCTTTAGGAGTCTCAAAAAAATTTGGGAGCCTAGTCAAATTTTTTTAATTTACTTTTTTGGTACTAATGGGAATATTTAGGTGTCCCAAATAAAATTTGGGACATCTAAACTCTACTTTAGGTGTCCCAATTCAAATTTGAGAAGCTTAATATTATGATTTCATTACTTTATTTATAAAAATGTCACCGCCTCTATGTTTTAACCTCCCTTTTCAAAAAAGGACGTCTATAGGAGTAGTAATATCTTCAACATGTAATAATTCCCCCTTTAGATTTAGCCTATTACCTTAATTGCCACGCATCATTAATTACATTTTTTTGTGTTAATCATTAACTTAACAGTAATATTGTTATGCTAGTGATCGAGTAATTTCATATTATTGTAGAGTAGTGCTGTGGAGTCACAATCATACTGGGTTCAGCAATCTTTTCAAGCATGTGATTGTGTCTGGCAATAATTGTGTTCCATCGCCTTTTTTTTTAAAAAAATAATACACGTAAATACTATTTCAACTTTAAACTTTTAAATTCTATTCAGTAGACAATAAAAATAATGAAATTGATAAAAAAAAATTAATGAGACTAACAATTCAAGCTTTTAAAAAATTATTGATTTAGAATTTTAAAATTTAAACGGTATTTAAGTAAAATTCTTCCTTTTTTTTTCATGTTGAATTGTCAATGGTAAATGAAATAGGAAAAAGGAGAAATTACACCTAGGATTTTATAATTAAATTAATTAAACTAAAAAATCTTGAATTTCTGAAATTATTCTTAGAAAATTCGGTCTTTTTAATTTAAAAAAAAATGTGTGTAATGATCATAATGCCCCTTGAAATTAACTGTGCAACACGAAAGTGGTACTTATAATTTTTTTTTTGCAACCTAGCAATATAAAATTGACTAATATAATAAATTTAAAAGCGGCCCGTTGATAAATTTATTTTGTGACCTGTAAATTGTCTTAATATGATAATATGATACTAGCTAGTATGGGTCTTAATATTTTAATATAATAGTTAATTGGATGATGAATTTGATTCTAAATATAAGGTTTAAATTCGTTTTATCTCCCATGTTTATAATTTCAATTAGTTGTTTGAGGGCATAATTATCATCATTTCATGGCGGTAATGCAGTTTGCGGGAGCAATCATACGAGTCATTGTCTCAAGTCATGTCCTTTTTCATATGATTGTGGTGTACGTCGTCGTTGAGTCATGTATATGACGTAGAACTAGCTAGCTAGAAGCTAGTATTATCATCAGTCTGAAACAACTTCCGTGGTACATTAGTCACCCGACCATATCCGTTGACTGGGGTGAGTATTGTGCCCAATGGTCCAATGCGTCCATCCTAATCGTATAAAAAATTATCTGGCCTAGTCCTAAAAAAATGGCTCGAAAAAATTTTGGGCAGTTTTGGGCGGGCTAATATCGGGCAAGGAGTGCCTTACCCATTTGACCCTGCCCTGAAAATTATTTTCATTTATTTAAAATATAAAATTTCATATCAATTAAATATTATTTCATATATATTTTTTTATTTAAAATATATATTGTCTATTGTATAATACTCTTCTAGTCCTTTCTTTTTTGTCCTAGCCATTAAACACTATTTACAAGTAGATTTCTTCCTTTCTTCTTTACTTTGTGATGTATTAAACTATAGTTGCTTTTTATTTCTTTTCCAGATACTTCATCATTTGATCAACTTTTGGGACATTGAATTGATGCAAACTACTTTGACTTCACAGCTTTAATTACATTTGTTTTGTTTCCTTATTTATAATGGATTATGGATGTTGTTTAATTTATAAAGTATGGATATTTGTTAAGACATGGTATTTTTTTAAATTTCAAGACTTAAGCTGTAGACTTATTTTAAAATATTCCAAAATGTGTAATCATCGAATGCATTTGAAATTTATATTAATTAGGGCAAAGTTAAGATATATGGTATTGGTAACTATAGGAATGTTTATGAAATTTATACGAAATTATTTTTTTCATATGTGGATAAGACAATGTGTTATCATTTGGGCAGGAAAGCCCACCCTGGCCAATCCACCCTTACTCAATCCAAAATAGTTAGGACTTTTAACGGATAGGATCAGACATCAAGCTGTAAAATAGAGCTCATTCATCCTTCGGGCGGGGATCCACACTACCCAACACTGCCATACCCATCCCTATCCGTTGCATACAATAAATTATAGATAACCCGACAAAATGTTAACTCTTTAGGATACATCATAACAAGGGCCCGTGAGTGTTTTCGCTCCAGTGAGGGAGTGAAAAAAATAAAAAGTAAAATAATATTAATATTCCTTTAAAGAAAAATCCCTAAAATATGCTATAAAAATATTGAGATTTTAAAATGTTGTGAAAAAACATCACTATCCCTCACTTTAATTTTTCCCTTAAAACATCTCTTAATCCCTCGTCCGAGCTAGTCATCGGAGCTCCATCAATCTTGCGGACAGCCAAAGCTCCAGGTTGGCGACCCCTTGCTGCTCGCGAACAAAATCCCCACAATTGAATATTTACTATATTTATTTTGGTATTTATTATTGTGGTCTCAATATTTATTTTTTATGGCAACTATTTACTTCATTTACTTCGCTATTTAATGCTCTTTTTTCAAAAATAGTTAGCAATAGAAGCATTCTCCATGAATTTATTCATTCAAGTAGTGAGTAGGAAAATTCTAGTAATAAATAGTGAAGTAAATGTAGTAAATAGTCATCAACGTAGGCCTTCTCCATGAATTTATTCAAGTGTAGGAGTTCTTAATGTATTTTTTGAATTTTTAAAAGGGAAAATTACTCAAAAAGAACTTGGAATATGCTAAAAGACTAAAAAGTGTTAGAAGATTTGGAAATGACTCAGAGGTGCTAGCACTTATCAGGGATTTACAATTTCAGGGGCAAATTATCATTTTACCCTTACCTATATTTTTATTAAAATAATAAAAACACCTCCATCGGCCGGCCACCGCCAGTGGCGGCCCACGGCCGGCCGACCACCCGGCCTCGGCGGCAGGCGAGCGCCGCCAGCGAGGCCCGGCCGGGGAATATTTCGTCCCTGACTTTGGGAATTTTTTCCCAAAGCTTGGCGGAATATTCTGTCAGGACGGAATATTCCCTGACCGGGGCCTCGCGGCGCCACCGGCGGTGGCCGGCCAGCGGAGGTGTTTTTATTATTTTAATAAAAATATAAGTAAGGGTAAAATGATAATTTACCCCTGAAATTGTAAATCCCTGATAAGTGCTAGCACCTCTGAGTCATTTCCAAATCTTCTAACACCTTTTAGTTTTTTACCATATTCCAAGTTCTTTTTGAGTCATTTTCCCTTTTTAAAACAGGAGAAGTAAATATCGAAAAGAAAGTAATAAATAGCGAAATAAATGTAGTAAATATTCATGTGCCGGGTGTTTAGGGGGCATTTAAAAAAATAAAAGTGAGGGAAGTGATGCCTTTTCCACAACATTTCAAATTCCATGGACTAATTTGAAATTATTAAAATTCAATACACTAATTTATCTTTTTAAATTTTGGAAGTTTTTTTTTTGTTGAAATTTTCACTCTTTAAATGATATTAATATTTATTATTTACTCTGTAATATAACTTTCAGTTAGTATAAATAAAATTCTAAATTGAATTAAGATGGCCTTTTGGTTGTTTCTGGAGTTATTAGTGTATGGTGACTTTCCCAAAAATCAATTTTATGCTTTACGAAATAAAATTTATGTCACTTATATATAGTAACGTAAAATAAGTTAGTGTACGTAACTTTTCCAAAAATCAATTAACGCAAAATAATTTAAAATAAGTTAAACTAATCACACACCCATTTGTTTCGATATCAAACTATATTTCTAATGAAAGACAAGGGCGGGGGAATATGATAGAGACCTATATCAGCCCTACAAAACTTAATAATAGAGACCTATGTGTGTAGCCTGGATTTTTCATTAGAGTTCACCCTTACGAGCAATAATTATCTCGACTACTTTTCACATAGTAATTCATTCTTTGAGAATTAGTATTAATTTAATTCCAAGTTCTTCAACAACCAAATCTGTAAACTTTCCACCGCTAAATCTTTGTTGGGACCGTCTTTCGTTTGGAAAGGGAATCGTTTCATAATCACCCTTCCTAGCAAACCCGTGTGTGATTACTTGTTTTAGATTAAAAAGACGGGTTAACAGTATTATTGCCTTTACAATTTGATCACATTTTAATTTTAATCCATGTAATTTTTAAATCAGAGTTTTAAATTTATAACTTTTATAGTTTTATAAGGATTTAATTTGAGTTTAATGGCATTAATTTTCAGTCAACGTTAAGCGCAGAAACCTATATTTTTTTAACAAGTTTTAGTTTTGATCCCTATACGTTTAATGGGTTTTGATTTTATTCCTATGCTCAACGGAATTATAGTTAATGTTATTAAACTTAAACCAAGTCTTTATGAAATATAAGGAGCAAAAACCATGATTTAAAATTATATGAACCAAAATTAAAATTTGATGAAAGTGTAAGAATCAACAATAGTGTTAACCCCAAGAATTAAAGAAATATACTAAATTTCTCCGGTCATCAATGTAAGACCTAATAACTACTTAAATAATTTAATTATATTAAGAAAGTTAGATAAGTTAGTTAATATAACATATTTTCTTGAAAGACACTATAACTATCTTCCTTAATTCCCTCTCCTTCTCTTATTTGATTATTGGTGAGGGGTAGTATCAATAAGGATAATTTAGAAAAAAATTGATAAATATGAATAGATCTTATTAAATTTAATATTAAATTAAAGAGCGAATGAATAATTATTTTGCAGCCCCGTTAAAAATGTAAGACATCCTTAGAAGCATGGACCCTCTTGCTCGGGAAACCTACATAGGGTCTGTTTGGTCTGAGGGGAGTAGGGGGGAGGGGATGGAATTGGGGGGATTTTACTCCCCTCCCCTTGTTTGGATAATTACAATTTTTAGGAGGGGAAGGAAAATTTTAGAAAGTTTTCCCTCCCTTCCCATTCTAAGCCTCCCCTCCAAAATTGGGGGAATTTGGAGGGAAATGTTAATGTTTGGATTTATATTGACTAATATATCCATACTATTTTAAAATATTACCACACTACCCTTCTCGTTATTTACCCAAAACCTAAACCCAAATTGCAGAATCTCTCGTCACGGGATGTCTTGAACGTGTGTGTCGCCTCTGCCTCGCTACCGTGTCGCCTCCAACTTACAACCGCGCCGCCTCCGCTTACCTCCGCGTCGCCTCCAGCCTCCATCTTCATCCCTTTCTTCTCTCCCTTCGTGATACATCCGATTCCCCTTTTGCATCACATGTTTGTTTCCTGTTTTTCATTAGGTTCAGTCGCATACGTCTAATTTCAGTCGTACAGGTTTATTTCGGATTTGTTTGAGTGATTGTGGTGCTCTCGGAGATTTGCAATTTGTGGGTATTTTATACTCTCTTTCTCTTTATTTGTTTCCTATTTTTATTTGGGTTTTATTTGAGTTTGGGGGTGGTTTAGGTTTATTTCTCGTGGATCTCTTTCCTTCCTCCTTTGGTTCTGTGTTTAGTTTGGGCGTAGCAAGCTGGTGGTTCAGATCAGGGATGTGTTTCACATATGCAAAGTAGTGGTTTAGATTGCAGAGCTATGGTTTCAGTATAAATCGGACATTGTACTGGGTCTCAAACTCTCATCTTTCTGTATAATATTTGTCTGGCTAATAATTTGTTGTGCATTTTATTTTTTCTTGGGATATTTGGTGTTACCCATCGCCTTTCAAAATGAAAATCTTACACATGCGTCACTATTAGGCAATTCTACTGCCTCATTGGTCAGTGTTCTTAAGTTGTCATCGGGTATCAATATCATGAAAGCATATTTGGGATTGTTGGGGGTCTCTTTCGTTTATGTTCAAACACTTTAAAAAGTTGTTTGTGAAACGTAGCTTGTTCCTAGTGAAATCATTTGATAAGTGATATATGGATGCCATTGTTTTATTATCAGGAGTTAAAAGCCATCGGATTTCCTTGAAAATAATTTTTTCCTTGCCCCTGTCATAGTGTAAAAGAAGCCCGTGTTGTCTGAACAGACTGATTAATGAGTTTGACTTTGGTTGGAACATTGATTAAGTGAGAATTTCTTGCAGTATCAATTTCAAGTGGGAATAGTTAAACTCTGCTTTTAATAAACTCTGTTTTTAGCTCAAGAGAAAAGAATCAACTCACAGCATAGGTTCTCTCACTTGGTCCAATTCAAATTAAGTGAGAATTTCTTGCAGTATCAATTTCATCTCTTGCTTATTCCTTACTTACTCTATCTGGAACGCTACACTTGCCCACAATGATATCTGTCTCTCTTAATTCGTTGAACTCATCAGAAAGAATGCTTCACACTGGTCATCCCGAACAACACAGTTCCTACTATCCTAAATTGCAATGCCACCATTAGCACATAAGGCTTCGCCTTATTCACCAAACTGCTCGTCCCACACATATTTCTCCCTCTACTCACTCTCCTTGCTTCTCAATTTCCCTCACAACACACTACTCCAAGCTAATTTGTGTGCTCTACAACGTAACGTGTTCCTTTTATAGACAGCACTTAACCCACTAAGCCAAGTGCATCTGGATATCATCCCAATCCCTTTGCTTATGATAAAAGTTCTGCTTTTGCCACGTATATATATATATTATGCTCTCTGATTAATTAACTCAATTCTCATTAAATCACCAAAAAATAAAAGATTCTTTTATTAGTCATCAGTAGAGTATCAGCTTCCTCTATATGTGTTGAGTCAGAGCACACTTGTTTTCCCGTCAAATCCCCAACCTTTTCTTGTACGGTCCAACATCAATATGGCCAAACTTGTTTAATTTCTTTATTATATTGAATTTTCCAATCATTTCTCTTTCCAAATCCCAATCACAAATGTTTGATATTTTGTAATAAATTGTGAATAGCAGTAGTTAGCATCATTTGCCCAAGTAAAGATCACAGGCGATTCCCTCTTCCTACTGCACCCTTTTAACTGTTTGATATTTTGATGCTCCTTCTCAAGGGAATTCACCACATGTATTAATTAATCTATGCTGTCATTGATTCTTTACTTTTTACAAGTTTACTGGCACCATTTTATCCTGAAACCCTTGTTTATTGATATATGGCATTCTTTAATCTCTTCTTCTGCATTCATCAATATATTTATCTAACACTGCAAAATGAAATCATACTTTAATTTTAATCTGCCCGAACCATTTCTGTATGAGTTAAAAATGCATTTTAATCTTATTTTTAGAAACTGAATTTGGTGTAATTTTTTTTCCTTGATTTGTTAGATGGATTTTGAAGAGGAATTTTTGGTGCAATGGTTGGAAATGCGTCGGAGACTTGTAACTTGCCTTATTTGTCTTGTAGTCCAGTATTGTGTGCTTCAAATGTGTCATAATAAGAGGAAAAAAACTTATGATCTGAGTTCCACAAGAGAAAGGGTACGTGAAGAAGTAATGTATCGAATAACTTGTACTCCTAGTGGTCGAGATATTGTTAGGATGGGTCTTGAAGCGTTCATAGGATTGTGTGATATGTTAGAAAGAGATGGTGGCCTAAAGCCTATGTGATACTCAAGTGTGGAAGAGCAAGTTGCCAAAACCCTTTACATCTTATCACATAAATAAAAAAACTGTGAGGTTAAGTTTTGGTTCAGGCACTCAGGTGAGACAATTAGTCGTCATTTTCATAATGTATTAGGAGCTATTATTGAATTAGAAGATAAATTCCATGTACAACTAGATGGCTCTAGAGTCCCTCTTGAAATTCAAGCTCATACCAAGTTTTATCCATATTTTAAAGACTGTGTTGGAGCCATAAATGAACACATATACGTGCAAAAGTACCTATGGCAGATGCTCCTTGTTATCATGGTAGGAAGGAATTCCCTACACAAAATGTGTTAACAGCTTGTACATTTGATTTGAGGTTCACTTATGTGCTTGTTGGATGGGAAGGCACTGCATATGACTCAAGGATCATAAAGGATGCATTAAGACGAGAAGATAGCCTTAAGATTCCTCAAGGTAAACATTTTATTAATTAGCAAAAATAAGGAAGTAACATAATTAACTAATAAAGTGACTATTTTACTTGATGATAGGGAAGTATTACTTGGTCGATGCTGGATTCATGTTGACGAGGGGTCTTATCACACCTTATAAGGGAGTTCGTTACCACTTGAAAGAATATTCAGATAGGAATCCACCCCAAAACCATAGAGAACTTTTCAATCTTCGACATTCATCATTGCGTAATGCAATTGAGCGGGCTTTTGGGGTATTGAAAAAAAGATTTGGTATTTTATCAAGTGCTGCAGAGCCTACTTATGGTGTCAAAGCTCAAAAGTTTATCGTTGCTGCATGTTGCATTCTCTACAATTACTTAATGAATGTGGACCCTGATGATGAACTTATTCATGAAGTAGATGAGGAACTTGCAGCTCAAGATGAATCTAATGATGATGATCATGCTCCAAGGGGTGACAGAAATGAGGCAGCTGGGGGTGAGCTAATAAGGGATGCAATAGCTCATCAAATGTGGGCTAATTATGAAAATAGTGCTAGGACTAATTCTAGGAATAATGCTAAGAGCTAGGGGTGGCTCATCAAATGTGGACCCTGTTTGTTGTTATTAATGAGTTTGTTTGATAGAGAACTTTAGTATTGTTCTTCATTTCAACTTGTATGCTTGAACTTTTGATGTTGATTATATTGTTTATGTCTCCTTATTAGTCCCAATCAATATTTTAAATGCTCTGTTCTGTTCTATAAACTGTGCACATTTATGTCATGTTTTTATTTGATGATTAATTAGTATGGCTCCAAAGAAGGCACTTGTTACAAATACTAGCAATGCTGATAAAAACACTGCTATAAGAACAATGATTAGAAGACCATTATTGATAAGCACTTGATTTGGAGTTCCAAGATGGATGATGCCTTGATAGATGCATTCAAGCATGAACTGGATATTGGCAACAAGGCCAATGGCTATTTTACAACTACAGCATATGACAACATAACACAGCATTTGAGTGCCCAGTTTGGATTTAAAGTAGATAAAGATCGACAAGGTCAAAAATCGATGGAAGACATTAAAGAAGAATTTTTCAGATATTTATGACATCTTTAAAGGGGGTATGAGTGGGTTTTCATGGAACTCATCCACTAGTAGATGGGAAGCTGAGGATCAAGTGTGAGATCAATTGATTGAGGTGAGCTTTTATAAAATTTGGGATATTATAGTTTTATATAAACCTGTATTAGTTTGCTTTTGGTATGAATAAAATTGACTTGCTTTTGGTATTGAATCACATTTACTCTGCATAAACACATTATGCTTATTGTTGGAAGTCACGTGCTTAGAACAAATAAACCAAGCATATCTGCTACCTTTTCAGCAGCATGTTATTGCTTAGGGAAGTCACGTGCTTTTGGTCTTGTTCCCTTGTAAAATGGTCATAGTAGGAATATATGATGATAATTTTTATCTCCACTCTACTTTGTCGGACTTGGATTTGGCAATACTCGCCTAGACTCAAGAACCATTCTTTCAATGTTCCATTATTATGTCTGGCTTGAGTCTAGACGAGTATATTAAAGTCAAAAATTTCTAACAAAAATAAGAGATTAAAGTTAAAAATTAAAATATATGAAAATATCATAACATGCAAATTGGTCAGGACCAAATATAATCATCATTAGCAGTAGAACATGAGCTTCTTGATGTTCTCACTAAGTTTTAGAAGAGGTGTTGTCTTTGGAGGTGCAGCTCTAGACAATGAAGAGATACCTTTAGATAAACCAAAGGAAAAATCTGACTTGTCAAGGTAAAGTCTTCCTCTGTATGCAGCTAAATGGGCATAATAAGCAGGAGGAACCAAAGAAATTGGCTTTGTGCATCTAACCAAAGTATAGCATAGGTTGTAGACCAGTTTCTGGAGTTCATCAGAAGAAAACTGGTTTTCATCCCACAAAACATGGTAATGAGTTGGCCTGCTTGTTCCTTTCATGCCCCAGTGGTTGCAAAGTTAGAAATCAAACTCCTTCGGGTGAGTTATCACAGAGTCAACCACAGTCCCTGGAGGAATATTCTCATAACAATGATTATGATTTTTTGTGGATGACTGATCATCAGTTTCAAAGGGGAACAGCCTTGTGAGTTCAGGCTTGTTTTGTAATACCCCGAAATTTGGGATTTGAGGCTTGGAAATAAGCCTAAATTAAGTGGACTGATAAACTCCAATTTAGAAGGAGCCCAAATTTATCCCCTAATGATTTTTATATCTTTGGGATATTAAGAAAGTAAAATGGTGAATTTTGGAGAATATAATTACGTTTTCGGTGAAATTGCCTATGAGGTAGTAATCTTGTCATATGATTTTGAATGATCAAATGATTATCAAAAATTATGATATTTTACAGGATAAAAGTAGACATCCTAAGCTTTAATTTGATAGGTCATATGAATCAATTAGAGCTATACACAAAAAGATATGAATTTTTGAAGTCAGCACAGAAAAACTGTGAAATTTCTAGAACAATATGCAAAGATTGAAATTCTGAGAATTTTGTGATTCCAGAAAGCAAAATTCTATATTTTTCCTTGAAACTAGACTCAATAAGGGTTCTATAGGCTTTGGAATCACCTCATTTAGATTTTTCTAGAATTAGTTATGATTTTTCAAAGTTTGGGCAGAAATCTGTCAGAATTTTGTAAAATCCGAATTTTGGAAAATTCAACAATTGATTAACATATTATAATATAAATGATAAAAGGAAAATCATCATCTTCCTCCCACCATTTCAGACGTGCTGCAGCCAAGGAGAGAGAGAGAGTTGTTTTCTTTTAGAGAGAGAAGGAGAGGAGAAAACTCACAAGATAGGTCGATTTCTTCGGTGAATTCATACCTAACATGTATAATCCTTCTCCTAAGCTTCTCTTCTATGTTGTTTGAGGTGTTTGAAGCAAGATTTTTGGCGTTGGGAAGGTTAGGGTTTCAGCCAAGAAGAGGAAAAGCTAGTGAGAGCTTGAGGTAACTTCCAAACTTTCGTATATTGCTTATTTTGACTGCTGTGGACAATTTAATCGGTGAAATTTCGCCGAATTGTCTTTGGTTGTAAAAATGGAAAATGGGTTTCCTTAGGGGTTATTCTGTCCAAATTGGTACTAAATGGTAGTTTTAACCAAATGGAATAGTCAATAAAGTGGTTAGGAGTGGAAAGGAACGTGTTTACGGAGCCGAAACCGAAAAACCCCGATTTTCCCTGGAAAACCCATATATTTCGGTCAGGGCTCTAAATGGGTCTTAGAGTTGGATTTTCAATGATTTGATGGTTCCATTGGATTCAGGAGGGAAAATTAGGTGAGGTTACAGTTGAGCACTTTTTCAGAAAAGGCCAAGAAAGCATAATTACGGAAACATCCCTAAAATCCTAAAAGTATGGCTGTCAAGGGCAATTTCATAATATGACATTGAATTTGATAATTCCGAGTCCGGAAATGGATTCTTTGGGTGAAAATATGTAAGAATAGCCCATGTCAAAATTTCGGGAAAAGTACAGCCGGACCGGGTACGGCGGGACCGGGCCGGGGTCCCGGGGGCATTTTGGTAAATTTTCAAGATAGACTCATATAACCCCCAGAAACACTATAGAAGTGTCTAAATAGTACATTTGACATTGTAGGATCGAATATGGAGCCCCGAGCTGTTTGCACGTAGATCGAGGCACACATTTCGAGGCGGGAAAGGGTTAAGGCAGGGGACTTACCTTTCTTGCATGTATTTGATATATTTGCTTGTGTAGTGATGTATGTGATTGCTTTACTTGATTGTGTAGAGCATATTTGAATAAATGAAGCTCTGTTTCTGTTTTCCCTGTGGCCATAGTCTTGTTGTATGAAACATTGAGCATGCAGAAATGTCATTATGGGGCATACATCTAGATAAAGCTAACATGTCATACACATAGCATCAATCATGCATGCATTATGGTATCTGTTTCCTACTGAGATTCTCTCGAATCTCACCCTCCCCTACCAACAATTTAGACAGGAGATGACAGAAGATATGCAAACAACAATGCAGAGTACCGTACGAGGGGATTACAGTAGTGGAACGAAGACAAGAAGAAGTCTCCGTTTCACTGGGATGAGTTTAGATACCCTAGTAGCCTTGTGCGGCTACATTATTTGAATTTATCAGGTATGAACCCCTATAGGGAATTAATGTAATCATGCACATATTATCAGAATAGTTATGCTATTCCTGTGTTGCCTACCGAACCACATATCGTTTTCCGCAAATACTCTGATAAAGGTTGAAATTGAAATAAGGGCGTGACATGTTTCCTCAATGCTAATTATGTCTCTACTCTATTTGATAAAATTTGATCTTCTTTCACAACACTGATATGTCTAATAATTTATTTACTTGTGATATATTGTATTTTTCAGGTTAAACCAAAAGCAGCCAATTGGAAAAATACATCTATACCCAATTATGAGAAGATGGTTGCTCTTTATGGCATTGATAGAGCCAATGGGAATAATGGTGATACCTCTTCAAATATGAAGAAATGGAGGCATGAATTTGTGGATGTGGAAAATGAAAAGTCTTTTGAGAATGTTTCACTCAATATAGAAACTACCGCACTTGATGACCACTTTATTAGTGATAGCTCTAAGGCCAAAAGGGGTTATAGATCCAAAGATAAAGACCCTTTCCAAATGCATTTAATTACAGAGAAGATGGATGTTCTTGCAGATGTTCTGAGTGAAGGAAATAAGGTATTTAAAGAGAGATATACTCCACATATTTCAGGGGAAGAAACCTTGAAGATGATTCAAGAATGTGTATGTGAGGAGGAGAAGATTCCTAAAATTTATAACTTTCTCATGAACGATGTGGCCAAGCTCAGGGCTGTTCTTTAATGCCCACCTTTATTGCGCAAGCAAGTGATTATGGGTGCGGTTTTCGGTTCTTAGATTATGGATATGTTATTAGCACTTTGAAAGAACTTTTACTTTGACTTGTCTATTTGGATGATAATATTTTAGTTCTTAGATTATGAATGTGGTTTTGGGTTCTTATATTAGTATTTGGTTTTTAGATTATGGATATGATGTTAACACTTTGAAAACACTCACATTGACATGTTGTCTATTTCAATGATATTTTGTTAATCACCTTGTTCTTATTTTATTGATAATCTTTATACACTATTGTCTATATCTATACTAATTATAGAATTATAATTAATAATTAGATATGTATTATTGTATATGTGGTATTTATGAATTATAATTATATTTATTTAATTTTTATAATTACAAAATTATAATTTTATGCAGTAAATTCAGTTTATAATTATATTTATTTAGTTTTTATAATAATAAAATTATAATTTTATGTATTGAATGCCATTTATAATTATATTTTATTAAATATGTTAGAAAGTTATAAAATACAAATTAAATGAAATAAGGGTAAAATTGTCCATATAAAAAAATTTTCCCTCCCCTCCCCTCCTATACCAAACATGATAGTATTAAAATCCCATCCCTCCCCTCTCTTTTTGTCAATCCAAACAAGATAAAAGAAAATCCCTCTCAAACCCCCCTTCCCCTCCCCTCTATTAAAATCCCTCTCTTCCCCTCCCCTTCATTGAGCCAAACACACCCTTAGTGTTTAAGATGGCAAGGTTTGAAAGAAATTGAACTATCTTCTGATTCTGGTTATTTCTGGCATTTCGGCGCACTTTTTGAGTGTTAAAAGTGGCGAAAATGAGCATGAGTTTGCAATAAGTTCGTTTTAATGGAATGAATATTGAAGGTAATAAATTAATTGGCATATTACAAATTTTAATTTTTATTCCACAAGGCTAGAGGGTTTGATATCATCGATCACATTATTTTTTATATTAAATTATATTTTCCTTTTCATTTCAATTTACGCTCGCTGCGTGGCCCTTATAAGGATTGGGATGCGAAATTGTTCCAACTTCCAAGCTCACGTCCAAGTGAGGTGATGAAATAAATTCTTTTGTCTTCTTGGGTTATTAAAAATAAAACCAAATTAATTTAATATAGTGTATAACTCGAATCGTTTTATTTTGAGAAGTCAATTATGAAATTAATTTCTAATAAACTAAATAATTACAATGTAAAATTGATAAGGATAAACATGATTGATTGATTTTTAAAACTATGAATTGAATGTAATTAAAATATATATTTTTAGGATTTTTAGAATAAAAATTGGAATGGAGTGAAGATTGGCTTTGAAAGATATAATAAAAACTAAGGGTGTTCAAATCCCGAAACGGGACCGAGTTCACCCATTCCCGGTTTCCGTCCCGGGGGTGGCCGGGACTGGGATGTCATTCCCGGTCCCGGGAAATTCTCGGGACAACCGAGACCAGGAATTTCCGGGACCAGGATCGGGAATTTCCGGTTTTAATAATATAATTATATTAGCTAAATTTTTTATAATCTAGTGTTTAAAGTGATTATTTAACACTTAATAAGGTCATAAAAATCACACAAATTAAATTAGAATTGAAGAATAACATATTATTATTAGGGAAAATCGCTGGAAAATACCAAATAAGCAAATTAATTGCTCTTTGCCACCAACACAACTGAGGTACCTAACTGTCATTAATATTCAACTTGAAAAGACACAAAAGCCCCTGGTTTCACAACACGATTTTAGGCGGGAGGGAGGAAGGAACCCTTAGTTTCCAATATTCCTCAAACAAGCCTTCCGTGGAGCATTGTCCGCCGTCGAGCATTGTCCGCCGTCCAGCACTGTCCGCCGTCGAGCACTGTCCGACGTCCAGCACTGTCCGCTGTCGAGCATCGTTCTCGGGCAAGCATTGAAGAAGATTTGTCGAGAATCCTAGGGATTTTGCTACTCACAAAATCTGGTGAGAATGATTTGCTCAGTTTCCCCGTGTCGATTTTAAGCAGATTTCCTCGCATGTCAATGGGGTTGGTAGTGAAGATTAACATATTCTGTTCATTTAGTTCAATATAATTAACTTTGAACTCGGTTTCGGCTTTTTACTTCAGATGGGTTATGCTAAATTAGTAGACTTTCGTTACTTAATATATTTTAACATTACTCAATATCATTGCCACAATGGATCATCCATTGCACATCACGGGAGAGTATTTGCACAAAACGTAAGCTCAATGGCACATCATGGAAGATCAATTGCACATAATGGAAGAGTGATTGCACAAAATAAAAGATCAATTGCATAAAACGGAAGATCAATTGCACAAAACGGAAGATCATTGGCACAATGGATCATCCTTTGCACATGGGAGACTAATTGCACAAAACAGAAGCTCAATTGCATATCATGGAAGATCAGTTGCACATCATGAAAGAGTAATTGCACATGTTTTATTGAATAATTCCCAAGCTCTCTAGAAACATGACCATTCAATGCCCAGTTTTGACGCTTGCTTTTGTTCATTGACGGCTACGTACATCTGATTTTTCTGTCTAAGTAAATCTCCTAATTGCTTATCTCTTTGTTAACATTTTGATATATTATGGCCTGAAATAATACGGTTTTTTTATGATTTTTTAAAATTACAATTGCACAATTTTAAGGTTTTTTTTTAATTATAAAAAATACAAACTATACCATTTCATCTAGAATGTGATCTTAATCTCAATAAGCGACTAAGCGTCTAGTTAACAAATATATGCATGTATCACCTATTTTATTTAAATCATGAAACCATTTAATTAGAAAAAGAAAAAAAGAAAAAATTTACAACCATACTTCAGCATAATGTTTTCTATAGGCTCGTATCTTATACTAGTACTAAATTGTGAGTTCAAATTGTTTATAGGTCTAATAATTCCATCTATTTTCATTCACATAAACACCATTTTTGTTAACTAATGGTATTTGGCTTGGACCAGCAGCTACACCACAAGCTGACCAACTGAATTTAAATTACATCTCATTAAAAAAGAATTTTGAGAGAAAGGTATCATGATCAAGGCCAATGATCTTCCATTAGATGCAATTACTCTTCCATGATGTGCAACTGATCTTCCATGATATGCAATTGAGCTTCTGTTTTGTGCAATTAGTCTCCCATGTGCAAAGGATGATCCATTGTGCCAATGATCTTCCGTTTTGTGCAATTGATCTTCCGTTTTATGCAATTGATCTTTTATTTTGTGCAATCACTCTTCCATTATGTGCAATTGATCTTCCATGATGTGCCATTGAGCTTACGTTTTGTGCAAATACTCTCCCGTGATGTGCAATGGATGATCCATTGTGGCAATGATATTGAGTAATGTTAAAATATATTAAGTAACGAAAGTCTACTAATTTAGCATAACCCATCTGAAGTAAAAAGCCGAAACCGAGTTCAGAGTTAATTATATTGAACTAAATGAACAGAATATGTTAATCTTCACTACCAACCCCATTGACATGCGAGGAAATCTGCTTAAAATCGACACGGGGAAACTGAGCAAATCATTCTCACCAGATTTTGTGAGTAGCAAAATCCCTAGGATTCTCGACAAATCTTCTTCAATGCTTGCCCGAGAACGATGCTCGACAGCGGACAGTGCTGGACGTCGGACAGTGCTCGACGGCGGACAGTGCTGGACGGTGGACAATGCTCAACGGCGGACAATGCTCCACGGAAGGCTTGTTTGAGGAATATTGGAAACTAAGGGCTCCTTCCTCCCTCCCGCCTAAAATCGTGTTGTGAAACCAGGGGCTTTTGTGTCTTTTCAAGTTGAATATTAATGACAGTTAGGTACCTCAGTTGTGTTGGTGGCAAAGAGCAATTAATTTGCTTATTTGGTATTTTCCAGCGATTTTCCCTTATTATTATTATTATTATCATCATTATCACATTCATCATTTTTATTATTATCTTTATACATTATATAGTTAGGATTTGTATCACGATATATACGATTTAATTCTAACTAAATATGTGATATATATTTTATCAAATGATAACTTAATTTATGGGGCAAAAAATACAAAAATAAAATAATAACTTATTTTTTAAGGAAAAAATAAATAAAAAAATAAAAAACCGGGACCGGGAATTCCCGAGATCACAAGGTGTGATCCCGGTCCCGGTCCTGGGTTTTTTAGATCCCGGTCCCGGCCAAAACGGGAAATTCCCGGGATAAAATGTCTTGGACCGGGTCGGGACAATCGGGACCGGGATATTTTGAACACCCCTAATAAAGACCTCCTAGAACAATGAATTTCATCTATCATTTGTTTCAAGAAGATAATGAGAGTGTGCTAGTTTGACAAAAATGCTCAAAAAAACCCTTTGAGTTAGTTTAAGTTAGGTGAATTAAATCTCCCACACCGGGAAAGACTTAATCCCTCTAACTGAAACTCAATACAAAACACTAGTAATTACAATCAAAGTCCTTTAAAATACCAAACATCAAACACCGTTGAGTCTAATGCATTAATCAATGAATATTCCAAAACCTAGAAATAATCACTTCTTAAAACATTATTAAAAACCACTTTGTATGCAATTTATGAAATCATTAAGTTCTGTAAAATATCAAACCCCATCAACCGATGAGTCTAACACTAAAAGAGAGGAAACCTTACTTTGGAGATGTTATTAAGCACTCTTAGTATGTGATTATGAATTAATTTATGCAATTGGTTATAAAGTAATCCAAAATCAACTCAATATCCAAACAATACCATGCTAGATAAGAGAGAATCAAGAGAATTACAATAAAACATATATGTAACCACATATATTGATAAGCACAATGTTCAATATAAACTAATTCAAATCACAAATTGATTCAATAAAGATTAAATCAAACATATTAATTTTAACTATAAATTATAATTCTTAAAATAAAAAAATCATAAATATATAATCAAGCTAATAACTAAAACTAAAACTCCGCCTTAAATCTCCAAACAACAATTCTCAAACCATTACTCTAAGCAAAGATAGGCACAGTCACAGCGAACCACCATCACAGCTTCACCAAATAATTTCAAAAATCCAACCATATAAACATCTCTGGCTTCTGGTTTTCAGCTCAGTGTCGCAGCCTCCTCTGTTTCAACTTCTTGTGGTCTGTGCTTCACCGCTGCAACTTCGACGGTGGCTTGGCGGAGGATTTGCGGCGGTGGTAGTGAGATGGTGGTGGACGGCGATGAGGTCCGGTGAAGGTGAACGGAGATGTCGAACTCCAGCTCCAGAAATCCCTTTCCGCTGTTTCCTCTGTTCTCCATTCTCAACTTGCGACAGCTCTTAATCTCGAATGCTAGAGCTCGCCGGCGGCCTGTGGTGGTGGATGAGCCGCCAGCGAGAGAGAGGAACAGGAGGGCGAAGGTTGAAGATGAAGATGCGATGTGGGTGTTGCGGCTCTGTGATTTTGCGTCTCTGTTCTCCAAATTCTGTACATCAGCTCCCCAATTCAGATCTGACCTATGCCAAAACGTTGTGTTTCAATTCGTGGATCAAACTGGCATTTTCAAAATTTGTGGGACTAAATCGTTATTTTCAAAATTTAAAACCAAAACTGCCATTTTCAGTTTTAATCCAATTTTTCAAGTATTTTCAATTAAAAACAATTTACCTAACATCAAATATTCCAATAAAAATCAATGATTAAGAGTAGTTATAATTTTATTAACAATTTTACCATTTTTTATTCTTTATTTAATCTATTTACTCTTAATCTCAATTTATCTTAAAAAAGACATTTTAGGCTCAATAACTATGACAAAAATCATCAATTAAAGTATAAAAATATATAATTAAAATAGGGATTTATCGGATGACCCCATCCCTACTCGATTGGGATGGAAATAGAACCTATGGTGACGATAATAATATTTTAGGATCCCAAAGTTTTGAAATGTTTTTTAATGATCTTAATTATGTACTTATATTTAAGGGGCAAAAAAGTCAAGTAACCAAAATGCATCTGTTGACTTGAAAACAAGGGGAAAAAACATTAGCTCCTGAAAAAACAGTGATAAAAATGATTTTAAAAAATAGTTGGAGAAAAACTTATGAAAAAGCAGGGAAAAAATAGCTTCTGAGAACTATCTAACATTAGTTGAAATCATTTTCAATTAAGTATTGTCTTCATATTTTTAGTAGTAATAAATCCGAGAGTTGATGATTGGGAGCACTTTGGATGTAAAAAACCATATATATCTTTACTGCCGGTTATATATTCAATGCTAAAAATTAAATAAATAAGCCGCCTGGAGTTAGATAGTAAGGATGGGGTGGAGCTTGGGTGAAAGTTCAGGATTCAACTCCTTATGTAACCCATTTTTCATCATAACGTTTTAGAATATATCGTAGCAATTAATTATTAAAACGAAGCAGTTAATTATTAAAACGATCACGATCTTTTGATACCCAAGTGTGATTTCCAAAATAAAAAATGGGTTTACTTTTTTAATAACCGCAGCAGAAGAAATTTTTCTTCTAAAATGAACATATAGTTACGTGATTATTCAAAATAATTATAGTCTCTGAAGCTAGCGTTGAATATAGATAGGCTGTAGAAATAGAAAACTTGACACAAGATGATGTTCTTCATGTAACAGCAATTTATTATCACATGCAACACCATTGCTGGATTAAGTTCCGTAAAATTGGAATATTCCCCACACAACAAAAAACTAAAATACTGATGACTGGACCCCTAAAATCACCAATATAACAAAGATAACAATAATCGTTCAAAGCACAGATAGAAATCTGCGGCATCCATTTTTTTCCCCCAAACCTTTTAAAGACTTCTTGATTATCTTGACACATTTCTTCAACACCCTAATGGAAAAGCGCAGTGTGATTAGGAATACTATTAGCCCAAACAATCTCACCCAGATCCCATTAAATGCTACAACCTTCAAGTTCCAAATAAATCCTTCGTCCAAAAGATAATTTGGGAGTATAATATTCATGGCAGAAATGTATCCTGTTGCAAGGGATGTGAGGCTGATCGACATGCCTATTGATAGCATCCATATCACAGCTTTATTCTTCATAGGAAATATTCCACTTACAAGCAAGAGGGCGACACTAAGTGACGAAAAAAAAGAGACCGTAACAAATATTAAATACCACTTGAAATCAGTATGGAGATGAGAGGATGAAGCCATAGCTTCTCCGGGACAATACTCGTGATCATCAACGGTGGTACAGTTGAAGAGCTCATATGATGAAGTGACATTATTGGGGACTTCATTTGATGAGGTGGCATTTTCTTTAGATACTAAACCTTGTTGAATAAAGCCACCAGGTGGATTAATCAAAGCTTGAAAGGTTATAGTTGCTACAACAGTGGACACCAGACTTAGATTTCCTTTCATCTCTTTAAGCCATTTATCCTCATGCTTCGACCAATCCCCAATCCATCTTAAAATTTCCATAAAAAATTTTAGGCTTTTCATAAAATATTTTGGGCCTTTCCGCTGTGGTTGATCAGTTTCAGATCCTTTATTTTTTTTTGACCTGGATTCAAATCCTTCATTTTCGGCCTTTGTCAAAATGTGTTGTAATTCACATATTTCAAGGTCTTTTGAACTTTGTTCCATGATATTGTGGGCTGTAAAGCCCATCTCGTTCTTTAAATTTGCTACTTCTCTTATTTCTGGAATTGACAGCAGATAGCTTGCCACCTAAATAACAAACATGATGGTAAAGTTTTAAGTCAATTACGATTTTTTAATACCATAATTTTTTCATGCTATTTTCTTAAATAATTATTAAGTTATCAATATATGAACTAATTAGTTGTTACATGATAATATACATACACACACACTCCCTTCAGTCCTCTATATATATATATATATATATCAAGCAAATTCTAAAAGGTGTCTTGGATCCATTTTATTAATAAGTTATTTTATAGGCTTGTTGAAATTTTAAAAAAAAAAGTATCATTTTGCGAGAACTTTCCTCATTTTTTGATTTAATACCTTGGTGTCTTCTCTTTGAATTAAATCAGTTAACCATCATCAGCCACCGTTAGCAGGTATTAAGAGAGAAAACCACAAAGATACCAAATTGAAGGAAAGCACCTATAAAATGGTTTTCCCAAGCACAAAATACTTTTTCCATGTGTGCCTTATATTGGAAACTATGATATATGGCTAACAAGAGATGGCAGAAAATAATATGATAGTGAAAGAATATCGTACCTCAACGCGCTTCAACATGATAGCTAAATGGAAAATAGTGTCCCCAGCCCAATCAGGGCGCGTAAAGATGGGAGGACGAGGCTTGCCTGCAGTAATATTGGCAGTGGCATAATCTAATTTCATCAAAGTTTTGAGAGTCTCTAAATGGTTGTATGTGACACACATGTGAAAAACAGTGGTTTTGTCTTGGTCACGAGGACATAGAGACTCAGGGCTTGCTATGATCAACTCTTGCTCAGCCTCTGTTCTCCCTCTCACAGCTGCATAGTGCAGAGGAATCCTTCCTTCTTCATCACGTTTCAAACATGGCTCATTGTTAGCTCGAAGCAGTGCCTGCACGATATCGATGTGACCCTCTGCAGAAGCCAAGTGGAGGGCTGTTCTTCCAGAAGAATCCGCTTTAATGGCGAGGCCACTATTGTGATTGAGAAGAACCTCTGTGAATCCATCATGACCAAGCAATGCTGATATGTGTAAGGGAGTTTGACGGCCTTCTGGAATGTTGGCAAGGATTGTTGCGTCTCGCTGTAACAATTCCTCCAACTTTTCTACATTCCCACGCCATGCTGCCCGATACAGAACTTCCATTGGGTCCTCCACGTTGATGACTTCGTTCTCTGGACTTTCATCGCCTGCGTTGTGTGCCATCTCTTGCGTTGCATAATGCATCACTACACGGTATACCCTTTATATAGATGCCTCGTTATAATAATCTCGCTTACCTCCACTTTGTTGTGTCATACTTTTTTTTTTTTAAATCAAGAGTTTCCTTTTCGAGACATATAATGTCACTTTTGCCTCAAGGTGGAAATAGGCTAGGCGACCTGTCAGGGACCTATTTAAAATATATTTTAAAGATATTTAAAAAGTTATCTTTGCAATTTCGCAAGATTTCTGTGAGATTTTATTATTATGAGATCACCTTATGGAAGGAACTGATGCACCTATCATATCTACACAAGCTTAAGGAGATGCTGGATGTCAGTTGAACAAATCAGTTCTGATAAATTAAAACAACGCACAAAGCTTGCCTCTTGCCAAACAACGAACAAAATTCATTAATTGTGACATGAAAGATATGGTATTGCAGATTACAAAATACCCAAACAACATTTGTGAACGAAAAGGGGAAAAAAAATCTTAGTATCATTAAGAGCGGTGCAATTGAGAGTCAATGAGTGATGAATTAGAGCATTGAGGAGACATGCCTTGTTGGATGAAACTAATCATAGCTTGAAAGACTATAGTTGTTATCACAGAAGATACCACACTTACATTTTCCCCTTAATTATCTCTTCTAACGCATCACCTTTATCTTCGAACCAATTTCCAATTATCCCTAAGCATTTCATCAATATCATGATAGAACAATTACTCCTATGCATTACTTCTTAACTTATTTAATGGTGTTAAAAGCATATAGATCTTGAGTGAGTCAACCTTGTAGTTTATTTGTCCTAAAAGTTTATATGTCATCTATTTTATTTTATTTTAAAGTTAGGTTTAAAACATTCTGACTAAATTTACATCTTAATAAAAAAAAATGATGTAAATAACAAATCTTGTAAATTATTAGCTTATCATATTTGGTCAATCAACTGTTAAAATTAATTAGAATAACGACCCAGATAAAATTATTTTTTTTTTGACACTTCTGAAATGAAACTACTTCAAAAAAAAATTTAGACAAAATTTTTTATTATTTTTGTAACACTTTTAAAATAAAATTGTTCTTAAAAAAAACTCTAAACAAAATTGCACTGTGAACTTTAAATGAATAAAATAAGAGCTAGGAAAGACAATCGACCCCAAAACGAGGGTGATGTTTACGCGGATTAATAGAAGTTCCTTGGGAGAAGTGCTCGGGTGGGCCCAGTTGTGGGGTCTCTTCTCCCTGCAGCCAACGATGTGACCCTTCCCTTTGAATTTTCCACAGCGTGAGCGGACATGCCTCCTTCTGCTAAATGTCTATCTATCTCTCTCCTCTTATTATAATTTACAACACACAGAGATGTTAATCTCCATTATAAACTCACAAATATAATTTTTAATTAGTTCGATCTAGCTATATATGAATATAATGTGCAGATTCTTCTGTACAAACTAAGAATTTGTTTGAAAAAGCATATTTATATAAATTAAAATAAAACTTCTCTTATAAACTTATTTCATATACTGTAAATTATATTAAAAAAATAACTTATATCGCTAATTTAAATAGTCATTGAGTGAGTGTTTGGAACCCCAATTGCATGAGTCAATCGGGCTTAATTTAGCCTTAAGCCCAATAATTGACTGAGAAAAATTTTTTGAAGTGTTTGGTCGATCCAATTGCTAATTGAGCTTGTGAAAAAAAAAAGGAGCTTATAGAAGAAGCATTTGATTGGAGCTTTTTACTCTTTCAATCGGGCTTATGTCCCATGGTCCCATCTATTTTTTCTCTCTCTCTTGCCTGCAATTACAATTGAGGGTGAATAATTAAAATATTTTTTCAGTTGTATCCTGTGTATTATCAAATTGATTATAATTTTACACTTAATATACTTTTTCAGCTACAAAAATTAATTTAAAATATTTTTATGGTGCTTTTAACGCCTTAAAATATTTTTCCAATTGTTTACCCAGTGTGTTATCAGCCTGATTGTAGTTTTACCCCTAATGTACTTTTTCAGCTCCAAAAATTACTTTAAAATATTTTTTTATGCTTTTTAACATCTTAAAATATTATTTTGGTGTTTTTAACCCCTTAAAATATTTTTCCAATCGTATCTAGTGTTTTATCATATTTATTACAATTTTACTCTTAATGTATCTTTTTAGCTCCAAAAAGTATTTTAAAATATATTTTGGTGCTTTTAAGCCTTTAAAATAAATTTTCAGTTATACCCAGTCTTAGGAGAATGACTACAATTTTACTTTTAATGTATTTTCTTTAATAGTAAAGAATATCCAAAACTTAGAAACAAGCCCAATTGACAATTGTTATTCTTTATATAACCATCGATCTAAATATATATCATAATATACAATTTAATTTTTATCAAAAATAATATTATAATAAATTTAATGAAAACAAGTCTAATTATTAATTACTATTTCTTTCTTTTTTTGCCTAAATTACTATTTCAAAGACACACTGAGTGTAAAGGTTCATGTCATTATTGTTGGTATTCTCAGTCATCCCCGTGATTCCTCTCTTTTCCCTCTTCATCCTAGCACTTTATTTCTGTCAAATCCACTGTTGCTCCCTTCCCTACCCACTATTTAATTAATTAATTCCAACGGATATATATTTTAGGGGATTCACTTAAAAAAAATTAATTATTCTTGACCTAACTTTGATTTTCTAAAAAAATACCTAAAAGTCAACTTTTTTAAATAATTTATTTTGACCTCAAATCATGATTTCGGATATTAAAATCATGGTTTGAACATAATCTTTTTTTTTCATTTTTCACTTTGTGGGCCCACCATCTCACTCTTATTGATTCTTTTTCTATTTGTAGGTCTCATGTCACACACTCTCTCTCATATATATTTTTTTAATTTTAACGTTTTCTTTATCTTTTTTTTAGAATTTTAAAATTTTAATACTTCCTCTTATCCTTAATATAAAACCTATTTATCTAATTTAATTATATTAAAAAAATTAGTTAAGTTAATTAACATTACATATAGACAATTTTATTTTATTTTTTGTATTAGTTATGAAATTTAATATTAAATAATGGGTTAAGATCTACTACCTTCGGTCCTAAATATATATAAGACAAAGCTGAATTTTTTTGGAGAAATCAAAGAAGCTAACTAAATTACTTAACCATATCATATGTTATGTATCCTTAGATTATATATTATTTTATTAGTCAAATTAATTAGCTTGAAGAAAAAAATATAAATATAAATACTCTAAAGTAATTTAATTAGCTTCCTTAATTTCACAAAAAAAATTCAAATTTATCTTATAATTAAGACGGGAGGGAGTATCATTTTTAATGCCGTTAAGGGTTTTCATCTTTTATAATTTAACGCCGTTCGGACAAATTTAACGGTTTTGTTAAATTTATATCCTTTTTAACTGTTCATTATTATTTTTCATATTCCAAAACTTATTTGTACCAGACGCCTCTCTGGAAAAACTTAGCTGTTAAATTTAGACCTTAGCCCTTAAATAATACCTAAAATATAATCTTATTATTTATATGTAATTATTGCAAAAGTTAATGTTCTTTTTAGTAATTTGACCATGAAAAAAAGTTATTTTGATCACAACATCCAAACACTATTATTTTATCAAAACAATGGTTTCTCATAATCTATTATCCTCATAATCTATCATCTAAAAGCTATTCTCCACTTTTTCTCCAGAAGCTATTATCCAAAAACTAATCCAAGCATACTCTACATTTGATAAACAAACTCCATAAATAATGCACTTGCTTATCTTACTCTCTGAATAATAATATGATAATTAAATAATGACTAGGGCTAGCTTTAACAAACGGATCAATTTCCGACAATATCTCCCTATCTCTGTTTGAATTAGCGATAGAAGTTACTGTTTCAATGTGATTTCCGACCTATGAAATAAATATATGAGTTGAGTTTTTTTTCCAATTTTACGTGAATGTGTTTTTTCAACACTAATTCAGACAGGCCCTTAGTTTATAGTGTATTATTTAGGGAGTGATGCGTGTTCACGTGTAGCTAACAGGTGTTTGGTAATTTACTCACGTCTTCGCCGCTAGTACGAGTTTCTTTCCCTCTGCTAGGGTTTCGCCGTTGTGTGATTTCCTTTGAGTAGCCGGTCGATCTCCGTCAACGGCAGCTAGCCTCTAATGAGGGTAGATATCGGCTATCTCCGTAAGGTGGTCTCATCCCTCCTGAGTGAGCTATTGAGCTGCCCTATGTTGTGGCCGGTGGAGGCAATGGAAGTGAGTGAAATCGGCGACAGCGATGGGTGGGGAAGAAGTGAGGAGGAAAGCGAGAAGGTACTAAGGCCCCAATCCTCTGTGAATCTCTTTGAGGAGGTTCTCTGGTGGGTTCCCCCGTGGCTCCCGATGGTGATGAATAGATTGAGGCGATGGATCTCTAGCCACCCTTGCGAAATGAGGAGATTGATGGAGGCTAGTTGTCGGGGATCTGCAACCATGATGAGGAAACCAAAGGCAAGGTCACATATAGCCTCAAAGGATGGTAGCGGCGATCAATCCGTGGAGGCTTATACTTCTCTAAATGTTTTGGCGTCCTCCGATAACGATTTCCTTTAGGTGGCTCCTGGGTTTTCGGTGATGATCTATGGGTTAAGGTAGGGGTACTCCAAGATTGATATCAGAAGGACGACATGGGTGAAGAATTTGCTTCGTAAGAGGAGTGGATCTTCCGTCGGCGACCTTAAGGTTAGTGGTCTATTAAACTGTCAGTATTTTTCCTCTGAAACTAATATGGATTCGACCTTTTATGCTGGTGAGGTAACATGTCTTAATATTGAAAGTGCTTTTTTGAGGGCTTTTCATCACCCAAAAGAGTTGAATCTAGTTGTGGTTTGGTCCAAGTGGTACTACTGGGAGTCTCCTTGCACTAATTCTCAAATTAGTATATGGTATAAGTCATCTCCCTCTAAAAAAATTGGCATTGCTCTGCTGGAAGTCTTGTGGAAAGCTTTTATATGGGGAAGAGAATTGATGGATGAGCATTGTGCTGAAAACAGGGCTCTTGAGTCCTTGTCTAAGCTCAAATATGAATGGCTTGAGGTTTATGTCTGTGGGAGGAAAATTGTTAATTGTATGGCTCGTAGTTCTATTGAAGCCTTATCTGTTATTATTGGTAAAATCATCAACTTGTGCTTGTTCAATGTCTTTGTATACATTGTTCATCTTTGGCTTAACATGTGCCTGTACATTGTGCTTTTCACCACTGTTCTTATTTAGGCTAAACATGAGCCAGTTCAGTGTATATGAAAATATTGTTTATCTTATGGCTGGAGTTGTGATTTTCTCATGTACTGTCAAGCTGTTTGTGATTTTCTCATGAACTTGTAATGAAAATTGTTATGTTGCTGTATTTGGTTTCATATTTTATGATATATGTTAGATCATTAGTGTCATTGGGCCTGTTTTTGACCTGTTTGAAGTAGGCATGTTGTGAGGCCTGTGGCCTGCTTAAAATCTTCTAAAATTTCAGGCTTTCTTAACAGGCCACAGTCTAAGCCAGGTTTGTGTATAAGCCAGGCTTAGACTGAGGAAAAAGCCTCTTACAGGCCACAGACCAGTCTCAAGCCATCCCAATACAAAACAGGCCTGCCCTGTTAGGGTAGAAGCTTGGCTTGACCTGGCCTGTTTTCACCCGTAGTCTCCAAGAAACAAGCTTCGAGTCCTCCGCCTAAACCCTTGGTCAAAACGCAGGACTAAAATGAAATGCTTGAAAGTTTTCTAGGAGGGACTGAATTTCAAGCTTGAAAACTTTTGTCGATCTAACTATAATTTTCAAAACTTTTATGCCCTTTCCTGTAATTTTCTCTGAGTCCTTTCTTCATTTAGCTTGTAATTTCTAAAAATTCTAGGCTCTTTTTTGCAATTTTTCCCAAGCAGATATGCAATTAAAATAAATTCAAAATGTAATACTTTATATTCTAAAATTTAATTAATTAAGGTAAATCGTAAAACATATGACATTTCCCCCCTTTTTCAAACTTTAATTTCATATAAACATATTTAATCACAATTAATCATAAAAGAAACATTTTAAGCTTAATTATTATAATAAAATCCTAATAAAACATTAAAATATATAATAAAAATAAGAATTTGTCAACCAAAACCCCCTCCCTTTGATTTAGCGTATTACCTTAATTGCCACGTATCATCAATTACATTTTTTGTGTTAATCATTAACTTAACAGTAATATTGTTATGCTAATGATCGAGTAATTTCATATTATTGTAAAGTAGTGCTGTGGAGTCACAATCATACTGGGTTCAGCAATCTTTTCAAGCATGTGATTGTGTCTGGCAATAATTGTGTTCCTTCGCCTTTTTTTTTCTAAGGAAAAAAAAACCTAAATACTATTTAAAATTTAAAATTTAAAATTTTATTCGGCTGGTAATAAGAGTAATGAGATTGACAAAAAGATTAATAGGATTGACAATTCAAGTTTTTGAAAAATTACTAATTTAGAATTTTGAGATGAAAGAGGTATTTAAGTAAAATTCTTCCCTTTTTTTCACGTTGAATTGTCAATGGTAAATGAAATAGGAAAAAGGAGAAATTACAACTAGGATTTTATAATTAAATTAATTAAACTAAAAAATCTTGAATTTCTGAAATTATTCTTAGAAAATCCAGTCTTTTTAATTAAAAAAATGTGCGTCATGATCATGGCCCTTGAAATTAATTGTTCAACATGAAAGCGATTTTTTTTTTCTTTTTTGCAACCTAGCAATATAAAATTGACTAATAAATTTATCATCATTTCATGGCTGTAATGCAGTTTGCGGGAGCAATCATACGAGTCATTATCTCAAGTCGTGTCCTTTTTTATATGATTGTGGTGTACGTCATCGTTGAGTCATGTATATGACGTAGAACTAGCTAGCTAGAAGCTAGTATTGTCATCAGTCTGAAACAACTTGCATGGCATATTAGGCAGCCGACCATATCCATTGCACACAAAGAAATTATAGAGAACCCGATAAAACGTGAACTCTTTAGGATATTCCTTTCGATCTTATTTATAAATAATATTTTTTTTTGATTGTGTAAAATAAAATAATAGTTAAAAATAATAAATGTGTAAAAAATATCATGTGTTTTTCATTTATATCCCTATTTATAAAAAGAGTTTATAAGAGAGAATATATAAAAAGTATGAGAGATAATTAGTATAAAAATATGATGGAGAAGGAGTATTTAATAAGGGTAAAATAGGAAAGAGAAGCTTACATTTTCAGACAAAAAAATGAAAGTTACTTATAAAAGGGACCAACCCTATGAGAGATAAAGTTGCTTATAAATAGAACCGGAGGGAGTAGATCATAACAGGGACCGTGAGTGTTTTGGCTCCGGCGAGTGAGTGAAAAACAAAAAAGTAAAATAATATCAATATTCCTTTAAAGGAAAATCCCTAAAATATACTATAAAAATGTTGAGATTTTAAAATGTTGTGAAAAAACATCACTATCCCTCACTTAAATTTTTCCTTTAAAACATCTCTTAATCGGTTAATATCCCTCGTCCGAGCTAGTCATCGGAGCTCCATCAATCTTGCGGACAGCCAAAGCTCCAGGTTGGCGACCCATGAATTTATTCAAAAATAGTTAGCAATAGAAGCATTCTCCATGAATTTATTCATTCAAGTAGTAAGTAGTAAAATTCCAATAATAAATAGTGAAGTAAATGTAGTAAATAGTCATCAACGTAGGCCTTCTCCATGAATTCATTCAAGTGTAGGAGTTCTTAATGTTTTTTTTTTTTTTGAAATTTTCACTCTTTAAATGATATTAATATTTATTATTTACTCTGTAATATAACTTTCAGTTAATATAAATAAAATTCTAAATTGAATTAAGATGGCCTTTTGGTTGTTTCTGGAGTTATATGTTAGCGTATGGTAACTTTACCAAAAATCAATTTTATGCTTTACGAAATAAAATTTTATGTCACATATATATAGTAACGTAAAATAAGTTAGTGTACGTAACTTTTCCAAAAATCAATTAACGCAAAATAATTTAAAATAAGTTAAACTAATCGCACACCCATTTGTTTCGATATCAAATTAAACTATATTTCTAATGAAAGACAAGGGCGGGGGAATATAATAGAGACCTATGTCAGCCCTACAAAACTTAATAATAGAGACCTATATGTGTGTAGCCTGGATTTTTCCTTACAGTTCACCCTTACGAGCAATAATTATCTCGACTTTTCGCCTAGTAATTCATTATTCTTTGAGAATTAGTATTAATTTAATTCCAATTTCGTCAACAACCAAATCTTTAAACTTTCCACCGCTAAATCTTTGTTGGGACCGTCTTTCGTGTGGAAAGGGAATCGTTTCATAATCACCCGTGCTAGCAAACCCATGTCGTTAGTGATTACTTGTTTTAGATTAAAAAGACGGGTTAACAGTATTATTGTCTTTACAATTTGATCACATTTTAATTTTAATCCCTGTAATTTTTAAATCAGAGTTTTAAATTTATAAATTTTATAGTTTTATAAGGATTTAATTTGAGTTTAAAGGCATTAATTATCAGTCAACGTTAAGCATAGGAACCTATATTTTTTTAACAAGTTTTAGTTTTGATCCCTATACGTTTAATGAGTTTTGATTTTGTTCCTATACTCAACGGCATTACAGTTAATGTTATTAAACTTAAACTAAGTCTTTATGAGTAAAAACCATGATTTAAAATCATATGAACCAAAATTAAAATTCGATGAAACCGTGAGGATTAACAATGGTGTTAACCCTAAGAATTAAAGAAATATATTAAATTTCTCCGGTTCTCAATATAAGACCTAATTACTTAACTAATTCGATTATATTAAGGAAGTTAGATAAATTAAAAAGTATGGATAAGGTATTTTAAATATGGATAAAGTTTAAAATTTATTAAATTTTAAGGCCGAGTTAATAAAGTTTAAATTTTTTTTTTTATACGTGTGAAACATGTTGAAAGCACTCCCTATATCCCTAAATATAAACTTTAAATTTGTGAATGGGTTTGTTCTAAATTATAAGCTTCATTTTAATTTTGTTAAAGCATTTATATGTTTTTTTTCCAACTTTACCCCTTGATTGTATTTATTATATTTATTATTTCTCTCACTTATCATATTTATAAATAAGGATATATTTAAAAAAAATACATATTTATTGATTTCAAATAATTTTAATTGTTACCTTGATATACATAAATCGATTATTTAAAATTTATATGCAGGGATGGAGGGAGTGAGTTATAAAAAGGACTAGAAGTGTGAAAAAGTTGGCACAGCATCCGGAGCATCTTGAAAGAAGCAGGGTCCAGCTGCAACAAGATTATGCATGAAAATCCAATCATTTAATTCCAAATTTTTCTCTGTACAAGTCAAGTTTCCTTCTTCCCTCGAGCACCCAAACAACTCCCCCTCCCCCTCAAGCCAATAGGCAATAATAACACAAACAACCACACTAAATTTTTTGATCAGACCGTTAAATTTTAGCTTTGATGGGATTTGATATCCACGTTTGCATGCTCCTCAGTTTGAGAGACTTGGATGGCAACACCTGGGAACTTTTCTCTATCACTAACTCCGATCTCGTCTTTGGGGCGAAATAAGTTGGAATATGTCCCAAACACTTCTCTTCATTTCTGGTTTCTTTTTCTTTTTAGTGATTTAGTTATTCTTTGGATCATTAGATTCTACATAAAATGAATGATATTTTAATATCTTCTAGGTAAACAACGGTGTTGTTTTCAATGTTTTACAATTTTTCAAAGATTTTACATAAAAATCTGCATAGTTTCTTTTTCATTAAGAGCATTAAATCTTTAAAAAGTTGTAGAAAATTGAAAACAACACCTTTTTTTAATTTATAAGATATTAAAATATCATTCATTTTATTTAGAATATAATTATCTAAAGAAATAAGAAAAACACATTTGGAAAATGGGAGAAATTTAAGGGGTAGCGGGGGGCAGTAGACAACCCCCTCCGTTCGGATTTAGCATATTACCTTAATTGCCATGCATCATCAATTGTATTTTTGTGTTAATCATTAACTTAACTGTAATATTGTTATGCTAATGATCGAGTAATTTCATATTATTGTAGAGCAGTGCTGTGGAGTCACAATCATATACTGGATTCAGCAATCTTTTCAAGCATGTGATTGTGTCTGGCAATAATTGTGTTCCATCGCAATTTTTTTTTCACGTTGAATTGTCAATGGTAAATGAAATAGGTAAAAGGAGAAATTACAATTGGGATTTTATAATTAAATTAATTAAAATAAAAAAACCTTGAATTTTTGAAATTATTCTTAGAAAAATCAGTCTTTTTTAATAAAAAAATGTGTGTCATCATGATCATAATGCCCCTTGAAATTAATTGTTCAACTTAAAAGCGAAACTTCTAATTTTTTTGGTGTAACCTCGCAATATAAAATTGACTAATAAATTTTGAACCAACCCATTGATAAATTTCTTTTGTGTGACCTGTAAATTATCTTTTAAAAAAACTTGATAAAATGATACTCGAATCTTAATATAATAGTTAGTTGAATGTTAAATTTCATCTTAAATATGATATATAAATCTATTTTATCTCATATATTTATAATTTCAACTAATTCTTTGAGGCCATAATCATCATCATCTTCATCGCGGTAATGCAGTTTGCTGGAGCAATCATATGAGTCAATAATGTCTCAAGTCGTGTCATTTTTATATGCTTGTGGTGTACGTCATCGTTAAGTCATGTATATGACGTAGAACTAGCTAGCTAGAAGCTAGGATTATCATCAACTCAGTCTGAAACAACTTGCATGGCACATTAGTCACACAACCATACGGCAACAACCTAGTAAACAAAAGGCCAACAATCTGTAATGAAGAAGTGATTTTTTTGTTCAAAAAAATTGTTAACAAGAACCAAAATTTTAGGTCCAACTTGCCAACTATCTTAACCCAATGCCAAACAGTCCAAGTCGAAATGTCAAATTGTTGGCAAGGCAACCCATATCCCATGCTATATATATATATATAAATGTGGGCATCAACCCGCGGGCTAAGCCACAAGTTCGCATTTTTGTAGGTTGGGAAAATAATCCTGTCCTAACCCACAGGCCCACAGGTTGAGCCCGTATTACCGGCTCTAATGTTAGCCTTTTTTTCTTTTGGTTTGGATTTGGGAGGTTCTGTTTTTTTTTCTTTGTCTATGACTTATACATGACAAAAACTAAAAGAAACAATTTAAAAAAAAAAGTGCAGGTTGCGGGCTACCCTGCAAAACCGCAACTACGAGTTAGGGTTGGGCATTTCACAACCCGGTGCTGGTTCGGGCCAGCCCGCAACCCATGAGTTGGCCTGTTTTACCAGCTCTGCCCTCCACTAAAGCTCTTGCGTTACCGTTACCAATCAAGGAATCAGAACACCTCTTCTCTTGCTAGCCTAGTATATATATAAGTATATATTGCCTCCCTGCATGGGTCTCTATCTCAATATCCTAGTTTATCTCTTTTTTTTTATTATAATATAATATAGATATATTATATTGATATTTTGTTCTCACTTGATACTTATAATATCTCCTACAAAATAAATTAGGATATGAGTAGATTTTATATCAAAATATTCTTTTATCCTATAATTAATTAAATGAGAGAAAAATATATAAAAGATAATTAAATAAATATAAATTATTAATAAATTTAATCAAATATATCTCAGAATCTACACTTATTTAATTATAAAATAATACTTATCAATTATACTAGTACATCAAGTTTATAAGTTGGACAGATTAATTTGGAGAAAATTGAAAAATATAAATATTTTAAAGTAGCTTATTTAGCTTCCTTAATATATCTAAAAAAGTCAATTTGGTCTTATATTAAGGATATGAGGTAATGTAAGTTAGATAACTAATTTGGAAAAGTTGAGGAAATAAATTAATTTAGTTATTCATACAAAATTTGTGTTGACTTCTTTAAAATACTCTCTTAATCATTTGTATTGAAACTACCTCACATGGAAATGGGCACTCTTTTAACATGTTCAATTAATAAAGATAATTTAGAGAAGATGGCCAAAAAATTTAGAGAAAAAATTATAAATTTAAAAGACACAGTAGATTGAGGTTTTATATTTATAACTTCAGGTCAACCATTAAACTAACCCCTATGTTTAGATCTGGAAGGAGTATAATTAATGACGGAATTCTTACATTGTCACATCCTAGTACGTGTTTGGGACAAAACAAAAAATTCAAAATTTTAATAAAGCACCAAATATCCTTAATAAAATATAGGGAATTACATGATTAGCAAGTTCATATATTTATATTTTGGATGAGTTTGTTTAGTGCTTTGTTTTTGCCCAGATATGTGTTAGTGCTCATCCAAAAAACTTAATTTTATAGTGCATGGTACTTAATTCAAGTTGAAACTTCAATAGCACAACTTCATTGATACTCCATGGTACTGTTATTTCCAGACTCTCATTTCTTATCAACTGAATATGAGATAAACGATTGTACTATAACTATAAATAATTAAAACATGGTTGATTCAGTCAATGTATGGGCCCAACAGGAACGTGGCTCCGTTCTGTCACTGGACTTTTCACACAACCGCCTGCATATTTCAAAAAACAGATTGTATCAATATGCCCACTGTTTTAATGTAAAGATTTGGTTTTTGATAAAGTATGGTGTCGTACGATTCATGTAGCTAACATCACATGGTGAAATAAGGCTTTATTATTATTATTATATACGCACCATTTTGCATCCAAAGGACCAAAGGTACCCCTCATTTCTACTTTTAAAGAAATAATGGAGGAATCTTCTTTTAACTTTGTCCAAACCGGTTTCCAACAAAACGTAAATCAATTCGTTATCTTAAGACAATTATTTAAAGCTGAAAGCTCAACGGTTAATTCTCTGCCTCTCATTTCATACTCTTCCTTCCTACCTAGCTTTCCATAGCACGTGATCTGTTTCTGATCAACGTTGATGTGCTTCATCTAATTATTTGTTATATTAAGGCAATCATACAAGTTTACAAAAGAGTCAGGAAGGGATTAATCCCTCATAGTGTGGTAAAGAAAAGTTTGAACCTCTGTTAAAAGAGATATGTCTACATTTAATGTCCGACAATACCTTAAATTAGATTGTCTCCCATTAAGAGGATACCAATACCTATAATAAGAAGAAAAACTAATCATTCAAGTTGAAAGTTCAAAATGTATAGGTTGATGTTAAATATAATACCTCAATCAATCAATTTGATTTTCTAAATTTGCAAAATTTTTCTTAAACTATTCCTATTGATTGTATATATTAACTGTAAAAGAATAACTTTAATTCTCTAACGTGTGTCATTTAAGTCTTTTAGGACTGGAGGTAATATGTTATATTTATTTAGCATCCTTAGTTTTTTAAAAAAAGTCAACTGGAATTTATATTTAATCCTAAAGGTAGCATGTTATATTTTCTTTAATAGGCTAATTAATGATGGAAGATTTTGCACGACTCAAAGCTTTGGATAGGAAATAATTTCCAATTAAGTTCTTCCTAGTTATATGACATTGTTGTTTTGAACTAATGAAGTATCTTGGGGTTAGAAATTCTCCTGTGACAAAGAAATTCTTGTAATGGAGAACCAATTCAATTCACGCCCAACTTAATTTTTAGCAATTCTTTGTGTGTGTGTGTGTAAATTTATTAGGTGTTTGTAATTGGGGTGTATACGAGTTACATCGTATCCGACACGTGATCACAACTCTCGTCACAGGATAAGGGTTACTACGTCACTCGCAGGTTCGGACAACACGTCCCCTTCTTGACAAGGCACCAACAAAAAATTCCGTTCTCCCGAAACAAAGCAAGTTAGGCCCTCATCCAAAAACCGACACGTGTCTGTTTATCGCGACCTTTTCCGCCAGCTCCGCAGCGAGATTCCCATCGACGGTGGCCTCCGTTCCCGGTTACCGGTCTCCCTTTCTCCCTCACACCGTGCCACCAGCGAATGGATTAGCATCATCTCTCTCTCTATGAGTTCCAATAAATCCCAAATCGGCCTCGCCTTATTTTGTATTCGCTCAGTGTACATGCTTATCTGATGTCCGTGGATGGTTTTAGTTGTCCCGCAAGGTTGGGTTCTCCGTTGCCGGTGGCGAGGATGAGCGGTTTGCCGGTATGATGCCCTGTTTGTTTACTCAGAAATGTTAGATATATTCATCGGGTCTCATGGTCGATCAAAAACCTGGCTCCACAAGAGGGAAAAACTGGCTTCATTTGGTTGATTCCTTCTGATGGTTTCTTCGAATTTGTACTCATGTTATTGGATTGCCAATTGTACGTACAGCTCGTACAGTTATATTTCATTTTTTAATTTTCCTCCTTTATTTCCCTGTCCCTTCGTTGGGTTCTTGAGCTTGTACGGTTAGTGTTTAAGATGGCGACGTTTGAAAGAAATTGAACTATCTTCTGATTCTGGTTATTTCTGGCATTGCGGCGCACTTTTTGAGTGTTAAAAGTGGCGAAAATGAGCATGAGTTTGCAATAAGTTTGTTTCAATGGAATGAATATTGAAGGTAACAAATTAATTGGCATATTACGGATTTTAATTGTTATTCAGCAACAAGGCTAGAGGGTTTGATATCATCACATTATTTTTTATATTAAATTATATTTTCCTTTTTATTTCAATTTACGCGCGCTGCGTGGTCTTTATAAAGATTGGGATGCGAAATTGTTCCAACTTCCAAGTGCATGTCCAAATGAGGTGAGGTACGTTGACAACCATCCCTACTCGATTGGGATGGAAATGGAACCTTTGGCGACGATAATAATATTTTAGGATCCCAAAGCTTTAAAATGTTTTTTAATGATCTTAATTATGTACTTACATTTAAGGGGCAAAAAGGTCAAGTAACCAAAATGTCCATGTTGACTTGAAAACTTGGATAAAAAAAAATTAGCTGCTGAAAATACAGTGATAAAAGTGATTTTAAAGAATAGTTGGAGAAAAACTTCTGGAAAAGCAGGAAAAAATAGCTTCTGAAAACTTCTAACTTTAGTTGAAATCATTTTGAATTAAGTATTGTCTTCATATTTTTAGTAGTAACAAATCCGAGAGTTGATGATTGGGAGCACTTTGAATGTAAAAAACCATATATATCCTTGCTGCAGGTTATATATTCAATGCTAAAAATTAAATAAATAAGCCGCCTGGAGTTAGATAGTGTTGGAATATGTTAGTTCACCCATAGTGGATTAAGGCCCAAGCCCAATTCAAAAGGGTTTCATGGAGAGACACGTGTTATAAAGAGTGATACCCTTTGTGGTTTAAAGGTTACATCTATTCCTATGTAACCATATGTTTAAGGGTTGCATCTATTCCTATATAACCATACGTATACTATATATATAAGGTGTGGGATTAAGGGAGAAAGCTAATGATGATATAATACACAATTCTCCCTCTAAAAGATTTTCTCATAAGAATGTTCTCTTCTCCTCCTCTCTTTGGTGTATTTGCTGTGTAACGTAATCGGGGTCTGCGTCGGTGCTCCGGTTTCGTGTGGGTGCTTCAGCGAGTCTATTGGATTCCAAGTACGTCCAAAATTCTTATATGGTATCAGAGCCAGGTTGTTGTTAATTATGGCCAAAGTAGTTATTGTGGTTATCATATATGTCAGGTATGAATATTCAAGCATATATATAATTTAACATTTTTCTAATTGTTGCCTTAGATGCCAAGTTGCCAATAATGTGTTTTTCTTAGGCATATGAATTTACTCCAGATATATATAGAATTCGAAATCTGTTTATATGGCTATATATATAATCCGTTCCCACGGTTTCCTCTTAGAAATTATGTGACTGAAATAATTGTCTCGGTTTTGTCATGATTTTCTGAGACAAATTTTTATTCCCATATGAATATACAAAACGTTTGTTTATGTAATTATGGTCTTCATATTATGACAGTATGGTATTTGGTGGCCATATTATAATATTATGATGTTATGACCTCAATTTTTTCATTCGCCAAAAGATGTGCTTTTGCTTCCCGAATGAATATGCAAGAGGATTAAGATATTCTTATATTTTTGTTTTCGCTACGTATGAGTTACTGTGTTTGTTTTAGTAATTCATAAAATTTAATTCTAGGTCCATATGAGTTGTGTCTCTCCTGCTTGAGATAGCGTGCTTTAACCTCTAAAGGAACTTGCCATTGGATTTTTTTTTCCCTTCTTCTTTGTTCATGGCCCCATGAAATCATTTGCTATTTATCACTTGCTCGGACAAACTATATGCAAATCAATTTTGATAATTTAGTTTCATTATTCTGTTTATCTAAATAATTCAAAATATCCTCAGTTTCTTGCTCTTTTTTGTTCACACGCGTATGCCATGATCCTGTTCATGATATATGTTTCTCATCTTACGGTATATGCATCTATAGACATAGAGAATATTTATAGAATCCCAGAACAAATGAAAATTAGCGGAAGCGCAAGTTATACTGAGGAAGATTTATCTTTAATTAAGATAGGATTATATTAAAAAAAAACAAAGAAGACCAACCCAAAACTATAAAGAATCATCACAGGAAACTTCCAGTAACGGGAATCCAGGAAGTTCTCTTTCTGAAATTGGGTCACAAGAAAAAGGTATTTTTAGTCCATGAAATTAGTTTCATTATGTGTAGATCTTGAAAAGATGAAGAGATAGACACCAAGAACATGAAAAATTGACGTCAGAAACATCAGTTATGGAGAAGAGAAGAGTCAGGTCTGAGGCGGTCGCTCCACAAGGTCGGTGTGACCTAGCTTCAAGTCAGGGGTGACCAAAAGGAAGCATGACTACACTAGGTTGGTGTATTTGCTGTGTAACGTAATCGGGGTCCGCATCGGTGCTCCAGTTTCGTATGGGTGCTTCAGTGAGTCTATTAGATTCCAAGTACGCCCAAAATTCTTACAGATAGTAAGGATGGGGTGGAGTTTGGGTAAAAGTTAAGGATTCAACTCCTTCTTATGTAACCCATTTTTCATCATAACGTTTTAGAATATATCGTAGCAGTTAATTATTAAAATCATATTTTGAAACCTAAGTGTGATTTTCAAAAGAAAAAATAGGTTTACTTTTTTAATAACCGCAGCAGCAGAAATTATTCTACTAAAATGAACATGTAGTTACGTGACCATTCAAAATAATTATAGTTTCTGAAGCTAGCGTTGAATATATATAGGCTCTAGAAATAGATAAAAATGCGAGCCCTTGAAATATGAAAACTTGACACAAGATGATGTTCTTCATGTAACAGCAATTTATTATCACATGCAACACCACTGCTAGATTACTATATATATATATATATTATACGCCTAACAAAGCCATAAACTATTGATGACTGGACCCCAAAGACAACAATAATCATAAAAAGCACAGATCGAAACCTGCGGCATCCATCCCCCCCCCCCCCCCCGGACCTTTTAAAGACTTCAACACCCTAATGGAAAAGAACAGTGTGATTAGGAATAATATTAGCCAAAGCAATCTCATCGAGATATCAGCAAATGCCACATCCTTTATGCTCCAAATTAATCCTCCCTCCAAAAGATAATGTGGCAGTATAATATTCATGGCAGTAATGTATGCTGCTGCAAGGAATGTGATGCTGATCAACATGCCTATTGATAGCATCCATATCACAGCTTTATTCTTCATAGGAAATATTCCACTTACAAGCAAGAAAGTGACACCAAGTGATTGAAAAAAAGAGACCGTAACAAAAAATAAATACGCCTCGAAATCAACATGGAGATAAGAGGATGAAGCCATAGCTTGTCCGGGACAATACTCGTGACCATCAAGGGTGGTACATTTGAAGAGCTCATTTAATGGGGTGGTATTTTCTTTAGATACTAAACCATGTTGAATAAAGCCACCAGGTGGATTAATCAAAGCTTGAAAGCTTATAGTTGTTATAACAGTGGACACAAGACTTAGATTTCCTTTCATCTCTTTGAGCCATTTATCCTCAAAGCTTCGACCAATCCCCAATCCATCTTAAAATTTTCATAAAATATTTTCGGTCTTTTCGGCGTGGTTGATCAATTTCAAATCCTTCATTTTCGGCCTTTGTCAACATGTGTTGTAATTCACATATTTCAAAGTCTTTTGAACTTTGTTGCATGATATTGTGGCTGTAAAGCCTATTCTTTTCTTTAAATTTGCTACTTTCTTATTTCTGGAATTGACAGCAGATAGCTTACCACCTAAATAACAAACATGATCGTAAAGTATTCAGTCAATTATGATTTTTTAATATCATAATCTTTTCATGTTGTGTTCTTAAATAATCATGAAGTTATTAATATAAGAACTAATTAGTTGTTACATGATAATATATATATATATACACGCACACAATCCCTTCAATCCTATATATATAAATATGTATATCTCAAGCATATTCTAAAAGGAGTCTTGGATCCATTTTATGAATAAATTATTTTATAGGCTTGTTGAAATTAAAAAAAGCATCATTTTTCACGTACTTTCCTCATTTTTTAATTTAATACCTGGGTGCTTTTCTCTTTTAATTAAATCATTTAACATTACTATGTTAGAATCATCATCAGCCACCGTTAGCAGGTATTAAGAGAGAAAAGCACAAAGGTTCCAAATTGAAGGAAAGCACCTACAAAATGGTTTTCCTAAGCATAAAATACGTTTTCCATGTGTGCCTTATATTGGAAACTATGATATATGGCTAACAAGAGATGGTAGAAAATAATATGATAGTGAAAGAATATCGTACCTCAACGCGCTTCAACATGATAGCTAAATGGAAAATGGTGTACCCAGCCCAATCAGGGCGCGTAAAGATGGGAGAACGAGGATCGCCTGCAGTAATATTGGCAGTGGTATAGTCCAATTTCATCAAAGTTTTGAGAGTCTCTAAATGGTTGTATGTGACACACATGTGAAAAACAGTGGTTTTGTCTTGGTCACGAGGACATAGAGACTCAGGGCTTGGTATGATCATCTTTTGCACAGCCTCTATTCTCCCTCTCACAGCTGCATAGTGCAGACGAATCCTTCCTTCTTCGTCACCATTCAAGCATAGATCATTGAGCAGTTCCATGACGACGTGGATGGGACCCTCTGCAGAAGCCAAGTGATGGAGGGCTTTTCTTCCAGAAGAATCCGCTCTAATGGCGAGGCCATGATTGTGATTAAGAAAAACCTCTGTGAATCCATCATGACCAAGCAGTGCTGATACGTGTAAGGGAGTTTGACGGCCATCTGGAATGTTGGCAAGGATTATATTGTTGCGTCTCGCTGTAACAATTCCTCCAAAGTTTCTGCATCCCCACGCCATGCTGCCCGATACAGAACTTCCATTGGGTCCTCTACGTTGATAAGTTCCACCTCTGGCCTTCCATCGCTTGCGTTGTGTGCCATCTCTAGCGTTGCATAATGCATCACTACTCGGTATACCCTTTATATAGATGCCTAGTTATAATAGTCTCGCTTACCGCCATTTTTTTGTGTCATACTCTCTCTCTCTCTGTTTTTTTTTAAATCAAGAGTTTTTCTTTAAGGCTTGGAATGTAAAGGACTTTTCCCTCTAATAACAAGTGATCTTCCTAGGATTCAAATTTTTTGTTCTTCTCCTTTCTTCTCCTTACCGAGATTAGGCCACTTACAACATCAGCCAACTTGGTCATTCTTTCTTGGGCCGCCTTTTCTAATATTACCAGAAAAAAAAAACTGACATAATAATATAAGAGTTAGATAGTTAATTTACATAAATTGAGCAAATAAGTTAGTTATTTAAAAAAAATGTGTCTTGACTTCCCTAAAATAATGTCATGTGTGAAAAGTTTCTTGTAAGAAGATCCACAGAAAATAATATTTTTTTCCTTCAATAATTTTCCTGAGGAACAATATTTACTCACGGATATTCTAAGGTAAAATCTTCTCTCAGAATTTTCCGGGACAAAGCAACTTTTCATACAATCTATTTCTCCCTCACACTATGTTAAAAAAAAAATTGCTCCTGTTCAAGGGGGGTCGGTTTTCAATTATGATGTTAATAATTCAATGTACGCAACTAATTCATTGGTTAGATGATGGCAATAATTCAAGCTGAAAATTCAACTATGTTAAATGCTTCTCTTCTTTCAAAACCCCCCCCCCTCTGTTTTTTTTATCATAATTCATTGGTTGGATGAAGATAATAATCCAAGCTGAAAATTCAACTATATGTTAAATGCTACTCTTGTTTCAAACCTCGGTCTTTTAATATTTTAATTTATTGATTAGATGAAGGTAATACCCCAATGGAATTAAGGCTATGTTGTTGTTGATTGGATGAAGGCAGTAATTCAAGCTGAAAAATATACCAATGTTAAATGTTTCTCTTCTTTCGGACCACTCATCTTATCATACTTCATTGGTTAGATGAAGGCAATAATTCAAGCTGAAAATCCAACTATACCACTCTAGTCCATATTATAAATCACTTATAACTTATTCTCACATATCAAAGAATGTATTAAATGGATAAATTTTTCTAAATTTAACTTTATTAAAGGTTCTTGCTCTCTGTATTTACAAATCATCCTCACCCCTCTTCTCTTTCTCTTTCTAATGAGAACTAAATAAGGGTAAATTAGAAAACTGTAATTAAATACCTTATAAGTGGCTTATATTTAGGACAAAAATTTTTTTCCTACAAGCGATTACATATAATAAGAATTAGAATGGTATGCTAAATGCTTCTCTTCTTTCAAACCTCTGATCTTTTCTTATTATAATTCATTGGTTAGATGAAGGAAGTAATTCAAGCTGAAAATCCAACTATGTTAAATGCTTCTCTTGTTTCAAACCTCTCTTGTCTTATGATAATTAATTAATTAGATGAAGGCAATATATCAAGTTGAAAATTCAACTATGTTAAATTCTTCTCTTCTTTCAAACCTCTCTTATCAAAAGTGATTGTTTAATTACGAGATAGTTGACTCTGTAGTCAAAAGTCGTGAGACACAAGGGACGCATGCCTTTTTTATATGCTTGATTGGAGGCCTCATATAATAATATGAAAATGTGGATACAGTCACTTTATTGGTGTCCTCTTTTTTCTTAAAGCATGTTAAAATATTACAAAGGTGGGATTGGAGATCGAGGCTTTAACCCACCTCTTGTTTGTTATGTGTCAACTCTATTTTTCATCCTAAGGTCTGTCTCTGTTTCATGAAGTGGAGGAAATTGGAAGTACTTTAACTTAGCTGGCATTAATATTAAATAGTCCATTTCTAATTTTTATTCATCGAATAAATCAATTCATTAGATGAAGTTGCTAATTTGCTCTTGGGTATCTTTTACTTATAATTAAGACCAAGAAAAATTGGTAATAATTTTTGTTCGTAATTGAGACTGGAGGGATTATGGCCTTGGATGGATAGTTTTCTATCTCTCTCTCTCTCTCTCTCTCTCTCTCTCTCATATTTCCTTCTCTTCCTACCTTTCTTTCCTCAAACGTCAGTCAGTTTCTGGTTAATTTTGATACGTGCGTGACACTAATTAATTGGTTAAATATGAAGGACAGTTGTTGATCAAGTTTTGAAAGTTCAATACAATAGTGCTGCTAATTAATTAATTGATCGTTCTCCATGGTACTCTTAATTCCAACCTCTCATTTCTTATCAACTATGAGGAGAGAAATGATTATATCATTATATAAATAACTAGCACTAAATCCCCGCGCGTTGCGCGGAGAGCATTTTCTACCTAGCATAATCTAAACATCAACGAAAGTCAACCAAAAATGTTAACTTCATTACTAAACAACATCTGAACATTCAACAATAGCCGTACAAGAAATTATAACATTCCACAATATCCTCTACTAATATCAGCTTACATGTTCCATTACAATAGAACTAAACTGAACTATGTCATGCACAACTTATATGTCATTAACCAACATCTAGAAGTTTAAATCAACAACCCAAATTCCTAAACACCTCCTTGTACACAACATTTTTTGTAGTGCCACCTTTATCTTCATCATTTGGAGGGACATATATCTTCAATCCACTCATGTTTTTAACCCTAGACAGTGCAACATATAATTGACCATGTGTAAATATAGGCTTTGATAAATATAACCCAACATTACGAAGAGATTGACCTTGACTTTTGTTGATTGTCATTGCAAAGCTGAGGATTATTGGAAATTGTCTCCTCCGCATATGGAATAACCATATACTTTCAGAAGGATTCATGTCCATCTTGTGGATTAACACATTCTTATTGGGATTTGATCCATTCAATGTGATTGCCTCAATAATGTTCCTTCCAAGCTTTGATATGCGTAGCCTTGTACCATTGCATAACCCTGAGGATTGGTCTATATTCCGTAACAGCATAATCGGAGCTCCAACCTTCAATGTAAGTTTGTGTGGGGGCAATCCAGAGCTATTAATTGTATGCAGGAATTCAGGGGTGTATAAATTGTCAAAGCTATCACTGTCCTCAGTAGATTTACAAACAGAGTCACAACTAAGGAAATCATGATGTTGTCCTGGCAACAAACTGCACATGTAGTTATTAATTTGGCTCACCATCTCTATGGTTGGTGCAAGTATTGCTCGATCATTAAAGTAGGCATTGCTGCCTAAATTTTCTTCGAAGTTGCTGTAGGTAGCTGATACAATTGAATGTATTGGATTTGTGGAAGGGGGCACCAATAAATCTTGAGGGATCTCAATATTTGCAATACCATCTTTGGATGAACCTAACTTACCATCACCAACGTCTAGAAGCCATTTGCTAAACCATGCTACTTTCATAATCGCTTCTTCTGTTTGGCCTTGCATCAACCTCATGTTTTTGGTTAGGTGGAAGATGGTGCAATGGTCCCATAGAGGAGAGGAGCTGATGCATGCATTAACAATAGTGGCTCTAGAACTGATTGAACCATATTTTTATATAAAATTTTTATGATTAATTTGGCATTTTAATTTATTTCCTAGGACATTATTGCATTATTAAACACTAATTTGAGTTAAGGACATTTGTACTGAATTAAGTGTAATTAAGGGCAAAATAGTCATAATTGTTTAATTATTTATATAAATGATTCCTTAAACTTTTGATGCTACTTGTGCTTGTATTTGCATTGTAGGTGTGAAGGAACAAATTTTGATATTTTTGAAAGAATGCAATTGGGTCAAAATTAATATTTTTTAAGATTGAGGAAAACTGCAAAAAAAGGCCCCATAAATTCTGAAAATCTCAAATCTGTGAAGAAAAGGGTCAGTGAAAAAATTATAGAAGAGTACCCATAAGATTCAAAATTATAGCTATTCCCATAAGGTTTCGGAAGTTTCAGTGCAGTTCCTCCTGAAGAACATTTTAAAACTTTCATATAAGTCCCTGGTCAAAACTTTTTGACCAGGGACATAGTTTGCAGTTTGGGCTTTTTCTGAAAAAAAAATGAAACAGAGACCCGAGACGCTGGACCCGATCTGGAATAGAGGGAGTGATATTGAGAAAGAGGAGCAGCGCCGCACAGATATCCTTCATCGCATCAGCTTCTTCACCTCACATCATCATCAACGTCGCTGGCGGCGTCCATCTCCACCACCAACGTCGCCAGCGACGTCCGCAAAGCCTCACCGTGAACAGAGTTGAGAACAGACGACACAGGATGCATTGGCTGAGCAAAGAGAAACCGAACCAGAGAGCTGGGGGGGGGTTGGCGATCGGACAGAGAGCTGAGTGTGAGGAAGAGAGACGCGAGCTGAGAGTTTCAGAGAGGAGAGTGCTGAGTCTTAACCATCACAGTCATTAACTTCCATTAGCAATTCCTCTGTTTCCCTTTCTTTCACAGCACCGGAGAAGACACCAGGACCACCACCACAGTCCTCTACATCACCACTGAACACCATCTTCATCATCATTGCCTTCCACCTTCACAATACCAACATCACCGAATAGCCCCCACTTTCCCTCCTCCAATTATTCTGTTTCTTCATTACCAACCACGTCCCTCTTCACTATTCCACTGTTTTCTCTGTTCTCAATTTTTTTTTTTTTACCACAGACCAGCTTCATTCTTCCTCTTTCCCATTAAGTCAACACTTCCATTGGATTCCATGACAATTTTGTTTGGGCAATTGATTCTGGAGATGGCAGTGGCTATGTGAGTACCTGGGCTGGGCGATGTGAGTACCGAATAGCCCCCACTTTCCTTCCTCTTTCCCATTAAGTTCAAGGAATCATTTGCCCAAACAAACTTGATATCCAAAATACGTAGGTAGTACAATTCACCTGAGCTGGGCGATGCATTTGCGATTCTACCTACTGAGAATCCTTTCTTCCGTCTCTGCCATAGCCTTTTATCCCTCTTATAAACATAGTGATGCGGAAACTCTGTATATGTAAGTCCAGCAGCAAAATCATCTTCTCTATTCTTTTTCATCCATGACAAGAATTGTGATTCAGATACTCGTGGCTTGTCCAACAACTCAGACACATCATCAGTATTAGAATATATAATGAATTGTTGATTGGGTAAGTGGAAACTTAACCTTTCAACTGATGGAGACCTATAGTGTATTGGAAAGCCAAATATTCTCCATGATCCTTCACAAGCAGATATGTACCTACAGTTGTAATATTGTTGGATCTCATCAAGTAAGACATCACCATTTTGTTTGTTGGTGTTGTCAAAAATTCCAGCCACAACTCTATCATTGCCTTTGCTAATGTACTTGAATAAGTACTTAATTGCAGTAGACTGATTGCATCTCTCAACATTAATATGAGCTTGAAACATCTTAAGAAGTATAGGATTGTATGGCACAATAGAACGATTATCCAATTCTATCCCTTTAACTTTAATTGTTCTACCATCATCCCTTCGCCTGTATGTAGGGTAACCATCTTCATCAACAGTTGTTTGATCATTAAACCTTTTGGGAAAATGCTTGGTACATTTTTATCTTTCATGCATGGTGATTTAGGGTTGTTGGAACCACATGGACCATGGATCATAAATTTCTTGACCAACTCATATAACATGGGTGATGATTCTTTGTCTGGAATTTTTGCAGTAATAACCTTGTTGATAGCATCTGGAGATGAAATCTTGTCATGTGGATGTAGAAAAAGCAGTATATGAGCATGTGGAAGACCACGCTTTTGAAATTCTATGGTGTACACCTCTGGAAAACAAATTTGCAGACATAAGATTAAAAGAGAAATAAAGTAAACTTTAGGGTCATAAAGTATAGGATCTAAGTATACCTGCACGTATTGTCCCGAATATCTTCTTTTATCTGAGTGTCTTCATAAGTCTCTGTAATTTAAGCCTAAAAATTTGGGAAAGCATATCAGGCCTGTCTGAAGGGTTTACTGAGTGTTCTTTACATAATCTCTTAATCTCTGGCCATGCAGGATTGCAAGTAAAAGTGAGGAAGATATCTGGATATCCAGCCCATCGACATATGGCCATTGCATCTTGGTAGTTTTGAAGCATATACCTAGCTTCTCCTGTGAATGTGGCCAGCAATATTATTCATTTTCTAGTTGCAGAGGCACTTGTTTCACCTCTAATAACTGCATCAGATAGACCTTGGTACAAATCAACCCGTAGTTCATTTTGGTGGGTTCGAATCCAATGTAATCTTTGGGCTTCAAGCATTGTGTATCCATCAATTATGAATTGTTGAAGTAATCTACCTGAATGAAGGAGCAATGAAATTTCAGCCTCTCTTGTCATCAACCTAAAGGCAAAAAATTCCCTAATGCTTAGCATCTTCCTGGTCTTTGTTGTTGATAGTGTTTCCTCTCGATGTTGGATATCATCTCTGTAACCATCTTCACCAAAAGGGAATAGAATAGGATATTGTAGTAGTAAATATGAAGCATGCAATTCATTGATGCGCTTGGGATAACCTGATTGTTTTTCTACAATGATATCTCTGACATTGAAAGACATGTCTATGTCACCAACAACTAATGCTGCGACTTCAGAAGCAGTTGGGACATTATATATCCGGCCATCATGGTGTCTGCTGCTCAGCAAGCATAGCTTCATGTCATTGTTGCCTTGGTTCTTAACGTTTGATGAAGCAAAACAATATTGTTTCACAAATGGATTAACATCATCAAGTACTCTCTTTATGTCTGCAACGATCTCAGCATCAATTGTACACTCTTTCTCATGTTTGCTGTTAAGAGTAAACAGGTCAGTATTGTACCAAGGCAAGACACAAGAAGATGAATATTTGAAAATAAGTTGAGTACATTAATAAATTACCTGACTGCCTCAATTCTATTCCTAACTTCATTTTCTGTATCATAAATATACAGTTGAGAGTAGACTGGCCGTGCACCTTCCGGGGGTAATAGGCTACCAATTCTATGGTAGTTCATTCCAGAAAGTACAAAGGAATATGGTCCCTTGCCGGAGTTCTTTGAGTGATCAATTTTACCACCCATTGAAGTGAAATAAAACATGTTGTTATATTGCCTTATGTTATCATGGAAATTTCTTGATTTGGTCCAACTCTTGTCATAGAACAATCTATATAGTGTATTTGGTGGTGACTTCATAATTGGTAGTTGGACCTTTCCTTAGAGGCAGCACATCGTGAAGGTATGTGCAATCCTCTTTTTGGTGTCTTTTTTAGCTCTTTCATTGTACCAGAATAATGCACCACAGTATTTGCATGCATGTATAGGGTCCCCTTCAACTAAATAATCTGACATAGGAGAATAGTATATGAAGGGTGTGAGTTCAGATTTGAAGATTGGACAGGATTAATGGATGAAGTAGGGCAAAAAGTAATACCTTCAGATTCAGTAGTCTTGTATCCACAAGTCCCCATAAAGCTGTCGTTTTCAAAACTGGTAAAGCTTGTAAACAGTTTAAGATACCTGCATAATAGAATTATTTGACATGCATGAGTGGCTGTTTAATGTATGGTTTCAAAATGGTTGACATATACAACCAAGTAAGTCAGTAAAAAAGGAACTAACATACCTAGATCTTCATATGAAATAGAGGAGGCATCATCATTTTCATTGCTTTCATTGAAGTCCAAATCAAATTCAATGTCTTCATAATTCACTCCTTGGACTGTATATGAAACAATGGCATTTATATGGAACGATCAAACTTAAATGTGACAATGGCACCCTATATGCAAGTAAAAGGTTCAATGTATATATTTTTTTCTGTACCTATTTTCATGGCATCTGAATTGTTCCTGTCTACTATCATTTTTTTGGCTGTAGTCTTGTACCTTTGTGAGGTCTTCAAATCTGAAGCTTTAAACTGGGCTATGGAACTAATTGCCTTTCTTTTTTGTCCTTGTTCATTGGGGTTTTCTAATAGTTTTTGTTTATAGTAAGAAATAACCAATGAGTTTGATTAATGGTTGTGGGAAGTAAATATATTCTATTAATCTCTTTGTAAACAGTATAAGATATGAATGAAAAACCTGGTAATCCCCTTGGCACGCAATTTTCAGTTGTTATAAATTGTGGAACTAAATCTTTCTTGCATTTTCTTTTCTTAGGTACTGGAGCAGTGGTGTCATCATTTAGTAGTCCCTTTAACCTAGCGCTTTTCCTCTTCCATATATGTTGCAGTGGTGGTACACATTCAGCTGTGAAAATAATGAAGGAAAATATTCACATATTGTTCTATAGTGTAGGCCAAATGGAGTTAGTGTATAAGTAGGTACCTGATGAAGATTGTCCTGTGAATCTGCTAGAAAGGTCAGAGGCAACATTTGTTAGGTCCCTTAAGATTCTTTTTCTCTTCTGCTCTTTACTTGAAGACAAAGCCTGTGACGGTTGTGTGCAAGACTGAAGAGGTTGTTGCTGGACCTTCATGTTAGAAGGAGTTGCTGCATTTTCCTTGTTTGAAGATCCCATTTGCTGCATTTTCATGTCCTGGAAGATTCTGTTACTGCAATAACAGAAAATATATTATGCCTTGCTGTAATAAAAGAATGTATAAGCATGTTAATGAACGGATATAAGATACTGATATACCTTGTATGCCAATGATGAGCAGCTTGTGTGCATAAATATAAATGGCAGAAGTTAAAAGCATTTAGGTTTTTTTGAGAGTCTTTGTATAAGGCTATCTTGCTTTGGTGTCTATAGTGCCTAAGCATATGGGAATCCTAAAAAACGTCTTAGAAGCTAAGTATGAATAAGACAAGAGTTGGGACCACATTAATATAAAAAAATATTGTTATATTATAATGCATTATATTAGGTTGCCATTGTTCCTTGTCTATATGCATATCTTGTATGAATTAGTGTCGCAAATTGGAACCCAGAAATGTACTCAGGATTTGTTTTAAGTAAATATAGTTTTGAGATTTTGGGTAAAGTTGAATAAATGACAAAATAGGTTATCAAGATTATGATTTAAATTGGGAAGCTGAGATGAGCATAGATTTATGACTTGACAGAATAATGTTGATGGAATGATTCTGCATAACATTGCAAATCATGTCTTGTAAATAGCAAGTCATTAAAGATGGAGAATTGTTAATCCATTTTTGAAAACGGAGGACTTGGCAAGTCATCATAGTTGGTTCGAGGTTAATCCATATTTGAATAAGGAATGGACATTTTATTTGATAACTGACCTAACTCATTACATCCAATGTGCAGGTTAATATGCGATAACTCTAATGCTTGTCAATAGACTTGAGACTTCAATAGTTAATATCGATGATCTGAAGCAGCACAGGCCAGTGACTTGACGAATTTGTAAATACCATCAACTATGAGTTAAGATATACTTGATTATGGTCAATTTATTCACGTAGACAGACATATAGTATATGATATAAAGATGTATGTAATAACTTCAATATAAGGACATTGCAGCAAAGTGAGAGGAGAATGAAAAGATTCATTGGAATTAAAATTCGTAGCGAGTAAAAGTGCAAACTGAAGTACAAATGATGATTTGAAATTTAAACCTAAGAGTGGAAATAAAGTGCTTGAAATTAAAGTGAAACATAGTGATGCGTGTGGGTGTTAATTAATTTTTTCGTTGACAACAACACCCAATATCGTGACATGTCTATTTCTTTTCTTGCTTGACAATTTTAAGCATCCGACTGTTTGGAATTGAGGCAGATGGAATTTGTGTTGTGGGAGAATCCTCAATCTCCAAAACAGCTCTTTTCATTGCAGCCTTTTTCTTTCCCTTAGGAGGAGCAGGAGTAGCGTTTTGAGATAGCTGTATGGAAAGTAAATCTTTAGCCTCAACTGTCCCTCCATTAGCATGAGATACTTGATGAGAGGCATCTTCCTTAGATGGTGGGTCATCATCAGGTATTGCATCAGGGACTTTGTTAGATGATGCATGTTTAGATGCTTCATTGAACTGCTCATTCAAGTCCTCACATAAGGTGTATTGCTGGACACTAATGCTAGACCCAATATGCTTCCCATTGTAGTCATTTCGTTTAAGCTTTAACAGCATCCTCTTTCCCACAACAAAGTCACATTCGTCTGGGAAATCATATTCGCGGTCTTGCTATATCATGAAATCATCTCAGTCAGCATACAAAAAAATTCAGAATGATGTGGATCAAAGATTGCTGTAGTAGTAATAGAAAGTAGCAACAATAATTGTCCCATACATTTTTTAAGATCTGTTTAAGTTCTGCGACAGATTTTTCTAGCAATTGTGCAGCAAGTTTGTCCCAAAACACAACAGAAGCACTTCCAGTATCATCAACAATAGAGTAGTGAATTTTCAGCTTGTTCATGTATAGAAATATGTTATTCTTGTTACTTTCAAGTGTAAGTTAATGACAAGAATTAATTGAATAGATAAACTTACTTAGGTTCAATTGAGTCTGGCTTTTTTTTACAGTTTGGACAAACCAACATGTTACCCTCATCTCTAGGCTTAGAGGCACACTTGGAACAACCATCATAGGTCCATCCATGTCGAGTTTCCAGCTTCTGAATTAGACCGTTAACAACAAAACTTGCTCCCTGTGAGAAATAAGGCAGTAGCATTAATTGATTTTTGTCATATGATGTAAACATTGACTAGTAAGCTAATGGGCTGTGTAAAAAAGTGTACAATCTTTCTGGTCTCCAATCTGGGAGATTGATATCCTGTAATTGTTACGCTTAATGCTAGAGCAAGATTGTTGACTTGATTGTGTTGGTATGACCTGGCTTAAACTTGTAGTTATAGGTGAGGATTTGTCTTTGGCACTGAAACGAGATATATTTAGTGGCAAGATGATTAGTGGGTGTAAAACTATCTTCAATGATACTAATTAACGTTCCATACATTATTTAAATATAAAGTAGGCTAAATCATGTGACCTTTGAATCATTTCTTTAACTTCAGGTATAGGTGGGTTGAATGAAACTCTAGTAGCATTGAAGGAACTACAAACTTCAGGTATCCCGGTAGAGAACAAAATATTAATAGAGTAAGATTAGTAAGGCATAAGGTATATATATAGTAAGGCATAAGGTATATATATAAATGATAATTTGAAACTATATAATACATATGGCTGATGAGAGAAGGAAGTAAAAAGTTCAACAAAGCAATCTGACCATCTTCTGACCAGCCAATCCTTGCAAGATTGATAAGCACTACAACTGGATTGTCCATATTCTCAAGCTGTGCCATGTAAGCATTAGTGGAGCATTCATCAAATAAAACACACCCCACCTCATTGTCACTGGCATAATGATTAAATAACGTTTAGTCATCAATTTTATAATAATGTAACATGATAATTAGTGTTAATCTGTGATGTACTTCAATAAAAATACTTAATATCAGTCAGTATCATTTTCATCTTCTTCTTTGTGGCATTGTCCCTTCGATACTCCTCTAGAGGCCCTATAGTTTTGACAAAAGCAATGACATCTGATTGGAAAAAGAAGCCCAAAAGTCAAGAAATTGTATAAAAATATAATAACCTTGATTCAAGGAAAAGCAATGGTTATACCAATAAGGAAGTCAGTGAAATCTCTTTCTTCAGTCTTCAAGATTTCAGGAATTGAAACGAAAGAGAATGCATTAATTGGTATATCAGCTACTTCTTCACGCACAAAGGTCTACTGAGTGAAACGGATTTTATACTGATGCCTTGTAGCTTTGTATTGGCTTGCATTCTGAGACACCACAAAGTTAGCAATGAAATAGGTCTTCCCTTCAGTTAAAGACTGGTGGAATCTGTCTTGAACATCCATGCGGATGAAGGTAGCTTGGATTTTGGACCCCTGCATATCATAGAAATCAGATAATGGGATGAATTTTTTTTTTGAAAATAATGATACAACCATAGACGAAGTGAATGTTAAGCAATTAATCAACCTCCTCATCAACTAAAATCATAGTTGTACAAAATAATTCGGAAGGAGATGTCTTTTGGTAGACATTCCACTTCCTAAACACACGAACAATGATTGTCCATCTGTCAGTCCTATCATGAACTTCTTTGAGCAATGAACGACGAGACATATTGAAGGTGGAAGTGGGAAAGGAACTTCAGTGAAGTAGGAACTGAGAGTAAAAGGAGAAGAGAAGTTAGTAAGGAGTTGGTGTGAAGGACTACAAGGGCTTGCATCTTATTTATGTAGTATGTATGCATGGCCTTTGGTGGGAATTAGGTTGCATTGTACCTGGGTTGAAAATGTGTTGAAGTTTGAAAGGTTGAGTTCGAATTTTGGGAATTTTTTGTGTTCCCTCCAGTTGGAACAGGACAAATGAAGCATAACAGCCTGAATCAATAAAAAGGATTGAGATATTTAATTGATAAAATGAATAACAGGATGATAGGGAAATGTTATTATCTGTGCCAACTGATAATAACTTGTGAAGAGGATTTGAAATATGGTTGGATACTATGTTGAACCATGGCAAGATGAAGACATAACAGAAAAAGGTGATTATAAAGCAAAAAGTTGGTTAAATAGCAATTAGGAAAAATGACATAAAGGATGGTGAACAGGTCTGGCTTATCTGTTAGCTTGTTACAGTGACCTACATGTGGAAGAAAACTGAACCAAGTTAATGACTGTATGAAATAGGTAATGCAGCCAAGAGTGATGGTCAACAGTATTGATTGCATAGGTATCTGGGTGGAATGACCTACATGGTGAATAAAGTTGTAGGAAGTTAATGACTATCACAAAAACAGGTAATGCAGACAATAATGACAGTATGAGTGCTTAATAAAGCATGATCAAATGGTGAAAGTATTTGAATATGAGTTTAAATGGTTTTTCAAAAAACTGTGAAGAGAGATGCTGAGACAATTTGAATTGTCAGTATTGCAGGATGAAGCAAAATGGGAAGGAGAAGCAAGACAAATAAGAAAATGACAAGAGAAGCTGAGTATGGACGAAAATGGATTCAAATGAAAAAGGATGCATTAGTTGGAAAATAGAGAAATGTAATAGATAATAGCAGAGTCAAGCCAACCTTTTTATATAGACAGACATACAGAGCACAAAATGGTCATAACCATCTGTACTGTTGGTTAAATAGGAACCAGAACAAAGCATAAAAAGGATGGTCAACATTTCTGAATAAGTATTTAGCTTTCACCAGTGGCGTACATATGGAAGAAACCTGTAGCAAGTTAATGACTGTAAAAAATAGTTAATGCAGCCAAGAAAAGGAATATGAGGGCTTCATAAAGCATAACCAAATAGTGAAAGTATTGGGAAATGAGGTTAAAGGAAGTAAAAAAAGTGCAGAAGGAAAAGGTAACAGAGTACTGTCAATATTTAAGATGAATTTAAAAATAAGAAGCGTCATAATGAAACTGACTATTAAAAGGGAAAAAGCAATTTACAATAATGTATAAAGCAATACTATTTGAAGGAACAATGGCCTTAAGCACACCAAAAAAGTTAACTATTAAAAGTGGGATTGAGATACGCACTGATGGGAAAATTCATACACCAAAAGGAAATTAATTTGTTAACATAACAGAAAAATGAAAGCCAAGGTTAGGAAAGTATTGGTGCAACTCTAATATTGAAGGTAGTTTGAGCTAACAACTGTAAAGTAAAAGCATACTCCATGGATAAAAGTATATAAAATTGATGACTAAATGCATCTATAATCAAGTAAGATTGGGCACTAAGGAGGTCAAAATTATAATCTGTTGAAATAAATAGTGAGAGCAGAGTGTAAGTGAGAGATTGACATAGTGGTTAGGTATCCCCTATAATATGGTCATGTGGGTTCACAGGTCTACAAATCAAATAATAATTGAGGGTGATATGTTGACAGCTATTAACCAAAAGTGATTTGTGATCCCACATGAGATACAAATAGAATTTCTGGAAAACGTAAAACAGAGGACAATTTCAGACATGTCAATTTATGTTGCAATTTGAGTTGACTGCCAGGGAATGAACACACCTTTTCATAGTCTGAATATAGACAAGAAAGTAAGTCAGTTTCATGAAAGTAGTTAAAATATTAGGCACATAAAAAAAAGGAAATGTATAAATTATGATTCTTAATGGAAAAAGTGGAACATAACTTGACAAAAATTACCAACAAATCAATTACCTATACTGTCATATGAAGAAAATCTAAATTAGCGTGCATACCAATGAATATATACAACAGGTAAAAACTAAAAGGTAAAAGCAAAGTCATTTGACTATAAGAGGTACCAAATCACCAGTGATTCTATAAACCACCAAACGTAGGAACTTCTATCTCATAATTACTGTGAATAACATTAGGAGGTATGAGTGAGTGAGTTCGTGGAATTTTCACACAGTGCGTTATATAGGGTATGCGCTCGTTGGAGGGAGAATCAAGTCTCAAGAATCCGTATAACCTGTGGCACCATAGAAGTATTTGAAGAATTAGGAACAGATGAAATCGAACCTATAATAGTGACAGCAGAAATAGACCAGGTAAAGGCAGGATCTTTTAATTTTTATCACACCAGATTTGTTCTATTCTGGTGCTTGTATGGTGTAATTAGGAATCACGGACTCCTCAATCGTAAGTGGGAAGCTGCAGACGTCTATCATTTCAGCTACAACATACTGAATGCAATGATAATCGAAGCATACAGGCCATACATGTGGGTGCAGATGGAAGAAGGTGAGTATGACAGAATGATATTTGTTAACTTATGGTGCAACACTTACATGAGGATAAGTCCGATCAGCATAAGGCGTTCTGGTCAAAACGTCCAACGGGTATGGCGCCGGCGAGAACTGGTGGAAGTTCATAGGATCGAAGAGGACTTGCGGTTGCCATCAAGTGAAGAGCTAGGGTCTGAGCTCGGCTTTGTCAATGACGAGACGGAGGGGACAAACTAATGAGGAGTTAAATCTAATAAACATTCCTACCTTTATTATTTTTGATACTATCCTACTATTACTTATTCTAGAATTACGCACTTGTCGGTTACGCACTTATCAAACTCTCTTGTCGGTTTACGCACTTGTCCATTTATTCTAGAATGCGTCTCAACCTGTCTGGCCCATTAATGTGCATGCGTTGTAGTCCATGTATCTATGACAATCCATTTGGTAATGAAAAATCTTGTCATCTTGCATATTACTCGTCTGTGTGTTTAACTTGGCCCAACAAACTTTCAGGAACTTGAATACTTGTTTGGATCGACGTCGAAATAAAAAAACCAAATTGTCGCAGACCCTACTGTAGATTGAAACCCAATATATATGAATTTTGATATTATGTTATATTCATAGTGGTCAGAACTGGGTATAAACTCATAATGCTCTGAACCACGTTAATGTTGAAAAACTAAGGAAAAAAAGTGGGTATATTCCATTTCATATTTATTTAATTTTTTAAAGAGTCTTGCATCTATCTGTTTAAGAATACAAAGGACAACATCTGAAGGCATATACAACTGGAAAATACCAACTATACTAAAAAGCACAGAATAATTAGATGAACAATTGTGATGTGCATGAAGGTGTACGAATACAACTGATAACTGGTTCAACATGAGCATGGGTGATACAACCGGAAAGTACCAAGCTCTATTAATAACATATAACAGAGGACTACTGGAATATCATGAGGAAATGTGATGTCCAAGCATGGCCATGGTTAAGTAATAGAAGTTCCCTGCAGGCTGAAATGTAGTGGGATGATAGACCTTTTTGTGACAACAGATGCAGGCACACATATTCACCGTCCCAATGTGGGTTGAACAAATCCTACAAAAAGTTTTTACAAAGAGACGTAATAAGTAAAATATTTACATATTTATTTTCCCTTATATGATGATTTTATGGACGATATTTGCGTTTAATATAATAAATTTGGGTGTGATTGATAAATAAATATTGTTTTTGGAATAAACAGCATTTACAAAAAAATAATTAAAAAAACAAAAAAATAAAAAAATAAAAGTACTGTAGCAGCCACCGAGCACTGTAGCAAGCCGCCAGCACTGTAGCATGTCAACGGCACTGTAGCAACCGCCAGGGGAATAGTAAAAGTACTGTAGCACACGTTTTTCCCCCCTATAAATAGAGATCAAGGCCAAGCTCAAAGAGGAGGAGAAGAAGAGAAGTAGAGGTTTCCTTCTCCGACAGGGAGAGGCCCTTCTCTGACCGAGAGAGATCTTTCTCTAACATTTTTGAGTTCTTTGTGTTTTTTTTTAGATTTGATTTCATGTATTGCATGCCTCCATCTTGGAAGGCTTAGGATTTTATTACTTTTTGCATGCCTCTATCTTGGAAGGCTTAGGATTTTATTACATTTTGCATACCGCCTACATGGAAGGTTTTACCTCATAAATGGACGGATAGATTTCTTCATGCCTCTATCTTGGAAGGCTTAGGATTTTATTTTGCATACCGCCTACATGGAAGGTTTTACCTCCTGAATGGACGGCTAGATTTCTTCATCTTTCATTCATCTTTTGGTTGTATATTTATGTTTGAGAATTTAATATTCAAGTTTATGCAGTATTTCTGAGGCTTTCATTCTAGCTTTATATAATGTCAATTTATTTTGGTTTTGCTTTTAATTTCATCATGTGCTAAACTTTCATTTTCCTAGGGAGATGACGTAGCTTACTAATGACGGATTGAATCTTAATTTATTAAATCTAGTTTGAATTTCTCCTTCATGATTGAGTTTTAATTATTATTCTTAATGCTTTTGATTGACTGGCCATCTTTTAAATGATTTCAATATACATGTTGAGACCGGAAGGAGATACATGTGTGTAGATCCTATATTTAAAACCATGACTTGCATATGAAATAGGAATATATTCATATGAGTTGTGTAGTCTTACTGAGTTCCATAAATCTTAATGCATAATTAATTGCTTAAATTCATATAGGAATATATTGGATTAGCAATTGATTATAGAATTGCTTGACCTTGGAAGAGGCTAGTAATTAAATTAGGGAAACTCGACTATCAATCATGTGGAATAAATTGGGCTAGAATAGATAAGTGATTCAATCCGGAATTTGTGAAGTGAAATCTAATCCCTAGGGCTTTTTCTCATATTTGCTTTCATATCATCTGCAATCATATTTAATTGTCTTTCTTTTATTTTGTATTCTCAATCACCAACTAATCGATCGACTAAATAGAGTTAAAATTGCTCATTTTGGTACTTATTGATCAATCCTCGTGGGAACGATACTCTACTCACTTCTATATTACTTGATTACGACAGTGTACACTTGCACTATTTAATTGATCATCTAAATTCATATCAAGACGCAAAGTTCAAGGTCTTTTAAAACAGAGGTGATTGTAATAATGTTTAAAATGATGGCAACGAATGCCTTTTTCCTGACCGTAATTCCTTGCAGCGTGTGTTAGCTCCTGAACTTGAAAGGTTTGCTGAGAAAGTCTTCCTGAAACTTTGCAGAATGAAGTTAGCTACAATGTCATCTGTTTTGTGAGGCACAGAAATCATATTAGCCATGGCATATTAGTTAAGACAAGCTTACCGAGATGAAGATGGAACACCATACTCATCTCCTCACTCGGGCTTGCTACCGTCAGTATGTAAATGTCCTACCCACCGAAATAGAGATCGAAGGTCTATTAGCTGTTGAACCATTGAGGTCGGAGCTGACATGGAGAATCTAATACTGTAGACTGAAGCCGAAAGAATAGAGCAACACCCGAAATGTGCAAAAGGCTATATATCGAGTGAGGAGATGAGTGAAATTTCAAATAGATAAGGCGGGATGTTTGAAATTTTTAGGACATGCTGTAACTCGGCCTATGCACACAGCCAGAGAGTTCAATTGAGCCAATTTGGAATTTTTTGTAGCCGATGGTTTATTTGTTTTTTTGTCCTGAGCCGTTTTCCTCTTGTGAATAGTGATTTGTGAGACAAGCCGCGTGGAAGCCGGAATGAAAGGGTCAGCTTGGTGGAAGAGTATTTATATATATATAGATTAAGAAGTGGTTGACTCGGTCAGTATATATGGTCATGAGAAGTAAGGGAGACACCTGTTTGTATTTCTATGTTTAGAAGCTAGTGTGGCGGCACATCACGGAAGAAGATACTATTTTTTTCCCCTTTTGAGTTAAAGTGTGAGAAAAATCTGGATGTATAAGAAACTGCATTATTTATAAACAAAATTCATTATAATTTTTATGAAAAAGATTTACCCAATATCGCCCAATCAGAGAAAACCTTTTTTTCCGAATGCATCCAAATGCAGTCATATAAAATGCATCTTTTGAAACTACAAACAGACAACACATGCAAAATGATAAATTTGTGATAATAATAATTCTAAAACAACGCACAAAGTTTTTTTTTTTTTTTTCCCTTTTGTCATCCCTCATCTAATGGAAGGAACTCATGCACCTATCATATCTACATAAGCTTAAGGAGGTGCTTTATGTCAGGTGAGCAAACCAGCTCTGATAAATTAAAACAACGCACAAAGCTTGCCTCTTGCCGAACAACGAACAAAACTCAGTAATTGTGACATGAAAGATATGGTATTGCAGATTACAAAAAACCCAAACAACATTTGTGAACGAAAGAAACAAAAAAATCTTAGTATCATTAAGGCCGGTGCAATTGAGAGTCATTGAGTGATGAATTAGAGTAATGAGGAGATATGCCTTGTTGGATGAAACCACCAGGTGGACTAATCACAGCTTCAAAGGTTATACTTGTTATCACAGAAGATACCACACTTAGATTTTCCCCTTAATTATATCTTCTAACCTATCACCCTTATGTTCGAAACAATTTCCAATCCTTTTAAAACACATCCCTATGCATTTCATCAAGATCATGATATAACAATTACTCCTTCAATCATTAATATAAGACATATTTACTTAATTTGATTTGGATTAAGGAAGTTAGTTGAGTTAGTTAATATAACGTGTATTTTTTAAAATACCTTAGTCACCTTCCTCAATTCTTTCATTTCCTCTCCTCTTTGATTATTATTGAAGGAGCATTACTAGGGGTAAATTAGGAAAAAGTGATAAATATAAAAACTATGTCTTATATTTAGGACCAAAATCAAGTCCCTAAATATGTCTTATATTAAGGACCAAAGGAGTATTATCTTTGCGAGATCTTGCTATTGGATGGGCAATAGCTTCAGTAGGTGGTGGTGGTGGTGGTGTGTGTGGATGAGTTTCAAATCCTTGCGTCCGCATTGCAGGCTCATTGGCATGATAAGAAGAGAATTTCTAATCACCCAAACAACACCGCTTCAGTTAGTGGAGAGATTTGAGCCATTGGTAACAAAAAATCTTGGCCATCGCTTTTCTCTTCTCGGCTCATCATCCCATGCCATTCCAGAATAAATTTCCAGATTCCAAAATTCCAGAATTTCCCGCCAAGCTGAAACCAAAACCCAGAAGCTGTAATATGCAATGTGCTACAATCGAGGAGGAAGAAAGAAGAGACTAGTTCGAAGTAAATGTGGAAGCAAGAAGAGAAGGATTGTTGTAAGGTAAGCAAGAAGAGAAGGATTGTTGCAAGGTAGGCAAGAAGAAGAAGAAGGAAGAAAGGGACCTGAACAAACTCAACAAAAATAGAAAGAAGAAGAAGATTGATAACTCTCGGTATTTTGTACATTTAAAGAATATTTTGAAAATATTTAGAGAGTTATTTAGGCAATTTTGAAAGAATTCAATGAGATTTTATTATTATAAAATTAAATCAAGGTTGAGGCATTATTTAGGGGATTTTATTGAAAATATCATAATTTTATTTTAAATAGAATGAGGTAATATTAGATAAAAGAATAAAAAAATTTAATAATAATAAATACTTTATGTTAGTCTCATTTATTTTACCTTTTATTTTATTGTTGTTTCCTCTTTGTGTAATGGCAGGTGACGTGATTTTGGGCTTTGGGCTTTTGATTTCTAATTGAAGGTATGAAGAGGAGTATCCATTGTGGGAAAAAAAAAAACGGATGACCTAAGAAAAAGACAGCGAGCTACAGGTTTGAGGAGAGGAAGAGCCGCAATTGACATTGAAAAAAAAATCAGCGGAAACAAAGAAAAGGAGGCGCTGGACTGAAGACAGAAAAGACACAGCCGCACAGAAAGGAAAAAAGAAACAGAGCAGCGGACATCCATAGTGAAATCAGCAGAGAGGAGCGGCACTATTCATCATCGTCTTCACCTATTGAGAGAGCCAGAGATCGAGAGCTGTAGCCTTCACTTGGATCGTCACTTCCGTTGATCTGTAGCAGAGGAAACTCATACTGTGCTTAATTTCACTTCTCTGTGTTATTCCCTTGCCTTTGATTTCCAATATGGTTCTGAGCTTAGATTTCATTGTTGTTGCTGTGGTGACTTTGGTTTTCATACGTAGCTAGATTCTTTTGAACTTAGAGTAGTTATGAACTAATTTAAGGAATTGAACATGTATAAACCATTTAATTGTGTTTTGTGTTAATTTTTGTTTACTTAATCTTGTATTAATTTATCTACTTTGTGTTTGATCACCACTAAGTATGAATTTGGGGAATTTAGATTATCTTTGGGAGAGGGATCCTAATTGGACTATAGAATTAAGTAATGTGGGATTAGAATTTATTCTAATTTGCCAATAGGATAGGAATATACCTATTGGACCCATATAATCATATTAGAGTGAATTTGAATATTTATTGCCTCTTGAGAAAATTAGTTAGGGATAACAATTTTAACTTGAGAGAGGGGTATAAGTGATTGGAAGATACTTATATCCATTAATACTCTAGATTAACAAATTAACATTAAGTGCTTTTAATTGGGTAAATACATGCTCTAAAACTTAAAGAAGGGATTAGCCACTCTAGGTTGTTTTTATCAATTGAAATCTTTAAATCATTATATTTGTTTCTTTTACATTTGTTTAAATTGTCTTTCAATCTCTTTCTTTGATTTGCTCAACTTAAATGAAAATGAGAATTTTAATGCCTAATTATCTATTACCTTGGATCTTTGTGGAACGACCTTGATTTGCTACTATACTATTTCAACGGCCCGTACACTTACGGTGCATATTTAAAAAAAAGGGACCAGAACAAACTCAACAAAAATAGAAAGAAGAAGATGAAAGTGAGTGATTAGCCAAGAGGTAATTTCTTTTCAAAACCATTCAATGCCTTGTAGCCTTTTTTTTTTTTTTTGGTCAAGCATTATACTCCAGTAGCTTTGGCACGTCCTGTTCGGGATTTCAGAAACAAAAAAACAGTGAAAGCTGAAACTTGCCTTGGTTTTTAAACAAATATACAAATATGCAAAGTTAATTTGTAAAATAGAGGGATTACACGCAAATGCTGCAACTGCTCCTCAATCTAAGAACATCGAACCAGAGTCATAAGCAATTCCCAACTTTCCTATGCAAAATAAAGCAGGTTTATAACAAATGGTGAAATGTAGAAACCTTCAAATACCTCGGGCGATACGGGGACTACTTCAGTAGGTGGAAGGGCAGCTTTCCTTCCAACAATCTGGCATGACCTTCTGTGAAAACCACGTTAGACATTGCGGCTGGAAGTGGAAGAGGGTGAGAAGGAGAGAAGTAAGGTGGAGGATGAAGAAGCAAAAGCGAAGAGGAAAGGTTGTGTGCATGTGTGAGGTCGAGAAAGAAGGAAGGTGGAGAAGTCGCCGCAAAATTTGGCAGAGGTTTTGGGAAGACACAGAGGAGGAGGAAGGCCTCGTTTGTATCGATCAACTGTGGCAGAAAATGAATAGTGCTCTCTCACCTTAGGTTTTGACGGAACAGGACGATGAGCCGAGAAGAGAAAAGCGACGGCCAAGAATTTTCTTACCAACCGCTCAGATCTCTCCTCTAACTGAAACAGCGTCGTTTGGGTGATGAGAAATTCTCTTCTCATCATGTCCATGAGCCTGAAATGCGGACGCATGCAAAGCGTCATCCTTTCTTGTCAGTCTTCATCAACATGAGCTGTATTTTACAAAGCCACCTGGATGGGGTGGAGTTTGGATAAAATTTTAAGAGAATTTTATTCCTTATGCAAACAAAAAAATTAAGTTAAAAATAACATGTTTGCAGCGTGTTATTAATTAATTTAATTTAGACATTTGAAAATATAGGAATCTCAATAGCAATAATTGGAAATGGCATATACTCCCTCCGGTCCTAATTATAAGATAAAGTTGACCTTTTTGGAAAAATTAAGGAAGCCAATTAATTTACTTTAGAGTGTTTATATTTATGTTATCCTTAAATTATGTATTAGTTTATTAATCAAATTAATTAGTTTAGAGAAAAAAATAAAAATATAAATACTCTAAAGTAATTTAATTGGCTTCCTTAATTTCTCCAAAAAAATCAACTTTACCTTATAATTAGGATTGGAGGGAGTACCTGTTTGAATCAACTCATTTTTAGCATGACACTTCAGAAACATCAGTATAATTGAACTTTTGAAACTTGGCTGTATGTCATTTCTGAAAGTTGCCTTTCTTTTTTAACAACAGCAGCAGCCTTAATTCACAAAACATATAGCTAACTAGTCATTCATAATAATTAAAGTTTCTCAAGCTGGCGTTGAATATAAATAGACACTAGAAATAGATTTAAAAACGCGCGCTCTTGAGATATGAAAACTGGACACAAAATGTTGTTCATGTACTGGCAGTTTTATTATCACATGCAACAACACTGCAGGACTAAGATAAAAAAAAGTAACACTAATCTATTTCTAGTAACACTAATCTATTTCCATAAATCGTAAAACCTAAACCTAATATTAATAATTGGACACAACAAATCACAAACATAAGAAAAATAACAAAAATTTTGAAAAACAGAGAGAGAAATCTGCAACGTCGACTTTTTCTTCCCCAACTTGTTGACTTCTTGATCATGGTGACGCATTTCTTCAACACCCAAATGGAAAAGCGCAGTGTGATTAGAATTACTATTAGCTCAAGCAATCCACCCCAGACCGCATACAATACTACCTTTTGACATTAAGTCTCCACGCTTCAAAAGATAATCTGGGAGTATAATATTGATGGCTGCAAAGTATGCTTCTGCAAGGGATGTAAGAGTGATACACATGCCCATTGATGCCATCCACATCACAACTTTATTCTTCATAGGAAATATTCCACTTACAAGCAAGAGGGTGACACTAAGTGATGAAAAAAAAGAGATCGTAACGAACAATAAATAGTTCTTATAATCATCGTGGAGTTTAGAGGATGAAGCCATAGCTTCTCCGGGACAATACTCTTGACCATCAAGGGTGGTGCAGTTGAAGAGCTCTTTAGTTACTAAACCTTGTTGAATAAAGCCACCAGGGGGATTAATCAAAGCTTGAAAGGTTATAGTTGCTATAACCGTAGACACCAAACTCAAATTCCCCCTCATCACTTCAAGCCATTTATCCCCTCGCTTGGACCATTCTCCAATCCATCTAAAAACTTTCATAAAGAAAGCTCCAATACACTTAAACATCTCAATACAACCGCCATCATTTTGAAGTGGTAGATGTGGATGATCAGTTTCAAATTCTTCCCTTTTGACCTTTGTCAAAATATGTTGTATTTCACAAATTTTGAAGCCTTTTGGACTTTGTTCCAGGATATCATAGGCCGTAAAGCTCATATTGTTCTCCAAGTTGATTGTATTTAATTTCTTATTTCTGGAATTGATTGGAGATAGCTTATCATCTAAATAACAAACATGATGGTAAAGTTTTCTGTCAATTATTATTTCTGAATTCCATAACTTATATATATTGCGTCCATAAATAATGATGAACTTATTAATATAAGAACTAATTAATCGTTACATGTTAATATATACTCCTTCCGGTCCTATATATCTAGCCTATTCGAGAAGGTGTCTTTGATCCATTTTATTAATCATCTTATAGGTTCGTTAAAACATACTCTCTCCTGTACTTTTTATAAGATCCCAATTTCTGAATTGGTTTGGTTCTTTTTATAAGATCCAGTTGGGAGTTGACTGAGATATGTGTTATCACAATGGGAGAAATTCAGAGCGTAATAAAGGAATATTGTACCTCAACTCGCTTCAACATGATAGCTAAATGGAGAATGGTGTTCCCATCCCGATCAGGACGCATAAAGATGGGAGGACGAGGCTCGCCTGCAGTAATATTGGCAGTGGCATAGTCCAATTTCACCGAAGTTTCCAGAGTCTTAAAATGGTTGTATGTGACACACAAGTGAAAAACAGTGCATTCTTCTCTGTCAACAAGACTTAGAGATTCTGGTCTTGCCATAATCAGCTCTTGCACAACCTCTGTTCTTCCTCTCATAGCTGCATAGTGCAAAGGAATCCTTCCTTCTTCATCACGATTCAAACATGGCTCATTGTTAGCTTGAAGCAGTGCCTTCACGATGTCGATGTATGTGACTCTCTGCAGAAGCCAAGCGGAGGGCTGTTCTTCCAGAAGAATCCTCTCTAATGGCAAGGTCACCATGGCGATTGAGAATAACAGCTGTGAATGAAACGTGACCGAGCAGTGCTGATATGTGTAAGGGAGTGTGACGGCCATCTGGAATGTTCGCAAGGATCGTTGCGTCTCGCTGTAACAATTCCTCCAACGTTTCTGCATCCCCACGCCATGCTGCCCGATACAGAACTTCCATTGGGTCCTCCACGTTGATGAGCTCGATCTCTGGCCTTCCGGGGATGGTCCGACACGTGTACATGCTTATCTGATGTCCGGGGATGGTTTTAGTTTTCCGGCGAGGTTGATTTCTCCGTTGCCGGTGGCGAGGATGAGCGGTTTGCCGGTATGATGCGGTTCTAATTCCCTGTTTGTTTACTCAGAAATGTTAGATATATTCATCGGGTCTCATGTTCGATCAAAAACCTAGTTCCACAAGAGGAAAAAACTGGCTTCATTTGGTTGATTCCTTCTGATGTTTTCTTCGAATTTGTACGCATGTTATTGGATTGCCAATTGTACAGCTCGTACAGTTAGATTTCAGTTTTTAATTTTTCCTTCTTTATTTCCCTGTCCCTTCGTTGGGTTCTTGAGCTTGTACAGTTAGGGTTTAAGATGGCGAGGTTTGAAAGAAATTGAACTATCTTCTGATTCTGGTTATTTCTGGCATTGCGGAGCTCTTTTTGAAAATCGATTTTTTAAAAAAAATCAAAAAAATATTATTTTTAAAAAAAAATCGATTTTTTTAAAAAAATTTAATTTGCAATTGCCACATGTCTCTTCCCTATGCTGCCACGTATCTCCTCCGCGTGCTGCCACGTGTCACCTCCTCATAATTCCTCCAAGTGACTCTCCTCCAGTTCGAACCCGTGACCTCAGGGAGCCGATGCTTTCGCGCGCGAGTCTCTGACAGTTGCGCCAAAATGAACCTATGTTATATTATTACATATTATTATATATATAATATTATCATATATATAAACATACATACATATAATTAATTAATTATATACATATAATTAATTATTACTTAAATATAATATCATTAAAAATAATGAAAAATTAAATAAAAACGAAAAAAAATATTTATATATTTAAATTAAAAATTTTTTTAATTAAAATTACTTAATAAATAATAATTTAATATCATAAATATTATTTTTAATATAAAATTATAAATAAAATATTAATAAGTAATAATATAATTTTAATAATTAAGGTTAAATAGAATTATTTAATAATTAATGTTTTAATTTTATAAATATTATTTTAATTTTATAAATATTATTTAAAAAAAATATGAAATTGACTTTCAATGGCGACATTAGTTGTCTCCGCTAAAAGTGAGTTTTAACGGCGACTTTTGATAGTCGTCGCTAAAAGTGTTTTCACTACTACAAAAAAGTAAAGCTGTGGCGCTTATAATTGTATTAACTGTGGCGCTAAAGAAGTGCCACATATCTGGACGCCACTAAAAAAAGCTGTGGCGCTTGGAAGCGCCACAACATTTTAAATTTTTTTTTTAAAAAAATACCCTCCTATGGCGCTTGTTTGAGGAAGTGTCACAGGAGGGGGGCCTCCTGTGGCGCTTGCTTGAGCAAGCGCCACAGTAGGGGGGTCCTACTGTGGCGCTTGCTCAAGCAAGCTGTGGCGCTTGTTTGAGGAAGTGCCACAGGAGGGGGGCCTCCTGTGGCGCTTGCTTGAGCAAGCGCCACAGTAGGGGGGTCCTACTGTGGCGAGGTCCCCCTCCTGTGGCACTTCCTCAAACAAGCGCCACAGGAGGGTCCCTTTTTTTTCTTTTTTTTTCTTTTATCTTCTTCTTCATATTCTTTTTCCTGTGGCCCTTTTTTATACTTTCTGATTGTGAAGTTTTATATAAAATGAGTGGCTTTCGTGTTTATCATCTCCACAAATTATCAATCTTTCTATTTTATATTTCAACCTATTATATATATATATATATATAATTTTCACATTTAAAATTCAAGTTCCCCAACAATAATGTTCTTACATTAATACTCTCCAAAACTAACATAAAAAATATCACAATACAAGAACTTGATATATGAATACAGTACATCAACAACTAATTAAGTAAATTAAAAGATTACTAAAAAACGCAAGCTTGTCGGCAAAAAAAATTAAACAAAGCAAGCTAGAATGAAATAGTCTTCTTCTTACAAATCTATTAATTGACAAGCGCAGAGAGTGGGAGACCACGTTGGTGATGCTAGCTTGAGTGGCGAGTGAGCGTGTGGGTGTGTTTTTTAATGTGAAGATGATAGGAAATGGAGGGAGGGGGCCGACGGATCCACTAAGAAGATGAGAAAGGGAAAGTAGTTTAATGGAGGATAAAGTACGTAGTTAAATAATTAAAGTGGAGTAGTAGTCAAAAAGAGAAGGAATGGGGGCGAACACAGGACCACTACGCGGGAAATGAAATAATTAAGAGCTACACTATAAATTTGAATTTTTTTTTTTTAAAGTGAGCAATTGTGGCGCCTAAATAATTAGGCGCCACAATTGCCTCTTCTCAGCTGTGGCGCCTAATGCTTAGGCGCCACAGCTGATGAAGATATTAACATGTGTGACGCCTATTTATTTAGGCGCCACACATGCCCACTTTTTTAAAAAAAAAAAAATTAATGCTGCAGCTGTGGCGCTTGGTGGGTTAGGCGCCACAGCTGCTTTCGTGACCCCAACTGTGGCACATGTGTAGGCAGGCGCCACATTAGACTTCCTCAATTGTAGCACTTAATCTATTAGGCGCCACAACTGGTACCCAAAATTAAAAAAAAATTATAGACGTAAAAAAAAAAAAAAACAGAGAGAAGCTGTGGCACTTGTTTAAAGAAGTGCCACAAAATGTGCGCCACCTTTTACCCTTTTTGTAGTAGTGTTTAAAAAAAATAAAATTTTGGAAAATTTGAAACAATCTTTTCAGAGTGTTTTAAGAAAAAAAATTTAAAAATTTCAAATAAGACTCTTAGCGGCGACACTAAAGTCGCCACTGAAACACACTTTCGGCGGCGACAACACAATGTCGCCGCTAAAAGTGACACCTTCAGCGGCGACATTAAAAGTCGCCGCTGAAAGTTTCACTTTCAGCAGCGACATTATGTTGTCGCCGCTGAAGGTGTCACTTTTAACGGTGACATTTTTGTCGCCGCCGAAAGTCTCACTTTCAACGACTTTAAAAGTCATCGCTCAAAGTTTAACTTTCAGCGGCGACATTAAAAGTCGCCGCCAAATGTCGTCGCTGAAAGTGATTTTTTTTTTGTAGTGATTATTTTTTATATTAAATTATATTTTCCTTTTTATTTCAATTTACGTGCGCTGCGTGGTCCTTATGAGGATTGGGATGCGAAATTGTTCCAACTTCCAAGTGCATGTCCAAATGAGGTGAGGTACGTTGACCCCTATCCCTCCTCGATTGAGATGGAAATGGAACCTTTGGCGGCGATAATAATATTTAGTGTCCCAAACTTTTAAAAATGTTTTTAATGATCTTAATTATGTACTTACATTTAAGGGGCAAAAAAGTCAAGTAGCCAAAATGTCCATGTTGACTTGAAAACTAGGAAAAAAAACATTAGCTCCTGAAAAAACAGTGATAAAAGTAATTTTAGAGAATAATTAGAGAAAAACTTCTGAAAAAGCAGGAAAAAATAACTTCGGAAAACTTTCTAACTTTAGTTGAAATCATTTTCAATTAAGTATTGTTTTCATATTTTTAGGAGTAACAAATCCGAGAGTTGATGATTGGGAGCACTTTGGATGTAAAAAACCATATATATCCTTACTGCAGGTTATATATTCAATACTAAAAATTAAATAAATAAGCAGCCTGGAGTTAGATAGTAAGGATGGGGTGGAGTTTGGGTAAAAGTTAAGGATTCAACTTCTTCTTATGTAACCCATTTTTCATCATAACGTTTTAGAATATATCGTAGCAGTTAATTATTAAAATGATCTTTTGAAACCTAAGTGTGATTTCCAAAATAAAAAATGGGTTTACGTTTTTAATAACCGCAGCAGCAGAAATTATTCTTCTAAAATGAACATATAGTTACGTGACCATTCACAATAATTATAGTTTCTGAAGCTAGCGTTGAATATAGATAGGCTCTAGAAATAGATAAAAATGCGAGCCCTTGAAATATGAAAACTTGACACAAGATGATGTTCTTCATGTAACAACAGTTTATTATCACATGCAACACCACTGCTGGATTAATCTATATATATTACACGCCTAACAAAGCCATAAAATATTGATGACTGGACCCCAAAAATCACCAACATAACAAAGATAACAATAATCGTAAAAAGCACAGATAGAAATCTGCGGCAACCATTTTTTTTCCCCAACCTTTTAAAGACTTCTTGATTATCTTGACACATTTCTTCGACACCCCAATGGAAAAGCGCAGTGCGATTAGGAATACTATTAGACAAAGCAATCTCATCCAGATCTCATTAAATGCTACATCCGTTATGCTCCAAATTAATCGTCCGTCCGAAAGATAATCTGGGAGTATCAAATACATAGCAGCAATGTATCCTAATGCAAGGGATGTGAGGCTGACGCCCGTGCCTATTGATAGCATCCATATCACAGCTTTATTCTTCATAGGAAATATTCCACTTACAAGCAAGAGGGTGACAACAAGTGATGAAAAAAACGAGAACGTAACGAAAAGTAAATACTCCTTGAAACCATAATGGAGATAAGAGGATGAAGCCATAGCTTGTCCGGGACAATACTCGTGACCATCAAGGGTGGTACAGTTGAGGAGCTCATTTGATGAGGTGGTATTTTCTTTAGATACTAAACCTTGTTGAATAAAGCCACCAGGTGGATTAATCAAAGCTTGAAAGCATATAGTTGCTATAACAGTGGACACCAGACTTAGATTTCCTTTCATCTCTTTAAGCCATTTATCCTCATGCTTCGACCAATCCCCAATCCATCCTAGAATTTTCATAAAAAATTTTCGGCCTTTTCGGTGTGGTTCATCAATTTCAAACCCTTCATTTTCGGCCTTTGTCAACATGTGTTGTAATTCACATATTTCAAAGTCTTTTGGACTTTGTTCCATGATATTTTGGGCTGTAAAGCCTATCTTGTTCTTCAAATTTGCTACTTTTCTTATTTCTGGAATTGACAGCAGATAGCTTACCACCTAAATAATAAACATGATGGTAAAGCATTCTGTCAATTATGATTTTTTAATACCATAATTTTTTCATGTTATTTTCTTAAATAATTATTAAGTTATCAATATATGAACTAATTAGTTGTTACATGATAATACACACACACACACTCCCTTCGGTCCTCTATATATATATATATATCAAGCAAATTCTAAAAGGTGTCTTGGATCCATTTTATTAATAAGTTATTTTATAGGCTTGTTGAAATTTTAAAAAAAAAAAAAGCATCATTTTGCAAGTACTTTCCTCATTTTTTGATTTAATACCTGGGTGTTTTTCTCTTTGAATTAAATCAGTTAACTTTACTATGTTAGAACCATCATCAGCAACCGTTAGCAGGTATTAAGAGAGAAAACCACAAAGATACCAAATTGAAGGAAAGCACCTATAAAATGGTTTTCCTAAGCACAGAATACTTTTTCCATGTGTGCCTTATATTGGAAACCATGATATATGGCTAACAAGATATGGTAGAAAATAATATGATAGTGAAAGAATATCGTACCTCAACGCGCTTCAACATGATAGCTAAATGGAAAATGGTGTCCCCACCCCAATCAGGGCGCGTAAAGATGGGAGGACGAGGCTCGCCTGCAGTAATATTGGCAGTGGCATAGTCCAATTTCATCAAAGTTTTGAGAGTCTCTAAATGGTTGTATGTGACACACATGTGAAAAACAGTGGTTTTGTCTTGGTCACGAGGACATAGAGACTCAGGGCTTGCTATGATCAACTCTTGCACAGCCTCTGTTCTCCCTCTCACAGCTGCATAGTGCAGAGGAATCCTTCCTTCTTTGTCACCATTCAAGCATAGATCATTCTTAACTCTAAGCAGTTCCTTGACGATGTGGATGTGACCCTCTGCAGAAGCCAAGTGGAGGGCTGTTCTTCCAGAAGAATCCGCTTTAATGGCGAGGCCACTATTGTGATTGAGAAGAACCTCTGTGAATCCATCATGACCAAGCAGTGCTGATATGTGTAAGGGAGTTTGACGGCCATCTGGAATGTTGGCAAGGATTGTTGCGTCTTGCTGTAACAATTCCTTCAAAGTTTCTGCATCCCCACGCCATGCTGCCCGATACAGAACTTCCATTGGATCCGCTACGTTGATGCGTTCCATGTCTGGCCTTCCATTGCTTGCGTTATGTGCCATCTCTTGCGTTGCATAATGCATCACTACTCGGGATACCCTTTATATAGATCCCTTGTTATAATAATCTCGCTTACCTCCACTTTGTCGTGTCATACTCTTTTTTTTGTTTTTAATCAAGAGTTTCCCTTTTTTAGGCCTAGAATATCACTTTTGCCTCCACCAACAAGTGCTTTTCTAAGGATTTGAACTTTTACTTTCCTCCTAACCAAGATTGGGCCACTTACAACATCAACCAACTTAGTCATTTTCTCTTGCACTGCCTTATTAGCGAGAGAGAAAAACTGACATAATAATATAAGAGTTTAATAATTAATTTACATAAATTAAGCAAATAAGTTAAGTTAGTTTTTTTTTAAAAAAAATGTGTATTGACCTTCCTAAAATAATGTCATGTGTGAAAAATTTCTTGTAAGAAGATCAGGGGAAAAAAATACAAATATTTTTTTCTTCAATAATATTCCTTAGGAACAATATTTCCTCACGGATATTCTAAGGCAAAATCTTCTCTCAGAATATTTTGGGGCAAATGATAACTCTCCATTTTTAGTATATTTAAAATATATTTTAAAGATATTTAGAAAGTTATCTATGTAATTTTGAAAGATTTCTGTGAGATTTTATTATTATAAGATCAAATCAATTTGGTGTATTATCTTGGGGATTTGATTCTAAATATCTTATTTTTAAATTAAAAAATAGGAAGTTGAGTTTAGGAGAAAAATAATAATGATTTACATTTTCTAAAATTTAAAAAAAAAAACAAAAAGAAGAGGGAAAAATCTAAAAAAAACCACTTGAAATTCGAAATCCCAAATTGGTTTTATTAACTATAAGAATAATGGGATTGATAAAAAAAATAATAGAATTGACAAAAACAGTTTTGTATATCACTGATTTAAGACTTTTAAGTTTAAGTGGTATTTTTTAAAAAAATTTTCAAGGAAGAGTTACTGTATTATTTTGATTTTGGTCTTTATGATTATTCTAATCAAGAAATGACATCGTTTGAGGGTGGAAGAGTTGAATTCTTTGACTAAGAAAAATCAGCGACATCTTACAAGGAGCAATTGGAAAAAAAAGTAAGGAATAAAAAATCGGACTAGGTAATGAACCGGTCACGAAACAGGTTTAAGGGTTAATGAGTCAATCAGGGTCTAATCGGTGGTCGAATCAGTCATATTAAAATATTATAATTTATTAATAACAATATATATTAATATATTTTTAAACTTCTATAGATAAAATTAATTGATTGTGTTAGATTTGATTACTTGAATTATATCAAATTAATTGACTAAAATATTATATATTATATGTATATAATATATAATATTTTTTTCATTTATTATTTTTATTTTTTAAATAAAAATATTACATGATAATTAAATAAAAATATTACATATGTATATAATGATATAAATATAAAATTATTAGATATATATTTAAAATTTATATTAATATTAATAATATTAAATTGAAAAATAATACATACACACACTGACAATATTTATTATAAATATATACAAATTGCATTTTATTATTCATTTTTTTCATAAATAACAATTTATTATATGATAGTTTATTAAATGTGTTTTTATTTAAAAGTATATAACAAATATTTAAAATTTTTCTTCCCAAATTCCATCACTCCATTAGCACCATATATTTACCATTAACCTATTCAATATCCAATTATCCATTGTAATAATTTATTTAAAATTTAAAGGGTGAAAATAAAAATGTGTCACCTCTTCTTCCAAATCAATCACGTGCTCTCTAACAACTTTTCTAAACAAAAGTTAATTTCTTTCTCACATGCCCATTATTACATTGCTTTACTTTATGTCAAAAAAATTCAGACATGCTAGTAATTCTAATATATTCACTCTGTCGGCAACCACTTCATCTTCTTCATCTTCTTTCTCAGCGTTTTAACTTCAACCTTCAAATCAAGATCCACACTAGAGGATAGATAGATGAGCACGAGGAGTTCAAGCAAGACTTAGAACGAACTACACACAAGACACCGTACGTAGGGTATCCTCATTAATCTCTTTCATCTTTTTTTTTCTATGTTTTCTCCACCCATTTCTTACCCAAGTTTAGCCGTCCAATTGTATCGCAACCGTTCCGAACCCTGGCTTAAAAGCGGGTTTCGGATCAAAAGCGGCTTTTCTCTTGTCCAAATATTTCATTTTTCAAAACAAAAAATAGCAAACGGGTTGAACCAGTAACCCACTGATTTTGACCGATTTTGTAGCGGTTTCCACCAGTTCAGCTCTCCCTCCCTCTCAAGCAATGAATCGGACCGGACTAGACACTAGTTCACCAGTTTTTCATTCGGACTGGTCAGTCCGATTTTTTGTCCCATGAAAAAAAAAGTAAAAGCAAAGAGTTGGAATTCTTGACTAAAACCTAAGAGAAAAGAAAAAGGGGACAATTATATTAAGCCCCACACAAAAAAAAAATGAAAAAATGGTTGCTTAAGTTGTTAATAACAAGTCAAGGGACATAAGTAAAAGAGTATCCATTAATAACTTTAAGAATCATTTCTTCATTTTTCCTTGAGATTTAAATATAATTATCTCAGAAAAAAAAAATGCTACGGAAGAGAGAAGCTGTAAAGCAATTTCCTAATCAAAGAGGAGAATACGTGGACTAATTGGGAAAAGCTGAGAAGAAAAGCCTACAAATGGATCATCGCAAGCTGGATCTTCAGCAAACACGACAAGTCGAGAAGGAGAGGAGCGGCCAAAAAAATTGGCTTTTCAACGTCACTTTTTTGTTTTTTGGATTACATAGTGTCAGTGAGCTGAACTGGAGGAGAAACCCTAATCAGTTTACTCCTTGGTTTCATCTTCACCCTTCGCATTATGGATTGTATTCCTAGACTCAATGTTGCTAGGATGATTTTATTCAAACTCCTGCGTTTTATTGCTTAGTGATTGGTTATCATTGAGCATATTTTGGGGATTTATGATTGAACTTGACGAAAGGAATCTTAGATTAATCTTGGGATTAAATAATATGGAATTAGAAATTATCTAATTTGCTTCTAGGATAGACGTATACCTAGAAGCTCCACAAAATCAAATTAGAGTCTCTAAAGTACATCTTATTTAATTGTGTGAGAAATTACATAATTAATTGAGTTAGGTATATAAATAGACTGACAAGCATTTATAGATATTAATATTCTAGATTAGTTGATTAAATTAAATTAAAAATTAATTTAAAGGGTATAAAATCTAAGAAACAAACAAAGGATTAGTGATTATGGATTGTCCTTTTTGACATTGAAATTTGTTCTTTGCAAAAAAAATTTATTATTTTTTGTTTCTTTTTCTTATTTAATTTTTTTGTCACTCATATTGAAAATAATTTTGGTTTGTTCAACTTAAATGAAACAAGGAAATTTAACACCTAATCACTAATTGGATTGAGTCTATGTGGAACGACCTTAATTTGTCACTTACTATTTTCATGACCTGTGTACTTACTGTGCTTAATTAAATTTTAGTAGCAACTACAAAGCAACTTTTCATACAATCTATTTCTCCCATGCACTTTGTCCAAAAAGTTAAAAAAAAAAAAAGAATTACTCCTTTTCAATGGGGTAGGTTTTCAATTATAATGTTAATAATGCACCTAATGGAAGGAACTCATGCACCTATCATATCTACATAAATTTAAGGAGGTGGTTAATGTCAGTTGAACAAACTAGCTCTGATGAATTAAAACAACGCACAAAGCTTGCCTCTTGCCAAACAACGAACAAAACTCATTAATTGTGACATGAAAGATATGGTATTGCAGTTTACAAAATACCCAAACAACATTTGTGAACGAAAGGAAAAAAAAATATTAGTATCATTAAGAGCGGTGCAATTGAGAGTCATTGAGTGATGAATTAGAGTAATGAGGAGATATGCCTTGTTGGATGAAATCACCAGGTGGACTAATCACAGCTTGAAAGGTTATAGTTGTTATCACAGAAGATACCACACTTATATTTTCCCCTTAATTATCTCTTCTAACCTATCACCTTTCTTCGAACCAATTTCCAATTATCCCTATGCATTTCATGAAGATCATGATATAACAATTACTCCTATTCATTCCTTCTTAACTTATTTAATGGTGTTAACGAGAAATCAATGAAATTAACATCACTTAATTCATATTTACCATCTTATATATATATTAAACTACAGAGACCTAAGTATATGTATATATGAATGAAAAATAATAAAAAGAAAAAAACTAAACCAAAATCAAATAAAATCGTCAAAAGCATACAGATCTTGAGTGAGTCTAACCTTATAATTTATTTGTTTTAAAAGTTTATAGGTCATCTATTTTATTTTATTTTAAAGTTAGGTTTAAAATATTCGGACTAAATCTACATCTTACAAAAAATGATGTAAATAATATATCTTGTAAATTGTTAGTTTATCAAAGCAGCCCCAGTTGTGGGGTCTCTTCTCCCTGCAGCCAACGATGTGACCCTCCCCTTTGAATTTTCCACAGCGTGAGTGGACATGCCTCCTTCCTCTTCTTATCTATCTATCTACCTCCTCTTATTATAATTTACAACACACAAAGATGTTAATCTCCATTATAAACTCACAAATATAATTTTTAATTAGTTCCATCTAGCCATATATGCATATAATGTGCAGATTCTTCTGTGCAAACTAAGAACTTATTTGAGAAAGTGGTGAAAAAACATATTCACATAAATTAAGATAAAACTTCTTCCATAAATTTATCTCGTATACTATAAATATTAGTTAAGTTAATTAACATTACATATAGATAAATTTATTTTATTTTTAGTATTAATTATGAAATTTAATGTTAAATAATGAGTTAAAATGTACAACCTCCGGTCCTAAATATAAGATAAGGTTGACTTTTTTTTAATAGATTAAAGAAACTAAATAAATTATTTAATCATATCATATGTTATATATCCTTAGATTATATATTATTTTATTAGTTAAACTGATTAGTTTGGAGAAAAAAATAAAAATATAAATACTCTAAAGTAATTTAATTAACTTCCTTAATTTCTCAAAAAAAGTCAAATTTGTCTTATAATTAGGACAGGAGGGAGTATCATTTTTAATGCCGTCAGGGGTTTTCTTCTCTTATAATTTAACGCCGTTAGGTCAAATTTAACGGTTTTGTTAAATTTACATCCTTTTTAATTATTCGTTATTATTTTTCATCTTCCAAAATTTATTTCTACCAGACTTCTCACAGAAAAAATTTGGCTGTTAAATTTGGACATTAACCCTTCAATAATACATAACATATAATCTTATTCTTTATATATAATTATTACAAAAGTTAATGTTCTTTTTAGTAATTTGACCATGAAAAAAAGCTATTCTGATCACAACATCCAAACACTCTCATTTTATCAAATCATGGTTTTGAGAATAACTTTTATGATTTACGAGATAAGTGTTTGAGAGGAGTTTTGTCTCGGGTTGCATAAACTCAGGTTTGAAACATAGGTTTGGGTAATTGCCAAACACTCAAATAATATATTCTCTAAAAGTTATTCTCCACTTTTTCTCTAAAAGCTATTTTCCAAAAGTTCATACAAACACACTCTACATTTGATAAACAAACTCCATAAATAATGCACTTGCTTATTTTACTCTCTGAATAATAATATGATAATTAAATAATGACTAGGACTAGCTTCAATAAGCCGATCAGTTCCCAGCAATATCTCTGTCTCTGTTTGAATTAGCGATAGAAGTTACTATTTTAATGTGATTTCCGACCTATAAAATATATATATGAGATGAGTTTTTTTTTTTTATTTACGTGAATGTAGTTTTTCAACACTAATTCATACATGCCCTTGTCTATAGTGTATTATTTAGGGAGTGAATGAATGAATAGTATAGAATGGGAAGAGAATTAATAGTGGACAAGTCTGAACTTGTTGGGTTTGGCTGCCTTCAATTATATTATGGAATGGAAGCAAAGACAACGTACATACACACTAATAACGCCATCAAAGGATGGCAAAAAAAAAAAATAACGCCATCAATGAACAACAACAACAACTTGGGAAGATAAGACGAGGATTGTTAGGTTCTTAAATGTTTAATATTTATAATAGTTATTACTGTAATGTAGTCTCTATAAAAAATCAACATTTGATTTTTGAATGTCTCTCCCTCGATGCTATACATTTTGTAGTGGTTATGAGGATAAATGTTACAAAGTGAAAGTCAAATTTGTAGCGGTTTTTCACATATAACCACTACAAATATTGAAAAAATAATTTTTTAAATATTTGTAGCGATTTTAAAATAAAACTACTACAAATATATGTTTCTTTTTGTTTTTGTGGTTAGTTTTAGAAATATAAATAAAATTGTCGTAAATGCAACAAAAATTTAATAAGACTCTGAAAATATAAATATAACTGTTGTAACCATAACAAGACTTTAAATTCTGAAAATAAAATATCCAAGTTTATTTATAAATGTTTCAAAAAAAAATATAACTGTCCTAAACAAACTACTCAGAGGTGGGGCTCCCCTGGTCCTCCCTCAGGGGGGCGCCCTCAGGTGCAGCTATATCAGGGCGCTGGGTAGAGGTAACAACACCATCATCATCAGCAAGACGGGTAGGCCGGATGACGAAGTGAGGGACAGGGGGAACTTGTGGATGCTCCTTGTCGGGGAACAGGCGACTCCATGACCGCTCGAGCATGAAGTTCGTGATATCGTGCCACTGTGAATGCTGAGCGTAGTACAAATCGACTTAATGCTGCTGCTAAATATGAGCGCAGCTCCTCAATGGACTCATCCCTCAAACATCTGACCTCGGACATCTGTGATCGAGAGCTGCCAGCCTCAGAGGCGGCTCTCCTGCCGTAGACCATGCTAGGTCTAGCTCCTATCCCCATCCCCGCACGCGTCCGGGGTGCTCAACTTGACCCAGACCTACTTTCAAAGGAGTCGTGGGGTCCACAAACCCTTGTGACTCTGGGTATGGATCTCTCGCGGCTCAACATGCTATTGCTGCTTCGGCTTCTGCCATTTTATGAAACAATTAATTATAAATTAGTTTTCATAATAAATTTGGTTTAATTTTATAAATAATATAATAATGAATTAGCTTACAATGGCCGCCCCTGCCTGCTAAGAGGTCGGAGTCCCGTCACGGTGTCTATGGGTGATAGCGAATAACCCCCCATAGCCCGTCTGACGGTTCTCCTACTGTTCCTTCACTTCTTAAAACAATTACAAAATTACAAAATTAAACTAGTATTATGAACAACAATATACTAAATTTATAATATGAAATAACCAGCTAAAAGTAATTGATAACGCGAAAAGTTACCAACTCGTTGTAAGTGACAGTAAAGGTTTTCGATTCTGCCGTGTGGTGGATCGTCTGCTGCCCTCGGCACCTCGTATTCCTTTGACTGGCCGGTAAAGCTATTACAAGCCTTGATGGAAGGCTATAAATAGCCAAGGCTGAGTCTTATAGGAGTAAAGTGGAAAACTCATTTACTTGCTCTTTAGGTAAAAATCTCTCTTTTTTTCCCAACGCTTCCTTAATATCTCTAAAAAAGTCAATTAGGTCTTATATTAAGGAGATGAGATAGTATAAGTTAGATAACTAATTTAGAAAAATTGAAGAAATAAGTTAATTTAGTTATTCATACAAAATTTGTGTTGACTTCTTTAAAATACCCTCTTAATCATTTGTATTGAAACTACCTCACATGGAAACCGTCACTCTTTTAACATATGCAATCAATAAAGATAATTTAGAGATGTTGGCAAAAAAAATTTAAAGAAAAAAATTATAAATTTAAAAAACAAAATAAATTGAGATTTTACATTTAGAATTTCAAACCAACCATTAAACTAACCCCTATGTTTAGAATTGGAAGTAGTATAATTAATGACGGAGTTCTTACATGGTCACATCCTAGCACGTGTTTGGGACAAAACAAATTCAAAATTTTAATAAAGCACCAAATATCCGTAATAAAAGGGAATTACATGATTAGTGTTATAAAAGTATATGTGATAAGAGAGAAGATTGATAGAATTCAGAGAAAGGAATATAGAATTTCTAGAGAGAAGTTCTCATTCCGTTCAACTGAAACAATCGATTACAGCCCTTTATATAGAGTCAGAAATCTAACCCTGGTTGCCTGACCATGGTTATATTTAACTCTGGTTACATGACCATGGTTACTTTATATCTTCTTTATGTCCTTGTCTTCTTTTACTTTTGCTTTGTGTCATGTCTTCTTTTCTTCTTTATGTCAAGTTGACTGGAAGATTAATATGAGTCAATGGACATCCACATATTTAATATTCATAACACTCCCCCTTGGATGTCCATTATGAATGTGTCTCATTAAAAACTTTAACTAGGAAAAACCCAGTGGGATAAAAACCTAGCCAAAGAAAAGAGTACATCATTCATTGATACACCATCGAGTGCTACCTCATTAAAAACCTTTCCAGGAAAACCCAGTGGGACAAAACCTAGATAAGGGAAAAAGAGTACAGCGTGTATCGACTCCCCCTCTTGACAATATCAGTTGAAATCTTTGAATCTCCGAAGACCAATATCATGAACAAGTTTTTCAAAGATTATACCTGGGAGTGACTTGGTGAATAAATCTGCTAGATTTTCACTTGAACTGATTTGCTGGATATCTATTTCACCATCCTTTTGAAGGTCACGAGTGAAGAAGAATTTTGGTGAAATATGCTTTGTTCTATCGCCTTTGATATAGCCTTCTTTAAGTTAAGCGATACATGCAGCATTATCCTCATATAGGATTATTGGGATCATTTTGTCGGAAGATAAATGACAAGTTGTACGTATATGATGTATCACTGACCTCAACCACATACATTCTCGACTTGCTTCATGTATTGCTAGAATTTCTGCATGATTAGATGATGTGGCTGATATAGTCTGTTTCATAGATCGCCATGAAATAGCTGCACCTCCACATGTAAATAGATAGCCCGTTTGTGATTTACCATTATGTGGATCAGACAAAAATCTGGCATTTGCATAACCAACCAGTTCATGCTTGGATACATTTGAGTAGTATAACCCCATGTCTGTAGTATCTCTGAGATAACGAAGAATATGCTTTATTCCATTCCAATGCCTTCGTGTTGGTGAAGAACTATATCTTGCTAATAAATTAACAGTAAATGATATATCAGGACGTGTGTGATTAGCAAGATACATTAGTGCTCCAATAGCACTAAGATATGGTACTTCTGGACCAAGTAGTTCTTCATCACCTTCTTCACTGATTTCTCGGGGTCGGAATGGGTCTTTATCCACCTTCAAAGATTTTACAATCATTGGGATACATAATGGATGAGATTTATCCATGTAAAATCGCTCTAGGACCTTCTTTGTATAAGTTTCTTGATATACAAATATCACTTTCTTGAAGTACTCGATCTGTAATCCAAGACAGAATTTTGTTCTTCCCAAGTCCTTCATCTCAAATTCTTTCTTCAAACAATTAATTGCCTTTTGAAGCTCTTCAGGAGTTCCAATGATATTGATATCATTAACATAAACAGCAATTATAGCAAACTCACTATTAGATCTTTTCATAAAGATGCATGGGCATATCGGATCATTTTTGTATCCTTCTTTCAACAAATATTCATTAAGGCGATTATACCACATGCGCCTTGATTGCTTCAGGCCATACAGGGACTTATTTAACTTAACTGAGTATTGTTCTCGAGAACTTGAATTGGATGCTTCTGGCATCTTAAGTCCTTCAGGGACTTTCATATAAATATCACTATCAAGTGATCCATATAAATAGACAGTCACAACATCCATTAGATGTAAATCAAGTCCTGCATCTACTGCTAGACTGATTAAATAACGAAAAGTAGTCGCATCCACTATTGGTGAATACGTTTCTTCAAAATCAATGCCAGGTCCTTGTGTAAAACCTTGGGCTACTAGACGCGCCTTATATCTAGTTATTTTTTCCCTTTTCATTTCTTTTTCGTACAAAAACCCATTTGCATCCAACTGGTTTTACATCTTCAGGTATAAGGACTACAGGTCCAAATACTTTTTCGTTTTGCCAATGATTTTAATTCTGCATTAATGGCATCTTTCCATAGGGGCCAATCTTTTCTTTGTTGGCTCTCACTAATGGATTTTGGCTCATGATCCTCATTATCATTCATTACATCATATGCTATATGATAAGCAAAGATGTCATCAACGTTGACTTCATTTCTATCCCATCGGATTCCATTCATAACATAATTTATTGAGATCTCATTATTTTCACATATATCAGGTACCTGGGTCTCTTCTGGGAATACAATGTTCTCTTCTGGAGATAATATCTCTTCAGGAGATGGCTCTTCTAGAGCTACTAATTTTTCTTCATTATCCTCAACCTGACCATCTATATTCTTTGCTCCTTTTCTTTTTTGAGGATTTTTATCTTTGGAACCGATGGGCCTGCCACACTTCAGGCGTGCTTTGGATTCATTCATAGCAGGTTGTCCTTCAGGGACATCAATTTTAATAGGAGCATTAGCAGCTGGGATATATGACTTTGTCACTTTATTTGGGTCAGTAAATGCTTCTGACATTTGATTAGCTAAATTCTGTAAATGAATTATCTTTTGAACTTCAAGTTCACATTGTTTTGTACGAGGATCAAAATGAGCCAATGATAATTCATTCCAACTAATTTCTTTACTCAGCTGCTTGTTTTCTCCCCCTAATGTTGGGAAAAATGATTCATCAAAATGACAATCGGAAAATCGTGCCGTAAATAAATCTCCTGTGGATGGTTCTAACCATTTTATAATTGATGGAGATTCATACCCAACATATATTCCCATCTTTCTTTGAGGGCCCATCTTGGTGCGTTGTGGTAGTGCTACAGGCACATATACCGCACACCCAAAAATTCTTATATGGGAAATATTAGGTTCCTGACCAAAAACCATTTGTAAGGGGGAAACCTTTAAATAACTTGTTGGCCTAATGCGAATTAACATTGCTACATGCAAAATGGCATGGCCCCAAGCATAAATTGGTAGATTAGATTTCATAAGTAAAGGTCTTGCAATTAATTGCAACCTTTTAACCAATGATTCTGCAAGTCCATTTTGCGTGTGAACATAAGCTACAGGATGTTCAACATCAATTCCAAGGGACATACAATATTCATTAAAAGCTTGTGATGTAAATTCACCAGCATTATCAAGACGTATTTTCTTGATAGGATAATCAGGGTAATGTGCTCTTAATCTAATCAATTGAGCAAGTAATCTCGCAAATGCCAGGTTGCGAGAAGATAATAAGCAAACATGCGACCATTTAGTTGATGCATCAATTAAAACCATATAATACCTAAATGGTCCGCATGGTGGGTGTATTAGCCCACAAATATCTCCCTGTATCCGTTCTAGAAATGTGAGAGACTCACTTTCTACTTTGCTTGGTGAAGGGCGACTAATTAACTTTCCCTTGGAACATGCAGCACATGAAAAATCATGGGATTGTGGTATTTGTTTACACTTCAGGGTATGTCCACATGAATTTTCAATTATTTGTCGCATCATGATTGAACCGGGATGGCCTAACAGGTCATGCCAAACAATAAATTCATTAGTAAACTTCTGGTTTACATTATCAAACTGCTGGTTTGAATTGGCAAACTTCTGGTTTGCATTATTGAACTTCTGGTTCTCAATAGTATGTGTTTCAATTGTGCTTATACATGTGTAATACAAACCAGAAGAAAAAATAGGAAAATTTTCTAATATGTATTTTCTACCAGCAACTATATTTGTAATGACAAGATATTCCTTATTATTTTTAGTTGTTGTTTCTAAATGATATCCATTTCTGCGGATATCTTTGAAACTCAGTAAATTTCTTTTAGACTTGGTAGAATAAAATGCATTATCAATGCATAATTTTGTTCCTTCAGGAAACAAAATACTAGCTCTTCCGGAGCCTTCAATTAAATTTATACTACCAGATATAGTCTGAACATTGGCTTCTCGTATTACCAAGGAAGAAAAATATTTATCATGTCTGAGTATGGTGTGGGTTGTTGCACTATCAACGAGACATAAATCTTCAGGATTGATGCCAATAGAATTCATTCTTCATAAAAACATAAATAAAATTAATACATATGATAGAAACAACTTTAAATAAAATATTACAATTAAAATTATATTAAGAAATCTGCAACATCCAAATAGTTATTATCTATATTGCATACTCAGAATTCTCGCCCTGATCAACATGATTAACTTCAACATTTGATCTTTTACCAGTATTTTTAATTGATTCTTGGTAAAGATCAATTAGGTGCCTTGGTGTACGACAGGTACGAGACAAATGGCCCTTGCCACCACATCGATAGCATGGATTATCAGCATATTTGTTATGCCTACTGCTTTCCCCTTTTTGGTTCTTATCAGTCTTTTCTCACTTCTGGTAGGAATTTGAACCTCCATGATATCGACCACGACCACGCCCACGACTGTAGCCACGCCCACGTCCACGTCCATGTCCACGTCCACGGCCACAGCCACAATAAAATTCATTAGTTACTACATTCACTTCAGGGAATGGAGTTGAGCCTGTTGGACGGGATTCATGATTTTTCAACAAAAGCTCATTATTTTGTTCAGCCACAAGGAGACAAGAAATTAACTCAGAATATTTTTTGAAACCTTTTTCATGATATTGCTGCTGCAGGAACAAATTGGATGCATGAAATGTGGAGAATGTCTTTTCTAACATATCATCATCAGTAACATTTTCTCCACATAATTTCAATTTAGAAGTAATTCTGAACATAGCTGAGTCATATTCGCTTATAGATTTAAAATCTTGCAAGCGTAAATGCATCCAATCAAAATGAGCTTTTGGAAGAATGACCATCTTCTGGTGATCATATCTTTCTTTCAAATTGTTCCAAAGGACAAGTGGGTCCATCACTGTCAAATATTCAGTTTTTAAATCCTCATGTAAATGGTGGCGAAGAAAAATCATGGATCTGGCTTTATCTTGGTTAGATGCCTTATTCCCTTCTTTAATCGTGTCTTCCAGACTTTTGGCATTCAAGTAAATTTCCGCATCCAACTTCCAAGATAAATAATTTTTTCCAGTAATATCAAGAGCCACAATTTCAAGTTTTGCCAGGTTTGCCATTGTTCAAACTAATTAAAGAAATAAATGAAAATAATTAAAATATGAAATGTAAATATGCAATATAATAACTGTAAATTCATAAAGACAATAAATAATTCATAAGGCAAGATAAGAAAATTAAAACATGTATGGCTTCAAGCCATTTAATCTCATGACTTCAGGCCATATATGGCTTCAGACCATTTAATCTCAAAATGAGGAATTAACTATTATCTTCAGGATAAAAGTTGTACATGACTTCTGGTCGTACAATAAGATAAAAGATAAAAATATATATAGCTTCTGGCCATATAATAAGATGAAAAATGTATATAGCTTCTGGCTATATAATAAGAATGGATATGGCTTCTGGCCATATTATAAGAAATTAAAACATTATGACTTCTGGTCATAATTTCAAGAATCAGATGTGTATGGCTTCTGGCCATAATAACAATAATAATAATATAAAAGAACTTGTAAATAATATATAAAAACAATAACGATCTCCAATATTAGCCATGGAACCCGATGTTATATAACAATCGGTAAAAGTATCTCTCTAATTCCATATAGTGGCTCAGATTATCCCAGATCTATAAAATAAAACAAGGTATATATAATCATTAAAGAAACCATAAGAAGATCATACTTTCTTTTAGAGCTTCGTGCTGATAACGTGTTATAAAAGTATATGTGATAAGAGAAAAGATTGATAGAATTCAGAGAAAGGAATATAGAATTTCTAGAGAGAAGTTCTCATTCCGTTCAACTGAAACAATCGATTACAGCCCTTTATATAGAGTCAGAAATCTAACCCTGGTTGCCTGACCATGGTTATATTTAACTCTGGTTACATGACCATGGTTACTTTATATCTTCTTTATGTCCTTGTCTTCTTTTGCTTTTGCTTTGTGTCATGTCTTCTTTTCTTCTTTATGTCAAGTTGACTGGAAGATTAATATGAGTCAATGGACATCCACATATTTAATATTCATAACAATTAGCAAGTTCTTAAATTTATATTTTGGATGAGTTTGTCTAGTGCTTTGTTTTTTGCCCAGATATGTGTTATAGTGCTCACCCAAAAAACGTGATTTTATAGGGCATGGTACTTGATTCAAGTTGAAACTTCAATCATTGACACCCCATGGTACTCTTATTTGCAGCCTGTCATTGCTTATCAACTGAATGTGAGATAAATGACTGTATATATAACTATAAATAATTAAAACATGGTTGACTCAGTCAATATATGGGCCCAACAGTGACATAGTTCCGTTCGGTCACTGAACTTTTCACACAGCCACGTTCATATTTTTCGGGAAAACACAGAATTTGATCAGCATGCCGACGGTTTTGCAGCCAAAGGTAACCCCACATTTCTACTTTTAACGAAATAATGGAGGAATCTTCTTTTAACGTTGTCCAAACCGGTTTGTCAACAAAACACACATTCATTCATTAGCTTAAGATTTTTTTTTTGTTACAATGGCAAGCAAAGCTTGAAAGTGACATCCACTATAGGCTAGGTCCTACAGGATGATCATGGTTTAATAAACCAAAGTCCAAAGCAAAGAAATGAAAGCAATCAATTGGGGAAATCCCAATTTCTTCATGATCCTGCGAAATTGTGTGAGCCAATCTAGCAAGATAATCTGCACAGCGTAGGCTTTCCCTGTGAGCATGGGAAATTTCTACCTCCCAATCACTATAAATAAGAGATCTGGTTGACAAAATCACGTCGTACAATGGATGGTCCGAGTCAGAATGAGTGGATAACAGATGTACTGCCTGAAGAGAGTCCGTGAAAATCCTGATTTTCTTTAGGCCCAACCGTTTACAAAGCAAGAGGCCACATCGGATTGCGTGGATTTCCGCAGCAGTAGGGAAAGCATGACCTAACTTCTGTTGAAATCTACGTATCCAATTACCCTGATGATCTCGAATAATACCTCCACAAGCAGCGTGACCGTCACTAAGAGCTGAACCATCAACATCTAAGCGATGAACACCTGGATCAGGGGGTTGCCAGTGTAGCACACCTCGTTCTGGGACTTGGAAAATTTGATGCCAAAATTTGCCGTTCTGCACACCTTCTGAGAGATGATAAAAACATCTGTGAACAATCTCTTTCGGGCTATCTGATGACCCTTCAAAAGCTTGGCTACAGCGGTTTTTCCAGAGCATCCAACATGCGGTACTGAAGACATTACGCCAAGGCCATCTGGACATCTTACTTTTTCCTGGTGAGTGCTGTAAGTTCCAATTGAGCCAATCCTGCAAATTACCAGAGAAAAACATACTATAATATATGGGGTTAGTTAAAGCCGACCACACTCTTTGGGCATGCTCACAATCTCTTAAGATATGGAGTATGCTCTCCACACTATCACACTGGAAAGGACAAGTGTTTAAGACTCCCGGGTTGTGTCTCGCTCTGATCTCATTCGTGGGAAGCCTTTCATGGAATACTTGCCAGAGGAAAAATTTGACACGTTCAGGAATATCCCAACGCCATAGAGACTGCCAGTGACCATGTTGGTTATGAATGTTCTGATGAAAGATTGCGTCGTATGCTGATTTTACACTAAAGTTCCCGTCAGGAGCATTTCGCCAACAGATAGAATCCTCATCAACGCCAGAAGGAGGAGGAATCAACAAAATTTTATCCACCACCCAATTTGGGAGGAAAGATTCCCATTTAGCTCTATCCCAATGTCCCGATTGAGTCGTAAAGGAGCAAACATTAGCACTTAAATCCACAAGGTGGCTATTCTTGATGATAAAGTATTTAAGAGGTTTGTCCACCGAGGCCCAGCGATCTTGCCAAGCAAGCGTATTTCGGCCACTTCTCAGGCATTTCCCAAGGCCTCTTAAGAAATCATCCCAGACAGTCACCACCCCACACCAAACTGCCGATTGGTTACGCCACCTTTGAACATGAGGAACACTATCAGATCCACATGCATATTTCGCTCTTAAGCATTTCACCCAAAATGCATCCGGTTTCTTGATAAGGCCCCAGCAAAGTTTCATGAGAAAAGCTTTATTTTGACAGTGCAAGTCTTTAATACCCAATCCTCCCTCACACTTACGTCTTTTAAGAACATCCCATGAAAGCAGGTGCATCTTTTTGGAGTCCTCATGTTGATTCCAAAAGAAGTCACGACTGAGCTTTTCAATTATAGCTAACACCCCTTTCGGAATAAGGGTCGATTGCATCTGATATTGAGGGATCGCAGAAAGGACAGACTTGATGAGGGTCGATCTACCTGCCATACTCAGGTATTTGCCCTTCCAGTTAGCCAGTTTCAATTTCACCTTTTGGAGAAGAGGAGCAAATGTACTCTTAACCATTCTCTTGTGCAGGATGGGGACACCCAAGTATTTTCCAAGATCCGCAGTCAAACCGATCCCAACAGATTGACTTAATTCATAAGCCTTGTTGAAATGGACATTTTTTGATACGAACATTTTAGATTTGTTCAGGTTAATCTTGTGGCCAGAGACTTGGCAGAAAAGAGTCATGACATCCCTGATCACCGTCATCTGCTCGTTAGAAGCCTCGCAGAAAAGAACAAGATCATCCGCGGAGAAGAGGTGGGATATCTTAGGGCCATTAGGGCTCAATTTAATAGGAAGCCAATTTCCCAAGTCAACTTCATGATGGATAAGTTGGCCAAGCATTTCCATACACAAGATGAACAAATAGGGACTCAAAGGGTCACCTTGTCTCACCCCTCTAGAAGGCCGGAAGCTCTTGGAGGCAATTCCGTTCCAAATAATGCTCATGGAAGGAGATGAAACACAGGACATAATCAGTTTCACAAAATCAGAACCCAGACCCAGGCTATTAAGAGTGAATTCTAGAAAGCGCCAGTCAAGACGGTCAAAAGCCTTTTCCATATCAACCTTCACGGCAATAAAACCCTTCTTACCTCTCTTAGAACGCATGGAGTGGATTGCCTCTTGGGCGATAATGATATTATCAACACCCTGTCTTCCTGCAATAAAGCTACATTGGTTTTCAGCAACCAGATGGTTCATGACTCTCTTAAAGCGGTTAGCAATAATTTTGCTAACAATTTTGTAGCTAACATTGCAAAGGGATATAGGCCTAAAATCCTTCAGGGTAGTCGGATGATCGACCTTAGGAATGAGGGTGATGTTTGTATGATTAATGTCTTGTATGACCTCGGGATTATCAAAAATCTTGATAACCAATTCACTCATCTTATGACCAATAACACTCCACTGGGTATGAAAGAAATGGGGATTTAAGCCATCAGGCCCGGGTGCTTTAAAAGCACCCATCTCAAAAGCAGCATTTTTAATCTCAGTGGGTGAAACCGGCCTTTGAAAGAGGTCAAGTTGAGCATCATCAAGCGGAGGGAAATTTGCCCTCCAAGGAGAGAAAAAAGAAGATGAAGTCTCAGCCGAGTAAAGGTTCCGAAAAAAATCAAGGGCCATATTCCGAAGCTGAGATTCATCATACACCCAATTACCATTGTCGTCCTGTAAAGCCTCGATTTTACTTCTCTTCCTCTTCGCAGAAACACTAGCATGGAAGAATTTCATGTTTCTGTCCCCACCACTGATCCACTTACATCTAGATTTCTGAAACCAGATTAATTCCTCTTGTAAAGCGATTTTTTGGTACATGTCCCAAAGTTCCCTTTCAATCCTAAAAAGACCATTGGGACCACCCCCTCTACTTCTGGCCCGATCAATCCCCTCCAGCCTTCGGATGAGCTCTCTTTTCTTTTTGACAACATTTCCCACCACTCTAGAGTTCCACGCCGAAGCTTCTTTTGTGAACTGCTTTTGCCCTTGTGTCCAATTGTTCCCCTGCCAAGCTTCTTTGACTACATTCTGAAAGTCTTCTTCCATGCACCACGCTGCTTGATATAGGAAATTTCTTCCCCTGTTAATGCGTTTAGACTTAGTTTTGTCCGCAACAACAATCACGCGGTGGTCAGACTTGAACCTGAGATTATGATAAGCCTTGGCTTGAGGATTAAGAATATCCCAATCAAAATTGCAGAACACCCAGTCAAGTCTCTCCTTAACGCCTGTTTTTTCCCAGGTAAATTTGTCGCCAACTACCGGAACCTCAATAAGATCACAGCTATCAATACAGTTCTGGAAATCCTTCATAGAGCTGAGAATAGGGGTAGCACCACCTTCCTTATCACCAAGGGAGAGGAATGCATTAAAATCCCCTAGGACCAGCCAGGGGATATTCACCGTTTGCTTGATAACACACAGTGAATCCCACAGACTCCTCCTCATCAAATTATTAGTGTCACCATAGACAAAAGTAACAAGCGAAGGGTTGGGATTATTTAACGGAGAGACTTTACAGTGAAGGAGTTGGGAGTTAGAGAATAAATAATCAATTTGAAACTCCCAACTATTCCATAAAACCCAAATACCCCCAGCATACCCAGTTGCTTCCACTCTTAACCAGTCATTGAAACCCAATTTCCTAACAGCCTTATCCGCTCTACTACCACTAATCCTAGGTTCCACAAGACACAGCACATTAATGCCATAATTAAGGACCACATCTTTCAAAACACGTGGGAACGTGCGACCGCCTGCCCCACGGCAATTCCAGGAAGAAATAATCATAAAAAATAAATAAAAGAAGATGGGAACAAACGAGACTTACTTATCCGGCGGTTTGTCTTCCATCAGGACCACAACCTCCAATTGGGACACAGATTGCAACTTCGATTGAGTGTCATCTTCATTTCCAACCATGGTTGCCTTTTTGGAAGAATGAAGGTCCAAATTTGACGCCTCCAGAGCAGAAGAGGTCCCTTGAGAGTCAGGCAAATTCTCAAGCAAAAACTCTTTCGGACTTGGCTTATCCTGGCCCTTATCCACATGAATAACCTCATTCAGAATTTGCTCATCACAGCTCACCTCTTTCCTGCACGAGATAGGGGCTTGAGGAGAGGAGATGGGCTTGATAATATCCACATGTTCTTTGGAAGGTCCACCTTCCTGGATGCAGCCTTGTACAACATTATGCGTCCTTTTGGAAGAATTTGGCTTCAAGTTCTTGATTACTCCCACGTCACATATTCCCTCAAGGCCCACACCACAATTATCTTTGGGAGGTCCACCCTCCTGAATGCCAACATGAGCCACGTTATGCGTCCTTGTGTAAGAATTGGGCTTCAAATTGTTTTTCACATCCACATCACGTGCTCCCTCAAGGCCCACACCACTATTAAAGACTTCGGCCTTCTCCTTGCGCATGATATTTCTGTTAATAATTTTGGGCTTTTTTATTTCCTTCCAATGCTTAGCACCCACGTGAAAAGCCAGAGTGTTTTTTCCATGCCCAGCTTTAGTTGACCGCTGCACCGCCTGAGACCCAGAGACTCCCTCCGTGATCTTCAGCCCTTCAGCAGCTGCAGCATTCCTCACTACATTGCGATTCAAATTTGAACCCCTCTCGTGAACCACGCTTTCTTCTAAATCCATCTCAGCTAAGACATCATATCTGGACTGAACAGCCCTGCCATAGCCGACCTCCTCTGTTAGATCAGTATGGGTCTTTCCACCCATCCTAGACCTATCTTCCTTCCTTCTTGGGTTTCGTGATTTTGCTGTCTTCCTCACGAGCATCCATGGCCCGAACGGGTCTTCCTTCACAGAAGGGGCGGCGTTGCCTTCTTCACCGTGAGCAAGCTTGGAAGGATCCTGATCAGCCTGTTTCTGAATAGTCAAAGGCAACAAAGCTTTCGAAGATGGAGGGGGAAGACTCACAGAGGAACAAGAAGGACTAGCGGCTGCAATATCCCTTGAGGGACATAATTCTTTTCTGTGACCATACTTGCCACAGGTAAAGCAAATTGATCCCAAACCCTCATACTCAATATTAAAAACCGAAGATGCAGAGATGATTTTAGGGACTAATTTTTTCTGTAAATCCACTTCAATGCATAATCTAGCAAAACGTCCTCTGTGAATTTTGGCATCCTCGTCTTCAGGATTCTCAATTGTATTCATATCAACCTTGAGGGTTCTCCCCACCATATCTCCTATCCTCCATAGGCATTCTTTATTATAGCACAAGAGAGGTATGTTGGGGATTCTAATCCAGGTAGCTATTCTACCAAGAGGGTTGTGGAAAGGATCAAAATAGGGAGACCACCTTTGAACTAAAATGGTGAACTGCATTATAGTCCAAGGCCCACCCATCCGAATTTTTTTGTAGTTCTGTTCCCACATTTCATGCGTCTTGAACTTAACCACATAATAGTTATTAGGAATATCAATAAAATCAAAATCCTTAGTTTTCCAGATTCTGGAGAGATGATCTTTTAATCTGTGGAAGTTAAATCTCGCACCTAGGACAGTGATGATGAGAGACTTGTTCCATGGCTTTGCCCAGCGGTTATATTCCTCTTTGGACATTTCCATAGATGGATAAATGTCCATAAGCTGTTTGATCTCTGGTGAAGGCTCAGGCAGCTCCCATGAATGATTAAAAAGGTCTTCGATGGTATCTTCTTCTTCTAGAATAGAACTTCCATGAACAGACCCATTGAACTCTGAACCCTTACATCCTGTAAGAGAATCCTTGTATGAAAGCACCTTCACAACGTTCCTTTGAGTGTTATTTGAGCAAGACCCAACCAATTCAGATCCAACTCTCGGCAGGACAGTCATGAGGTTGTTCTTGGCTAGATGTCCCATAGGAGACTTCTCTGCAACCTCAGCCACCCCAATCGATTCAGCAGCCCCATTTTTAACCAACGTTCTCCCCGACGAAGCAACCAGGGCGTCGGTGTTCTCCATCCGGAGTCAAAGATCACACCAGCACGTATTCCAATACACCAGCACGTATTCCAATACACAGCTTAAGATTATTTTAAAGCTGAAAGCTGAACGGTTAATTCTCTGCCTCTCATTTCATACTTTTCCTTCCTACCTAACTTTCCATAGCGCGTGGTCTGTTTCAGATCAACATTGATGCGCTTCATCTAATTATTTGTTATATTAAAGCAATCACACAAGTCTGCCGCCCACTTGGCTTCTCTCCTTTTTCTTTTACCATCTACTGTTGCACTTTATCCCCTCGTTATTATTAGATCAAAATCTAATGATCCATATTTAATATTTTCTTCTTATTATTCTCTCTATTGTAATATTAATATTTTTATAAAATGTTAAATGTATATCATTAGATCTTGATTTAATGGTCATGAAGTGGGTAAAAGATAAGAGCGCAGAGGATAAGAAAAGGAGAGAAGCCATGTTCATTTGCAACAGGGTCTAGTGGAAAGAGCTAATCTCTCACAATGTGATGAATCAAAGATCAAACCCTTACTAGAAGAGAAGTGTCTGCATTTAATATAATGTCCAACAATACCTTAAATATAATTGTCTCCATTATGAGGATACATGTGCCTATAATAAGAAAAAAACCAATCATTCAAGTTGAAAGTTCAAAATGTAGGAGCTAATTGCCGGATTTGTTTTGACATTAGATATAATACCTCAATCAATCAACTTGGCTTTTCAAATTCGCAAAATTTTTATTAAACTATTCCTATTAATTACATATATTCAATGTAAAAGTACACCTTTAATTCTCTGAAGTGTCTATTAAGTCTTTTATCCTCAAACTTCATGATTGAGCCCCCATTGAGATCCCTGTTTATATTTTATAAATTGTGTTAATTACATCACAGAAAAAGATATTAACCTTTTGATTTACCCTACATTTTATATTTTGGGTTGTATGAGTTTATCGTAATAAAAAAAACTTCTTTTTCCCTCGAATGCATCCAAATGAAATCAAATCATTTCGTCAGACCATGAACACCCATTTATATCATTTGATTTTTGTCCAGAAGCTATGACATCTTTTCTTTTCTTTTTTGAAATTTGAGCAATTGATTCTCTCCTTGTTAGTTAATTCGTTATTGTAAAATTATTTTTTAATATATGTGTGTATGTATGTATGTGTGTGTGTATATATATATATTAAAATCTGAATTGCATTTTAATGATTTTTAAACTTTAGATCATGCGCGTTCAAATCACAACAAAATACTCCCTTCAGTCTAAATATAAGACCAAATTGAATTTTTTAAATAGATTAAATAAGCTATATAAATTATCTAATCATAATATATATTGTGCATCATTGGATTAGATATTAGTTTATAAGTCATACAAATTAGTTAGAAGAAAAAACAATAAATATAAATATTCTAAAAGATATGGTTAAGGCACAAAAATGCCTATATACTTTTCCCAAAAGTGCATCCTGTTAAATATTTTATTATTTATGATTATATATTTTATTGTTTAATACGGATTATATTTAGATTTATCTTATCATTACTTTTAGATAAAATATTTTTTGATTGTGGCCCGAATGTGATTTGAATAAAGATTTGGTTTAAGATTATCTGTTTGGCTGGTAAACTACTACCAACACCGATGGGAGATTATAAATAGTACAGGTCAAATCTTAGAATAACAACATTGAAATACACGTACTTGTTCACTGAGGGTTCCCTGGCCATCATTGTGCCCACCTTCCCGTTATGACGTATTCTCTTCTACTCTCTTCCCCTTTTAATTCTTTCTTATTCCCTACAATTTTCATATTGTTAGATACTACATGTAGAATTGCTATGGTTAGAGGTATTTTATCAAGTCTTCCGTTGCTGTTCTCTCTTATAAAATTGTACAATATATTTAGAATTATTATTCTTAAAGTATTCCAACACAAGGAATCAGAGCAAAAGAATGGACCATAATATCGTTTTATTTGGGAAATGGTTTGTGTGTTTTGCTGCTCAAATCGCTGTCAAAAAATGCTGGAGATGGAGCCAGGTAAAGGTGTGGACAGTGGCGGCTCTGTGACGGGTTGCGGGTCGGATATGTTAACTTACCTATATGGAGAAGAGCACCCATGCGACATGGTTTTGAGGTTTCACTAATGCAGGTATGGACTTTTTTTGCATTGGTTCATAATGATTGGGCCTATTCCAGTTTTAAGTCATTTTGTTATTTTAAACATTGTCAATTTGGGCTCCATAGCATTTTGGGCTCATGAATTTCTGTTTTTTGTTTTCTCTTTATTTTAATAACTATCTTGTACCAAAAATATTACTATCTATTCTAGGCCGAGACTATTATTTTGGTCTCAGATTAAAACATCTAGGCCGAACGAGCATTGGGGTTTTATGTTTTATTTAAAGGCAAAAAAAAAAAAAAATTGTTTCGTTTGGTGCTGCATCTCGGGCCTATGTGTAATTTTCCTTTTAATTTTGTATTTCTGAAATTTTTAAATATCCTTGTCATTTGGGCCTTGGGAATTTTTTTAATTGTCTGAATTATTTCTCTCTTCAATTAGGTCTACATTATTTGGGTTTTATTTTCTAAGTAAATGTCCTATATAATTGTTTAATTTTCTGGATATTAATGTTATGGGCTTTATTCATGTTATTTAAGCCATTTGCTTTATTTTCTCACTAAAATGTTTTGTTTCTAAGTTATTATTCTGATTACTCATTTGGCATTTTTTTTTTATACTCATTTAGCATATTTGCTTATTCATATATAATCTTTTGCATATGCTAGGCCTCGGCATTATATTTTGCTTGAATCTGTATAGTTCTCTCATGCTATGGGCCAACTGATTTTGGGCTTAGGCATTTATTCTCCCAATCACGTTTTGATTAACATTTTTGGTCCAGTATGTGTTTATCTTAATTTTGGACAATCATTGTCATACAATATATTGAGTTATTGATATTGGGGCCTTCAAGTTTAATTTTTAAATATTATTTTGGTTCAACAAAGTTTCCTTAAATCCATTTGTGCTCAATTCTTCGGTAATTTCCCTTTTTTCCAAGAAATTAAATATTTGACTAATTGTTTGGGTCTAATTTCTATTTCATCTCAAAAATGGTTTAATTAATCAAAATATTTGAACGTTGATTTTTTTTATATACCATTTTAATTGTTTCAATATGGAAAAATTAATTTTGGCTATTTTCGCATTAGGGTAAATTTAAAAATTTTGTTTTTCTATATCATTTAATTACCTTAATATTTATGTAATTACTTTTGGACAATCTTTCTATTGTTTAAATTATGAAAAATTATATTTGAGTTGAAGTATGCTAAAATTGATTTCTTAAACAATTTTAGGATATATAAAACAGTGGGAGGGTTATTAATTTAAATTTTTTGTTGATCAAATTTATTAGCTAATCCCTCCCTTAAGATGTGCATATATTAGATTTAATTTGAATGCAAAAAATAATAAGAGAATTTATCTATGATGATTATTTATTCGCATTTTGCTGATTAAAATGATCAATTAAATTCTCATTAAAGATTTGTGCATATTTAAAATTTAAATGCACGTAATTGATATTTGCGATTAGCATGCATCTTGGGAAGTAGCCATAACATCCTCAATGTTGTATGTGTAAACAATCATTTATGGATTTTTCAAACATCAACTCTAATCAATGATTAATTAATTTAATCAAAGTATGAGGATTTCCTTTATTTAGTCACTATTATTGATTAAATTAATTGTTTAAGTTCTCATTAGGCTATTGGTGCATATTTTTGTTTTAAATGCACATGATATTAGTGGTTGGCATGTTTGTTTCCTGGGGAATAGTCACAACATCCTCAATTTTGTTGCATGCATATTTATAATCACATATGACATTATAGAATAACAATTGTAATTAGATATATAATTATAATTAATCTTTACTCACAGGTGGATAATTATAATTCTATATTCAATTAGGCTGGAAATAGAATGGCATTGTATTTTCTAAATAACCCACAGGGGTTAGAAAATATAACTACGTTCTAAATTCATCAAGTCAAGATAAATTCATGTTATGCTAATACTTTTGCCCACAGGTAGACCTTAGTGATATGAATTTATAACTGTATGATCTCAATCAAAGAGGACTTATCGCCATAATTTCTTTAGCATTGCTTAAATGAACCTTGGCTCATCAAATAACACTAGGTTGCAAGTCAAGTGGGAGACTGTTAGATATTTTATTATTTATAATTACATATTTTATTATTTAATACGTATTATATTTAGATATTATCTTATCATTGCTTTTGGATAAAATATCTCATGACCGTGGCACACGTGATTTGGATAGAGATTTGGTTTGAGGTTACCTGCCTAGCTGATAAGCTATTACAAGTAATGCTATAAATAGCGTAGGCCGAATTTTATAGTAGTAACATTGAAATACATGTACTTGCTCCCTAAGGTTACCTTGACGGGTAGCGGCGATTCCTAGACCATCACTGTGCCCAACTTCTCGTTAGAACAAATACATGTACTTGCTCCCTAAGATCTTAAAATTGTTACTTTTAGACCAGTTATTAATACAACATGTCTTAAAAGTGAAACTTTTAAGGAAACTGGTCTTAAAAGTGACATACTTTTAAGACCGACTGTATCAAGACTGGATCCAAAACCAGTCTAAAAAATCAATTTTAACCGGTCTAAAAAGCTATTTTTCCACTAGTGGAGATACCTTTTAGTTTTGGATATCCTTAGAAATTATATCGCAGTTGAAGGTTTGTCCCAAAAAAAATATTGGCAGTTGAAGGAGTTATAAGAGGGGAAGGGAAGGACCTCATATATATAACATGCAAACATGGATAGAGTCACTTTATTGGTATATATGAACATTTTATCAAAACAATATAAAGTGGGTGCGAAGAGGCTTTTCATATTTTTATCCCCACCTCTCGTTTGTTATGTATATTTCAACTCTATTTCTCATTCGAAGGTTTCCTTGTCTCGTTTCATGGAGTGGAAGAAATTACAACTATTCTAACTTAACTGGCAAAAAGAATACATTTCTGATTTTGATACAAGGAACAAATCAATTCGTTAGATTATGACAATATATAGATTTAGTTGAAAGTTCAAAATTTGGCTTCTCCACATACTTGCCTCTCACTTGTTATCAGCTACTACCTCCAGCCCTTAATATAAGATCTACATAACTAATTTAAATGGATAAAGGAAATTAGTCATACATAACTAATTTAAATGGATAAAGGAAATTAGTCAAACTAGTTCTTTGTCAAAAATGTGTATTGGTTTTCCTAAAATATCCCCTTAAATTATCTATATACAAACTCTCTTGACTTAGGCAGTTAATAGGGATGCTTTGGAGAAAAAAATTTGAACTCTGGAGACAAAGCATATTGAAGTATATTATATTTAAAACTAAATTCAATCCCAAACTAGCTTTTATATTACCAAAGGTGTAATTAATTAAATCTACTTTTCATTAGAAGATTCTCTCATCTGTATCCTTCAATTAACTGTACTTTCCCATAATAGCAAAACCTGCAGGAATTCTAACTTCATTGACAAATAGAGTCAGTTTTTTTTATTTTATTTTGATGCGTAAATTGAACAATAAATCAATAATCCTTAGAAGCTTAGGACGATATTTTTAAGTAGAAAGTTCAACAATGGTGTGCTATGCTCTCCGTATCTTAATTCTCACCTCTCATTTGTTATCTTCATTAAAAGATTCCCTCATCCGTATGTTTCATGATGAAATAGAGGAACTTGTAGGTATTCTAACTTAACGAGCAAGTTTATTTTGACACATCGTTATTTTAAGTTGAAAGTTCAACTAAGGTGAGCTATATGGTTGATTTCGTTCGTTTATCCAAATCCACTAACCTCCAAAAGGGGCTATTAAACACCAAAGTATCAACATCAAGGTCATGAGCAGCCCCTGCAAGCCAATTTTTAAAGTCATTTTCTTCCCTGTATATAGACATTATCCAAAATAAGTTTCAATAGATATGTAAGTTAGTCAAAATATTTGTAATTAATTTCGTCAATAAGGTTCATCATGGAAGGATATTAGGTATTCTCTAGTGACCATAATCTGACGAAAGCCCTCATTCCAGAGAAGACTTTAGTGCTATCCAGGTTCGAGTAACATTGCCGTTAAAGTATTGATTGATTGTTCAGATGGTGTGATGCTACTTCGACAAATTGAGTTGTGGACGAAGATTTCACATAATTTCATGCACAGACTTTAGTGCTAGTTTGCTTATTTTTCACAATAGTTGAATATAATCACAAGCAAAGCCATTAGCTGCCTAGTCAGATGGATGATGGCGTCGACGAAGGAAACTAAAGATCAAAGAAAATTCGGACCCAGGTGTCAGCCCCAGTGCCCCTCAACTTTGGGCCGTTCCCAAATGCTTTTTCATGGTTCTTTTTTATTATTAGATTTTCTATGAAATGAGAGGCATGTTGATATTTTCTAGGTAAAAAAAGGTGTTGTTTTCAATTTTTTATGATTTTTTAAAGATTTAATACTTTACATGAAAAGGAAACTAAACAATTTTATAATATTAAATCTTAAAAAAATCATAAAAAAATTGAAAACAATACATTTTTTTATCCATAAGATATCAACATGCTACTCATTTCACAAAAAAACATAGTGATAAAAAACAACCATGTAAAAAATATTTGGGAAGGGCCCAGAATTAAGGGGCAGCTGGGGCATAGATGAGGTAGGGTAACTGACACCCCAATTCAGAAATTTTGGGTTTATTATTAGAAGGTAGGAAATTTCGTCCTTAATAGAAAACCCATTTACCTAATTTAGCATTTTGATTAGATTAAGAAAATTAGCTGAGTTAATAAATATGATGTATTTTCTAAAACACCCTATTCATTTTCCCTAATCCCTCATTATCTTTCCTACTTGATTCAAATATGAAAAATGGATCTTATATATAATTAAGACCAATACCTACTCTATAAATAAATCCTAAACTAAGGACAAGAGGGAGTACTGCCAAACAGAGTAAGAAAAATGTATTAGTCTTCATTGAAACTACCTAGAACAATTTTAATTAAAAGTGCAAGGAGGATAATTTTAAAATATTATAAATTTATGAGATAAAATAGAGCGAAATCTTACATTTAAGTCTGCATATTTGTAATAACCATTTTTGAAAATACTGCCTTTTGAAAATAATGAAAGATCTCACTCTATTTCGTGTTATCTCCTAAAGTCATTTAAAATTTAAAATAATCATAATACTAGATTAAATGTATAATTCATGCTGTCAATGATTTTTTAAAAAAATTTCAAATTTTTCTCACAAAAATTTTCATCAAAAAATTTTTTCTTTCAAATAATTTCATGGGAAATGTTTTTAAAGAAAATTCATGAAATAATTTGAATAGAAAAATAAAAATATTTTTTGTTCAACAATTTTCAAAAGAAAAAAATATTTTCTCACGGATATTGTAAGATAAAATCTTCTCTCAGAATTTTCCATGAATAAAGCAAATTTTCCTACAATCTATTTCTCTCGCACTTTGGATTGTGAGAAATTCTCCCCGTTTTTTATGAGTTGCTCATTGATTTTGATAATGAGAAAACTCTGATTTGCTGGTAATAGTAGAGGAATTTATTTATTGTGAAATTTTCACAAATAAAAAAGTTGCTAACACGAAGATGAAAGCATATTCGATGCAATTTTTTTAATTTAAATTTTTTAATATAATAGAAAGAATGTAAAGATAGATGTATCTAAACTTTTCTCTTCTTTTTTTTTTAAATCAAAAGTTTAGACAAGTCAGGTCCAAAGGCTTAATAGGGTCATGTCTTTGAACTCAAAAGTGATGGTACAAAATACTGGACATAGTTAACAGAGTAGTCGAAAGTCATGAGACATAAGGGGGACGCCTTTTATGTTCTTAGAAATTGAGCACTTGAAGGAATAATAAGAGATATAACACACAAGTTTGGATACAGTCACTTTATTGATATATATATATATATATATATGAACTCTTTCTTAAATTCTTAATAGTGAGATCGAAGAGGCTTTTCATATTTTCATCCCCACCTCTCATACTTTTCATTTTCCTTGTCTCTATATGTTCCATGGAGTGAAGGAAATCGCAAGCTAAGTTCCCTTACTTAAACTGGCATAAAGAGTCCACTTCTGATTTTGATATGAGGAACAAATCAATATTAAGACAATAGTATTAGATGAAAGTTCAACTATGGCATGCTACATACGCTCTTTGCATCTCCATATATACACGTAACTGATAAATTCCTATTTTATCATATATTTTATATTTTTATTTGAGGATTTTGTCATAATAATTGATCTAAATGTCTTTATTGTGATAAATTGAGATTAAGAGTAAATCGTTAAATTAGGATTAAAATGAAAAAATTGTCAAAATAATTGTAATTACTCTTAATCATTAATTCTTGAGAGGATTTGATATTGGTGTAATTGTTTTCAATTGTAGGTACTTGGAAAATGGGACTAAAACTGAAAATGACAGTTTGGGATTCGAATTTAGGAAATACCAGAAAAGAAACAGAATTTATCCCTGCTAAGTACCTGTAATAAGGGAATGACAAAAAGGGTAACTTGAAACACACCGTTTTGTATCAGCTAGGTTAGAGGAGCTGGGGGCTGGAGTTTCGAAGGAGAATGGAATGGCAGAGAGCTGAGAGGAGGCAGACGCGAGACACAGCCGCAACAGACTGAGCAAGCATCTTCGTCTGCTTCTTCTTGCGACGTCCACCATTGTCCTCGCCGGCGACCTTCACTTCTTTCACAATCCTTTCCGTCGCCGGCGAGTTTCAGAATCGCAGGTGAGAAAGAACAGAGGAGATCGCGAGTGAGATGAGCTGAAGGGGAGCTGAGAGACTGAGGAGCTGATTTTCCCTCTCTAAGCACAGAATCGATGACAACGTTGTAAGGAGTTTGGCTGGCTACGTTCATACAATTTCCAGAATCTGGTGCCATTTTCCCAGATTCCGGTTAGTAGTTCCAGTTTCCGGCGCGGTCCCAGATTCCGACAATGGCTCCCCTGGCTTCATAGCACCGTCCTCCATCTTCACCTTCACAGCAACCAACCTCGTCCTCCTTGTATTCAAACAGTGGTTTCCTCTGTTCTGCTTCTGGGATTAATTTCAGCCTCAAGTCAAATTGATTTCATACTCTCCAGCCCCAATTCTTCCTTGATTCAGTGTGGATTTATCATTTTAATCTGTGATTTTATATGGCTGAGTGTTTGAATCAAAATGTGATTATGTTTCTTGAAGTTATTCTCATGAGTGGCTAGGCAATTTTATGCTAATGGTTTGAGCTCACGTATACTTCAAAGGGGAGTTTAAATTACCCATAATTTATTATATTTGTGATTTTTTAGGTTTAGGAATTCATTTATGTAGTGAAACTGTGATTTTGGTTATGATTTATTTTATGGATTGATTTCTTGTGATTTGGTATTTGTAATGAGGATTTATATTCATCAATATATATGGTTATATATATGTTTCCTATACTTTTATTGATTTCTCTCTATTTAACATGATATTATTGGGTAATGTGATTAAAATAGAATTGTAGTTGAACCTAAATGCATTACTTATTCCATAGTCACTCTCTAAGGGGTTTTAATAGTGCTTAAATTAATGGGTTCATGAATTTAAGCATTAGACTCAATAGTAATTGAAGTCTGATATATTAGAAAACTCATTCACTAAGAGGAGTTAATAGACACATTGGTTAATGACATTTAGAATATTAAAACCTCAGTGTATTAACTCCCCAAATATCTTAATTGAGCAAGAATAAACCATTTCCAATAGCATATTCATCACTTGTATTTATAACCCATTTCCATTCCTCCTTATTTGAAAATCACAAAAACATTTATTTTAATTGCATTCAATTCATAGTTTTTAAAATCAATCAATCATGTTTTACCCTTGTCAAATTTACATTGTAATTATTTAGTTTATTAGGAATTAGTTTTATAATCGGCTCCTCAAAGTGAAACGACCCGAGCTGTGCACTATTAATTTGATTTTATTCTTGATAACCCCTCAGCAACAAAAAGGGAGTTATTTCAGTACCCTCACGGTCTCACTTGTTATCTACTAATTAACTCTACTTCTCAATTTTCATTAGAAGATTCCCTCATCATCTGTATCCATCAATTAACTCTACTTTACAATAACGAAACCTGCAGGAATTCCAACTTAACTGACAAAAAGTGTCAGTTTCTGATTTTGATATGAATCGAACAATTCAATAATCGTTAGAGCTTAGGACGATATTTTTAAGTTGAAAGTTCAACAATGGTGAGCTACGCTCTCCGTATGTATATTCATTGCTACCTCTCATTTGTTATCTAAATTATCTATACTTTTCATTCAAATATTCCGTCATCCGCATGTTTCATGAAATAGAGGAACTTGTATATGTATTCTAATTAAGTTAACTAGCAAAGTTTTTGATTTTGATAGACGTCGAACAATCACTTCGTCAGAATAAGACGATTATTTTAAGTTGAAAGTTCAACTAAGGTGAGCTATACGTTTGATTTCGCTTATCCAAATCCACTAACCTCTAAAAGGGGTTATTAAAAACCAAAGTATAAACATCAAGGTCATGGGCAGCCCTTGCAAGCCAGTTTGTATAGTCATTGTCTTCCCAATATATAGACGTTATCCAAAATAATTTTCAGATACTTCTTCAAAATATTTCTAATTAATGTCGTCAATTATGCTCATAATTCCAAGCTGAAAATTCAACTATAGATGTTAAATGCTTCTCTTCTTTCAAACCTATCTTTTCTCTTCTTCTTCTTTTTTAAATCAAAAATTTAGATAAGTCGGGTCTAAAGGTTTAATAAGATCATGTCAAGTGATTGTACAAATACTGGACATAGTTAACAGAGTAGTCGAAAGTCATGAGACATAAGGGGGACGCCTTTTATGTTCTTAGAAATTGAGCACTTGAAGGAATAATAAGAGATATAACACAAAATTTGTATACAGTCACTTTATTGATATATATATATATATATATATGAACTCTTTCTTAATAGTGAGATCGAAGAGGCTTTTCATATTTTCATCCCCACTTCTCATACTTTTCATTTTCCTTGTCTCTATATGTTTCATGGAGTGAAGGAAATTGCAAGCTAAGTTCCCTGACTTAAACTGGCATAAAGAGTCCACTTCTGATTTTGATATGAGGAACAAATCAATTTTAAGACAATAGTTTTAGATGAAAGTTCAACTATGGCGTGCTACATATGCTCTTTGCATCTCCATATACACGTACCTGACAAATTCCTATTTTATCATATATTTTCATATTTTTATTTGAGGATTTTGTTATAATAATTGATCTAAAATGCCTTTATTGTGATAAATTGAGATTAAGAGTAAATCGTTAAATTAGGATTAAAATGAAAAAATTGTCATAATAATTATAATTACTCTTAATCATTAATTCTTGAGAGGATTTGATATTAGTGTAATTGTTTTCAATTGTAGGTACTTAGAAAATGAGATTAAAACTGAAAATGACTGTTTATGATTCGAATTTAGGAAATACCAGAAAAGGAACAGAAGTTATCACTGCTAAGTACCTGAAATAAGGGAATGACAAAAAGGGTAACTTGAAACACACCGTTTTGTATCAGCTAGGTTAGAGGAGCTGGGAGCTGGAGTTTCGAAGGAGAATGGAATGGCAGAGAGCTGAGAGGAGGCAGGCGCGAGACACAGCCGCAACAGACTGAACAAGCATCTTCGTCTGCTTCTTCTTGCGACGTCCACCATTGTCCTCGCCGGCGACCTTCACTTCTTTCACAATCCTTTCCGTCGCCGGCGAGTTTCAGAATCGCAAGTGAGAAAGAACAGAGGAGATCGCGAGTGAGATGAGCTGAAGGGGAGTTGAGAGACTGAGGAGCTGATTCTCTGTCACCTACATCACCACCGTCACCTTCCCTCTCTAAGCAAAGAATCGATGACAACGTTGTAAGGAGTTTGGCTGGCTCCGTTCATACAATTTCCAGAATCTGGTGCCATTTGCCCAGATTCCGGTTAGTACTTCCAGTTTCCGGCCCTGTCCCAGATTCCGACAATGGCTCCCCTGGTTTCATAGCACCGTCCTCCATCTTCACCTTCACAGCAACCAACCTCGTCCTCCTTGTATTCAAACAGTGGTTTCCTCTGTTCTGCTTCTGGGATTAATTTCAGCCTCAAGTCAAATTGATTTCATACTCTCCAGCCCAATTCTTCCTTGATTCAGTGTGGATTTATCATTTTAATCTATGATTTTATATGGCTGGGTGTTTGAATCAAAATGTGATTATGTTTCTTGAAGCTATTCTCATAGGTGGCTGGGCAATTTCGTGCTATTGGAGATGAATTGGAGATAGTTTGAGCTCACATGTGCTTCAAATGGGAGTTTAAATTACTCATAATTCATTATATTTGTGATTTATTAGGTTTAGAAATTTATTTATGTAGTGAGACTGTGATTTTGGTTATGATTTATTTTATGGATTAATTTCTTGTGATTTGAGATTTGTAATGAGGATTTATATTCATCAATATATGGTTATATATATGTTTCCTATTATTTTATTGATTTCTCTCTATTTAACATGGTATTGTTGGGTAATGTGATTGAAATAGAATTGTAGTTGAACCTAAATGCATTACTTATTCCATAGTCACTCTCTAAGGGGTTTTAATAATGTTTAAATTAATGAGTTCATGAATTTAAGTATTAGACTCAATAGTAATTGAAGTTTAATATATCAGAAAACTCATTCACTAAGAGGGCTTAATAGACTTATTGGTTAATGACGTTTAAAATATTAGAACCTTAGTGTATTAACTCCCCAAATATCTTAATTGAGCAAGAATAAACCATTTCCAATAACATATTCATCACTTGCATTTGTAACCCATTTCGATTCCTCCTTATTTGAAAATCCCAAAAATATCTATTTTAATTGCATTCATTTCATAGTTTTTAAAATCAATCAATTATGTTTTACCCTTGTCAAATTTACATTGTAATTATTTAGTTTATTAGGAATTAGTTTCATAATCGGCTCCTCAAAAATGAAACGACTCGAGTTATACACTATATTGTATTAATTTGATTTTATTCTTGATAACCCAAGGCAACAAAAAGGGAGTTATTTCAGTACCACTCACGGCCTCACTTGTTATCTATTAATTAACTCTACTTCTCAATTTTCATTGGAAGATTCCCTCATCATCTGTATCCATCAATTAACTCTACTTTACAATAGCGAAACCTGCAGGAATTCCAACTTAACTGACAAAAAGTGTCAGTTTCTGATTTTGATATGAATCGAACAATTCAATAATCGTTAGAGCTTAGGACGATATTTTTAATTTGAAAGTTCAACAATGGTGAGCTACGCTCTCCGTATGTATATTCATTGCTACCTCTCATTTGTTATCTAAATTATCTACACTTTTCTTTCAAATATTCCGTCATCCGCATGTTTCATGAAATAGAGGAACTTGTATATGTATTCTAATTAAGTTAACTAGCAAAGTTTTTGATTTTGATAGACGTCGAACAATAAATTCGTCAGAATAAGACGATTATTTTAAGTTGAAAGTTCAACTAAGGTGAGCTATACGTTTGATTTCGCTTATCCAAATCCACTAACCTCTAAAAGGAGTTATTAAAAACCAAAGTATAAACATCAAGGTCATGGGCAGCCCTTGGAAGCCAGTTTGTATAGTCATTGTCTTCCCAATATATAGACGTTATCCAAAATAATTTTCAGATACTTCTTCAACATATTTCTAATTAATGTCGTCAATTATGCTCATCATCGAAGGATCTTAGGCATTCTCTCTAGGAACCATGATCTGAAGAAAAGCCCTTGTCCTAGCAAACTTTAGTGCTATCTAAGTATCTAGGTTCAAATAGCATTGCCCTTATAAAGTATTGATTTATTGTTCAGATGGTGTGATGCCACTTCCACAAATTGAGTTGTGGACGAAGATTTCACATAATTCCACAGAACTATAGAAATTATTTAAGAGGATTCGCCATATCAGATTCCTAAAAAATTGCAATGTGTGTGTGTGTGTGTGTGATGAGGTGGGAACAAAGAGGCATTTTCTCACTTTCTTGAAGAAACCATTTCAAATTAATCTTGATAACAAACAAATCGATTCATTAGATTAAGACATTCATTTTAAGTTGAAAGTTCAAAATTTGCAATCCTCTTCGTTTGATGAGCTGCTCTTGGTTAAATTCCAAACTCTCAGTCCCTCCATTCCCAAGGCGCATATATATTTAACTACTATTTTACTCAAGTTATTAAAAATAGTTAATTAATGCTACATCTGATTTTAAATATAAGACCCAGTTAACTTATTTTAAATGATTAAGAAATCTAAATAAATTATCTTAAAGTATTTATATTTATGCTTTTTCCTTCAAACTAATTAACCTTACTTTTGAACTAAAATATAATATAATGATACACAATATATATTATAATTAAATAATTTATTTAACTTCCTTAATTTTTTTAAAAATGTCAATTATATCTTATAATTAGGACGGGAGGGAGTACTCCTTTGCGTACCAAATATAAGTTGTATTTGATAGTTTCAATTTGGTTCTAAAATACTCATCCGGCCCTAAATATAAAACCTAGGTTGCAGTGCTTGTTTGAAAAAGAGCTACCGCTTGACTCACTTCTTGTAACGCTTGGGTTTTCTAGAATTAGATGGCATAGAATTAAAGTGTTTGTAAAGCACTACCAATTAGAACAAAATAAACGCTACCACTCCACTTTTTTTTAGTAGTGAGAAATTTGTGTGTGAAAAATACCAATATACCTATAATAATAATAATCATCGTAATAACAACTCACAAAGTTTATTTGCCTCTTATGCCAAACAACGAACAGAACGCATATTAAGTGACAAAAAATATCATACAAAACAACAATATCCATTTTGGCTCCTTCCTCTACATCTAAATATCTTCTTGATTATCCTCACACATTTTTTCACAACCCAAATGAATAAGTGCAATGGGAATGACACTACAATTGGCACAAACAATGCAGTCCAGGCCAACTTTGATGCTTCAAGTGTGATCCAAGTTGCTTTCTGACTCAAAACATGTGCTGGGACCACAATTACAAGAGCAAAAACGTATGCAACCACAAGGGTATAAATAGTGCAACACATGCCCAGTGATAGCATCCGAATGACGACTTTATTCTTCAATGGAACCCCACTCACGAGCAAAATAGTGACCCCAAGTGATGACAAGAAAGATATGGTATTGCAAATTACAAAATACTTGAACCTTGTTTGGGAATTAAAGGACGAGATTGCTTGTCCTGGACAAACAATCTCATCATCATCATTAAGGGTTGTGCAATTGAGAGAATCAATGGGTGGTGATGAGTTAGAGTGAGTAGAAGATAAGCCTTGTTGGATAAAGCCACCAGGTGGACTAATCATAGCTTGAAATGTTATAGTTGTTATCACAGAAGATACCACACTCAGATTTCCCCTTATCTCTTCTAGCCTATCACCCTTAGGTTCGAACCAATTTCCAATCCTTGTAAAACACATCGCAATACACTTCATCAAGATCATAATATAACAATAATTATCTTTACGGGATCTTGATATTGGATGGTCAACAGAATCATCGGTAGATGTTGATGGTGGCGGCGACGGTGGGTGTGGATGAGTTTCAAATCCATTCTTGTCAATCTTGGTCAACATGAGCTGTATTTCACAGATTTTAAAGTCTTTTGGACTATTTTCTATGATATCTTGAACTGTTAAACCTAACTTATTCTTCAAGCTTGCAACTTCTCTGATTTTCGGAATTGACATAAGATACCTTATAGACTAAATAACAACCATGTTAGTAAAGTTTATACAGGAGATATGCCTTTTAAAGGCCTCAAAAGATGTATCTAAATGTTTTGTTATCACTGAAAACACCTTAAAACAAACTTTGTTAAGAATAGGGAATGTAAAAAAGAATTGTTACCACAGTAACTAAGAAAGAAAAAAGGCATAGAGAGAAGAAGAAAGTAGTATATTGTACCTCAAGTCTTTTCAACATGACAGCTAAATGGAGAATGGTGTTTCCAGCATTATCAGAGCTTGTAAAGTTGTGAAGCTCGCCAGTGATGGAAGACTCCAATTCCACCAAAGCTTTGAGAGTCTCTAAATGGTTGTATGTGACACACAAGTGAAAAATAGTTTTGCCATTGTCATGAAAACTCAGAGATTCAGGCTTCGCTTTGATCAACTCTTGCATAACCTTTGTTCTCCCCCTCATGGCCGCATAGTGCAGAGGAATTCTCCCTTCTTCATCACAAAACAAGCATGGCTCATTATTAACTTTTAGCAGTTCCTTCACGATGTCGATGTGACCCTCTGCAGAAGCCAAGTGGAGAGCTGTTCTCCGAGAGGAGTCTACCTCAAGGGTTAGATAAGGTTTGTGAGAGACAAGTTCCCTTGTGAATTCAAGATGGCCAAGCAAAGATGATATGTGTAAAGGTGTTTCGCTGAACGCTGTTTGTGAAATGTTGTGCAAGATATGCTTGCATTGTTGTATCACTGAATTCAACATTGACACATCCCCACTATATGCTGCCTCATAAAGAAGGCTCATTTGGCCACAAGTTGTTTCGTTGAGTTCAACTTCCATCACTCGTGTTTGATAATGCATCATTACAGGGTCCTTCATATAGTTGGGATATCTGAATTTTGCATATAGACTTCTCAGTTTCACTGCTTTTTACGATTTCTTTTTTTTAAAAAAGACAATAAATGCGATAATAAGACTCTGATCTCACACAACCACATATTTTTTTGTATGTAAGCGGACGATACAAAAGTTTAATTTGGATCCTACATGTCATTTCTCTTCTATGAATATGCCGACGGTTTTGCATACAAAGGTACCCCTCATTTCTATTTTTCACGAAATAATGCAGGAATCTTGGTATTTTAACGTTGTCCAAGACGGTATCGAACAAAACATCAATTCGTTAGCTTAACACAATTATTTAAAGTTGAAAGCTCAACGGCCAGTTCCGTACCTATCATTTCATACGCTTACGTAGCTTTCATAGCACGTGGTCAGTTTTCTGATCAACATTGATGCTTCATCTATTTATTGGTTATATTAGAGCAATGTACAAGTTAGCAACCGGATCAAATGAAAAGGGATAATCCCTCACAATATAGGAAGTGAAAGTTCAAATTTATGTTGGAAAATAGGAGGACGTGTGCTTATAACAATGGGGGAAAATACCAATCATTCAAGTCTAAAGTTCAAAATGTAGAAGCTAATTGAGAAATTTGTTTTGATGCTAAATATAAGACCTCAATCTACTTTAGTTTCCAAATTTGTAAATTTTTTTCTAAATTGTTCCTATTAATTGTATATATTATAGGTAAATGTACATCAGATCTCTGTTTATATTTTATAAATTGTGTTACATCACGGAAAAAGATATTTTCCTTTTCATTTAAAGTGTGAGAAAATTCTGGATGTATAGGAAACTGCATTATTTATAAACAAAATTCATTCTAATTTAATTTGATGAAAAAGAGTTACCCTACATTTTTTTTTTAATCACAAAGGACACGGGTCGAACCATGAGGGGGGGTATTACCCTACATTCTAACTCAATCAAAGAAAACTCTTTTTTTTTTTGGATAATTACAATGAAATCCCACACAAGAGAAAAAAAATGAAAAAATGATCCTTGAAGTTGTTAATGATAAGTCGAGGAGCGTCCATTAACAAGTCGAGGAGCTTACATTGACAACTTCAAGGACCATTTTTTCATTTTTTCTCTTGTATGGGATTTCATTGTAATTATCCCTTTTTTTTCCCTCTCGAATGCATCCAAATGAAGTCAAATCATTGAAACCCTCAAAACTATGATCGGTCTCCGTCCGTGTCCATACACACCCACATGATGGAAATTTGCGTTGAATGAAGGTGTGCCTTGGTTATGGCATACTTTTTAATTAATTTTAAAATTTGTGCAATTAATTCTCTTCTTGTTAGTTGTTAGTTAATTCATTATTTTTTTATATAACTAACATTTTTTAACATTGAAATGCATTTAGATAATTTTTAAACTTTAGATCATGCACGTTCAAATCGCATCAAGATATGTTATTTTTTCATCAATAGACTAATTAATTATCGAATACTTTGCACGACCAAAATCAAGGTTAACTCGTGCGCTCCTTAGATTTGTTCTGAAAATTATATAACTTCATAAAATTACTCCAAGAACATAAAAATATTTTTTTTTTTTTTGGAAAACAAAATGGTATACTCGTATTACATAAAAACAGTGCCTTACAATATAGATGAAACAAGAGAACAAAAATGAAAATTCGAAAATTACACAAAATAGAACTATTGATGTGCAGAACCTAAGTTGAGTCCTGAGAACGAGCTAAGCATTTTGCTAAAAAACTTTCTTGTCAACACAAATAATTTCCAAGTCTTTTCTTCCTGGATAAATGACATTGTTGTTTTGAGCTAAGAGAGTCTCTCTATCTCTCTCTATGTGTGTGTGTGTAGGGTTAAGGGACAATTTTGTTCTGGAAGTTGTCACCGAAAGACAATTTTGCTCCGAAAGTTTTACAAGGGGCAGTTTTGCCCTCGGAAATGTAAAAAAAAAGAGCAATTTTTCTTTTTCCGTTATCCCAGTTAATTTTCACTATTAGTGTCATCTACTTTGTTTTTTTTAAAGTTAGATTTAAAACTTTTGAGGCAAATTTACTCTTTAACAAAACTGACTAGGATAACATATGAACCGTCAGCTCAATATATTTGGTCAACTAACAGTCAAAATTAATTAGGATAACATTCAGGGTAAAATTACTCCATTTGTTATACTTTTAGGGCAAAATTACCCTTCGGTGACAACTTCTGGGACAAAATTGCCCCTTAACCCGTATATATATTACTTCTACTCTTTAATCCCTTTTTGTATGTGCTTCTTATTTCCTCTGATCCTTACTGTGTAAGTCCTGTTGAACCATTTTGTTGGAACTAATAAGAGATGATTGACATATTAACGTTGTCTCAAAATGAAATATTTTTTCTACATTATCCTTATGTAAGAGCATAAAAAATCACTACATTAGACTTTAACTCCACCAAGCAAATCGTAATAAGGGCAATATTGAAGGAAAGAAAATTAATAAGCAACCGAATGACTTATATTTGGAACCATCAACTCCTTTTAAAAAGCGCCATATACAAGACGTGGGAGGGAGTATCTTTCAAAGTGTTTTTTTTCCCCATGGATTCTGAGTGTCTTTTATTATGCTAATGGATAATTTCTTCAATGCATATATTTCAGTTCGAGCCTGTAGGTCAGATCCCTGTTTTTATTCCTCATAAATGTCAGACTGGTCAAAGAATTGGGCTACCAAGTATAAGTCTGAATTTTAAAACCAGAAAATTGTTCATATCTGGACTTGGGCTTATTTTTAAGCAATTTAATTCAAGCCCAACCTAGTACTAGCACTACTTCGTGTGTGTGTGTCTGTAAATTTATTATGTGTTGTAAAAAGAAATAAATTAGGGAATCACTGCTACAGAATTAGGATATAACCATCCCAAAGGACATCCCAAATTTAAATTGGGTGGTTAAAAAGGCAGGCGGTTGCAATTTCGTAATTACATGTATGTAGAGAAACCTTTAAACGTCCCAAATTTGAATTTGGGATGCCTAAAATTCTTCCCGCGTGTAATATAAATTTTGACAAATTTTTTTTAGTTCCAGAAGCTGGGTTTAGACGTCCCAAAATAATTTTGGGACGTCTAAACCCATACTTTAGACGTCCCAAATGATTTTTGGGACGCCTAAACGCATGTCAGACATGCGTTTTCTCCATTCTCCACCTACCATCCCTCCTTTTTGACTAAGCAACTCCCTCTTTCATTCATTATTCACCCTCGACGTACACCCCTCCTTTCTTCTTTCATTGTAGGCCATCGACCCACCTCCTCCACACCTTCTTGGTTTTTTCCTCCATCTCCTTTCCATTGAAGACGACGCACGCACCACCCCCTCTTCCGTAGTGTCTTGGTTTTTGCTCTCCTCCACTTCCTTCCTTCCATTGTCGTTCACACCTCCTCCACACACCGTGGTCTTCTTTGCTGTCTCCACCCTCCGGCGTACCTCCTCCACCGTGCATACACCGTACATAGCCGTCGGTGCCCCCCTTCATCAGGTTAGTTTATTTTCTTTCTTTTTTTAACAGAATAGTTTATTTTCTTTTTGAAATATAAATTTAGTTGAAGAAATTAAATTAAAACTTGCAATGTGAAATAGGACGTTAAATTTCTTGTTGAAATATAAATTCTAGCTCACATAGAAATGAGTTTGTTAATTGTGCTTATATATTGGCTAAACAGGACGTTTAATTTTTTTAGTGAAAATAATTGAAAACCTAGCCAATAAGAAATATCACGTTAATATATTTTTTGTTTGATATGTTTGGAGCTTGGAAATGTTTGTTTTATATGTTTGGAGGTTGGGAATTGAGAGGGGAAATATGTATATATATTATTATAAATAAATGGAACTTTTGAATGATTTTGATGAAATTAACAATAATTAAACAGAGTAATTTTTGTTTCTTTAATATGATTGATTTTATTTTTTTTTAGATTAGATTAGTAAGATTATTAATGTAGTTTCCTTAATATAATATAGTAAGTAGTATGATTATTATTTATGTAATGGAGAGATAGGGTTGCTTGAAATTTTGGGATGTCTTACTTTTAACGGGAAATGCTGTCGAAGTTTTTGTTGAAAAAAGGCAATCCCATCATATATTGTTGACAATTGTACTAAATGTGTGAGTGTTATTGGGAATGGCTTAGGTGGTAACAAAATGGATCACAGTTGGATGAATGCTTTGAGAACTAGTGAAAAATATGAGAAAGGGGTGGAAGAATTTATTGAATTCACTAGAAAGAATGCTCCAGCAAAAAATGGAAAGTATTTTTGTCCTTATGTCAATTGTTTGAATGGAGTTGATGGGATGTTGATGTCATAAAGGATCACTTCCTTTGTGATGGAATAAATCTGCGATACACAAGGTGGATATGGCATAGTGAGGAAGTAACGGATTGTCCATCTCACAAGAAGGAAGATGTAGATGTTATAGATGAAGATATAATGGAGAAAATGATTCACGATGTTGAGGTAGAATCCTTTGCGCAGTCGCAGGAGTATGACAGCTTGCGGAGTGATGTAGAGACACCACTATACCCTGGGAGTAAGTACACGGGCTGATGGGAACATTGCATTTGGTTAACTTAAAGGCAACTTATGGGTGGACCGATAGTAGTTTCACATTGCTGCTTGAACTATTGTGTGATATATTTCCAGAGGACAATGTACTTCCAAATCGTATGTATGAGGCCAAGAAAATCCTGTCTACGATGGGTATGGAGTATAAAAAGATACATGATTGCCCTAATGACTGCGTACTGTACAGAAATGAGTATGGAGGTCTTAGTGAGTGACCTAAGTGTAAAACTACATGATACAAAGTGAAAAAAAATGGTGGTTGTGGCGATGTGACAATTAAAAGGCAACCTTTAAAGGTTATGTGGTATCTTCCAATAATACCATATTTTAAATGTTTATTTGCGATTGCAACAAAAGCGAAGAAGTTGAGATGGCACTCTGATGAGAGAATATCTGATGGGAAATATCTTCGGCACCCAGCTGACTCTCCACAATAGCAAAAAACAGATGAAATATTCCCTCAATTTGGCAGCGAGCCGAGAAACCTTCTGCTTGGGCTTTGTACAGACGGCATCAATCTGTATGGAACTCTTACTAGCACACATAGTGCGTGGCCATTTCTCCTTCTAATATACAACTTGCCTCCCTGTCTATGTATGACATGCAAGTATATAATGCTATCTATGATTATTTATGAACCAAAACAGCCAGGGAATGATATTGATGTCTACTTGGCGCCTTTGATTGAGGACTTGAAGAAGTAGTGGGAGGAAGGCGTAGATGTGTTTGATGCTTATAAGAAGGAGTCCTTCAAGCTACGTGCAATGATTTTCACAATGATAATGACTTCCCTGCGTACGGAAACTTGTCAGGGTACACCGTGAAGGGTCATAAAGCATGCCCAATATGTGAAGCAGACACACACTTCCATCAACTAAAGCATGGAAGAAAAACTGTCTACCTTGGCCACAAGAGGTTTCTTCATCGGTGTCACCCGTATCATAGGCTAAGAAAGAATTTTAACGGCTTATTGGAGCATCGAATGGCTCCAAAGTCATTAACCGGAGAGGAAGTTTACAGTCGAGTGGAACGTATCAATGTCACTTTTGGTAAGAATCAGAGGACTGCGGGTGAGAAGAACATATGGAAGAAGAGATCCATTTTCTATGATCTTCCATATTGGCATTCGCTTGACATGAGACACAATATTGATGTGATGCGTGTGGAGAAGAACGTTTGTGATAGCCTTATCAGTATGCTTTTGCACATACCAGGGAAGACTAAGGATAGGATTAGTGCGAGATTAGACCTTGTTAATATGGGAATAAGAGAACGGTTACATTCACAACTAAGAGATGATGGTAGGAGGGCATACATGGAGACAGCAGCGCATATACTATCAAAATCAGTGAAAAGAAGTTTGTGTGGGTGTTTGCATGAAATTAAGGTGCCGCAAGGATATTCCCCGAATGTGAGAAGATGTGTCTCAATGGACGATTTGAAGTTAGTGGGAATGAAGTCCCATGATTATCATGTGTTGATGCAACAACTATTACTTGTCTGACATGTGTTTTCTCCATTCTCCACCTACCATCCCTCCTTTTTGACAAAACAACTCCCTCTTTCATTCATTATTCACTGTCGACGCACACCTCTCCCTTCTTCAACTTTACTCTTCCTCCTCCCTTTTTCTTTCATTATAGGCCGTCGACCCACCTCCTCCACACCTTCTTGGTTTTTTCCTCCACCTCCTTTCCATTGAAGACGACACACGCACCACCCCCTCCTCCATAGTGTCTTGGTTTTTGCTCTCCTCCACTTCCTTCCTTCCATTGTCGTCCACACCTCCTTCACACACCGTGGTCTTCTTTGCTTTCTCCACCCTCCGGCGTACTTCCTCCACCGTGCATACACCGTACATAGCCGTCGGTGCCCCCTTCATCAAGTTAGTTTATTTTCTTTTTGAAATATAAATTTAGTTGAAGAAATTAAATTAAAACTTGCAATGTGAAACATGATGTTATATTTCTTGTTGAAATATAAATTCTAGCTCACATAGGAATGAGTTTGTTAATTGTGCTTATATATTGGCTAAACAGGACGTTTAATTTTTTTAGTGAAAATAATTGAAAACCTAGCCAATAGGAAATATCACATTAATATATTGTTTGTTTGATATGTTTGGAGCTTGGAAATGTTTGTTTTATATGTTTGGAGGTTGGGAATTGAGAGGGAAAATATGTATATATATTATTATAAATAAATGGAGCTTTTGAATGATTTTGATGAAATTAACAACAATTAAACAGAGTAATTTTTGTTTCTTTAATATGATTGATTTTATTTTTTTTAGATTAGATTAGTAAGATTATTAATGTAGTTTCCTTAATATAATATAGTAAGTAGTATGATTATTATTCGTGTAGTGGAGAGCTAGGGTTGCTTGAAATTTTGGGATGTCTTACTTTTAACGGGAAATACTGTCGAAGTTTTTGTTGAAAAAAGGCAATCACATCATATATCGTTGACAATTGTACTAAACGTGTGAGTGTTATTGGGAATGGCTTAAGTGGTAACAAAATGGATTAAAGTTGGATGAATGCTTTGAGAACTAGTGAAGAATATGAGAAAGGGGTGGAAGAATTTATTGAATTCGCTAGAAAGAATGCTCCAGCAAAAAATGGGAAGTATTTTTGTCCTTGTGTCAATTGTTTGAATGAGAGTTGATGGGATGTTAATGTCATAAAGGATCACCTCCTTTGTGATGGAATAAATCTGCGATACACAAGGTGGATATGGCATGGTGAGGAAGTAACGGATTGTCCGTCGCACAAGAAGGAAGATGTGAATGTTATAGATGAAGATAGAATGGAGAAAATGATTCACGATGTTGAGGTAGAATCATTTGCGTAGTCGCAGGAGTATGACAGCCTGCGGAGTGATGCAGAGACACCACTGTACCCTGGGAGTAAGTACACGCGGCTGACGGGAACATTGCATTTGGTTAATTTAAAGGCAACTTGTGGGTGGACCGATAGTAGTTTCACATTGCTGCTTGAACTATTGTGTGATATATTTCCAAAGGATAATGTACTTCCAAATTGTATGTATGAGGCCAAGAAAATCCTGTCTACGATGGGTATGGAGTATAAAAAGATATATGCTTGTTCTAATGACTGCGTACTGTACAGAAATGAGTATAGAGGTCTTAGTGAGTGTCTTAAGTGTAAAACTGCACGATACAAAGTGAAAAAAGATGGTGGTTATGGTGATGTGACAACTAGAAGGCAACCTTTAAAGTTATGTGGTATCTTCCAATAATACCACGTTTTAAACGTTTGTTTGCGACTTCAACAAAAGCGAAGAAGTTGAGATGGCACTCTGATGAGAGAATATCTGATGGGAAATATCTTCGGCACCCAGTTGACTCTCCACAATGGCAAAAAATAGATGAAATATTCTCTCAATTTAGTAGCGAGCCGAGAAACCTTCGGTTTGGACTTTATACAAACGGTATCAATCTGTATGGAACTCTTACTAGCACACATAGTGCGTGGCCGGTTCTCCTTGTAATGTACAACTTGCCTCCCTGGCTATGTATGAAACGCAAGTATATGATGCTATCTATGATGATTTCTGAACCAAAACAGCCAGGGAATGATATTGATGTCTACTTGACGCCTTTGATTGAGGACTTGAAGTTGTGGGAGGAAGGCGTAGATGTGTTTGATGCTTATAAGAAGGAATCCTTTTTCTTTGATCTTCCATATTGGCGTTCGCTTAACGTGAGACACAGTATTGATGTGATGCATGTTGAGAAGAACGTTTGTGATAGCCTTATCAGTACACTTTTGCACATACCAGGGAAGACTAAGGATGGGATTAGTGCGAGATTAAGCCTTGTTGATATGGGAATAAGACAACGGTTACATCCACAACTAAGAGATGATGGTAGGAGGGCATACATAGAGCCAGCAGCGCATACACTATCAAAAGATTTACGTTGTCAATCCCATTACTATTATTGTTAATCCCATTATCATTCTTGTCAGCGGGATTATGAAGTTCAAGTTGTATTTTTCTGTCATTCTCCCAATAAATTAAGCTAGTTATTTTTTAAAAAAAAATGTGTATTGACTTTCCTAAAATAATGTCATATGTGAAAATTTTCTTGTAAGAAGATCCACGAAAAAAAATACAAATATTTTTTTCTTCAATAATATTCCTTAGGAATAATATTTACCCACCGATATTCTAAGACAAAATCTTCTCTCAGAATTTTTCGGCATAAATGATAACTCTCCATTTTTAGTATATTTAAAGTATATTTTAAAGATATTTAGAAAGTTATCTATACAATTTTGGAAGATTTATGTGAGATTTTATTATTATAAGATTAACTCAATTTTGTGTATTGTCTTGGGGATTTGATTCTAAATATCTTATTTTTAAATTTAAAAAAAAAAAGGAAGTTGCATTTATGACAAAAATAATAATGATTTATATTTTATAAAATTTAAAAAAAAAAAAGAGGGAAAAATCTCAAAAAAATACCACTTAAAATTCAAAATTCCTAATTGATTTTATTAACAATAAGAGTAATGAGATTGATAAAAAAAAAATAATAGGATTGACAAAAACAATTTTTATCATATCAATAATTTAGGATTTTTAAGTTCAAGTGGTATTTTTTAAAAATTTTCTCAAAGAAGAGTTACTTTATTATTCTGATTTTGGTCTATGTGATTATTCTAATAAAAAAATGACGTCGTTTGAGGTTGGAAGAGTTGAATTCTTTGACTAAGGGGCTGTTTGGCATGCTGAAATTGATTTTAATGGAAATGGATATGGATATGAAAAAGAAAATGGAAATAAGGTTTAAAAGTATGTTTGGTATGTTAAAGAAATGAGATATGATTTTTAGATGAAAAGACCAAAATATCCTTCTCAAACAATTTTTTTTCCCTGAAATAACTTTGAGAAAAAAATCTTTCCGAACATGAATTCAAGAAATGAGATCTTGGGTTGCTCTCGGATCATGAAGACAGCTACGGTCCATGAAGAAAACTACGGGATTTGCAGGTGTTTAGCGAAGCTTGATGAAGAAGGTGACGAGATGAAGGCGGCAAAGCTCGAGCGACCCAGGCGTCGGAAAAGCTCAAGCGACCCCGGCGTCAGCGAAGCACGATCGTGGGTCGCATGTAATGCCCCGAAATTTGGGATTGGGGGCTTGGGAATAAGCATAAATTAAGTGGACTATTAAGCCCCAATTTAGCAGAAGCCCAACTTTATCCCCTAATGATTCTTATATCTTTGAGGTATTAAGAAAGTAAAATGGTGAATTTTGGATAATATAATTAAATTTTTGGTGAAATCACCTATGAGGTAGTAAGTTATTCATATGATTTTGAATGACCAAATGATGAGAAAAAATTATCAGATTTTACAGGATGAACGTAGACATCATAAGCTTTAATTTGATAGGTCATATGACTCAATTAGAGCTATATACAAAAATTTATGAAATTTTGAAATCAGCACAGGAAAACTGTGAAATTTCTGGAACAGTATGCAAACATAGAAATTCTGGAAATTTTTTGATTCTATCTAACAAAATTTTATATTTTTCCTTGAAACTGGACTCAATAAGGGTTCTATAGGCTTTTGAATCATTCCAATTCAATTTTTCTAAAATTAGTTATGATTTTTCAAAGTTAAGGCAGAAAATCTACCAGAATTTCTGAAAAATCCGAAAATGGGAATTATGACATCATCATAATTAAAGGTGACATAAGCATGGACTTATAAGATATTTCTCATATTCATCCTCTTCGCATTTCTGTCATGTTGCAGCAGCCATAGGAGAGAGAGAGGTTTGAGAGCATTTAGAGAGATAAGGAAGCAAAACTCGCAAGGTAAGTCGATTTCTTCGGTGAATTCGTACCTAATGCGTATAATCTTACTTCTAAGCTTCTCTTTCATGTTTTTTAAGGTTTTGGAAGCTCAATTTTCAGTGGTAAGAAGGGTTAGGGTTCATCCATATTAGGGAAAAGCCAAAAGGAACTTGAGGTAACTTCCAAACTCTTGTATATTAACTATTTTGGCTGTTGTGGGCAATTTAATCAGTGAAAATTTGCTGGATTGCCATTAGTTTTAAAGTTTGGAAATGACATGACCTAGGGGTTATGCTGCCCAAATTGGGTCTTAATGTTAGTTGTAACATAATGTAATGGTTAATAAAGTGCTTAGGGGTAGAAAGAAACACGTCTGCGGAGCCGAAACCGAAAAACCCCATTTTTTTCCGGAGAATTGAGAATTTCGGTCAAGGCCAATTTGGAGGGGTTAGAGATGTATTTTCAATGATTTGATGGTTCCATTGAGTTCAGGAGCGAAATAACCGAAAAAGCATAATTACGAAAACGCCCCTCGAACCCTTAAAGTGGGGCTGCCAAGGGTAATGTTGTAATTTGACATTGAATTTGATAATTCCAAGTTCAGAAATGGATTCCTTGGGCGAAAATATCAGGATAGCCCAGGATAGAATTTCGGGAAAAGCACAGCCAAAGGGGTACGGCGAGGCCAGGTCGGGTCCCCGGGGGCATTTTAGTAAATTTTCATAATAGGCTCATATAACCCCCCAGAAGCACTATGGAAGTGTCTAAGTTGTATATTTGGAATTGTAGGACCAAGTTGTGAGCTCAGTCGTTGGCAGCTTTACGAGGCACACGTTTCGAGGCGTAAAAGGCTTAAGATAAGGAACTTACATCTCCTGCACGTATTTAATATTTGTGTTAGTGTGTTAATGCATGTTATTGCTTTGCTTGATTATGTGAAACATGTATGAATGATTTTAAGCTATGTTTCAATTTATGCTATGACCATAAGTATATTGTTCGAAGCACTGAGCTTACAGATTTGTCATTGTGTGGGCATGAGTTATGTGATGCAAGCATGTTATGCATTAAACAGTTATTATACATGCATATTGGTATTGCTTTCCTACTGAGATTCTCTTGAATCTCACCCTCCCCTATCAACAATTTAGATAGGAGAAGACAGAAGATATGCTTAGAACAATACAGAGAACCATATGAGGGGATTGCAGTGCTAGAACGAAGACGAGAAGATATCTCTGTTTCACTAGGACAAGTTTAGATACCCAAGTATACCTGTGTGGCTACATTGATTGTAATGATCATGTACGAACTCCTATAGGGAATTTATGTAATTATGCACATATTATCAGTATATTCATGTTATTCCTATGTTGCCCACAGAACCGCATATTGTTTTCCACGAATACTCTGGAAAAAGTTAAAACAAGGTAAGGGCGTGACATTGCACACCTCGGCGAAGCTCCAACGTGGGTCGTAGGCCTCAGCGAAGGTCCAACGTGTGTCGCAGGCATCAGCGAAATCGTGGGTTGCGGGTGTCAGGAAGCTCAATGAAGAAGACAGTCAAGCTCGATGAAGGGGCAAAACAGAATTTACATAGATGGAATTAGAAATCTTTGGTTTTTGGGTGAAAGCCAATATGATGGAATTGGGTATATTTCCAATTCCATCATACCAAACAAACTTAGGCATGGAATTGAGATCCAATTCCAATTCCACATCCCCAATTCCATCATACCAAACGTGCCCTAAGAAAATCAATTACATCTTACAAGGAGCAATTGGAAGAAAAAGTAAAAGCAAAGGGTTGGAATTCTTGACTAAAACCCAAGAGAAAAGAAAAAAAAAAGGCAATTATATTCAAGCCCCATAAAAAAAAAAGAAAAAATGGTTCATGAAGTTGTTAATAACAAGTCAAGGAACATCCATTGACAAATAAATGAGCATTCACTAATAACTTCAAAATCATTTCTTCATTTTTTTTCTAATGTGGGATTTAAATTTAATTATCCCGAGGAAAAAAAAGCTACAGAAGAGATAAGCTATGATGCAATTTCCTAATCAAAGAGGAGAATACGTGGAAGTATGTGTTCGGCAAGTTCTGAAACCATGATTTCAGAAGCATTTTTTCATAAATTGAGACAAAACTCTTCTCACATACTTACCTCGTAAAATAAAAAAATTATTCTCCAAAAACTAATCAAAACACACACACATTGGGAAAAACGGAGAAGAGCAGCCGACAAATGGATCATCGCAAGCTGGATCTTCAACAAACATGAGAAGGAGGGAAGCGGCCAAAAAAATTGACTTTTCATCGTCACTTTTTTTTTTATATTTTTGATTACATAGTTCCTTGGTTTCATCTTCACCCTTCGCATTATGGATTGTATTTCTAAACTCAATGTTGCTAGGATGATTTTATTCAAACTCATGTGTGGCTAAATTTTTCATTTTAATCAAGAGGAGTCATGAACTTGTTTGAGACTTAGAGATTATTCCTATTAATTAATTTTACATAATATTATTTCAGTTTATTTAATCTTATTTTTATTGTTTATTGCTTAGTGATTAGGTATCATTGAGCATATTTTGGGGATTTATGATTGAACTTAACGAAAGTAATCTTAAATTGACCTCGGGATTAAATAATATGAAATTAGAAATTATCTAATTTGTTTTTAGGATAGACGTATACCTAGAAGCTCGTTATAATCAAATTAAAGTGAACCCGATCTAAAACACATCTTATTTAATTATGTGAGAAATTATATAATTAATTGAGGTAGGTATATAAATGAACCGACAAGCATTTATAGACATTAATACTCTAGATTAACTGATTAAGTTAAGTTAAAAATTAATTTAAAGGGGATAAAATCTAAGAAACAAACAAAGGATTAGTGACTATATGTTGTCTTTTTTAACATTGAAATTTGTTCTTTACAAAAAATTATTATTATTATTAGTTTCCTTTTCTTATTTAACTTTTTTGTCACTCATATTGAAAAAAATTTTAGTTTGTTCAACTTAAATGAAACAAGGAAATTTAACACCTAATCATTAGTGTGATTGAATCTCTATGGAAAGACCTTAATTTACCACTTATTATTTTCATGACATGTGTACTTACAGTGCTAAATTAAATTTTAGTAGCAACTACAAAGCAACTTTTCATACAGTCTATTTCTCCCTTGCACTTTGTCCAAAAAGTTTAAAAAAAATAAAAGGATTGCTACTTTTCAATGGGGTCGGTTTTCAATTATAATGTTAGTAATTCACCTGATAGAAGAAACTCATGCACCTGTCATATCTACGTAAGTTTAAGGTGTTTGATTTCAGTTGAACAAACCAGCTTTGATAAATTAAAACAACGCACAAAGCTTGCCTCTTGCCAAACGACGAACAAAATTCATTGGGTGTTTGGTTTGATGATTAGATAAGTGACTTATTTTTACTTAGACTTATAGAATCTTAAAATTGAAAAAAAGTTAGATTGAGTAAAATGATGAGTGTTTGGATTGACGATTTGATAAATAACTTATGTAAAAGTGAATGATGTTTAGTTTGACTTAAATAAAATTATATTAAACTCTAATTTAAATTGGTACACTCCAAAAGTCCTTTTTATTGTGCACCTCAAGTATAAATTTTATAAATTATATCAAACTCTAATTTAAATATTAAATCATAACTCATATTTTCACATAGCTCAAAATCTAACAAAATAAACCGATTAAAACCTCAACAATACCTCAAATAATCCAAAAAAATTATTTAAACTAAATTTAATTGGTAAAAACACCATATAGAAACTAATTTATGACATGTTTATAAAAAAAATTGATTATAAAATCATAAAACAACTAAATAATAAATCTAAAATGATTAAAATTAATTATTAATTATTTTCTATATTTCTACAGTCATATATTGATAAAACTCAAAACTCACCTAAAATCTTATCCCAAAGTATTCTCCAATTAGCAAAAGATTATTATCCAAAGAAAGAGAAAATTATTTAGAATATTTTTCATAAAAGAAGTTTTGTGATTAGAAGTGATTTTGAGTACATCATTGATCCTCAAAACAGAAATCATTGCTTGAGGCTTATTTTAAAAAGCCACACTTTGATGTTTATTTAAAAATAACTTAAAAGCTATTAAAAACTATTGGTACAAAGCCTAGCTAAACACAAAAACTTTTTTTTTTTAAGTTAGTAGCTGACTTAGTGTGTGTTTGTGATAGCGTTTTGAACAGTCAAAACGCACTTATTGCGCAAGCCGAGAAAAAACTCCTCTCACATACTTACCTCGTATACTGTGAATCACGAATTATAAGCACGTTTTGGACAAAAATAAGCTCTTCCAAACGAACACTTAAGAGGGCTATAAGCAACTTAAATTGTCACCCACCACCGAAACAAACACATGCATTAATTGTGACATGAAAGATATGGTATTGCAGTTTACAAAATACCCAAACAACATTTTTGAACGAAAGAAAAAAAAATATTAGTATCCTTAAGAGCGGTGCAATTGAGAGTCATTGAGTGATGAATTAGGGTAATGAGGAGACATGCCTTGTTGGATGAAATCACCAGGTGGACCAATCATAGCTTGAAAGGTTATCACAGACAAGAAGTTGGGCGGTTTAGGTATCAAAGATCTGTCCAGTCAAAACGAAGCGCTCATCATGAAGCTGTGCTGGAATCTCATTACTAGACCTGACGCTCTTTGGGTGAAAGTTCTCAGAGCAAAATATGATTGCGGGGCAAATGAAATCCCAAGAGTTGAGAGAAAGAAGTCACAATCCGCCACCTGGAACGCAATTACAACTGTCTGGGACTCATTTAGGAAAGCTGTGGGCAAAAAAATCAGGAGCGGACAGTCAACAAATGCTTGGTGGGATCTTTGGACGAGTCTTGATCAGCCCCTCATTTTTTATGTAAACAGGAATCAAGACATAGTAAATCCTGAAGAAGCGGTCAAGCAATTCGTTGGCCCTGACGGGGAATGGGATCTTCAGAGATGGAGTATGTTCTTACCGTGGTGGGTGATTGAAAGAATTAAACAAGTCTCTCCACCTTCCCAAACTGGAAATGATCTATTTTGGTGGAGGAAATCTCCAGATGGAAATTTCAGTGTGAAATCAGCTTATTCAATGATTTACACGTCGCTCGAGGAGTCAGCCGATCCGATCTGGAAACGTATCTGGAGATGGCCTATTCCAGAGAAAGTAAAATTCTTTATGTGGCAATTGTTTCAAGAGAGAATTCCTACAAATTCTATTCGTGCGAAGAGAGATGAGAGACTAAATCCTGAGTGCCCTTTTGAATGTAATTGTGAGGAAACAGCATTACACACTCTGAGAGACTGCGAGTTTGCCCGCTCTGTATGGTTTTCTTGTATTAACCCGGTTTATCACTCTATTTTTTTCTCTGGCAATTTACAGGTTTGGCTCAAATGGAACATGCAACAATCACCAGGGAACCGCAAGTATTCCCAGTGGCCATGGCTGAGGGTCTTTGGTTCTCTATGCTGGCAAATTTGGAAGAACAGATGCAACAAAGTTTTTGAAGGGACTTCTGCCCTTCCCCAACAACTACTACACAAAGGATTACATTTTCTACATGAAGGAATTGAGGAAGGCCGGTTCAAACACAAGATCTTCAGAGTTCCTGAGAGATACTCTGAGAATTGGAAAGCTCCACCAGAAGGTTCTATTCGGATAGATGTGGATGCTGCGGTGGACGAACACAAGATTTCAGCAGTTGGAGGAGTGGTACGGGATAGCTCCGGCGCGTGGATTTGTGGTTTCCAACAGAATACAGGTTTCAGTTTGGGCTCAACAGCTGCGGAGATTCAGGCTATTCGCATTGGTCTTCAAATTTGTAAAATCAAGAAGTTCAGAAAGATCAAACTCTTCACTGACTCATTAGAGGCCATTCAGTTGTTATTTCAGGCAGGTGACCACTATCATCCCCTTCAGCATGAGTTGGACGAGGTCAGAGATTTAATCCACAGGGATTGGGAACTAGAGATCCACCACTGCCACAGAGAAGCACTCAAATGTGCCGACGTTTTGGCAAAGCGAGCACTGGACTTGAACAGCGATCTGTCTTTATTGCAGTTACCTCCGGAATTCTGTTCGTCCCAACTGTTAGCTGATCTCAGCCTACATTTGGGATCATAAGTTAAGTTTCTGTATTTTGTCTTATCGGCCACCGTGGCTCAAGAGCTTGCTCTTGTCATTGTAATTCAAAAAAAAAAAAAAAAGGTTATCACAGAAGATACCACACTTATATTTTCCCCTTAATTATCTCTTCTAACCTATCACCTTTAATTTATCTTCGAACCAATTTCCAATTATCCCTATGCATTTCATGAAGATCATGATATAACAATTACTCCTATGCATTCCTTCTTAACTTATTTAATGGTGTTAACGAGAAATCAATGAAATTAACATCACTTAATTCATATTCACCATCTTATTAACCTATAGGACCAAAGTTTATGTATATATGCATGAAAGACAACAAAAAGAAAAAAACTAAACCAAAATCAAATAAAATCGCCAAAAACATGCGGATCTTGAGTGATTTTAACTTTGTAATTTATTTATTCCAAAAGTTTATATATCATTTATTTTATTTTATTTTAAAGTGAGATTTAAAACATTCGGACTAAACTCGCACCTTAAAAAAATGTTGTAAATAACATGTGCGTGTTTGGAATAGCTTATTTTTTGGCAATAAGTGCTTATAATTCATGATTCACGGTATACGAGGTAAGTATGTGAAAGGAGTTTTTTCTCGGCTTGCGTAATAAATGCGTTTTTACTGTGCAAAAAGCTTAAACTAACATGCACATATTATGTAGATTATTAGTTTATCATATTTGATTAACTAATGATCAAAATTAATTACAACAACGGTTAAGATAAAATTTTTTTTTTTACACTTCTGAAGTAAAACTATCTCAAAAAGCTTCCGAGATAAAAATTTTTATTATTCTTTTAACACTTTCAAAATAAAATTATTCTTAAAAAAATCTGAAACAAAATTGCCATGAGCTTTAAATGAATAAAATAAGAGCTTGGTAAGACAATGGACGCCAAAAAAATGGAAATGAAGTGCTTGGTAAAGTTTATTTTTAGGCAATAAGTGCTTATAAATCATGATTTACTATATATGAGGTAAATATGTGAGAGGAATTTTATCTCGATTTACGTAATAAATATTTATTGACCCCATAAACAATACTACCTCCGGTCCCAAATATAGGACAAAGTTTGTAGTGCAAATTGCACTACAAACTTTGTCCTATATTTAGGACCGGAGGGAGTACTAAACACACAAAGTCTAACCCCATATTTGCGGATGAATAAAAGTTCGTTGGGAGAAATGCTGGGGTGGGCCCACTTTCATGTGGCAGCGTGGAATAGACGTTTCATCAAAGCAGCCCCAGTTGTGGGGGGACCTGGCTTTCCTCCGCTGCCAGGTCCGTCCGCTGCCCTCCTTTTCTCAAAATTATATTGTTTTGGTATAGTTTTGAGATAAGGATTGGGTTAAATTTTTTTTTTTCTGAAAAAGATGGTATTGATTATTTTTTTAGATGTATCTAGTATCTTAAAATATTTTTTAAGTAGCATGCAGTATCCTAAAATAATTTTTAGTGTTTTAACAGCTTAAAATATTTTTTTAGATATAGCCAATTTGTTAGCAGACTAATTACAATTTTATCCTTAATGTATTTTTTCAAATGCAAAAATTACTTTAAAATCTCTTTTTGTGCTTTTAACCCTTTAAAATCTTTTTTTAAGTTGTACCTAGTGTCTTAGGAGACTAATTATAATTTTACCTTTAATGTATTTTTCTTGGTAGGAACAAGCACCCAAAACTTAGGATATTGATTTATTGATTTCCACCCACTCTAAAATATTTTTCCAGTAGCACCTAACACTTTAAAGTAATTTTTTGAGCTGAAAAAATACGTTAAAGGTAAAATTTCAATCAGTCTGCTAATATACTGGGTACAACTGAAAAAATATTTTAAATATTTAAAAGCACTAAAATTTAAATTTAACAGCCGTTACTCTAAATTAACGGAAATAGTATTTTTGGCTATTTTTTAATGTTAATGGGTATTTTTGTACTTAAAAATTATTTATAGTGCTTGTAGCTATTCCAAAAAAAGATAATGAGTAATTTTGCTCCTTAACCCATTATTTTAATATATTTGTAGAAGAGTTAAGGTGAAAATTTAATAATGAACTATTTTCCTATGAACACTTAATATAATTATTTTTCATACTAAATGGTATTTTAATTAGTCTGCTAATACATTGGGTACATCTAAAATATTTTAGAATACTGCATGCTACTTAAAAAATATTTTAAGATACTAGATACATCTAAAAAAAATACATCAATACCATTTTTTCAGAAAAAAAAAATTCAACCACATCCTTATCTCAAAACTACACCAAAACGGTGTAGTTTTGAGAAAAGGAGGGCAGCGGATGGGACCTGGCAGCGGAGGAAAGCCAGGTCCGTTGTGGGGTCTCTTCCCTCTGCAGCCAACGATGTGACCCTTCCCTTTAAAATTCTGGCTGAACGATTGAAATATCTAAATACAGCTTTTCAATCATAATTTATGGTATACGAGGTAAATATGTGAGAGGAGTTGTGTCTTGATCTATGTAAAAATCAACTTATAATCAATCTGATCGTTAAAACAAACATACCCAATTTACGACACACAAAGATGTTAATCTCCATTATAAACTCACCAATATAATTTTTAATCAGTTCCATCTAGCTATATATGAATATAATGTGCAGATTTTTATGTGCAAACTAAGAACTTATTTGGAAAAGCTGTGAAAAAGTACATTCACATAAATCAAGATAAAATTTCTCTTATAAACTTATCTCATATACTATAATTTATATTAGAAAAATAATTTCTGCCACTAATCCAAATGACCACTAAATCCATAAGAAGTGGCGCTAAGCTGAATTATTAATTTTGTTAGAGAGAGAGATAGACATAGAGCACATGCTTCTTAGCTTCTTCTTCTTCGCCTGCCCGTGAATTCTGTCTTATACAAAGGGTTCATGTCATTACTGTCGATATTCTCAGTCACCCACGTGATTCCCCTCTCTTCCCTCTTCATCACATCACTTTATTTCTGTCCAATCCACTGTTGCTCCGATACCTACCAACAATCTAATTAATTAATTCCATCGGATATATATTTCACGTCTACATTTGATAAACAAACTCCATAAATAATGCGCTAGCTTATTTTACTCTCTGAATAATAATATGATAATTAAATAATGACTAGGGCTAGGTTTCAACAAACGGATCAGTTTCCAGCAATATCTCCCAGCCTTTATTTAAATTAGCCATAGAAATTACTGTTTTAATATGATTTCCAACCTATGAAAAATGTATGTGAGATGAGGTTTTGTTGATTTACATGAATATGTTTTTTTAATATTAATTCAGACAGGCCCTTAGTCTATAGTCTATTATTTAGGGAGTGAAGGAATAAATAGTTTTGGCCCAAAAAAATGAATCAATAATATTATGGAATCGAAGCAAGGACAACGTACGTACACGCTAATAATGCCACCAATGAATAACAACAACAGCAACAATTTGGGAAGACAAGACGAGGATTGTTAGGTCCTCAAAAGTCAAAACTCACCCATCTGTCCTGCCCTTACACTGATTACCTACCCATGTCCTGTGTTGCTATCTAGCTACCACCACTGCCATCTAATTTTGTCATCATTTGTGGGGTCCTTTCTCCCTGCAGCCAACGATGTGACCCTCCCCATTGAATTTTCCACAGTGAGTGGACATGCCTCCTTCTGCTTCATATCCATCCATCTATCTCCCCTTATTATATTTTACGTGCATGTTTGGCTGAGTTTTTTGTACAGGAAATAAGCCCTTATTACGCAAGTCGAGAAAAAACTCCTCTCACATATTTACCTTGTATACCGTGAATCACGAATTATAAGCACTTATTGCCCAAAAATAAGCTATTCCAAACACGCACTACAACACACAAAGATGTTAATCTCCATTATAAACTCACAAATATCATTTTTAATTAGTTCCATCTAGATATTTATGAATATAGTATTTATTTGGAATAGTTTATTTTTAGATAATAAATATTTATAAATCGTGATTCACGATATATGAGATAAATATATGAGAGGAGTTTAATTTTAACTTGTGTAATAAAGACTTATTGTCTAAATTAAACCCAACCAAACACACACATAATATGCAGATTCTTCTGTACAAACTAAGAACTTATTTAAGAAAATGGTGAAAAAGTATATTCATATAAATCAAAACAAATCTTCTTTTATAAATTTATTTTGTATACTGTAAATTACATTAAAAAAATAACCTCAACCACTAATTCAAATAATCACTGATTCTATAAGAAGTGACGTTAAGCTGAATTATTAATTTCGTGAGAGAGAGATAGAGTACATGCTTCTTAGCTACTTCTTCTTCGCCTGCCCGAGTTCTGTCATATACAATGGGTTCATGTCATTATTGTCGATATTCTCAGTCATCCACGTGATTCCTTTCTCTTCCCTCTTCATCACTTCACTTTATTTCTGTCCAATCCACTGTTGCTCCCTTCCCTACCCCCTATTTAGGAAAAATTTTAAAAAACTATATTATAAATCACAAAAGGACAATTTAGTATATTGAAATTAGAAAAGGACAGATCAAACGATATCAGATGCGCAGATGAATTTGGGATTTTGAAATCTCCGCCTGCGGTAATGGATGAGCCGCCGGCGAGAGAGAGGAAGAGGAGGGCGAAGGTTGAAGATGAAGATGAAGATGAAAATGCGATGTGGGCGTTACGGCTCTATGATTTTGCTTCTATGTTCTCCAAATTCTGTATATCAGCTCCCCAATTCAGATCTGGCCTATGCCAAAACGTTGTGTTTCAATTCGTGGATCAAACTGGCATTTTCAAAATTGGTGCGACTAAATCGTTATTTTCAGAATTTAAAACCAAAACTGCCATTTTCAGTTGTAATCCAATTTTTCAAGTATTTTTAATTAAAAACAATTTACCTAACATCAAATATTCTAAGAAAAATCAATGATTAAGAATAAATATAATTTTATTAAAAAATTTACCCCTTTTTATTCTTAATTTAATCAATTTACTCTTAATTTCAATTTATCTTAAAAAAGATATTTTAGGCTCAATAATTATGACAAAAATTACCAATTAAAATAGGGATTTATCAAATGACTCCATCCCTACTCAATTGGGATAGAAATAGAACCTTTGGCCATGATAATAATATTTTAGGATCCCAAAGTTTTGAAATGTTTTTTAATGATCTTAATTATGTACTTATATTTAAGGGGCAAAAAAGTCAAGTAACCAAAATGCCCCTGTTGACTTGAAAACAAGGAGAAAAAAACATTAGCTCCTGAAAAAACAGTGATAAAAATGATTTTAAAGAATAGTTGGAGAAAAACTTATGAAAAAGCAGGAAAAAATTAGCTTCTGAGAACTCTCTAACATTAATTGAAATCATTTTCAATTAAGTATTGTCTTCATATTTTTAGTAGTAACCAAGGTATTAAAACCCGGACCGGGTAGTGAACCGGTCGGGGTACTGGGTTAAGGGTCAGTGGGTCAGACCGGGACCAAACCGGAGCTAAACCGGGACCAAACCGGTGAGAAATTGAAAATTTTAGACTTATAGTATGAAATTCTAAAGGAAAAAGTAAAAAAAAAAAAAAAAATTTTTTTTTTAAAAAAAGGGAACCGGACCGGGAACCGGACCGGCCAACCGGCCGGTTCGCCGGTTACCGGGCCGGACCGGCCGGTCCGGTCCGGTTTTCAGAACCCTGGTAGTAACAAATCCGAGAGTTGATGATTGGGAGCACTTTGGATGTAAAAAACCATATATATCCTTACTGCCGGTTATATATTCAATGCTAAAAATTAAATAAATAAGCCGCCTGTGGAGTTAGCTAGCAAGGATGGGGTGGAGTTTGGGTAAAAGTTAAGGATTCAACTCCTTCTTATGTAACCCATTTATCATCATAACGTTTTAGATTATATCGTAGCACTTAATTATTAAAATGATCTTTTGAAACCTAAGTGTGATTTCCAAAATAAAAGATGGGTTTACTTTTTTAATAACCGCAGCAGCAGAAATTTTTCTTCTAAAATGAACATATAGTTACGTGACCATTCACAATAATTATAGTTTCTGAAGCTAGCGTTGAATATAGATAGGCTATAGAAATAGATAAAAATGCGAGTTCTTAAATATGAAAACTTGACAAAAGATGATGTTCTTCATGTAACAGCAATTTATTATCACATGCAGTGGATTAATGTCATTTTAATTCAAATATTCCAAACCGAACAAAACCCAAACATACTGACATCTGGCCCGCAAAAATCACCAACATAACAAAGATAACAATAATCGTAAAAAACACAGATAGAAATCTGCTGCGTCCATTTTTTTCCCCCCAACCTTTTAAAGACTCCTTGATTATCTTCTGACATTTCTTCCACACCCTAATGGAAAAGCGCAGTGTGATTAGGAATACCATTATCCCAAACAATCTCATCCAGATCCTATTAAATGCTACAACCTGCATGTTCCAAATTAATCCTTTGTCCGCAAGATAATCTGGGAGTATAATATCCATGGCAGCAATGTATCCTAATGCAAGGAATGTGAGGCTGATCCACATGCCTATTGATAGCATCCATATCACAGCTTTATTCTTCATAGGAAATAGTCCACTTAGAAGCACGAGGGTGACACTAAGTGATGAAAAAAAAGAGACCGTAACAAAAACTAAATACCACTTGAAATTATGATGTAGATGAGAGGATGAAGCCATAGCTTGTCCGGGACAATACTCATGACCATCAAGGGTGGTACAGTTGAAAAGCTCATTTGATGCGGTGGCATTTTCTTTAGATACTAAACCTTGTTGAATAAAGCCACCAGGTGGATTAATCAAAGCTTGAAAGGTTATTGTTGCTATAACAGTGGACACCAAGCTTAGATTTCCTTTCATCTCTTCAAGCCATTTATCCTCATGCGTCAACCAATCCCCAATCCATACTAAAATTTTCATAAAAAATTTTTGGCGGACTTTCCAGTGTGGTAGATCAATTTCAAGTCCTTCATTTTCGGCCTTTGTCAACATGTGTTGTAATTCACATATTTCAAAGTCTCTTGAACTTTGTTTCATGATATTGCGGGCTGTAAAGCCTATCTTATTCTTCAAATTTACTATTTTTCTTATTTCTGGAATTGACAGCAGATAGCCTCTCACCTAAATAACAAACATAATGATAAAGTAATCAGTCAATTATGATTTTTTAATACCACAATTTTTTCATGTTATTTTCTTGAATAATTATTAAGTTATCAATATATGAACTAATTAGTTGTTACATGATAATATACATACACACGCACTCCCTTCAGTCCTCTATATATATATCAAGCAAATTCTAAAGGTATCTTGGATCCATTTTATTAATAAGTTATTTTATAGGCTTGTTGAAATAAAAAAGAAAAAAGGCGTCATTTTGCAAGTACTTTCCTCATATTTTGATTTAATACCTGGGTGTTTTTCTTTTTGAATTAAATCAGTTAACTTTACTATGTTAGAACCATCATCAGCCACCGTTAGCAGGTATTGAGACAGAAAACTACAAAGATACCAAATTGAAGGAAAGCACCTATAAAATGGCTTTCCTGAGCACAGAATACTTTTTCCATGTGTGCCTTATATTGGAAACTATATGATATATGGCTAAGAAGAGATGGTAGAAAATAATATGGTAGTGAAAGAATATCGTACCTCATCGCGCTTCAACATGATAGCTAAATGGAGAATGGTGTCCCCAGCCCAATCAGGGAGCGTAAAGATGGGAGGACGAGGCTCGCCTGCAGTGATATTGGCAAAGATGGGAGGACGAGGCTCGCCTACAATAATATTGGCAGTGGCATAGTCCAATTTCATCAAAGTTTTGAGAGTCTCTAAATGGTTGTATGTGACACACATGTGAAAAACAGTGGTTTTGTCTTTGTCACGAGGACATAGAGACACAGGGCTTGCTATGATCAACTCTTGCGCAGCCTCTGTTCTCCCTCTCACAGCTGCATAGTGCAGAGGAATCCTTCCTTCTTTGTCACCATTCAAGCATAGATCATTGTTAGCTTGAAGCAGTTGCCTGACGATGTGGATGTGACCCTCTGCAGAAGCCAAGTGGAGGGCTGTTCTTCCAGAAGAATCCTCTTTAATGGCGAGGCCACTATTGTGATTGAGAAGAGCCTCTGTGAATTCAATATGACCAAGCTCTGCTGATATGTGTAATGGAGTTAAATGGCCTTTTGGAATGTTGGCAAGGATTGTTGCGTGTAGCCGTAACAATTCCTCCAACTGTACTACATCCCCAAGCAATGCTGCCTGATTCAGAATTTCCATTCGGCCATCATCTACGTTGATGATGTGTGCCATCTCTTGCGTTGTGTAATGCATCACTACACGGTATACCTTTTATATAGATGCCTTGTTATCAGGCAACGAAAAACTGAACTGGTCAATGACCCAGTCACAGCATAGATTAAAGGGTTAATGGGTCAATCGGATCTAACCGGTAGTTGAATCGGTAGTGCACTGGTCATATTAAAATATTATAATTTATTAGTAGCAATATATTTTTAAACTTCCATAGATAAAAATAAAGATTTTTAAGAAAAAAAATACTTAAAATCTATTAGTATGATTATAATGTCTATACTTATGCAATGATATCTCCTTTTCTATAATTATTATATCTTTTTAAATAATTTTTTTCATTATCTTCTTCATTTTTTTTAGATTTGTTCTTTCTTTACCTATTTTTCTCTACATTTTGGTCTTCAACTTCCAATTTTCCCCTAAAAAAAGAAAAAACAGAAAATAAATAAAAAAAATGAAACCGGTTCAATCGGTTGAACCACCGATTTTACCAGTTTTACCCGATTCGACCAGTTTTAGACCGGTTTGACCAGTTATCCGGTTTACCCATCAAATCTGACCGGACCACTAACCGGTTCCCAGTTGAACCTGTTGAACCGGCTGATCCAGTCCGATTTTTTATTCAGTGCTTGTTATAATAATCTCGCTTACCTCCACTTTGTGGTGTCATACTCCTTTTTTTTTTTTTTTTAAATCAAGAGTTTTCTTTTTGAGGTAGAATATCACTTTTGCCTTAAATAACAAGTGCTCCTCCAAGGATTTGAACTTTTATTCTACTTTTATTTAAGATTGGATCACTTACAAACATCAACCAACTTAGTCATTTTCTCTTACACTGCCTTTTCTAATATTACCGGAAAAAAAAACTGACATAATAATATAAGAGTTAAATAGCTAATTTACATAAGTTAAGCAAATAAGGTAAGTTAGTTATTTTTTTAAAAAAATGTGTATTGACATGTGTGAAAAATTTCTTGTAAGAAGATCCACGGAAAAAAAATACAAATGCTTTTTTCTTCAATAATATTCCTTAGGAATAATATTTACTCACGGGTATTCTAAGGCAAAATCTTCTCTCAAAACTTTTCGGGACAAATGATAACTCTCTATTTTTAATATACTTAAAGTATATTTTGAAGATATTTAGAAAATTATCTATACAATTTTAGAAGATTTATGTGAGATTTTATTATTATAAGATCAAATCAATTTTTTTTATTATCTTGAGGATTTGATTCTAAATATCTTATTTTTAAATTAAAATAAAAAAGGAAGTTGCGTTTAGGAGAAAAATAATAATGATTTACCTTTTATAAAATTAAAAAAAAAGGAGGGAAAAATCTCAAAAAAAATACCAATTAAAATTCAAAATCCCAAATTGATTTTATTAACAATAAGAGTAATGAGATTGATAAAAAAAATAATAGGATTGACAAAAACAGTTTTTATCATATCACTAATATAAGATTTTTAAGTTTAAGTGGTATTTTTTTAAAATTTTCTCAAAAAAAGAGTTACTTTATCATTTTGATTTTCGTCTATATGATTATTCTAATCAAAAAATGACGTCGTTTGAGGGTGGAAGAGTTGAATTCTTTGACTAAGAAAAATCAGCGACATCTTACAAGGAGCAATTGGAAGAAAAAGTAAAAGCAAAGGGTTGGAATTCTTGACTAAAACCCAAGAGACAAGAAAAAAAGGACAATTATATTCATGCCCCATATAAAAAAATGAAAAAAAAAATCTGAAGTTGTTAATAATTATTCAGGAATATCCATTAACAAATGAATGAGCATTCACTAATAACTTTAAAAATCATTTTTTCATTTTTTTTTCTAGTGCTTGATTTAAATTTAATTATCCCAAAAAAAAAAAGCTACAAAAGAGAGAAGCTGTGAAACAATTTCCTAATCAAAGAGAAGAATACGTGAAAGTGTGTATTCGATAAGTTCTGAAATCATGATTTCAAAAACACTTTTTCATAAATTAAAATAAAATTCTTCTCACATATTTATCTGATAAATTATAAAATTTATTCTCAAAAAATTAATCCAAACACGCACGTTAGGAAAAACGGAGAAGAGCAGCCGACAAATGGATCATTGCAAGCTGGATCTTCAACAAACATGAGAAGGAGAGGAGCGGCCAAAAAAATTGACTTTTCATTGTCACTTTTTTTATTATTTTGGATTACATAGTTCCTTGGTTTCATCTTCACCCTTCGCATTATGGATTGTATTTCTAAACTCAGTGTTGCTAGTATGATTTTATTTAAATTCATGTGTGGCTAAATTTTTCATTTTAATCAAGAGGAGTCATGAACTTGTTTGAGACTTAGAGATTATTCCTTGTTTGAGACTTAGAGATTATTCCTATTAATTAATTTTGCATAATATTATTTCAGTTTATTTAATCTTATTTTTATTGTTTATTGCTTAGTGATTGGCCATCATTGAGCATCTTTTGGGCATTTATTATTGAACTTGACAAAAGTAATCTTAAATTGAACTTGGGATTAAATAATATGAAGTTAGAAATTATCTAATTTGTTTCTAGGATAGACGTATACCAAGAAGCTCCGTATAATCAAATTAGAGTGAGCCCGATCTAAAGCACATCTTATTTAATTGTGTGAGAAATTACATAATTAACTAAGGTTGGTATATAAATGAACCGACAAGCATTTATATACATTAATACTCTAGATTGGCTGATTAAGATAAGTTAAAAATTAATTTAAAGGGGATAAAATCTAAGAAACAAACAAAGGATTAGTGACTACATGTTGTCCTTTTTTACATTGAAATGTGTTCTTTACAAAAAGTTTATATTATTATTAGTTTCTTTTTCTTATTTAATTTTTTTTGTCAATCATATTGAAAAATATTTTGGTTTGTTCAACTTAAGTGAAATAAGGAAATTTAACACCTAATCATTAGTGGGATTGAATTTCTGTGGAACCACCTTAATTTACCACTTATTATTTTCATGACATGTGTACTTATGGTGCTAAATTAAATTTTAGTAGCGACGACAAAGCAACTTTTCGTACAGTCTATTTCTCCCTTGCACTTTGTCCAAAAAGTTAAAAAAAACAAAAAAAGAATTGATACTTTTCAATAGGGTCCGTTTTCAATTATAATGTTAATAATTCACCTAATGGAAGGAACTCATGCACCTATCGCATCTAGATAAACTTAAAGAGGTGTTTAATATCAGTTGAACAAACCAGCTCTAATAAATTAAAACAACGCACAAAGCTTGGCTCTTGCCAAACAGCGAACAAAACTCATTAATTGTGACATGAAAGATATGGTATTGCAGATTACAAATTACCCAAACAACATTTGTGAACGAAAGAAAAAAAAAATCTTAGTATCATTAAGAGCGGTGCAATTGAGAGTCATTGAGTGATGAATTAGAGTAATGAGGAGACATGCCTTGTTGGATGAAATCACCAGGTGGACTAATCATAGCTTGAAAGGTTATATAGTTATTATCACAGAAGACACCACTCTTGTATTTTCCCCTTAATTATCTCTTCTAACCTATCACCTTTATCTTCGAACCAATTTCCAATTATCCCTATGAATTTCATCAATATCATGATATAACAATTACTCCTATGCATTCCTTCTTAACTTATTTAATGGTGTTAACGAGAAATCAATGAAATTTACATCACTTAATTCATATTCACCATCTTATTAAATTATAGGGACCAAAGTATATGTATATATGAATGAAAAACAATAAAAAGGAAAAAAACTAAACCAAAATCAAATAAAATCATCAAAAGCATATAGATCTTGAGTGAGTCTAACCTTGTAATTTATTTGTTTTGGAAGTTTATATGTCATTTATTTTATTTTATTTCAAAGTTAAATTAGTTCCATCTAGCCATATATGAATATAATGTGCAGATTCTTCCGTTCAAACTAAGAATTTGTTTCAAAAAGTAGTGATGGAAAATGACATTCATATAATGACTAGGGTTTAGAAACTTACCAGACACCCACTAAGCCCCATATGTGCGGATTAATAGAAGTGCTGGGGTGGGCCTACTTTGATGTGGCAGCGTGGAATAGACGCTTCATCAAAGCAGCCCCCGGTTGTGGGGTCTCTTCTCCCTGCCGCCAACGTGACCCTCCCCTTTGAATTTTCCCCAGCGTGAGTGAACCTGCCTTCTTCTGCTTCATATCTATCTATCTCCTATAATTTACAACACACAACGATGTTAATCTCCATTATAAACTCTCCAATATAATTTTTAATCAGTTCCATCTAGCTATATATGAATATAATGTGCAGATTTTTATGTGTAAACTAAGAACTTATTTGGAAAAGCTGTGGAAAAGTACATTCATATAAATCGAGATAAAATTTCTCTTATAAATTAATCTCATATACTATAAATTATATTAAACAAATAATTTCTACCACTAATCCAAACAATCACTAAACTAAATTCATAAGAAGCGGCGCTAAGCTGAATTATTAATTTTGTGAGAGAGAGAGATAGACATAGAGCACATGCTTCTTAGCTTCTTCTTCTTCGCCTGCCCGTGAGTTCTGTCACGTACAAAGGGTTCATGTCATTACTGTCGGTATTCTCAGTCATCCACGTGATAATTCATAAGCTCCATTTCTCAGTTGAAGAAAAAAAAATTCAGTGTTTGGTCTCGTTGAGTAATTGAGCTTAATTTCATCTTAATAGTTTTTATCATAAACTCCATTTCTCAGTTTTTACTGATTTAGTTTTTGAGGAGAGTGAGAATGGTTAAAATATTTTTTCAGTTGTGTCCAGTGTACTATTAGGCTTATTACAATTTTATTCTTAATATACTTTTTTTACTACAACAATTAATTTCAACTATTATTTGATGCTTTTAACCTTTAAAATATTTTTTTCAAACGTACCCAGTGTGTTATCAGACTGATTGCAATTTTATCTTTAATATACTTTTTCAGTTCCAAAAATTATTTTAAACTATTTTTTGGTTTTTTTAACCCATTAAAATATTTTTTCACCCACTGTCTCTTACTATTATCACAAAAGTCACTTGTGCTTAAGTCAATCTAAACAAGTTTTACTTTTACAAAAGTCATTTATACAATCGTTGTTCCAAACATAAATCACATTATATAATCGGGCTTTTACCAAAAATAAAATTACCAAACGCTAAATTGAGAAACTCCATTTTTCCTATCGCTGTTCCAAACACACCCATAAATAATACGCTTGCTTATTTTACTCTCTTAATAATAATATGATAATTAAATAATGACAAGGGTTAGCTTCAACAAACGGATCAGTTTCCAGCAATATCTCCCAGTCTTTGTTTAAATTAGTGATAGAAGTTATTGCTTCAATGTGATTTCCGACCTATGAAAAATGTATATGAGATGAGGCTTTTTTCGATTTAGAGTAATGAAAAAATGGTCCTCAAATTGTTAATGACAAGTCAAGGAATTTCCATTAATAAGTAAAAAAGCATCCACTAATAAGTTCAAGAACCATTTCTTATTTTTTCTCTCTCTCTAATATGGGATTTAAATATAATTATCCCAAGAAAAAAAAAAGCTACGGAAGAGAGAAGCTGTGAAGCAATTTCCTAATCAAAGAGGAGAATAAGTGGACCAATTGGGAAAAGCTGAGAAGAGCAGCCGACTACCGACAAATGGATCATCGCAAGCTGGATCTTCAGCAAACACAAGAAGGAGAGGAGCGGCCGAAAAAATTGACTTTTCATCGTCACTTTTTTTTGTTTTTGGATTACATAGTGTCGGTGAGCTGAACTGGAGGAGAACAGTTTACTCCTTGGTTTCATCTTCACCCTTCGCATTATGGGTTGTATTTCTAAACTCAATGTCGCTAGGATGATTTTATTCAAACTCCTGTGTGGCTAAATTTTTCTTTTTAATCAAGAGGAGTTATGAATTTGTTTGAGACTTAGAGATTATTCCTATTAATTAATTTTACATAATATTATTTCAGTTTATCTAATCTTATTTTGATTGTTTGTTGCTTAGTGATTGGCCATCATTGAACATATTTCAGGGATTTATGATTGAATTTGATGAAGAGAATCTTAAATTGACCTTGGATTAAATAACATGAAATTAGAAATTATCTAATTTGTTTCTAGGATAGACGTATACCTAGAAGCTCCATATAATCAAATTAGAGTCGGTCCGATCAAAAGTACATCTTATTTAATTGTGTGAGAAATTATATAATTAATTGAGGTAGATAAATAAATAGACTGGCAAGCATTTATAGATATTAATATTCTAGATTAGCTGATTAAATTAAGTTAAAAATTAATTTAAAGGAAATAAAATCTAAGAAACAAACAAATGATTAGTGACTATAAGTTGTCCTTTTTGATATTGATATTTGTTCTTTGCAAACTTTTTTTATTTTTATTAGTTTTTTTTTCTTATTTAATTTTTTGTCACTCATATTGAAAATAATTTTGGTTTATTCAACTTCAATGAAACAAGGAAATTTAATACCTAATCACTAATTGGATTGAGTCTCTGTGACACGACCTTAATCTATCACTTACTATTTTCATGACCTATGTACTTATTGTGCTTAATTAAATTTTAGTAGCAACTACAAAGCAACTTTTCATATAATCTATTTCTCCCTTGCACTTTGTCCAAAAAGTTAAAAAAAAAAAAAAAGAATTGCTACTTTTCAATGGGGTCGGTTTTCAATTATAATGTTAATAATTCATCTAATGGAAGGAACTCATGCACCTATCATATCTATATAAATTTAAAGAGGTGTTTGATGTCAATTCAACAAACTAGCTCTGATAAATTAAAACAACGCATAAAGCTTGCCTCTTGCCAAGCAACGAACAAAACTCATTAATTGTGACATGAAAGATATGGTATTGCAGATTACAAAATACCCAAACAACATTTGTGAACGGGAAAAAAAAAAATCTTAGTATCGTTAAGAGCGGTGCAATTGAGAGTCATTGATTGATGAATTAGAGTAATGAGGAGACATGCCTTGTTGGATGAAATCACCAGGTGGACTAATCATAGCTTGAAAGGTTATATAGTTATTATCACAGAAGACACCACTCTTGTATTTTCCCCTTAATTATCTCTTCTAACCTATCACCTTTATCTTCGAACCAATTTCCAATTATCGTTATGTATAGGGGTGGAAATAAGCTAGATTAGGTTAGGCTTTGTCTAAATAGGCCTGGGCCTGTATCAAAGATTTAAAGCCTGAGCCTGTATGTAAGCTTTTTTTAGGCCTAGGCCTGGGCCTTCAGAAGGCCTGATAAGGCTTGAAGCCTGTTTAAAAGCCTACTTAAAATGTAGGACTTTAAATAGCCTTTAAAGCCTATGCTGCCAAATTCATATATAACCCTTCATGCTTATACACAATCCTACATTATGTCTTAAAAGCCTAACATCTATTCTTGTAGTAATATTAAGGCTTAGTAAGGAAAAGAAAATAATGTCTAGTGACAACACTTGTTCGAGCAAATAGGAATAAGAAAAACTAATCAACTGTTGACTAATGAGATATATTTTTTAAAATCGACCAAGCATAACAAATAACATGTAAAACTAGATTTTTACCTATTTTATTCTTTCCACGTAAATTGGGACAAACTCCTCTTGTTAAGATTAAAATATTTCATTTGACACTAAAATAAACTTATAACATTTTTTATGCTTTAGTGGAGGGCACAAATTAGGGGAGAGAGTAAGTTAGTATTGCCATCTCGAGCGATCGAAGAGAAGAGATGTAGAGGTGAATGATTTATGCAAAAACAAGGGATGAGTATAATGACGATGAAATATGAAACTTAGAATTTAGAATTAAGATTAAGTTGGTAAATTTATAAAATTATTTAGATGATATTATATATACTTATATAATAATATATTTTTTAAAATAAAAAATTAAATAGTCCAGGCCTGTAGGCTAGGCCTTATAAAAATAGGCCTAACCTGTTTATCTAAATAGGACTAGCAATATGCCTGAGCCTGAGCCTGGCTTATTTATTAAATAGGCTAGGATAGACTTTATGTAGGCTAGGCCGTAGGCCCCTATTAGGGGCCTGGCCTATTTCCATCCCTACCTATGCATTTCATCAAGATCATGATATAACAATTACTCCTATGCATTCCTTCTTAACTTATTTAATGGTGTTAACGATAAATCAACGAAGTTAACATCACTTAATTCAAATTCACCATCTTATTAAACTATAGGGGTCAAAATATATGTAGATATGGATGCAAAACAACAAAAAGAAAACAACTAAACCAAAATCAAATAAAATCGTCAAAAGCATAAGGATCTTGAGTGAGTTTAACTTTGTAATTTATTTATTTTGGAAATCCATATGTCATCTATTTTATTTTAAAGTTAGATTCAAAAAATTTGGACTAAATTTACACATTAACAAAAATGATGTAAATAACATATCATGTAGAATGTTAGTTTATCACATTTGATTAACTAACTGTCAAAACTGACTGGAACAACGATCAAGGTAAATTATTTCTTTTTTGACACTTCTGGAGTTAAACTGTTCCAACAAACTTTTGAGACAAAATTTTTTATTATTTTTTAAATGCTTCCTAAATAAAGTTGTCTTTAAAAAAACTCAAAGACAAAATTGCCTTATGAACTTTAAATGAATAAAATAAGAGCTAGGTAAAAACACTGGACACCAAAAAGTTGTGGGGTCTCTTCTCCCTGCAGCCAACGATGTGACCCTTCCCTTTGAATTTTCCACAGCGTGAGTGGACATCCTCCTTCTGCTTCATATCTATCTATCTACCTTCTCTTAATATAATTTACAACACACAAAGATGTTAATCTCCAGTATAAACTCACAAATATATTTTGGGTTAAGGTGTAAAAATACACATGTGATTGTTCTCAAAGTACACCCAACACCAAATGCTTTTTTTAGGTGCAACAGTGACTATGTGGTTACAAACTAGGTGCAAAAATACCATTTGACCGTTAGTTTGACTTTTTGACTTTGAAAGTGATGACGTGTACGATGATATGGATGCTAGAGTGACATTTTAGAAAAAAAACTTACTGACTGGTAAAGCTTTGCAATTAATATTACCCACATTTCACTATTTTAGTATCACCTTCGCTGAAGTAGATTCAAATCTGAGTGCAGAGTGTTTAACTCACTCAGCAGAGCTGTTACCCTAAAAAACATACTGATTGTTCAATTTTTTCCCAACCCTAGATTCCCAATATTATTAAATTAAAATCATTATAATACATATATTATATTACTAATTTTTATTAAATTATATGATTTATTAGGAAAATTTGATTTTCAGCAAGTTTTTTTTTTCAGAATGTCACTCCAGCATCCATGTCATCGTACACGTCATCACTTTCAGGATAAAAAAGTCAAACTAATGGTCAAATAGTCAAACTAACGGTCAAAGGGTATTTTTGCACCTATTTTGTAACCACATAGTCACTGTTGCACCTAAAAAAAGCATTTGGTGTTGGGTGCACTTCGAAGACAATCACATGTGTATTTTTGCACCTTAACCCTATAATTGGGTTTAATTAGTTCCATCTAGCCATATATGCATATAATGTGCAGATTCTTCTGTACAAACTAAGAACTTATTTGAGAAAGTGGTGAAAAAACATATTCACATAAATTAAGATAAAACTTCTTCCATAAATTTATCTCGTATACTATAAATATTAGTTAAGTTAATTAACATTACATATAGATAAATTTATTTTATTTTTATTATTAATTATGAAATTTAATGTTAAATAATGAGTTAAAATGTACAACCTCCGGTCCTAAATATAAGATAAGGTTGACTTTTTTTTGAATAGATTAAAGAAATTAAATAAATTACTTAACCATATCATATGTTATATATCCTTAGATTATATATTATTTTATTAGTTGAACTGATTAGTTTGGAGAAAAAAATATAAATATAAATACTCTAAAGTAATTTAATTAACTTCCTTAATTTCTCAAAAAAATTCAAATTTGTCTTATAATTAGGACAGGAGGGAGTATCATTTTTAATGCCGTCAGGGGTTTTCTTCTCTTATAATTTAACGCCGTTAGGTCACATTTAACGGTTTTGTTAAATTTACATCCTTTTTAATTATTTGTTATTATTTTTCATCTTCCAAAATTTATTTCTACCAGACTTCTCTCAGAAAAAATTTGACTGTTAAATTTGGACCTTAACCCTTCAATAATACATAACATATAATCTTATTCTTTATATATAATTATTACAAAAGTTAATGTTCTTTTTAGTAATTTGACCATGAAAAAAAGCTATTCTGATCACAACATCCAAACACTCTCATTTTATCAAATCATGGTTTTGAGAATAACTTTTATAATTTACGAGATAAGTGTTTGAGAGGAGTTTTGTCTCGGGTTGCGTAAACTCAGGTTTGAAACATAGGTTTGGGTAATTGCCAAACACTCAAATAATATATTCTCTAAAAGTTATTCTCCACTTTTTCTCTAAAAACTATTTTCCAAAAGTTCATACAAACACACTCTACATTTGATAAACAAACTCCATAAATAATGCACTTGCTTATTTTACTCTCTGAATAATAATATGATAATTAAATAATGACTAGGACTAGCTTCAATAAGCCGATCAGTTCCCAACAATATCTTTGTCTCTGTTTGAATTAGCGATAGAAGTTACTATTTCAATGTGATTTCCAACCTATAAAATATATATATGAGATGATTTTTTTTTTTTTTTTGATTTACGTAAATGTAGTTTTTCAACACTAATTCATACATGCCCTTGTCTATAGTGTATTATTTAGGGAGTGAATGAATGAATAGTATAGAATGGGAAGAGAATTAATAGTGGACAAGTCTGAACTTGTTGGGTTTGGCTGCCTTCAATAATATTATGGAATGGAAGCAAAGACAACGTACGTACACACTAATAACGCCATCAATGAACAACAACAACAACTTGGGAAGACAAGACGAGGATTGTTAGGTTCTTAAATGTTTAATATTTATAATAGTTATTACTGTAATGTAGTCGCTATAAAAAATCAACATTTGATTTTTGAATGTCTCTCCCTCGATGCTATACATTTTGTAGTGGTTATGAGGATAAATGTTACAAAGTGAAAGTCAAATTTGTAGCGTTTTTCACATATAATCACTACAAATATTGAAAAAAATAATTTTTTAAATATTTGTAGCGATTTTAAAATAAAACTACTACAAATATATGTTTTTTTTTGTTTTTGTGGTTAGTTTTAGAAATATAAATAAAATTGTCGTAAATGCAACAAAAATTTAATAAGACTCTGAAAATATAAATATAACTGTTGTAACCATAACAAGACTTTAAATTCTAAAAATAAAATATCCAAGTTTATTTATAAATGTTTCAAAAAAAAAAATAACTGTCCTAAACAAACTACTCGGAGGTGGGGCTCCCCTGGTCCTCCCTCAGGGGGGCTCTCTCAAGTGCAGCTATATCAGGGCGCTGGGTAGAGGTAACAACACCATCATCATCAGCAAGAGGTGTAGGCCGGATGACGAAGTGAGGGACAGGGGGAACTTGTGGATGCTCCTTGTCGGGGAACAGGCGACTCCATGACCGCTCGAGCATGAAGTTCGTGATATCGTGCCACTGTGAATGCTGAGCGTAGTACAAATCGACTTAATGCTGCTGCTAAATATGAGCGCAGCTCCTCAATGGACTCATCCCTCAGACATCTGACCTCAGACATCTATGATCGAGAGCTGCCAGCCTCAGAGGCGGCGCTCCTGCCGTAAACCATGCTAGGTCTAGCTCCTATCCCCATCCCCGCACGCGTCCGGGGTGCTCAACATGACCTAGACCTACTTTCAAAGGAGTCGTGTGGTCCACAAACCCTTGTGACTCTGGGTATGGGTCTCTCGCGGCTCAACATGCTATTGCTGCTTCGGCTCCTGCCATTTTATGAAACAATCAATTATAAATTATTTTTCATAATAAAGTTGGTTTAATTTTATAAACAATATAATAATGAATTAGCTTACAATGGCCGCCCCTGCCTGCTGAGAGGTCGGAGTCCCGTCACGGTGTCTATGGGTGATAGCGAATAACCCCCCGTAGCCCATCTGGCAGTTCTCCTACTGTTCCTTCCCTTCTTAAAACAATTACAAAATTACAAAATAAAACTAGTATTATGAACAACAATATACTAAATTTATAATATGAAATAACTAGCTAAAAGTAATTGATAACGCGAAAAGTTACCAGCTCATTGTAAGTGACAGTAAAGGTTTTCGATTCTGCCGTGTGGTGGATCATCTGCTGCCCTCGGCACCTCGTATTCCTCTGACTGGCCGGTAAAGCTATTACAAGCCTTGATGGAAGGCTATAAATAGCCAAGGCTGAGTCTTATAGGAGTAAAGTGGAAAACTCATTTACTTGCTCTTTAGGTAAAAATCTCTCTTTTTTTCCCAACGCTTCCTTAATATCTCTAAAAAAGTCAATTAAGTCTTATATTAAGGAGATGAGATAGTATAAGTTAGATAACTAATTTAGAAAAATTGAAGAAATAAGTTAATTTAGTTATTCATACAAAATTTGTGTTGACTTCTTTAAAATACCCTCTTAATCATTTGTATTGAAACTACCTCACATGGAAACCGACACTCTTTTAACATATGCAATCAATAAAGATAATTTAGAGATGTTGGCAAAAAAAAAATTTAGAGAAAAAAATTATAAATTTAAAAAACAAAATAAATTGAGATTTTACATTTAGAATTTCAAACCAACCATTAAACTAACCCCTACATTTAGAATTGGAAGTAGTATAATTAATGACGGAGTTCTTACATGGTCACATCCTAGCACGTGTTTGGGACAAAACAAATTCAAAATTTTAATAAAGCACCAAATATCCGTAATAAAAGGGAATTACATGATTAGCAAGTTCTTAAATTTATATTTTGGATGAGTTTGTCTAGTGCTTTGTTTTTTGCCCAGATACGTGTTATAGTGCTCATCCAAAAAACGTGATTTTATAGTGCATGGTACTTGATTCAAGTTGAAACTTCAATCATTGACACCCCATGGTACTCTTATTTGCAGCCTGTCATTTCTTATCAACTGAATATGAGATAAAGGACTGTATATATAACTATAAATAATTAAAACATGGTTGACTCAGTCAATATATGGGCCCAACAGTGACATAGTTCCGTTCGGTCACTGAACTTTTCACACAGCCACGTTCATATTTTTCGGGAAAACACAGAATTTGATCAGCATGCCGACGGTTTTGCATCCAAAGGTAACCCCACATTTCTACTTTTAACGAAATAATCGAGGAATCTTCTTTTAACGTTGTCCAAACCGGTTTGTCAACAAAACACACATTCATTCGTTAGCTTAAGATTATTTTAAAGCTGAAAGCTGAACGGTTAATTCTCTGCCTCTCATTTCATACTTTTCCTTCCTACCTAACTTTCCATAGCGCGTGGTCTGTTTCAGATCAACATTGATGTGCTTCATCTAATTATTTGTTATATTAAAGCAATCACACAAGTCTGCCGCCCACTTGGCTTCTCTCCTTTTTCTTTTACCATTTACTGTTGCACTTTATCCCCTCGTTATTATTGGATCAAAATCTAATGATCCACATTTAATATTTTCTTCTTTATTATTCTCTCCATTGTAATATTAATATTTTTATAAAATGTTAAATGTATATCATTAGATCTTGATTTAATGGTCATGAAGTGGGTAAAAGATAAGAGCGCAGAGGATAAGAAAAGGAGAGAAGCCATGTTCATTTGCAACAGGGTCTAGTGGAAAGAGCTAATCTCTCACAATGTGATGAATCAAAGATCAAACCCTTACTAGAAGAGAAGTATCTGCATTTAATATAATGTCCAACAATACCTTAAATATAATTGTCTCCATTATGAGGATACATGTGCCTATAATAAGAAAAAAACCAATCATTCAAGTTGAAAGTTCAAAATGTAGGAGCTAATTGCCGGATTTGTTTTGACATTAGATATAATACCTCAATCAATCAACTTGGCTTTTCAAATTCGCAAAATTTTTATTAAACTATTCCTATTAATTACATATATTCAATGTAAAAGTACACCTTTAATTCTCTGAAGTGTCTATTAAGTCTTTTATCCTCAAACTTCATGATTGAGCCCCCATTGAGATCCCTGTTTATATTTTATAAATTGTGTTAATTACATCACAGAAAAAGATATTAACCTTTTGATTTACCCTACATTTTATATTTTGGGTTGTATGAGTTTATCGTAATAAAAAAAAAAAACTTCTTTTTCCCTCGAATGCATCCAAATGAAATCAAATCATTCCGTCAGACCATAAACACCCATTTATATCATTTGATTTTTGTCCAGAAGCTATGACATCTTTTCTTTTCTTTTTTGAAATTTGAGCAATTGATTCTCTCCTTGTTAGTTAATTCGTTATTGTAAAATTATTTTTTAATATATATGTGTATGTATATATATATATATAAATATTAAAATCTGAATTGCATTTTGATGATTTTTAAACTTTAGATCATGCGCGTTCAAATCACAACAAAATACTCCCTTCGGTCTAATTATAAGATCAAATTGATTTTTTTAATAGATTAAATAAACTAAATAAATTACCTAATCATAATATATATTGTGCATCATTGGATTAGATATTAGTTTATAAGTCATACAAATTAGTTAGAAGAAAAACCAATAAATATAAATATTCTAAAAGAATTGGGTTAAGGTGCAAAAATGCCTATATACTTTTCCTAAAAGTGCATCTTGTTAAATATTTTATTATTTATGATTATATATTTTATTGTTTAATACGGATTATATTTAGATTTATCTTATCATTGCTTTTAGATAAAATATTTTCTGATTGTGACCCGCATGTGATTTGAATAAATATTTGGTTTAGGGTTACCTGTTTAGCTGGTAAACTACTACCAACCCTGATGGGAGATTATAAATAGTGTAGGTCAAATCTTAGAATAGCAACATTGAAATACACGTACTTGCTCACTGAGAGTTCCCTGACCATCACTGTGCCCACCTTCCCGTTATGACCTATTCTCTTCTACTCTCTTCCCCTTTTAATTCTTTCTTATTCTCTACAATTTTCATGTTGTTAGATATTACATGCAAAATTGCTATGGTTAGAGGTATTTTATCAAGTCTTCCGTTAATGTTCTCTCTTATAAAATTATACAATATATTTAGAATTATTATTCTTAAATTATTCCAACACGTGGAATAGAATGGACCATAATATCGTTTTATTTGGGAAATGGTTTGTGTGTTTTGCTGCTCAAATCGCAGTCAAAAAATGCTGGAGATGGAGCCAGGTAAAGGTCTGGACAGTGGCGGCTCTGTGACGGGTCGCGGGTCGGATAGGTTAACTTACCTATATGGAGAAGAGCACCCATGCGACATGGTTTTGAGGTTTCACTAATGCAGGTATGGACTTTTTTTGCATTGGTTCATAATGATTGGGCCTATTCCAGTTTTAAGTCATTTTGTTATTTTAAACATTGTCAATTTGGGCTCCATAGCATTTTGGGCTCATGAATTTCTGTTTTTTGTTTTCTCTTTATTTTAATAACTATCTTGTACCAAAAAAATTACTATCTATTCTAGGCCGAGACTATTATTTTGGTCTCAGATTAAAACATCTAGGCCGAACGAGCATTGGGGTTTTATGTTTTATATAACGGCAAAAAAACAAAAAAAATTTGTTGCATTTGGTGCTGCATCTTGGGCCTATGTGTAATTTTCCTTTTAATTTTGTATTTCTGAAATTTTTAAATATCCTTGTCATTTAGGCCTCGGGAATTTTTTTAATTGTCTGAATTATTTCTCTCTTCTATTAGGTCTACATTATTTGGGTTTTATTTTCTAAGTAAATGTCCTATATAATTGTTTAATTTTCTGGATATTAATGTTATGGGCTTTATTCATGTTATTTAAGCCATTTGCTTTATTTTCTCACAAAAATGTTTTGTTTCTAAGTTATTATTCTGATTACTCATTTAGCATTTTTTTTTATACTCATTTAGCATATTTGCTTATTCATATATAATCTTTTGCATATGCTAGGCCTCGTCATTATAGTTTGCTTGAATCTGTATAGTTCTCTCATGCTATGGGCCAACTGATATTGGGCTTAGGCATTTATTCTCCCAATCACGTTTTGATTAACATTTTTGGTCCAGTATGTGTTTATCTTAATTTTGGACAATCATTGTCATACAATATATTGAGTTATTGATATTGGGGCCTTCAAGTTTAATTTTTAAAAATTATTTTGGTTCAACAAAGTTTCCTTAAGTCCATTTTGTGCTTAATTCTTCGGCAATTTCCCTTTTTTCCAAGAAATTAAATATTTAACTAATTGTTTGGGTATAATTTCTATTTCATTTCAAAAATGGTTTAATTGATCAAAATATTTGAACGTTGATTTTTTTATGTGCCATTTTAATTGTTTCAATATGGAAAAATTAATTTTGGCTATTTTCGCATTAGGGTAAATTTCAAAATTTTGTTTTGCTATATCATTTAATTACCTTAATATTTATGTAATTACTTTTGGACAATCTTTCTATTGTTTAAATTTTGAAAAATTATATTTGAGTTGAACTATGCTAAAATTGATTTCTTAAACAATTTTAGGATATATAAAACAGTGGGAGGGTTATTAATTTAAATTTTTTGTTGATCAAATTTATTAGTTAATCCCTCCCTTAAGATGTGCATATATTAGATTTAATTTGAATGCACAAAATAATAAGAGAATTTATCTATGATGATTATTTATTCGCATTTTGCTGATTAAAATGATCAATTAAATTCTCATTAAAGATTTGTGCATATTTGAAATTTAAATGCACGTAATTGATATTTGCGATTAGCATCATCTTGGGAAGTAGCCATAAAATCCTCAATGTTGTATGTGTAAACAATCATTTATGGATTTTTCAAACATCAACTCTAATCAATGATTAATTAATTTAATCAAAGTATGAGAATTTCCGTTATTTAGTCACTATTATTGATTAAATTAATTGTTTAAGTTCTCATTAGGCTATTGGTGCATGTTTTTGTTTTAAATGTACATGATATTAGTGGTTGGCATGTTTGTTTCTTGGGGAATAGTCACAACATCCTCAATTTTGTTGCATGCATATTTATAATCACATATGACATTATAAAATAACAATTGTAATTACATATATATTTATAATTAATCTTTACCCACAGGTGGATAATTATAATTCTATATTCAATTAGGCTGGAAATAGAATGGCATTGTATTTTCTAAATAACCCACAGGGATTAGAAAATATAACTGCGTTCTAAATTCATCAAGTCAAGATAAATTCATGTTATGCTAATACTTTTGCCCACAGGTAGACCTTAGTGATATGAATTTATAACTGTATGATCTCAATCAAAGAGGACTTATCGCCATGATTTCTTTAGCATTGCTTAAATGAACCTTGGATCATCAAATAACACTAGGTTGCAAGCCAAGTGGGAGACTGTTAGATATTTTATTATTTATAATTACATATTTTATTATTTAATACGTATTTTATTTAGATATTATCTTATCATCGCTTTTGGATAAAATATCTCGTGACCGTGGCCCACACGTGATTTAGATAGAGATTTGGTTTGAGGTTACCTGCCTAGCTGATAAGCTATTACAAGTAATGCTAAATAGCGTAGGCCGAATTTTATAGTAGTAACATTAAAATACATGTACTTGCTCCCTAAGGTTACCTTGACAGGTGGCGGCTATTCCTAGACCATCATTGTGCCCAACTTCTCGTTAGAACAAATACATGTACTTGCTCCCTAAGGTCTTAAAATTGTTACTTTTAGACCAGTTATTAATACAACCTGTCTTAAAAGTGAAACTTTTAAGGAAACTGGTCTTAAAAGTGACATACTTTTAAGACTGACTGTATCAAGACTGGATCCAAAACTAGTCTAAAAAATCAATTTTAACTGGTCGAAAAAGCTATTTTTCCACTAGTGGAGATACCTTTTAGTTTTGGATATCCTTAGAAATTATATCGCAGTTGAAGGTTTGTCCCAAAAAAAAATATGGCAGTTGAAGGAGTTATAAGAGGGGAAGGGAAGGACCTCATATATATAACATGCAAACATGGATACAGTCACTTTATTGGTATATATGAACATTTTATCAAAACAATATAAAGTGGGTGCGAAGAGGCTTTTCATATTTTTATCCCCACCTCTCGTTTGTTATGTATATTTCAACTCTATTTTTGATTCGAAGGTGTCCTTGTCTCGTTTCATGGAGTGGAAGAAATTACAACTATTCTAACTTAACTGGCAAAAAGAATACATTTCTGATTTTGATACAAGGAACAAATCAATTCGTTAGATTATGACAATATATAGATTTAGTTGAAAGTTCAAAATTTTGCTTCTCCACATGCTTGCCTCTCACTTGTTATCAGCTACTACCTCCATCCCTTAATATAAGATCTACATAACTAATTTAAATGGATAAAGGAAATTAGTCAAACTAGTTCTTTGTCAAAAATGTGTATTGGTTTTCCTAAAATATCCTCTTAAATTATCTATATACAAACTCTTGACTTAGGCAGTTAATAGGGATGCTTTGAAGAAAAAAATTTGAACTCTGGAGACAAAGCAGATTGAAGTATATTATATTTAAAACTAAATTCAATCCCAAACTAGCTTTTATATTACCAAAGGTGTAATTAATTAAATCTACTTTTCATTAGAAGATTCTCTCATCTGTATCCTTCAATTAACTGTACTTTCCCGTAATAGAAAAACCTGCAGGAATTCTAACTTCATTGACAAATAGAGTCAGTTTTTTTTATTTTATTTTGATGCGTAAATTGAACAATAAATCAATAATCCTTAGAAGCTTAGGACGATATTTTTAAGTAGAAAGTTCAACAATGGTGTGCTATGCTCTCCGTATCTTAATTCTCACCTCTCATTTGTTACCTTCATTAAAAGATTCCCTCATCCGTATGTTTCATGATGAAATAGAGGAACTCGTAGGTATTCTAACTTAACGAGCAAGTTTATTTTGACACATCGTTATTTTAAGTTGAAAGTTCAACTAAGGTGGGCTATATGGTTGATTTCGTTCGTTTATCCAAATCCACTAACCTCCAAAAGGGACTATTAAACACCAAAGTATCAACATCAAGGTCATGAGCAGCCCCTGCAAGCCAATTTTTAAAGTCATTTTCTTCCCTGTATATAGACATTATCCAAAATAATTTTCAATAGATATGTAAGTTAGTCAAAATATTTGTAATTAATTTCGTCAATAAGGTTCATGGAAGGATATTAGGTATTCTCTAGTGACCATAATCTGACGAAAGCCCTCATTCCAGAGAAGACTTTAGTGCTATCCAGGTTCGAGTAACATTGCCGTTAAAGTATTGATTGATTGTTCAGATGGTGTGATGCTACTTCGACAAATTGAGTTGTGGACGAAGATTTCACATAATTTCATGCACAGACTTTAGTGCTAGTTTGCTTATTTTTCACAATAGTTGAATATAATCACAAGCAAAGCCATTAGCTGCCTAGTCAGATGGATGATGGCGTCGACGAAGGAAACTAAAGATCAAAGAAAATTCGGACCCAGGTGTCAGCCCCAGTGCCCCTCAACTTTGGGCCGTTCCCAAATGCTTTTTCATGGTTCTTTTTTATTATTAGATTTTCTATGAAATGAGAGGCATGTTGATATTTTCTAGGTAAAAAAAGGTGTTGTTTTCAATTTTTTATGATTTTTTAAAGATTTAATACTTTACATGAAAAGGAAACTAAACAATTTTATAATATTAAATCTTAAAAAAATAATAAAAAAATTGACAACAATACATTTTTTTATCCATAAGATATCAACGTGCTACACATTTCACAAAAAACATAGTGATAAAAAACAACCATGTAAAAAATATTTGGGAAGGGCCCAAAATTAAGGGGCATAGATGAGGTAGGGTAACTGACACCCCAATTCAGAAATTTTGGGTTTATTATTAGAAGGTAGGAAATTTCGTCCTTAATAGAAAACCCATTTACCTAATTTAGCATTTTGATTAGATTAAGAAAATTAGCTGAGTTAATAAATATGATGTATTTTCTAAAACACCCTATTCATTTTCCCTAATCCCTCATTATCTTTCCTACTTCATTCAAATATGAAAAATGGATCTTATATATAATTAAGACCAATACCTACTCTATAAATAAATCCTAAACTAAGGAAGACAAGAGGGAGTACTGCCAAACAGAGTAAGAAAAATGTATTAGTCTTGGGTATTGAAACTACCTAGAACAATTTTAATTAAAAGTGCAAGGAGGATAATTTTAAAATATTATAAATTTAGGAGATAAAATAGAGCGAAATCTTACATTTAAGTCTGCATATTTGTAATAACCATTTTTGAAAATACTGCCTTTTGAAAATAATGTAAGATCTCACTCTATTTCGTGTTATCTCCTAAAGTCATTTAAAATTTAAAATAATCACAATACTAGATTAAATGTATAATTCATGCTGTCAATTATTTTTTAAAAAACTTTCAAATTTTTCTCACAAAAATTTTCATCAAAAAATTTTTTCTTTCAAATAATTTCATGGGAAATTTTTTTAAAGAAAATTCATGAAATAATTTGAATAGAAAAATAAAAATATTTTTTGTTCAATAATTTTCAAAAGAAAAAAATATTTTATCACGGATATTGTAAGATAAAATCTTCTCTCAGAATTTTCCATGAATAAAGCAACTTTTCCTACAATCTATTTCTCTCGCACTTTGGATTGTGAGAAATTCTCCCCGTTTTTTATGAGTTGCTCATGGATTTTGATAATGAGAAAACTCTGATTTGCTGGTAATAGTAGAGGAATTTATTGATTGTGAAATTTTCACAAATAAAAAAGTTGCTAACACGAAGATGAAAGCATATTCGATGCAATTTTTTTAATTTAAAGTTTTTAATATATATAATAGAAAGAATGTAAAGATAGATGTATCTAATCTTTTTTTTTTTTTTGGTTAAAATGATGTATCTAATCTAATAAAGTAAGAATGTCCTGTCTATTATCAACCCCGTAGGAAGAATATTCTCCACAACAATATAGGAGCTTTTATAGTTTGAAATACCTCTTATTTGTTATAATCGGTCAACGTTTCTAATGTACTTTTCTATTTTTTGTCCAAAAAGAAAAACAAACATGTATACTTTTCTCCAAGGGTCCATTTCTAATTATAAAGTCGATATACGCAACCAAATCATTGGTTACATGAAGGCAATAATTCCAAGCTGAAAATTCAACTATAGATGTTAAATGCTTCTCTTCTTTCAAACCTATCTTTTCTCTTCTTCTTCTTTTTTAAATCAAAAATTTAGATAAGTCGGGTCTAAAGGTTTAATAAGATCATGTCAAGTGATTGTACAAATACTGGACATAGTTAACAGAGTAGTCGAAAGTCATGAGACATAAGGGGGACGCCTTTTATGTTCTTAGAAATTGAGCACTTGAAGGAATAATAAGAGATATAACACAAAATTTGTATACAGTCACTTTATTGATATATATATATATATATATATGAACTCTTTCTTAATAGTGAGATCGAAGAGGCTTTTCATATTTTCATCCCCACTTCTCATACTTTTCATTTTCCTTGTCTCTATATGTTTCATGGAGTGAAGGAAATTGCAAGCTAAGTTCCCTGACTTAAACTGGCATAAAGAGTCCACTTCTGATTTTGATATGAGGAACAAATCAATTTTAAGACAATAGTTTTAGATGAAAGTTCAACTATGGCGTGCTACATATGCTCTTTGCATCTCCATATACACGTACCTGACAAATTCCTATTTTATCATATATTTTCATATTTTTATTTGAGGATTTTGTTATAATAATTGATCTAAAATGCCTTTATTGTGATAAATTGAGATTAAGAGTAAATCGTTAAATTAGGATTAAAATGAAAAAATTGTCATAATAATTATAATTACTCTTAATCATTAATTCTTGAGAGGATTTGATATTAGTGTAATTGTTTTCAATTGTAGGTACTTAGAAAATGAGATTAAAACTGAAAATGACTGTTTATGATTCGAATTTAGGAAATACCAGAAAAGGAACAGAAGTTATCACTGCTAAGTACCTGAAATAAGGGAATGACAAAAAGGGTAACTTGAAACACACCGTTTTGTATCAGCTAGGTTAGAGGAGCTGGGAGCTGGAGTTTCGAAGGAGAATGGAATGGCAGAGAGCTGAGAGGAGGCAGGCGCGAGACACAGCCGCAACAGACTGAACAAGCATCTTCGTCTGCTTCTTCTTGCGACGTCCACCATTGTCCTCGCCGGCGACCTTCACTTCTTTCACAATCCTTTCCGTCGCCGGCGAGTTTCAGAATCGCAAGTGAGAAAGAACAGAGGAGATCGCGAGTGAGATGAGCTGAAGGGGAGTTGAGAGACTGAGGAGCTGATTCTCTGTCACCTACATCACCACCGTCACCTTCCCTCTCTAAGCAAAGAATCGATGACAACGTTGTAAGGAGTTTGGCTGGCTCCGTTCATACAATTTCCAGAATCTGGTGCCATTTGCCCAGATTCCGGTTAGTACTTCCAGTTTCCGGCCCTGTCCCAGATTCCGACAATGGCTCCCCTGGTTTCATAGCACCGTCCTCCATCTTCACCTTCACAGCAACCAACCTCGTCCTCCTTGTATTCAAACAGTGGTTTCCTCTGTTCTGCTTCTGGGATTAATTTCAGCCTCAAGTCAAATTGATTTCATACTCTCCAGCCCAATTCTTCCTTGATTCAGTGTGGATTTATCATTTTAATCTATGATTTTATATGGCTGGGTGTTTGAATCAAAATGTGATTATGTTTCTTGAAGCTATTCTCATAGGTGGCTGGGCAATTTCGTGCTATTGGAGATGAATTGGAGATAGTTTGAGCTCACATGTGCTTCAAATGGGAGTTTAAATTACTCATAATTCATTATATTTGTGATTTATTAGGTTTAGAAATTTATTTATGTAGTGAGACTGTGATTTTGGTTATGATTTATTTTATGGATTAATTTCTTGTGATTTGAGATTTGTAATGAGGATTTATATTCATCAATATATGGTTATATATATGTTTCCTATTATTTTATTGATTTCTCTCTATTTAACATGGTATTGTTGGGTAATGTGATTGAAATAGAATTGTAGTTGAACCTAAATGCATTACTTATTCCATAGTCACTCTCTAAGGGGTTTTAATAATGTTTAAATTAATGAGTTCATGAATTTAAGTATTAGACTCAATAGTAATTGAAGTTTAATATATCAGAAAACTCATTCACTAAGAGGGCTTAATAGACTTATTGGTTAATGACGTTTAAAATATTAGAACCTTAGTGTATTAACTCCCCAAATATCTTAATTGAGCAAGAATAAACCATTTCCAATAACATATTCATCACTTGCATTTGTAACCCATTTCGATTCCTCCTTATTTGAAAATCCCAAAAATATCTATTTTAATTGCATTCATTTCATAGTTTTTAAAATCAATCAATTATGTTTTACCCTTGTCAAATTTACATTGTAATTATTTAGTTTATTAGGAATTAGTTTCATAATCGGCTCCTCAAAAATGAAACGACTCGAGTTATACACTATATTGTATTAATTTGATTTTATTCTTGATAACCCAAGGCAACAAAAAGGGAGTTATTTCAGTACCACTCACGGCCTCACTTGTTATCTATTAATTAACTCTACTTCTCAATTTTCATTGGAAGATTCCCTCATCATCTGTATCCATCAATTAACTCTACTTTACAATAGCGAAACCTGCAGGAATTCCAACTTAACTGACAAAAAGTGTCAGTTTCTGATTTTGATATGAATCGAACAATTCAATAATCGTTAGAGCTTAGGACGATATTTTTAATTTGAAAGTTCAACAATGGTGAGCTACGCTCTCCGTATGTATATTCATTGCTACCTCTCATTTGTTATCTAAATTATCTACACTTTTCTTTCAAATATTCCGTCATCCGCATGTTTCATGAAATAGAGGAACTTGTATATGTATTCTAATTAAGTTAACTAGCAAAGTTTTTGATTTTGATAGACGTCGAACAATAAATTCGTCAGAATAAGACGATTATTTTAAGTTGAAAGTTCAACTAAGGTGAGCTATACGTTTGATTTCGCTTATCCAAATCCACTAACCTCTAAAAGGAGTTATTAAAAACCAAAGTATAAACATCAAGGTCATGGGCAGCCCTTGGAAGCCAGTTTGTATAGTCATTGTCTTCCCAATATATAGACGTTATCCAAAATAATTTTCAGATACTTCTTCAACATATTTCTAATTAATGTCGTCAATTATGCTCATCATCGAAGGATCTTAGGCATTCTCTCTAGGAACCATGATCTGAAGAAAAGCCCTTGTCCTAGCAAACTTTAGTGCTATCTAAGTATCTAGGTTCAAATAGCATTGCCCTTACAGTATTGATTTATTGTTCAGATGGTGTGATGCGCCCACTTCCACAAATTGAGTTGGGGACGAAGATTTCACATAATTCCACAGAACTATAGAAAATATTTAAGAGGATTCGCCATATAAGATTCCTAAAAAATTGCAAAGTGTGTGTGTGTGTGTGTGTGAGATGAGGTGGGAACAAAGAGGCATTTTCTCACTTTCTTGAAGAAACCATTTCAAATTAATCTTGATAACAAACAAATCCATTCATTAGATTAAGACATTCATTTTAAGTTGAAAGTTCAAAATTTGCAACCCTCTTCGTTTGATGAGCTGCTCTTGGTTAAATTCCAAACTCTCAGTCCCTCCATTCCCAAGGCGCATATATATTTAACTACTATTTTACTCAAGTAATTAAAAATAGTTAATTAATGCTATATTTGATATTAAATATAAGACCCAGTTAACTTATTTTAAATGATTAAGAAATTTAAATAAATTACCTTAAAATGTTTATATTTATTGTTTTTCCTTCAAACTAATGAACCTGACTTTTGAACTAAAATATAATATAATAATACACAATATATACTATAATTAAATAATTTATTTAACTTCTTTAATTTTTTTAAAAAAAGTCAATTGGATTTTATAATTAGGGCGGGAGGGAGTACTCCTTTGCATAACAAATATAAGTTGTATTTGATAGTTTCAATTTGGTTCTAAAATACTCCTCCTGTCCTAAATATAAAACTTAGGTTGCAGTGCTTGTTTAAAAAAGAGCTACCGCTTGACTCACTTCTTGTAACGCTTGGGTTTTCTATAATTAGATGGCATAGAATTAAAGTGTTTGTAAAGCACTACCAATTAGAACAAAATAAAAGCTACCGCTCCACTTTTTTTTAGTAGTGAGAAACTTGTGTGTGAAAAATACCAATATACCAATAATAATAATAATCATCGTAATAACAACTCACAAAGTTTATTTGCCTCTTATGCCAAACAACGAACAGAACGCATATTAAGTGACAAAAAAATATCATACAAAACAACAATATCCATTTTGGCTCCTTCCTCTACATCTGAACATCTTCTTGATTATCCTCACACATTTTTTCACAACCCAAATGAATAAGTGCAATGGGAATGACACTACAATTGGCACAAACAATGCAGTCCAGGCCAACTTTGATGCTTCAAGTGTGATCCAAGTTGCTTTCTGACTCAAAACATGTGCTGGGACCACAATTACAAGAGCAAAAACGTATGCAACCTCAAGGGTATAAATAGTGCAACACATGCCCAGTGATAGCATCCGTATGACGACTTTATTCTTCAATGGAACCCCACTCACGAGCAAAATAGTGACCCCAAGTGATGACAAGAAAGATATGGTATTGCAAATTACAAAATACTTGAACCATGTTTGGGAATTAAAGGACGAGATTGCTTCTCCAGGACAAAAAATCTCATCATCATCATTAAGGGTTGTGCAATTGAGAGAATCAATGGGTGGTGATGACTTAGAGTGAGGAGAAGATAAGCCTTGTTGGATAAAGCCACCAGGTGGACTAATCATAGCTTGAAATGTTATAGTTGTTATCACAGAAGATACCACACTCAGATTTCCCCTTATCTCTTCTAGCCTATCACCCTTAGGTTCGAACCAATTTCCAATCCTTGTAAAACACATAGCAATACACTTCATCAAGATCATAATATAACAAAAATTATCTTTACAGGATCTTGATATTGGATGGTCAATAGCATCATCGGTAGATGTTGATGGTGGCGGCGACGGCGTGTGTGGATGAGTTTCAAATCCATTCTTGTCGATCTTCGTCAACATTAGCTGTATTTCACAGATTTTAAAGTTTTTTGGACTATTTTCTATGATATCTTGAACTGTTAAACCTAACTCATTCTTCAAGCTTACGACTTCTCTGATTTTCGGAATTGATATAAGATACCTTATAGACTAAATAACAACCATGTTAGTAAAGTTTATATAGGAGATATGCCTTTTAAAGGCCTCAAAAGATGCATCTATATGTTTTGTTATCACTGAAACCACCTTAAAACAAACTTTGTTAAGAATAGGGAATGTAAAAAAGAATTGTTACCACAGTAACTAAGAAAGAAAAAAGGCATAGAGAGAAAAGAAAGTAGTATATTGTACCTCAAGTTGTTTCAACATGACAGCTAAATGCAGAATGGTGTTTTCAGCATTATCAGAGCTTGTAAAGTTGTGAAGCTCGCCAGTGAAGGAAGACTCCAATTCCACCAAAGCTTTGAGAGTCTCTAAATCGTTGTATGCGACACACAAGTGAACGATAGTTTTGCCATTGTCATGAAAACTCACAGATTCAGGCTTCGCTTTGATCAACTCTTTCACAACCTTTGTTCTCCCCCTCATGGCCGCATAGTGCAGAGGAATTCTCCCTTCTTCATCACAAAACAAGCATGGCTCATTATTAACTTTTAGCAGTTCCTTCACGATGTCGATGTGACCCTCTGCAGAAGCCAAGTGGAGAGCTGTTCTCCGAGAGGAGTCTACCTCAAGGGTTAGATAAGGTTTGTGAGAGACAAGTTCCCTTGTGAATTCAAGATGGCTAAGCAAAGATGATATGTGTAAAGGTGTTTCGGTGAACGCTGTTTGTTAAATGTTGTGCAAGATATGCTTGCATTGTTGTAGCACTGAATTCAACATTGACACATCCCCACTATATGCAGCCTCATAAAGAAGGCTCATTTGGCCACAAGTTGTTTCGTTGAGTTCAACTTCCATCACTCGTGTTTGAGAATGCATCATTACAGTGTCCTTCATATAGTTGGGATATCTGAATCTTGCATAAAGACTTCTCAGTTTCACTGCTTTTTACGATTTCTTTTTTTAAAAAGAGACAATAAATGCGATAATAAGACTCTGATCTCACACAACCACATATTTTTTTGTATGTAAGCGGACAATACGAAAGTTTAATTTGGATCCTACATGTCATTTCTCTTCTATGAATATGCCGACGGTTTTGCATACAAAGGTACCCCTCATTTCTATTTTTCACGAAATAATGCAGGAATCTTGGTATTTTAACGTTGTCCAAGACGGTATCGAACAGAACATCAATTCGTTAGTTTAACACAATTATTTAAAGTTGAAAGCTCAACGGCCAGTTCCGTACCTATCATTTCATACGCTTACGTAGCTTTCATAGCACGTGGTCAGTTTTCTGATCAACATTGATGCTTCATCTATTTATTGGTTATATTAGAGCAATGTACAAGTTAGCAACCTGATCAAATGAAAAGGGATAATCCCTCACAATATAGGAAGTGAAAGTTCAAATTTATGTTGGAAAATAGGAGGACGTGTGCTTATAACAATGGGGAAAATACCAATCATTCAAGTTTAAAGTTCAAAATGTAGAAGCTAATTGAAAAATTTGTTTTGATGCTAAATATAAGACCTCAATCTACTTTGATTTCCAAATTTGTAAATTTTTTTCTAAATTATTTCTTTTGATTGTATATATTATAGGTAAATGTACACCAGATCTCTGTTTATATTTTATAAATTGTGTTACATCACGGAAAAAGATATTTTCCTTTTCATTTAAAGTGTGAGAAAATTCTGGATGTGTAGGAAACTGCATTATTTATAAATAAAATTCATTCTAATTTAATTTGATGAAAAAGAGTTACCCTACATTTTTTTTAATCACAAAGGACACGGGTCGAACCGTGAGGGGGGGGGGGCCATTACCCTACATTCTAACTCAATCAAAGAAAACTCTTTTTTTCCCCTCTCGAATGCATCCAAATGAAGTCAAATCATTGAAACCCTCAAAACCAATGTTTTAAAAGTCGGGCCGATCTCAAGTCGAAAAGGTCAGCGGGTCAAGGTTTAATTGGTTGGAACGGTTGAGTCGTTTAGCCTGACCGGTACATAATAATTAAATTTAAAAATATTATATATATATATATATATATATTACAATAATTAGTCATTAGTCTAATTTCATATGAAGTTACTAAAGTCACAAAACACCATTTAAAAACCTCATCAATTTTCACCTATCAGGATAAGTGCTTAAAATGTCCACTACTCAAAGGTTATACAAATCTGATTATGTTGATATGTTCTTCTGATATAAAATTATTAAAATAAAATAACTCAATTGACAAGCTAAGTTTAAAATAAAATAACTCAATTGATATGTTCTTCTTTTTTTAAACAATTCTAAATCTGTACATCTAACTCTAAGACAGATTTGAAGCACTTATCTTACTACCCAGCAAATATATATATATATGTATATATGAAATATATTAACCTTTTTAAAATAACAAACAAGAGAATGTAGATTTATGAGCCATTTGAGAAGAATGAGAACATATCTGGTAAATAATTTAATAATAAACTTAAATAGTTTAATTTTCAAATAAGTTAATAAATTTATATAATTATATGGTATCTCATAACATATATTTAATTTTTTTCCAGTGACAATGATAAGCACATGGTTAATTGTATATTAAGTATTTTAGATAAAAAATGAAAATAAAATGAGAAATTGAGAATATGTAAATAAATTTTAAAAAATATAAAGCTAAAAACAAAGAATAAAATGAAAAATAAGATAAAATGTGAGTTAATAAATAATTTAAATATAATGTCTGTATAAAAATTAAAAAACTGTGATGCAACATCATTAAAAGGAACGTGTGATTGTGACTGCAATGAAACTTTTACAAATTTTCAACTTCCAATGCCTCGGTGAACGTGTGACTATGATGGAGCATCATTAAAAAGAAAAAAAAAAATAGCTGCATGTAGGCATATAGGTAATAAGATGTGGGAAAACGGAGAAAACAAAAAAATCATTTTATTTTCTTTTTTTTTACACAACTGCCAGCTTGCACTGAGAATCGAGGCTTTTTTTCCCCTTACTTCAGAAATCGCAATCACCTTCTTCTTTCCTCTAAGCATGTGAAAAGCTTTAATCCAAAAACTACAAAGTCATCTCTAATAAAGGCAAGACGGCAATTGCAAGCATCAAAGCACCATGGATGGTGTAAACAATGGAGCTCTTTGATTATCTTTTTCTCAATATGATTTTCGACATTTTCTTTATAAATCAGTTTTATTTGAGGTGAGATATAGATTTGGTTAGAAATTTTTTCTTTCTTTGCTACTTCTTCGCATCTAGCTCGTTGCTTTGAAACTTTGAGCTCATTCTTCACCCGACCGGCTTTTCAATACCCTCTCCAGGTCGCGGTTTTTTTTTGGCCACCGGCTCAAATCCCAGTTTCGAATGGCTCATTCCGGTTTGACCTTAAAAACGGCTAAATGCTTTGAGACGGGCCACCCTCCTCTCCGGTCGACGGTCGGACCGGTTCAACCGTCTGGTCCAATCCGATCCAGACGTGAAAACGTTGCTCAAAACTATGATCAGTCTCCGTCCGTGTCCATACACACCCATATGATGGAAATTTGCGTTGAATGAAGGTGTGCCTTGGTCCCACATGGTCCCCATATATATCATTTGCTTTTTGTCCAGAAGTTATGGCATACTTTTTAATTAATTTTGAAATTTATGCAATTAATTCTCTTCTTGCTAGTTGTTAGTTAATTCATTATTTTTTTATATAACTAACATTTTTTAACATTGAAATGTATTTAGATAATTTTTAAACTTTAGATCATGCACGTTCAAATCGCATCAAAATATGTTATTTGTTCATCAATAGGCTAATTAATTATCGAATACTTTGCACGACCAAAACCAAGGCTAAGTGGGTATTTGGTAAATCTCCAAACCATGGTTTGCGAAACCCGAGACAAAACTCCTCTCACACACTTACCTCGTAAGTCGTAAAAGCTATTAAAAAAAGCTAATCCAAACACACACTAACTCGTGCGCTCCTTAGATTTGTTCTGAAAATTATATAACTTCATAAAATTACTCCAAGAACATAAAAATCTTTTTTTTTTGTTGGAAAACAAAATGGTATACTCGTATTACATAAAAACAGTGCCTTACAATATAGATGAAACAAGAGAACAAAAATGAAAATTCGAAAATTACACAAAATAGAACTATTGATGTGCAGAACCTAAGTTGAGTCCTGAGAACGAGCTAAGCATTTTGCTAAAAAACTTTCTTGTCAACACAAATAATTTCCAAGTCTTTTCTTCCTGGATAAATGACATTGTTGTTTTGAGCTAAGAGAGTCTCTCTCTCTCTATCTATCTCTCTCTCTCTCTCTCTAAGAGAGTCTGTGTGTGTGTGTGTGGTTAAGGGACAATTTTGTTTTGGAAGTTGTCACCGAAAGACAATTTTGTTCTGAAAGTTTTACAAGGGGCAGTTTTGCCCTCAGAAATGTAAAAAAAAGAGCAATTTTTTCTTTTCCGTTATCCCAGTTAATTTTCACCATTAGTGTCATCTACTTCGTTTTTTCAAAGTTAGATTTAAAACTTTTGAGGCAAATTTGCTCTTTTAACAAAAATGACTAGAATAACATATGGACCGTCAGCTCAATATATTTGGTCAACTAAAAAACAAAATTAATTAGAATAACATTCAGGGCAAAAATTACTCCATTTGTTATACTTTCAGGGCAAAATTGCCTAAGGTGACAACTTATGGGACAAAATTGCCCCTTAACCCGTATATATATTACTTCTACTCTTTAATCCCTTTTTGTATGTGCTTCTTATTTCCTTCGATCCTTACTGTGTAAGTCCTGTTGAACCATTTGTTGGAACTAATAAGAGATGATTGACATATTAACGTTGTCTCAAAATGAAATATTTTTTCAACATTATCCTTATGTAAGAGCATAAAAAATCACTACATTAAACTTTAACTCCACCAAGCAAATCGTAATAAGGGCAATATTGAAAATAATAATAATAATAATAATAAGCAACCGAATGACCTATATTTGGAACCATCAACTCCTTTTAAAAAGCGCCATATACAAGACGTGGGAGGGAGTATCTTTCAAAGTGTTTTTTTTTTCCCATGGATTCTGAGTGTCTTTTATTATTCTAATGGATAATTCCTTCAATGCATATATTTCAGTTCGAGCCTGAAGGTCAGATCCCTGTTTTTATTCCTCATAAATGTCAGACTGGTCAAAGAATTGGGCTACCAAGTTTAAGTCTGAATTTTAAAACCAGAAAATTGTTCATATCTGGACTTGGGCTTATTTTTAAGCAATTTAATTCAAGCCCAACATAGTACTAGCAGTACTTCGTGTGTGTGTCTGTAAATTTATTATGTGTTGTAAAAAGAAATAAATTAGGGAATATGTATATGATTAACGGTCCAAAAAACTCCAAAAGGCCTCAAATTAAAAATTTTGCAATTACATGTTTGCCCCATTGTCAATATGGCACATAAACTTATCAACAATATCACTATAGCTTGTCAATATAATATAGCATATATACTTGTCAATGGTAACACTATATCTTGTCAATATGTCATGTATACTTATCAACAGTAATACTATGACTTGTTAATATAGCACATACATTTATCAACACATAGACTTATCAATAGTAATATTATGACTTGTCAATAGGGGCAAACTGTAATTTCACAATTCGAATCTATGTCACTATTTTAGATAGTAAATCATATACTAGGGTTAGCTTTAGATTTGCCTATATAAAAACTCATATGTACCATCTTTTATTCAATGATTCATAATAATATTTCAGAGGATCTTGTCGTACATTTCTACCTATGTAATCCTTCGAATTTCAACACAAGCACAAGGGAGATGCCTAGAGAGGGAGATACTTCATATAACAAGCAATGTGGATACAGTCACTTTGATTAATTGTTATGCAATTTTTCTTAAACACGCTATAAAGTGGGATTGGAGATTGAGGCTTTTCATATTTTAACCCAACTCTCGTTTGTTATGTATCAACTCTCGTTTGGCGATCTAAATTCTGATACTGATGCATCGTTGGCAATTAATTAAGATGATCATCCCGAACCTCAGTTACTCCTTTCAATTTTATAAGAAAAAAGAGACTATTTTACAAGGTTTAAGAAAGTTAGTTATTTCTCTTAATTATGTCAGATTGAACTCTTTTTGGGTTAAGGTACAATTCTGCTCTAAAAATTAAAGATTGCTGATATGTGCAAGGGAGTTTAAGGATGTGGAATGTGGGAGAGGATTGTTGTTACTGTCACGCCCTTACTGTATTTTAACCTTTTTCAGAGTATTCGCGGAAAACAATATGGGTTCGATGGGTAATACAGGAATAACATAAATATATACTGATAAAAAGTGCTCAATTATAGAAAATCCTTATAGGGGTTTGTACATAATAATTACCATCAATGTAGCCGTACAAGGCTACCGGGTTGTCTAAACCCGTCCAAGTGAAATGGAGACATCTTCCCGTCTTCGTTCCACCATCGCAATCCCCTCGTACGGTTCTTTTCTTTATTCTCAGGATATCTTCTATCTCCTCCTGTCTAAATTGTTGGTAGATGAGCGTGAGATTCGAGAGAATCTCAGTAGGAAAACAGTACTAATATGTATGCAAGATAAGTGCTTAATGCATGACATGCTTACATTATATAAACTCATGCTAACACAATGACATATCTGCGTGCTCAATGTTTCGTGCAACAAAACTATAGCCACATTATAAATAGAAATAGAACTTCAATCATTCATATATGTTTAATTTCACATAATCAAGCAAAGCAATAACATGCATCAATACACTAGTACAAATATCAAATACATGCAGGAGAGGTAAGTTCCATACCTTAATCGCCCTTGCTTGATCCGTAAAGAGGTTCCTCGATTTGCATGCCAACCCCTCGGGCTCTTAACTTGGTCCTAAAATGTCAAATGTACAAAAACTAGGTTAAAACCCATTCATGTACCATTTTAGGCACTTCCATAGTGTTTATAACGGTTATATTAGCCTATAGTAAAAATTTACCAAAATGCCCTCAAGGACCCGGCCTCGCCCTGTCATACCTGATCCGACTGCACTTTTCCCGAAATTCTACCTTGAGCTATCCTAACATATTTCAGCCTAAAGAATTCATTTCCAGATATGGAATTACCAAATTTGTTGTCAAATTACAAAAATACCCTTGACAGCCCCACTTTAAGGATATCAGGGGCATTTTCGTAATTATGCTTTTTCGGGCTTTTCTAAAAAAGTGACCAACTGTAACCCCACCTAATTTTCCCTCATGAACTCAATGAAACCATCAAATCATTGAAAATCCAACTCTAAGGCCCATTTATAGAGCTGGCTGAAACTTATAGGAACTCCTAGGGAAATTGGGGTTTTCGAAATCTGGCTTCACAGACGTGTTCTTTTCTACTCCTAACCACTTTATTAACTATTTAATTAGGTTATAACTACCATTCAGACCCAATTTCGGCAGCGCAACCCCTAGGTCATCTCAATTTCCAAATTTAAAACCAAAGACAATCTAGCGAAATTTCACCGATTAAATTGTTCACAACAGCCAAAATAAGCAATATACGAAAGTTTGGAAGTTACCTAAAGCTCATTCTGGCTTTTTCCTAAATATGGTTGAAAACCCTAAGCTCTTCCACACTAAATTTGGGCTTCAAAAACCTTAAAATACATAAAAGAGAAGCTTAGGTGCGGAGTTATACGCGTTAGATATGAATTCACCGAAGAAATCGACATACCTTATGAGTTTTCTTCCCTTTCTCTCTCTAGATACTCTCAAATTTCTCTCTCTATTTTCACCTGAAAATGGCGTGAAATGGCTGAAGAAGATGAGGGAATATATTTTAATACATTATGCTTATATCATCTCTTAATATGCTGATGTCATAATTCTCTATTTTCCCATTTTCGGATTTTCTGGCAGATTTTCTGCCCAAACTTTGAAAAATCATAACTAATTCTAGAAAAATCAAATTGGAGTGATTCCAAAGGCTATAGAACCTTTATTGAGTCTAGTTTTAAGAAAAAATATAGCCTTTTGTTAGTTGGAAGCACAAAATTCCTAGAATTTTAATCTTTGCCTGCTGTTCCAGAAAATAATCAATTTCTCTAGGGAAAATTCAAAAATTCATAACTCCTAGCTCACAAAATGAAATGATATGAATTATATATCCATTTTGAAGCTTGGAATGTGAAATTTAAGACTGAAAAGTTTCAGAATTTTTAGACACCATTTGCCCATTCAAAACGTCCTTACAAACCGATTGCCTTGTATAGAGTTTCAATGGACAGAATTTCCAACTTTTGCATAATAGCTCCCAGTGGTTCCAATTTCAACAAGCACTCTCCTCACACAAATTTTCACAAGGAATCTATTGGAATCACTAAAGCAACCAAATTCTCATCACATCCACTTTTGAAGTCGTTAACCCTTAATCGAAATTGGGGATATTACGGTTACTGGTTGCCGTAGTAAGAGCCCCAAAGTTTGTCGATTACCACAACATGCTGCAGAATTGAGACGTCTTGGGTGGCTGGCGTTTTGTTTCATCTCGTGTTACATCACTTGCGTTGTGTTCCCTATCTCGCGTTACCCAATGCGTCACTAAATGATGCCTTTTATATAGATGGTTCATTTGAGAAAATCACTGTAATGTCTAATGGAAGGAATGTATTCATCAAAAGTCTTCCGTGAGCAACATAGAGATTGTTGTCATTTTTTACAATATAACTTGTTATAATTGCATATTGCTACTCGTTATGAATTATTTTCTTTAATTATTTTTTTGTTAGAGGGTAAGTACTAATAACCTAAGGTTATAAGCAAGATCGAATACTTGACCTTCTACTTATAAGGAAGCCACTAGGTTAAAAGGCCATAATTGGCAACCATTTAATTATTTTGATCGAAACTATTTTCATTGATAAAAACCCTCCTTTTGTTGACAACAAATAGATAAAAAATCTCTTTCAATATGTGCAATAATTAGCGACAATTTGAAAAAAAAATTATAAATTTAGGAAATCAAGTAGAGTATGTCTTATGTTTAGAACCAAAGCAAACTACTCAACTAAATCTTATGTTTAGAACTAAAGGGAGTACTTCCTTTTTCTTTTTTTTTTGATGAAAAAAGGGATTACTCCTTTTGTGTTATTTATAAGGCATTTTTAACATGTTTCACATAGATCAAGAAAAACCTTAAACTTTATTAACTCTTTTATAAAATTCAACAACTTTCCAAACTTTATCCCTATTTTACATTCATATGAAAAATTTCTCACTCACTATACCCTTTAAATAGAATCAAAATTAATTTTCTTCTCTCTTATCCCTATAAATAGCATCAGAGGACAAAACGATTTCAAATTTTAATAAAGGACCAAAGGTCCTTAATAACGTGGATGGAATTATTACTAGATTAGCAAGTCTGGAGTGCCCACACACACATATATATATATAGGATGAATTTGTGTCGTGCTTTTCTTCCAAATATGTGTTATGTGATGTCCCACATTGGTTAGGAATGAGAACAAAAGATGCTTTATAAGGTATGAATATCTCCTTCTCTCAACGTATTTTAAAACGGTGATAGGAACCCCAAAGCGGCGCCACAAGTCGCTGGGATATTACATGTTATCTAACTTAATTAGTGCTCAACCAAATGAAAAAGTATATAATTTGGTGATGCATGTTCTTATAAGTCGAAAGTTCAACAACGCTACTTATTTTTTTTAACCCATAATTATATGACACCTGCACAGCATACTAAAATGCATGTTTATTACTATTTTAGACAATAAGGTACCTCCTATCAATTCCAAACGTAATAGAAATGGCAAGCTTGAAGAACGACATGGGTCTCACTGCCTATGACATCCTTAAACGTTGTCCAAAAGATTTCAAAACCCTAGAAATACAAGTCATGCTGATGGAGTATTCCGGAATCAGAACAGATGAAAATTATCGAATCCACAGTACTCATTCATACTCATCACGACCACCAGTTTCAAGTCCTAGACCTCGGATTCGAAAGAAGAAGAGAAATTGTTTGCTAAGGATTTTGAAATGGATTGGAGGTTGGTTCAGACACAAGGGTGACTGGATAGAATAAATGAGAAGAAATCTGAGTTTAGTGTCCACTATTATAGCCACCATAACGATTCAATCGTTAGTTAACCCACCTGGTGGCTTCATCCAACAAGGCTTATCTCAAGCCTCACCCAATGAAGCCCTAAATTGCGCTATCCTTTATAACGAGTCCTATTGTCCTGGGGAAGCAGTCTCTTCTTTTAATTTCGAAATTGTGTTTTTTTGTTATGTAATTTGCAATACCATCTCTTTCCTTTCATCGCTTAGCGTCACCCTCTTGCTTGTAAGCGGAGTTCCTATGAAGAACAAAGCTTTGATATGGCTTCTATCCGTAGGCATGTGTATCACTCTCACAGCCCTTGCCTACTTAACTGCCTTTATATTAGTGACGCCAAGTCATCTGCTTCAGAATAATAAACCAGCTGCGATCACTATTATAGCGTCAATCTTGGCGTGGTCTGGATTGCTTGTACTGATTGTAGTGTTAATCACACTGCGATTTATGATTTGGATCGTGAAGAAATGTGTCAGAGAAATCAGAAAGCTGTTCACATGTTGGAAATAGAGAAAGTTGATGCGGTTTTTTTAATATATCACATTTCAACTATATGGTACCCTTCATACAGATGGCTAGTTAATCTTGCTCACCTCCACTTTTCTGTATCACACTATCATGCACTGCCTTTTCTAATAATCCCTTGTCCTTTGTAGAAGACCCATTTACCTAATTCAGTAACCTGATTAGATTAAAGAAGTTAGTTAATATGACGTATATTTTTTAAAATACCCTATTCATCTTCCTTAATTTTTTCATTCTCTCTCCTCCTTAATTACTACTGAAGAAGAATCAATAAGGGTAAATTAGGAAAAAGATGACAAATATGAAAAATAGATCTTATATTTAAGACTAATACCTACTTTATAAATAAATCCTATATTAAGGATTGGAGGGAGTATTGCTAAATAGAGTAAGAAAAGTGTATTAGTTTTTGGTATTGAGACTACCTAGAACCTTTTTAATTAAAAGCGTAAGGAGGATAATTTTAAAAAATTATAAATTTAAGAGATAAAATATAGCGAAATCTTGCATTTAAGTCTACATATTTGTAATAACCATTTTTGAAAATACTGCCTTTTGAAAATAATGTAAGATCTCACTCTATTTCGTGTTATCTCCTAAAGTCATTTAAAATTTCAAATAATCATTATACATCCAAGCTAGTATTTTCAATATAAATGATAAAATTTTCATTTAAAGATATAATTACCATCTAAATGATAAGTTTACATTTGATTTATATTACATATACTTAAAGTCTATTGATTCTTATAAGGAAAATACTTAGGTCAAGTTTCTTATATTCATGACGTCAAGTTCTCCAATCACATGTGGTCATGTGTCTTATTTTTAAAATATTATCATTTAATTATAAATCCATATAGGAAAAAAAAAATAGGACACAGGGCCTAGTGTGATTGGAGAACTTGATGTAATAGATATAAGGAACTTGATATAATTATAATCCTTCTTATAAATATTCTACGTTAAAATCAAGCGATGCAATCTCGATGGATCCCCGGTCTCTTTCAAAAACAAAATTCCGATTCTGATCACCTTTTTAACTTGGGGATAAACTCATACACACGCACGTACGCCACACATAGCTTTATTCATGTGTTGGTTTGGAAGGAAGGGCGCTCAACGTGCTTAATTATTTATGCTCTATTTTTCTTTATCTGGGTTACAACATTAAAGTTTCTCAAGCTAGCGTTGAAGACGCTAGAAATAGACTAAAAGGCGCATACTCTTGAAATAACTGAACACAAAAAGATGTTCTTCATGTATGATAGCTGAAAGAATAAAAAAACATTAAGCAGTAGAGTAGAAACGCGTACCGGTAGAGTCGGATCTAGGTTTGGGAGCCCACGCAAGGATTAGACTACAAAAGCCTAATCAGGGTTTGCACAGCAGTGCACCAGAACAAGCAAGATGGTAGATAAGAGGGGATTGCCAAAAAAGCTCAATGGCAGGGGTGGTTTGCAATTCTAGAGGCACACCCTATTTGTAGTGATCAGAGTGACCACTAATTAGGCAGTCTGTGCACCCTTTTCTTGCTCTCCAAGTTGGTGATTTAATTCGATTGATTCTTAATTGATTTCTCAATAATGGCAATTTGTTTCCCAATCATAATCCCACAATTAATTGCCAACTTATTTACCAAGCAACAATCTATGTTGATTGATTAATTATTTGATAAGGCAATTTATATCCTTAATCAAATAGTCTGGCCCATCAAAGGCGGACTTGGACCCAAAGTCCAACAATAGCAATTATATTATCACATGCAACAACATTGCAGGATTAATATATATAAATGTAGCACTAATATATTAGTATTCCAAAAATCCAAAAACATAATACAGTATTAATGATGGGACAGAAAAGACCAATAACATAACAAAAATATCAATAGCAATCCTAAAAGGCAGAGATAGAAATCTGCGACCAACAAGTGCCAGGTGCAGTGGTAAGGCATATGACACTCCCCAGGCGAACGAGAGTTCGAACCTGAGAGAAGCACTTGTTGGGAGGGGGACCCACCCTTGGTGTAAAACACCTTACAGGGGTGTGCCTAAAAATATCCCCCGCTCCGGATTAGTCGGTTGTCCCAGGTTACCTGGTCCAGTGTTAGAAGGCCAATGACTCAGGAAAAAGCGCCGGATACCAGGGGGATTCCGGGTTAGGGGGCCAAAGGCCCTATCTTCCTGTTGTTTACCAAGAAAAAAAAATGAGATAGAAATCTGCGACATCCATTTCCTCTCCTCCAACCTCTTGAGTTCTTGATTATTTTCTTCTCCACCCAAATGTAAAAGCGCAGAGAGATTAGTGTCACCATTAGTGTCTTCATGTTGGAAATTAATTTCTCCCGCAAAAAGATTATCTGGGATTATAATATTGATGGTAGTAATGTATGCTTCTGTGAGGGTTATGAGACTGATACACATGCCTATTGATAGACCCATATCGCAGCTTTATTCTTCATAGGAAATATTCCACTTACAAGCAAGAGGGTGACACTAAGTGATGAAAAAAAAACGAGATTGTAATGAAAACTAAATACTTCTTAAATTCAACATGGAGATGAAAGGATGAATCGATAGCTTGTCCAGGACAATATGTTTGCTATTTCTTCAAGTTTGCTATTTCTCTTACTTTTGGAATTGACAAGAGATAGATCACCACCTAAATAACAAACATGATAGTAAAGTATTAAGTCAATTATCAATTTTGAATTTCATAATTTTTCTATATTGTGTTTCATAAATAATCAGGAACTGATTAATATAAGAACTAATTAATTGTTATATGTTGATATATACTCCCTTCATTTCTATATATAAGCTCCTTCTAGAGGGTGTCACTTGTCTATTTAACTAATAATCTTATAGCTTTGTTTATGGGAAAAAAATTTCCCATAAACAACATTGCAGGATTAATATATATAAATGTAGCACTAATATATTAGTATTCCAAAAATCCAAAAACATAATACAGTATTAATGATGGGACAGAAAAGACCAATAACATAACAAAAATATCAATAGCAATCCTAAAAGGCAGAGATAGAAATCTGCGACCAACAAGTGCCAGGTGCAGTGGTAAGGCATATGACACTCCCCAGGCGAACGAGAGTTTGAACCTGAGAGAAGCACTTGTTGGGAGGGGGACCCACCCTTGGTGTAAAACACCTTACAGGGGTGTGCCTAAAAATATCCCCCGCTCCGGATTAGTCGGTTGTCCCAGGTTACCTGGTCCAGTGTTAGAAGGCCAATGACTCAGGAAAAAGCGCCGGATACCAGGGGGATTCCGGGTTAGGGGGCCAAAGGCCCTATCTTCCTGTTGTTTACCAAGAAAAAAAAAAAGAGATAGAAATCTGCGACATCCATTTCCTCTCCTCCAACCTCTTGAGTTCTTGATTATTTTCTTCTCCACCCAAATGTAAAAGCGCAGAGAGATTAGTGTCACCATTAGTGTCTTCATGTTGGAAATTAATTTCTCCCGCAAAAAGATTATCTGGGATTATAATATTGATGGTAGTAATGTATGCTTCTGTGAGGGTTATGAGACTGATACACATGCCTATTGATAGACCCATATCGCAGCTTTATTCTTCATAGGAAATATTCCACTTACAAGCAAGAGGGTGACACTAAGTGATGAAAAAAAAACGAGATTGTAATGAAAACTAAATACTTTTTAAATTCAACATGGAGATGAAAGGATGAATCGATAGCTTGTCCAGGACAATATGTTTGCTATTTCTTCAAGTTTGCTATTTCTCTTACTTTTGGAATTGACAAGAGATAGATCACCACCTAAATAACAAACATGATAGTAAAGTATTAAGTCAATTATCAATTTTGAATTTCATAATTTTTCTATATTGTGTTTCATAAATAATCAGGAACTGATTAATATAAGAACTAATTAATTGTTATATGTTGATATATACTCCCTTCATTTCTATATATAAGCTCCTTCTAGAGGGTGTCACTTGTCTATTTAACTAATAATCTTATAGCTTTGTTTATGGGAAAAAAATTTCCCATATGCCTTTTATTTGACACTGTGATGTAGGGATGGTAAGAGGTGGTGTAAATTATATGATAGTGGGATTTAGTATAATTGATTAATAAGGTAATATTAAAAACTAATTCAAATTTCATCATAACTTTAATGCTTTGATTAATTTTCTTATACTTGTATTGCAAAGTAGTTGAAAGCAATTTATACTTAAGACCAGGGAGTATACAGTGCATGGAAATTGGAGGGGGGAGGGGGAGATAATTGTTATCCTCCATCACAATGGGGGGAAATAATGCTTAAAGAATTTTGTACCTTTATAAATGGATTCAACATGTTAGCTAAAACATTTGAATGCCATTAAAAGGCCTCAAAAGATGTATCCACACACACACACACACACACGCGCACATATCGTTCTTATTGATAAACACCCTAAAACACACTTTACCTCAGCATTAAGAGTAGAGCATGAAAAAAAGAACTGTTATCACAATAATTAATAAAAAGAAAAAAGTCATATAGATAGAGCCGATAAAAGTATATAGTACCTCAAGTCGCTTCAACATGACAACTAAATGGAGAATGGTGTTTCCAGCACTATCAGGGCTTGTAAAGTTGAGAAGCTCACTAGACTTCGATTCCACCAAAGCTTGAAAAACAGTTTTGCCATTGTGAAGAAAACTCAGATTCGGGCTTCGCTTTAATCAACTCTTGCACAACCTTTGTTCTTCCTCTCGTAGCTGCATAGTTTAGACGAATTCTTCCTTCTTCATCACGATTCAAGCATGGCTCACTGATGCAACTAAAATTTTAAGTAAGCATGGCAAGTGTACGAGTCGTAAAAATAATATAATAACAAATTAATGTGGTCTCATAGAGATTCAATTGAATTAGTGATTAAGCGTTAAATTTTCCATTTTTATTAAGCTAAGCAAATCAAAGAAGGAAATTGAAAATTAATTCAAACAAATGCAAACGTAATAAATCTAATGTTTTTAAGATTTTAAATGATAAAAAATTAAAAATAACCAAGAGTGCCTAATCTCTTTTTCAAGTCTTAGAATATGTATTTACCCAAATTAAAGCACATAATGTTAATTTGTTAATATAGAGTTTGAATAGATATAAGTATCTCCCAATTACTCATACATGTCTCTCAAGTGAAAATTGTTATTCCTAATTAACTAATTTACTCAAAAGATAACAAATGTTCTAATTCATTCTAATAGGATTATATGGATTCAACAGGTATATATATTCATATTCAATTGGAAAATTTGAATAAATTATAATATCACATTACTTAATTATATGGTCTAATTAAGATTCCTCTTTCAAGGTTAATCTAAATTTCTCAATTTCATACTTAGTGATGATCAAGCACAAAATAATACAAAATTAAAGAAATAAAATAACATTAAGCACAAATAAATGATTCATACATGATCAAATCCTCAAATTAATTCATAACTACTCCATGTTTAAAAACAATTTGTCACACAGCTTTAAACATCATTACAGCAACAGTAAAATCAGAATTCAGAGCCATAATAAAATCAAATTAAAGCAGTAGAATGAAGTACGGACGAGCTCCCTCTGTTTCAGCCTGTTGGTCGCTTTTGCACCGTCCCTATAGCTCTCCTCTGCTAAAGAAGACGATTCCGGTCAAGCTCACAGCGGCTTCTCTGATCCAGATTCAGCCTCCTTTCTGGTTTAGCTCGAGGAAGAAGATGGTGCTCAAGAAGATGCTCCCCTGTTCGACGCCTCTGGTTCTTATTTGGGAAGAAGATGAACACTGGCGTGAACAGTGCAATGAACGGTGAACACCAAAACAAAACGAAAAAATATTGATGACTGCACAAAAAAAATCACCAACATAACAAAGATAACAATAATCTTAAAAGGCACAGATAGAAATCTGCGACATCCATTTTTCTGCCCCAACCTTTTGACTTCTTGATTATCTTGACACATTTCTTCAACACCCTAATGGAAAAGCGCAGTGTGATTAGGAATACTATTAGCCCAAGCAATCTCATCCAGATCCCATACAATGCTACACCCTTCATGGTCCCAATTAATCCTTCCTCCGAAAGATATTCATGGCAGTAATGTATGCTTCTGCAAGGGATGTGAGGCTGATCCACATGCCTATTGATAGCATCCATATCACAGCTTTATTCTTGATAAGAAACATTCCACTTACAAGCATGAGGGTGACACTAAGTGATGGGAAAAAAAGAGATCGTAACGAAAAGTAAATACTTCTTATAATTAACATGGAGTTCAGAAGATGGAGCCATAGCTTGTCGATTGAACCATATATTCACATAATTTTTCATAACTAAATTGGAATTTTTAATGCATTTTTTGAGACACTATCGCATGATTAAGCACTCATTTTAGTTAGGACCAATTATATTGAATTAATTGCACATAGAGGCAAAATGATCATTATTTGTTTATTTATTTATTTGTGCAATTGTCTCTTAGACTTTTAATGCTACATTGTGCTTAATCTTACATTGTAGGTTTTTTTTTGAAGAAGATTGGAGATTTTAAAGGGTCAGAATTAATATTTTAAAGTTTGGAAAAATTACAGAAAAGTTCCCTAGGATTGGGGGAAATTGCAAGTGAATGAAGAAAATTGATTGGGAAAAATCACAAAATTACCCAGGAGTTTTAGAAATTATAGTTTACCCTACAAATATTTCAGAATATTTTACTGTAGTCCCTCCATAAAACTCTTAAGAATTGTATTTGGGTCCCTGGACGCATCAGCTGGAATGTGGGAGACAAGGTAACATCATCATCTTACCACCTTCATCTCTTCCTTCATCATCACCTTATCCTCATCACTTTCACCTTTTTCCAGAGAGAGAGCTGGACTTAGTGTTTTTTTTTGGTCAACAACTGGACTTAGTGTTTTAAAACAAAAGAAAATAACAAAGTGGAGAAGCGGCTAGACGTGGGGCATCGTCATAAATCATCACCATCATAACCTTCACGATCTTTCTTCCTTTTTCTTCTTTAAAAGAGCATAATTGGTACATCATCTCATATCACATTCACACTTTCTTCTTCCTCCTCCACCTTCCTCTTTTTCTTTGGTCGCCGGCGGCACTCTCTTCCTCACCGTAGCCTCCGGCGACACCCGTCCATCATCAGCCTTCCCTTATATCTTCAATTTTCTTTTTCCATTTTCCTTGCCGAGTACTACAGAATGGGGAGTTGAAGTAAGAAAGAGGTTATCTCTACCACCACCGACCTCTTCTCTTCATCACCACCATTCACCGTAACCACCCTCGGCATTTTCCTTTCCTTCATTTCGCCACCTACATCATCCTCATCTTGCACCACTGCCGGCGATCTTCATTACTGTCGGCACGAGAGCACGGGAGACACAGACCAGAGATCGCGTCACCACCGTCACAGGGCTCAGAACCGACTGCCTCCGTTGTCATTTCCTCCGGCGACCTTCAGTGCCAGCAACCCACAATAACCAGAGCACATTAGCGTCGGAACCAGTTGAGAGCTGAGAACTTCGTACTTGGCACCTTCACGTCTTCATCACACCATCACCGATCTTTCTCTATCTCCTCCCTCAAACAACTTCGTTTCCGTCAGCAACGAGAGCTCAAACAGCACCGTGAAACAGAGCACAGTAACGCCAAACCTCATTTCCGGCGGCCTCTATTTCTTGTTTCTCACATTACTGCCATTGTTCTAACTGCCAAGCACCATCAACTCAGTCACGTAGGCCATCTTTTGTGTTATTCCAGCTGTGTTTGCAATTCTCTGGTGGATTTTTGCATTTTCCAGTGAGTCTTAGAGTTCTCCAGCCCCCAATTCCGGCAACTCATGCATTTTCTGGCGAAGCTTCCAAATTTCAACTCCTTGAGTTTCCCTACTGCTACAGGGGAGTGATTTAATTTAATTTCCTTATTTAAATGTTTTGTTTGAAAGTTGATTATTATTTGTGTAATATTTGTATTAAATTTGTGTGATTAAATTATGCTTGTGGGATTTATATACACTTTTCTTATGATTTGAGTGTTTTGCATTTTCTTTTATTTATTAATTTTAAACAGAAAAAAATTAAAAATCAATTTTCCCTTGTTTTATTGTATTTGCATGGTAATTAGATTACTTAGGATTCAATAAAAAAATTCCTTGAATGAGACGACCCGAGTATTGCATTGTACTGCAACTCTTGAATTGAATATTTTGTTTTTGACCCCAAGACATAAAGACACAGTCAAATCACTTGTCCAGGACAATATGTCGTATTATCATGAAGCATGGTGCAGTTGAGGAGGTACTATGACGAAGTGACATTATTGGGGACTTCATTTGATGAGGTGGTCTTTTCTTTAGATACTAAACCTTGTTGAATAAAGCCACCAGGTGGATGAATCAAAGCTTGAAAGGTTATAGTTACTATAACAGTGGACACCAGACTTATTTTTCCTTTCATCTCTCCAAGCCATTTATCCTCATGCTTCGACCAATCCCCAATCCATCTTAAAAATTTCATAAAAAATTTTCGGCCTTTTCGGTGTGGTTGATCAATTTCAAATCCTTCATTTTCGGCCTTTGTCAACATGTGTTGTAATTCACATATTTCAAAGTCTTTTGGACTTTGTTCCATGATATTGTGGGCTGTAGAGCCTATCTTGTTCTTCAAATTTGCTACTTTTCTTATTTCTGGTATTGACAGCAGATAGCTTACCACCTAAGTAACAAACATGATGGTAAAGTATTCAGTCAATTATGATTTTTTAATACCATAATTTTTTCATGTTATTTTCTTAAATAATCATGAAGTTATCAATATAAGAACTAAGTTGTTACATGATAACACACACACACACACACACACACTCCCTTCAGTCCTAAATATATATATCAAGCAAATTGTCTTGGATCCATTTTATTAATAAGTTATTTTATAGGCTTGTTGAAATAAAGAAAAGCATCATTTTGCACTTACTTTCTTCATTTTTTTAATTTAATACCTCGGTGTTTTTCTCTTTGAATTAAATCAGTTAACTTTACTATGTGAGAACCATCATCAGCCGCAGGTATTGAGAGAGAAAACCACAACGATACCAAATTGAAGGAAAGCAACTACAAAATGGTTTTCCTAAGCATAGAATACTTTTTCCATGTGTGCCTTTTATTGGAAACTTTGATATATGGCTAACAAGAGATGGTAGAAAATAATATGATAGTGAAAGAATATCGTACCTCAACACGCTTCAACATGATAGCTAAATGGAAAATGGTGTCCCCAGCCCAATCAGGGCGCGTAAAGATGGGAGGGCGAGGCTCACTTGCATTAAGTGCTCTGCCTAAGATTTGAATTTTTTGTTTTCCTCCTTATCAAAATTAGGCCACTTACAACATCAACCAACTTGGTCATTCTCTCTTGCACTGCCTTTTCTAATATTACCAGGAAAAAAAAAGTGACATAATAATATAAGAGCTAGATAGTTAATTCACACAAGTTGGGCAAACAAGTTAAGTTACTGATTTAAAAAAAAAGTGTATTGAATTCCCTAAAATAATGTCATGTGTGAAAAAGATATACCCATTAACGCTCAATCAGAGAAAACCTTTTTTCGGAATGCACCAAAATGCAGTCATATAAAATGCATCTTTTCAAACCACGAAAACGGACAACACATGCAAATTGATAAATTTGTGATAATAATAATCCTAAAACAACCTACAATTTTTTTTTTGGGGGTCATCCTTCACCTAATGGAAGGAACTCACGCACCTATCATATCTAAATAAGCTTAAGGATCGGAGGTGCTTGATGACAGTTGAGGAAACCAGCTCTAATAAATTAAAACAACTCACAAAGCTTGCCTCTTGCCAAACAACGAACGAAACTCATTAATTGTGACATGAAAGATATGGTATTGCAGATTACAAAATACCTAAACAACATTTGTGAACGAAAGCAAAAAAAAAAAAAAAAAAAAAATCTTAGTATCATTAAGAGCGGTGCAATTGAGAGAGTCATTCAGTGATGAATTAGAGTAATGGGGAGATATACCTTGTTGGATGATACCACCAGGTGGACTAATCATAGCTTGAAAGGTTATAGTTGTTATCACAGAAGATACCACACTTAGATTCTCCCCTTATCTCTTCTAACCTATCACCTTTATATTCGAACCAATTTCCAATCCTTTTAAAACGCATCCCTATGCATTTCATCAAGCTCATCATGATATAACAATTACTTCTCCGGTTCTTAATATAAGATATATTTACCTAATTTGATTAGATTAAGGAAGTTAGTTGAATTAGTTAATATGACATGTGTTTTCTAAAATGCTTTAATCATCTTCCTCAATTCCTTCATTCCCTCTCCTCTTTGATTATTATTGAAAAAGCATCAACAAGGGTAAATTAGGAAAAGACAAGATCAAGTCCCCAAATATGTTTTATACTAAGGACCAAAGGAGTATTATCTTTATGGGCTCTTGCTATTGGATGGGCAATAGCTTCAATAGATGGCGGTGGTGGTGGTGTGTATGGATGAGTTTCAAATCCTTTCTTGTCAGTCTTCAACAACATGAGCTGTATTTCTCGAAGCCACTTGGAGTTAGATATTACTACTTCATTCGATTCTTAATATAAGATATATTTACCTAATTTGATTAAATTAAGAAAGTTAGTTAGGTTTTAGTTAATATGACATGTATTTTCTAAAACTCTTTGGTCATCTTCCTTAATTTTTTCCTTCCCTCTCCTCCTTGACTATTGTTGAGTGTAATATCCCAAAAAGAAAATTTAAATGGTGTTAGAGATTAATCTTAGGAATTAAAGGCCTATTTTTCCTAAAATTCAAGGAACAATAGTTAATGGTCATAATTTGGCTTTGAAATTTTTCAGAAATTATTTTAAGGATTTATGAAGTTAATTAAGGAAGAAAATACTTAAAAATTTTTAAGGATTGATTTATAAAGTTAGATAATAAGTCAAAATACAGAACCCACGAAATTTAAAGAATCTTAAATTAGACAAGGGGAAAATTAGGGTCTAGTATGTATAAGTAATAGGATAAAAATATACCTATGTATATTAAAAACATACTCAGAAACCAACCTAACACTCTCACCGACACACACATACCCACACTTGTCATTTAATACATAGCGCTCATCATTACAAGACACATGTTTTACACACACTCACACATAAATCTTCATGTAGACTAAACGCACAGACTCTTGCCATTTGGAATCCGCCTGACCCAATACCACACTTAGTCACATATTAATTAAATATTTCCTCACCTCCCCATTCATGCAAAACGGCCAGAGAAGAGAGATCAAGAGAAACAGAAAAATAGAGAAAAGAGAGACAGAGGTTGAGCGAAGGAAAGTCGGTGGTTAGGAGGCAGGAAGTTGATGCCGGAGAAGAGGAAGCAGGAAGCTCCAAACCTCACATACAACAACATAAACGTGTTTAGGTGAGTCTCCTTTACCTGTAGCTTGGCTGTCCCATAGGATTTGAGTGTTTTCTGTGCTGTTTGATTGCAGAAAGTGAGAAAAGTCACTGGAAAAATTCTGTCAACCGATAAGTTTTAAATTAGAGTTTGTATGTCGATTTTGGGTGGGATTTCTAGTTAATTTCTTTGGTACTGGAAATGTGTCACCAAACACAGGGAACATGTGTAGGAGTATGTAGAGTCAAAATCTTTGAGATTAGAGTGCAAATCCATGGCTATATGTTGGTTTTTCTTCACCCTATTATGTTCGCCGGAAAATAGAGTTTCTGCTAGAAAGTTACAGAAGCTTAAACAAAGGCTATAGGTGGAGTTTTTGTCTAGTTCTTTTTTATATGGAAATTTTAAGATGTGTAGTAGGTGATAGAATCAAGAAAAGTACAATTTGGAGTAAAAATGAACGAGTTCTTGAGTTTTGAACTCAGACTGTCAAAACTGACATTTCTAAAAGACAGTCAGTTTCATGTTGATTTTTTACCATACAAACCTTATCCAATGTTTATGGAATTTTATAGGAAAATAGTAGACATTTATATCTTTAAAATGAGTCCTATAATACATCAATTGGATACCTAGAGAAAAAGTTATTATTTTTGAAAGATAGGTCCTGAAACAGGGGAAATTCTAGAAGTCCATGTTTTGGCAGTGGAAAGAGGAGCGAATTTCATAAGGTTAATCTAGTAATTTGGCCCTATAATTTCCCCCCCCCTAAAGTAGACACATAGCTTTCCATTGAGTATTAGAACTTAAAAATTGAAGGGAAAATCTCAAATAAATACCATTTGAAATAGCAAAACCCACAAAAGTTTTTTATAACATCAAAAAGACAAAAAAGTGATCAGGTATGTTTTAGGGATATTGAAGTGTTGTGTAAAATACCAAAATACCCTTTTTTACATTTGTTTCACATATGAGGTGGCTACTGTGGACAAAAGCTAAAGAAAAAAAAAACACAGTCGAAGGGTGTGTGTAGAGCAACGTTGAAGGTGAAGAACGAGGAGTCAATCAAGGTTGAATCGGACAAGTGTAAGTAATTTTCTGAGAAACATAATCTCACTACAAAAAAAGCGTGATTTAGTAGCGGTTAAAAATGGGTATTAGTAGCGGTTTTAACCACTACAAACAATATTAGTATCGGTTACTAGAACCGCTACTAAATCGTATGTTGCAAGCAGTTTTGTAACGGTTATATAAAACCACTACTCAATAAAAAATAACCGCTACATCTTTTGTAGCAGTTCAACCCAACCGCTACAACACCCTCATGAACGAAATTTTTTTCAGAGATATTTGTAGCGGTTATATAACCGCTACAAATATAAAAAATTGAAATTTTGAAGGTGGAAAAAAATGACATCTTTTTATTTTGTAGCGGTTAATAAACCGCTACTAATTTTGAATTTCATGAAATTTGTAGCGGTTATTAAAACCGCTACTAATTTCATGAAATTCAAAATTAGCACCAAAAAATTGAATTTGAGTTTTAAAAAGACGCGTTATTTAGTAGCGGTTTAATAACCGCAACAAATATTTAAAAAAATTTTAAAAAATATATGATCATTTGTTTCTGTTTTTTTAATCTTAAATTAAATAGTTTATTTTGTTATTATTTTATCTATTTTAATTAGCTTATTATTCAATAGTTTAACTTATTAATAAATTAAAAGGAAAAATGTAATTTAGTTGGATTAGTATAAAATTTATATTAATAATATTATTAAGAACATGTAGGTAATAAGGAATTATTATGTTGTCTAATATAATATAATTGTGTATGAAAAATAGATGAAAATGAGATACAGCTCTGAAATATCTGGAAAAAAAAATGGTTAGAATAAAATGGTTCAACTTGAGTGCAATTAATCAAGACATGTCTATGTGCTTGGAACTTCTCAGTTGCCGTTAGTTTGAAGTTCTCAATTTCTCCAACTGGTTTACCAACATGAGGGATAAATTCTCCTGATGTCGGCGCAGGTTCAGGACAATCGTCAACACGAGGTGGGCGGTTGAAAGCCGTCTCAAGATCATCAAAGTACCTTGAGTAAAAATATAGCACCTCATCCCCTATATAGTCTTCAGCTATAGAACCTTCTGGCCATGCCTTATTCCTCACGTAAGATTTTAATTTCCCAAGGAACCTATGAAGTACATAAGAGAAAATTGATATAAAATGCTGAAAAGGATAACTAGCAAACATTAAATACGGAGAATAAATTAAAGCACATATTTAAAATGAGTACCTCTCAATCAGATACATCCAACGATATTGTACTGGTCCAGCGAGCTTTGTTTCATGAACGAGGTGGACTGTGAGGTAAACCATCACAGTAAAAAAGGATGAAGGAAAGATCATCTCTAAATGACAAAGCATAAGAATGATTTTCGATTGCAGCTGATCGAGCTCCTCAACGATCAAAACCTTAGAACACAACTTCTGAAAGAAAGAACAAAGTTCCACCAAAACGATGGAAATATCGGGAGGAAGTGTATTCTTTATAGCTAGAGGGAGTAACTGCTGCATAAGAACATATGAGTCATGACTCTTCAGGCCAGCAACCTTTCGAGCCTGCAAGTCAACACATCGAGAAATGTTGATTGAATACCCATCAGGAACTTTTAATTTCTTCAACATCCCAAGGAAGACTTCCTTGTTCAGTTTTATAAGGGTAAACTTTGCCGTTGAAATTTGTCATGCTCATCTGGCCAAGCGTCTTCACGAACTCCCATGTCGTGTAAATCTTTCCTCGCTTGAAGGTGATCTTTTGTCTTGCCGGGTTCGTTAAGCAACGTATACAGCACATTGTTGCAAACATTTTTTTCAATGTGCATTACATCAAGACTGTGGCAAAGTAAATTAGATCTCCAATATGGAAGAGTGAATAAAATACTTATCTTCTTCCACTGCTGAGGCGCCGAAGTCCTGCGCGTCTTTCAGCGAGTTTGTGCTGAATCGTCGCTTTTTCCAAACTTGAAGTCAACATGCTCAAGCTGCTGTAAGATATCTGTACCGAACAAAGTTTGAGGTGGTCCTCTTTTTTCTGGTTTCCCATTGAAGTGATTCCGTTGCAATATGAATTTATGCCTTCCATCGAAAAACCTCTGATGCCCCATAAAGCACCACTTTCGGCTGTGGGGAAGGCGCACTGCGTCAGAGTCAAAATTGCAAGCTGGACACGCCGACCCAGTATACACATTCTAACCAGATAATGTGCCAAGGCCAGGAAAGTCACTAATCGTCCACATCAAGGCTGCACGCAAGTTGAACAAAGTCTTGTCGTAAGCGTCGTACGTCTCCAAGCCGACATTCCATAGGTCAAGCAATTCAGCAATAAGCGGTTGGCGATACATATCGATGTCATTGCTCGGTGCCTTTTTTCCTGGAATGATCATACACATAATGAAAGAGCTTTGTTTCATACACATCCAGGGGGTAAGTTGTAGGGAACTAAGACTACCGGCCAAATACTGTAACTTGTGCTAAGATTCCCGGAAGGATTGAAACTATCGGTCGCCAACGCAAGCCGAATATTTCTGGGGTTAGTCGTAAAATTTGGAAAGTCGTTGTCAAACGTTTTTCCAAGCAGCTGCATCCCGTGGATGTCTTAATTTACCATCTTCATTTTTATCAACGGCATGCCACCTCATGTGCTCCGCAGTTTTAGACGACATAAATAATCTTAGTAGACAAGGTTTCAAAGGGAAGTACCTGAGAATCTTTGCAGGTTTCTTCTTCTGCTTTTTCCCTTTCCGAATTGTCTTGTACCTCGATGTGTGACATCTCTTACAAGTCTCCCTGATGGAATCGTCTCCCCAATACAGCATACAATCATTTGGGCATGCATCAATCTTTTGATAATTCAACCCCAACCCGTTGATAATCTTCTTAGCCTCGTAGAACATTGTGGGAATCTCAGCGTCAGGGAATGCATCTTGTAATAAGTCAAGCAACATCGACATTCCCTTATCTGTGATCCCACACAAACACTTGATATGATACAATTCGATCAAGAAAGATAATTTAGAATATTTGCGACAACTTTGATATAAAGGACGATCTGCTTCATCCATTAAGCTAAAAAAATCCTGAGCTGCTTCATTCCTCATAAAAACTGGCTCAGAGCCATGCACTTCTTCATTGAAGTTGTCACCTTGAAATCCAAGCGCATCACGCACAACATCATTCACAGGATCATCTTCATCTACTTGAACACTTACTTGAGAACTTCGAGGAAGAGTATCGTCATATCTAATGCCGACCTTCTCACTATGAACTGCCCAGAACGTATAGTCCTCATGGAAAGGCTTCACAAGCAAATGTTCCTTCACAACATTTCGTGCATGCTACTTCTTGAACTTGCATTTCCGACATGGACAGATGATCTTGCTGTTACAGCTGGCGTGAGTAAATGTAAAATCCAAGAAACTGTTTAATCCGTACAAATATTCAGGAGAATTGCGCGGCAACCTGATCCATGATTTATCCATAGCTACAAGTGAGAGAGAAGAAAGTATAGAGAAGAAGATGAGTGAGAAGAGAATGACAAATGCCAAGAACCATATATTCTGAAATTCCAACGTTTATAATTTTATAGCGGTTCTAAAACTGTTACACTAACCGCTACAGTTATAAAATATTAGTAGCGGTTATATACATACAACCGCTACTAATTTTCAAGCCGTTACACATTGGTGGGAAATTCAAAATATACACGTTGAGTATTTGTAGCGGTTATGTGTGTAAAACCGCTACTAACATTAAAGCCGTTGGACAACAAATTTAAAAATAATTTTTTATTTGTAGCTGTTATACATAACATAACCGCTACAAATGTGAACAAAGGCGGCAAATTTCAAAATTCAAATGATGAGTATTTGTAACGGTTTTTATTGTAAAACAGCTACAACTATGTACATATTTGTAGCGGTTTCTATTGTAGAACCGCTACGAGAATATATATATAGTTGTAGCGGTTCTACAAGAAAAACCACTACAACTATATATTGTTGTAGCGGTTTTTATTTGAGAACCGCTACAAATATATATATTTGCACGCTGATTTGATTTAAAACCGCTACAAATATATATATGCTTTATTTTTTTTTTAATTTAGAAATATAAATAATATTGTTGCAATTAATTCATAAATTCAACAACGCGATCTAATAATATAAATATAATTATATTAAACACAATAAGAATTTAAGTTCTGAAATACAAACTCATATATATATTTACAAATGTTTCAACAAAAAAAAAAGATGTCCTAAACTAAGTAGCTGGGGGCTGATCATCTGGTGCTTCCTCAGGTGGGGCTCCCTCAGGTGCTGTTGGATCGGGCCGCTGCGCAAAGTGAACTGCACCATCATCATCAGCAGGAGGAGGAGTAGTAGTAGTAGTACTCGGGACGACATACCGAGGGACAGGGGGAACCTGTGGATGCTGCTCGTCCAGGAACAGGTGACTCCATGACCCCTCAAGCATGTTGTTCGCGATATCACGCCACTGCGTCTGCTGAGTGTAGATTAAATCAGCGTGCAGCTGCATCTGCTGCTGCTGCTGCTGCTGCGCCATCTGCTGCTGCTGCTGCGCCATCTGCTGCTGCTGCTTCGCCATTTGCTGCTCCAAATCTGACCGCAGTTGGTCAATAGACTTGTCCCTCAGACGTCTGACCCCTCTAGAGCTGCCAGCCTCAGAAGCAATGCTCCTGCCGTAGACCATGCTAGGTATGGCGCCTATCCCCATCCCCCGCACGCGTCTGGGGTGTTCAGCCTGAGCCAGACCCGCCTTCAAAGGAGCCATCAGGTCCACTGACCCCTGTGACTCCTCGGCCTGGGTCTGTCGCAGCTCAGCCTGCGACTGCTGCATCTGCTCCTACCATTTTATGAAACAAATACTAATTAGCATTTTTCATTATTAAGTTGGTTTTATAAAAATTATAATAATAAAATTACTTACAATGGTCGCCTCTACCTGCTGAGAGGTCGCAGTCCTGTCACGATGTCTGTGTGTGATGATGTACAACTCCCCATAGTTCGTCTGACGGTTCTCCTGCTGTGCCTTCATCTCCTAAAACAATTACAAAATTCAATTAGTATTATGAAATAACTAGCTAAAAGTCAGTGATATTTTGAAAAGTTACAGCTCGCTATAGGTCACAGCAAAGGTCTTCGATCCTGCTATGTGGTGGATCGTCTGCTACACACGGATCTTGGTGTTCCTTTGAGAAAGCTCTTGGAAAAAAATATTAAAATAATAAAAAACATTTAAAATTAAAAAATTTCAAATTAAATACAATTAAATTGAAATTATAATTTCATAATTAACAATTACAAAATTATATATAAAAAACCTAATAAATACATTACCTGCCCCTCAGGGCTCCTCCTGAACTGGACGAAACTCGCCCAGTCATTCGATGGCACGCCGTCCGGGACACTCTCGACCAGCTGCTCCAGAGGCATCGTCCCGTCCTTATCCACCTTGTGGAAGAGAGGGTTCCTCCTGTTCCTCCAAGCATCACCCATCCTCACGAGGGCGTACCTCTTCTGGTTGGCTCGGATGGCAAACCGTAGCTGATAAAAAATTATTTAAATATCAAAAATTATAAAAAAATAATTTAAAAAATATTAATTAAATAGAATTAATTACAAAAAATATTAATTAAATAATTTTAATTACCTGAACCACCTCCTCCCAAGCCTGGTCCTTCGGCCCCCTCGGAACGTGCCTCCACGTCTTGAAGTGAAGGGGGAACCACATCCAATTCATGCCCAGGTCGTTCAGGAAGCGGTTGAGCAGGTGACCCCCATTGTTGATGGACTGGTCAGTGCCCTCATTCCACGGCACTATAACTCGCACGGTCCGATCCATGCTATTCACACTGGACACGTCTAGCCTCCTCGTCGAAATGTTCCCCTGCTTATCTGCACAGTTTATCGCACGTTAGATAAATTGTAATTCAAACTTAACATTTCAAATTTAAATAAATAATTTATTAAATTAAAAAATTAATTTACCTTGGACCTGCACCTTAAACCCAGTGGACCGCGAAGACGACCCTCGTGGGTTGTTCTGCTCCCGAGCCTCCTCCTCATCGAGGAACTGCTCCATCTCCCTGATCGCAATCAGGATCTTGAACTCCTCCTCGTCGTAATCCTCGACGCTGATATCTGGCCCCCCAAACTCAGGCACCTCTGGTGCGGTCGTCTTCTATGGGATCGTCTGCGGTGCTAGGAAACAAAATGATCAAACAGAGAAATGAGGGAGGCGGTGGCTTAAATAGGCCAGATATTTGTAGCGGTTATTCCAATAACCACTACCATAACTGCTACAAATCACCCAGGGCGCCTTGAATTTGTAGCGGTTCTATAATAACTGCTATAAATTACAAGAACCTTTGAAATTCTGTAGCGGTTATAGCCCAGAACCGCTATAAAAGTGGAGACTCCTAAAATTCTGTAGCGGTTATAGGGATATAACCGCTACAAAAAGCTGACGTTTGGTATTTTGTAGCGGTTTTGTTGCTTTAACCGCTACTATGTTGGCGTGCCATATGATGGGAATATTGTAGCGGTTTCTGTGTATTAACCGCTACAAAATAACCGCTACAAGTTTTGGTGGGAATTTCATGCCAAATTTCTAGCGATTTTGTCTACCCAACCGCTACAAAAAACGCTGCTAATCTGTCGCGCCACTGGGAGCGTAGCTTGCCGCTACAAATTTGTAGCGGTTTAGGTTAAAACCACTACAAATACTATAATTTGTAGCGGTTTTATATAACCGCTACAATTGCACCGCTACAGAATATCATTTTTTTTGTAGTGTCTTTTTTAGATGAATCAGACTATATCCATCTTTTCGTCATTGTTCATGTTGGTGGTTATTGGGTGTGGTTCGGTGGGTTAGAGGGTGCATGAACAGTAAATAGATGGGCAATCACGTGGTGTAAGGAACCTAACTTATTTGGGGTTGTCAATGAGGGGTACGGAATGACAATGATGCTATGATTGTAGATTATTTATAGCAGTTTTGGTTATGGGTAAGTGGGTTTATAGGTTGAGTGGAATTAAAGGTTCAGACTTGACGTACCTATGGCAGCATCGACGGTGTGGTATGAGTTATTTATGTCTTGGGTCTTGTTAGCTGTGAGAGGGAGCATAATGAAGAGGTTATTGATTTGAAATAGGTAGCATTGAATTGATGTAATGACTGACCGTTGAGTAGGTGTAAGTAGAATGAATGATTTGTAATGAAGATGTCATAAGCATATCTGTAAGTACATGGTAGTTGCTGTCATTACCACATATGGTTTATTGTCAATGCCATTACAGGATTTGTCATTACCATTACTAAATTTGTCATTAGTGTTAACAATAATAGTGAGGCAATAACTCATTTTGTCAGGCAATAACACGCATAACTTAATTGATGACAAGAAAATAATGTTACTCAATCGTTTGGCATATGTTGTTATAAGTTAGTGATTCTTGTCGAATCCATTACAAACTTTGTCAACACCTTTACCATTGTTGTGAATCCCAAAACGAATTCTGTTAAGAGCAGCAGTAAGTTAGTGAATGCCATATATATTGAGAAATGTATGATGTCATGACATGGGTGTGGAGTTAGAGGTTAAATAGTTAGTAAAGGCTTAACATTGTTATTAATTGGGAATAAAGTGATATTATCAAACATATAGATAAAGTAGTCAATGGTCGAAGAAGGTGTGTTGTGGGAAATTTTTTTAGTAATGAATTTTCATTGGTATGAGACTAGCAATGTCATGAAATCTGAAATCTGAATTTTTTCTTACAAGTTATCATGCAAGATGACATCAAATATTCAAGCAACACCTTCCTTAAAGTCACTTATATGTTTTTTCCACGTTGGGGAGGAGTTTGTAAGTAGTGTTGAAGGTGAAGTTAAATATAGTGGTGGGAGAGTGAGGGTAAAATCAATGAAGGAGGGGATGACAATTGAAGAATTGAGGGTAATGATAGGAGAATGGTTTGGTGTAGATGGGCATAGATGCGACATTAAATACACTTTGAGCTTTGATGAAAAGATATTAGTAGATCTCATCGATGATTCTGAAATAGAAAATCTGTTTCATTATAATGATAGTAGTGCACATGTGTATGTAGCATGCAAAAGAAGTGATAATGAAGAAAGAGCCATGGATGATATAGAAAGGCAAGTGTCAGTTTTTTTGGTTACATAAAAAGTTATTTGGTATAGTGTTATTGGTAATATGTGTTCACAACACTTGTTAATATCCATGCAGGGTTGATTTATTATTGGGAGCTACAGAGCAAATGTCGTACATTGATGAGGCTGTGTGTTATAGATTGAATAATGAATCTATACAAAATGAGTGCAATGCAAGACCTCTTCTTAGCTTTCTATGTGCAGTTGAGAGTGCCCCAACATCGATACTAGAGATGAACTATAAGAAGTGGAAGGATCCTAACCTAACTTAATCCTAGGTGTGCAGACCTGGAGTAGCTATTTTGCAAGTCATCTTTTGTTTTATGTATAATGACTTGGATCCCTTCAAATATTTTGGTTAGAAGGGCTATGACATATATGATCTCTTTTATGTCAATACTGTTTTTAGGTTAAACAATAGGTTATACCATAGGAATGACAAGAAAACATTAGGTGCTGGTTGAATCGTAATGTTCACTTGTCATTCAACAATGTATATGGTAGTTGTTATCATGAAGAATATGGTGTTTTGTAAATTCCATTACTGCACTTGTAATTTCCATTACTACTCTTGTTAATGATGACATTTTATTGTAATTAAAGTATACATGAAGGGACACCTTATTTTGGGTTAATGACTTCTATGCATTAGGTGTAGGTGGAATTAGTAATGTTAGAATTTTTTTTTCACAATGCATATGGTACTTGCTGTCAGTAAGAATATGATGTTTTGTTAATTCCGTTACTGCACTTGTCATTTCCATTGAAACAGTTGTTAATGATGACAGCTTATTGTAATTACATTGTACTTGAAGGGACACCTTCTTATTTGGTTAATGACTTCTATGCATTGGGTGTAGGTGTAATGCGTAATGTTAAATGTCATTTGGACCCTTTACTTGCGAGTTGTCCTAAGCATTTGTGGTTTTTGTCAATGTCAGAACAAAACTTGTCATTCCCATTACCATTATCGTCAAAACCATTTAAACACTTGTCATTCCCATTATTAAACTTGTCAACGTCCTCCCCTTTTGGGAAAAATTCAGTGACAAAGTTTTTAAGCCTAACTTGTCATTCTCATTACCATTCTCGTCAAAACCATTAAAACACTTGTCATTCCCATTATTAAACTTATCAACGTCCTCCCCTTTTGGGGAAATATTCAGTGACAAAGTTTTTAAGCCTAACTTGTCATTTCCATTGTCATCTCGTCAAAACCATTATAAAACTTGTTATTCCCATTATTAAACTTGTCAGCGGCCTCCCCTTTTGGGGAAACACTTTCAGTGACAAGTTGGTAAGGCTCACTTGTCATTCCCATTACCATTCTCGTCAAAACCATTAAAATACTCATCATTCCCATTATTAAACTTGTCAATGTTCTCCCCTTTTGGGGAAAAGTCAGTGACAAAGTTTTGAAGTCTAACTTGTCATTCCCATTACCATTCTCGTCAAAACCATTATAAAACTTGTTATTCCCATTATGAAACTTGTCAACGACCTCCCCTTTTAGGGAAACACTCAGTGACAAAGTTTTTAAGCCTAACTTGTCATTCCTATTACCATTCTCGTCAAAACCATTATAAAACTTGTTATTCCCATTATGAAACTTGTCAGCAACCTCCCCTTTTGGGGAAAATTCAGTGACAGTTTTTAAGCCTAACTTGTCATTCCCATTACCATTCTCGTCAAAACCATTATAAAACTTGTCATTTCCATTATTAAACTTGTCAGCAGCCTCCCCTTTTGGGGAAACACTATAACACACAATATTTCATCATTTACCTGTTTCCTGTATAAAGAAGTGCATATTGCCATAGTGTTGGAATAAAGGGACTTGCACTTTAGTAAATTGAAATACACAGTAACATTACATGGAAAAGGACACTGCTATGAAGAAGTAGACAAGATCAGTTACAAAAATATCAACTTTACAATGTCACCCCAAAATGCAATGCTTGGTGCTAAGTTAAACAAATTTTCTATCTCAACTATATAAAAAACGAATACACACGTATCCCCTTAATAGATCTCCCACATAAAAGAAAATTCCATCTTGATTATTCTTGCCCTCCTACCTGATTTTACCCCGCATAATAAGATTCTCTAGAAACTAAAACCCATCAAGCGTAATTCGAATTCCTAATCAAGATTTAATTGCTTCCGCCATAAAAGGAGAATTAAAAAACATGAGGATCCAAAAGATTTGTTGCTGATGTGAGTTCCACCTTTTGATAACAGAATTGGATCAGTAGCAGCCTCCAATAACGCGGAGAAGGAAGCTTGGTTTCAAAGATTCCCTTTTTTGCTCACAGCAACATCTGCAGATAACCACGAGGAGGAGGAAAAATCGAACACAAATCTTAAATGGACAAAGCAACAGCTGAACATTCCCTCACCCACATCCACGTCGCCTGCAATAGAAGAGAATGGCACCCACAACCGATTCCGATTTGGGGACGATGACAGGCTAGGGCTCGATCAGTGTGTTTCTAAGAGAACTGAAAAAACTCTCTGCAAGTGTTGCCTTGACGAGTGTGTGGAACAAGTAAAAGGGGGCATTTTGGTATTTTACACAACACTTCAATATCCCTAAAACGTCCCTGATCACTTTTCTGCCTTTTTTATGTTATAAAAGACTTTTGGGGGTTTTGCTATTTCAAATTGTATTTATATGGGATTTTCCCAAAATTGAATATGCAATTTGTAAGTTATGAATTTTTTAAGTTTAGGTAAAAAATCTGGGAAATTCTGACTTTCTTTTTGGGCAGTCAGCTTTGACGTTAAATTTGCGAGAATAAGTCTATGAGTTGGCACTGTCAAGTAGTTTTATTATATTGGGGACCTCAAGAGCTTCACATAGAAACTTGAACCATCTCATTTAGAGCTCTAAAGATTAAGTTATAAATTTTAGAAGTTGGCCAATGAAAATTGGCAGATTAGGGTGATACCCAAATTTTAAACTCCCTAAAGAGAACAAGTCAATTGCAAAGGCTTACATTCATGGCACTAATGAGTTAACACATAATGTAATTATGTATCTAGGGCCATGAGATGTCAAGAAGGAGGCAATGGAAGGATTCTTCAAGCAACTTCAGTGGTTGATAGAAAAGGGAACAAGAGGAGGACTCAATGATAAGAGGTAGTGAACTTACCCTACTTGTATGCATTTGATATTTATGCTATGTGCTGATGTAAGTGATTGCTTTGCTGAATTATGTATAGTTTATTTGAATGATTGAAGCTTTGTTTCTATTTATGCTATGGCCATGAGTATGTTATGTGAATCATTGAGTACGTAGAAATGTCATTATGTTGGCATGCATTTAGGTAAGGCAAACATATCATACATTAAGCATATATCTTGCATGAATAGTGGTACTATTTGCAACTAAGATTCTTCCGAATCTCACCTCTCTCACCAACCATATAGGTATGTTGCGCATAGAAGAGGGATGCGAAAAGACATACAGGAGGAAATGTGATGGCAGACTGAAGAATCATACATGATAGTTTGTCATGTATAAATTATTACATGTTTTGTTTAATTGTATAAACATGCCATAAATTATGTATATATGTGTACAAGAATGAATGAATGCGAGTTTGCACGTTTGAGAAATTGAGGATGGTAAGGAAAATGTAAAGTCTTAAATTGGAGGCTCAATAATCGATTTCCCTAAGCTGTAACCATAACGTTAACACTTCCGATTAATAATAATGGGATACTATCATGTATGATTCACACATGAATGAATGCGAGTTTGCACGTTTGAGAAATTGAGGATGGTAAGGAAAATGTAAAGTCTTAAATTGGAGGCTCAATAATCGATTTCCCTAAGCTGTAACCATAACGTTAACACTTCCGATTAATAATAATGGGATATAAAAGTAAGGTGTACATTGAGGGAACATCATTAGGGTTAAATTAGAAAAAGATTGACAAATATGAAAACTTTGTCTTATATTTAGGATCAAAATCAACTCCCTAAGTTGTCTTATATATTATGAACAGAAGGAGTAGTAATTAGGATGATATGGAGTTTGGGTAAAATGTTAAGAGAATTTAATTCCTTATGTAAACAAAACAATTAATTTAAAAATAATAATATATTGGCAGCGTGTTTTTAATTTAGACATTTGAAAATAAAGGAATCTCAATAGCAATAATTGGAAGTGGCATAGACCTGTTTGAATCATCTCATTTTTAGCATTACACTTTAGAAACATCAGTACAATTGAACTTGTGAAGCTTAACTGTATGTCATTTCTGAAAGTCGCCTTTCTTTTTTAACAACAGCAGCAGCCTTAATTCACAAAACATATAGCTACCTGGTCATTCATAATAATTAAAGTTTCTCAAGCTGGCGTTGAATATAAATAGACACTAGAAATAAATTTAAAAGGCGGGCTCATGAAATATGAAACCTGGTCATTCAAAATGATGTTCTTCAACAATTCACCATCATAATTGGACACAACAAATCACAAACATCCTCAAAATTAAAAAAATTTCCATAACTCATAAAACCAAAACCTAATATTAATAATTGGACGCAACAAATTACAAACATAACAAAAATAACAAAATTCTAAAAAACCGAGAGAGAAATCTGCAACATCCACTTTCTCTTCCCCAACTTGTTGACTTCTTGATCATGGTGACACATTTCTTCGACACCCAAATGGAAAAGCGCAGTGTGATTAGAATTACTATTAGCTCAAGCAATCCACCCCAGACCGCATTCAATACTACCTTCTTCATGCTTGACATTAAGTCTCCGTCCTTCAAAAGATAATCGGGGAGTATAATATTGATGGCTGCAAAGTATACCTGTGCAAGGGATGTAAGAGTAATACACATGCCTATTGATGCCATCCATATCACAATTTTATTCTTCATAGGAAATATGCCACTTACAAGCAAGAGGGTGACACTAAGTGATGAAAAAAGAGAGAGCGTAACGGAATATAAATACGTCTTGAAAGCATAATGGAGATGAGAGGATGAAGCCATAGCTTCTCCGGGACAATACTTGTGATCATCAAGGCTGGTGCAGTTGAAGAGCTCATTTGATGAGGTGGTATTTTCTATTTGTTGAATAAAAGCCCCCAGGGGGATTAATCACAGCTTGAAAGGTTATAGTTGCTATAACCGTGGACACCAAACTCAAATTCCCCCTCATCACTTCAAGCCATTCATCCCCTCGCATGGACCATTCTCCAATCCATCTAAAAATTTTCATAAAGAAAGCTCCAATACACTTAAACATCTTAATACAACCGCCATGTGGATAATCAGTTTCAAATTCTTTCCTTTTGACCTTTTTCAAAATATGTTGTATTTCACAGATTTTGAAGTCTTTTGGACTTTGTTCCAGAATATCATAGGCCGTAAAGCTCATATTGTTCTCCAAGTTGATTATATTTCGTATTTCTGGAATTGATTGGAGATAGCTTATCACCTAAACAACAAACATAATGGTAAAGTATTCGGTCAATTATTATTTATGAATACCATAACTTTTACATATTGTGTTCATAAATAATGATGAACTTATTAATATAAGAACTAATTAATTGTTACATTTTAATATACTCCTTCCGGTCCTATGTATCAAGCATATTCTAGAAGGTGTCGTTGATCCATTTTATTAATCATCTTATAGGTTCGTTAAAACATACTCCCTCCTATCCTTTTTATAAGATCTCAATTTTTGAATTGGTAAGGTTTATTTTATAAGATCCAGTTTGGAGTTGATTGAAATATGTGTTATCACAATGGTAGAAATTCAGAGCGTAGTAAAAGAATATTGTACCTCAACTCACTTCAACTTGATAGCTAAATGGAGAATGGTGTCCCCATCCCGATCAGGACGCATAAAGATGGGAGGACGAGGCTGGCCTGCAGTAATATTGGCAGTGGCATAATCCAATTTCACCAAAGTTTCGAGAGTCTTAAAATGGTTGTATGTGACACACAAGTGAAAAACGGTGCATTCTTCTCTGTCACCAAGACTTAGAGATTCTGGTCTTGCCGTGATCAGCTCTTGCACAACCTCTGTTCTTGTCTCATAGCTGCATAGTGCAGAGGAATTCTTCCTTCGCTATCACATTTCAAGCATGGCTGATTGTTAAATTCTAGCAGTATCTGCACGGTCGCCAAGTTACCCTCTGCAGAAGCCAAGTGGAGAGCTGTTCTTCCAGAAGAATCCTTTCTAAAGGCAAGGTCGCGGCGATGGCGATGACCATTGAGAAGTACCTCAACGAATGGAATATGACTAATTAAATTGGGATTTTTATTGGATTTTATGAGACAATATTGTATAATTAAGCACTAATTTTAGTTAAGGACAATTGTATTGAATTAATTATAATTAGGGGAAAAATTGTCACAATTTGTTAATTATTTTTGTAAAATTGTTTCTTAGACTTTTGATGTTACTTGTGCTTAATTTTATATTGTAGGTATTTTAGATGAAAATTAAAGATTTTGAAAAAAATGCATTTGGATTCGAATTAATATTTTTAAAGACTGGGAAATATTACAATTTCTTGAAATTGTAATTTAATGAAGAAACTGTTCGGGGAAATTATAGTAAAGGACCCAAATGTTTGAGAAATTACAGTGATGACTCAAAATAGTTTAAAACAATTTCATTGAAGTCCCTAATCAAATGTTTTAAAATCTTCAAAATGGTCCCTGGTCAAAACTTGCATTTTGACCAGGACATGTCTTCCTTCAGCTGGATTGAACCCGAGACGGAATGGGGAAGTTGGACCCGACACAGAAAACAGAGAGCTGAGTGTTCTTATACACAGTTGGAGGCGCGGTGTGAGCTGGGGGGGGATCGCATCATCACATTCATCTTCTTCCCTCGTTGGCGGCCAATGCTTGACTGTCACCATAGTTCTTTGCCGCCGGCTAACCTCTTTCAACGTTCACCATAGACAGACAGGGAGAGCATCATCGCCTTCATCTTCATCCTTCTTCCCATCACCCGCCTTCCTCTTCTTCACAGTCGCCGGCGGCTTCCAGCCTCACCACTACCGCCGCCGGTCACCCTCCTCTGTTTTCCATCCGTGCACACCGCAAGCTGATTGGAGGAGAGGAGAGTCCGAACCTGACTTGGGGAAGTGAACCAGATCACCACCATAAACCACAGCGTCGTCACTCTTCCTTTCTGCCGTCGGACTTTCTCTCAAGACACCAACCATCGGAACTCACCACCACCGTCCTCCATTGCCGGTGAAGCAGAGCAGGGACGTGATAGATCCAAGGAAGCACTCTCACCACCACCACAGTGTCTCTCTACCATCGAAAACCACCGTTGACTCCTATTTCAACACCGTCGTGACTCCCTTGTGACTGCTAGCTTACTCCTCTGTCTTCACTTCAATTTCTATGGATTCTACAAGTTTTGAATATGATGTGATTTTTGTTGGAGATATGAGTAGCTGATTTTTTTTGCTTCTTGGTGATGATGATTTGTGCTTGAGCTTATTGGACTATATAGGGGAGTTTTGCTATCATTCCATTAGTCTAGAATTATATATTTTGATTGCCTAGTTTTAGGAATTTTTATATATGTGATTCTGGAACTGAGATTGATGTTAATTGTCTCTTTTGGTTTGATATTTGTAATTGAGATTGGATTTTGTAGTTTGAAAATTATATATGTTTGAATTTCTTTATGGTTGCAATGAGATTATATTACTTAGCGTGTTATTGTCTAGTTAATGTAATTAATTTATGCCCTTGAGGAGTTGTTTAGCACTCAATTTCAAGAAGGCTCATGTTGCATTATTCCAATTTCAATTGCACATTAAGTGGTTTTTAACAATATCTTAAGAGGTAGTAATTAGCTATGTTTGTAAGAGCTACTATTAATTGGGAATATTGGACTCAAGTGTTATCTTGAGGTTATTCTTAATACTTAATGAATTTTTAGCTCCCATAATCTCTTTGAGTAAGGATAGACATTTTCTTCATTATCAAGAGCATACATTATACATATCATCACTTTCAATTTAACATTTCTCATAATTTTCGAAAAGACCAAAAAGATTGGAAATAGTTTTATTTTCATAAATTTTGATTTAAAGAAAATCCAATTTCAAAAACCCCTTTTCTAACCATGTTTATAGCACTTAGTTTTTCCTAGGGAAGTCAAAATAAAAGGCTCCTTGATAAGAGAACGATTCCGAGTTGTTTTGCACTATATTCACTATAAAAAAAATGGTATTCTGTAGCGGTGGCATTGTAGCGGTTATATCAAGCCGCTACAAATTATAGTATTTGTAGTGGTTTTAAGCTAAACCGCTACACATTTGTAGCGGCAAGCTACCCGCCAAGTGGCATGATATATTAGCAGCATTTTTTGTAGCGATTAGGTAGAAAAAACCGCTACAAATTTGACGCGAAATTCCCGCTAAAACTTGTAGCGGTTCAGTTGTAGTGGATAATAAACAAAAACCGCTACAATATTCCCGCCACTTCGTGTGACCAAGACCCGCCAACAGTGTAGCGGTTACAGCAACAAAACCGCTATAAAATCCCAAATGTTAGGTTTTTGTAGCGGTTTTAGGGATATAACCACTACAGAATTTCAGGAGTCTCCAAGTTTGTAGCGGTTCTGGACCATAACTGCTACAGAATTTCAAAGGTTCTTGTACTTTGTAGCGGTTATTAAAAAACCGCTACAAATTTAAGTCGCCCTTGGTGATTTGTAGTGGTTGACGTAGCGGTTATTGGGATAACTGCTACAAATTGCTGGCCTATTTAAGACCCGTCTCGCTCCTTTTCCCTGTTTGCTCATTTTGTTTCCTGAAGTTTCTCTGAGTGTTTTCTCTTAGATTTGAGCGTTCAGACGTCTGTGAAGGAGTTTTTGCTGCAGTATTTCTCAGTATTTGCACTTGAGATACGTAGATAAGACGTATTTTATTTGTATTTGTATTTTTATTACATTTTTGCATAATAATGTGACTAAAATATTTTTTTTTGAATTTTTATAGTTTATGTAGCTCAAGAGAGGATAGGGGGAAGGCCCCTGAGGTCCCCAGACTGATTTTGCGGGGTGGCAGTAGCTGAGTAGGGGGCAGAGGGAGGGGGCAACGCGGAGGCAGGGCAACCGTGGCATTTCAGCCCATCCCCCCACAGGAGTCGGCCCTACTACAGGCACCACAGACGATCCTACAGGAGAGGACCACATCAGAGGTGCCTGAGTTTGGGGGGGTCAGATATCAGCATCGAGGACTACGATAAGGAGAACTTCGAGATCTCGATTGGGTTCAGGGAGATGGAGCAGTTCCTCGATGAGGAGGAGGCTTGGGAGAAAAATAACCCATGAGGGTCGTCTTCGCGGTTCACTGGGTTTGAGGTGCAGGTCCAAGGTAAATAAATTTTTTAATTTAATAAATTATTTATTTAAATTTGAAATGTTAAATTTGAATTACAATTTATCTAACGTGCGGTAAACTGTGCAGATGAGTAGGGGAACGTGTCGACGAGGAGGCTGGATGTGGCCGGTCTGAACAGTATGGACCGGACCCTGCGAGTTATAGTGCCATGGAATGAGGGCATTGACCAACCCATCGACAATGGGGGGTCACCTGTTCAACCGCTTCTTGAACGACCTGGGCGTAAATTGGATGCGGTTCCCCCTTCACTTCAAGTCGTGGAGGCATGTTCCGAAGGGGCCGAAGGATCAGGCTTGGGAGGAGGTGGTTCAGGTAATTTATAGTATTTAATTAATATTTTTAATAGGATTTTTATAATTATTGATATTTAAATAATTTTTTTACAGCTGCGGTTTGCCGTCCGGGCCAACCGGAAGAGGTACACCCTCATGAAGATGGCTGACGGCTGGAGGAACAGGAGGAGCCGTCTCTTCCACATGGTGGATAAGGACAGGACGATGCTCTGGAGCAGCTGATCGAGAGGGTCTCGGACGACGTGCCACAGAACGACTAGGTGAGTTTTGTCCAGTTCAGGAGAAGCCCTAAGGGGCAGGTAATGTATTTATTAGATTCTTTATATATAATTTTGTAATTGTTAATTATTGAATTATAATTTCAATTTAATTATTTTTAATTTCAAATTTATTAATTTTAAATGTTTTTTATTGTTTTAATACATTTAATATTGTTTTTCTCCATGAGCTTTCTCAGAGGAACACCCAGGATCCGTGCGCAGCAGACGATCCACCACACAGCAGGATCGAACACCTTTGCTGTCACCTACAGCGAGCTGGTAAGTTTTCAAAATATCACTGACTTTTAGCTAGTTATTTCATAATACTAATTGAATTTTGTAATTGTTTTAGGAGAAGAAGGCACAACAGGAGAACCGTCAAACGGACTATGGGGAGTTGTACACCATCACACACAGACACCGTGATAGGACTGCGACCTCTTAGCAGGCAAAGGCGGCCATTGTAAGTAATTTTATTATTTTAAATTTTATAAAACCAACTTAATAATGAAAAATGCTAATCAGTAATTGTTTCATAAAATGGCAGGAGCGGATGCAGCAGTCGCAAGCTGACTCCTATTTTCTTCAAGCGACTCAAGATACTCTAACACAGGTTGTCTCTTTCCTCACTTATTTTCTTCCTAACTCCTATGATTCTTCTAGCTTAATTGTTCTGTGAAGAAGATAAGTGTGGGGGAGGGACACAAACTAGTAGAAAAAGGTAGAAGTTGCTTAGTTTAATAGATATAATAAGAACCCCCTTTGTATGCTTTGCATCTTTTTGCCACTACTATACTTAATTACCATTGTTCCTTGAATTTTTTATTGCTAAGCATTCTCTTTAGAGAGTTTTTCCACACTGAGGACAATGTGTTGATTAAGCCTGGGGGAGGGAAATACATTTTAAATCCCATGCATTGGTTGTTTTTAAATGAGAAATGCCTTAAACTAGAAAATTTTTCAAAATTTTTTTTTTCAAGAATGACTTGCTTTGATACATGTCCTAAGTGGTAAAGGGTCACATATGCCACTTTGGATGTGATTTGTGGGTAATTCTTTGAGCTTTCATGTGATCTAGTATTTTGGCAATTTTTTGAAACCATGTTTTGTTCTTTTCAAGTGAATGGCGAGAGAAATTAACCCACAATTAGATTTTTGGCTTACTCTTTATTTTTGAGAAATAAAAAATTTCCACTTCATTAATGCATTTAAGAATTTAGCATTCTTATAATTGATTGCAATGTCTTGTTTAATTATGTTTGTAATGTTAGCATTAGGAATAGTGAAGTAAATGCATTGTGGTTAGTTTGCTATGCAATCGATTGTATTGAAATGAGCATTAAGGAGAAACCTTGTTGGAAGATTATTTGAGCCTTGAATTCTTTCCATGTGTGCATGTTCACTTAGTTTTTCACCTTCTAGAACTTGTTTCCACTCTTTTTCAAAACTATATTTGCATTAATGTGATGGAAATGAAAGAGGCATTCAATTTTAAACCCTTTCACCCAAATACAAGCCCTCATTCATCACCATTTGCTTACCCTTTTGAGCCATTCCTATGTTGTATGCATGTCATTTAATCATAGTGTTCATGGCATTTTAAAATCAAAGTGGTTTGCCAAATAAAAAGTTGAACAATATATATATATATATATATACATATTGAAATGCCATGTATAAAGAAAAGAGAAGTAGAAGAGAATTGAAAAAGAAAAGAGTGAGTGTGGTTTTGAAACAAAAAAAAAAAAGAGAATTGAATTGAAACAAAAAAAAAAGTATTGCAAAAGAAAAAAAAAGAAAGAAGAAAAGTATTGAAAAAAAAAAAGAAAAAAAATGAATAGAAAAAAAGGAGAAAGAGAAAAGCAAAATAAATATTAAGAAGGCATTTATTCATGATTTAGAAAAAAGAATTGGCAAAAGGTTATCAAGTTATTTAGGTGTTATGAACTTATCCACTAATTTTGACTTGCTTATCAACTACTATTTCCTTTCTCTATTTAATTCATTCCATTTAGCCTTCATCCATCATTACAAGCCTTTTAAGCCCTCTTGATTCATTGCATTTATTGCTCCAAATAGTGGAGATATTAGAGTTGTTTCAAGCCTATGGTAAGGTGTTGATTAAGTGAATTAGAGTGAAATTATCCCAATAAGGTGAGATGAGTTAAACACTAATACCTTGAGAGTCTCTTGTGATTCATTCTAATATTTTGGATTGTGTGGTTAGCTAATTCCTTTTCATTGCTTGACTATTGCTAGTGTTGGCTTGAGAAATTTGATTAATTGATCTATTACTTTCTAATTATGAAATTGTTCATCTTTCAATTTCATTGATATGTGTAAGGGAGTTTGACGGCCATCTGGAATGTTGGAAAGGATTGTTGCGTCTCGCTGTAACAATTCCTCCAAAGTTTCTGCATCCCCATGCCATGCCGCCCGATACAGAACTTCCATTGGGTCCTCCACGTTGATGTGTTCCGTCTCTGGCCTTCCATCGCTTGCGTTTTGTGCCATCTCTTGCGTTGCATTATGCATCACTACACGGTATACCGATGCCTTGTTATAATAATCTCGCTTACCTCCAAATTTTGTGTCATAATACTCTGATTTTTTTTAAAAAAAAAAATCAAGAGTTCCTTTTTAGGCTTTGAATGTAAATGACTCTTGCCTCTAACAATAAGTGCTTTTCTTATAATTCGAATTTTTGTTTTCTTCCTTATTAAGATTAGACTACTTACAACATCAACCATCTTGGTCATTCTCTCTTGCACTGCCTTTTCTAATATTATCAGAAAAAAAAAATACTTACATAATAATATAAGAGTTAGATAGTTAATTTACATGAGTTGAATAAATAAGGTGCGTTAGTTATGTTTTTTAAAAAAGAGATGTGTATTGACTTCCCTGAAATAATGCCGCGTGAAAAAATTCTTGTAAGAAGATCCACGGAAAAAAAATACAAATATTGTTTTCTTCAATAATTTTCCGTAGGAACAATATTTACTCACGGATATTCTAAGGTAAAATCTGCTCTCAGAATTATCCGGGACAAAGCAACTTTTCATACAATCTATTTCTCCCTCCCACTTTGTCCAAAAGGTTAAAAAAATAATTGCTACTTTTCAAGGGGGTCGGTTTTCAATTATAATGTTAATAATTCAATGTACCCAACTAATTCTTTGGTTAGATGATGGCAAGAATTCAAGCTGAAAATTCAACTATGGAAAAGCTTTTAAAAAGCTTATAAGTGTTTTTTCTTGGATAAATTTTTCTAAATTTAATTTTAGTAAATGTTTTTTGCTCTCTGCATTTACAAATCATCCTCACCCCTATTCTCTTTCTCTTTCTTTCTTTTTTTTTTTTGATACAACTCTTTCTCTTTCTAATGAGAACTAAATAAGGGTAAAATTGGAAAGCTCTCATTAAATACTTACAAGTGACTTATAGTTAGGATCAAATTTTTTCCCTACAAGTGATTACATATAATAAGAATTAGCGTGGTTTGTTAAATGCTTCTCTTCTTTCAAACCTCTGAACTTTTCTTATTATAACTCATTGGTTAGATGAAGGCAGTAATTCAAGCTGAAAATTCAACTATGTTAAATGCTTCTCTTCTTTCAAACCTCTCTTGTCTTATGATAATTAATTAATAAGACGAAGGCAATATATCACGTTGAAAATTCAACTATGTTAATGAAGATGGCATTGTCAGCTTTGTGCCTTGATAACCTCTTCAAAATTTAACAAAGGATTGCAATAAAGAGTGCAATCCTGAATCGTATTCTAAGAAGCTTTTTATTAATTATCTAGAAACTAAGTGTGATGATTGGAGTAAAACTAGTTGAAAATTATTTTTAGCTTTTTTTTCTAACAACTAAATTGCAATTAAACTAAAATGCTTTAAAAACTACCATTTTGGATTTTAGGAATAAAAGTGAAATAGAATTTAAATTGGTTTTGAAAAGTATGATTAAGCCTCCTAAAACAATGAATTTCATCAATTATTATTTCAAAAGATAATAGGAATCTACTAGCTTGACAAATTTGCTCAAAAACCCTTTGAGTTAGCTTAAGTTAGGTGAATTAATTCCTCCACACCGAGCAAGACTCAACTCCTCTAACTGAAACCTAATTCAAAACTCTAGCAATTTGAATTAATGGAATGCAACGACACAACTAACTAAGAACTACCCTTGTATTACAATCACAATTAAATATTCATAACAACTTCAAGAAAAAGCTATACCAAGGCAATTACATAAAATTGCTAGTAATATGAAGCACAAATGTCACACACAATTAAATACAAATACACATCTAATCTCATAAGTTGCATGGAACCCCAATGCAAAATCTCGATTCAATAATTAATCAAACTCCAAACCTAGAATTCAACTAATACAAAGGATTAAAGCTAAAAATTAGATAGAAAAGCAATCCCTTATGAAGCTCCAAGTATCGAAACTCAAACCATTACTCTAGCTCTAGGATTAGAGAGCTCAACTACAGCCCATCATGGAACCAATGTCAAGAAGCAATATCGCCCTCTTCAACTAAAGCACAACCATTGAAAATACCACCAGAAAACAAGATTCAAACAAAGGAAGCCATGGCTAGTCAAAGTAGAGAAGCTCGCCGAATCTAATGAAAGAGTAAAGGAGGTTGTAATATGAGAAGGAAAATAATCAAAATTCCTTTAAAAAAATGTATAAGTGTATGCATATTTATATACATGAGATCATATCTTCTCTAATAAATACTAAGATCTATTTTCTTATTTACATTGATGCAATCCTTAATTATACGGGATATGATTCTAAAACTCCCCCTCAAGTTGAAGCATGTATATTGATCATGCCCAGCCTGTTACAAAGATACTCAACCCATATCCCATTTGAGACTTTCATCAAAAGATCTACCAGCTAGTCGTTTCATCGCACTTGCCCTGTAAATACAACATTCTCTTTGATCTTGTCACGAATAAAGTAACAGTCGATTTCAATATGTTTTGTACGCTCATAGAACATAAAGTTCGATGCTATATGAAGTGCTACTTTATTGTCACACCAACTTGCTTCTTACTCCTCCAAGATATCAAGTTTCCACCCATAAACACACAGTAAACCATAGTGGACCATCTTGTGGCCTTAGATCTTATATGATCCACATCACAGAAGCACTCAACTTTAGTATGCCCATAATCTGTGTAGATAATGCCATGACTTGGGGAACCTTTCAAATAATTCAAGATATGCTCTAAGGCTTCTCATTGTGCCACTGTTGGAAATGCCATGAATTGGCTAAGTACACTGACTGAGAAGGTTATATCAGAACAAGTTACTGTCAGGTAATTTAGCTTTCCAATAAGTCTTCTATATCTCTTAGGAGAAGCACACGACTTCAGTTTCTCTGCATCAATCTTCTTCTTCAGGTCATAAGGAAGTTCATCAAACATGCTATCATTAAGATCTAGGAACGGATTCAGAATCATAGGAATATTGCTTGGTGCAGCTCCAAGCTTTCTAGTCTCCTTTAAAAGATCGAGAACATACTTCCTCTGAGTCAAAAGGATGCCCTTCTTGCTTCTTAAAATCTCAATACCAAGAAAGTACTTTGATGTTCCCAATTCTTTTGTTTGAAAGTGGGAGTTAAGGAAAACTTCAAGTTCTGAGACTCCAGAGACATTACTCCCAATAATCACAATATCATCAACATACACTACTAGAATTATCATATCTACATCGGACTGCTGGTAAAACACAAAGTGATCACACTTGCTTTGGCTTAACCCAAACTCCTTGACCACACCATAAAGTCTATCGAACTAGGCATGGAGACTTTGCTTCAACTATACAACGACTTTCAGAGGTAGCACACCTTCCTATGCTCCCCCGAGCAATGACCCAGGTGGTTGCTTCATATAAACTTCATCAAGGAGGTCATCATTCAAAAAAGCATTCTTAACATCCAACTGATGCAAATCTCAATGATAGTTGATAGCCAGAGAGACAAAAAGATGAATTGAAGAGAGCTTAGCCACAGGGGAGAAAGTCTCAGAATAATCAATTCCATAAGTTTGAGCATACCCTTTGGCAACAAGCTGAGCTTTCAACTATTATAAGGAACCATCAGCATTAGTCTCAACAACAAACACCCATTTACATCTAATGCCCTTCTTCCCATAAGGTAGATCAATAAGAGTCTAGGTACCAGCCTTTTCAAGGGCCATAATTTCTTAATCCATCATTGCACACCAACCAGGGTGAGTCAAGGTTTGGTAAAGGGTGGTAGGGGTGGAGATAGACTCAAGGGTAGCCATAAGGGAAGAGGAAACAGGGGATAAATGCTGGTAGGACATAAAGGAGAAGATAGCGTAGGTATAGTCAGCATATCTTTTGGGAAGACAATGAAGAAGGGTACCTTTTTAAAAGTCAATAGGTAGGTCATCAGATGGGTCAACAGTAGAATCAGGTACAATTGGGTCAAGGAAAGGAATGGTAGGATTTATGGAATCAAGATCAGAAACCACGGAGTTATGAACAGAATTCATCAATGAAGCAGTCACTGGCGAAGGCAGAATATTGGCAACATCATTTTTATCGATGATATTAGGTTTCAGAACATCAGCTTGTATCAGGACACGAGAAACCAAGACATCATCAAGCTCATCAACAACGGAGGAAGACTCGGATAATATCGAAGACTTGAAAAAAGGAGAAGACTTATGAAAGGTCACATCAGTAGACACAAGAAAATGATGGAGATAAGGAGAGTAACACTAATAACCTTTCTAAACTTGAGAATAACCAAGAAAGACATACCTCAAGAACTTGAGTTTGAGTTTACTGACACTTGGAAGGACATCTAGAACAAAGTAGACATAGCCAAAAATTTGTAGATCGACAAGCAACAGCTTAATGGTGGGAAATAAAATGGAATATGGAACATCAATACTAAGGATAGCCGAAGGCATGCGATTGATAAGGAAACAGGCAATAAACTCGACATCAGCCTAAAAGGATTTAGGGACACAGGAGTGAAACATGAGAGCTTAAGTAGTTTCTAAGAGATGGCAGTTCTTTCTTTCAGTAACACCATTTTGAGCAGGTGTATCAATACAGAAGAATTAGTAAAGAATGCTATGACTATGCATATAAATAATGAATGGGGTGGAAAAATATTATTTTACATTATCACTATGAAGGATTTTTACAGAAGTATTAAACTGGGTTTGAATTTCAGCACAGAAATTATGAAAATGAGTAAACAATTCAAAATGTTGCTTCATTAAGTAAAGCCAAGTGGTTCGAGAAAAGTCATCAACAAAAGAGACAAAATATCAATAACCAGTCTGAGATAAAACTGAACAAAGACCTCAAACATCATAATGAACTAACTCAAAAGGGAACGCAACCTGTTTATTGACTTGAGGTGTTAAATGAACACGATGTTGTTTGCCAAACTGACACGACTTATAATGTAACATAGACACAAACAAAAACTAAGGATACAACCTTTTGAGGGATGAAAGGGACACATGACCAAGATAAGAATAGACTTCAAAGGGAGATGACATGACCAAGATAAGAATAGACTTCAAAGGGAGATGACCCATTAGAACAAGCAACAGAACATGACACCTAATCATCAAGGATGTAATACCCACCAGATTCACTACCTCTACCAATATTCTGCTTCATCGAAAGATCCTGAATTAAACAATAGTCAAGGAATAGTGAGATAAAATAGTTTAAATGATGAGTCAGTTTACTTAGAGATAAAAAATTAAACGTGAGATAGGGAACATTAAGAATAAAAGATAGTGAAATGGATGTAGTTGGTTTAACAATGCCTGATCCAAGTACATGGACTAGAAAACTATTCATGATGATTATGAAGGATGGGTTGGCATAGGGGGCAAACGATGAAAATAAATGAAGGTTACCTGTCATGTGGTCGGTGGCACCAGAATGAATGACCCACTTTGTGGAAGTGAGAGCAAGACTAGAGGACACTGTACCTATAACTAGGGCCCCTGTAGATAACGGATTAGAATCAATATGATCATGTGTTTTGGAAATATGAGCAAAACCACGCTGCTGTTTATTTTTTAATTTACAAAATTTTTTATTAATTTAACTAAGTTCCTTGAAATAATTGCAGATAATACTGCCAGAAGTTCCTTGTTTAGACCTAAAATTCTTATTTTCAAAGGGCCTCTGCATAAAGAACCTGTGAAAACACATGTTTAAGATATGGAAGCTCCTGACTAGATAGAATCTAAGATCGAATGGTGTCATAAGACTGATCAAGGGCTTTAAGGAAATTGATGATAACCTAAAATTCCAAATTCTTGATATAGTTCTGAAGATCTTCCTGCGCAGACATAAGTACCTTCATCTCTTCATACAACCTCTTAAAGTCTAAGAAGAAATCCTTCAAGGGACAACCTTGCTGCTGAGAGTGATAAAAGCCTTTACACACTTCGTGAATCTGAGTAAAATTCCCTTTACCAAAGAACATAAATTCAAGATAACTTATAATTTCTTTCATAGTGTTATAGTGGCTGACAAATGACAAAATTTGTGGTTCAATAGAGGTTTAAATTCAGAAAAAGAGTTAAGCATCTGCTCTAGACCAAGTCAAACTTTTCTCATTATCGCCAGAAGGGGGTTTTGAGTTAAATGGGCTTGCTTTTCAATACCTAAAAGGTAAACCCTAACAGCTTTATTCCAATTATTTTAGTTTGTCCAGTTCAATTTCAAATTAGTAATCTTAGTAGACATAGGCATCATATCAGACATCTTAGATTCAACCATGGAAGAGTAACCAAATAATCACAATAAAAAAGACAGCAAGAGCACTCAAGAAATGAACTAGCAATCAGCAAAAACACCAAATAGTGAGCACAATTGCTAACCACACCAAAGTACCAAACTTTCACAAGTCAAAGGCAAATAATAGTTTCAGATTCAAGAAACACATACCGTGAACAAAATCGGTGAACAGTAAAAGTGAACAATGTAGTTGAACAACAATAACGTATAACACCGGAACACTATCGATGAACATTAACAGCAAATAGTACTGATGAACAGTAATGGCCACCTGATGAACAGTAATCGCTAAATAGTACACAACCCAAAAATAATTTTAGAGAGCCCTAGGCTCTAATACCATGTATTCTGAAAAAGAAAATAATATGAATTCCTTAAAAAATAATGTACAAGGTGTATGCCAATTTATATACATGAGATTGTATCTACTCTAATAAATATTAGGATTCATTTCCTTATTTACATTGATGCAATTCCAGATTATAATTCTAACAGAGGTGTTATCTGTTCTTAATCATGAAGTGAAGAAGGTATATGGTAATGGTGGAAAGAGAGGAAAGAAGGGTATCAGTTATGGTATGAAAATAAGAACGACGACAATTGTTGATGGTGAGATCGAGCCTAAGATTTTGATTCTACATATTCTCGTTCATGGTTATGCTCCCTGCGGAAAAGTGTATCGGCTTAATGTAAAGACGAATGATTAGAGAATGATAGTGGTGGCTTGCGGTGATAAAGATGAATGATTAGAGATGAATGATTAGAAAATAATTAGGCTTGTGGTGGTTGTGTTCTCTACTCGAAAGTGTATCAGCATGGTGGTGAAGAAAATGATTAGAGAATGATAGTGGTGGATTGTAGTGATGAAAGAGGAGATCAAAGGTGATGGTGATGATATAGGCGTTTTTCCTCTCACCTCCAATTTCCTTCTCTTCCTCCCTAAATCTCTCGACTGCTTCATTCTCTGTCTCAAGTCGAACTTAAATGGTGGATTGAGTGGTGGCGGAGCTCGTCAATGATGATAGAGATAGGGCGAATGTCTCCAGCAATAAAGAAGGTAGGTTGAACGTGAATGCAAGTGTGAAAGATCGAGGTTGAAGGTCTCAAGTTCACTAGTTTGTTCCCAGCATTCTCCCCTCTGGAATGAAGTCGCACATCATTGCTTTCTACTTCTCTCCTCTCTGTCTCTCTAATCTAGTCCTCAGCCTTGCTCTTTGCTTCTTTTATTGTCAAGAGCTTCTCCATTTAGGCCTAATTTTTCAAGAATCTATAATTTTGTGAGTTTTGTGAGGACTAAACTGGCATTTTTGAAATTCTTGGTTCTAATTTGTCATTTGTCATTTCTCAAATCGAAGCCCTAGACTATCATTTTCAATTTTAATCTAATTTTTCAAGAATCTATAATTAAGAATGATTAAACCAACATCAAATATTCTTAGAAAAAATCAATGATTAAAAGTAATTATAATTTTTATGACAATTTTGCCCTTTTTAGTCCTAATTTAATGTATTTACTGTTATATCAATTTATCTCAAGAAAAGAATTTTAAACTTAATAACTATGACAAAAACCCTAATTAAAGTATGAAAATATAATAAAAATAGGGATTTGTTAATTCCCCCATACTTAGCCTTTTACACTCCTGGGAAAAAATAAAACCAATGTTTTCAAAAATATGCCCAATGTTGTAATCATCAAGTAATTCAAGAATGCAATTACATAAAGATTGAATAACCAAAATTCCTAATCAATTAAAGCTTATGGAATTTTTAATGCAAAGAAAAAAAATTGAACACATAACAAAACTAAGAAAGATAGACATGATGGAGCTTTTAAGGGAATAAGTGTTTCTTGGAAAAGGTGGTTCATAGGGTTCTACATGGCATGGAAGTAGGTGGAAATGAGGGAAGATGAAATGGAGATGATGGAGTGGGAGATTCTTGATAGAATGCGTAGTATGAAGGAGTATGATCGAAGTGAGATTCAGGTGGTTGGAAGGTGGGGTCATGGTCAAAATAGGGGGTCAGTGGACAAGATGATTCACAATGTTGATGGAGATACTAAGGTGGTTGAGATTCAAAGGCTCCTCCTTGATAATTTATTTGTTCTTGGAGGGAATCCAATTCTTGTTGGAGCACATGAAGTTTTTGAGAATATGTGAGATTAAAAGGTGTTTTATATGTCTTTAAGTGCCATAAGATTTTTCCAAGAGCTTGAGGTTCCATCATTCCCAAAAAAAATGCATAGGAGGATTAGTATAGAACCTAAACTCATGATCTTCATTAAACCAAGCCACTCAAATTGTAATCAGTGAAATCCCAATAAATTAGAAGTCTTAAGAAGTCCTAAAGATGCAAATGAATCCTAAAAATTGAAAGAAATCAAAGAAGAAAACTCAAAAACTAACCTAATGAAAAATCTTGAAAATTTTAAAAAAATAAAGAAAAATTCAAAAAGTGGCCAAAATGATGGAATTTGGCTAAAATTCACTGCACCTAATAGCAAAGCTATCGATCTTGCTTAGAATGGCCTAAAACCTTAGGAAACCAAAGCTTGTAATTTTCTGGCCAAAATTTTTCAAAAAAAAAATTCCATCAAGCTTAAATATTGGCGTACCTAAATTTTAACCAAAGTCCAATCAATTTTAAGTGTATAAAATTTAGTTCCAACCACAAATCAAGTTTAAGCAAGAAAAATGCAATAATTTCAATGCAAAAACAAAGGAAAATCAAAATATTTCTTGGTATTTTTGCAAAATTTTCTACGAAAAGAGGAAAGATGTCATGAAATATGCTATGAACAAGTAAATGTAATCAATGATAAATGCAATACACAATTACCTAAATGCAATATTAAATGCAAAAACTATTCAAAATGCAAGCCTAGAGGCACAAGGTACCAATTAATCAAAGATTGACACTCAATTACTAGTGAACCAATTACTTGACTTCTTGACAACGACGCCACTTGAAGAAGCATGAAACTTTATGCCTTGATAACCTCTTCAAAATTTAACCAAGGATTGCAATAAATGGTGCAGTTTTGTATCGTCTCTTGAGGAGCCTTTTATTAATTACTTAGAAACTAAGTGCAATGATTGACATGAAATAATAAAAAAACAAAAATTTGATCTTTTAATTTGAAACTACAACTATAATGCAATGAAAATAATAAAAGTCCCAAATTATAATATTTTTGGTATTTTTGGATATAAAATGATAGGTGAAATGAAATGGATGAAGTCAATCTCTTGAAAATGGAATACAAAGACAATCATAGTTCATATATTGTTGATAATGGGAGTTCAATTTGCTAACTTAGTCAAAATTGCCCAAAAGACCCTTTAAGTTAGCTTGAGTTAGATTGATTAAACACTTCCACACCAGATAAGGTTTAGCTCCTCTAATCAAAATTCAATATAAAATACTAGCAATTGCAACCAAAGTTCCTCAAAATATCAAACCTCGAGTACAGTTGAGTCGAATGCATTAATCAAAGATTATTTCTAGACCTAGAAAATAATCACTTCTTAAAACACTATTAAAAACTACTTTGTATGCAATTTATGAAATCACTAAGTTTTCTAAAATACCAAATCCCATCAACCGATGAGTCTAGTACCCAAAAGAGAGGAACCCCTACTCTAGAGATGTTATTAAGCACTCTTAGTGTGTGATTTAAATTAATTAAAACTCTAAAATCAACATAATATCTAAACAATACCATGCAAGATAATAGATGATCAATGGAATTACACTTAAACATATATATAACCACATATATTGATGAGCACAAAGTTCAACATCAACTAATCTAATTCACAAATTAATTGAAACTAAGTATTTAACCAAGTAATAAAGGTCTAGCAACATAAATACTTATCCAAGACAAAAAATCATAATTAGAAAACTAAACAAATGGATTAAAACATTAAACTCCCATGTGTAGTACTTAGAACTCAAGCCCTTAGCTTCTATCTTTAAGAATTGAAGCTCTAGCCATGAACTATAATTTGCATAGCCCCACCAAACACATTCAAAGCCTTAACCATGGAAAAATGATTGAAGAATGAAGTGATTAATGGCATGGAAGAGTCACAGTAATGAAATAAAGTTGGATAGTTTTAGTGAAGGAGCTGGGTGAATAGGGTGTAGATTGCTTAAAGTTATAGCGAACAACGACGCCAATGACAATGATAGAGCAGAAGAATATGAGTTCTAGAGACCGAGTTATCTTCCTTTCTAATTTCCTCCGTCTCTCTATTCTCAAGTCGCTGTGTGATGTTTCTTGGTCTAGATCCTTCTCTGACGATAATCTTGCCAAATAATGATGGTGAACAGCAAAAGAGATGGTGGACGATGCCGTGCTTTTACCAGTACAAAAAAGGTCTTTTAGACCGGCCCATTTAGACCGGTTGTAGTGGATGTAGGTCTAAAAGAAATGCGCGGTGGCATTTTCGTTATTATAAATAAGTTGGGAAACCGGTTATTATAATAACCAATCTAAAAAAGATTATTTAGACCGGTTGTATTCTAACCGGTGTAAAAAAATTAGGGATTTTATTTTTTAGACCGGTTACTGAGAGAACCGGTCTAAAATATATTTTTTTAGACCGGTTATGAGGATAACCGGTCTAAAAAAAGATTTTTAAGACCGGTTGTAACAACCGGTCTTAAAAGTCCACTTTTAAGACCGGTTGCCTAATAACCGGTTTAAGACTGGTTGTTAGGCAACCGGTCTTAAAAACCTTTTTTTAGACCGGTTATCCTCTTAACTGGTCTAAAAAATGTTCCCAATTTACTTTCGCGCCGTGCCTCATCAGCTCACACTCCCGCCTCTTCCATTCTGAATCACCCAAGCAACTTTGTTCCCAATCTTTTCTCTCCTCAGCACGCGTCCCCGTCCCTTACCTTATCCCATTCTGAATCGAGTCCATCATCGCTCTTCGGCCGTTGTACTATCATACATTACTTCAGCTGCTCGTGGTTGTCGTCGTGGGTGCTGTCGTCCCTGCTTATTCACTGCATTTCTGGGACATCTTCATCTTCAATCTCTTTTTTGAGGTATGCTCCTCCTCTGTTCTGAGAAAACACCATTATGTTCCTCCTCTGTTCTATTGTTGAATGTGCATGCACATTAGGTGTTTGATAAAATGTTTGAAAGGAGAAATTAAAGACATTAGATGTAATAGCAAAGCAGCTTGCCCCAGTTAATTAATTAAGGAACTTCACATTTAGTCTTGGACTATTATTATATCTTATTCAAAAAAAAATTTGGAACTATTACAGCGTATGGCCCCAACTGTTGAAAAAGTTTGATATAAATTACAATAACAACAGCGTGAGCACTAGCTAGATAAAATATCAGACCCGTCCCCATTGCACGAATCTTCTAGGCCACTCACGTTATATATTAATTCTCTATTACTGAGGTTTCATATTGTGGGATGATCAAATTCTGAATTAAACAAAGATCATCAAACTTGACATTCAAACTAACCAACTTAATTATAATCAGTGGTTAATTAGATAAAGAGACTCTAGTGAGGAATATATAGTAAAACATTGTAAGCACCCAAATTTGTTTTCTTTTATAAAAATTGGTGGAACACTGAAGGTGAAGCTAGTAGCCATCAAAAGTAAGAGACAAGGGAGGTTGAGGTTTGAAAAGTGACTTAAGGAAAGGTATATGCCATTGGAATATTTGGGAGATTGTTAGTGCCTTTGTTGCCTATATATGCTTCCTTACTTCTCTTCAACTACAACTTCCTCGTCAGTTCTACATGTTTTCTACATGTTTTCATTCCTTTTTGTGTAGTTTTTCTTGTATGTATGTCTTCATTCATCCACTCATGTTTATTTCGATTATGTTACTTTCTTGTTTATTCATAAAAGTAACTGAATCCTTATGCTTTCGGTCTCTGCTCCCATTCGTGCTTTTCCTACGTACTAATCATTATCGTTTTGCGTACTATGTTTTTCTTATTTTTTCAAAATTGAACTCCCTTTCTGTTTGATTTGATTTTCGACAATATTTAAGTTTACCCTTCCATTAATGTTGTTTTCCCATAAATTATGAATGGAATGTTCCAATGAAGTCAGGACTGCCCTTGTTTTTTTCTTGAGACTGATGGTCCGTTTTGCATATTACATTATTATTGGTAATTAATTTAAATTAAGAGTAACATCAAGAAGATTTAATGATCAATACATCTTTTTCTTTTCTCCCCTTAAATTAAATTAGATTATGCTATTGGGGGAAAATATATCATATATATAGGTAATGATCCGGGTGCAATATTAATCATTATTGGTTTTTTGGCCATTCACATTCAATATGCATGAATGGGGTTGAGATCTAACTTCTTCAACCCTATTCATATAAATTTGTGGCCAAAATGTTTCTTATATTTCAAATAAGTAAAAAAGTCAACAGTCTTGTTTATGCTTGAAGAAAAAAGATAACCCATTCTCATCATACTCCTACCTTTTCCAGGGGAAAAAGTAGAAAACAAAACAAAGGTGTTGGAATATATAGATCGTAGTTGGATACAAGCTAAACAGACGAGTGTTGAATATGATGTTGGGGTGAGGGGTTTTTTAAACTTTGCAAAAAGAAATGTCGATGATGATAGTGGGATGTTTATTGCCCTTGTGTAAAATGTTTGAATGAGAAGCGATTACTGCTGCAGATATATATACACATTTAATTTGTGAAGGGTTTTGTAATACGTATGTAGTATGGGTATGGCATGGTGAACAATTAGAAATGCTAAGTGCATCTCAACAGGGGGAAGTGACTTGTGATGATAATGACACGGATATGGATGATCGGATAGAGGATATTATTCGTGATGTAGGAGAAGAGGCTTTTGAACAATCACATGCATATGGTAATATGTGCAGTGATGCTGAGAAGCCACTGTACCCAAGGTGTAAAAAATACCAATTTTTGAATACTGTATTGAAATTGGTAAGCTTGAAAGCACGGCATGGATGGAGTGACAGGAGTTTTTCAGAAATGCTTGAGGCCTTTAAAGATATGCTTCCTGATGATAATGGGTTGCCTTGTCGATACTATGATGCTAAGAAAATACTGTATCTACTAGGGATGAAGTATAAAAAGATCCATGCTTGCCCTAATGATTGCATATTGTATAGAAAAGATCATGAAGAGAAGGAGCAATGTCCGATATGTGAAACTTCGAGGTATAAATCAAAAAAGGGCCCTACAAAAGTCTTGTGGTATCTTCCAATTATTCCAAGGTTCAAGCGCTTGTTTGCTAATGAAATTGATGCCAAAAATTTGAGATGGCATGCAGATGAGCGGATTTCTGATGGAAAGCTTCGATATCCAACTGATTCTTCTCAATGGCAAAAAATCGATCAATTATTTCCTAGCTCTGGTGAAGAACCTAGGAATCTCAGTCTTGGGCTTAGCACAGATGGTATCAATCCTTATGGTAGCCTAAGTAGTATACATAGTTCATGGCCTGTTCTATTGGTAATTTACAACTTATCTCCTTTGTTATGTATGAAATGAAAGTACGTTATGTTGTCTACGTTGATTTCGGGACCAAAGCAAACCGAAAATGACATAGATGTTTAACTAGAACCCTTAATCGAAAACTTGAAAGAGTTGTGGGATAAAGGTGTCGATGTTTTTTATGCGAACAAGAAGGAGACTTTTAATATGCGAGCAATGATCTTTTGTACTATAAATGACTTCCTTGCATATGGGAACTTGTCAAGATATAGTGTTAAAGGCCACACAGCTTGTCCGATATGTGAAGAAGGCACATGCTACCATCAAATTAAACATGGAAGAAAGACAGTTTACCTTGGCCATAGGCGATTTCTAGGACGAAGTCACCCTTATCGTAGATTAAAAAAAGCTTTTTTCAGTGGCCAAGAGTTTGAAAATGCTCCAGAGGCATTGACTGGGGAGAAAATTTATGAAAAGGTGAAAAATATCAATACTATGTTTGGTAAGTCATCAAAGAGTAGAAATGAGAAAAATATATGGAAAACAAGGTCTGTCTTCTTTGATCTTCCATATTGGCGCAATCTTGACGTCAGACACTGTATTGATTTCATGCATGTGGAGAAGAACGTATGTGATAGTATTGTTGGGACACTGCTTAACATACAAGGAAGTTCTAAGGATGGCGTGAAGGCAAGATTAGACTTGCAAGAAATAGGAATACGAGAAGATTTACATCCAAGGCCATACGGTAATAGAACTTTTTGTCCTCCAGCTGCTCATACTTTGTCTAAGGTTGAGAAAAGAAGCTTTTGTGAGTGTTTACATGGCACTAAAGTTCCCTCAGGGTATTGTTCAAATTTTAAAAAGCTTGTATCGATGAAAAACTTGAAGTTAATAGGGCTAAAGTCTCATGATTGTCATGTCTTAATGCAACAACTACTCCCAGTAGCTATTCGAGGCATTGCCGAATATGATCTTTAACACATATTGACTAGACTTTGTTTCTTCTTCAATGCCATTTGTTGTAAAGTCATTGACATGGAAAGATTAGAGGAATTGGAAAATGAAGGATATATGATCTTATGCCAGCTTGAGAAGCTTTTTCTTCCTTCCTTTTTTGATATCATGGTACACTTGATTGTTCATCTAGTGAGGGAGATAAAGTTGTGTGGCCCTATCTATTTCTGGTGGATGTACCCAATTGAAAGAACTATGCAAATACTAAAAGGGTATGTCAAGAACCCCAACCGGCCTGAAGCATCTATTGTTCAAAAATATGTTTCTGAAGAAGCTATGGAATTTTATCAACATTATTTGTCAAATGTACGACATATTGGCCTTCCTAAACGTCATGATCAAGAAGGGGGTAGACGCGGGGCAACAGTAAAGAGCATAGATGCTGATGAATTGCAACAAGTCCACTTGTACATCTTGAACAATGTTGATGAAGTTCAATATTACATGAATGCCCATAAAGAAATTGTACAGAAACAAAATAGTCGAATGACTGAATAAAGGTTAATCAGGGAGCATAACAGAACTTTCGCACATTGGTTCAAACAAAAGGTTGAAGGAGAAGAATGTGTTTCTGATACAATAAATTGGTTAGCACGTGGTCCTGAAGTTGATGTCATAAGTTGGACTTCATTTGTGATCAATGGTTATACCTTTTACACGAAGTCCCTAGATGATAAGAGCACCGTCCAGAACAGTGGTGTTGTATTAGTGGCTGAATCTATGCACTTCTCTAGTTTGAAAGATAAGAACCCTACATTGGCTGCTATACCTTATTATGGGGTGATTAAAGAGATTTGGGTGGTTGACTATGTTAAAATTAGATTTCCCATTTTCAAATGCAAGTGGGTTGATGTCAATAATGATGTGAAGATTGATAGGATAGGATTTACATTAGTAGATCTGAATAGTAGAAGTTTTGGAGATGAACCTTTCATTATGGCAGATCAGATGCAACAAGTGTTCTATATCACTAATCAGGCAAATAAAATGTGGTTTGTAGCTCTCCAAGGAAAAAGGGTCATTGATATTGACGAGAAAAGTCACTCAAATTATGATCTTCTTGAGACTCCTTCTTTTTCTAAGGGTCTACCCGAATTGAACGAAGAAGATGAAGCAGATAATGCGCACAGCACAAGAAATGATCATCATGAGGGAATATGGGAGGATATCTCTTTATGATACTACTTTGACCTTAACTAACTAAAGTAATTATGATTATGATTTATATCCGAATAATATGTTTAGTTATTTTATCGATATAGTCTTCACATGTCATAGCTTAGGATTTATCTTTCTTTGTTGTCGTTACAGGCAAATGATGAATCCCCAGTGTCCTAGTGCAGAGGATCAACCACCTCCTACACCTCTGAGTCAGCCACCTAGTGCTCAGGAGAGTCAGCTACCTAGTGCTCAGCAGAGTCAGCCAGCTAGTGTTAACCAGGGCGAGCCTAGCAATGCTCCGAGCTAGGGTCATAGTGAGCGCAGTAGCCAGTCTGTACGGAGGGGTAGATGTGGCACATGGTTGACAGATGTTTCCTTCAGTCGGAGTGTAGGCCAAAAGATACCAATTGAGTTTGATACATATTGGAAACCAATCAGGCTTAATGCATAATGATATAAGAGTTTCGTCGGCTTCCTTGCACGTAAAAAACCAAGCATCTTGATAGAGGAGTGGAGAAATGTCGATGTAAAGGTGAAGCAGCATATTTGGGACACTATTCAGGTATACAATTCTCCTCTGTATGTAATTAATTATTATCAAATGTCACAAATTTGTCACTTACTCCTTCAATGCATGCATTTCAGCTCACCTACGACGTTCCTCAGAGTGAGATCTTGTACAACAAGATGATGATGTATTGTTATGAGCGTTGGAGCAAGTTTAAGAAAAAGCTGACCAACAATTACATTCATATTGAGGTGAAAGATGGTCAACCTCGTCCTAATCCGTGTGACCAGTATACATTTCTTGATCAAGCGACTTGGCAAGAATTTGTTAGGCTTTGGACTACTCCAGAATCTTTGGTTAGTTGACTTATTTTTTGTTTTATTTACTTAGCAATTATCTTAATTGATTATAACACTTTCCTTTTGTATCATTTCTTATTCGCAAGCAAAAAGCACAAGAGAGTGGTAGAAAGAATGATTGCCCTCATACAATGTCTCGTGGGGGTTATGCAAAGGCAGAAAGAAACTTATTGGCGACCAAACGGAAGAGATTGGAAGAAGCATCTTAATCTGATCCTTCTGTTCTTCTTTCTCCTCCATCTCTGATTCGTCGAGAAGAAAAATGACAATTTGCCCACCAAAAGAGGAGTGGGTCTTATACGAGTGAACAATCTCGTATAGTAGGTGAAAGAATTGTAAGTATATATCGTTACTGTTATTAATTACATAAGAAACGTACATCATTACTTATGTTTGTTATTTTGTATTATCTTACAGGAGGAACTTGGAAAAAAACAAGTTAAGGGCTCTTTTAAGTTGGAGGGCAGGAATGATATTCTAACAGTTGCTACTAGTAAACATGAGCATCCAGGGCGTGTTAGGGGAGTTGGAGGAAGGGTAGGGATACAGGATTACTTTGGAGCCCCCGTACGCCATTCCTCAAACATCGTGACTAGGGAGGAATTAGAGACTATGTTGGCCATTGCAAGAGTAGAAGCAAAGGTTGAGGCTGAAGCATCATTTAATGCACTATTAAAGACCCAATTGAGCAAGATGAAAGAGGAAATAATAGTGTTTATGAGCTCAAGACAAGAACCAGTACTCCCCAGCCACAATCGATTGATCCTAATAAGTAGAGCACTAAAGGTAGTTGTTGCAACATCGGGCAGTCATCAGAGGGTCCTAACCTAGAAATTACTGAGCTTTGTGATCTTTTTGTCAAGGATCCTCTGAGACGGTTTGTTGCATAGGGTAGTGTGTATAACCTGGGATCAATTATCCACCACCGACAAATGGAAGGTGATCAAGTCTAAGTGTCAGTTGATGAGGCAATTATTGCAGATGCACCTGTCCCTATCCCTTCTGATGAATTCAAGATCATTAGTGATGTCTTGGGCACGTTCATCTTGTGGCCAACGAACCTTGTTTCTGGTCGAGCCGAGGAAAGTCCGATCAAAGCCTCACCAAGTCCAGCTCCCTTCACTCAACAAGAAGTTTCACAGCCTCCATTGAATATCATGCAACAAGTGATTCTGATGGCATATGATACATCCTTCAAAACAAGAGAGTGGCCTACGAATTTAGTTATTGGACAGTCAGGGGTGACATGCTATCTTGAGAGGGATGATTTGATGTCCCTGGTAGCTCCTGGACAAAATCCTACGATTGGGATTGTCCAACTGTTCTTAATGTAAGTAGCTTCTGCAATTCAAAGTAAATATTTTAAAAGTTTCACCGTTTACCTTTTATTTATGTGCTTGCATTATTGTAGGTACATGCATCGTAGGTTGGTCTCCTCTGGCAAAAACGAAAAATTTGGATTCTTATGCCCCCATCACATCCAAGAGAAAGGGACCACTGCTGCTAGTAGACATAGATACTTATTAGAGAGGCTTAGTGAAACTGGAACTGAGTGTTTCTTGGCTCCATATGTGCATAGGTAAAAAACAAACTGATATTTTATAATTTCTATAATGTTTTATGTTTGCTTAATATTCTTCTTTTTTTTCAGTGATCATTGGCAGTTGCTTCTTCTATGCAAGAGTAGTTACACTGCCATCCTCTTATGTTCCCTCCACTTCAAACCAGGGAATGATTTGAAAAAGACCATGAATTCGTTAGTTTTCTTGCATTATTACCTTTTGTATGCAAATTTTATGGAATTTGTGTAAAACCAATAACCTTTGTCATTGTGATGATCATAGGGCTATGCGGACATTCCTACATAGTGCTTATGGTAAGCATGTTCGTGACTTAAAGGACCCTATATGGATCATGCCAAAGGTTAGTACATATGGATTTGTTTAAAGAATGTAATAAGACATGCCTTTATATTTGTTTTAATAATATCATGTTTTTTCTCAGAGCCGTAGGCAACCAAAGGGGTCCAACTTATGTGGTTTTAATGTTTTGAGACACATTTACAATATTATCACTCTAGGCACGACTGATTTTACTCAAGAGGTAAATTTATATTTCAGAACTTTTGTTTTACTTTATTGTTTTTAAGTTTCTAAGTCAATGTTTCGTCTGGTTTTGGTGTTACAGATGTTTGATCTTGTTGATCCCTTTCTTGAAGAAGATATTGATTTCATTCGCACATGTTGTGCTGAATTCATCTATGAGCTATTACAAAAATAGTGAGTTTTTGAATCCAATGTTACATTGTACATTATTGTTCTCATATGTATTGCTAACAACGTTACTTATTTCGTCAAAAAGGTAACTGGAGACTCAAAAAAAGATGCATTTTGATTATGATCTTGCTACGACCTAGTTTATGAATAATTTTAGAAGTTGTTGCTACTTGTTAGTAGGTAACTCTCACATTTAGTTGTCTCAAACAATTAGTTCTGGTAGCTTTGCATAAATCTTATGGTGATTAAACGAAAGCGATCAGTTGAAAGACAATTTAGTTGTTGCCATGGTTGATGGAAAGTATTTTGAAATATAATTTCTTAGTGTCATGTAGTGATAGGCTTGTAGATGTAAGCGCAAATTTCTCTAATCACGTTAATCATGCTGAGAGGCTTGATAGGTTATATTGGGAAATACCAAAGTACCCTGTTTTTTATCGGTTCGGATTCCCATTCCGGGCTTTTATTCATTTATGTTTAATAGCAATGTCAATTTTTGTTCTTTTGAAGGTTAAAAATTTAGGCACAGATTATGGTGCACGTTACTTCCACTCAAATTTCCTTTCTGTTTTTGGTTTTCTCACCAGAGGCTTCCTATTTGTTGTACAAAAATCTGGTGGGAAATGCTGACTGCATTGGTTGATTATATGGACAGTCTAGTTCCTCCAAGATATCAAAATTCTATGAAATATCATCTCGTCTCAGCTTTATTCTATTTGAAATTATGTCAGCAACACATTTGTTTCTTTGACGCTAAACCATTTGTATTGATAGACACATTTTTTATGGCAAGTTCATTTCTTTACTTGGTTCTTTTCCCAGAAACTTCATGTTTAGTGTAGGCAACCAAAGGGACACTAGGGACTAGGGAAGGTACAATCAACTTCAAAAGAAGAAGCTTTTGTTTTACTGCTGTCATTCGGTCATCCTTACTATCTAATTGCAAATGAATCATCAATGTATGACTGTACTGGCTTGTATGAACATTAATTTGTTGCTGCTATAGACTGCTACTTTTGAATTTTGAAATTGAAATTAGTGATTGTTTTGTACTGCTGTTAAAATTGGAGCATTCTGAGCGTGTATATATAATAAAAGGGACGTTTTTAAAAAAATGAAGCTTTAAGACCTGTTGTAGTCACAACCGGTCTTAAAAAGTACTTTAAGACCGGTTGTGCCCACAACCGGTCTTAAATGTGGATTTTAAGACAGGTTGTAAGCACAACCGGTCTCAAAAGTGGAACTTTTAAGACCGGTTATAACAACCGGTCTAAAAAATAACAGACTTTTTAGACCTGCTGTATCAAGACCTAATACAGAACCGGTCTAAAAAGTCATTTTTAACCGGTCTAAAAAGTTATTTTTCTACTAGTGCTTCCTTCTACATGGCTGTGTCTCTATCTTAATAGCTTGCTCCATGTCTGATAGTTAATGGTAGAAAGAATGTCACTACAGCTCTTGATCTAGGATGATAAAGTACACTAGCGGTTGTGAAGGTGGATGATGCTATAGCTGTTAGCGAACTAAGAAAAAGAAGAAGAAGGCAAAAGCAATAAAGATGGTAACCCCTAAAGTTCTCTATTACGGCCTCCAAATTTTCCTGCTTCAGCTTTATTCCTCCGTCCCAAATGTCATGGCTCCCCCTGGGCTTCTATATGTCTACAAGAAACAAGCTTCGAGTCCTCCGCCTAAACCCTTGGTTAAAACACAGGACTAAAATAAAAAGCTTGAAAGTTTTCTAGGAGGGACTGAACTTCAAGCTTGAAAACTTTTGTTGGTCTAACTATAGTTTTCAAAACTTTTATGCCCTTTCCTGTACATTTCTCTGAGTCTTTTCTTCATTTAGCTTGTAATTTCTAGAAATTCTAGGTTCTTTTCTGTAATTTTTCCCAAACAAATATGCAATTAAAATAAGGGTTAAAGGTCACTTTTGCCCCATAAGTATTTGCTTGGGGCCAATTTTTCCATGAAAGTTTTTTAGGGCCATTTTTGCCCCGGAAGTTCCAGTTTAGAATAATTTTGCCCTTGTGTTAGTTGACAGTTAGCCAAGGCAAATTTGCTCCAAATTTGAAATTTCTGAAGCAAAATTGCACCTTAACCCAATGACCGTTAGTCGGGCACATCGAACACCACGCAGCATGTTGTGCTCTTCCAGCCGTTGGACCCTACCTTTAACTGAGCCAGGGTGGGCAGGTTGTTAAACAGAAAAGAGAACTCTTCCTGAGGTCCCTACTGACATCTCCGAACTCACTAACGTTACTGTCAACTGTCATGTCTCTGGACATCTCCAGCGGCTGGAAGAGCATAGCACTTCGCGTAGTATTCAATGCGCCCAACTAACAGTTATTGGGTTAAGGTGCAATTTTGCCTTGGAAGTTTCAAATTTGGAGCAAATTTGCCCTAGCTAATTATCAACTATCGCAAGAGCAAAATTGTTCCAAATTTGAAACTTCCAGGGCAAAATTGGCCCTCAAAAAAATTCCAGAGCAAAATTAGCCCCAAGTGAATACTTCGAGAGCAAAAGTGACCTTTAACCCTTAATATAAATTCAAAATGTAATACTTTATAGGGTTAAGTAGCAATTTTGCCCGGGAAGTATAGGGTCAAGAGCTATTTTGACCTGGAAGTTTTTTGAGTCTCAATGTAGCCCCGGAAGTTATAAAATAGAGTAATGTTGCCCTCAGCTAACGTTGACAAAATGTTGATAGTTAAATTGACAACGTGTACTCAAAAAACAACACGGTATCAGTTTAGTTGGGATACAAATAGAGGAGTACTGTTGAGAGGAAGATTGAGAAATATCTGAGGTTAAGTTAGATAAAAAAATTTTATGGTAAAAGCAAAAGAGAAGAAAGCCATGGGGATTCCTAAATAGAAATAAGATCAGAACGTGAAGTTAGTGAGTTAGGGTTTGAAAAAGGTGATATCGACAAAGAAAGTAGATCACATGTGCTCATGAGAATCGTACGAGAGGGGAAACAAAGGTAGAGCAGAGATTCGTCTGGATTAAAGAGGTATAGAATATAAAATTGTTAGAGAATCTAAAATTGTTAGAGAAGTGTGTGTATTTGATGTATGTTATAACTCTTGACAGTAATTTCATGATATGGCCCTTGTTTTTTTTTGTGGGTGAAATTTTTTTCCCTAACTACTGTAGGGTTTGGGTAAGATGGGTTTGAAAAGCGGTAGGGGACCCTATAGTGGTCTCGTCGATGGTCCTGATTTTTCGGGGCAGTTGGGAAAAATTGTGGGTGGTGGAAACATTTTACTGTGAGGTTTACAATACAAAAAAGATGGTGTCAGAAACAAAAATGAATTTACAGTGTGATGCCATGGATGTGCCTATTTGTGACAAAGATGATGGTAGGGATGTGTCTTATTGGAGAGAGAAGAAATATTATCTGGATGTAATGAGAAAAAATATGTGACTTCTCGAAGAAGATAAAAGATGTTGCTGTGGAGTCTATAAATATTGATGCAAGAAGGGAAGTAGTAGAAGGTGTTGATGGGGATGCAATCGATATTGAAGCTTGGTATGAAGCAGCTGAGATTGTTGGTGTGGAAGGGCTTAATGTCCCAACTGGCAATAAAGTAGTTAGGGGTGTTGGTAGTGATGCAATTGAGGTGGATGTGGTGGAAACATTACATGACAATGGGGAGAATGATAATTTAAGTGCAAGTAAAGGTGATGAGGAAGAGGGTGACAAGTCTAATGAAGGTGATGAAGGTGAAAGTGGTAGTGATAATGATGATAAAGGTGATAAAAGTGAAAGTGGTGAAAGTGGTAGTGATAGTGATGCTGAAGAATATGTCATACGAGATGATGAAGTGTTAGTTGATGATGGTGAGGATAGGTCTGACTATAAGGATGAGGGTTCTAATGATGAAGTGGGTCAAATTCGGTGACATGGGCCTTTACCTGAAGTAATAGGGATATCAGAAAATATTGGGCCGAATGGGATACCCTTTTTCAAGTTGGAGTCGACCTTTAGTAATAAAAAGCAGTTACTTACAGCTCTGGATTAGTATGCAATAAAGGTAGGAGTTACTGTGCACCTAACAAAAAGTGAGCCATTCAAAGTGAGGGCTCGATGTGAGAAAGGTTGTCCTTTTGTCGTTTTTGCCTCAAAAGATAGATCCAACCTAGGGCTTGTTGTGAAGACCTTAAATCTAGAGCATAGTTACAGCAGGGTCTTCAAGAATCTGAGGGCTTCTATGAAGTGGCTGGCTTGGTACTTCAAGAATAAGGTGCAAAAGAGGGCACAATATAAGGTGGTCGACATGAAGAATGATTGTCGAGATCAGTTGATATTGCATGTTAGTATTTTTAAATGTAAAAGGATGAAGAAGATTATGGAAGAGATGGAAGGGAGTTATATGGATGAGTTCAAGAATCTAAAGGCATATTGTCATGAATTGAAGACTTCTAATCCCGAATCTGATATCTCTGTTGAAATTAGCAAGGAGGCGCTTGAAGGTGGAAGGAGAGTGTTCAGCTGCATGTATGTGTGCTTTAATGCTGCTAAGGTATGAAAAAACAATGCTTATTAATTGTGAAAAATAATGCTTATTACTTGTGGAAAATAGTGCTTATTACTTTTGTTTCCTTCCTAGATTGGCTGGAAGGCAGGGTGGAGTTGATGGAATATTTATGAAGGGAAATGCCAGAGGCATTATGATAACAGCCACTGGACTGGATTCAGATGATTCATTTTACCCAATAGCCTTTGCAATCACACAAAAGGAGAACACTCATAATTGAAAGTGGTTCTTCCAGTGGCTGATGACGTCGTTAGACTTGGACAATGGTGAGCATGTGACTGTTATGTCTGATATGCAGAAGGTTAGTTGTTTTAATTGAAATCTGTGTAGCTTTGTTTTTTGATATCATACAAGTTGATTGTTGTATAATACAAGTTATTTGGTTCATTATCTATTGATCCTTTAACCTAAGGATCCATCATGATTTTTGTATCATATTATTATGATTTTTGTATCATATATTCAAAAGTTAGGAATGTATAAAAGTTTTTTTGGTTATGTATACTTTATGTACCCACAGATTTCTGTACCAATACAAGTTGTTTTGGTGTTCTTGTTCTGATTTTTCATGTGTGTATACAAGTTGATTTTATACATGATTGAACCATATTTTTACATGATTTTTCATGATTAATTTGATATTTTAAGTGTATTTTATAGAGCATTATTGCATGATTAAGCATTAATTTTGGTTATGAACAATTTTTTTGAATTAATGGTAATTAGGGGCAAAATGATCAAAATTATTAATTATTTTTGTACAATTATTTTTGGACTTTTAATGCTACTTATGCTTAATTTTGCATTGTAGGTATTAAAGAAGGAAACTAACGGTGTTGAAGGTTCAAACTATTGGGCCAAGTGAAAAAAAAAGGAAAAGAAAAGGAACCACGAGCCCAAATAGAGAAAGAGGGACACATGCCTAACACGAAAGATGCAAAAGAAAAAAAATGCAAGCCCAAGGACCCAGGGAGCAAAAGTGCAGATCTAAGAAGCAGCAAAGGATATTATAACTTATCAACATTATCATTATCATAGTCTTTAGTGTGAGGAGAGAGAGTGTGTGACTTGGAATACGTGCTACTTTTCCGGTTTGACTTTGATGGACGAATCCGGTGAAAGGAATGTTCTGCCGATTAGGACGTTGGATTCTAATATAGCTTCTGGGCGTGGGAAGAAATCCAAGAAAGGAATCGGTGCGGACCTCTCAACGTCTGCTAATATGTCTGTTGTGAAAGATCTTAATGGGATCGCTGTGGAAATGAAGAAGGTTAGTTCGTCGGATAAGGCTGGCTCTGTCATCTCCTACAAGGATACTCTGTTAGGATTTAAGGGAACAGAGTACAATGGTATAGCTTATGGAAACTCATGTGTGGAGGAGGATTCGGATATTTCTGTTTTGGTGGATCAATCCTGGAATATCCCAGAGCCGTCAGAGGAATTAAAACAACTCATAGAGATATATCCTACTTTAAGCATGTCCCAGGAAGAATATAACCATTGGGTGAAGCCATGGAGCAATTCTCTAGTCATCACTGCTTTGGGTACAAGTTTAAACTTCCACAGGTTGAAAGAGCACTTATGCAGAATTTGGAAAATTCATTGTTTTGAGTTGATAGATCTTCCTAACAACTATTATATGGTAAGATTCAAAGACCCTGCGAACTGGGAAATCCACTACAGAAAAGTCTTATTTCAGGGACCTTGGACAGTTGCTCAGCACACTATTCTAGTGTAAAGGTGGTCTCCCTTCTTCGACCCCTTCAGTAATCCGCTCGGCAAGGTCGCTTCTTGGGTTAGAATTCCTCATGTTCCACTATTGTTTTTCAATAAAGAGTGTTTGTGGAGACTTGGTGATATGATAGGGAAGATTCTTAGAGTTGATATGAATTCGGTTGCTAGCTCAGAGGTGGATGAAGCGTCAGTTTGCAGAGGATCTGTGTTGAGTTGGACCTTCAGAAAAAACTCATTCCACGCATTATTTCTGCAGATACCCTCTTCAATATTGAATATGAGGGCCTTGATCTTATATGCTTTTCCTGCGGTAGATATGGGCACAGGAAAGATAAATGTCAGTGGAAAGCTTTACAAGCTGGAGGAAGCTCGGGGGATGATTCAGGCCGTGTTCAGTTAGAGACATTGAAGGTGGAATCAGAAAAAGCTCTTCCGGTAAAGGACGATCTGTTTGGGCCGTGGATGTTTGTCAGCAGACCAGGCAAAGTGTGAGTTCTGAGGAAGGAGGTTAGTAGTAGCAGTGTCGGCGCTAGAGGGCAGTCTAATCTGGCTGTAAACTGCACTGGTAACACGTCAGTTCAGTCGCATTTCGCTGCCCTTGCTGAGTTAGAGCATGATGTAGGTGAAGATTTCGAAAAGATTTTGAATCCTGAATGTAGGCGCGGTGTGGATGCTGGGATTCACGGGTTGCGTTCAGGTAAGGAAAGGATGTTGTCCCATGTAGTAGAGAAGTCCATTAAGAAAAACAAAGCTTCGCTGGGGGAGGGAAAGAATTGGGTTAAGGTCAAAGTAAAGGGTAATTCAAAGCCCACTTCTTTTAACCAAAAGAAAGAGGCCCATAGTTCTGTTTTTGGCTTGAGAAAAGAGAAGAACATGGAGAATTTAATAATGAGGAAGAATGGCTCGGGTGGGACCCATCGTGAACACCAAGTGGTTAAAGGGAATATCAATTCCAATGGGCCATTAGTAGTCAGCAAACCCGTGATGCTTTTTGATAAGGCAAAAGCATGTGGTGAGGGAGAAAAGAAGAAATTACGGGGCCCTTATCAGGAGGTCGGGCTTATTGACTCTGAAAGAGATAAAGAGCCAATCAACATGGCGTTGATTCCACCTAAGCACACGACGAATATTCAAAATCATCATGAGGTGGACTTGAAGACTCACTCAATGTCACAGCTGGTGGTAGAAGTGCTGGTGGAAAGCGATCCACCAGACGGGTGAGTTTCTGTACATTTTATTCCAAGAGTGCTTTTATTTATTTTATGATTTATCATCTTGGAATTGTCGGGGAGTGGGCGGTAAAGTGTTCCCAAGTATTTTTAAAGATATGGTTAAAAAATATGGTATTAATGTCATGGGTTTATTGGAACCGAGAGTCAGTGGTAGCAGGGCTGACAGAGTTGTGAGAAGTCTGGGTTTTTCAGATTGGTTGAGGGTTGAAGCTATTGGGTATGCCGGAGGTATATGGGTGTTATGGAATAGTGGGGATGTTCAAGTTGATTACATTTCTTCAAGCACTCAACTCCTTCACTGCAATGTTATCGATAAGGAAAGCCAGGAAACATCGTTGGTGACTTTTGTTTATGGGGATACCAGCGTCCTAAAGAGAAGAGAATTATGGTCATCTTTGCATACTATCAGTAGTAACGATCCCATCCCTTGGCTTATCCTGGGTGATTTTAATACTTTTCTTGATGTGAGTGATAAAGTAGGAGGAGCTCCTCCCGTTCCCAGGTCTATGCATGATTTTCATAATAGCATTGATGTTTGTAATCTAAATGTTGTTCCTGCTGTGGGAGACCGCTTTACTTAGGAGAAAAAAAGGGTAAAGGAGAGGTTGGACTTGGTCTTCAGCAATTTCGATTGGGAATTAAAAAACTCCCCAAGCTATAGCCCACCACAACCTAAGGTTCAAGTCTGATCACTGTGTGATTGTAGTTGCGGATAGGCCTCAGAGTTTAAACAGAAGCAGTGGGAAAAGATTTTAATATCAAGCGGCTTGGTGTATGGAAGAGGGCTTCAATGAGATTGTGCAATCTACTTGGGAAGGAAAGGATTGGTTGCATGGACGTCAGGGGTTTGTGACCGAGGTAACTAAGTGGAATGACAAAGTGGTAGGGAATATGGCAAAAAAGAAGAGAGAGATCATCCAAAGACTTGAAGGTATTGACCGGGCCAGGCATACAAATGGAAACCAAAATGGGCTTTTTAGATTGGAAAACCATCTTTGGGGTTTGTACCATAAATTTGCTTTACAATAAGAGCTTATTTGGTTCCAGAAGTCAAGGTGCAAGTGGTTAAGCGAGGGTAACAGAAACACTAGATTTTTCCATGTCTGTGCATCAGTTAGAAGGAAAAGGAAAAAATTTGAAGCTTTTCAGAATGAGGATGGCACATGGATTTCAGAGGAAGGGCTCCTGAGAAGCATGGCTACTGATTATTTTAAGAAACTATACACGGCTGAGAACTTATCAACGCCTTTCTCCCCTTGGCCAGCTAGCTTTCCAATATTGGGATCAGACCAGCTGGATAGTCTTCAACGTCAAGTTTCCCCTATTGAGATAAAAAATGCTGCTTTTGCAATGGGAGCATTCAAAGCTCCGGGACCAGATGGCCTTAACCCCCACTTCTTCTAAACTCAATGGAATTTGATTGGCAATAAGATATGCGATTTGGTGACCAGGATCTTTGAAAATCCAGAAGAGGCTCAAGCTATCAACCAGACCAACATAATCCTAATTCCCAAGGTTGATGTTCCTACATCCTTGAGGGATTTTAGGCCTATATCCTTATGTAATGTGAGTTTCAAAATTGTGAGTAAGGTGATCGCTAACAGGCTGAAAATTGTTATGAATTATCTTGCGGCTAAGAATCAGTGTAGTTTCATCTCTGATAGACAGGGTGTGGATAATGTGATCATGGCTCAAGAAGCAATTCATAGTATGAGAAATAAGAGAGGAAAAAAGGGTTTTGTGGCAACGAAGATTGATATGGAGAAGGCCTTCGATAAACTTGATTGGGGCTTTCTAGAATTTACTCTCCATAGCTTAGGATTAAGGGATGATTTTGTCAATCTGATCATGCAATGTGTCTCAACCACTACTATGAGCATTGTTTGGAATGGAGTGGCTTCAGGGAGTTTCAAACCTATAAGGGGGGTGAGACAGGGCGACTCGTTGAGCCCTTATCTATTTGTACTATGTATGGAGCTTTTAGGGTAACTAATCCACCGAGACGTACAGTTGGGGAATTGGAAACCCTTGAGTCTGTCCGCAGCTGGACCGCATATTTCTCACTTATTCTTTGTAGATGACCTAATTTTATTTGGTGAGGCCACATCTCAACAAATAGAGGTGATGAAGAATGTTATGGAACTATTTTGTAGGGTGTCTGGACACAAGATCAATTTGCAAAAATAAAAAATGCTTATATCTAGAAATGTCCATTTTAATAGGGCATATGAGATGAGCCAAAGGGTGGGGATTGGGTTGACAGCTGCCTTGGGAAAATACCTAAGGGTCCCGCTCCTCCATAAGAGGATGATTAAGGTAACTTTTGCTCCTTTAATCCACAAGGTCAGATCGAAGTTGGCAAACTGGAAAGGGAGATATCTGAGTATGGCAAGGAGAGCAGTCCTTATCAAATCAGTGCTATCAGCTATACCGTAGTACCAGATGCAATCAACTCTGATTCCTAAGGGGGTTCTATCAATCATTGAGAAATTGAGCAGAGATTTCTTTTGGAACCAGCAGGATGATTCCAAGAAACTCCATCTGATAGCTTGGGATGTTTTGAAGAAAGCAAAGACAGAGGGTGGTTTGGGGATTAAAGATCTACAATGCCAAAATAAAGCCTTTCTCATGAAGTTATGCTGGGGTATGATCAAGAAGCCTGAGGCCCTATGGGTAAAGTGCCTTTGTCTGAAATACTCTTGCGGGATTTCTATGATTCCTCAAGTGCGAAGAAGACGTAATCAATCAGCTGTGTGGAATGGAATAGTTGCAGTTTGGGATGGATTCGTTCAGGGGCTTGGTAGACTATTAAAAAGTGGGAGATCCACTCAGGCTTGGTTAGACTATTGGACTCCGCTGGATAGACCACTGATTGATTATATTGTGAATAATAAAGAATTGGTAGACATGGATGCCAGTGTCAGTTCATTCGTAACTCAGGAAGGTGAATGGGACAAAACAAGATGGGAGTTTTTCCTCCCTAATTGGGTTGTGGCGAAGATTATGTTGGTCTTTCCTCCTACAGGTACAGAGGAGGATATTGTATGCTGGAGATCGGCTTCAGACGGCAACTTCAATGTGAAGTCGACATATGACAGAATACATCATAGCCCTGACCCCACATGTCAAACTCACTGGCGATATTTATAGCAAGGAAAAAGTCCTGAAAGAGTCAAATTTTTCATGTGGCAAGTATTCCATGAAAGGCTTCCTACGAATCAAGTGAGAACTAAGCATAATTCAAACGCCCTAAACACTTGTCCCTTTGAGTGTGAGAGTGAAGAGAGCATCCTCTACCTATTGAGAGACTGTGAGCAAGCCAAGAGAGTATGGTTTTCTATAACTAACCACATATATTTGATGACTCCCCATTTTTAATAGAATTTGAGATATATTTTGATATGTTTTGGGAGTCATTAATGCTAAAATAAAGGGATTTATTGGAGATTTTGATAAGATATCAATTTGGTGCATAATTTGGGGATTTTATTTTAAATATTATAATTTTAATCTAAAATAAAAATAAATTAACATAGGATGATAATAATAATAATTCACTGTTTTGAAATAGAAAAAGAAGAAGAAGAAGTTGTTTTTATTTTAGTGTCTTATATTTTATTTTTATTTTCTTTTCCTGATTGTATAATAGGTGAGGTGACGTGAGTTTTACTTGTTGGATGAGAAATTGGGAAGCAATTGCCTAATCAAAGTCCAAAGAGCGCAAGTTTGACGGTGGCTGCAATACGTGGGCCATGGGAGGTTGGACCAATTTTGTGAATACCCATTTGAAGACTCCTTTGGGCTGCTACATGGGATGACGCCATTTGGGCTTTAGAGGGCATGAAGAATTTGGACGGAAACCTAATTGAAAGAGGAGGCAGCCGCACAGAAAAAAAAAGGGCATCATCATCTTCACCATCGTGAGAGCGTCTTCTTCATCGGCTGGGAGAGAATCAGAAAAAAACAGAGAGAGCAAGGCAGAGAGAGGGAGAGGAAGCATCGGGCACCTCTGGTTCATCATCATCTGCATAGGGAGGACGAGAGGACTTGTGGAGGTGATTGAATCAAGGACCAGGGGTGCTGTCGTGACTGGTTCTTCTGCACCAATACCGTCCAAACCAGAGAAGAATCAGAGGAGCCAAGCACGTGTCTGCTGCTTTGTTCTTTAAGGAGGCACTGTCATTGCTGCTGCTGCTTCTTCTAGCAAGCTTGACGGATCTGTCCGGCGAGAATCAGAGAGGACGAGCTACAAGAGGCATCCACCAGTCATTGTGCAAGCACCATTCATCACTTCTCCGGAGCTTCATTAGTGAGGAGCCGTCACCTTCTTCACCCCCTGATCCAGAACGCAAGAGCAAGGAAGAAGGGAGGATGTGGTCAGCGATCTGAATTAGAGGAGGGAAGATTCAGAGCAACACTGTTCAATGCTTTTCTTGGGGGCTGTTTGTTTTATCTTTACTCATTTCCCTTTGATTTCCTTTATGACTTTGAGCTCTGAATTATTGTTGCTGGTGTTGAGATGATGTTGGTGTTAATTATGAGTAGCTAAATATTTTGCCTTAGGATTATTTCAAACCATTGCAAGGATTGATACTTATTATTATTCTCTTTAGTTGTTAATGGTAATTATGTGTTAATTTTATCTTATCCCTAATGCTTCTATGTGACTGGCCATTACTTAGATTGTTTTGTTCAATTAAATTAAGCTTGAGAGAGTTAATTTAATTGTAGAACTTAGGTAAAATTATGTTAGACTTGAAGTTTATGATTAAATTGATGGTTTGTTAGTAACATAGAGATATAGTTACTAACCTAGCATTGTCAAATTAAGGTTGTTGCTTAATGATTATTTTCTCTTAACTGTAGCAAGAGATTGTGCATGTTAATTAAGGATATAAATTTGGTTTTGACTTGAGAAAGCTTAATCAAATACTTTTAAACCTTAGACTAACATGTAATGTCATTTAATTTCTATTGGAATGGTAATTACTTAAGTCTCATGAATTGCAATGGCTAGAAATAATCCTATGCTCCTCTTGTTTTGAAGTAGAGTTTTAATTTAGTTTTAGTCAAATTGCTTTCCTTTTCTTGAATTCAAATAATCTTTAGGATATAAACTCTCTAAATGGTTTTACTCAACCTAATTGATAGCATAATCATGACAATTAATCCATTTTTGCCTTAGTCCTCGTGGGAACGATATTTACTTATCACTTTATTACTTGGCGCGACCCGTGCACTTGCGGTTGTGAACAATATTATCCTATGTTTTTTCTGGCAATTTGCAGGAATGGCTCAAATGGAACATGTAAATGGGTGTTCAGTACCATATGCTGGCTCTTGTAGAAGAATCGATGCAGATGGGCGATGGAAGGGAAAGCTGATAATCCAAAACACATAGTTCATAAATGTTCGTATCATCTCTTCAAAGATGTGGAAAATGGGAGCTTTCACCATCAGTTATTCATAGCACCAGAAAGAGGGTTTGACCACTGGCAACCTCCAGATCCAGGTTATGTACGAGTAGATGTAGATGGTTCCAGAGATAGCAGAGGGCTTGCAGCATGTGGCGGGGTTATTAGGGATCATCAGGGCATCTGGTTGTGTGGATTTCAGCAGAAGCTAGGGTATAACAACTCGGTTGCTGCGGAAATTCACGCAATCCACAGCGGACTACACTTATACAAGCAGTTGGGGTTCACACAGATCAGGCTATTTTTCAGATTCCTTACAGGCTATTCAATTACTATTTATAGACGGTGGAACAGATCACCCATTGTTCGACGTTATCTCAGCTACTAGGTCCTTAATTTACAGGGATTGGGACTTGGTAATTGCTCATACTCATAGAGAGAACATCTGGTGCGCTGACTATCTAGTGAGGAATGCTCAGTTGAGTAATCAGGAGTTTTTGGCGATGGACACAGCACCTGTAGAATACAATGACCTTTTCGAGATGGAATGTGGTGGCATACCACAAGACTACTTTGTGATGCAAGATTCCTAGCACTCTCTTTATTTTCAAGCTTTGCTTGCCTTTGTACTAAAAAAAAAGGATACTATAACTTGGACGCAGCTTGATGGATATGGCCTGGTGAAATGGAGAACAGAAAAAAAAAATAAAAAGAAGGACACATCCCAATTAAAGCAACAGAAACGGATATAATATTTGAAAAATGGAGGATCCGATTGGGCCGGTGGATATGGCATCTGGACATGGTGAAGACCGAAGAAATGGGAAATAAAATAGAGCTAAGACGCGAGTGAAGGGGAGGGCGCCACAACAGACCAGTGACCATCTTCTACACCTTGCATCACCATCATCGTCGGTGGTGGCTTCCACCTCCACCACCAAAGCCGCTGGCGACATTCACAACATCACCACCGTGAACGGAGCCGAGAATGGAAGACACAGAAGCAGCGGCGAAGCAAAGAAAAAGGGCGAACCAGAGATCTTGAGAGAGTAGGAGATAGTTTGAGAGGAGAGGGAAAGAGACAGATGAACTACCATCGTCTAAGACTTCCTGCTGTCAACGGAATCACAGCTCACCACCGATAGCTCCGGTTTCACTTCCGACCACAGCCACCTTCATTCTTCCTCTATTCTCGTCAAACTACCATAACCCCCGCCGTCAAGCTTCTCTGCTCTGCATCATATCATCTCCAACCTTCTTCTGTTCTCAGTCCGTAGCCTCCCATATCCAGCATCATCACCACAGCCTCCCAAGTTGCTCACCACGTCCATCTCTTCCAAACCAAAGCACCATCGTGAACCACCATTGATTCATATTTGTCATTTCTTTGTCTCATGCAGTGCTATTATTTTGAAGAAGTTTCGGCAGAGTTTAGTAGAATGAGAAGCTAATTTTTCAAAGAGTTTTCGTTGTAGAGGAAGTGGCTAGAGCTTCACAAGGGGAGTTTATTATTTTCCATTTGCTCAATTTATACATTATGTCTTTGTGGATTAATTTTGCATTGGGATATGTATGTCTTGAGACTTAGATGAGTGATTATTTGTCTATGTTGGTTAATATCTTGTGTTGAGTTTGGTATTGGTGCATTTTAATTTTATTGAACTTATTTTCCTATTGGATTAAAGAAGTTGTACATTCTATGTGATATCTAGATCGTGTGATGGATTTAATTTAATTTGAATGTCGCGATTGTGCTTTCAATTAAGAGGAACCAAGTGCATTAATTCATTTTCAATACACATCAAGTGGGTTTTTAACAATTTGCTTAAGAGGTGACTATGAATGCGATTGTAGGACTAGTCATTTATTAAGTAGATTGGACCTAATGCGATTGCTTAGAGTTTTTAATTTGACTTGATGCAAAAGTAACTCCTAAATTAATTTAAGGAGCTAGGAAAGCCACCAAATTTGTCACCAAGATTCATTTCACCATTCATATTTTCAATTCCAAATTCCTTTCCATTCACACCTTCATCATTTTTATAGAAAAGATAAAAAAAATAGTAGTTTAGGGATTTTAATTTACTTTTGCATTAATCCTTTAGTTTATTAATTTGAAAAATCCAAAACAAATTTCCCCTTGTTTTTATTGCATTCGCATGGCATATAGATTACTTAGGTAGCTTAATAAAAGGCTCCTCGAGTGAGACGACCCGAGTGTTGCATTGTACTACAATTTTTGGATTAAAAATATTTTGCATTTGACCCCAAGACGTAAAGACAAGTTGCTTTTTCATGAAGGTTCTAATGTTACATTTGTTGCTAGGGTTTGATTAACGCTGTGTCTGATGTTTTACCACTGGCTGAGCATCGATTATGCGCGAGACATATCTACGCCAATATGAGCAAGGCGTGGAGGGGCAAAGATGTTAAGAAGAAGTTTCTTACATGTGCATGGAACACCTGTACTGAACAATTCAAAGACAACTTGACTACAATTGGGGATTTCAATAAAGAAGCAGGAAAGTCAGTGGTCACATATCCTGTGCAGTGCTAGGTAAGGGCATATTTTAGATGTAAATGTCTTTCTTGGATAGTGGACAACAACCTTAGTGAAAGTTTTAATGCGTGGATTTATGACTATAGGTTTTTACTTATTATACGGATGATAAGTGCAATTAGGATAAAAATGATGAGTAAGTGGGCAGAGAGTGAAATGAATGTGCAAAGGTAGAGAGGTAACTATAGTCCCAAGTGTTATAGTTTATATGAGACAAATAAGGAGCTGTCAATAAGGTGTATGGTGTTTTTTAATGGTGATGATGCTTATGAGGTCTGTGAAGGGGAGGATAGGCATAATGTGTTCATAACTAGAAAGCAATACACTTGTACAACATGGGATCTTACTGGTATCCCATGCCAGCATGCTATGATGTGCTTTATTTCATGCTCAAATTGACCCTGTTACTCAAATTTCAAGATTCTTTCACAAAGACACATACCTATCTAGTTATAGAACTAAGTTCTAACCTGTTAGAGGTAAGAGTTTCTGGCAAGTTGACAAGTTTCACCCTATGGAACCACCCCCATTGTGCATCCATCTTGGTAGACCCCCCAAAAAGAGGAAGAGGACAAATGAGTCTCAGAGAAGAAAGAAAATATCAAGTGGTCAGCAACAACAAATAGGCCCCAATGTTGACACAAATACTGATCTGCCTCCGCCTCCAACAAAGAAGATGTCCAAAAGAGGGTTTGCTGGAAAGTGCAGCATTTGTCACCAAGAAGGCCATAATAGAGCCACATAAAAAGATGTATGTATTAGGTTACTTTATTTGTTAACTTTAATTAGTTCTTTTTTTTACTAAATCTATTGTTTTGTTTTAGCGCCCTAAATCAAGCACAATAAAAAACGAAAAAGCAAATCACCAATCAAACTGATGAATCCAATATTAGTACCCAACAAACTCAAGACCACGTGGTGGACGGGCTTTCTATAAGCCTCGAGTTGAAAGTGGCAAGGGTGTTCGAATTGATGAGGATACTGGACAAACTATGTACAATGAATGCAACTTCTCAAATTGATTTTATTTCTGTAGTAATTCAATTCAACCCTTCATTTTTTTAATTTCATTCTCTTTTTGTAGCCTAGTATGGATTCTTCTTATACAAGACGAGACGGCGCAAGAGTACATGGAGCAACATGAAGACCCTAAAACAAGATTCCCAATCCCAAATGAGACCAAACGAGGCAAATTAGGAGCATGACTTCATCTTCACAAAGCTTGGGAACTCAACAAGTCTTGTATCAAGGTGATAGATCAATTGTCTCCATGCTTTCCAAACTGCCATTCAATCCGCCAGGCCTCTTGTAGTGAGGGCAACAAGCTATAACGACCTCACGCCTTCTTGCACACAAGTAATCCATGATTCCAACTATTAGAACTAGGAAGAAAGCCCCTGCAAGAAGAGGAAGATGAAGGGGAAGGGGATAATTCCGTACTTGTGGTTTCTTTTTTATCACTGCCACTTGATGTTAGCATGTTTTGATTTATGCTGTCCCAAGTGACTCTTGGATAAATTATGATGTACCTATTGTCACTTTAGGATTAACTATTTTGTTTGAAACACATCATCAACACTGCCACTTGATCCTGGATTTTTTTTTGGATGATGACAAGTAGAATTGATATACTATACTATTTCAAAATATGTCTACTATGCTATATTAGTAGTCAGAAGTCACAAAACACCCTTTGAAGTTGCTATTTGTAACATCTAATTATGCATGTAAGCTGCAGAGGAGAGGAGTAATTATTGATCTTAACTGGTGTCATTTTTTATGTCTCTTTTTAAGGTGTCATTATTGATCTTGCACACCCATGCACAATATCGCTACAACATTTTGGTGCTATTTGTACATCTACATAATAACTGAACTTAGAAACTAACCAAATAAAAGCACAATATCACAAACTAACGAAACAAAAGTAGAGCAAGTTTGAGAGTCTCAAATGTTTTTCAGGGACTATCTTTCCCATAATGGCAGTGTTCATCTTTTTCTAAGAATTAACAAAGAGCTTACCAACTAACCAAAAAAAAGAAAAATATCACAAACTAAGAACCAGGACATTGGTTCCTATATAAACAAGCGAATTTTCAAGATAACTTGTTAAACATCATGATCTAGCAAACCACGTTTGAACATCACTCATATTCCACTAACATGGTGGATTACATCAAAGTTTTCAAAACAAAAGATTTTCCCCTTCATAGCACTCACATTGGACATTGGATTTGAAACCCAAATCCTCCATTTAACACAGAAATAAAATTACAAATAAAACCCAAGTCATTAATAATGCAGACAAAGCTAGCTTCAGTCTCCTTTCATTCCTCCTCATGTTAGCATAAATGGTTGCAATGTCATCTTCAATATATACTACAACTCCTTCCTCATCCCTTCTCCTCAGCCTCACATTGCCATCATTAACCTTATCCACATGATGAAGGAGCTTGTTTATCACCTCTCTAGCCCTCTCTCCGATTTCATCGTCATACCATTGGAAAAAACCACACCCGCAACCCTGTATATTCAAATCACAAAAATCAACGGCTTCCAAACAAATACAAAGCCCCCTTAATGGCATAACAACAATGTAAACAATGTTTCCTTGAACATTAAATTTAACAAAAAATTTACACTTACATGTTTATAATTTCTGCATCCAAAGAATCTCCTACTGGGTTTTGGTTGGTCCACGACGTACAAAGTGACGAAAACAGCCCACAATGACACATCCTCGACGGAACATCTTTTTCACCCTCTCTATGAATACGTTGATACATCGTCACCCTCCTCCTCCTTGATGTTGTCGTTGATGCCATCAACTCCCCCATTCCTCTTCTCTAATTAAGCCCTAGGCGGTGTGCCTTTTCAAATCGTGTTGTTGGGAATATAGACACCCATGGCTAATCACTCTAACCTAACAGGGTCACACCACATTGAAGACAAATTTGAACTCCAACGTGGCTCTCCCGCATGACATTCGACGTGTCAAGTTATCCAATGTGGCCTATGTTCGTTGGACTCAACATTAGCTGAGGGCAACATTGCTCCGTTTTATAACTTCCGGTGCTACATTGAGACAAAAACAAACTTTCAAGGTAAAATAGCTCCTCACCCTATACTTCCTGGACAAAATTGCTACTTAACCCTACTTAATATTCTAAAAATTAATCAATTAAGGTAAATCGTAAAACATATGACATTTTCCCCCTTTTTCAACTTTAATTTCATATAAACACATTTCATCATAATTAACCACAAAAGAAACATTTTAAGCTCAATTATTATGACAAAATCCTAAATAAAATATGAAAATATATAATAAAAATAAGAATTTGTCAGCAAACACCCCCTCCCTCTGGATTTAGCATATTACCTTAATGCCACGTATCATTAATTACATTTTTTGTGTTAATCATTAACTTAACAGTAATATTGTTATGCTAATGATCGAGTAATTTCATATTATTGTAAAGTAGTGCTGTGGACTCACAATCACACTGGGTTCAGCAATCTTTTCAAGCATGTGATTGTGTCTGGCAATAATTGTGTTCCATCGCCTTATTTTTTAAAAAAAACACACATAAATACTATTTCAACTTTGAAATTTTAAATTATATTCGGTTGATAATAAGAGTAATGAGATTGACAAAAATATTAATGGGATTGACAGCTCAAGTTTTTAAAAAATTACTGATTTGAAATTTTAAAATTCAAGCGGTATTTAAGTGGAATTCTTCCTTTTTTTCACGTTGAATTGTCAATGGTAAATGAAATAGAAAAAAAAGGAGAAATTGCAACTAGGATTTTATAATTAAATTAATTAAACTAAAAAATCTTGAATTTCTGAAATTATTCTTAGAAAATTCAGTCTTTTTAATTAAAAAAAATGTGTGCATGATCATAATGGCCCTTGAAATTAACTGTTCAACATGAAAGCCATACTTATAATTTTTTTTGTGCAACCTAGCAATATAAAATTGACTAATAAATTTAAAAGCGGCCCGTTAATAAATTTATTTTGTGTGACCTGTAAATTGTCTTTTAAAAAACCTTGATAATATGATACTAGCTAGTATGGGTTCTTAATATCTTAATATAATAGTTAGTTGGATGTTGAATTTGATTCTAAATATAAGATATAAGTTTGTTTTATCTCCCATATTTATAATTTCAATTAGTTGTTTGAGGGCACAATATAATTATCATCATTTCATGGCGGTAATGCAGTTTGCGGGAGCAATCATATGAGTCATTGTCTCGAGTCGTGTCCTTTTTTATATGATTGTGGTGTACGTCATCGTTTGAGTCATGTATATGAAACAACTTGCATGGCACATTAGTCACCCGACCATATCCGTTGCATACAATAAATTATAGAGAACCCGACAAAACGTGAACTCTTTAGGATACATCATAACAAGGGCCCGTGAGTGTTTTGGCTCCCGTGAGGGAGTGAAAAAATAAAAAGTAAAATAATATCAATATTCCTTTAAAGGAAAATCCCTAAAATTTGCTATAAAAATGTTGAGATTTTAAAATGTTGTGAAAAGACATCACTATCCCTCACTTTAATCGGAGCTCCATCAATCTTGCGGACAGCCAAAGCTCCAGGTTGGCGACCCCTTGCTGCTCGCGAACAAAATCCCCACAATTGAATATTTACTATATTTATTTTGGTATTTATTATTGTGGTCTCACTATTTACTTCATTTAATTCTCTATTTAATGCTCCTTTTTCAAAAATAGTTAGCAATAGAAGCATTCTCCATGAATTTATTCATTCAAGTAGTAAGTAGGAAAATTCTAGTAATAAATAGTGAAGTAAATGTAGTAAATAGTCATCAACGTAGGCCTTCTCCATGAATTTATTCAAGTGTAGGAGTTCTTAATGTATTTTTTGAATTTTTAAAACAAGAGAAGTAAATATCGAAAAGAAAGTAATAAATAGCGAAATAAATGTAGTAAATATTCATGTGCCGGGTGTTTAGGGGGCATTTGAAAAAATAAAAGTGAGGGAAGTGATGCCTTTTCCACAACATTTAAAATTCCATAGACTAATTTGAAATTAGTAAAATTCAATACACTAATTTATCTTTAAAAATTTTGAAAGTTTTTTTTTTAAATTTTCACTCTTTAAATGATATTAATATTTATTATTTACTCTGTAATATAACTTTCAGTTAATATAAATTTAATTCTAAATTGAATTAAGATGGCCTTTTGGTTGTTTCTGGAGTTATATGTTAGTGTATAGTAACTTTTCCAAAAATCAATTTTATGCTTTACGAAATAAAATTTTATGTCACATATATATAGTAACGTAAAATAAGTTAGTGTACGTAACTTTTCCAAAAATCAATTAACGCAAAATAATTTAAAATAAGTTAAACTAATCTCACACCCATTTGTTTCGATATCACTATATTTCTAATGAAAGACATGGTCGGGGGAATATAACAGAGACCTATATCAGCCCTACAACACTTAATAATAGAGACCTATGTGTGTAGCCTGGATTTTTCATTAGAGTTCACCCTTACGAGCAATAATTATCTCGACTTTTCACCTAGTAATTCATTCTTTGAGAATAAGTATTAATCTAATTCCAATTCCTACAACAACCAAATCTTTAAACTTTCCACCGCTAAATCTTTGTTGGGACCGTCTTTCGTGTGGAAAGGGAATCGTTTCATAATCACCCGTGCTCGCAAACCCTTGTCGTTTAGCGATTGCTTGTTTTAGATTAAAAAGACGGGTTAACAGTATTACTGCCTTTACAATTTGATCACATTTTAATTTTAATCCCTGTAATTTTTAAGTCAGATTTTTATATTTATAACTTTTATAGTTTTATAAGGATTTAATTTGAGTTTAATGGCATTAATTTTCAGTCACCGTTAAGCATAGGAACCTATATTTTTTTAACAAGTTTTAGTTTTGATCCCTAGACATTTAATCATTATGTTTCTGTGTATATTACTATCACGATTGACACTTTAATGCACAAAAAAAGATATAGCTTGTTTGTTATGTAGCTCTAAGAAGTAAAGGGTTGGAATGAAGATCATTATAATTGTAGAATTATTATCAATAAGCGTTTACCATGATTTAACATTGAACTTAAATGATTTCTTTCATCTAACGAATTAATTAACCATATAAAGTGGGAAATGAGAGGGACGAAATCAACCATATAGCTCACCTTCGTTGAACTTTCAAATTAATATGAACGCCTTAATCTAACGAATTGATTGTTCGATGTATCAAAATCAGAAACTTGCCAGTTAAGTTAGAATATTCTTCTATTTAGATAACAAATGAGAGGTAGGAATGAAGATACAGAGAGCGTAGCTCACCATTGTTGAACTTTCGACTTAAGAATATCGTCTTAAGCTCTAACGATTATTGATTTGTGCGATTTATATCAGCATCAGAAACTGACTCTTTTTGTCTGTTAAGTTAAAATTCCTGCAGGTTTCGCTATTACGTGAAAGTAGTATATAGAGTTAATTAATAGATAACAAGTGAGGGGTACGCCATAGTTGAACTTTCAACTCAAACGATTGTCTTAATTTTGATTTGTTCCTTGTATCAAAATCAGAAATGGACTCTTTATGCCAACTAGAATACTTAGCTTTCAAGTTCCTCCACTCCTTGTAACATAGAGACAAGGAAACCTTTGGATGAAAAGTATGAGAGGTGGGGATGAAAATATGAAAAACCTCTCCGATCCCACTTTATAATGTTTTAAGAAAAAGTTTCATGTATTATATTTTATGAGGTCCTTCCAATCCAAAGGGCGATAAAATAGAATTTCATGAGAATTTCTCACAATCCAAAGTGCGATAGAAATAGATTGCAAGATAAAAGTTGCTTTATTCATGAAAAATTCTGAGAGAAGAATTTGTCTTAGAATATCCGAGAGAAAATAATTTTTTCTATTGAAAATTATTGAACAAAAAATATTTGTATTTTGTTTTCCATTTTTTTTATGAATTTTCCCTCAAAGAATTGCACAAGAAATTCTTTGAGGGAAAAATTTTTTTCATGAAATTTTTTGTGAGGAAATTTTGAATATATTTTTTAAAAAATAATTTTTAGTACCCCACATGCCAGCTATGTGAGAAAGTTGAAAAGTCATTTAAAATTTCAAATAATAATGATACATCTAAGCTAGTATTTTCACTATAAAATATAAATAATATGCAGACTTATCATTTACATGATAATTAGATATTTAAATGCAAGATTTATCATGTAGAGTAAAAGTACTATAATTATTTGAAATCTTAAATGATTTTAGGAGATAACACGAAATATAGTGAGATAAAATAGAACGAGGTCTTACATTATTTTCAAAAGGCAGTATTTTCAAAAATGCTTATTACAAATATGTAGACTTAAATGTAAAATGTCACTCTATTTTATCTCCTAAATTTATAATTTTTTAAAAACTATCCTTCTTGCACATATAATTAAAAAGGTTTCTGGGTAGTTTTAATACCAAAAAGTAATACATATGCCTTACTCTATTTCATAGTACTCCTCCTGTCCCTAATATAGAACCTCTTTAGAGAATTGATTTTTATCCTAAATGTAATATCTATTTTTTATATTTGTCAGTCTTTTACTAATTTAACCCTATTGATACTCCCTCAATAATAATCAAGGAGGAGAGGGAATGAGGAAATTAGGGAAGACGAATAAGGTGTTTTAGAAAATACATGTCATATTAACTAACTTCTCTAATCTAATCAAATTGCTGAATTAGGTAAATGGGTCTTCTAGTAATGACGAAGGGGTATTAGTAGAAAAGGCAGTGCATGATAGTGCGATACAGAAAATTGGAGGTAAGCAAGATTATAACTAGCCATCTATATATAAAGGGTACCATATGGTGAAGCATTATGTAACGCGAGAGATAGAACTCATCAACGTAAGGGTCGACGAAATGAGCCACCAAATGAGTGTCGAAATGAGTGATCTCAGTGTTCTCTTTCAGGCAGCTGTTCTTGGGGATGAACAAGCTTTGAGGCAATGGTTAACAACACAGCCGGACCCAACAACACAGCCAGATGAAACAAAACAACTAGACGCAACAACGCAGCCAGATGAAACAACACAACCAGACGCAGCAACAATCCTTGGGAACATTTTACGCACATCAGCACTGCTAGGTCATGTTCTCTTCACAGAGTTTCTTCTCAATCACAATCACGAACTCGCCATTAGAGCGGATTCTTCTGGAAGAACAGCCCTTCACTTGGCTTCTGCAGAGGGTAACTTGCAGATAGTGCGGAGGCTACTGTTATTGAATAATGATAATAATGAGCTATGCTTGGTTCGCGATGAAGAAGAAAGAATTCCTCTGCACTATGCGGCTATGAGAGGACGAACCGAGGTTGTGCAAGAGTTGATCATAGCAAGGCCAGATTCTGTAAGTCTTGGTGATGGAGAAGAAAGAACTGTTTTCCATTTGTGTGTCATGTACAACCATTTACAGACTCTCGAAATTTTGGTTAAATTGGACTATGCCGCGGCCAATATTGTGGCAGGCAAGCCTCGACCGTACATCTTTCTGCGTCCTGATCGGGCTGGGGACACCATTCTCCATTTAGCTTCCAAGTTCAAGCGAGTTGAGGTACAATATTCTTTTATTATCCTTTTCTTCCATTGTGATAAACGTTATGTTTTTTCTAATTTATATGCATGAGTAATTACACGGACTAAAAAATTAGTTAAAGGCTAGTTAAAGTTATCATAAATCATAAAATTGAATTAGTTTTCAATATTATCCTTATTAATTGTACTAAACCCCACTACCATATTAATTTTCTGTTCCCAATCCATGACTATAATACTCCTATATCACAGTTTCCAATTAATACAGTGCATACACGGGAAAAGAATTAAGATTTAACAGACCCATAAGATGATTAATAAAATGGACCAAAGACACCTTGTAAAGTGTGTTTGCTATATATACTGGAGTGGAGGGAGTATATATTAACGTGTAACAATTAATTAGTTGTTATATTAATAAGTTGAGGATTATCTATGAACACCATATAGAAAAATGATATTTAAGAATCATATTTGGTCAAATACTCTATCCTTATGTTTGTTATTTAGGTGGTGAGCTATCTCCTGTCAATTCCAGAAATAAGAGGAATAGCAACCTTGAAGAACAACATACGCTTCACAGCCAACGATATCCTCCAAGAACAAAGTCAAAAAGACTTCAAAATATGTGAAATACATCACATGCTGACAATGGTCAAAAGGCAAGAAAATTTTTGTAAGAAAAAATTTAGGGATTGGTTGAGGCATGGGGATGAATGGATTGACGAGATGAGGGGGAATCTGAGTCTAGTGTCTACTGTTATAGCAACTATAACCTTTCAAGCATTGATTAATCCACCTGGCGGCTTTATTCAACAAGGCTTATCATTACCATCTCAAGAAAATACCACCTCATCATCAAATCAAGTCCTCAAAAATCACACTTTATCATCATCTGCTCTCAACTGCACCAACCTTCCTGATAATCTCTCGTATTGTCCCGGACAAGCTATGGCTTCATACTCTAATTTTCAACCTGGTTTTCGGAGGTATTTATTTTACGTTACGATCTGTTTTATTTCATCACTTGGTGTTACCCTCTTGCTCACAAGTGGAATATTTCCTATCAAGAATAAAGTTGTGATATGGATGCACTACAAAAAAAAAGGTATTTTGTAGCGGTGGACTAGTAGCGGTTATATTAAACCGCTACAAATTATGACATTTGTAGCGGTTCTTACCTAAACCGCTACAAATTTGTAGCGGCAAGAATATTTGTAACGGTTTCCTACAAAAAACCGCTACAAATTTGGCGCGAAATTCCCGCCAAAACTTGTAGCGGTTATTTTGTAGCGGTTAATGCACAATAACCGCTACAAAATACCAAAGGTCATAATTTTGTAGCGGTTCTTGCCCAAAACCGCTACAGAATTTCAAGAGACTCCAAATTTGTAGCGGTTCTGGGCAATAACCGCTACAAAATTTCAAACGTTGTGAAGATTTGTAGCGGTTATTTTAGAACCGCTACAAATTTAATTATTTGTAGCGGTTAGGGTAGCGGTTATTTTTAATAACCGCTACTAATTACTGGCCTATTTAAACCCCCCACCTCCTTCATTTCTCCGTTTGCTCATTTTGTTTCCTGAGGTTTCTCTGAGTGATTTCTTCGAGATTTGAGCGTTCAGACGGCTCTATAGGAGTTTTTGGTCAGTATTCCGCAGTATTTACACTTGAAGTACGTATATAACACGTATTTTTATTTATATTTGTATTTTATTATATTTGTGTAGAATAATGGACTAATTTTTTTTTTAATTTGTACAGTTGATATGGCTTCAGGACAGGATAAGGGGAAGGCCCCTGTGCCCCCCAGACCGACTTTACGGGGTGGCAGCAGCCAGGCAGGGGGCAGAGGGAGGGGGCAGCGCGCAGGCAGGGCTACCGAGGCATCTCAGCCCATCCCCCCACAGGATCCACATACGATCCCACAGGCGACGACCGCAGCTGAGGTGCCTGAGGTGGAGGTGCCAGAGATTAGCGTTGAGGACTTCCTCAACGAGGAGGAGTTCGAGATCCCGATTAGTGGGTTCAGGGAGATGGAGCAGTTCCTCGATGAGGAAGAGGCTCGGGAGCAGAACAACCCACGAGGGTCGTCTTCGCGGTCCACTGGGTTTGAGGTGCAGGTCGAAGGTAAATTATTTAATTTTTTAATTTTTTAACTTCTTAACTTTGAATTATAATTTATCTAACGTGCGGTCAACTGTGCAGATGAGCAGGGGAACGTGTCGACGAGGAGGCTGGATGTGGCCGGTCTGAACAGCATGGACCGGTCCCTGCGAGTTGTAGTGCCGTGGAACGAGGGCACTGACCAGCCGATCCACAATGGGGGTCACCTGCTCAACCGCTTCCTGAGCGATCTGGGATCGAATTGGATGCGGTTCCCCGTTCACTTCCCGACATGGAGGCACATTCCGAAGGGGCCGAAGGATCAGGCTTGGGAGGAGGTGATTCAGGTAATTAAAACTATTCAATTAATATTTTTTTAATTAATTCTATTTAATTATCTTTTTTAAATTATGATTTTTAGTATTATTGATATTTAAATGTATTTTTTTCAGCTGCGGTTTGCCGTCCGGGCCAACCGGAAGAGGTACGCCCTCGTGAAGATAGGCGACGCCTGGAGGAACAGGAGGAACCGTCTCTTCCACAGTGTGGATGGGGACGGGACGATGCCTCTGGAGCAGCTGCAGGAGAGCGTACCGGACGGCGTGCCGCCGAACGACTGGGCGCGTTTCGTCCAGTTCAGGAGGAGCCCTGAGGCGCAGGTAATGTATTTATTAGATTTTTGATATATAATTTTGTAATTGTTAAATATTAAATTATAATATCAATTTATTTTGTATTTAATTTTAAATTATAATACATTTAATTTTTTTTTCCAGGAGCTTGCTCGGAGGAACGCCGCGAACCGGGCGCAGCAGACGATCCACCACACAGCAGGATCGAAGACCTTTGCTGTGACCTACAGCGAGCTGGTAACTTTTCAAGTACTTCACTTACTTTTAGCTGATTAATTCATAACACTAATTATTGTTTTGTAATTGTTTCAGGAGACGAGGGCACAGCAGGAGAACCGTCAGACGGACTATGCGGAGCTGTACGCCATCACACACAGACACCGTGACGGGACTGCGACCTCTCAGCAGGCAGAGGCGGCGATTGTAAGTTAATTTAATATTATATTTTTTATAATACCAAGTTAATAATGAAAAATTGTAATTATTAATTGTTTCATAAAATGGCAGGAGCAGATGCAGCAGTCGCAGGCTGAGCTGCGACAGACCCAGCCTGAGGAGTCACAGGGGTCAGTGGACCCGACGGCTCCTCTGAAGGCGGGCCTTAGTCAGCCTGAGCACCCCGGACGAGTGCGGGGGATGGGGATAGGCGCCAGACCCAGCATGATCTACGGCAGGAGCGCCGCGTCTGAGGCTGGCAGCTCTAGAGGGGTCAGACGTCGGAGGGACGAGTCGATTGACCAGCTGCGGTCAGATTTGCAGCAGCAGATGGCGCAGCAGATGCAGCAGATGCAGGTGCAGCAGCAGCAGCAGCTGCAGATCCACGCAGACGCTATATACGCGCAGCAGACGCAGTGGCGTGAGATCGTGAGTAGCGGTTATTTTTGATTGAGTAGCGGTTTTATATAACCGCTACAAAACCGCTTGCAACGTACGATTTAGTAGCGGTTTTTCTAACCGCTACTAATATAGTTTGTAGCGGTTAGAACCGCTACGAATACCTATTTTTAACCGCTACTAAATCACGTTTTTTTTATAGTGATGCTATCGATGGGCATGTGTATCACTCTCACTTCGCTTGCAGCCGCATTCATTAATGCCGTGAATATTATACTCCCACATCATCTTTTGAATGAGGAATTAATATCGAACATGGAGGGTGTAGCATTGTATACGGTTTGGTTTTGTTTGATTATGATACTAGTATGTTTAATCTCACTACGCTTTTTCGTCTGGGCATGGAAGAAGTCAGGTTTATGGGGGAGAAACAATAAACGTGGCAGATTTTTATCAGTGCTTTTAAGGATTATTTCACTTTTAGCGAGTCTTTTTGCTCCATTATTAGTTGTGGTTTTAGTTGTTCGTTTTCTTTCAGTTGGATTGTATTAGTGCTAAATTTATGTGTATTAATAACCAATAAGTTGTTGGTTGGATGGTAAGCGATCTCACCTCTATAAATTTATGTGTATTATTCATAATCGTGTGGTTTATATTTCTGGTGTCTATTTCTATTCAACGCTAGCTTCAATACTTTAATTATATAATACAATGAGATTTCTATATTTACAGAAGTCTAAATCAAACATGCCGCCAACATGTTTTAATTTAATTAACTTTAAACCTGAACTCCACCCAGGCCACTCTTATCTAACTAAATCCAGATGGCTTTTTTATTTGATTTTTAGCATTGAATACACACACACATTCATGCTAATTTTCCTTTTATGGGCAATTTGAACCATGCCCTTAAATTGAAAATACAAGAAGCACTAAGGATATGCGTTTGTACATTCAAAGTGCTCCCAATCATCAACTCTTGGATTTTTTTATTGAATATGAAGACAATACTTGATTGAAAATTATTTGATTTTACATCTTAATTAGCTTTTTAGAATGCATTTTCAACTTATGCGACTAAATTAATCTAAAATGATTTCTACTAAAGTTAGAAAAAATTCAACTTATGTTTCAAGCTTTCTAGTTTGCATGTCAACATGGACGTTTTGGTTAATTGGCATTTTCGCCCCTTAAATGTTACATAACGAAGATCCTCAATAAACATTTTAAAACTCATCCCAATCGAAATATGGAGACAAATGTAGTTGACCTCACAATATATGGATTTCGAACAAGTTCACATATCCTAATCTTTTATAGGGACCATGCAGCGTAATTTAAATAAAAGGAAAGTATAAATGTGAAAAAATAATTTTGTGGATAAAACTATCTTTATGTCAATTAAAAATTAATAAGATATGCTATGTTAAAGATAAAAAATATAAAAATACTATATCTAAGTATATTGCGTTCCAAATCCATTTCTTTAATTTATCATTTCCTAATAATTTTTATATCGTAAATAGGCTCTTGTCAATAGGCATCTGGCTTCCCTCCACTGCCATTGTGTCCGCTGCCAATCCTTTCCTCAAAACTAAACCATTTTAGTATAGTTTTGGGTGTCAGATGATGAGGCTGAATTTTTTTTTAAAAAAATAGTGTCTAGTATTTTGAAGTGTTTTTTTTTTTGGAAGTATCTAGTATCTTCAAATATTTTTTAAGTAGCGTGCAGTGTCCTAAATTAACCTTTTTATGTTTTTAATCCCTTAAAATATTTTTTCAGTTGCACACAATGTCTTACCATACTGCTTGCAATTTTACCCTTAATTATTTTTTCAGCTCCAAACATTACTTTAAAATATTAGGTGCTACTTGAAAATATTTTAGAGTGGGTGGAAAAAAATAAATCAATATCTTAAGTTTTGGGTGTTTGTTACTATTAAGAAAAACACATTAACAATAAAATTGTAGTCAATTTTCTAAGACACTAGGTGTAACCCCCTCCGTAATTATATCCGAAATACGCGATTAAAATGAAATAGAGACCAATAATAATCAAAACTCATTTAATTCTCTATTTAATGCTCCTTTTTCAAAAATAGTTAGCAATAGAAGCATTCTCCATGAATTTATTCATTCAAGTAGTAAGTAGGAAAATTCTAGTAATAAATAGTGAAGTAAATGTAGTAAATAGTCATCAACGTAGGCCTTCTCCATGAATTTATTCAAGCGTAGGAGTTCTTAATGTCTTTTTTGAATTTTTAAAACAGGAGAAGTAAATATCGAAAAGAAAGTAATAAATAGCGAAATAAATGTAGTAAATATTCATGTGCCGGGTGTTTAGGGGGCATTTAAAAAAATAAAAGTGAGGGAAGTGATGCCTTTTCCACAACATTTAAAATTCCATAGACTAATTTGAAATTATTAAAATTCAATACACTAATTTATCTTTATAAATTTTGAAAGTTTTTTTTTTAAATTTTCACTCTTTAAATGATATTAATATTTATTATTTACTCTGTAATATAACTTTCAGTTAATATAAATAAAATTCTAAATTGAATTAAGATGGCCTTTTGGTTGTTTCTGGAGTTATATGTTAGTGTATGGTAACTTTTCCAAAAATCAATTTGATGCTTTACGAAATAAAATTTTATGTCACATATATATAGTAACGTAAAATAAGTTAGTGTACGTAACTTTTCCAAAAATCAATAATTATCTCGACTTAATAATAGAGACCTGTGTGTGTAGCCTGGATTTTTCATTAGAGTTCACCCTTACGAGCAATAATTATCTCAACTTTTCACCTAGTAATTCATTCTTTGAGAATTAGTATTAATCTAATTCCAATTCCTTCAACAACCAAATCTTTAAACTTTCCACCGCTAAATCTTTGTTGGGATCGTCTTTCGTGTGGAAAGGGAATCGTTTCATAATCACCCGTGCTCGCAAACCCGTGTCGTTTAGCGATTGCTTGTTTTACATTAAAAAGACGGGTTAACAGTATTATTGCCTTTACAATTTGATCACATTTTAATTTTAATCCCTGTAATTTTTAAATCAGAGTTTTATATTTATAACTTTTATAGTTTTATAAGGATTTAATTTGAGTTTAATGGCATTAATTTTCAGTCACCGTTAAGCATAGGAACCTATATTTTTTTAACAAGTTTTAGTTTTGATCCCTAGACATTTAATAAGTTTTGGTTTTGTTCCTATATTCAACGGCATTATAGTTAATATTATTATTAAACTTAAATCAAGTCCTTATGAAAATATAATGAGCAAAAACCATGATTTAAAATTATATGAACCAAAATTAAAATTCAATGAAACCGTAAGGATCAACAATGGGGTTAACACTAAGAATTAAAGAAATATACTAAATTTCTCCGGTCCTCAATGTAAAACCTAACTACTTAACTAATTTACTTATATTAAGAAAGTTAGATAAGTTAATTAATATTACATATTTTTTTGAAATATGCTATAACTATCTTACTTAATTCCCTCTCCTTCTTTTATTTGATTATTGGCGAGGAATGGTATCAATAAGGATAATTTAGATTAAAATTGATAAATATGAATAGATCTTATTACATTTAATATTATATTAATTAAAGAGCGAATGAATAATTATTTTGCAGCCCAGTTAAAAATGTAAGACGTCCTTACAAGCATGGACCCTCTTGCTCGGGAAACCTACATAGTGTGGAGATAGACATTGCCACGTACGTTAACCTTCCACATAAGTAATCATGTCGTCTTTAATATGATCCTGTATATGGTGTTTTATAGGACTGAGAGAAACTTTTTTACCACCTATTTACCAGTTCCATCATTAAATTTTTTTCATACAGTTTTACTTTTTAGGGAAAAAGGTATATAAATACCATTTCAAGTGAAAATCAGAAAAGTTCATTAACACGTACAAAAGATAAAAAGATGATGGAGTGGGAATCTGGGCTTTTCATATTTGAAAGAAAAGACTATAAGAAACCCCATTACTCAATCCTTTTATATCTATTGTTAGTACTTATGGATTTTATCAAAATCATTACTTTTTTAGTTCATCTCATTACTCATTGCTCACAATTCAAAACTCTTTGTCATTCCTTTTACACATTTTGTCAATATTTATTGATTTTTTTTCAAAACCATTACAAATTTCATCAACACCACTATTCATTTTATCAATCTAATTACTTAATTTGTTACAACTCAAATCTCTTTGCCACTGCTTTTACATATATTGTCATTACTTATAGATTTTGTTAAAATCATTATAGATTTTATCAAAACTATTGTCATTACTATTTTATTTTCCTCCCTCAATAAGCGAATAGAGATACACAGCTTCTTCGTCTTCAACCTCCTCACCATCACCAACAACACGAATAATCTACGGAGAAGATTATGAGAAAAAATATGGCTAAAATCGAAGGAGAAGATTATGAGAAAGCAATCAATGACGCTGTGGTGGGGAGTGAGAGAAGCATCCACGAGTTTAAGAAAGAAGCCAACGATGAAGGAGGTGTGTGTCTCTGTTCGACGATGTAGGCGGCGACTTGGTAACGTCGACGATGTATAATCTATTATTATTTTGAATTTGTTCTCATATGATATAAGGTATTTTAAATATGGATAAGGTTAAAAAGTTACTAAATTTTAATGCTAAGTTAATAAAGTTTAAATTTTTTTTATACATGTGAAACATGTTGAATGTACTCTCTCTGTCCTTAAATATAAACTTCAAATTTGTGAATTGGCTTGTTCTAAGATATAAGCTTCATTTTAATTTTGTCAAAGCATTTATTATGTTTTTTCTAACTTTACCCATTGATTGTATTTATTGCATTTATTTTCTCTCTCGTTTATCATATTTATAAATAAAGGTATAGTTAAAAAAAATACATATTTATTAAACTTAAATAATTTTAATTGTTACCTTGATGTACATAAATCGGTTGTTTAAAATTTATGTGGAGGGATGGAGGGAATAAGTTATAAAAAGGACTGGAAGAGTGAAAAAGTTGGCGCGTCTTGAAAGAGGGAGGGTCCAGCTGCAACAAGATTATGCATGAAAATCCAATCATTTAATTCCAAATTTTTCTCTGTACAAGTCAAGTTTCCTTCTTCCCTCGAGCACTCAAACAACTGCCCCTCCCCCTCAAACCAATAGGCAATAACAACAGAAACAACCACACTAAATTTTTTGAACCAGCGTATGTTATTTAGAGACAACGAGCGCTGATCAGACCGTTAAATTTTAGCTTTGATGGGATTTGATATCCACGCTTGCATGCTCCTCAGTTTGAGAGACTTGGATGGCAACACCTGGGAACTTTTCTATATCACTAACTCCGATCTTGTCTTTTGGCCAAAATAAGTTGGAATATGTCCCAAACACTTCTCGTCATTTCTGGTTTCTTTTTCTTTTTAGTGATTTAGCTGTTTTTTGGATCATTAGATTTTACATAAAATGAATAATGTTTTAATATTTTATGGGTAAAAAACGGTGTTGTTTTCAATGTTTTACAATTTTTCAAAGATTTTGCATAAAAATATGCATAGTTCCTTTTGCATTAAGAGCACTAAATCTTTAAAGAATTGTAGAAAATTGAAAACAGTATCTTTTTTTAACTTATAAGGTATTAAAATATCATTCATTTTATTTAGAATATAATTATCCAAAGAAATAAGGAAAACACATTTGGCAAATGGGAGAAATTTAAGTGGTAGTGGGGGGCAGTAGACCCCCCCGGGTTCGGATTTAGCATATTACCTTAATTGCCATGTATCATGAATTGTATTTTTGTGTTAATCATTAACTTAACTGTAATATTGTTATGCTAATTATGATCGAGTAATTTCATATTATTGTAGAGCAGTGCGGTGGAGTCACAATCATACTGGATTCAGAAATCTTTTCAAGCATGTGATTGTGTCTGGCAATAATTGTGTTCCATCGCAATTTTTTTTTCACGTTGAATTGTCAATGGCAAATGAAATAGGTAAAAGGAGAAATTACAACTGGGATTTTATAATTAAATTAATTAAAATAAAAAAACCTTGAATTTTTGAAATTATTCTTAGAAAAATCAGTCTTTTTAATAAAAACAATATGTGTCATTATCATAATGCCCCTTGAAATTAACTGTTCAACTAGAAAGCGATACTTATAATTTTTTTGGTGTAACCTCGCAATATAAAATTGACTAATAAATTTAAAACCGACCCATTGATAAATTTCTTTTGTGTGACCTGTAAATTATCTTTTAACAAAACTTGATAAAACGATACTCGGTTCTCAATATAATAGTTAGTTGAATGTTAAATTTCATCTTAAATATAAGATCTAAATCTATTTTATCTCCTATATTTATAATTTTAACTACTCTCTTCGATTCTATTTATAAACAACTTTCTTCTTGATTGCGCAAAACGAACTGGTAGTTAAAAGCAATAAGTGTGTCAAAAATTCCATATTTTTTTCATATATGCCTCTATTTATGAAAAGAGTATAGGAAAGAGAATAGATAAAAAGTATGAGAGATAATGAATGTAAGATATGAGAAAGAATGAATATTTAATAAGGGTAAAATAGGAAAAAGAAGCTTTCAGACAAAAAATGAAAATTGCTTATAGAAGGGACTAACCCTATAAAAGAGAAAGTGAGTAATTCTTTGAGGCAATAATCATCATCATCTTCATGGCGGTAATGCGGTTTGCTGGAGCAATCATATGAGTCAATAATGTCTCAAGTCATGTCGTTTTTTATAGGGAAAATCCTCAAAAAAACAAACATAATTACAGTAAAGTCTTAAAATGAAAAAAAACAACTCAAGATATTATGAAAACATGGTTAACGATTTGTTATTTTTATTTTTAGAACTTCACTGTAATTATGTTTGTTTCTTGGGAATTGGAAGTGCTTTTCCCTTTTTTTACATGGTTGTGGTGTACGATCTTTTCATCGTTGAGTCATGTATATGACGTAGAACTAGCTAGCTAGAAGCTAGTATTATCATCAACTCAGTCTGAAACAACTTGCATGGCACATTAGTCACTCAACCATATGGCAACAACCTAGTAAACAAAATCCCAACAACATGGATTGAAGAAGTGATTTTTTTGTTCAAAAAAATTGTTAACAAAAACGAAAATTTTAGGCCCAACTTACCAACTATCCTAACCTATCGCCAAGCAATCCAAATAGAAATGTCAAATTGTTGACAAGGCAACCCATATCCCATGCTATATATATATATATATATATAATGTGGGCATCAACCCCCAGGCTATGCCATAAGCCCGCATTTTTGTGGGTTGGAAAAATAACCCTATCCCAATCCGCAGGCCCGCGGGTTGGGCCAGTATTACTGGCTCTAGTGTTAACCTTGTTTTTTGGTTTGGATTTGGGAGGTTCTGTTTTTTTTTGTCTATGACTTATACATGACAAAAACTAAAAAAGAAAGTAAAAAAAAATGTGGGCTGGCCTGCAAACCCACAGTTACGGGTTAGGGTTGGGGATTTCCCAACCTGTGGAAGTGCAGGCTGCACTGGCCCTCACCGCACAGCCCTCGCCAACCCGCAACCCACGGGCTGGCCTGTTTTACCAGCTTCGTCCTCCACTAAAGCTCTTGTGTTGCCGTTACCAGCCAAGGAATCAGAACACCTCTTCTCTTGCTAGCCTAGTGTAATACCCCAAATTTTGAAACTTGAGGTAAGAGAATAAGCCTGAAATAAGTGGACTGCTAAGCCCCAGTTTAGCAAGATCCCAAATTGTGATTAAGAGATAATAACTCCAAAAGTGAATGTGGTTAGTGATGAATAAACCCTTTTGGAGATCATGGTGTGATTCGGCACCCGATGTGATTCGGCACCCGATGTGATTCATATGTGTTGTGAGCAGCGCAGAAACCCTGTATTTAAGTTCAATTATGGATTAACTTCTAAATTGACTTAAAATAGAGGGGAGGGTGCATTGTGGAAGAAAAGGAATGATATGGTGTGTTTGGTGGTGATTCAAGAGGAATTGCCATAATCAGGGGCAAAACGGTAAAGTTACCACCAATTGGTCAGTTACCGAAGAGGGAACTCATTGGTAACTTCAAGATCAATGGTTGAGGATTGATTTGTGCAAGAGATCAAGGGGTGGAATCCCATGTATGTGTGCCTTAGTGAGTTCATGGAGGTGTGACAAGATCTTGACACTTGGCACAAATGTAAGCCCTTGGATCGGTTAAAAGTGTCAACACCTCTTCCCTCTTTCCTCTCCCTTTTAGGTCGGTTTTGGGGGCCTTTGAACTCTAAAATCTGATCTCTTTCTCTCTCACTCAAAGCTCCCATGGTCGTCCAAGGCAAGGGAAGAAAGAGAAATGCAAAGGTGAGTTTTTGGTTGTCTTAATGTCTTCTAATGCTCAAATACCCTTCTTTAAAGTTGTTCATAGTGATGAGAGCTTCATTGCTATGGTTTTAGATTTATGAGGGAAGGTGTTTGAGAGCTTGAAGAATTTGGGAAGTGGAGGAATCAAAGAATTGGCATTGGGAAGAGGAATATGTGAGTATTTGAAACCTTTTGATCTAAGTTTTGTGATTTGTGGATGAGTTTTGTGAATTGTGAATTTTGCCCTGATTTTGGTAGAATTGTGAAATGCATGAATTGTCATGTGTTTTGTGTTGAAAATGGTGAATTGTGGTTAAATTGATGCCATAGTGTGTTTTGGTGTCATTGAAATTGGTTTGAAAATTTGGAATGAAAAGAATGGCAATGTGGTGTTTGTGTTGTGATTTGTGATGGCATGTTGTGATTGTTGGTAAAACATGTCAATATAATGTGAATTTGGTTGTTTTGGTGTTTCCAATGGATTCCTTGTGAAAATTTGTGTGGGAATGATGTTTGGTATGAAAATGGAACCATTGGAAGCCAAATTGCAAAAACTGGAATTCTGTCTTTTGAAACTCTGTTCTGGACAGTCTGCTTGTGTTGCCGTTTTGAATGGGCAAATGATGTTAGAAAATTCTGAAACTTTCCAGTCTTGAAGTTCACATCCCAAGATTTAAAATGGATATATAATTTGTGACATTTCGTTTTGTGAACTGGGATTTATGTTTGCCCAAAGTTTGAGGTCGAAACTGGGTTTGATTCTGGAGCAGTAGTGGATTTTGGGGAATTCTGTATTTTTGTGGTGATTTTCAGTAATGGCTCATATTTTTTCTATGAAGAGGACTTAAATATCTTTCATTTAGTTTTGGGATCACCTCATTTTGATTTTTCTAGAATTAATTATGAATTTTTGAATTTGTCTTGGCTGCAGCAGAAAATCCTGGCTGCAGCACAAAAGTTTCTGTGCACGTTTTGGCTGCAGCCAGAAATTCTTGGCTGCAGCCAAAAACCTTCTGTGCATGTTTTGGCTGCAGCCAGAGGGTTCTTGGCTGCAGCCAACCCCCATTTTTAGTACTTGGTGATTTTGAAAAGTGATTTCCAACCTAGTACGTCCCAATCCTTTCAAGCTTTTGTTGAGCTTATTATTAGACACTTAAGGGACTCAAATAACAACCAACTTTAAGTGATATGAAAGTAAGAGTTTGGAATAGAAAATAACCCTATGTCCTTGCTTTGATTATAGGGTTGATGTTCGCCCTGAACGTGGTTTGATATTCGTTCTGATCGTGAGTAAGCGGGGCTGGAGCATACGTGGAAAGAGTGTAGGGAACTTACATCTCCTGCATGCTCTGATATTTGTGTTAGTGTGTTGATGCATGTTATTACCTTGCTTGATTATGTGATACATGTATGAATGATTTGAAGTTATGTTTCAATTTATGCTATGGCCATGAGTATGTTGTTCGAAGCATTGAGCTTACAGATTTGTCAATGTGTGAACATGAATTATGTGATGCAAGCATGTCATGCATTAAACACATATCTTGCATGCATATTGGTAACTGTTTTCCCTACTGAGATTCTCTCGAATCTCACCCTCCCCTATCAACCATTTTAGACAGGGTAGGTGGATCGAGGATGGAGCAAGCAATCAAAGGCAACGGGACTCGTTCGGGTTGAAATCTTGTGATAGTTGGTTATCAATGCATGTTTGGGATTAAGTATATTTGAATATATAATTGTATAGGTTGGAATGTATATTCGAGTATGTATTTGATATGAGAATTTGTGTAATCCCTTATTTGGAAAATTGTAAATGGCGAATATGCCCTGTAAGGCTTGAATTAATGTAAGGAACCCAGGATTGCCGGGATTATTACATTGCGTACTCTGATATATTAAATGTGATTAATCTTTGTGTAGTAATTGTATTCGGAATGTGAATGTGAGACAGGTTATAAATGATTTCAAAAGGTATTTGTGAAAATCCCGTCTGGTAGATGGGTTTATAAATGTTTTTTATTCTTATTGGTCTCTATTTCACTTTAATTGAGTATTTCAGATATAATTACAGAAGGGGGTTACACCTAGCATATATATAGGTATATATTGTCTCCCTGCATGCATCTCTATCTCAATAGTTTATCTCTTTTTTTTATTATCATATAATATAGATATATTATATTAATATTTTGTTCTCACTTGATGCTTATAATATTTCCTACAAAATGAATTAGGATGAGTAGATTTTATATCAAAATATTCTTTTATCCTATAATTAATTAAATGGTAGAAAAATATATAAAATATAATTAAATAAATATAAAGTATTAATAAATTTAATCAAATATATCTCAGAATCTACACTTATTTAATCATAAAATAATACTTATCAATTATACTAGTACATCAAGTTTATGAGTTGGACTAATTAATTTGGAGAAAATTGAAAAATATAATTATTTTAAAGTAGCTTATTTAGCTTCCATAATATATCTAAAAAAGTTAATTTAATCTTATATTAAGGATATGATGTAGTGTAAGTTAGATAACTAATTTGGAAAAGTTGAGGAAATAAATTAATTTAGTTATTCATACAAAATTTGTGTTGACTTCTCTAAAATACCCTCTTAATCATTTGTATTGAAACTACTTTACATGGAAACCAGCACTCTTTTAACATGTTCAATTAATAAAGATAATTTAGAGAAGATGGCAAAAAAATTTAAAGAAAAAATTATAAATTTAAAAGACACAATAGATTGAGGTTTTACATTTATAATTTCAAGCCGACCATTAAACGAACCCCTCTGTTTAGATCTGGAAGGAGTATAATTAATGACCGAATTCTTACATTGTTACATCCTAGCACGTGTTTGGGACAAAACAAATTTAAAAGTTTAATAAAGCACCAAATATCCTCAATAAAATATAGGGAATTACATGATTAGCAAGTTCATATATTTATATCTTGGATGAGTTTGTTTAGTGCTTTGTTTTTGCCCAGATATTTGTTAGTGCTCATCCAAAAAACGTAATTTTATAGTGCATGGTACTTAATTCAAGTTGAAACTTCAATAGCACTACTTCATTGATACTCCATGGTACTGTTATTTCCAGACTCTCATTTCTTATCAACTGAATATGAGATAAACGAGTGTACATATAACTAAAAATAATTAAAACATGGTTGATTCAGTCAATGTATGGGCCCAACAGGAACGTGGCTCCGTTCTGTCACTGGACTTTTCACACAACCACCTGCATATTTAAAAAAACAAATTATTGTACCAAAAAAAAAACAGAATGTATCAATATGCCCACTGTTTTGATCTAAAGATTTGGTTCTTGATAAAATATAATATCATGCGATTCATGTAGCCAACCTCACATAATGAAATAAGGCTTTATTGTTATTATTATATGCAGACCGTTTTGCATCCAAAGGTACCCCTCATTTCTACTTTTAAAGAAATAATGGACGAATCTTCTTTTAACTTTGTCCAAACCGGTTTCCAACAAAAACGTTAATCAATTCGTTATCTCGTTATCTTAAGTGCTTGTTTGGGATAACGGTAGGAAAAATGACTTATTGTAATTCTGACTTATTAAAAATAACTTTATAAAAAAATCAGTTTTTGTAATATGATTTATGTTTGAATGAGTGATTGAATAGTGATTTTCAATAAGTCAAAATTTATTTGAATTAACGATTGTATAAGTACTTTTTTAAAAGTAAAAACTTGTGTTAATTATAAAAAATAAGATATTTAAAATTAAAAATAAATGAAAAAAGTGAAGTTAGGAAATGTGATGCCAAAATACATAATTTCACAAAAAAATATTACATAACTAATTGGATCACATGTCCCGTACAAGTTGATCTTTAATCATGTCATGAATGCGATTCATATGGGTTGAAGATGTCCCAGCATCATTGGTCGAAGAAGCCGCATCATCAACAGTATTATTATCTTCACGAATGCGATTCATATGGGTTGAAATGTTACAGCTTATATACAACTAACTCAAAGTTCATAGAGGTTTTGTATAATTTAGTTTTTTTTTTTTTGCGAGAGAGTATAATATTTTCAATTAAAATATATCAGGTGATAAATAAAATTTAGTTGCTCAATGATTAATATTTTTAATCATTATCATTATATTATAGATTTATAATAGTATTAATAAATGTTATTGCCATTGGTGATAATTTGAAGTCCGCACCCGGGACAGAGTTGTCACCGCATGAAATTATCATAAAGCATTTTCAATAAGTAAGGAAGTGTGGCTTATTCTAAAGGGGGATTCAAGTGAATAAACCATTTTCATTTAAGTTATCCCAAACACAAAAAAACAAATTCACTTGTCAGTTAAGCCATTATTGGACCAAATCGTGTTTATTGTTTACCGATAAGCGATATCAAACACACACTAGGACAATTATTTAAAGCTGAAAGCTCAACGTTAAATTCTCTGCCTCTCATTTCATCCTCTTCCTTCCTACCTAGCTTTCCATAGCACGTGATCTGTTTCTGATCAACGTTGATGTACGCCTCATCTAATTATTTGTTTTATTAAAGCAATCATACAAGTTTACAAAAGAGTCAGGAAGGGATTACTCCCTCATAATGTGGTAAAGCAAAGTTTGAACCTCTGCTAGAAGAGAGATGTCTATATTTAGTATCCAATAATACCTTAAGTAAGATTGTCTCCATTAAGAGGATACTAATGCCTATAATAAGAAAAAAAAAACCAATCATTCAAGTTGAAAGTTCAAAATGTATAGGTTGACGCTAAATATAATACCTCAATCAATCAATTTGATTTTCTAAATTTGCAAAATTTTTCTTAAACTATTCTTATTGATTGTATATATTAAATGTAAAAGAATAACTTTAGTTCTCTAACGTGTGTTTTTTAAGTCTTTTGGGACTGGAGGTAATATGTTATATTTATTTAGCATCCTTAGTTTTTTTTTTAAAAAAAAAATCAACTAAAACTTATATTTAGAATGGAAGGTAGCATGTTATACTTTCTTTAATAGGCTAATTAATGATGGCAGATTTTGTACTACTCAAAGTTTTGGATAGGAAATAATTTCCAATTAATTTCTTCCTCGATATATGACATTGTTGTTTTGAACTAATGAAGTATCTTGGGGTTAGAAAATCTCCTGTGACAAAGAAATTCTTGTAATGGAGATCCAAACAGAGAAATTTAGGGATATATATGCATATTCTCGGTAGTAGGAAGACCCAGAAATCTGAATATGTTATGCGGGGAGGGGTCTATATGATAGAAAACAGTCTATGCTGATGTTGTAACTAAAATGGATATTTCATTCAATGCACATATTTCTTGTTTTTGTTTACAATAAAAGTTTATATAAGTTGGATCTCAAGTCTATCTCTGAGTTTAAAGAGCACTTACAAAAAAAATTACAGAATGTCCACCAATAGGTCTTTATATAGGTGAGATTTGAATTCATAACAAGCTATGAGCTAAACTCTTTACCAACTAGATCAATATTTGTTGTTGGTTTCAATGCATATACTCTATTTCAGTTGGAGGTCAGACTGGCCTAAGAATTAGCATTTGGGCTGTCAAATATAAGTCTGAATTTTAAAACCTAAAATTCTTAATATTTGGGCTTGGGCTGAATTTTAAGCAATTCAATTGAAGCCCAACTTAATTAGTATCAATACTTCTTGTGTGTGTGTATCTATGAATTTATTGGATGTTTTTAATTGGGGAGTATACGAGTTACATGGTATCGGACACACATGATCACAACTCTCGTCACTGGATAAGGGTTTCCACGTCACTCGCAGGTTCGGACAACACGTCCCCCCCTGACGAGCCAATAACAAAAAAATTCCGTTTTACCGAAACAAAGCAAGTTAGGCCCTCATCCAAAAACCGACACGTGTCCGTTTATCGTGACCTTTTCTGCCAGCTTCGCCGCGAGATTCCCATCGACGATGTCCTCCGTTCCGAGTTACCGGTTCCCTTTCTCCCTCGAACCGTACCACCAGCCAATCGAAACCTTAGCATTATTCTCTCTCTCGATGAGTTCAAATAAAATCCCAAATCGGCCTCGCCTTGTTTTGTATTGGCTCAGTGTACATGCTTATCTGATGTCCGTGGATGGTTTTAGTTTTCTCGCAAGCTTGGGTTCTCCATTGCCGGTGGCGGGGATGAGCGGTTTCCCCGTATGATGCGGTTGTAATTCCCTGTTTGTTTACTCAGAAATGTTAGATATATTCATCAGGTCTCATGTTCGATCAAAAACCTGGTTCCACAAGAGGAAAAAACTGGCTTCATTTGGTTGTTTCCTTCTGATGTTTTCTTCGAATTTGTACGCATGTTATTGGATTGCCAATTGTACAGCTCGTACAGTTAGATTTCAGTTTTTAATTTTTCCTTCTTTATTTCCCTGTCCCTTCATTGGGTTCTTGAGCTTGTACAGTTACTGTTTAAGATGGCAAGGTTTGAAAGAAGATGAACTATTTTCTGATTCTGGTTATTTCTGGCATTTCGGCACACTTTTTGAGTGTTAAAAGTGGCGAAAATGAGCATGAGTTTGCAATAAGTTTGTTTTAATGGAATGAATATTGAAGGTAACAAATTAATTTGCATATTACGGATTTTAATTTTTATTCGACAACAAGGCTAGAGGGTTTGATATCATTATATTATTATTTTTATTAAATTGTTTTTTCCTTTTTATTTCAATTTACGCGCGCTGCGTGGTCCTTATGAGGATTGGGATGCGAAATTGTTCCAACTTCCAAGTGCATGTCCAAATGAGGTGAGGTACGTTGACCACTATCCCTGCTCGATTGAGATGGAAATGGAATCTTTGGCGACGATAATAATATTATAATATTTAGGATCCCAAAGTTTTAAAAAAAAATTTAATGATCTTAATTATGTACTTACATTTAAGGGACAAAAAAGTCAAGTAGCCAAAATGTCCATATTGACTTGAAAACTAGGGAAAAAAACATTAGCTCCTGAGAAAACACTGATAAAAGTAATCTTAAAGAATAGTTAAGAGAAAAACTTCTGAAAAAGAAGGAAAAAATAACTTCGGTAAACTTTCTAACTTTAGTTGAAATCATTTCAATTAAGTATTGTCTTCATATTTTTAGGAGTTTGGGTAAAAGTTAAGGATTCAACTCCTTCTTATGTAACCCATTTTTCATCATAACGTTTTAGAATATATCGTAGCAGTTAATTATTAAAATGATCTGTTGAAACCTAAGTGTGATTCCCAAAATAAAAAATGGGTTTACTTTTTTAATAACCGCAGCAGTAGAAATTATTCTTCTAAAATGAACATGTAGTTACGTGACCATTCAAAATAATTATAGTTTCTGAAGCTAGCGTTGAATATAGATAGGCTCTATAAATAGATAAAATTGCGAGCTCTTGAAATATGAAAACTTGACACAAGTTGATGTTCTTCATGTAACAGCAATTTATTATCACATGCAACACCACTGCTAGATTAATGTCGTCCAATTTGAATTATTCCATACCGAACAAAATGAATAAATACTGATAACTGGACCCCATAAATCACCATCATAACAAAGATAACAATAATCGTAAAAAGCACAGATAGAAATCTGCGGCATCCATTGCCCCCCCCCCCCCAAATCTTTTAAAGACTTCTTGATTATCTTGACACATTTCTTCAACACCATAAGGGATAAGCGCAGTGTGATTAGGAATACTATTAGCCCAAACAATCTCATCCAGTTGCTATTAAATGCTGCAATCTCCTTGTTCCAAATTAATCCTTTGTCCAAAAGATAATCTGGGAGTATAATATTCATGGCAGTAATGTATCCTGATGCAAGGGATGTGAGGCTGATCCCCATGCCTATTGATAGCATCCATATCACACCTTCATTCTTCATAGGAAATATTCCACTTACAAGCATGAGGGCGACACTAAGTGATGAAAAAAAAGCGACCGAAATCAAGAGTAAATACAACTTGAAACCAGCATGGAGAGAAGAGGATGAAGCCATAGCTTGTCCGGGACAATACTCATGACCATCAAGGGTGGTACAGTTGAAGAGCTCATTTGATGGGGTGGTATTTTCTTTAGATACTAAACTTTGTTGAATAAAGCCACCAGGTGGATTAATCAAAGCTTGAAAGGTTATAGTTGTTATAACAGTGGCCACCAGACTTAGATTTCCTTTCAACTCTTTAAGCCATTTATCCTCCTGCTCCGGCCAATCTCCAATCCATCTTAACATTTTCATAAAATATGTTCGGCCTTTTCGGGGTGGTTGAACAATTTCAAATCCTTCATTTTCAGCCTTTGTCAACATGTGTTGTAATTCACATATTTCAAAATCTTTTGAACTTTGTTCCATGATATTGTGGGCGGTAAAACCTATCTTGTTCTTCAAATTTGCTACTTTTCTTATTTCTGGAATGGACAGAAGATAGCTTACCACCTAATTAACAAACATGATGGTAAAGTATTCAGTCAATTATGATTTTTTAATACCATAATTTTATCATGTTATTTTCTTAAATAATTATGAAGTTATCAATATATGAACTAATTAGTTGTTACATGATAATACACACACACACTCCCTTCAGTCCTATATATATATATATATATATATCAAGCAAATTCTAAAAGGTGTCTTGGATCCATTTTATTAATAAGTTATTTTACAGGCTTGTTGAAATTTTAAAAAAAAAAAAAGCATCATTTTGCAAGTACTTTCCTCATTTTTTGATTTAATACCTGGGTGTTTTTTCTCTTTGAATTAAATCAGTTAACTTTACTATGTTAGAACCATCACCAGCAACCGTTAGCAGGTATTAAGAGAGAAAACCACAAAGATACCAAATTGAAGGAAAGCACCTATAAAATGGTTTTCCTGAGCACAGAATACTTTTTCCATGTGTGCCTTATATTGGAAGCTATGATATATGGCTAACAAGAGATGGTAGAAAATAATATGATAGTGAAAGAATATCGTACCTCAACGCGCTTCAACATGATAGCTAAATGGAGAATGGTGTCCCCAGCCCAATCAGGGAGCGTAAAGATGGGAGGACGAGGCTCGCCTGCAGTAATATTGGCAAAGATGGGAGGACGAGGCTCGCCTGGAGTAATATTGGCAGTGGCATAGTCTAATTTGATCAAAGTTTTGAGAGTCTCTAAATGGTTGTATGTGACACACATGTGAAAAACGGTGGTTTTGTCTTGGTCACGAGGACATAGAGACTCAGGGCTTGCTTTGATCAACTCTTGCACAGCCTCTGTTCTCCCTCTCACAGCTGCATAGTGCAGAGGAATCCTTCCTTCTTCATCACGTTTCAAGCATAAATCATTCTTAACTTCAAGCAGTTGCGTGACGATGTGGATGTGACCCTCTGCAGAAGCCAAGTGGAGGGCTGTTCTTCCAGAAGAATCCGCTCTAATGGCAAGGCCACTATTGTGATTGAGAAGAACCTCTGTGAATCCATCATGACCAAGCAATGCTGATATGTGTAAGGGAGTTTGACGGCCTTCTGGAATGTTGGCAAGGATTGTTGCGTCTCGCTGTAACAATTCCTCCAACTTTTCTACATTCTCACGCCATGCTGCCCGATACAGAACTTCCATTGGGTCGATGACTTCATTCTCTGGACTTCCATCGCCTGCGTTGTGTGCCATCTCTTTCGTTGCATAATGCATCACTACTCGGTATTCCCTTTATATAGATCCCTTGTTATAATAAGGCTTAATATAATTTTTGGTTCATGAAGTTTGATCCAATTTTGGTTTTAGTCCCTTAAATTTGAAATCGGTGGTTTTAGTCCCTGAAGTTTCACCCAATTTTGGTTTTAGTCCCTCAAGTTTGAAATCGGTGGTTTTGGTCTCTGAAGTTTCACTCGATTTTGGTTTTAGTCCCTCAAATTTGAAAAGGACTTGGCGACCCGTTTTCGAAACCCGACCCGATCCAGAAAAAAATCAAATCCTTTTCGAACTTGAGGGACCAAAACCAAAATCGGGTGAAACTTCAGGGACCAAAACCACCGATTTCAAACTTAAGGGTCCAAAACCAAAATTGAATCAAACTCCAGGGATCAAAAGTTATATTAACCCTTATAATAATCTCACTTACCTCCACTTTGTTCTGTGATACTCCTTTTGTTTTTTTTAATTAAGAGTTTCCCTTTTCGAGTCCAGAACGTCACTTTTGCCTCTGACAACAAGTAAGTACTCTCCTAAGGTTTTGAATTTTTGTTCTCCTCCTAGCCAAGATTAGACTATTTACAACGGATATGATTGTTTTAACGATTATATTATTTATAAGTTATTTTTTATATAAATCGAGATAAAATTCCTCTCATATATTTCTCTCATATATCATAAATTACGATTGAAAAGTTGTTTTTAAAAAAATATGTATTGACATTCCTAAAATAATGTCATATGTGAAAAATTTCTTGTAAGAAGATCCACGGAAAAAAAATACAAATATTTTTTTCTTCAATAATACTCCTTAGAAATAATATTTACTCACGGATATTCTAAGGCAAAATCTTCTCTCAGAATTTTTCGGGACAAATGATAACTCTTCATTTTTAGTATATTTAAAATATATTTTGAAGATATTTAAAAAATAATTTATGCAATTTTGGAAGATTTATGTGCTATTTTATTATTATAAGATCAAATCAATTTTGTGTATTATCTTGGAGATTTGATTCTAAATATCTTATTTTTAAATTGAAAAAAAAAGGAAGTTGCGTTTAGGACAAAAATAATAATGATTTACATTTTATAAAATTTAAAAAAAAAAGAGGGAAAAATCTCAAAAAAAATACCACTTAAAATTCAAAATCCCAAATTGATTTTATTAACAATAAGAGTAATGGGATTGATTAAAAAATAATAGAATTGACAAAAACAGTTTTTATCATATCACTAATTTAGAATTTTTAAGTTCAAATGGTATTTTTTTAAAATTTTCTCAAAGAAGAGTTACTTTATTATTTTGATTTTGGTCTATATGATTATTCTAATCAAAAAATGACGTCGTTTGAGGGTGGAAGAGTTGAATTCTTTGACTAAGGGCCCGTTTGGCATGTTGGAATTGATTTTGATGGAAATGGATATGGATATGGAAATGAGGTTTAAAAGTATGTTTGGTATGTTAAGGAAATGAGATGTGATTTTTAGATTAAAAGACCAAAATACAATTCTAAAACAACTTTTTTTTTCCAGAAATAACTTTGGGAAAAAAATCTTTCCGGACATGAATTCCAGAAATGAGATCTTGGGTTGCTCTCGGATCATGAAGACAGCTACGGTCCACGAAGAAAACTACAGGATTTGCAAGTGTTCGGCGAAGCTTGATGAAGAAGGTGACGAGATGAAGGCGACAAAGCTCGATCAACCCAGGCGTCGGCAAAGCTCGAGCGACCCCAGCGTCGGTGAAGCACCATCGTGGGTCGCATGTAATACCTCGAAATTTAGGATTGGAGGCTTGGGTGTAATATCCCAAAAAGTGATTAAAGGCTAATGACTTCAAAAGTGGATGTAATTATTGTTGAATAAACACTTTTGGAGAATGTGTGATGGGAATTTGGATATTTTATTGATTCCAATGGCTTCCTTGTGAAAATCCGTGTGGGGAGAGTGTTTATTGTGAAATTGGAACCATTGAAAACAATTGTGCAAAAGTTGAAAACTCTGTCCAATGAAACTCTGTACAGGGCAACCGATTTGTATAGACGTTTTAAATAGTCAAATGGTGTCTAAAAATTCTGAAATTTTTCAGTCTTAAATTTCACATGTCAAGCTTCAAAATGGACATATAATTTATATCATCTTGATTTGTGAGCTAAGAGTTATGGATTTTTGAAGTTTGCCCAGCGAAATTAATTATTTTCTGGAACAGTATGCAAAGATTGAAATTCTGGGAATTTTGTTATTCCATCCAGAAAAAATCTATATTTTTCCTTAAAACTAGGCTCAATAAGGGTTCTATAGGCTCTGGAATTACTCCATTTTGATTTTTTTAGAATTAGTTATGATTTTTCAAAGTTTGGGCAGAAATCTGCCAGAATTTTGTAAAAATCCAATATTGATGAAAATTTAGTAAATAATTAGAAAATAATATTATATCATATTAAATCATCATCCACCTCTTCCATTAGCCAAAAACCATGACATTCAGTTGCAACAAGAGAGAGAAGGTGTGAGAGAGTTTAGAGAGAGAAAGGGAAGAAATCTCACAAGGTAAGCCGATTTCTCCGACGATTTAGCTTCTAATGTGTATAACTTCGACTCTAAGCTACTCCTCTTTATTCTTTAAGGTTGTGAAGCTCAAAATTTGGTGTTTCAAGGGTTAGGGTTCAGCCACCTTGAGGAAAAGCTAGTAGGAGCTTAAGGTAACTTCCTAACATTCGTATATTAACTACTTTGGCTGCTGTGGGCAATTTAATCGGTGAAATTTTGCCGAATTACCATTAGTTTTAAATTTTGGAAATTGAGTTTTCTAAGGGTTATGCTGCCCAATTTTGGTTCAAATGGTAGTTATAACCTAATGTGATAGTTAATAATGTGGTTAGGAGTAGAAAGGAACGCGTTTAAGGAGCCGAAATCGTAAAACCCCGATTTTCTCAGGAGAGCTCATAAATTTCAGCCAGCTCTAGAAATGGGTCTTAGAGTTGGATTTTCAATGATTTTATGGTTCCATTGAGTTTAGGATCGAAAATTAGGTGGGGTTACAGTTGGTCACTTTTTTAGAAAAAGCCGAAAAAGCATAATTACGAAAACGCCCCTGAAACCCATGAAGTAGGGCTGCCAAGGGTAAATTTGTAATTTGACATTGAATTTGATAATTCCAAGTCCGGAAATGGATTCTTTGGGCAGAAATTTGTTAGGATAGCACAGATCAGAATTTCGGGAAAAGTGCAACCGGACCGGGTACGGCGGGCCCGGGCCGGGTCCCCAGGGCATTTTTGTAAATTTTCATGATAGACTCATATAACCCCGAGAAATACTATGGAAGTGTCTAAATGGTGCATTTGGAATTGTAGGGTTCAACATTTGCCCTGATCGTGAACGACCCGTGTCAGAGCACGTTCGGAAAGAACTAGGTAGTGACTCTTCTCTTATGCTATGTGTAAAGTATTGTATGTATGTTTGTCATGCATTGTGATACATTGTGATGCTTTGAGATCGCAGCGAAAGCTGACGCATAGTGATTACAGCATAAGCTGTTGCATTGAGATCGCAGCGAAAACTAACTCATAGTGTTTACAGCCATGAGTGTTGTCGTATGTGGCGTGAGCCATATATCATTGTGATGCTTCTTAACATGATCATATATGCTATGCATTTATACACTGTATGAGTGATTTGTTACTACAGAGATTCTTTTGAATCTCATTCTTTCCATTGACTAACATTTCAGACAGGGCAAGTGGCTCCAAGGAGAAACGAACCACTAGGAGCGGCTAGGATCTTGTAGAGATGTATTGTTAGATTGTTGGTTATCTATTTTGGACTTGGGATTACTGTTTATTTTTGAAATGTAGATATTACGTTGATGTTGGTCATGTAATCCCCTAGTTGGAACTTACAACCCTTAGTTTATACATGTATGAAACCTGGGAGTTGCCGGGAATTTAGCTATGCACTCTGATATGTATGAATGTGATTGAACTGCGTAGAGTAATTAGATTCGGAAGATGAATATGAGACCATATTGAACGAATTTTAGAAATGAGATTTGAGAAAAACGTAATCGTCAGTCTCTAATTCCTTTAAATTACTCATTTTCAAATCTTAATTACGGTTATCAAGGTACGGGATTAGATTGGGAACAAGTCTAAATTAAGTGGACTGCTAAGCTCCAATTTAACATAAGCCCAAATTTATCCCCTAATGATTCTTATATCTTTGGGGTATTAAGAAAGTAAAATGGTGAATTTTGGAAAATATAATTATGTTTTTGGTAAAATCGCCTATGAAAAAAATGAGCTTGTCATATGATTTTGAATGACCAAATTATGAGAAAAAATTATGAGATTTTACAGGATGAAAGTAGACATCATAAGCTTTAATTTGATAGGTCATATGACTCAATTAGAGATATATACAAAAATTTATGAATTTATGAATTCAGTACAGAAAAATTGTGAATTTTCTGGAATAGTATGCAAAGATTGAAATTTTGGAAATTTTTTGGTTCCATCTAACAAAATTCTATATTTTTCCTTGAAACTAAACTCAATAAGGGTTCTACAGGCTTTTGAATCGCCCCAATTTCGATTTTTCTAGAATTAATTATGATTTTTCAAAATTAGCGCAGAAAATTTACCAGAATTTATGAAAAATCCGAAAATGGGAATTATGACATCATCATAATTAAAGGTGACATAAGCATGGACTTATAAGATATTTCTCATATTCTTCCTCTTCTCATTTTCGTCATGTTGCAACAGCCATAGCCATAGGAGAAAGAGAGAGAGGTTTGAGAACATTTAGAGAGAGAAAGGAGCAAAACTCGCAAGGTAGGTTGATTTCTTTGGTGATTTCGTACCTAATGCGTATAACCTTACTTCTAAGCTTCTATTTCATGTTCTTTAAGGTGTTGGAAGCTCAATTTTCAGTGGTAAGAAGGGTTAGGGTTCAGCCATATTAAGGAAAAGCCAAAAGGAGCTTGAGGTAACTTCCAAACTCTTGTATATTGACTATTCTGGCTGTTGTAGGCAATTTATTCAGTGAAATTTAACTGGATTGTCGTTAGTTTTAAAGTTTGGAAATGACATGACCTAGGGGTTATGTTGCCCAAATTGGGTCTTAATGTTAGTTGTAACATAATGTAATAGTTAATAAAGTGGTTAGGAGTAGAAATAAACACGTCTGCGAAACCGAAACCAAAAAACCCCATTTTTTTTCTAAGAATTGAGAATTTTGGCCAAGGCCATTTTGGAGGGGTTAAAGATGGATTTTCAATGATTTGATGGTTCCATTAAGTTCAGGAACGAAAATTAGGTGGGGTTACAATTGGTCACTTTTTCAGAAAAAGCCGAAAAAATATAATTACGAAAACGTCCCTAAAACCCTTAAAGTGGGGCTGCCAAGGGTAATGTTGTAATTTGACATTGAATTTGATAATTCCGAATTCGGAAATGGATTCTTTGAGCGAAAATATGTCAGGATAACCCAAGATAGAATTTTGGGAAAAGTACAGCCGGAGGGTATGGCGGGGCCGGGCCGAGTCCCCTGGGACATTTTAGTAAATTTTTATAATAGGCTCATATAACCCCCCAGAATCACTATGGAAGTGTCTAAATTGTATATTTGGAATTATAGGACCAAGTTGTGAGCCCGGTCGTTAGCATGATTTACGAGGCACACGTTTTGAGGCATAAAAGGGTCAAGGTAGGGAACTTACCTCTCCTACATGTATTTAATATTTGTGTTAATGTGTTGATGCATGTTATTGCTTTGCTTGATTATGTGAAACATGTATAAATGATTTGAAGCTATATTTCAATTTATGCTATGGTCATAAGTATATTGTTCGAAGTATTGAGCTTACAGATTTGTCATTGTGTGAGCATGAGTTATGTGATGCAAGGATGTCATACATTAAACATTTATCATAAATGCATATTGGTATTGTTTTCCTACTGAGATTCTCTTGAATCTTACCCTCCCCTATCAACAATTTAAACAGGAGAGGACAGAAGATATACTTAGAACAATACAGAGAACCATATGAGGGGATTGTAGTGCTGGAATGAAGACAAGAAGATATCTCTGTTTCACTGGGACGGGTTTAGATACCCAAGTAGCCCTATGTGACTACATTGATGGTAATGATCATGTACGAACCCCTATGGGGAATTTATGTAATCATGCACTTATTATCAGTATATTCATGTTATTCTTGTGTTGTCCACCGAACCGCATATCATTTTCCACGAATACTCTGAAAAAAGTTAAAATAAGGTAAGGGCGTGACATCGCACACCTCGGTGAAGCTCCAAGTAGGTCGCAGGCCTCAGCGAAGCTCCAGCGTGCATTGCAGGCGTCGGCGAAAATCGTGGGTTGCAGGTGTCAGGAAGCTCGATGAAGAAGACAACCAAGCTCGATGAAGGGGCAAAATAGAATTTACGTAGATGGAATTGGAAATCTTTCGTTTTTGGGTGAAAGCCAATCTGATGGAATTGGGGATATTCCAATTCCATCATACCAAACAAACTTAAAGCATGGAATTGAGATCCAATTCTAATTCCACATCCCCAATTCTATCATACCAAACGCGCCCTAAGAAAATCAATTTCATCTTGCAAGGAGCAATTGGAAGAAAAAGTAAAAGTGGAATTCTTGACTAAAACCCAAGAGAAAAGAAAAAAAGGGCAATTATATTCAAGCCCCATATAGAAAAAATAAAAAAAAATAGTCTATGAAGTTATTAATAATAAGTCAAGGAATATCCATTGATAAATAAAGGAGTATTCACTAATAACTTTAAGAATCATTTCTTCAACTTTTTCTAGCGTGGGATTTAAATTTAATTATCCCAAGAAAAAAAAAGCTAGGGAAAAGAGAAGTTGTGATGCAATTTCCTAATCAAAGAGGAGAATACGTGGAAGTGAGTGTTCGGTAAGTTCTGAAACCTTGATTTTAGAAGCATCTTTTCGTAAATTGAAACAAAATTTTTCTTACATATTTATCTTATAAATTATAAAAAATTATTTTCCAAAAACTAATCCAACCACTACTAGAGAATTGAGATTTAACCACCCCTAAGGACGTCCCAAATTGAAAATTGGGTGGTTAAAAAGGGAGGCGGTGGCATTTTCGTAATTATATACATGCAGGGGAACCTTTAGGCGTCCCAAATTTGAATTTGGGACGTCTAAAGTGCTTATAGGCGCGAATTATAAATTTAGTAAATTTTTTTTGGCGCCTGGAGATGGGATTAGGCGTCCCAAATGCCATTTGGGACGCCTAAAGGTGGCGTCCCTGCATGTCAGACAATTGTCTGACATGCGTCTTCTCATCCTCTCCTCACATGTCTCTTCTCATTTTTACTTTACTCTTCTTCAACCTCACCCACCGTCGGCTCACTCTCTCTTTGTTTTCTTCTTCACTTCAACTCCTCCCTCCTCCCTTCTTCAACCTCCCCCACCCACCGTCGGCACTTGCTCTCTTTGTTTATTCACCTCAACTTCTCCCTCCTCCCTTCTTCAACCTCCCCTACCCACCGTCGGCACTAATTGCTCTCTTTGTTTCTTCACTGCAACTCCTCCCTCCTCCTCCCTCCTCCGTCCTCCTCCGTCCAATGGGAAGATCTCCAAAGCATGAAAGGTCACTTGAAGACAAGAGTTGATGCAGTTGAGAACACAGAAGGGATGCAAACATTCAAAAGGTATTGTGCATCTAAGCTATTCTTTCTTTAAATTTTCGTATTAGTTAAATTTTGAAGTGTTTTTTACATGAATTTAATTTGATATGGTAATAGGTTATTAACTCACTGCAATGCAATAATGCTCTTTTACGATTGTAGATTGACTATCATTTTACTTCTTTAATGAAAATTGTTACTTATCAATAAAAATAAAAGAAAAACTAACTTTTGATTGGATAGATGAAAATTAAACATCAAATATATGAGGAAGGTTTGCTTAACATATATATTTTAATTTCAATTAAGATTTATATAGTGCATTTTTAAAATAGAGGGAAGGTTATTATAATTTATGTAAAACGGAAGGTGGTAATTAACGTATTTTATTCAATTTTTTAATTTTTAAACTCATATACAAAGAAACTAATGAGTTAGGAATTTAATAAAAAAAGGGATAAATTGAACAATATAATGTGTTAATTTTTATTCTATATTTTTATTTTGTTTTAAAGTTAAGGTGTCCGTAATTTTAGCAAGAAAGTTTTCACTATGACATCTGATATAACTAAGTTTTCAATGGTGTAAAAGTAAAAACAATCTTTTAAAAATAAAGAAATTTTAGTAATTCCATTAAAATGATTCAAACATCCGTTATAAAGTTTAAGGGAGAACAAGTGGGTCCCACATAAAAAAAGAGACATAATTGCTAAAATTGCTCCTTTTTTAAAATATTGTATCTACTTTCACACCTTCAAAACTTAATTGTACCATAAGCTCATAGCAAAAAACTTTATTACTAAAATTGCACCTTAACCCTATATTTTTAATATGATACTTGTAAACATATTTTTTAAATATTTTTATATCTATTTTTAAACAGTGTGTAGATTTTTGCTCTCCTCCACCTCCTTCCTTCCATTGTCGTGCACACCACCGTGGTTGATTGCTTTCTCCACCTCCCCACAGTGCATACACCTTTGATCTCCAACGTCTTCTGTACCTCTCCAACATACTAGTGGGCGCCCCCTGATAAGGTTAGTTTATTTTCTTCTTATATATTGCTTATATTGAGATGGTTGAGATTATAGCCTGGTGTGTTTGGTGTGTTTATATTGCTTAAATTGCATGTATTCGGGAACTCCAGTGTAATGGTCTATTTTCTTGTTTAAATATAAATTTACTTGTGTATATTACCATTAATTAGTATATATAATAAAATAAAATATGATTTGTTTAAAGTAAAGAAATTCTTGTATTCCAAACGAATTATGAATGTTATTGGGTTGATAACTTAATTAGGCAATCCCATCATATGTCGTTGACAATTGTACTAAATGTGTGAATGTTATTGGGAATGCCTTAGGTGGTAACAAAATGGATCATAGTTGGATGAATACTTTGAGAACTAGTGAAGAATATGAGAAAGGGGTGGAAGAATTTATTGAATTCGCTAAAAAGAATGCTCCTGCAAAAAATGGGAAGTATTTTTGTCCTTGTGTCAATTGTCTGAATGAGAGTCGACGGGATGTTAATGTTATAAAGGATCACCTACTTTGTGATGGAATAAATCTGCGATACACAAGGTGGATATGGCATGGTGAGGAAGTAACGGATTGTCCGTCGCACAAGAAGGAAGATGTGGATATCGTAGGTGAAGATAGAATGGAGAAAATGATTAACGATGTTGAGGCAGAATCCTTTGTGCAGTCACAGGAGTATGACAGCCTACGGAGTGATGCGGAGACACCATTGTACAATGGGAGTAAGTACACGTGGCTGACGGGAACATTACATTTGGTTAACTTAAAGGCAACTTGTGGGTGGACCGATAGTAGTTTCACATTGCTGCTTGAACTATTGTGTGATATGTTTCCAGAGGATAATGTACTTCCAAATCGTATGTATGAGGCCAAGAAAATCCTGTCTACGATGGGTATGGAGTATAAAAAGATACATGCTTGCCCTAATGACTGCGTACTGTACAGAAATGAGTACGGAGGTCTTAGTGAGTGTCCTAAGTGTAAAACTCCACGATACAAAGTGAAAAAGGATGGTGGTTGTGGTGATGTGACAAGTAAAAGGCAACCTTTAAAGGTTATGTGGTATCTTCCAATAATACCATGTTTTAAACGTTTGTTTGCGAGTGCAACAAAAGCGAAGAAGTTGAGATGGCACTCTGATGAGAGAATATCTGATGGGAAATATCTTCGGCACCCAGCTGACTCTCCACAATGGCAAAAAATAGATGAAATGTTCCCTCAATTTGGCAGCGAGCCGAGAAACCTACGGCTTGGGCTTTGTACAGACGGCATCAATCCGTATAGAACTCTTACTAGCACACATAGTGCGTGGCCGATTCTCCTTGTAATATACAACTTGTCTCCCTGGCTATGTATGAAACGTAAGTATATGATGCTATCTATGATGATTTCTGGACCAAAACAGCCGGGGAACGATATTGATGTCTATTTGGCGCCTTTGATTGAGGACTTGAAGAAGTTGTGGGAGGAAGGCGTAGATGTGTTTGATGCTTATAAGAAGGAGTCTTTCAAGCTACGTGCAATGATTTTCACAACGATAAACGACTTCCCTGCGTACGGAAACTTGTCAGGGTACAGCGTGAAGGGTCACAAAGCATGCCCAATATGTGAAGCAGACACACACTTCCAACAACTAAAGCATGGAAGAAAAACTGTCTACCTTGGCCACAGGAGGTTTCTTCATCGGTTCCACCCGTATCGTAGGCTAAGAAAGCGGTTTAACGGCTTACCGGAGCATGGAATGGCTCCAAAGTCACTAACCGGAGAGGAAGTCTACAGTCGAGTGGAACGTATCCATGTCACTTTTGGTAAGAATCAGAGGGTTGCGGGTGAGAAGAACATATGGAAGAAGAGATCCATTTTCTTTGATCTTCCATATTGGCGTTCGCTTGACGTGAGACACAGTATTGATGTGATGCATGTGGAGAAGAATGTTTGTGATAGCCTTATCAGTACGCTTTTGCACATACCAGGGAAGACTAAGGATGGGATTAATGCGAGATTAGACCTTGTCGATATGGGAATAAGAGAACGGTTACATCCACAACTAAGAGATGATGGTAGGAGGGCATACATGGAGCCAGCAGCGCATACACTATCAAAAGCAGAGAAAAGAAGTTTGTGTGGATGTTTGCATGAAATGAAGGTGCCGCAAGGCTATTCCTCGAATGTGAGAAGATGTGTCTCAATGGACGATTTGAAGTTAGTGGGAATGAAGTCCCATGATTATCATGTGTTGATGCAACAACTATTACCAGTAGCTATTAGAGGCATAATGAAAGATGAAGTACGAAACACAGTGACAAGATTGTGCGTTTTCTTCAATGCTATCTGTAACAAAGTCATTGACACTGAAAAGTTGGATGAACTAGAAAATGAGGGTTACATTATTTTGTCATAACTAGAGATGCACTTTCCGCCTTCATTTTTTGATATAATGGTGCATTTGGTAGTTCATTTGGTGAGGGAGGTAAGGCTATGCGGTCCATTTTACCTGAGGTGGATGTACCCTTTCGAGCGATACATGAAGATCTTAAAAGGGTATTCTAAAAATCCTTATCGACCAGAAGCGTCAATAGTAGAAAGATATGTAGTTGAGGAGGCTATGGAGTTTTGCAAAGATTATATGTCAGGGAAGAAGGAACAATCTCGGCATGAAGAAGGGAGAAGCAAGGGAACACGAGGACTGAAAGTGAAGAATGTTCCTCGTGAAGAGGTGTTGCAAGCCCACTTGTATATCCTGAATAATATGGAAGAAGTTCAACCTTACATAAATGAACACAGAAACACTTTGAAGAACAAGAATCCAAGGAAGAATGACATGCAGATTGCTATTGAGCAAAACAAGACATTCATGCAGTGGTTCGAGGAAAAGGTTTTGCACGAGATCGGTGTGTCTGAGACAATCGAGTGGCTAGCTTGGGGGCCTTCGTTTCAGGTCATTACTTGGACCGGTTATGATATAAATGGCTATTCCTTCTATACCAAAGAGCAAGATGACAAAAGTACCATGCAAAATAGTGGGGTCATGGTAGAAGTTGAATCTATGCACTTTTCCAGTTCGAGAGACAAAAACCCCATATTAGCGTCTATGGCCTATTATGGAGTTATAGAAGAAATATGGGAGATGACGTACAACAAGTTCAAAGTTGCTTTATTTAAATGTAAGTGGGTTAGCAACAATGCCGTGGTAATAGATAAACAATTTGGTTTTGTCTCAGTCGATCTTCGAAGAGTTGGCTATAGAGACGAGCCCTTCATTTTAGCAAGCCACACGAAACAAGTGTTTTATGTCACCGATCCTGCCAGAAAAAATATGTCCATTGTCCTTAAAAGTAAAAAACAGAAGTATGGTGATCCGACCTTCAACCTTGATGACACACCACCTTTCACAACAACTACACCTCGAACAAATGAAGTTGAATTGGTAGATGATGACGAATATGCTGTAAGAAATGACCATGGTGAAGGACTATGGGAAACAATCTAGAGTAAGACCTTAATTTATAAACGAGAACTGTGTTTTTTCTGTTTTACTTCCCGCTTACTATATACATGTGTTTTCATTGCAATTTACTTACGTTTCTGATGATGCTTTTTGTGTTAACAGGAATATGGACAACGTTAGTGATGACGAGAGGCGTGGAGATGACGAAAGCTCTAGCAATGACGAAATTCCTAGAGTTGAACCCCCTGTAAGAAGGAGGGTTAGAGGCTGTACAAAGATGGGAGCATTGGTTGCACGTCATGAACATCAACAGGAGAGGCTGCATATAGACTTCGATGACAATCTCAATCCAATTGGTCCTGAGGAAGACCACTTCATTAGCTACATAAGGCTTTTGGCTCGAAGCAAAGTGCGCATTACCTACGATAATTGGAGATTGGTTCCCCCAAAAACGAAAGACATGATTGGGCAGCAACTTTTGGTATGTAAGTTTTGATACATTGTAGCTTTGTTCTTATTGTTTCAAATATAATAATCTTATGTTTTACCTTGCAGCAAACATACGATGTCCCCGACACCACAGAGATGCATAGGCACTGGATGGATGAGGTTCGTGTACGATGGAAAGGTTTCAAGAACAAGCTAACAAAGCATTACATTCGAGGGGCCCTTAGGGGTAAGGATCCATGTGCACAGTATACATATTTATCTCCAGAGGACTGGAGGTTGTTTGCGGCATCACGAGCAGATCCTGAGTTTTTGGTAAGATTTCTGTCATGATATAGAACTACTTATATCGTTGATTTCATATACTTTATATCGTTGATTCATTTTTTATTGTTTTTCATTCATAGAAATTAAGTGCAGCAAATGCCCAGAGGCAAGCAGAAAATAAATATCAACATTTCATGTCTCGCGGTGGATATCGGAAGCTTGAGCGGCAAATGATGGCAGAAGAGTTACAGAAAATGAAGGAAGCAGCGGAATCTGATCCTAGCGTTGTTATCCAGCCACCGGCACCTCCTCCACGTCACAAAAAATGGAAAGCAGGGAGGATTAAGGCTGGGAAGTACATAAATCCGACTGTTGCTGAGGTTGCTGCGAGGATTGTAAGTAGTTATACCATAAGTACCTAATTTTTTACATGTCGCGAGTGGTTTCGATACATTTACGATAAACTGCATGCTACAGGATGACCTGGACGAGCAGAGTAGCCAAGGTTCATTCAATCCAAGTAGACGGATGGACATATTGTCAACGGCTATTGGGAAGGCAGATGACCTTGGTCGTGTTCGAGGAGAGACACGGGGAGTTAGTGCCGCGAGGTATTTTGGACGAGAGCCACGTTATTCGTCACAAGCTGGACCTAGTAAGGACGTTGTGGCCAAGATTCGAGAGGAGCTCGAACGAGAGATCGAGGCCAACCTTCGTGACAAGCTCCGACAAGAGCTGTTGCCAGAGCTTCAACTTGAAATGGCAAAGATGTTTGAAGCACAAAGGGCAAGGGACGAGGCTCGAACTCAGGAATCCCCGGCCTTCAATAGCACCAGAGGAAGTTACAACCCTCTGGAGCAACCACTTGGCCACCCTTCTCCCACTCCAGTGTCGGGACCACTTGGCGACCCTTCTCCCAATCCAGTGTCGGGAGACCCTTGCACCCTCTATTTGGATGATCCACTGCTGCGTGTTGTTGCTGATGCTCTCGTTCACACATATGCTACCACCCACCATAATCAGCAAATTCCGGAGGATTATCGTAGGGTGAATGTGACGAGTGTTAGAAAGGGGGAAGAAGGTACAGCCATCCCTGTTCCCGATCCAGAGGTTGGCACGTTAGGTCAAGCGATAGGATCTTTCATCCTTTGGCCTCGCAATCTTATTGGTTCAGACGCAACACCTCCAATGGTAGGAATTACCTTACTGTTACTGAAAATCTGTTGGCATCCTAATAACAATTTGTTTTTTGATGTTCTAAAAGGATGACGAAGCTGCGAGCAAATGGCCCTTCTTAGCACGGCTGCAACAGATCTACAAGGGCATTAAACAGATTGACTTGAAGATGCCTCCAGGGATTGTGGGCCAAGTGGAGTATCCCTACACGATTGACAATAAAGATCTCAAGCAGTTTATCAGGTTGGAGGAGATAGATGCAGGCTGGGTCAAATTTACAGTCCGGTAAGTTTTTTTTTCAATTTTCCCATAGAATTCATTTAGTGGTTTTTTGTTTTCATACATTCAAGAATTGATTCCTTATTTTAATTCTATTATAGCACCTTCCACGATCTCTGCGTAAACATGGAAAGAAGTAATTGGTATGGATTCTTATGTCCTGCGAATACGACAGGGGATACTTGTACTGTGGCGCATAGGACTCACTATGTCGGCTACCAAATGGCACAAAACAAATTTCGTTGTTATCTAGCACCCATTGTCCAACGGTTCGTATTTACATTTTGTCAATTTCAGAAGTTTACTAAATAATTGTCTTCTCACTCATCTAACTTCATTTTAATGTGTACATGTTGTTAAAGAAACCACTGGACTTTGTGTGTTATATATCCCCGCCGCAACATAGTCTATTGGTTTGATCCCTTGAGTAACAAGCCAGACAGAGATACAAAATCCGTCTTCGACACGTAAGTTATCCTGTTTGTATTTCATTGACAACAAAAATAAATGAATGGTTCTAATTCCTGTTCATTTTGCTTTTCATGATACTGCTTGTCAAACATATAGAATCCTAGGTGGGTCACGCGAGGGTGCAGTTGTTAAAAAGCCAAAGTGGTTTTATCCCATAGTAAGTACATTCGATCCTACATAATTGTTTCATTGAAGGTCCTTTTAGACATACCTTTATTGATTTTAACAACCAATTGCATCCCTTTGATTAAAAGTGCCCTCGGCAACCTGGCAACACTGAATGCGGATATTATGTTATACTTTATATGTATAACATAACTCAAAGTGGAATTACTAGCGATTTTGAAAAGGTAATCGCTTCTTCATTCTTAAATGATAATATTTTTGGTGTTCTAATCGAAATGCTAATTAATTCATTTGCTTGAGATTCATTTCATCAAAGCTTATTACTTTCTAATTTTCAGATTTTTGATAATGAAGATGCCTACCTACGTGAAGACCTTGATTTGATCAGAGATCTTTTGGCTGGACATCTTCTTCAACATATAGAGCAGTAAACTTGTTATTTTATATCAGTTTGTACTTGTGTGATGACAGCGTTTTGACACTTTCTGGTTGTTTTTTGTTGATATATATAGTAGTAGGTTGCATGAAAGGTTATTGTATGTATATATAGTAAAGATTGTAGTGCTGGATGTCCTTACTAGTTTGTAACGGACAGTGTGGTTTATGAATCCATCTTTTATTCTGTTTCTGCAGTTTCAATTCGTTGGGTAATACAGAATGTAAATTATGGTATTAAAAAAAACCTAACTTTTAGACGTCCCAAATTAAGATTTGGGAGCCCAAAAGTCCCCCAGGTGGGACTTTAGGCGTCCCAAATTAAAATTTGGGAGGCCTAAAGTCCCCCACCGTGGGACTTTTGGCCTCCCAAATTGTAATTTGGGACGCCTAAAGTCCCATCCTGGGGGGACTTTTGGCCTCCCAAATCTTAATTTGGGACACCTAAAGTCAGACTTTAGGCATCCCTATCATTTGGGACGTCTTTTGTCTCAACTTACTACGCCCCCAGCATATACGTCCCCCCGTTTTGGGACGTTAAAAGTGCCAAATTTGGGAGGTTAAAGCCCCTTTTTGTAGTAGTGAACCCCACAGAAGAAAAAACGGAGAAGAGCAGCCGACAAATGGATCATTGCAAGCTGGATCTTCAACAAACATGAGAAGGAGAGGAGCGGCCAAAAAAATTGACTTTTCATTGCCACTTTTTTTTTTATTACATATTATGTAGATTATTAGTTTATCATATTTGATCAACTAACGGTAAAAGCTAACAGACACAACGACTTCAAATTTTTGAAGTAAAACTGTCTCAAAAAATTATCAAGATAAAATTTGTTGTTATTTTTTTAACGCATCCAAAATAAAATTGTCTTTAAAAAACCTCTCAAAAATTGCCCTGTGAACTTTAAATGAATAAAATAAGAGCTAGGTAAGACAATTGATACCAAAAAGATGGAGATGAAGCCTAACCCCCATATATGTGGATTAATAAAAGTTCGCTAGGAGAGGTGCTGCGGTGGGCCCACTTTGATGTGGCAGCGTGAAATAGACGCTTCATCAAAGCATCCCCAGTTGTGGGGTCTCTTCTCCCTGCAGCCAACGATGTGACCCTCCCCTTTGAATTTTCCGCAGCATGAGTGGACACGCCTCCTTCTGCTTCATATCTATCTCCTCTTATTATAATATACAACACACAAAGATATTAGTCTCCATTATCAAAACTCACAAATATAATTTTTAATTAGTTCCATCTAGCTATTTATGAATATAATGTGCAAATTCTTGTGTACAAACTAAAAACTTGTCTGAGAAAACGATTGAAAAGCACATATTCACATAAATCAAAATAAATTTTTTTTATAAATTTATTTTATATAATATAAATAATATTAAAAAAATAATTTCTACCACTAACTAAATAACCATTAAATCTATAAGAAGTGGCGCCAAGCTGAATTATTAATTTTGTGAGAGAGAGAGATAGAGCATATGCTTCTTACCTCCTTCTTCTTCGCCTGAGTTCTGCCATATACAAAGGGTTCATGTCATTATTGTCGATATTGTCAGTCATCCACGTGATTCCTCTCTCCTCCCTCTTCATCACATCACTTTATTTCTGTCCAATCCACTGTTGCTCCCTTCCCTACCCACTATCTAATTAATTAATTCCATCGGATATATATTTCACGTGTACATTTGATAAACAAACTCAATAAATAATGCGCTTGCTTATTTTACTTTCCGAATAATAATATGATAATTAAATAATGACTAGGGCTAGCTTCAACAAATGGATCAGTTTCCAGCAATATCTCCCGGTCTTTATTTAAATTAGCGATAGAAGTTACTGTTTTAATATGGTTTCCGGCCTATGAAAAAAAAATTTTTTTTTTTCGATTTACATGAATATGCTTTTTTAACACTAATTCAGACATATCCTTATTCTATAGTCTATTATTTAGGGAGTGAATGAATAAATAGTATAGAATGGGAAGAGAATTAGGATATGTTCTTATTAGCTTTTGGAGAATAGATTCTGGAGAGAATAGCTTTTGAGGAATAGATTGTAAGAAAATAGATTATGGGAAAAAGTGATTTTGATAAAATGAGAGTGTTTGGATGATTTTATCAGAATAGCTTTTTTCATGGTCAAATGACTAAAAAGGACATTAACTTTTATGATAATTACATATAAAGGATAAGATTATATTTTAAGTATTATTTGACATTAAATTGCATAATAATTACAATAAATGAAATAAATTTGTCCAAAAATTTTTTAATTATAACATTTGTCAATTATGTAATATAAAAAAATAGATGCAAAAATTATAAAATTATAACATTAGTCAATTATGTAGTAAATTTAAAAATCAGATCAAACGTACATATTGAAGGCGTACACTATATTAATTTTCATCTCCTTTCACAACCTGGGTTATCTCTTGCCAAACCCATTGTATTATTCTTCATTAAATTCTTTGGAATGGTTTTGATTTTTGCAGTGTGTTCGTGTCTTTAATTTCTGTTTTTTTTACCACTCTTGCCTAGTTTCTAAAGATATATATATTATTCTTCATTAAATTCTTTGGAATGGTTTTGATTTTTGCAAGTGTGTCCGTATCTTTAATTTCTGTTTTTTTTACCACTCCTGCCTAGTCTCTAAAGATATATATATTATTATTCATTAAATTGTTTGGAATGGTTTTGATTTTTGCAAGTGTGTCTGTGTCTTTAATTTCTGTTTTTTTTACCACTCCTATCTGGTCTCTAAAGATATATATATATATATATATATATAAGTATATTAAAAATTTGCTAAAATCAAAAATCTTTTCTACATAACACCAAAGTACAAATTCCGAGTAAATGTCAATAACAGAGTAAGTGAAAATATGGATAAAATACCATTTAACATATTGTCAAAAAGAGAGTACGAACAAATACGAAAACATTCACATGACTAATGCTCTTGTGTATAATAAATGATCTGACCTCTTATCAAATCACGAAGAGAAGCCATGTCAGATGAAGATGCAAGTAATGAAGGTATTGTTGAAGAGTCTATAGCGTCAGGGCCATCAACATCAAACAAACTATCCTTTCGTTCATGGTGGCGGAAGTCAGGATCAGAAATAGAAGTTCTTCTGATGAAATTGTGTATGGCCATTGTCGCACAAACAATTTTAACCTGTGTGGGAAAACTATAGCTACGCATTGTCTGTAAGATTGCGAACTTGTTCTTCCAAACCCCAAATGTTATTTCTATTGTGCACCTAAGACTTGAATGCAAGTAATTGAACCTTTCATTGTCATTTTCAAGCCTAGATAACCTCCGAAAGTCAGGGAGATGGTAACGCTCGCGTCTGTATGGACCCAGATATCCAGTTGGGGTAGCGTAGCCGGCATCCACCAAATAATATTTATCTACATGAAAGAATAAGTTTAATACCAATACATTCTGTGTCGGAGTTGTCAGGGGATGATGAAATATGAGAGAATCATGTGCGAGAATACCTGTATAAAAATAATTATATTATACAAAAATATAAGAATACCTGTAGGCGGATGTGGAAAATTCATTGACGGAGTTGTCAGAGCATGATGAAATATGCGAGAATCATGTGCCGTACCTTCCCATCCAGCCAGTACAAAGATAAAACGCATGTCCCAATCACAAACCGCCATCACATTTTGCGATGGAAATACTTTTCTTCCAATATATTTTGTTTTGTCCCTTGCTCTGACCTTACATGGAATGTGTGTGCCATCAATTGCACCAATCGCATTTTTAAAAAAAGGCCAGTATCTATTACTTTGGCTTATCTTACTGTGAACGCTCTGAAATGTAGGATCCAGCGGTTTGATGTTAGACATTGCTAGACTACAACATGCCTGTAAGACGGCATGTATCGCCCTATGAATTGTATCTCCAGAGCGCATAAATCTTTCTTGTACCAGTCTACTCGATGCCGCATGTCCAACTGTGTGCAAAAAAATCGCCACCATTTCATGTATACCCACATTTCGAGTTTCCCTCAGACCATGTCGTTGCATTTCAAAGCAGAATTCATGAAAGACATTCAGTTCCATTCTAAACATGTCATAACAACGGGCAGAATTGCCGCGTAACACATCACGCACCCATACGGCACTTGTAAACTAACTGGTGTGCCGCGGTTGTTTACATAAAAATTGCTGAGCATATGCACCAACATATGCGGCCACTTTTCGGATTCTCCATAATCGCCATTTTCTATTCTTTGCAATAAATTTCATAGTATTCTCTATATCTGCCTTTACCTGTACACACATACATTAACTTATATAAAACAAAAACGACCACAACTATACATTAATAAGATGCACACACACGTCATTGATGAATAAATAACATTACATTACATATAAAGTGACTTGATCAATAGAAACGTAAATATAACAGTCATTAAGCACATAGAAACAACGTTCTTAATACACATCAATAGTGTCCATAGCATTCATTCCTAAGAAACTTAACAAGTGTATCCTTCATTTCCTTCATTGCCATGTACATTTCCCTTGCAGCTGAATCCCTTATAAGGAGACGTGTACAGCGCATATAGAAGTCTTCATCATTGGTTATTTCAGTGACTTGATTCAGATGAATCATGTCTCCTGATATTGAAAACTCATTCGCCCGGGCTTCTGCAGCCATCCTTGCTGCACGGGCCTCTGCTTCCATCCTTCCTGCAAGTTCCACATCAATGTCAGTGGCATCAGCTATCCTAGTCAGGGCGTCGGCAATTTTACTCGATGCAGGCCCTTTCTTTTTCATTGGGGCACCCCTCTTCCTCACCCCCAGTGAGCTTGTCGGTCTACCACCACTACTTGTTTTCTCTCCACCACTTATTCCCTTTCCTCTGTCATTATTCCCTCCACTGCCTCCACTGGTGTTATTGAAATTGATTGCATTGAACTCCCCACTCAATCCAGTCGCTGTCCCTAACACCTCATCTCTGTCTCCTGAACCTTCTTCCATTTCGACATCAGGGGTGGTCTCAGTAGGGTCTGGGAGAGACATAGAGGAAGGTGCCCAATTATTTGTTCCCGTGGCCGCCACAAATGAAAACAGGCGGGTTAATTCCTCTTGGAATTGGAGGCTATTATTTCTGAATTTATAGTAACCGGGAACTTCCTGTACGTGAATCACCAAATTTATTACACAAGTTCATAAAAGCATGATGTTATGGAAATAAAAATGGCCGTTCGCATAAGTGAATCACTAACCAATAGCTTCTTCTCCCACCACTCATCGTCAGCCACAATAGTCTTCTTCTGATCGTCCCATCCAACTTCTGTTTCATTTAACAACCGATCCCACAGTTGCCAGTCCTTTTGAAGGGCATCGTATTTGTTTTTGAACTGCCCCTTGTCGTATAATCTGCCTGTCCTTGCAATAAAGCCTTCAAATATCTCTTTCCACCCCTTCTTTTCGAAGCTATTGTTTTTTCTTGTTCCTTTCTCAACTTGTTCTATGCACAAGTCAATGAAAATTTTCGTGCTCTTGACATCCCAGGATGCTTTCACCTTACTCATTATGCTGCTAAGTTGACAATTAATACATGAAATGGACAAGGAAGCAGAAATGGACAAGGAAAAAACAATATCATACCCACATTCAAAAATATCTCAATGGAATTAAGCAAGGTGTAATGTTGAGGGGTGCCGAAAGGATATACATCCTTTTCAATAGTTTCTTGTGCAATCCCTAATATGAGTATCATTTTTAATTCTTTGAAGTTCTTTCAAGGAATACAATCACATTTAAGGGCAAAAGCATGTATATATTTAGTTTAATTGCATGTAACAAGCAATTGAAGTACAAAACCGTAGCATTATTGAAAGGATATACTTCAAAGTGACCGATAACGTCAAACCATGACCACCAAATTAAGCACCATCAAATGATAGACCAACAAAGCAATATTAGATGTCAAAAACAACATAACAAATATCTCAATGTTATAGGAAAATAAGAACAAATGAATAACACTTTGACTTCACAGGGTTCACGAAGAAAGAAAGAAATAGGCATAATCAACACAGCAAACAATACCTGCAGCAAGAACACAAATAATTACACACAGATACAAGCACCATGAACTTGTTCTGCCAGTCCTAGCATTGAAAGATTCTGTCTAAAAGATGCTCCAAGATGAACATAAATACTTGCCCATAAAAATAGATACAAAACAACGGTGCTAGTATTCAATTGATCAAGTAACTCTCGCTCTCACGTTTACTTTAACGTCGAACAAAAACCACAATGATCTTGAGATTCTTGACAACTCACAAAACTACAAGTTTGTGACAGCTCAACGGGAAGACCCCGTAAATAAGAAAAACAAAAATCACCAAACAATAGTTTATCAGAAAAACTGCCAATAGCCGAATCAGCATACAATTAACAATAAAGCCTTGAGTTTTTAGGAGATATTAACAATAGCCAATAGACGTACTGCGAACAGAAGCAAAACAGAAGCAAACCACAGACAGAAGCACCGTAAGCACAGAACAACACCATAACCAAAACCAAAACCAAAACCAAAACCAGAGCATCATCACCAAAACCAAAACCAGAGCATCATCACCACAAATATATAGCCTCAGTACCCACATTCACAGAACAGAAGCAAACCACAGATGCAGAGGAAATTTTCATGGTCAAACGGAACTATGAGCTACCACCACAAATCAGATATGCACATGCGTACCTGGAGTCGAACCTCAGAACCACCACAGACAGAGGAATCTGTACCGAAGTCACCGGCTAGATCTGGATCGCCGAAGTCACAGCTAAGATTTCTCAAGAGATTTTCCTTCGATTTTGCAAGCAATTTTCCGTCACCGCTTTCCGTTCACCACGAGAGAAGGGAATGTGTTTCAGATCGAAGCTTTTCCGATGTGAAAGAGAATGGGAACCACAAGGATATGCCGATCAAGAAAACGAAGAAGACAAGAATGAAGGTCGACGCGAAACAGAAAGAGAATGGGAACGACAAGGTGCAGCTGCGATCCACACACACACAGTTTGAAGACAAGAACGCCGACTGGTCAGTGAAACAGAGAAGGAAATGGAGGAGAATGAAGATTTCAGAAATTGAGAAGACGAGATTGGACGCGAAAAGGAAATCTGAGGGAAGAGAAAAGTACAGGTCACTGTGATAATTATTGTCCCAACAGTAATAATCAGAGTTCAAAAGTGTGTAGAAATAGCTTCTGAGATAATAGCTTTTTTTTTTATGAAAAACGGGATTTTCTGAAAAACGGGATTATTTGATTTTTAAGGGTGTTCGGCTGGTACCATCCTAAAACCATGGTTTGACCCTATAATCGCTTTTTTTTTATTATGCCGAACACACGCTTAATAGTGGATAAGTCTGAACTTGTTGGGTTTGGCTGCCTTCAATAATATTATGAATGGAAGCAAGGACAATGTACGTACACACTAATAACGCCATCAATGAATAACAACGACAGCAACAATTTGGGAAGACAAGACGAGGATTGTTAGGTCCTCAAAAGTCAAAACTCAACCATCTGACAAACAGTGCACTCCTTTTGGACCAAATTAAATTGCCCCCACCCCGAGAGCCTGGGTTCTTCATTTACTTGTCCTGCCCGGGCACTGATCACCGGATTGGGCTTTCCTCCTTTGCAAAGGAGGATCGCTGCAAAATCTGGGTCGTTGGATCATATCTCAACGGTCCAGATTTAATATATTATAAAAATATAATTATATTTTTATAATATATTAAATCTGGACCGTTGAGATATGATCCAACGGCCCAGATGTCGCAGCGGACCCTTTTTTGCAAAGATGCAAAGGAGGAAAGCAGGATCCCTTTTGGACCAAATTAAATGAACCCCCTCCATTATTCATTTACTTGTCCAGCCCTCACATTAATCACCCATACCCTATGTTGCTAGATAGCTACCACACTGCCTTCTAATTTTGTCATCATTTGTGGGGTCTTTTCTCCCTGCAGCCAACTATGGGACCCACCCCTTTGAATTTTCCACAGCGTGAGTGGACATGCCTCCTTCTGCTTCATATCTATCCATTATAATTTGCAACACACAAAGATGCTAATCTCCATATATAAACTCACAAATATAATTTATAATTAGTTCCATCTAGCTATTTATGAATAGAATGTGCAGATTCTTCTGTACAAACTAAGAACTTATTTGAGAAAATGGTTAAAAAACATATTTATAGAAATTGAAATAAAACTTCTCTTATAAACTTATCTCATATATTATAAATCATATTAAAATAAATAAATTTTACCGCTAATACAAACAATCGTTGAGTCTGTAAGAAGTGGCGCTAAGCTGAATTATTAATTTTGTGAGAGACAGATAGAGCATATGCTTCATAGCTCCTTCTTTTTCGCCTGCCCCTGGGTTCTGTCCTATACAAAGGGTTCATGTCAGTATTGTCGATATTCTCAGTCATCCACATGATTCCTTTCTCTTCCCTCTTCATCACATCACTTTATTTCTGTCCAATCCACTGTTGCTCCCTTCCCTACCCATTATTTAATTAATTTTTTTGGACACACACAAGCTAATGACAAAATCACCTAACGCGGGTGATAATCAAATAGCTCATGTATAATCTTATATAATACATACAACCACTGATGTGGGACTTGGACATCCCACAAGGGGATCTCCAAGCGCGGCCCAACACTAGGGCCCCATTACGGTGTAAGCCACACATGCAATGCAATATGTTTTTTGGACACACAAACTAATGGTAAAACCACCTAACGCGGGTGGTAACCAAATAGCTCATGCACAATCTTTTTTTTTTTTGAATTGTAATGACAAGAGAAAAGACTCTTGGGGTCACAATGGGCCGCTACAGTAATTCTGCGTACATAAAAATACTAATGAAACCAAATCTTAGCTGAGATCAGCTAACATTTGGAGCGAAAAAAAATCTGGCGGGTGTTCCAAGAATGACAGATCATTGATCGAATCTAGGGCCACCTTTGCCAAGAAATCAACACATATAAGGACTTCTCTGTGACAGTGGTAAATCTCTAAACCCCAATCCCTATAGATTAGTTGTCTTATTTCCTCTAACTCATTCTGGAGGGGATGGTATTGACCGCCTGACTGGAATAGCAGTTGAATTGCTTCTGTTAAGTCAGTATATAGCTTGATCTTTCAAAGATTCATGGTTTTGCAGGTTTGAAGACCAATTCTAATGGCTTGGATCTCGGAAGCTGTCGAGCCAAAAGTAAATCCTATATTCTGTTGAAAACCGTAAATCCAAGCTCCTGAGTTATCACGAATCACTCCTCCAACTGTGGAATTTCTCTGCTCATCTACCGCAGCATCCACATCGACCCGAACAAAACCCACTGGTGGAGCATTCCATCTTACTGTGTCTCTATCTGGGACTTTGAATATCATGTGTCTGAGCCGCCCCTCTTCTATGCCTTCGTGAAGGAAGTGTAGACCTCTGTGAAGAAGTTGTTGTGGGAGGTCGCTAGTCCCTTCAAAAGCTCTTCTACATCTGTTCTTCTAGATTAGCCAGCATAATGAACCGAAGACCCTAAGCCAGGGCCACTGGGACATCTTACAATCACCCGGTGAGTATTGCGTATTCTATTTGATCCACACCTGTAAATTTCTAGAAAAAAAAATGCAGAGTAATAAATGGCGTTAATACAAGAAAGCCACACAGAACTTGCAAATTCACAATCTCTCAAAGTATGAATTGTTGTTTCCTCACAGTTACACTCGAATAGACACTCAATGTTTATCCTTATATCCCTCTTAGCGCGAATCGAATTCGTAGGAACTCTTTCCTGGAACAATTGCCACATAAAGAATTTAACTTTCTCAGGAATAGGCATCTACAGATACATTGCCAGATCGGATCTGAGGATTCCTTAAGCGACGAGTAGATCATGGAATAAGCAGATTTGACGCTGAAATTTCCATCAGAGGATTTCCTCCACCAGAATGTGTCATCACCTGATTAGGAAGGAGGAGAGACTTTCTTGATCCTTTCAATCACCCACCACGATAAGAACATACCCCATCTATGAAGATCCCACTCCCCGTCTGTGCCGACGAATTGGTTAACCACTTCCTCCGGATTTATTAAATTTTGGTTTCTGTCAACATAGTATATGAGTGGTTGGTCTAGATTTGTCCATAAATCCCACCAAGCATTTGTTGACTGCCCGCATCGAAGTTTTCTACCCAGTGCTTTCCTGAATGAATCCCATATTGATGTAATTGCGTTCCAGACAACGGATTGATTCCTTTTCCTCTCAACTCTTAGGAGTTTACCATCTCCACAATCGTATTTTGATCTGACAACTTTCACCTATAAGGCATCCGGTTTAGTAGTGAGGTTCCAGCATAGTTTCATGATGAGAGCTTTGTTTTGGCTAAAAAGATCTTTGATGCCAAGACCTCCATCTTTTTTGTCCATCTTGATTTTCTCCCAAGCAATAAGATGCATCTTCTTTCTATCATGCACTTGATTCCAAAAGAAATTCCTATTCAGTCTCTCAAGATCCTGCAAAACACCTTTAGGAAGAAGGGTGGTTTACATCTGGTAAAACAAAAGAGTGGAGATAATAGAATTTATCAAGACGGTTCTCCCAGCCATATTCAAGAATTTACCTTTCCAGATAGAAAGTTTCTTCTGAACTTTAGAAACCAGAGGAGCGTATGTCAGCCTGGTAGTTCTTTTGTGAAGAAGAGGAACACCCAAATATTTACCCAGATCTCCTGAGATATTGATTCCTAAGGTTTGGCCAAGCTGCATTGCTCTATGAAACTGGACATTTCTTGAAGCAAATAATTTTGATTTGGAAAGGTTGATTCTATGCCCTGATACTCTACAGATGTAAGCCATCACGTCTTTAATATTCTCCATCTAATTTGAGGAAGCTTCACAAAATAGGAGAAGATCGTCAGTAAAGAAGAGATGGGAAAGTTTCGGCCCCGATTGGCTAAGCTTTAAAGGTTTCCATCTTCCTTCAGCCACTTCTCGGTTTATCAATTGGCTCAACCGTTCTATACATAGGATGAATAGATAGGGACTCAGAGGATTCCCTTGTCTCACACATCTTGTTGGCTGAAACTGGTTTGATAGAGACCCATTCCAAACCACTCTCATGGTAGTAGAGGAGACACACATCATCAACAACCTTACAAAATGATCACTTATACCCAGACTGTGAAGATTGAAGTACAGAAAGTTCCATTCTAATCTGTCAAAAGCTTTCTCCATATCCACCTTAATAGCTACATATCCTTTCTTCTTTCTGGTTGTTCTCATTGTGTGGATTGCTTCTTGTGCCATAATTATGTTGTTGCAGCTTTGTCTACCCCTTATGAAATGAGACCTCATCCTGTTTGCGAGGACCTTGCTAAGGATTTTGTAACTCACATTACATAGGGATATGGGTTGAAATTCCTTAATCGAGGTAGGGTTGTCCACAATAGGAATCAATATGATATGAGTCTGGTTTATTTCGTTAACCTTGTCAGGATCTCTAAAGATGGAGAAAATAAGATCACAGATCTTCGGACCTACAACCTCCCACTGTGTCTGAAAGAAATGCGGTTGTAGTCCGTCAGGGCCAGGCGCCTTGAAAGTATCCATCTCAAAAGCTGCATTCTTTATTTCCACCGCAGACACATCCTTTTGGATACATGAAAGCTAAGAATCATTCAGAGGTAGGAAGTCAACCGGCCATTCTGATGCATTTAGCACTTCTTGCTCAGTTGAGTAAAGCTCTTGAAAGTAGCTAAGAGCTGATTGCTTTAGTTCATCCTGATCAGTAATCCAAGCACCCTGAGCATTTTGAAGAGCTTCAATTTTACTTTTCTTTCTTCTGATCACAGTAGAAGAATGGAAGAAGCTAGTATTTTTATCTCTGTACTTGAGCCACTTGCATCTTGACTTTTGGTACCAGAGGAGTTCTTCTTGATTAACAACTATGATATATTCTTTCCAAAGTTTCGCTTCAAGCTTTAAAAGGCCAACATGCGGGCGAATAGTGATTTCTCGATCAACACCCTCCAATCGCTAAATCAGAGTCCTCTTCTTTTTGGGAAGACTACCTACTTCATTCATGTTCCACCAGGAGGCTTTATTATGAAATTCGTTACATCCAGATAACCAATCATTTCTATGCCATGCAGAGCTTACTAAATCTGGGAAACCCTCTTCAAGACACCAGGCAGCTTGATACCTGAAGTGATTTGATGGGGAAGTAGCTTGTACATTTCCATTAGTAATCACCAGGACTCTGTGATCAGATTTGTAACGAAGGTGATGGAAAATTTTGTGATTTGGGCGACCCATTTCCCCAGCTAAATTGTAAAAAGCCCAGTTCAGCCTTTCCTTTATGTCATTTCTAGACCAGGTGAATTTATCACCAACCACAGGCAGGTCCAGAAAGTCACAATCATGAACACAATTTCGAAAAGGAGATAAGGATATATCGGGAACAACCCCGCCCCCAATCTTATCCGAATGGTTTAAAAAAGAGTTGAAATCACCTAAGAGGAGCCAAGCCTCAGTTACTTTACCTGCCAATTCCCGAAGATCATACCACAGCTCCTGACTATAGCTCCATCTAGGGTCCCCATAAACAAAAGTAACACAGAAACAATATTTGGTATTTTTGTCAGTCAAACGGCAATGAAGAAGTTGGGTAGTAGAGAAGAGATATTCCACAGAAACTTCAATGTCATGCCAAAGGACCCATATACCACCTGCATATCCTGTAGATTCTACCCTCAGCCAATTGTTAAAACCTAGCTTACGCACCACTAAGTCAACTTTATGACTACTGACTCTGGTTTCCAAGAGACTCATAACAGAGATATTATGCTTGGAAAAAATATCACAGAGGACACGAGGAAAAGATTTGCTACAAGCCCCTCTACAGTTCTAACTTTATATAATCATGATAAAAATGATTTTTAATGCTCAGGGAAAAAGGAGTTACTTATTTGGAGGTATGCGTCTTGAAACAGATCTACTTCTGTTCTTGACTTCCCTTAGATTTTTATTTGTTTTACCCTATTCATTGCTCCTCACCGAAGGAATTTGAGGTTCCATCCTTGATGTTGGAGATAACACTAAAGCAGATGTTTCCTGCTTTTGAACTTTTGTCATTTCCATTTGTTTCAGATCGCTTTCACTGGCCAGCAATTGCTTGAAAACTGAGACATTGGGTGATGTGGAAGGTGCGGCAGAAGTGCCTGAATGAGTTTCTGTCAGCGTCTCTAACTCTGGTCTATCAGCATCTGATTTCTCCTCACTGATTAGATTTTTTGAGATCAAATTCTAAGTAGCTTTTTCCTTTTCCAATGTTTTTGGAATATTTTCCAACAGATGGTCTGTAGAAAGACCTGGTGAGATGATAGCTTCAGAATTGGTTGAGGACATGGAGCCCACCACTATTTGGTGAATTCGAGCTCTAACTTTCGCTAATTTGGCTTCGTTCGGACAGTGGGCTGAGATTAAATTTTCTGCAGCTTTCAAAGAGGTTTGGTTATGGGCCTCAGCGTCGTCCCGCCCTTTTGGGAGAACTTTCGGTAGGATAGATTTCAACCCACCACCATCCTTGCCTTTGATTTGATAAACAAGCTTTGGGGGACGTGGGATTTTTACTTTCAATTTGCTTTTAGACTGTTCCCCTGATATTTCCTCCCTTTGACTTTTTCCTCCATCGCTTGAACCCAATTTCCTCATTTCTTCTGCAGTGTCTAGACGCACATGATCACGAGAGTTTGCAAATTGAAATTCACCAAGCTCGCTTGCATTATCTAGGTCAGCTAGTGTTTGAAATCTTGGTGATTGATATCTTCGCCCCATGACCCTGGCAGAGACCAACCCATGCCTTCCTCCTGTTGCGTCGTCTTCGTGGTTTTCCTTCCTTGGAAACCGAGATTTCTTCTGTCCTCCCACCAGCATCCACGGACCGAAAGTCTCCTCTGCTATCGGTGAAGCGTTTTCCGGCAGCATAGCCGGAGATTCCTTACCAGAGACCGACGCTGGTTTCTGTGATTTCGGGAGTTCATTCTCGACTTCCTTTTTTGAACAGGAATCTTTCTTGTGACCGTACCTCCCACAGGCAAAGCAGATCAGATCCAACCCCTCGTATTTAACATTGAAGATAGTGGATGCTAAGAGGACTCTTAGGACAAGGCGTTTCTGGAGGTCTAACTCAACACATATTCTTGCATATCTTCCTCTCGACACAACGCCTGAAGAGTGATCCCGACAATTTAGATTATGTAAATCTACTTTAATGGTCTTTCCTATCATGTCCCCTAATCTGGAAACGAATTTCTGAGAGTAGTAGATTAGAGGGATATTTGGAATTCTAACCCAAGTTGCAATTTTTCCCAGTTGATTGTGAAAGGGATCAAAATACGAGGACCACTTCTGAACCAAAATTACATGATGTGCGATTACCCACGGTCCTTCCAAGATAATGCGTTTGTAGTGAGCTTCCCAATTTTCAGGATTTGTGAACCGAACAACGTAGTAGTTATTTGGAAGATCCACCAATTCAAACTCATTAAATCTCCACACCCTACCAAGCATCTCTTTTAACTTGAGTAAATAAAAGTGGGCACCTAGCACCGTGATTATTAGAGATTTATTCCAGGGCTGGCAGGCTTTGTTGAACTCATCTTCCGTAATGTCCATCGAAGGATAAACATACATGAGTTTTTTGGTCTCGTCTGAAGGCTCTGGGATCTTCCACATTTGGTTTTGCAAGTTTGTTGTTATTGGATCCTCACTGGAGGTGGAAGAACCGTGAGTCATGCCATTGAACTCCAATCTGTTGAACCCCATCAGTGAGTCCTTGTATGAAGAGATTTTCAAATGGTTTTGTGAATCTGAATGAATCCCCTGTTTTTCACTTTGCACATCAATTGCAGGGGCTTCTGAAGCCACTAACAAATCGTTCTTTTGACCAACTTCGATCCCAACCATTGCGAGTTTTCCTGATGCAATGCATGAAATGGGCTTATTCGGTGATCTATCCGGCGTTTTTGGGTAATCCGGCGGTATCTTCAGAGAAAAAACATCATCCATTAAAAGAATTCCAGTGGCATGAGTTCCAGGATTGACCAATTTCAAACTTAGTCTCTGTTAGCTCATGCACAATCTTATATAACACACACACAAAACCACCGATGTGGGACTTGGAAATCCCACAAGGGGACTATTTAATTAATTAATTCCAACTGATATATATTTAATAGGATTTTTTTTGGCCAACTTATATATTTCACAGGATTCACTTAAAAAAAAAGTTATTTTAGACTTAAATCTTGATTTTCTTAAAAAACACCCAAAACACCACACGTTTTCAAATAATCCATTTTGACCTCAAACTATGGTTTTAGACGCTAAAATCATGGTTTGGGCATAATCAATTGGAAGAATTACCCTAAGGCCATGTTTGGTATGATGGAATTAAGGGTGATGGAAATGAAATTGAGGATCAATTCCATCATGATACTTGTTTGGTATGATGGAATTAAAAAATTTTCCAATTCCACCCAATCAATTCCATCAAAATACCTAGGAATTACAACTCCATGTGATTATTTCCATCTATTACCCTCCATTACCTTCAAAAAAAACAAAAAATAAAAAATTGAAGGACATTTTGGTATTTTTATACAAAAATTAGATATCATTTCCATGACATACCAAACATACTTTTAGTCTCCATTTCCATTTCCATTTCCATATCCATATCCATTTCCATCAAAATCAATTTCAACGTACCAAACGGCTCCTAAGGTTCTAAGAAAGAAGTGAAATAAACAAACTCCATAAATAATGCACTTGCTTATTTTACTCTCCGAATAATAATATGATAATTAAATAATGACTAGGGCTAGCTTCAACAAACGGATCAGTTTCTAGCAATATCTCCCTGTTTTTGTTTGAATTAGCGATAGAAGTCATTGTTTCAATGTGATTTCCGACTTATAAAATAATTATATGAGATGAGTTTTTTTTTTATTTACTTGAATGTGTTTTTTCAACATTAATTCAGACAGGCCCCTAGTCTATAGTGTACTATTATTTAGGGAGTGAATGAATGAATTTTATAGAATGGGAAGACAATTAATAGTGGACAAGTCTGAACTTGTTGGGTTTGGCTGCCTTCAATAATAACACGGAACGGAAACAAAGACAACGTAAATACATACTAATAACGCCATCAATAAACAACAACAACAATTTGGGAAGACAAGATGAGTTGGGTCTCTCGCAGTTCAGTTTGTAACTGTTGTATTCGTTCTTACTATTTTATGAAACAATTAATTATAAATTATTTTTCATAATAAATTTGGTTTAATTTTATAAATAATATAATAATGACTTAACTTACAATGGTCACCTCTTCCTACTGAGAGATTGGAGTCCAGTCACGGTGTCTATATGTGATAGCGTGTAACTCCCCGTAACCCATCTGACGGTTCTTCTGCTGTGCCTTTCTCTCCTAAAACAATTACAAAATTAAATTAGTGTTATGAACAACAATATACTAAATTTATAATATAAAATAACCAGCTAAAAGTAATTGATAACATAAAAAGTTACCAGCTCATTGTAAGTGACAGTAAAGGTTTTCGATCCTGCCGTGTGGTGGATTGTCTGCTTCTCTCGGCACCTCGTATTACTTAGAAAAAAATATTAAAAGTATTAAAACAATATAAAACACTTATAATCAATAAAAATATAAAATTTATTAAATTTATAATTTAATAATTATAAATTAAATAAAAAATAAAAAATTATATATAATTAGTATTTTATAATTTATATTAATATTTATTAATAATAATTTAATATATTAAATTTTTAATAATCTAATCTAAATCTAATAATCGAAATAATCTAATAAATACATTATCTGCCAATTTGCGCTCCTCCTGAACTAGACAAAACTCACCCACTCGTTCTACGGGCCACCGTCTGGGACGTTCTCAATCAGCTACTATAGAAGAATCATCCCATCTTTATCCATACTGTGGAAGAGACAATTCCTCCTGTTTCTCTAGTCGTCACCCATTTTCATCAGCTTGTACCTCTTCCAATTTTTCCTGACGGCAAACCTAAGATGTAACATTATTGAAAAAAAATAATTAAATATAACTAATTATAAATAAGAGAATTCCACCAAAGCTTTGAGAGTCTTTAAATGGTTATATGTGACGCACAAGTGAAAAATAGTTTTGCCATTGTCATGAAAACTCAGAGATTCAGGCTTCGATTTGATCAATTCTTGCACGACCTCTGTTCTCCCCCTCATAGTTGCATAGTGCAGGGGAATTCTCCCTTCTTCGCCGTGAAACAAGCATGGCTCATTGTTAACTTTTAGCAGTTCCTTCACGATGTCGATGTGACCCTCTGCAGAGCCACGTGGAGAGCTGTTCTCCGAGCGGAGTTTACCTCAAGGGTTAGATAAGGTTTGTGAGAGACAATTTCCTTTGTGAATTCAAGATGGTCAAGTAGAATCGGGAAATCTGACTGAGCCCGTTAAAGATTGGACCTACGATTTAGAGGCTCCAAATGGAATCGGGTTTAAAAGGGTAGATCCTGTAGTTCTGTAGGGTCGGCCCTTTTAAACCCATTTAATATTTTTTTTAAAATAAATTAATATATGTAATATCATTCTATCAAATTATCAATATAAAAAACACCTAATTACCTAATAAAGTATTAATAATAGGCAAACACTTATTAAATGGTTTGATTTTTTTTTTCTACAGTGATTTATTCATTTAAAATTTTAAAAAAATATTAATTTTCACATTAAATAATTATTTTAACTAAAAATTTATAAGTTTTAAAAATAATTTATATCAATTTAATGTAAAATAATAAATGAATTGTAAAAATTGAAAAATATATATTTTTTGAATTAAAATGGGTTTAGGCCCGTTTAAACCTGAGTTCGTGAAGGATCAGCCTTATAAAACCGCGGGTCTTAAAAATTGAAGGTTTTTTAAAAAACGGGCCTAAATGGATTCAAAGGGCTGGCCCGTTTTGCCGCCTCTAGGCCAAGCAAAGATGATATGTGTAAAGGTGTTTCAGTGAACGCGGTTTGTGAAATGTTGTGCAAGATATGCTTGCATTGCTGTATCACTGAATTCAACATTGACACATCTCCACTATATGCAGCCTCATAAAGAAGGCTCATTTGGCCACAAGTTGTTGTTTCGTTGAGTTCAACTTCCATCACTCATGTTTGATAACGCACCATTACAGTATCCTTCATTTAGTTGGGTTATCTGAATCCCAGTTTCACTGCATTTTATGATTTTTTTTAAAGACAATAAATGAGATTATAAGACTCTGATCTCCCACAACCACATTTTTTTTTTGTATGTAAGAGGACAATATGAAAGTTTAATTTGGATCCCCCATGTCATTTCTCTTATGTGAATATGCTGACGGTTTTGCATCCAAAGGTACCCCTCATTTCTATTTTTAGGAAATACTCTCTCCGGTCCTAAATATAGGATAAAATTTATAGTGCAATTGCACTATAAATTTTATCCTATATTTAAGACCGGAGGTAGTAATTAAAGTTACCCAAGACGGTATCGAACAAAAACATCAATCCACAATTAATTAAAGTTGACAGCTCAACGGCCAGTTCCGTACCTCTCATTTCATCCTCTTACATTGCACTATAAATTTTATCCTATATTTAGAACCGGAGGTAGTAATTAAAGTTGCCCAAGACGGTATCGAACAAAAACATCAATCCACAATTAATTAAAGTTGACAGCTCAACGGCCAGTTCCGTACCTCTCATTTCATCCTCTTACATTGCACTATAAATTTTATCCTATATTTAGAATGGAAGGTAGTAATTAAAGTTGCCCAAGACGGTATCGAACAAAAACATCAATCCACAATTAATTAAAGTTGACAGCTCAACGGCCAGTTCCGTACCTCTCATTCCATCCTCTTACGTAGCTTTCATAGCACGTGGTCAGTTTTCTGATCAACATTGATGCTTTATCTATTTATTGGTTATATTACAGCAATGTATAAGTTAGCAACCGGGTCAAATAAAAAGGAAAATCTCTCACAGAAATCAAAATTCAGATTTGGGGGGGGGGGGGGGGGGGGGATTGGAAGACGTGTGCCTATAACAAGGGGGGAAAACACCAGTCATTCAAGTTTAAAGTTTAAAATATAAAAGTTAATTAAAAATTTTGTTTTTATATTAAATATAAGATTTTAATCTATTTTAGTTTTTAAATTTATAAAAAATTTTCTAAACTATTCCTATTGAATGTATATATTATAGGTAAATATACACCTGGTAGAGATCCATGTTTATATGTCATAAATTGTGTTACATCACGGAAAAAGATATTTTCCTTTTCATTTCAAGTGTGAGAAAATTCTGGATGTATACGGAACTGCATTATTTATAAACAAAATTCATTCTAATTTTTTTTAACAGAAAAATTCATTCTAATTTAATTTGATGAAAAAGAGTTACCCTACATTTCATATTTTGGATGTATAAGCTTATCGTTCAATCAAAGAAATCTTTTTACCCCCTCGAATGCATCCAAATGAAGTCAAATCATTGAGACCCTCAAAACTATAATTGGTCTCCGTCAGTCCATACATACACAGCCATATGATGGAAATGAAACTTGCGTTGAATGAAGGTGTGCCTTGGTTCCACATGGTCGCCATATATATCATTTGATTTTTGTCGAGAAGCTATGGCATACTTTTTAATTAATTTTGAAATTTGTACAATTAATTCTCTTCTTGTTAGTAGGTGTTTAATAGTCAGACTTAATAGTCACCTAACGGTTAGATGGATGTAAATGGAATATCAAATAAGTAATGGAGGTTTTTATAGCTTGCATTTTAATTTTAAGGGAGGTTTATATACGTTTTCAAAATAGGGGGAGGTTTGTGTAATTTAGGTAAAACAAAGGGATAGTCAATATATTTTACTCTTAATTTAGATTTCCAAGGTTTTATTTTGATACGTGGTTGGAAAGTAAAACACTATTTTTATTATGTAGTGGTTTTGTATGTTGATGGTATGGTTATATTAATTCATGCTCCATGGCATCACATTCCTAGGTACACCTACGACGGTTAGACCGTATGTTTATATACATTTCACTTCATATTGAGATGTCTCATTTTTTTGGAATTTGTTGTGTGTGTTGGAGTGATTTATTTTTCTCGAATGTCTCTTCTGTATGGTTGTGGCTATCCAGATATCGCTCAACTGTAGTAATATAAAAGGAAGATATGCTTTCTTTGGTAAATTTTTATTTCCGAATTTATGTTTATTGATAGTGGCATCCAGCGGTATTACGACTTTGTTATTATCCAGGGGTAAAATTGTTATTATCCAGGGGTAAAATGGCACACTCTCAATTTGCTCTTCCATTGAATATCAATGAAGATTATGTATGCAATATCAAATAGGGTTCGCATATAGCAGAATTAATCATCCATACATCTCTCATAATATAGGATGAGGCGCCAATGGCAAATAAGTTATACTTTGAAGCATTACATCGAACACTAAAGGATATATGCAGTCGTATCTGTTCGGATGCATCTGAGTTACCGTTTGGTGGTAAAGTGGTTGTACTTGGCAAAGAGTTTAGGCAGATACTACCAATCATTCCTAGAGGTTGTAGAGAGGACATTGTCTTGGCAACAATTAATGCGTCATACCTTTGGCAGCGCTGTAAAGTCTTTAAACTTATGAAGAATATGAGGTTAATACATTCAGATATAGTGAGAAATAATATGAATACAAAAGAGTTTGTAGACTGGATTGTTACAATAGGTGATAGAACAATTAGTAATTGATGGTACTACAGATTTTGTATAATGTGTGAATTAAATTTGTGTTTGTGGGATTTATATATATATATATATATACTTTGCATATGATTTAATAGAGTGGCATGTTTGTTTATGTATTCAATTAAATTACAAGTACCTGACAAAGTAACAAACATGACAACAAATGTTGTTTACAACGAAGTATTTTTCAATGTTGTAAATTAGATATATTAGTCTTCATACTTGTGGTGTATACTACATGACACACATCATAATTTTATGCTTCTATCTTAATTTAGTGGCACAAATAGCAATTTTATTGACTATTTCATCCAATATTTTGGTTGTATTTCGAGTTTGCTCATCATTGTTCCTTTGGAGTATCAACTTTTAAACATGTGAATTTGTACCCTTTAAGGTTTAAAATATCCTACTTTTTCATCAGATATAGGGCCAATGTTTAAACTATAATGAAATTATATGCAACAAAACTTTTTCTTCCAAAGTGTAGACACAAAAAACTGATGCTGGGCAAAATTTTAGGGAAATGTAGTATATTAATCATTTAATTAAAAAAAATTAAAATATAATTGGGAGAATTCCCCACAAATAGCTCATTGGAAACTTTATTGCCAAATGGGACCAAAGGGAATAGCATTTGCACACAAAGGAATATTGTTCGAGTATAATGGAATGTCATATAGGGATAATATATTGAACATATGAGAAGATTGTTTGAACACAAAGGAAGATCTTTTGCACATGAGGAAGATTGTTTGCACCCAAAGGTCCCATTTAGCAAATAAGTTTTCATTGCAGGTCTTTATGGACAATTTTCTCAACATAATCCAACCACCTAATATGTCATATGTTACTAATTGTATTGTTTCAAAACCCAAAACCCGTACAATAAATAATTGTGCGAAATTATTTCTATATTATATATATGATATTCACAAATTTTACTGACAAATAAACAATTTACTACGGTATTATAAAGCCCTGCCCTGTGCATCGCACGGGTATTGAACTAGCTTTTTTATATAAATAACATTTTTGAACATTGCATTGCATTTAGATAATTTTTAAACGATAGATCATGCACGTTCAAATCGCATCAAAATATATTATATCTTCATTAATAGGTTAATTAATTATGGAAGATTTTGCACAACTCAAAGCACGTTATAAGATCTGAAATTTGGATGCTAGACCAAAATCAAGGCTAACTCGTGCGCTCCTTAGATTTTGTTCTGAAAATTATATAACTTTATAAAATTACTCCAAGAACATAAAAATCAATTTTTCCTGTTGGAAAACAAAATGGTATTCTCGTATTACATAAAAACAATACCTTACAATATGGAAAGGGTGGGAATAGGTCAGTCCGCCCATTACTCAACCTTACTCACATCACAAGTTGTCGCCCACCGAAAAGCACAAAAGCTCACAGTGATATGCACTCAAAATAATACTCAGGCTTTGTCCAAAAGAAAAAAAGCACTCAGTGCACTCAGTTTTTGTTCAGAAAAACACTTGAAGGGAAAATAACTCAAAAAAATCACGCAGCTTTTGTTCAGACACCGACGGAAGCTCACAGTTACTCCCCTTGTCAGTTCTCAACTTCTCACCTACGTCTTCACTCTGCAGTCGATTCAGCGTCGCAGGCTCAGAATCACAGGCCCAGACCCAGGGACGGCTGCTCGTTCCGTATCGCACTCTGTTCCGACACAGGGAGGAGACTCCAGTTGCAGAACCTCTTCAGCAACACCTCAAATTTGATATTCACGAAAAATATTATAAATATTTAAAAAATTTAATAAAATGATGAATATTTACGAATTTATAAATATTTAATTTTATAGGAAATTGAGCAAAAATAATTATGAAATTAATTTAGGTAATTTAAAAAGTTCAATATTAAGGTCCAAAAAATAAAGGAATAATAGAGAAAATATTTGGTCAAAAAATAGATGGAAATTTGCCAAAGAAAAAAATAACAGAAGAAATTGAATTAGAAAGGTAATGATAAAACCGTAATTTTGCCAAATTATCACAAAATTAATTATTTTCCGATTAATTGAAGTTAATTTCAATTAATTAAGGAAAATAAAGGTGAAAAATATATTTAGAATATTTTGATCAATTTAATATGAATTTACGAAAAATTTGAACAAAAATAAAAATTTTGACCAAAATTAAAACTTTACATGTATACGCAACTTGAACAAGTTGTGAAGCAAATTGAGGCTAAAGGGAGAGGCCCTTATGTGCCTCCTACATGTTGCAAGAGGAAGGAAATATTAGTTGGACTTAATAAACTTGGTTACATGTACATATGGTTTATGTACATAAAATTGATTTTGCAATTTAAGAAATCACTAAATTTTTTAAAATACCAAATCTTATCAACCGATGAGTTTAGCACCTAAAAGAGAGGAACATATACTCTAGAGATGTTATTAAGCAATCTTAATGTGTGATTTAAATTAATTAATGCAATTAGTTCAATATAACTCTAAAATCAACATAATATCTAAACAATACCATGTGAAACAATAGATTATCAATGGAATTACACTTAAACATATAAATAACTACATATATTGATGAACACAAAGTTCAACATCAACTAATCGAATTCACAAATTAATCCAAACTAAGTACTGAACCAAGTAACAAAGGTCTAGCAACATAAATACTTCTCCAAGACAGAAAAGCATAATTATAAAGCTAAACAAATGGATTAAAACATTAAACTCCCTGTATAGTACTTAGAACTCAAACCCTTGGCCTCTATCTTTAAGAATTGAAGCTCTAGCCACGAACTACAATTTGCATGGCCCTACCAAACACATTCAAAGCCTTAACAATGGAAAAATGATTGAAGAATGAAGTGATTAGTGGATGATTAATGGCAAGGAAGAATCACAGTAATGAAACAGAGTTGGATAGTTTCGGTGAAGGAGCTGGGCGAATAGGGTGGAGATTGCCAGAAGTTATGGCAAACAATGACGCCAATGACAATGATAGACGAGAAGAATCTAAGTTCTAGAGGCTGAGTTATCTTCCTTTCTAATTCCTTCCGTCTCTCTATTCTCATGTTGCTGTTGGATGTTTCTTGGTTCAGGTCCTTCTCCGACAATGAATCTTGCCGAATGATGATGGTGAACGGCAAAGCAAATAGTGGGCGATGTCGTGCTTCCTTCTACACGGCTGTGTCTCTGTCTTGATAGCTTGCTCCATGTCTGATAGTGAATGGTGGAAAGAATGTCGCTGCAGCTCTTGATTTAGGATGATAGAGCTCACCGACAGCTGTGAAGGTGGATGATGCCATAGCTGCCAGCAAACTAAGAAGAAGAAGAAGGTGAAAGCGATGAAAATGGTGACCCTTAAAGCTCTCTACCGCAGCCTCCAAATTTTCCTGCTTCAGCTCTATTCCTCCGTCCCAAATGTCGTGGCTCTCCTTGGGCCTTTATATGTCTTCAATAGGGGTGTAAACAGACCAAGCGGCCTGACAGGAGCCTGCGGCCTGATCTATTATGGGCCTGATCAGGCCTGGCCTGTCAAGCTAAAAAGTCAGGCCAAGGCCGATTGGGAAGCCTGTTTTCTTTAACAAGCTTGGTCAAGATTTATTGATAAGCCTATTAGGTCTGTCAGGCGGTCTGAGCTTGTTAAGTCATTTAAAAAAAATTGGTAGGGTAAAATAGTGATTACACATATCGCTTTACCTAACCCTAAATCTCATTCGCATCTTGCTGCCATTCAGAGATGGAATCGACCCTTAGCGTCTTGCACAGTAGCATGGCAATGGTATAGCTGTCCTCTCTCCCTCCAGGCGTCCATCGTCAACCATCAACATCGGTTCGTTGCACAGTCATCCTCCCTCTGTCCTCTCTCCGTCAGGTAAGTATTTGGTAACTTTTGGTTTGTTTATTTCTTCTTGCGATTTGCTTCTCAACTTGTCCGATCTGGTGATTTGCTTATGCTGTTCTCTTCTTGCGATTTTGTTCTCATTTTTTTATGCTTCTGCTGGTTATTGCTTCTGGTTCGATTTACTCCAGCATCGCCACCGATTTCTTATTTTGTTCCCAAATTGTGGTGTGTGCTTGTGTGGGGTGTTATATATATTAAGTAAATTAATTAAACAGAGTATATTGGAGGGGTCTAGCTGTCCAGGAATTTGCACCAGTTATTCAAAAGTTTCTGTCATCAATTTTTTTTTTGGGATCTCAGAATTACAAGGGTACAAAAGAGGGTCTTCTGCTAATACTTTTAGTTTCAAGTTCAACTCGAGTTGCTCTTTATGGCTATGAATCTTATCTAATACCTGGTTCAACAAATGCTCAAGTTGGCTGGCATAATTTATTGACTAAACATTATGGAATTGCATTGAAATGGGGTATCTCGTCTTTAATCGTTTTTCTTTTGTTGTTATCTATATATTCTAGTATATAGTTCCCCTAGATACTACGCATTTGACTTATATCAGTGCTGTTCTTAGTCCATGGTTGTTTTGTCTGAACTACCGATCGACCTGCCATTGTCTATGCATGTATTGAACTAGGCTGACTACTATATGCTTCAAGCATTGCATCGGAGCTTCAATTAAATCTGTCTAGAAAAGTTTGGCCAATCTATGCTGGTAAATTTTCTTTGTTTCTTTGTTCTGGATGTTGATTCTGGGTATGTTTGTTTTAGCGATTCGATTGCTTATAAGTTGCTTTTTAATAGTGATTTACGGTATACGAAGTAAGTATGTGAGAGGAGTTGTGTCTCGATTTACGTAAAAAGCAACTTATAAGTTTTTATAAGCTCAAACAAACATGCTTTCTGAAAATTGGGTGAATACGATATTGCCTCTTCAAAAGGTATAAATTTTGCATTGTTAAATTGTGTTATGCTCTAATACTATACATTTGATTAATTTTTTTCAAGGCTTTCAAAGGAGAAGAAGAAATTGTATTGAAGATTTTATGTGAAGGCGAGAAGGTCTAGTAGCTCCACATTGATTAGGTTTAAATTGGTGAACTTGTAATGAAAATTGTTATGTTGTTGTATTTGGTTTCATATGTTATGATGTATGTTGGATCATTAGTGTACTTGAGCCTGTTTTCGGCTTGTTTGAAGTAGGCATGTGTATGAGGCCTGTGGCCTATCAGCCTTCTTAAAATCTTTTAAAAATTTCAGGCTTTCTTAACAGGCCATAGGTTAGGTCAGGCTTGTGTACTGGCCAGGCTTAGGCTGAGAAAAAAACCTCTTACAGGCCATAGGCTAGAATCAAGCCATCCCGATACAAAATTAACCTGGTCTGGCCTGTTTCCACCCCTAGTCTCCAAGAAACAAGCTTTGAGTCCTCCGCCTAAACCCTTGGTCAAAACACAAGACTAAATGAAAAGCTTGAAAGTTTTCTAGGAGGGATTGAACTTCAAGCTTGAAAACTTTTGTCGGTCTAACTATAATTTTCGAAACTTTTACGCCCTTTCCTATAATTGTCTCTGAGTCCTTTCTTCATTTAGCTTGTAATTTCTAAAAATTCTAGGTTCTTTTTTGCAATTTTTCCCAAACAGATATGCAATTAAAACAAATTCAAAATGTAATACTTTATGTTCTAAAAATTAATCAATTAAAGTAAATAGTAAAGCATATGACATTTTCCCCCTTTTCAACTTTAATTCCATATAAACACATTTAATCACAATTAACCACAAAAGAAACATTTTAAACTCAAGTATTATGACAAAATCCTAATAAAATATAAAAATATATAATAAGAATACGAATTTGTCAGCGAACACCCCTCCCTTTGATTTAGCGTATTACCTTAATTGCCACGTATCATCAATTACATTTTTTGTGTTAATCATTAACTTAACAGTAATATTGTTATGCTAATGATCGAGTAATTTCATATTATTGTATAGTAGTGCTGTGGAGTCACAATCATACTGGGTTCAGCAATCTTCTCAAGCATGTGATTGTGTCCGGCAAAAATTGTGTTCCATCGCCCTTTCTGTTTTTTTAAAAACATCTGAATATTATTTAAACTTTAAAATTTTAAATTCTATTCAGTTGACAATAAGAGTAATGAGATTGACAAAAAAATTAATGGGATTGACAACTGAAGTTTTTGAAAAATTACCAATTTGGAATTTTGAAATTCAAGTAATATTTAAGTAAAATTCTTCCTTTATTTTCACGTTGCATTGTCTTTTTTTCCCCCAAATGGTAAATGAAATAGGGAAGAGGAGAAATTACAACTAGGATTTTATAATTAAATTAATTAAACTAAAAAATCTTGAATTTCTGAAATTATTCTTAGAAAATTCAGTCTTTTTAATTAAAAAAATGTGTGTCATGATCATAATGGCCCTTGAAATTAACTGTTCAACATGAAAGCGATACTTATAATTTTTTTTTGTGCAACCTAGCAATATAAAATTGACTAATAAATTTAAAAACAACCCGTTGATAAATTTATTATGTGTGCCCTGTAAATTGTCTTTTAAAAAACCTTGATAATATGATACTAGCTAGTATGGGCCTTAATATCTTAATATAATAGTTAGTTGGATGTTGAATTTGATTCTAAATATAAAATCTAAATTCATTTCATCTCCCATATTTATAATTTCAATTAGTTGTTTGAGGGCATAATTATCATGATTACATGGCGGTAATGCAGTTTGCGGGAGCAATCATACGAGTCGTTGTCTCAAGTCGTGTCCTTTTTTATATGATTGTGGTGTACGTCATCGTTTGAGTCATGTATATGACGTAGAACTAGCTAGCTAGAAGCTAGTATTGTCATCAGTCTGAAACAACTTGCATGGTACATTAGTCACCCGACCATATCCGTTGCATACAAGAAATTATAGAGAACCCGACAAAACGTGAACTCTTTAGGATACATCATAACAAGGGCCCGTGAGTGTTTTGGCTCCCGTGAGTGAGTGAAAAAATAAAAAGTAAAATAATATAATATCAATATTCCTTTAAAGGAAAATCCCTAAAATATACTATAAAAATGTTGAGATTTTAAAATATTGTGAAAAAACACACTATCCCTCACTTTAATTTTTCCTTTAAAACATCTCTTAATCCATCGTCCGAGCTAGTCATCGGAGCTCCATCAATCTTGCGGACAGCCAAAGCTCCAGGTTGGCCGCCCCTTGCTGCTTGCGAACAAAATCCCCACAACTGAATATTTACTATATTTATTTTGGTATTTATTATTGTGGTCTCACCATTTATTTTTTATGACAACTATTTACTTCATTTACTTCGCTATTTAATGCTCCTTTTTCAAAAATAGTTAGCAATAGAAGCATTCTCCATGAATTTATTCATTCAAGTAGTAAGTAAGAAAATTCTAGTAATAAATAGTGAAGTAAATGTAGTAAATAGTCATCAACGTAGGCCTTCTCCATGAATTTATTCAAGTGTAGGAGTTCTTAATGTATTTTTTGAATTTTTAAAATAGGAGAAGTAAATATCGAAAAGAAAGCAATAAATAGCGAAATAAATGTAGTAAATATTCATGTGCCAGGTGTTTAGGGGGCATTTAAAAAAATAAAAGTGAGGGAAGTGATGCCTTTTCCACAACATTTCAAATTCCATAGACTAATTTGAAATTATTAAAATTCAATACACTAATTTATCTTTTTAAATTTTGAAAGTATTTTTTTTTTAAAATTTTCACTCTTTAAATGATATTAATATTTATTATTTACTCTTTAATATAACTTTCAGTTAATATAAATAAAATTCTAAATTGAATTAAGATGGCCTTTTGGTTGTTTCTGGAGTTATATGTTAGCGTATGGTAACTTTTCCAAAAAATCAATTTTATTCTTTACGAAATAAAATTTTATGTCACATATATATAGTAACGTAAAATAAGTTAGTGTACGTAACTTTTCCAAAAATCAATTAACGCAAAATAATTTAAAATAAGTTAAACTAATCACACACCCATTTGTTTCGATATCAAACTATATTTGTAATGAAAGACATGGTCGGGGGAATATAACAGAGACCTATATCAGCCCTACAACACTTAATAATGAGACCTATGTGTGTAGCCTGGATTTTTCATTAGAGTTCACCCTTACGAGCAATAATTATCTCGACTTTTCACCTAGTAATTCATTCTTTGAGAATTAGTATTAATCTAATTCCAATTTCTTCAACAACCAAATCTTTAAACTTTCCACCGCTAAATCTTTGTTGGGACCGTCTTTCGTGTGGAAAGGGAATCGTTTCATAATCGCCCACGCTAGCAAACCTGTGTCGTTTAGTGATTACTTGTTTTAGATTAAAAAAAAGGTTTGACAGTATTAGTGTCTTTACAATTTGATCACATTTTAATTTTAATCCCTATAATTTTTAAATCAGAGTTTTAAATTTATAACTTTTATAGTTTTATAAGGATTTAATTTGAGTTTAATGGCATTAATTTTCAGTCAACGTTAAGCATAGGAACCTATATTTTTTTAACAAGTTTTAGTTTTGATCCCTATACATTTAATCAGTTTGGTTTTTTTCCTATATTCAGCGGTATTACAGTTAATGTTATTAAACTTAAACCAAGTACTTGTGAAAATATAAGGAGCAAAAACCATGATTTAAAATTATATGAACCAAAATTAAAATTCAATGAAACCGTAAGGATCAACAATGGTGTTAACCCTAAGAATTAAAGAAATATATTAAATTTCTCCGGTCCTCAATATAAGACCTAACTACTTAACTAATTTAATTATATTAAGGAAGTTAGATAAATTAGTTAATATAACATATTTTCTTGACAAATAATATAACTATCTTCCTTAATTCCCTCTCCTTCTCTTATTTGATTATTGGCAATGGGTAGTATCAATAAAGATAATTTAAAAAAATTGATAAATATGAATAAATCTTATTACATTTAATATTATATTAAAGAGCGAATGAATAATTATTTTTCAGCCCAGTTAAAAATGTAAGACGTCCTTACAAGCATGGACCCCCTTGCTCGGGAAACCTACATAGTGTTGAGATAGACATTGCCACGTACGCATCTCCTTTTAATCAATCTTACTATTTAATTGGTCACAACTCAAAACCTTCACTTGATTCTTTTACAGAATAAGAATCAAAGCCACCTTCACAACTCAATCCTGTTGTCTATACAATAAAACCCATCTTATTTTATTTTCCTCCCTCAATAAGCAAACAGAGATACACAGCTTCTTCATCTTCAACCTCCTCACCATCACCAAGAACACGAATAATCTACGGAGAAGATTATGAGAAAAAATATGACTAAAATCGACAGAGAAGATTATGAGAAAGCAGTCGATGACACTGTGGTGGGGAGTGAGAGAAGCGTCCACTAGTTTAAGAAAGAAGGCAACGATGAAGGAGGTGCGTGTCTCTGTTCGACGATGTAGACGGCGACTTGGTAACGTCAACAATGTATAATCTATTATTATTTTGAATTTGTTCTCATATGATATAAGGTATTTTAAATATGGATAAAGTTAAAAAGATATTAAATTTTAATGCTGAGTCAATAAAATTTAAATTTTTTTTTATAAGTGTGAAACATCTTGAAAATACTCCCTTTGTCCTTAAATATAAATTTTAAATTTGTCAAAGTATTTATTATGTTTTTTCCAACTTTACCTCTTGATTGTATTTATTACATTTATTGTCTCTCTCACAGATTCCAATCATTTAATTCCAAATTTTTCTTGGTACAAGTCAAGTTTCCTTCTTCCCTCGAGTACTCAAACAACTACCCCTCCCCCTCAAACCAATAGGCAATAACAACACAAACAACCACACTAAATTTTTTGAACCAGCGTATGTTAGAGACAACGAGCGCTGATCAGACCGTTAAATTTTAGCTTTGAAGGGATTTGATATCCACGCTTGCATGCTCCTCAGTTTGAGACACTTGGATGGCAACACCTGGGAACTTTTCTCTATCACTAACTCCGATCTCGTCTTTGGGGCGGAATAAGTTGGAATATGTCCCAAACACTTCTCTTCATTTCTGGTTTCTTTTTATTTTTAGTGATTTAGCTGTTCTTTGGATCATTAGATTTTACATAACATAAGTGACATTTCAATATTTTATGGGCAAAAAATGGTGTTGTTATAATGTTCTACAATTTTTCAAAGATTTTACATAAAAATCTGCATAGTTTCTTTTTCATTAAGATTATTAAATCTTTAAAAAATTGCAGAAAATTGAAAACAACACCTTTTTTTAACTTCTAAGATATTAAAATATCATTCATTTTATTTAGAATATAATTATCCAAAGAAATAAGAAAAACACATTTGGAAAATGGGAGAAATTTAAGGGGTAGTGGGGGGCCGTAGACACCCCCTCCGTTCGGATTTAGCATATTACCTTAATTGCCATGCAATCTTTTCAAGCATGTGATTGTGTCTGGCAATAATTGTGTTCCATCGCAATTTTTTTTTCCACGTTGAATTGTCAATGGTAAATGAAATAGGTAAAAGGAGAAATTACAACTGGGATTTTATAATTAAATTAATTAAAATAAAAAACCTTGAATTTTTGAAATTATTCTTAGAAAAATCAGTCTTTTTTAATAAAAAAAAATGTGTGTCATGATCATAACGCCCCTTGAAATTAACTGTTCAACTTGAAAGCGATACTTATAATTTTTTGGCGTAACCTCGCAATGTAAAATTGACCAATAAATTTAAAACCGACCCATGCATTGATAAATTTCTTTTGTGTGACCTATAAATTATCTTTTAAAAAAACTTGATGACTAAATTATACAAAACCCCCCTGAACTTTGGATCAGTTGCATATAACCCCCCTGATATTTCGACGTTTAAATTTAACCCCCTTGAACTTTGGTTTTTTTATTTTAGACTCCCTGCCGTTAACACGCCGTTATCTTTTTGACGGAATATGCCATGTCAGATGAATAGAAGACACCTCATCACATCTTAGGTGGCATCCTATTAAGTTAATAGTTATATAAAACCCCTCTGAACTTTAATCTAGTTGCATATAACCCCCTCAACGTTTTAAACTTTAAACTTAACCCCCTTGAAGTTTTTTTTTTTTTAACATTAAACCCCTGCCTTTACTTTTTTATCTAATTCTTATTAAAGCGAGCTCATTACTTCCAAATGATCCTATTGACATCTTCATATATTAAAATAACATTTTTAAAATTTTATTGTCTTAATTTATAATGTTAATAAATTCATTAATTTTTGTTTGAGTATATATATGTCATTTGCTATTAAAATAGTATTTGTTGCATGGAAAAAAATAGAAAAATAATATTTCAAAGTTCCCATTAACAAGAAAAATAAGGATAGAATGAAATTCAACCTCCAATTCAACAAAAAAAAAGAATTGTTAATAAAAGATAAACGTAAATGTTTAAATGTAAAAGTAATATTTAAATGGTTGCACTGATAATAGGAGGCCGGTTATTCAGCATAACAAAGGACTTCATTCTTCGTCATGGCATAGATGAGCTAAAGCCTTGAGTATTAGGAGACTGACTATCCTGCATTAATAATAAAAGAAGAGTTTTATTTTACTTAGTATATGTGTAAAGTAAATTAAATTTTATAATTAAGGAATATACAAGTGTCTGTTCTGTTTGGCCTGATCCAATGTTCTTGTCCTTCTTCTTCTTCTTATACACCTTTTTGTTTGGATTAGGAGGAGCCTTACAACCCCGTGCATTGTGACCCATTTTCCCACAATTACCACACTTCGTGGTAGCCCCCTTTTTACTTATTTTTGATGGGTTTTGTTGCTCATCTGGAGCCTTCTTCCTTGCCTTTTTGGGCCTACCAGGTCGCCTGTTATACTCTGGTGGTTGCAAGGGAACCATTGTAGATTGTGGCCAATGTTCTTCACTTGGCACTGCACCTATTACTAAGGCATAAGCTCTTATGAGTGAATCTTTACTATAATATGCAGAAACATAGTTTTCAGGTACCCCTCTGATTTGATAAATTGCTGCGACAACATGTCCACAAGGGATACCAGTCAAATCCCAAGCCTTACATGTACAAGTCATCATCTTAAGATCTACCACCTCCCTCTTCCATGGACTCTGCAGCTCAAACCTCCCATCACCTGTCGTGTAGCATATATAATTCTTGGAGTCATTCTTTGCTCTTTGAAGCTTATCGATGATTCTAGGGCATATTACATTTTGAGATTTCTCTATGCCCTCTCTCTTTGCAACTATCCTCTTCATTAGCATCCTTCTAATTATTTCACACATTGTAATGATTGGCTTATCCCTTGCAACCAATATAAAAGAGTTGAATGTCTCTGCAATGTTGTTTTGTACAATGTCGCATTTAGCATTTGTTGAGAATGCATGCTTACTCCAAAGTCTAGGGTCATACTTATCTAACCAGTTAGCAGCGTTAAGGTCAAGCTCCTTTAGTCGTTTCATGTGATGGTTGAATTCTTGTTTTGTTGTTGCCCTGCATGCATTCCAAAGCTCATCTTTCAAATTCTTTCCCTTAAATCTGAGCTTAAAATTAGCATATAAATGCCTAACACAAAATCTATGCTCGCATTCCATCATGTTGAGCACCTCTTGCAACCCCTGCAATTTAATTAAATATATTATAAAAATTGAATAATCAATTGATATACTAGTAAAAAATAGAAATACAATAAATATAATAAACACTATACCTTTTGCATGTCCGACATCACAACCCAACCTTTATCTTTGCATGAGCCAATATCCTCAAATAGCAATGTCATGAACCAATTCCAGCTATCTTTGCACTCAGATTCCACAATGGCATATGCTATAGGATACATATTATCATTCGCATCTTTTCCAACTGCAGATAGAAGATGGCCTCCAAAACTACCTTTCAAGAAACAACCATCTATACATATAATTGGCCTACATGCTGTTACAAACCCTTGTTTACATGCACCAAGACACACATATAGTCGCTTGAATCGAGAGCCTTGTGCCTTGACCATCATTGTACTTTGAGGGTTAAATTTCATTATTGCCCCACAGTAAGCATATATTTTGGCAAATTGCTCTGAATCACGACCCTCAAGCACCTCCAATGCCATTTTTTTTGCTCGATATGCAGCAAATTTTGAAATTTCAACATTATAATCCCTTCTCACTTGATTTGCAAATGCTGTTGCGGTCCAATTTGGTTGGTCTCTAATGTGTTCAATGTACCTATTTGACAACCAACCTGCAGTCACCCACTTATTCTCTCTTTCCCATCCACAATTGTGCTCCTTATGGTGGAATGACTTAATTTGAAATGCATCTCCAGCATGAGTCCTTGATGCATGTATAACCCAACCACAATTGCGCTTGCACTTTACCCTGATTCGAGATGCTTCATTTTTTATATACTTGAACTCAATACCATTCTCAGTGGTATATTGCTTTAATGCTTGTCTATAAATCTTAAAGTTTGCAAACTTCATACCAACTTGAAGATTGATAGGTCTTTTAAAATCTGTCTTCTCATTAAACTCATTAAATGATTGCCTTTCTATTCCTTGGTCTTTATCATCTAATCCAATTAGACTTTCTGACTCCTCAGTATCATCATAATCAAATTCCACTTGTTCATCCCATTCAAATCCACTTTGTGCCTCTACATTTCTTGTATCTCTACTACTAGACCCCCCCAATCGGTTGTCATTTAACCATTGATTAACTTCTACCTCTATCCCTCCATCAAGATTTTCAAAAAATAAATCTAGTTGCTCACTATCGCTGTCAAAAAATTCACACTCATTCAAATCAATTTGGGTGTCGAACTCCTCTTCTTCAACTCTTTGTTCCTCGTCATATATTGAATCACCTTGTAAGTCAGCCATAGTTTTTGTCACTGATGTTACTATAACCTAACATCAAATAAAGAAAAGAATAAATAAGGGAATGTAAAAATGGTAACCAAAGGAAGATCTTATCTATTATTTGGACATACTATAATAAAGGAAAGAATAAATTTAGTAATCAAGCATACAGGACCCAAATCCTTTCTTACCTACTCTATAACAATAATTTCTTATGCCAAATAATTGGTGTAAGCAAGAGCATAGGGATTTATTTACATTAAGAAAATGTCCTACTTATTCCTTTATGAACTACTCCTTCCCTTCTCTCCAAAACAACTAAATGAAATCAAAGCCTAGTGCAGAGTATTCAAATAATGAAATGCTAACAAGTATTAATTCCATAATATCCCATTCATGAATGACTACCATAGGCCTTGACATTCTCTTCTCTTTCTACAATGCCTCAAGAGCTCTAATGCAATTAAAAGTGAAAGGTAGACACAATCATATAGAAAGTACTCTAAGTGCCCGAAAGTGAATGACTCATAAAACTGTGTTCTTATTATTCTGACCAACTTCCCTCTTGTTGCCCCACTTAAAATTTATCTTATTGTCACCATTTGTCTCTAGTGTCTATGACATTGCGTATCATCTGCAAGTTGTCAATGCTAAAAAGCAGAAGGCAGTAAATTATACATTGTGCAAACCATAAAGCATAAAAACTAATTATCGAAAGAAAAAACTGAATAAAATATCTAGCATAGAAAAATAATAACATTGAAAATCCACGAATTGGGAGATACCTAAATTAGTAAATTATATACTTAGATTAACGAAGATCAGAAGTAAAGAGCTAAAAATTCTGGGTAGAGAATCATCTGAGGAGCACAATCAAAGAGGAAATCACTGCAATGGAAGTTGCTAACAAAGGGGCCTATCAAACAGTAGAATGAACCAAAGAAAACTGGTTGAGGCACCGAACTATAAAGCTGTAAGCACACTAGAGCATGCTTTCCCAGGCTTTAGAAGTAACAATGAAAACCCAAAAAGGGAAAAAGATTGGACCAAGAAGAAGAAAAAAAATAATGCAAAGGACCAGCAACAAAAGAAAACTTCCAAAAACATAGGGTAACATCTATGCTTGTGTAGAATTATAAAAGCCTATTTACAAAACAAAAGAATTGTAAAAGTCAAATAAAGAAAAGACTCATAAAATGATAAACATGAAAGAGAGTGCAAAACTAAAGTGAAAAAAGACAAGAACAACATTTAGATCAACGCAAGAATAGTATTTTATTAAGGACCTTTTTTATTTGCCAATCACCCAAAAGCTTCCTGCGTGTAGGTTTGACCAACTGAGATAAAAAATGAACTTTCACTCCACTACATCTACAGCGGCAGTAGCAGTTGAGGGTTTTCTGATAATTGAAACAAGAGGCGTGCGTAGCAGATTGACGGCAATGAGATGAGAGGCAATGAGACTAAGGGTTTTTTTTTTATAAAATGACAGTTTCACCCTTTATAAAACTAATATAATAATTATTAAATTATTTGTTTATGCCAGATGCCATGTAAGATGCCACATAGGATATGAGTTGTCTTGTGTTAATCTTACGTGGCAAATTCCGTCAAAAAGATAACTGTGTGTTAACGGCAGGGGGTCTAAAATAAAAAAACCAAAGTTCAAGGGGGTTAAATTTAAACGTCGAAATATCAGGGGATTATATGCAACTGTCCTAAAGTTCAGGGAGGTTTTGTATAATTTAGCCAAACTTAATAAAATGATACTAAGTTCTTAATAGTAATAGTTAGTTGAATGTTAAATTTCATCTTAAATATGAGATCTAAATCTACTTTATCTCCTATATTTATAATTTTAACTAATTCTTTAACGCCATAATCATCATCATCTTCATGGCGGTAATGCAGTTTGCTGGAGCAATCATATGAGTCAATAATGTCTCAAGTCGTGTCATTTTTTATATGGTTGTGGTGTACGTCATCGTTGAGTCATGTATATGACGTAGAACTAGCTAGCTAGAAGCTAGTATTATCATCAGTCTGAAACAACTTGCATGGCACTTTAGAATGGGAAGAGAATAATAGTGGACAAGTCTGAACTTATTGGGTTTGGCTGCCCTCAATAATATTATGGAATGGAAGCAAAAGACAACGTACGTACACACTAATAACGCCATCAATGAACAACAACAACAACTTGGGAAGATAAGATGAGGATTGTTAGGTCCTTAAATGTTTAATATTTATAATAATCATTATTGTAACCGCTATAAAAAATCAATATTTGATTTTTAAATGTCTCTCCCTCGATGCTATACATTTTGTAGTGGTTATGAGGATAACCGTTACAAAGTGAAAACTAAATTTGTAGCGGTTTTTCACATATAACAGCTACAAATATTGAAAAAAATAAATTTTTTAATATTTGTAGCGATTTTAAAATAAAACTACAACAAATATATGTTTTTTTTTTGTGGTTAGTTTTAGAAATATAAATAAAATTGTCGTAAATGCAACAAAAATTTAACAATGCTATGAAAATATAAGTATAACTGTTGTAATCATAACAAGAATTTAAATTCTGAAAATAAAATATCCAAGTTTATTTACAAATGTTTCAAAAAAATATATAACTGTCCTAAACAAACCATCCGGAGGTGGGGCTCCCTGTGGTCCTCCCTCAGGGGGGCTCCCTCAGGTGCAGCTATATCAGGGCGATAGGTAGAGGTAACAGCGCCATCATCATTAGCAAGAGGGGTGGGCTAGACAATGAAGTGAGGGACAGGGGGAACTTGTGGATGCTCCTCGTCAGGGAACAGGCGACTCCATGATCGCTCGAGCATGAAGTTCATGATATCGTGCCATTGCGAATGCTAAGCGTAGTAGAAATCGGCCTGCTGCTGCTCCTGAGCCACTGCACCCTAGGTCCTAGCCAAATCTGAGCGCAGCTCCACAATGAACTCATCCCTTGGACGTCTGACCTCAGATGTCTGTGATCGAGAGCTGCCAACCTTAGAGGCGACGCTCCTGCCGTAGACCATGCTAGGTCTGGCCCCTATCCCCATCCCCGCATGGGTTCGAGGTGCTCAACCTGACCCAGACCTACTTTCAAAGGAGCTATGGGGTCCACACACCCTTGTGACTCTGGGTTTGGGTCTCTCAAAGCTCAATCTGCTACTGTTGCTTCGGCTCCTACCATTTTATGAAACAATTAATTATAAATTATTTTTCATAAATAAAGTTGGTTTAATTTTATAAACAATATAATAATGAATTAACTTACAATGGCCGCCTCTGCTTGCTGAGAGGTCGAAGTCTCGTCACGGTGTCTATGGATGATAGCAAATAACTTCTCGTAACCCGTCTGGCGGTTCTCCTGCTGTGCCTTCCTTTCTTAAAACAATTATAAAATTAAACTAGTATTATGAACAACAATATACTAAATTTATAATATGAAATAACCAGCTAAAAGTAATTGATAACGTGAAAAGTTACCAGCTAGTTGTAAGTGACAATAAAGGTCTTCGATCCTGCTGTGTGGTGGATCGTCTGCTGCCCTCGGCACCTTGTATTCCTCTGACTAGCCGGTAAAGCTATTACAAGCCTTGATGGAAGGTTATAAATAGCCAAGGCTGAGTCTTATACGAGTAAAGTGGAAAACCCATTTACTTGCTCTTTAGGTAAAACATCTCTCTCTTTTTATCCCAACGCTTCCTTAATATCTCTAAAAAAAGTCAATTAAGTTTTATATTAAGGATATGAGGTAATATAAGTTAGAAAAATTGAAGAAATAAGTTAATTTAGTTATTCATACAAAATTTATGTTGACTTCTTTAAAGTACCCTCTTAATCATTTATATTGAAATTACCTCACATGCAAACTGACACTCTTTTAACATATACAATCAATAAAGATAATTTAGAGAAGATGGCAAAAAAATTTAGAAAAAAAATTATAAACTTAAAAGACAAAATAAATTGAGATTTTACATTTAGAATTTCAAACCAACCATTAAACTAACCCCTACGTTTAGAATTGGAAGGAGTATAATTTTTTTTTTTTGTTCAAAAGAAGGAGTATAATTAATGACGGAATTCTTACATGGTCACATCCTAGCACGTGTTTGGGACAAAACAAATTCAAAATTTTAATAAAGCACCAAATATCAGTAATAAAAGGGAATTACATGATTAGCAAGTTCATAAATTTATATTTTGGATGAGTTTGTCTAGTGCTTTGTTTTTTGCCCAGATGTGTTATAGTGCTCATAAATTTATATTTTGGATGAGTTTGTCTCGTGCTTTGTTTTTCGCCCAGATGTGTTATAGCGCTCATCCAAAAAACGTAATTTTACAGTGCATGGGACTTGATTCAAGTTGAAACTTCAGCCATTGACTCCCCATGGTACTCTTATTTGCAGCCTCTCATTTCTTATCAACCAAATGTGAGATAAATGACTGTATATATAACTATAAATAATTAAAACATGGTTGACTCAGTCAATATATGGGCCCAACAGTGACATAGTTCTGTTCTGTCACTGAACTTTTCACACAGCCACATTCATATTTTTCGGGAAAACACAAAATTTGATCCACATACCGCCGGTTTTGCATCCAAAGGTACCACACATTTCTACTTTTAACGAAATAATGGAGGAATCTTCTTTTAACGTTGTCCAAACCTGTTTTCCAACAAAACACGCATTCATTCGTTAGCTTAAGATTATTTTAAAGCTGAAAGCTGAACGGTTAATTCTCTGCCTCTCATTTCATACTTTTCCTTCCAACCTAGCTTTCCATTGCGCGTGGTCTGTTTCAGATCAACATTGGTGCGCTTCATCTAATTATTTGTCATATTAAAGCAATCACACAAGCTCGCAGCCACTTGGCTTCTCTCCTTTTTCTTTTACGACCATCCACTGTTATCCTTTATCCCCTTATCATTATTAGATCAAGATCTAATGATTCACGTTTAATATTTTCTCCTTATTATTCTCTCCATTATAATATTAATATTTTTATAAAATGTTAAATGTATATCATTAGATCTTGATCTAATGGCCATGAAGTGGGTAAAAGATAAGAGCGCAGAGGACAAGAAAAGGAGAGAAGCCATGTTCATTTGTAACAGGGTTTAGTGGAAAGAGCTAATCTCTCACAATGTGATGAATCAAAGATCGAACCCTTACTAAAAGAGAAGTGTCTACATTTAATATAATGTCCAACAATACCTTAAATATAATGGTCTCCATTATGAGGATACATGTGCCTATAATAAGAAGAAAAACCAATCATTCAAGTTGAAAGTTCAAAATGTAGGGGCTAATTGCGGATTTGTTTTGACATTAGATATAATACCTCAATCAATCAACTTGGCTTTTCAAATTTGCGAAATTTTTATTAAACTATTCCTATTAATTACATATATTCAATGTAAAAGTACACCTTTAATTCTCTGAAGTGTCTATTAAGTCTTTTATCCTCAAACTTCATGATTGAGCCCCCATTGAGATCCCTGTTTATATTTTATAAATTGTGTTAATTACATCACAGAAAAAGATATTAACCTTTTGATGTACCCTACATTTTATATTTTGGGTTGTATGAGTTTATCGTAATAAAAAAAAACTTCTTTTTCCCTCGAATGCATCCAAATGAAATCAAATCATTTCGTCAGACCATAAACACCCATTTATATCATTTGATTTTTGTCCAGAAGCTATGACATCTTTTCTTTTTTCTTTTTTTGAAATTTGAGCAATTGATTCTCTCCTTGTTAGTTAATTCGTTATTGTAAAATTATTTTTTAATATATATGTGTATGTATTATATATATATATATATATATTAAAATTTGAATTGCATTTTGATGATTTTTAAACTTTATATCATGCGCGTTCAAATCACAACAAAATACTCCATTCAGTCTAAATATAAGATCAAATTGATTTTTTTAATAGATTAAATAAGCTAAATAAATTACCTAATCATAATATATATTGTGCATCATTAGATTAAATATTAGTATATAAGTCATACAAATTAGTTAGAAGAAAAAACAATAAATATAAATATTCTAAAAGAATTGGGTTAAGGTGCAAAAATGCCTATATACTTTTCCTAAAAATGCATCCTGTTAAATATTTTATTATTTATGATTATATATTTTATTATTTAATACGGATTATATTTAGATTTATCTTATCATTTCTTTTAGATAAAATATTTTCTGATTGTGGCCCGCATGTGATTTGAATAAATATTTGGTTTAGGATTACCTGTTTAGCTGGTAAACTACTACCAACCCTGATGGGAGATTATAAATAGTGTAAGTCAAATCTTAGAATAGCAACATTGAAATACACGTACTTGCTCACTGAGGGTTCCCTAACCATCACTGTGCCCACCTTCCCGTTATGACCTACTCTCTTCCCCTTTTAATTATTTCTTATTCTCTACAATTTTCATGTTGTTAGATACTACATGTAGAATTGCTATGGATAGAGGTATTTTATTAAGTCTTCCGTTACTGTTCTCTCTTATAAAATTATACAATATATTTAGAATTATTATTCTTAAATTATTCCAACACGTGGAATCAGGGCAAAAGAATGGACCATAATATCGTTTTATTTGGGAAATGGTTTGTGTGTTTTGCTGCTCAAATCGCTGTCAAAAAATGCTGGAGATGGAGCCAGGTAAAGGTGTGGACAGTGGCGGCCCTGTGACGGGTCGCGGGTCGGATAGGTTAACTTACCTATATGGAGAAGAGCACCCATGCGACATGGTTTTTTGAGGTTTCACTAATGCAGGTATGGACCTTTTTTGCTTTGGTTCATAATGATTGGGCCTATTCCAGTTTTAAGTAATTTTGTTATTTTAAACATTGTCAATTTGGGCTCCATAGCATTTTGGGCTCATGAATGTCTGTTTTTGTTTTCCCTTTATTTTAATAACTATCTTGTACCAAAAATATTACTATCTATTCTAGGCCGAGACTATTATTTTGGTCTCATGAAACTTTTTGTTTTTTTCCTGCATTTAACTGATTAAAACATCTAGGCCGAACGAGCATTGGGGTTTTATGTTTTATTTAACGGCAAAAAAAAAAAAAATTGTTTCATTGGGTGCTGCATCTCGGGCCTATGTGTAATTTTCCTTTTAATTTTGTATTTCTGAAAATTTTAAATATCCTTGTCATTTAGGCCTCGGGAATTTTTTTAATTGTCTGAATTATTTCTCTCTTCAATTAGGTATACATTATTTGGGTTTTATTTTCTAAGTTAATGTCCTATATAATTGTTTAAGTTTCTGGATATTAATGTTATGGCCTTTATTCATGTTATTTAAGCCATTTGCTTTATTTTCTCACAAAAATGTTTTGTTTCTAAGTTATTATTCTGATTACTCATTTAGCATTTTTTTTTATACTCATTTAGCATATTTGCTTATTCATATATAATCTTTTGCATATGCTAGGCCTCGGCATTATATTTTGCTTGAATCTGTATAGTTTTCTCATTCTATGGGCCAACTGATTTTGGGCTTAGGCATTTTAATCTCCAATCACGTTTTGATTAACATTTTTGTTCCAGTATGTGTTTATATTAATTTTGGACAATCATTGTCATATAATATACTGAGTTATTGATATTGAGGCTTCAAGTTTAATTTTTAAATATTATTTTGGTTCAACAAAGTTTCCTTAAGTTCATTTTGTGCTCAATTCTTCGGCAATTTCCCTTTTTTCCAAGAAATTAAATATTTGACTAATTATTTGGGTTTAATTTCTATTTCATCTCAAAAATGGTTTAATTGATCAAAATATTTGAAAGTTGATTTTTTTTTATGTGCCATTTTAATTGTTTCAATATGGGAAAATTAATTTTGGCTATTTTCGCATTAGGGTAAATTTCAAAATTTTGTTTTGCTACATCATTTAATTACTTACTATTTATGTAATTACTTTTGGACAATCTTTCAATTGTTTAAATTTTGAAAAATTATATTTGAGTTGAAGTATGCTAAAATTTATTTCTTAAACAATTTTAGGATATATAAAACAGTGGGAGGGTTATTAATTTAAATTTTTTGTTGATCAAATTTATTAGTTAATCCTTCCCTTGAGATGTGCATATATTAGATTTAATCTGAATGCACAAAATAATAAGAGAATTTATCTATGATGATTATTTATTCGCATTTTGCTTATTAAAATGATCAATTAAATTCTCATTAAAGATTTATGCATATTTGAAATTTAAATGCACGTAATTGATATTTGCCATTAGCATGCATCTTGGGAAGTAGTCATAGCATAGTCACTATTATTGATTAAATTAATTGTTTAAATTCTCATTAGGCTATTGGTGCATATTTTTGTTTTAAATGCATATGATATTAATGGCTAGCATGTTTATTTCCTAGGGAATAACCACATCATCCTCAATTTTGTTGCATGCATATTTATAATCACATATGACATTATAGAATAACAACTGTAATTAAATATATAATTATAATCAATCTTTACCCATAGGTGGATAATTATAATTCTATATTCAATTAGGGTAGAAATAGAATGGCATTGTATTTTCTAAATAACCCACAGGGTTTAGAAAATATAACTGCATTCTAAATTCATCAAGTCAAGATAAATTCATTTTATGCTAATAGTTTTGCCCACATGTAGACCTTAGTAATACGAATTTATAATTGTATGATTTCAATCAAAGATGACTTATCGCCATGATTTCTTTAGCATTGCTTAAATGAACCTTGGCTTATCAAATTACACTAGGTTGCAGGCCAAATGGGAGACTGTTAGATATTTTATTATTTATACTTACATATTTTATTATTTAATACGTATTATATTTAGATATTATCTTATCATTGCTTTTGGATAAAATATCTCATGACTGTGGCCCGCACGTGATTTGGATAGAGATTTGATTTGAAGTTATCTACCTGGCTAATAAGTTATTACAAGTTTTAATGGAATGCTATAAATAGTGTAGGCCGAATTTTAGAGTAGTAATGTTGAAATACATGTACTTACTCCCTAAGGTTACCTTGACGGGTGGCGGCTATTCTTAGACCATCACTGTGCCCAACTTCTCATTAGAAGAAGCCTTAATCTATTCTCTTATACTCTCTTCTAATTTTAACTCTTTCTCATTCTCTAAATTTTTCAAGGTTGTTAGATACTACATGCAGAATTGCTATAAATGAAGGTATTTCATCAAGCATTCCACTGTTATTTTCTCTTGTAGAATTGTACAATATATTTGGGGTTATTATTATTAGATCATTCTAACACATCCTTAACCATAAACTTTTTTTTGGCACAAAAATATCCACAAACTTTTGAAAAGGGAGCAAAAATATCATATTCATTAAAGTTGACTAACACGTTAGGTGAGCCTACAATATTATTTTTAGATGATTATTTTGAAAGAAATTACCTCTCTTCCTCCACCTCTCTCTCCTCCCCCACCCTCTTCAACCTCCGTCCCCTCCTCTCCCTCTCTCTTCATGCATTTTTGAATTAGTGGTAGAAGTTACTTTTTTAACATAATTTACGGTATACGAAATAAGTTTGTGATAGAAGTTTTATCTCAATTTACATGAACGTATTTTTCCATTACCTTCTCAAACATACCCTTAATTTCTCAACCCGTGTGCGCGGGCAATTGCCCTCACCTCTCCCCCGCCACAATTTCACTTTTTTTGATCGATTCAAAGTAGTTGAAAAAAATAAAATTCCATGCTTGTGATTAAAGCAGTTTTTAATTTATGCTATGAGAAACCAAGCTTTTTGTTCACAAATTATGCACAAAAGTCTATTTCAGATAACGTGAAGAAATTTTTGGAACCTTTGATTGTAGAGAGCCAAATTTTCTGGAGAAACTGACAAACATAACAAGATGCCTGGTTCTTCAAGATCTTCCAATGGGACAACAAAAATAAAATAAAATCTTCAAGAAGAAGAAGAGAGAGAGAGTGTGTGTGTGTGTGTGTGGTGAGGGCAATGGAGTCTCTCTACTTCGTGTTTGAAGGCATGAGACCTGTTATTAAAGAAAAAAAAGGTATATTAACAAATGAAAAGTAAAAAAAAAAACGTTGCAGAATAAGGACTTTTAAAATTGACTTAAAAAAAAGGGAAATGGAGGATGATGGAAGAAGTATAGAGTAGGTTCTAGTTTTTGATGTTCGTCGTGATATTGTAAGATTCCAGAACTATTCAAAAAAAAAAAAATTGACTTAAAAGGTGATCAATCAGTTGAAGACCTTTTTTTTTTTAAAACGAAATTTGCTAAATCAAAAGGGCGTGTTAACAAACGACGAAAAGCCTTACATGGACGAATAAAGCATATTGAGATTGACTGTCATTTTATTCGTGATAAGATCAAATAAAATATTGTATCTACAGGGCACATACGATCCGACGATCAACTGGCAGATCTTCTGACAAAAGCCTTACATGGGACACGAGTTCAAAATCTCTGTAACAAGTTGGGCATGATCAATATATATACTCCAACTTGAGGGGGAGTGTTAGAAGTAGTGTAGTTGTGAATATATATAGTTTAAGATGGTGGTATGATATTGTTGAAGAAGAAAGTTGGTAGTGAAATTTGTTGACAATTCCTTCAACTACTCGTTGAATTGCTTCCATCAATCACGCCTGATCTTTCTCTGTTTTGTGTATATATAGAACTTGTAATCCTATTGTTTAAGATACGAATAACATTCTGAACTTACATTTCACTACAAACAATACACAGTTGTAATTGGGCACGAAGGTCAAAAGAAATTCATTATTCTGAACAGTGGTTATTGGTTTAAATCGTTTGTGTTCATCAGCTATGATTCTTCAATTTCTTGCTGAACAGAATGAAATTAACTTTTGACCATTGAAGTCACACAAGGCTTGTGTTTATTATGTTATGATAAAAATTCTTCATTGGAAATTCATCTGCTTTCTGTTGTGATTGCTAGAACTTGATGATTGGACACCAAGATTTTTTTTTTTCTATAGCAGCTTGGCAACCGAACTACTTTCTGAAATTTAACATGGATTAATTATTTCTACTGCAATCTGAACTGAAACTTTCTGGCTGAAAGTTGATTTGAGTGACTGTCATTGCTAAGAGAAAAAAAAACCAAATAAAAATATGCACTGCTGTGTGCGCATTTGTTGCTGTGATTACTAGATTTCTAAGCTTTATCACTATACTATAGTGATTGGCATAAGCTTTTGACTAAATTTTTGATGAATTCAACTCTGATATTGATTTTGTCCTGCTTAGGCTGACTAATCTTGTTGAAAACATAGTATGTTTCAAGTGTTTCCACTGTGAGAACCATTCTAAACTGAAATTGCGTACCAATTCTAATTTGACCTCTCATATTTCACTCTGATTTTGAAAGTTTCTGTTTGGAATATCAAATTGAGGCTGTTACTTGCATGTCCAAACTTGGATTCTGTATCAGTTTTAGTTTGGAAGTTGTTATGCTGAATTTGAAGTTGTGCGTCTGAGCTGTGCATGACTTTCTGCATCATAGATGTATTGTTGTCACTTGTTGATTAAATACTTGTTAATTAAATCTGAATCTATGTATCTGGAACTTGTTTGCTGGTGAATTTTTATATCTGGAACTAGTCATTTGTTTTCCATAATCACCTTTAAACTCCCTTGGGTAATAGATTCCGATTCAGTGATCTTGTTGTGACAAAGGAGTCTACCTTAAATTACACCTGAACTTTGTTTTTCAAGTGCTTTAACTGAGAAAGTCATTTTTGTTGAATTAAAGAGCCAATTATATTCTGAAACTCTGCATTACACTCTGAAACTCTTGCTGCTACACTTTGAAGGAAAAAAAAGCCTTCTCTACATTTTATGAGTTGCCACAGTCCACTATTGAATTGCTTGCTGCCATGTGGATTTTGGGCTAACTTCATTGCTTGAATTGAACTGTTGGACGTTGAAGAATCTGACATTGAGTTAAGTGCATGATTTTTCTGTATCATTATTGTGTAATATGTCACTTCGGGAATTTTTGCTGCTGGGACAGATAACTCTGAGTATTAACTGATTATTGACTTGCTAAAATTGAGCTTATTTTGCTGGAATCTGCACACAATTTTTCCGTTTCATTCCACTAAGTTTGTGCATTGAATTGAATTTGAATTCTGCAATTGACTTGGTGAACCTGATTGTTCATTATTAGTGTTTAAAATCTGACTTTAGTCAGCTGTGAGCATCAATTGTTTACCAAACCATATCAAAAAATTACAAGAATTGACTTTCTGGAATCTGGACTCATATTTGAACTTGGAGCTGCATTTTTAGACTGTGCAATTTTGTGGTCATCTTGTGCTTGGTCCTTGCTGCATTTTGTATTATTGTGGACCTTGACAAAGAAGAAATGACTTGTGAAATCTAAACTAAGCTGTTTTGGACTAGATTCTGTCACCTAAATCTGATTTGAACTTGCTAAAACTTTTGCCCCTTGAATTTCGTCAGAAGTTGCTCACTAATGCACTTGCTGAACTATGATAAGAACTTGAGAAATATTTCCAATCATCTGATTTTTCCTATTGTTAATATCCTGGATGCTGCATGATCTAATTTAAATAATGATTGCGGGTATTATATCATGAAATTCATGAAAGATATAATTACTCATGATCAGCCTTTTATTCCTCAAAAAGTAAGTCATTTTAGTTGCAATTCATGTTGTGTTTTAAATTTAATTGAGTAGTGTCTGATAATTAAGTTTTATCAGTGTTTTTAATTTGTTGTGTGCACGATTGTATACATGTAGTATTATGAAGGTCAATGTTGTTACAGTTTGACTGACAATCAAGTCAATGAAGTCATCGAGGAATTGTGTAAATATGTGCTCAGGCAATGCTCTAGCTAGGTACTATTTAACTAGCTAGGTGCATGTTGTTTCTTGCCAATTGTTGTATTGTTTATTTAAATTGAATTTATTGTATTTCATTCACAATTGTTGTAAATATTTTTAGTAATGATTTTGTTAATTAGTTATTTGGTTGTATCATTTTGAAATTATTTCATCATTGTTTGCTTTTCCTCATTTTGTTGTGGATATAGAAATTAAATTAGTGTTTAAAGTTTGCTATCCACTGTAATTATAGAGTTATAAATTAAAAATACGAAAAAATAATTTTAAAAAAAACATCACTTCCTGTCACCCTTCCTCAAGCAAGTGTCATAGGAAGTCTAAACTTCCTGTAGCCCTTCCTCAAGAAAGCGCCACAAGAAAGGATTTTTAAATTTATATATATATATATATATGTTGTAACGTTTATGGAAACGCCACAGCTTCTTTTAGTGGTGATAAGATATGTGTCACTTTCTAAGTGCCACAGTTATTTTAAAAATAAGCGTCACAGCTGTCCTTTTTTGTAGTAGTGATTTCACTCTTCAATCCCTTTATATATGCTTCTCATTTCCTCCTATCCTTACTATAAGTCATGTCTAACCATCTCTCTGGAAGTAATAAGAAATTATTGACTTACTTATTAGCTTTGCCTCAAAATGAAATATTTTTTCAACTTTATCAATATGGAACACGAGCATAAAGAATTATTACATTAATTAATGACCCACCAAGTAACTTATATTAACGACCATCAGTTTCTTTTAGAAAAGTGCCAAATACAAGACATGGGACGGAATATCTTTCTAAGTGTTTTTTTTTTAAATGGATTTTGAGTGTCTTTCATTATGCTGATGCTGCAACTAAAATGGATATTTCCTTCAATGGATATATTTCTTTTTTCTTTCACAATAAAAGTTTATGTAAGTTGAGTTCTAAAGTATGTTTCTGAGTTCAAAGAGCACTTATAAAAGTATTTATATATCGTCCATCAATTATGTCTTCACATCAGTGACATTTGAACACGTAATCTTAAAGTTATGAATTAATCTTTTTACCAACTGAATTAACCTTTATTAGTTTCAATGCATATGCTGTATCTCAGTTGGAGTTCAGATGGCTCTGATCCCTCTTTATATTCTTCATAATTGTCAGACTGGCCTAAGAATCAGCATTCGGGCTATCAAGGTTAAGTCAGAATTTTAAAACCTGAAATTGTTCATATTTGGACTTGGGCTTATTTTTAAGCAATTTAATTCAAACCCAACTTAATTACTCCCTTCGGTCCTAATTATAGGATATATTTATCTAACTTTGAAGAATTAAGAATAGTAGTTAAATTAGTTAATCTTATTTATTTTCCTAAAATGTCCTTATTTAATACATACAAGAAATCATGTTTTGTTCATGTTGATCACTTGTCTTGATGTAAAGCAAGTGATCTTGCCTGTCATTAAAATGGAGTTATGCCGGTTTGGTTCGAGTGGAATTAAAAAAAAAAAGAAAGTTACAATTTTTAAAAATAGAGATGATGACATTAAAAGTGTTAAATTGATTTTCTTACCCTTTATTCTTATAAAATAAAAGAAACAGTAGAATTGAGGTGTATGTGACATTAATGAATTGCAAATATTACTTACTTTATAGAATTCATAGATGTATTATAAAATTATTATTGTATTTCATTATTATTGAGAAAGTATCAATGGGGGTATTTTGGGAAGAAATTGACAAAAATTAAAACTTTGTCCTTTAATTAGGACCAAGATCAACTCCTAAATATTGTCTTATAATTAGGACCTGAGGGAGTATTATTCTTGTGTCAGTTATGTGTGTGTGTGAATTTGCTAGGTGTTTTTAATTGGGGAGTATACGAGTTACATGGTATCCGACACAAGTGATCACAACTCTCGTCACTGGATAAGGGTTTCCATGTCACTCGCAGGTTCGGACAACACGTCCCTTTCCTGACAAGCCACCAACAAAAAATTCTGTTTTCCCGAAACAAAGCAAGTTAGTCCCTCATCCAAAAACCGACACGTGTCCGTTTATCGCGACCTTTTCTGCCAGCTCCGCCGCAAGAGTCCCATCGACGGTGGCCTCCGTTCCTGGTCACTGGTCTCCCTTTCTCCCTCACACCGTACCACCAGCGAATTGAAACCTTAGCATTGTTCTCTCTCTCGATGAGTTCCCATAAATCCCAAATTGGCCTCGCCTTGTTTTGTATTCGCTCAGTGTACATGCTTATCTGATGTCCGTGGATGGTTTTAATTTTCCGGCGAGGTTGGGTTCTCCGTTGCCGGTGCGAGGATGAGCGGTTTCCCGATACGATGCCATTGTAATTCCCTGTTTGTTTACTCAGAAATGTTAGATATATTCATCGGGTCTCATGTTCGATAAAAAATCTGGTTCCACAAGAGGACAAAACTGGCTTCATTTGGTTGATTCCTTCTGATGTTTTCTTCGAATTCGTACGCATGTCATTCGATTGCCAACTGTACAGCTCGTACAGTTAGATTTCATATTTTTATTTTTCCTTCTTTATTTACCTGTCCCTTCGTTGGGTTCTTGAGCTTGTACAGTTAGTGTTTAAGATGGCGAGGTTTGAAAGAAATTGAACTATATTCTGATTCTGGTTATTTCTGGCATTTCGGCGCAGTTTGCAATACGTTTTAATCGAATGAATATTGAAGGTAACAAATTAATTGGCATATTACGGATTTTAATTTTTATTCTACAACAAGGCTAGAGGGTTTGATATCATCACATTATTTTTTTATATTAAATTATATTTTCCTTTTTATTTCAATTTACGCGCGCTGCGTGGTCCTTATAAGGTTTGGGATGCGAAATTGTTCCAACTTCCAAGTGCGTGTCCAAATGAGGTGAGGTACGTTGACCACCATCCCTACTCGATTGGGATGGAAATGGAACCTTTGGCTGTTTTTTAATGATCTTAATTATGAACATTTAAGGGGCAACAAAGTCAAGCAACCAAAATGTCCATGTTGACTTGAAAACTAGGGGAAAAAACATTAGCTCCTGAAAAAACAGTGATAAAAGTTACTTCCTTCAGTTCTATTTATAAACAATTTTTTTTTATTGCGCAAAATAAACTGGTAATTAAAAATAATAAGTGTCTCAAAAATATCATATTTTTTCCATATATGCCCCTATTTATGAAAAGAATACAGGAGAGAGAATAGATAAAAAGTATGAGAGATAATGAGTATAAGATATGAGAGATAATAATTATTTAATAAGGGTAAAATAGGAAAGAGAATGTTATATTTTTAAACAAAAAGTAAAAGTTCCTTATAAATAGGACCGGGGGGAGTATTTTAGAAAATAGTTGGAGAAAAATTTCTGAGAAAGCAGGAAAAAAATAGCTTCTGAAAACTTTCTAACTTTAGTTGAAATTATTTTGAATTAAGTATTGTCTTCATATTTTTAGTTGAAACAAATCCGAGAGTTGATGATCGGGAGCACTTGGGATGTAAAAAACCATATATATCCTCGCTGCAGGTTATATATTCACTGCTAAATATTAAATAAATAAGCCGCCTGGAGTTAGATATAGCAAGGATGGGGTGGAGTTTGGGTAAAAGTTAAGAATTCAACTCCTTATGTAACCCATTTTTCATCATAACGTTTTAGAATATATCGTAACAGTTAATTATTAAAATGATCTTTTGAAACCTAGCTAAGTGTGATTTCCAAAAGAAAAAATGGGTTTGCTTTTTTAATAACCGCAGCAGCAGCAATTATTCTTCTAAAATGAACATAAAGTTACGTGACCATTCACAATAATTATAGTTTCTGAAGCTAGCATTGATATAGCTAGGCTCTAGAAATAGATAAAAATGCGAGCTCTTGAAATATGAAAACTTGACACAAGATGATGTTCTTCATGTAACGGCAATTTATTATCACATGCAACACCACTGCTGGATTAATATATATATATATATATATTTGTAGCTCTAGTATATCAATATTACATGCCAAACAAAACGAAAAAATATTGATGACTGGACCCCAAAAATCACCAACATAACAAAGATAACAATAATCGTAAAAAGCACAGATAGAAATCTGCGACATCCATTTTTTGTCCCCCAGACTTTTAAAGACTTCTTGATTATCTTTACACATTTCTTCAACACCCTAATGGAAAAGCGCAGTGTGATTAGGAATACTATTAGCCCAAGCAATCTCATCCAGATCCCATATAATGCTACAACCTGCATGTTCCAAATTAATTCTTCCCGCAAAAGATAATCTGGGAGTATAATATCCATGGCAGTAATGTATGCTTGTGCAAGGGATGTGAGGCTGATCCACATGCCTATTGATAGCATCCATATCACAGCTTTATTCTTCATAGGAAATATTCCACTTACAAGCAAGAGGGTGACACCAAGTGATGAAAAAAAAGAGATCGTAACGAAAAGTAAATAGTGCTTATAATCACCATGGAGTTTAGAGGATGAAGCTATAGCTTGTCCAGGACAATACGTCGTATTATCATTAAGCATGGTGCAGTTAAGGGTGTAAAATGACGAAGTGACATTATTGGGGACTTCATTTGATGAGGTGGCATTTTCCTTAGATACTAAACCTTGTTGAATAAAGCCACCAGGTCGATTAATCAAAGCTTGAAAGGTTATAGATGCTATAACAGTGGACACCAGACTTAGATTTCCTTTCATCTCTTTAAGCCATTTATCTTCATGCTTCGACCAATCCCCAATCCATCTTAAAATTTTCGGCCTTTTCGGGTTGGTTGATCAATTTCAAATCCTTCAGTTCCGGCCTTTGTCCACATGTGTTGTAATTCACATATTTCAAAGTCTTTTGGACTTTGTTCCATGATATTGTGGGCTGTAACGCCTATCTTGTTCTTCAAATTTGCTACTTTTCTTATTTCTGAGATTGACAGCAGATAGCTTACCACCTAAATAACAAACATGATGGTAAAGTATTCAGTCAATTATGAATTTTTAATACCATAATCTTTTCATGTTGTGTTCTTAAATAATCATGAAGTTATCAATATAAGAACTAATTAGTTGTTACATGGTAATATATATACACACACGCACACACTCCCTTATGGCTAAAAAGAGACGGTAGAAAATAATATGATAGTGAAAGAATATCGTACCTCAACTCGCTTCAACATGATAGCTAAATGAAAAATGGTGTCCCCAGCCCAATCAGGGCGCGTAAAGATGGGAGGACGAGGTTCGCCTGCAGTAATATTGGCAGTGGCATAGTCCAATTTGATCAAAGTTTTGAGAGTCTCTAAATGGTTGTATGTGACACACATGTGAAAAACAGTGGTTTTGTCTTGGTCACTAGGACATAAAGACTCAGGACTTGCTATGATCAACTCTTGCACAGCCTCTGTTCTTCCTCTCACAGCTGCATAGTGCAGAGGAATCCTTCCTTCTTCGTCACTATTCAAGCATAGATCATTCTTAACTTTAAGCAGTTCCTTGACGATGTGGATGTGGCCCTCTGCAGAAGCCAAGTGGAGGGCTGTTCTTCCAGAAGAATCCGCTCTAACGGCGACGTCGCCATTGTGACTGAGAAGAACCTCTGTGAATCCATCATGACCAAGCAGTGCTGATATGTGTAAGGGAGTTTGACGGCCATCTGGAATGTTGGCAAGTATTGTTGCGTGTCGCTGTAACAATTCCTCCAAAGTTTCTGCATCCCCACGCCGTGCTGCCCGATACAGAACTTCCATTGGATCCTCTACGTTGATGTGTTCCATTTCTGGCCTTCCATTACTTGCGTTGTGTGCCATCTCTTGCGTTGCATAATGCATCACTACACGGTATACCCTTTATATAGATGCCTTGTTATAATAATCTCGCTTACCTCCACTTTGTTGTGTCATACTCTCTGCTTTTTTTTTTTTTTTTAATCAAGAGTTCCCTATTCTAGACTTAGAATGTAAAGTACTTTTGCCTCTAACAACAAGTGTTCTTCATTGGAGGATTTGAATTTTTGTTCTCCTCCCTACCGAGATTAGGCCACTTACAACATTAACCAACTTGGTCATTCTCTCTTGCACTGCCTTTTCTAATATTACCAGCCAAAAAACTGACATAATAATATAAGAGTTAGATAGTTGATTTACATAAGTTGAACAAATAAGTTAAGTTAGTTATTTTTTTTTAAAAAAAACGTGTATTGACTTCCCTAAAATAATGTCACAAGTGAAAAAATTCTTGTAAGAAGATCCATAGAAAGAAATACAAATATATTTTTTCTTCAATAATTTTCCTTAGCAACAATAATTACTCACAGATATCCTAAGGTAAAATCTTCTCTCAGAATTTTCCGGGACAAATTAAGCAACTTTTCATACAATCTATTTCTCCCTCGCACTTTGTCCAAAAATTTTTTTTTTTAAAAAAAAAGAATTGCTACCATTCTGGTCTTATTTATAAGTCTAAATTAATTAATTTTCACATATCAATGAGAGTTAGTTGACTCATGAACTATGGGCTAAATTTTCAATTTCGCCCTTTATCGATAATTGGTTCCAAAAATCAATAGGAATAAATTCTTGTTGTTTATTACAATTAATAGGGTAAAAAAGTACAAAACAAATTTATTACTCAGAAAAGGAACTTATAATAAGGGCCAAAATTTTTTGTCAAAATAGACTTCTATGGTACAAAAAGATGATTAATTTATAACTTATGTATTTTGACTTAAGGTGTTACAAATAACTAAGTCATCATTGCTCAAAGTTGTGATATGACTAAGTTAGGTATGGTATTATTTTACAATACACAAAGAGATTATTCTCAAAATATTTGAGGATATCATGAGTAATCTATTATCACAAGTATTTGAACATTCATAGATAATGATAGTTGTTGTGAGTAACATCTATTATAAGAATATGATTATACTATCCATATGACTCTAATATCATATTGTTCCTTCTAATTTAATTTTCAAGGCATAGGCTTGCCAAAATGTGCGCACAAACGAGCAATGCAATTGCAAAGGAATCTTAAGAGGATTGTTAAGCATGTTCTTGCTTGAATAATAACTGAAAAGCTACAAGTCATGTGGTACATTACCAAATGTACATTAAGTCTCATGATTTATATATACTAGAAAGATTAGCTTGTTTAGTTTTGTATAATGAGTTAACTCTAGAAAAGTTAACATTACGATATATTTTTACACTTGCTGAACCAGTTGCATCATTGAGGGGTATAAGATTGCTAAGCAGTCACTGATTGCTTAGTGCCACTATGGATGGCTTGACATAGTCATTCTTGGAGGCAATTTATAAGATTGCCAATTAAGGAATTTCATCATAGGGTTTTGAAATTGTTAAATTAATTCAAACCAATTAAGGGTGTTGTATGACCATAGAGTCAAATGGATCATAAACACATAAAGCATATATCCATTTAATGAAGAGCATGCTTTTTAGAGAAATCAAAAAGATCAAATATCTCATCAGGGATGGATATATCACATTTGGTGATCTAGATGAGACATTATTAAGTGATGAAAGTCAAGTTGAAGTTTGTTGTCTCAATTTGTTTGGTACCTAAATTATAAGATCTTAGCAAACATTTAAGTTGGAACCGAATAAACATTTATGGTTTATTCACTAAGTTTCTGACCCATGAAGTAAGAGTACTGCTTGTAATGCATGGAAGATAATACTCAATCAAAGAGGACTTACCGCCATGATTCCTATAGTATTGCTTAAATGAACCGTAGTCACCAAATGACGTTAGGTTGGCAGCCAAGTGGGAGAATGTTAGGTATTTTATTAAAATGATAATATTTTACCTTTTTTTGTTTATTCACATTATATATATATATATATTAATCATATAAAGGATATACTAGTTAATTATTTTGATCAATTGAATAGCCCAGATATTATGAAGTTATTCTGGATATTAGTGGATTACTTTAAAAATTCTTAATTTAATATATTTTGGATAAAATATCTCTCGATTATGTCCCGCAAAGTGATTTGGATAGAAATTTAATTTAAGATCACATGCCTGGCCGGTAAACTGTTACAAGCCATGATGGGAGACTATAAATAGCTTAGGCTGGGTCTTATAGGAGTAACGTAGAAAACCCACTTACTTGCTCCTTAGGGGTTCCCTGATGAGTAACGGCTACTCTCAGACTATTACTATATCTTATCTTCCCGTTAGAAGAAGCCCTAACCTATTATATTCTATTCTAATTCGAACTCTTTCTTGTTCTCTACAATTTTCAGATTATGAGATACTACATGTAGAATCGTTATGGCCAGAGGTATTTTATCAAGCCTTTCGCTGCTGCTCTCTCTTATAAGATTTATATAATATATTTGGAATCGTTATATTATTCCAACAGTGCTGATATGCGTAAGGGAGTTTGACGGCCATCTGGAATGTTGGCAAGGATTGTTGCGTCTCGCTGTAGCCATCGCTCCAAAGTTTCTGCACCCCCACGACATGCTTCCCAATAGAAATTACTCATTTGTCCGTCGACCCTTACGTTGATGAGTTCCATCTCTTGCGTTACATAATGCTTCACTACATGGTACCCTTTATATAGATGCCTTGTTATAATATTGCACACCCATCCACCTCTTCTCTGTACCATACTACCACGTTCTACCCTTTTTGGTATTACCCCAGATCATAAAATACTATCTCCGTGGCTGGTCTTTAATATAAGTCTCAGTTGACTCTTTCGTAAAATTTAAGAAAGCTAAATAAATTACTTAATCATAACATATGTTGTGTATATATTATATATACTAGTACATCAAATTTATAACTCCGACAAATTAATTTGGAGAAAATTGAGAAATATAAATATTTTAAAGTAGTTTATTTAACTTCCTTAATATCTCTAAAAAAAAGTCAATTGGGTGTTATATTAAGGATATGAGTTAGTATAAGTTAGATAACTAATAATTTAGAAAAGTTGAGGAAATAAGTTAATTTAGTTATTCATACAAAATTTGTGTTGACTTCTCTAAAATACCCTCTTAATCATTTGCATTGAAACTACCTCATATGGAAACCGGCACTTTTTTAACATATGCAATCAATAAAGATAATTTAGAGAAGATGGCAAAAAAATTAGAGAAAAAAATTATAAATTTAAAAGATAAAATAGATTGAGGTTTTACATTTAGAATTTCAAACCAACCATTAAACTAACCCTTAGAACTGGAAGGAGTATAATTAGTGACGGGATTCTTAAATTGTCACATCCTAGCACGTGTTTGGGACAAAACAAATTCAACATTTTAATAAAGCACCAAATATCCGTAATAAAAGGGAATTACATGATTAGCAAGTTCATATATTTATATTTTGGATGAGTTTGTTTGGTGCTTTGTTTTTTGCCCAGATATGTGTTATAGTGCTCATCCAAAGTACGTAATTTTATAGTGCATGGTACTTGATTCAAGTTGAAACTTCAATAACGCTACTTCGTTATTGATACTCCATGGTACTTTTATTTCCAGCCTCTCATTTCTTATAAACTGAATATGAGATAAATGTCTGGCAAAAAAAAAAAAAAGAGATAAATGACTGGATATATAACTATAAATAAGTAAAGCACGGTTGACTCAGTCAATATATGGGCCCAACAGTGACGTGGCTCCGTTCTGTCACTGGACTTTTCATACAACCACATTCATATTTTTCAGAAAAAAACAAAATTGTATCAACATGCCGACGGTTTTGCATCCAAAGGTAACCCCCCATTTCTACTTTTAACGAAATAATGGAGGAATCTTCTTTTAACGTTGTCCAAACCGGTTTGCCAACAAAACACACATCCATTCGTTAGCCTAAGATTATTTAAAGCTGAAAGCTGAACGGTTAATTCTCTACCTCTCATTTCATACTTTTCCTTCCTACCTAGCTTTCCATAGCGCGCGGTCTGTTTCTTATCAACATTGATGTGCTTCATCTAATTATTTGTTACAGGTCAAAAAAATCTGATCATTTGTTATATTAAAGCAATCATACAAGTTCGCAGCCCATTTGCTTTCTTTCCTTTTTTTTTTCCTTTTATCATATGATCCCATCCTTTAATCCCTTCATGATCATTGGATTAAGATCGAATGATCTACATTTAATATTTCCTTTTCATTATTCTCTCCATTGTAATATTAACATTTTTATAAAATATTAAATGTGGACCATTAGATCTTGATCAAATGGTCATGAATGGGGTAAAAGATGGGAGTGTACAGGAAAAGAAAAGGAGAGAAGCAAGATTCATTTGCAATAGGATCTAGTGGAAAGAGCTAATCCCTCAAAATGTGGTGAATCAAAATTTGAACCCTTACTAGAAGAGAAGTGTCTACATTTAATATAATGTCCAACAATACCTTAAATAGGATTATGTCCATTAGGATGACACATGTGCCTATAATAATAAGAGAAGCCAATCATTCAAGTTAAAAGTTCAAAATGTAGGAGCTAGTTGGGGGATATGTATTGATGTTAAATATAATACCTCAATCACTCAACTTACTTTCCAAATTTACAAAAATTTTATTAAATTATTCCTATTAATGGCAAATATTCAATGTAAAAGTACACCTTTAGTTCTCTAAAGTGTGTCTATAAAGTCTTTTATCTTCAACCTTCATGATTTAGCCCCCACTGAGATCCCTGTTTATATTTTATAAATTGTGTTAATTACATCACAGAAAAAGATATTAACCTTTTGATTTACCCTACATTTTATATTTTGGGCTGTATGAGTTTATCGTTCAATCAAACAAAACTTCTTTTTCCCTCGAATGCATCCAAAAGAAATCAAATCATTTCGTCAGATCATAAACACCCATTTATATCATTTGCTTTTGTCCAGAAGCTATGACATCTTTTTTTTAAAAAAAAAAATTTGAGCAATTGATTCTCTCCGTGTTAGTTAATTCGTTATTGTAGTATTATTTTTTAATATGTGTGTGTGTGTGTCTATAGATATATATATATATATATTTTAAACTTTGAATTGCATTTTGATCATTTTTAAACTTTAGATCATGCGCGTTCAAATCACAACAAAATACTCCCTTCAGTCTTACAAGACTCAATTGACTTTTTTTGACTAGATTAAGGAAGCTAAATAAATTACTTAATCGTAGTATATATTGTACATCATTGGATTATATATTAGTTTATAAGTCATACAAATTAGTTAGAAGAAAGAAAAAATCAATATAAATACTCTAAAAGAATTGGGTTAAGGTGCAAAAATGCTTATATGCTTTTCCTAAGAGTGCATTCTGTTAGATATTTTATTATTTATGATTATATTTAGATATTATCTTATCATTGTTTTTAGATAAAATATTTCCTGATTGTGGCATGCATGTGATTTGGATAGAGATTTGGTTTAGGGTTAGCCGTCTGGTTGGTAAGCTACTACCAACCTTAATGAAAGGTTATAAATAGCGTAGACCGAATCTTAGAATAGTAACGTTGAAATACATGTACTTGCTCAATAAGGGTTTCCTGACGGGTAGCGGCTATTCTCAAACCATCACTGTGTCCACCTACCTTCCCCTTAGAAGAAGCCTTCACCTATTCTCTTATACTCTCTTCCCATTTTAACTCTTTCTTTTTCTCTACAATTTTCATGTTGTTAGATACTATTTGCAGAATCACTATGGCTAGAGGTATTTTATCAAGTCTTCCGCCGCTGCTCTCTCTTGTAGAATTGTGCCATATATTTGGAATTATTATTGTTATATTATTCCAACATGTGGCATCAAAGCAGAAGAAGGGACCATAATATCGTTTTCTTTGGGAAATGGTTATCGTTTGATTTAAAGCCTTTAGTCGCCTCAGGTTAAATCAACATAAACCAAATTATGCAGTGAATGGCACAACTCGGGTCGTATTCTCTTGAAGAGCTTTTATTTAATTCCTAATCTAAACTAAGTGACAAAAACATTAAGATGGGTTTTAAATTGATTTTTTTTCTTTTTAATAATGAAAAATAACCTAGACTACTATTTTTTTGGGTTTTTGAGAAATTGTTGAGATAATTAATAAAATTGTGATTTAAACAAATTGATGATGAATGCTTCTTGGAAAAATGGAATATAGGTTATCCTTGCTCAAATTGAATTGGGAGTTAAACTACTCATTAAGTTAAAAATCAAACCTTAGCAACTCGCTAAGTCTAGTAATATTAATTAGTGATTATCCCTAGAACTCTAACTAGATAATTACCTCTTAATACACTATTAAATACCACTTGATGTGTAATTTAGGATTGGATTTATGCAACTTGTTCCTCTATACAATGAACATTCAACTGAGATATTTAAACAAGATTAAGGCAGTCATAACATTCATTCAAACTATGAAAGAATAGCACAACCACATTAAACCAAAAAGGGAATATAGAAATTTAAATATCAAACCACATAATCCAATCAAATCACAATTGTTCAATCCAAACTAAGATAAACAACTCGCAATCTCAATAAATTAACCACATAACATAAAATCCTAACTTAGGAAATCCGTTACATAGTCAAAATAAAAAGGTTAAAACAAATAACTCCCCTGAATATATCTCTGGAGCTTAAACCAATTTTTCATCTCCAAAAGGCAAAAAAAGATTTAGCCTCTTATCGTGAAATTCATCACCGCTGCAACTTTTTGAAGGCACCAAGAATCCATTGAATTGAGATAATGGAAGGAGAAGAAGATGAAGGTGTTGGCGAAACTTGGAGATGACGTCTCTACTCTCCCTCTCTCGCGTCTGTGTCTGCTGCTCATTCTCGTCTGTGGTGCGTCAACTTTGCTTCTCTCCGGATGTGTCTCCCCTGATGATTCAAATCTCCCTTTTTATTCTTTTTATTTTTACTATTTGAAATCTAGGTCAAATCCCCTCAAAGTTGGGGCAAAATCTTCCAAGATTATATTTAGATCAGATTTTTCGCAAAATTCTGTATAAGAATCTAGAAAACAAATCAGTTTCAGAGGTGAAGAACGCTGATATTCGGATATTGGGACCAAACTAGAGTTTTAAAAATTCAGCGTTCTATTCTGTAATATTCTCTGATAGCCAAGTGAATCAGTTCCAGCGGCATCGTCGTATTTTGGGACCAACTGGCATTTTCTTAAATTCGGGTATTTTTCTGTAATTGTTTCTGATATTTTTCCTCCTGAAAGTGACAGCTAATATTACATAAAAGTGCTCTTTTCCTGTCTGAATTCCCTTGGAGCCACACGTAGAATCTTATTTTCTGTTTCAGTCCTTATACGTCTTTACTTTTTAGTTCCTCAGCTCCTCCTTTTCAGTGTGACCTAAAATTCAAATCAATATCTTGTAATATCTTCATTCAAAATTCAAATTTTAAAGAGCAATTACAAAATTATAACAAACAAAAATGCAAAACTAACAAATTGAACTAATGGGTTGAGTAAATATATTTTCAAACATTTGAGGGGATTCCACAATGATTTCCTCATCCAACTCATCATCACTCAAATCATGAATTGCTTCACTAGTTAAAGTAGTAAGAGAGTATACTTCTATAAGGATAGGATCATTACCAAATGTTAAAGAAGACTCTTTAATGCTCTTTTGAACTTGCTCCACTTTATGTGCTTGTGTGGGAATAGGTACCGAAGGATTGGAATCTTCCACTTGTGAAATGGCATGTGGATTTTGCTCTCCGGTTTCCCCATCATCATTGGCATTATAGAACCATGGAGCTCCTTCTTCGCCTTTAGTCTTTATCCATAGCACATGTTCATCAACAAATTCCTTGATGAAGCTTTCAATGTCCTCTATTTCCTTTTCCATGTCCTCAGAGAGTTCAAGAGCATCCTTGAGCATGAATAATTTTAGATGTCGAGCCTTTAGTTGGTCATACATTCTTCACAGGGAAAAGGTTTGGGCATCCATATATGGCAATGTGAGAAATGCATCAAGTCCAGAAGCTTGAGGAGTAGGGGGTTGGGGTGAATGTTCGTGGCATGGTGGAGAGGGTGGTTCATATAGAAGGGTATGTAGTGGGCGAGTCTCTGGTGGAGTATGGCACTTAGAAGCCTTTTGTGCTTCCTCTAACTCCTCATTGCTTTCTTTTAGATGCTCCACTTCCTGTGTATGTAAGGACATAGAAGGAGGATTTTCTTGAGGATTCTTTAACACTTGTGATTGTTGAGTGAGACGCTCAAATTCCTTTTCTAATCTCTCACTCTCTTTCTCTCGTTGTTCCATTCTTCTGATAAGAAACTCCATTTGTGACCGCCGCTCTTTGGTAAGGTCATCTATTTGAGTTTGAAACTCTTGAATCACTTCGATTTTATGATCAAAGGTGTCCTTGTTTGACCGCTCTTCATTGATATTCTGAGTGATTTGGTTTTGGAGCTCTCTAATGACTTCACAAATGGAAGGGTCTTGGTTTGGCACACATGGTTGGGAAAAAGATCCATAAGATGGCTCAAATGGTAGGTATAGAGACTCATGAGGTAGATGAAATGGTTAGGAAGTAGGATGGAATGAAGGAAGTGATTCATGAGATGTCATGTGGTTGTATGGTGGAGGATTAAAATGAGGCTCATAATATGGGTTATATGATGGCGGAGTGGCTCATGGCATGATCTATAGGGTGGGTATGGTGGGTAATGAATTTGGAATGAAGGTTGTTGGTAGGGTTCATGGTGTAGAGGGTGGAATGGACCATAACATTCTTGATCAATTGGACTATCTTGACATTCCAACTTAGCTTGAAGAAGCATCAATGATTGTTGAATGGAATGAATGCTTTCAGAGATAGACTCTTTCCTTTCAGTCGAATCTCCTACAGAAGAGTGAGATTGAAAAGGTAAACCTTGATTACCATTAAACCAAGCCATGAGAATTCAATACAATAAATTCCCAATGAATCACAAGATAACTATCTAACTAAAAACTATGAAAACTAAGAAAAAGAATCTAAGAGAATACAAATGCAAGTGAAAAGGGGGGAAATTTTCAAAATGACAAAAGAAGCAAGTATGCTATGAATTAACTTGGAGTCATGGTGAATTCAAATAAGTGAGCTCAAAATCATATCCAATTGAATGCGACAACACTACACAGAAGCTACCAAGTCAAAATCATGCAAGAATGCAATGAATGCTAAGTAAGCTACCTAAATGAAAAAATCCTAAACTATATGCAATGAAAAACAAACAAAAATGCAAAACTAACAAGCTTCACCCGAGTGACCCCTTATCAAAAGTGAATTTGACAATTAGGTTACCTAGGGAGCCAATTACTTAGCTCCCCAGAAATGGCGCCATTTGATTGACAGACTTCTTTGTCTCTTAGTTAGCCTTGGGGTCCATAATCAAAAATTAACCAAGGATTGCATATAGGCAAACCTAGGATCGTTCTCTCATATGGTATTTATATTGAAAGTTACTTGTATTACACTTTTGGTATTGATTGTTTGAGACAAGTTTGTTAGATATGGTGACTGAAAAAATATGTATATAAAATAACTATCTATTTAATATTTTAAATAATAAAAAAATAATATCTTTTGTAGCGCTTTTTTGAGAAAGTGTTACAAAAGGTGAATAATTTTTTAAAAAAATTATGGGGAAATGGTCATCTATTGTAACACTACTCCAACAAAGTGCTACAAAAAATTAATATTTTCTTTTTTAAAAAATTATCTATTGTAGCACTATTTTGAAAAAGTGCTACAAAAGAGTACATCTATTGTAGCGCTTTTTAAGCGCTACAAAAACCTATTGTAGCTCAAGCTTTTGTAGCGCTTAGAAAGGCTACAAAAATATAAAAATAAGTGCTACGGATTAATTTTTTTGTAGTAGTGCTTCTCGATGAGTCTTTTATTGAATCCTAAGTAATCTAAATGTCATGCAAATGCAATGAAAACAAGGGGAAATTGGTTTTGGGTTTTTTCAAATTAATAGCTAAAAGAAAAATACAATTTAATTAAAATCCTAAAGCAACTATTTTTGGTATTTTCTTTATAAAATGGGATGGGTAGGAGGAAATAAATCTTGGTAGTAAAGTCAATGGCTTTCCTAACTTCTTGAAATAATTTAGGAGTTAATTTATCATCAAGTCAAATTGAAAATCTCAAGCAATCGCGTTGAGTCCAATTTACCTAATTAATGATAATCCTATGATCGCATTCATAGTCATCTCTCAGAAAAATTGTTAAAAACCACTTGATGTGTGTTTAAAAATCATTTCAATGCACTTGTTTCCTCTTAAATAAGAGCACTATCGCCACACTCAATTTGAAATAAATCCATCACACAAACTAGTAATCACATAGAATGCATAACTTCAATAATTCAAAAGGAAAATAAGTTCAATACATAATCCAAGTGCACCAATATAAAATTCAACTCAAGTGTAATCCATCATAGACAAATAATCACTCATCTATGTCTCACAAACATATACCAACACATAATGAATCTAAACAGAATACAATCTATGAATTGAGCTAATGAAAACAAATAAACTCCCCTTCATAGCACATTGAAGCTCTAGCCACTCTCCACTACCAAGAAGTAAGAGAATTAGCCACTCATGCAATTAATTACAGCTGCAACTTGTCCAAAACAATTGCAATCCATGAGAAATTAAGTGTTATCTAAATCTAGAATGGAAGAAAAGGATGAGGTTGTCGAGTTCAATGGGAAATTGAAGGGAAGAGGATCTGTAATGGTGAAGGAAATTTAATGGTGATGTAATAGTGTTGGAGAAAGTAAGCTAATGGTACTTGAGTAAAAGAGAGAGACAGAGAACTCTGGCTATATGGGACAGAGAAGTACCGGCGGTGAAGAAACTAGTCCTCGACACTGTTTTTGAAATTCTAGTTTGAGCTTTCCTGAAGCTTCACCGGTGCCCCGTGTCTCCTCAAAACTGAACCTCTCCGGCGGTGGGTGGTGTGAAGATGAGCTCGATGTGGTGGTGTCTGATGGTTTTTCGACAAAGGTGGAACAGTCAAGAAACAGAGGAAGGAACGATGGTTGTGGTCTAGAGGTGATGGTGTGTGGTTCCTGACGGTTCTCCCTCTCACCGCTGTCAATGTCGCAGCTTCTTCTCCGCCAGAAATCTGGAAGAATGGTGAAGGCGAAGGGTGAAGCTCCCTCTGGTCTGTTTGTGCCTGTCGGGTCTGCCTCTCTGCCAGATCTCTATCCGCTGCTCTAGTGGATGGTGAAAGGAAGTTCATCGGCAATGGTGAAGGTGAAGGTGAAGGTGAAGGTGTCACCGGCGAGCAAGAAGAAGAAGGTGAAGGAGAGAAGAAAGGTTCCCCCGGTCCTTGTGCGGCGCTCACTATATATGAAAACTCTTAACTTGCTCATGTCCGTGTCTGAAAAGGCAGGAACATGCATTTTGACCAACGATCATTTTGAAAGAGTAAAAAGTTCTGATAAGGGACTAAATTAAAAATATTTGAAACATTGGTGAGCTGAATTGTAATTTCCAAAAATTTTGGGTACTTTTATGTAATTTTCTCTAACCCCGTTTTCTTCACAACTTTGTGATTTTCAGAAATCATGGGCCATTTTCTGTACTTTTTTCCTAGTCCTCAAAATATTAATTTAACCCTCCAAAATCTCAATTTTTTTCTTCCAAACCCCTACAATGCAATATTAAACACCATGTACCATCAAAATTTCAAGGGATAATTGTATAAAAATAATTAATAAATTATGACCATTTTGCCCCTAATTGCAATTAATTCAAAACAATTGTCCCTAACTAAAATTAGTGCTTAATTATGCAATATTGTCTCAGGAAATGCATTAAAAACCCCAAATTAATCATGAAAAATTATGTAAAAATATGGTTCAATCACATCCATATCATAACTTTGTTCTTCATAGGAAATATTCCACTTACAAGCAAGAGGGTGACACTAAGTGATGAAAAAAAGGAGAGCGTAACAAAAAATAAATACGTCTTGAAATCATCATAGAGACGAAAGGATGAAGCCATAGCTTCTCCGGGACAATACTCGTGACCGTCAAGGGTGGCGCAGTTGAAGAGCCCATTTGATGAGGTGGTATTTTCTATTTGCTGAATAAAGCCACCAGGTGGATTAATCAAAGCTTGAAAGGTTATAGTTGCTATAACGGCAGAAACAAAACTCAAATGCCCCCTCATTACTTCAAGCCATTTATCCCCTCGCTTGGACCATTCTCCAATCCATCTAAAAACTTTCATAAAGAAAGCTTCAATACACTTAAACATCTCAATACAACCGCCATCATTTTGAAGTGGTAGATGTGGATGATCAGTTTCAAATTCTTCCCTTTTGACCTTTGTCAAAATATGTTGTATTTTACAGATTTTGAAGTCTTTTGGACTTTGTTCCAGGATATCATAGGCCGTAAAGCTCATATTGTTCTCCAAGTTGATTATATTTCTTATTTCTGGAATTGATTGGAGATAGCTTATCACCTAAATAACAAACATGATGGTAAAGTTTTTGGTCAATTATTATTTCTGAATACCATAACTTTTACATATTGCGTTCATAAATAATTATGAACTTATTAATATAAGAACTAATTAATCGTTACATGTTAATATATACTCCTTTCGGTTCTATATATCAGGCATATTCTAGAAGGTGTCTTTGATCCATTTTATTAATCATCTTATAGGTTCGTTAAAACATACTCCCTCCTATACTTTTTATAAGATCCCAATTTCTGAATTGGTTTGGTTCTTTTTATAAGATCTAGTTTGGAGTTGACTGAAATATGTGTTATGACAATGGGAGAAATTCAGAGCGTAGTGAAAGAATATTGTACCTCAACTCACTTCAACATGATAGCTAAATGGAGAATGGTGTCCCCATCCCGATCAGGACGCATAAAGATAGGAGGACGAGGCTGGCTTGCAGTAATATTGGCAGTGGTATAGTCTAATTTCACCAAAGTTTTGAGAGTCTTAAAATGGTTGTATGTGAAACACAAGTGAAAAGCAGTGCCTTCTTCTGTGTCACCAAGACTTAGAGAATATGGTCTTGCTGTAGGAAATAGGAATGGGCTTGTAATGGGTCATATAATATAAGGCCCAGTTAGACTAGATAGTTTGTTTGTTTTACAGTTATTGATTACGTTGGACATAACTCTATATATATATGTATCAGGTGTAGAACATTTTTCGTTGACGCTAATACAATAACACGCTAATACAATAACATATGCTGACTGTGCATTCCTCAAATCCAATTTGTCATCATGGCATCAGAGTGCTAGGTTAGACAACCGCAATTTTATTAAGCACCATCGGCCCAAAAATTAAGAAAGAGGCCTAAAGTTTGGCGGGCATCCAAGACCCAATAAAAAGAAAGGGTGGAGCTCAGTCAATAATTCAAGATCCGGAATCCAAGACCTACAAAAGTGTGGAGTTCCGTCAATAATTTAAGATCTGGGAGAGAAAAACAAGTATAATCAAACTCTACCCAAATCACAAAGTTTCTAGAACCCTGTGGATTTTTTTTCGCAGCCGGGAAAATTGTTGCAATTCCTAATCGCAACAGCAAGCAAACCAATAAGTGACCTCTATTCTTCTATTTCTTCTTCCCAATCTTCTCGCAATCGTCTCCCATGGCAGACACCACAAGTAAAATCTCCGGTGAAAGTTCTACTGCTAACAACCTTCCATTCAACCACCCATTATATCTACATCCATCAGATACGCAGGGGGTTGCCATCGTCTCTCAGACACTCACCGGAAATGACAACTATTCGGTGTGGAGCAGGGCCATGAAAATCACCCTCAGAGGAAAACAGAAACTAGGGTTCGTGGACGGTACATGCCGTAAAGAATCTCAAGAAGCTGGACTACAAGACCAATGGGAGAGATGTAACGCCATAGTCTTATCTTGGTTACTCAATTCAATTTCTAGATACATTGCAAACAGTGTCATATACCACCAGGAGGCACATGAGGTATGGAATGATTTGAAAGAAAGATATGATAAAATCACAGGCTCTCGAATCTTTTGTCTCCATCGGGAAATAAATTCTTTGCATCAAGGATCACTGTTTGTTTCTGGTTACTTTACAAAGTTGAAGGAATTGTGGGAGGAACAATCTGCCCTCATCCCAATTCCTTCTTGCCAGTGTGAAACGTCAAGGATATATAGTCAAGTGATACAGCAACAGAAGTTGCTTCAGTTTCTTATGGGGCTCAATGAAAGCTATGCCCCTGTAAGGAGCCAGATACTACTTATGACACCCCTGCCTAGTGTTAATCAGGCATTTGCCATGCTGTTAGAAGATGAGGGCCAAAAGAGCATTGCTGATTCGTTTAAGGAAGTCCACACAGATGGTATAGCAATGATCACTAAAGGTAGAGGAGAGCTAGAGGAAGAGGCAGAGGAGGCCTCTCTCTTGATTGTTCGCACTGTGGCAGGAAAGGTCATTCAAAGGAAGGTTGTTGGCACCTGATCGGGTTTCCTGCCACTTTCAAAGGAAACAGAACCAAGGGTGCTCCAAATGTTTTTCAGCCTATTCATCAAGGTGATGGACAACAAGATAATACCAATGTTATTGCACCAACTTTTACCCAGGATCAGTACGAGAAGTTACTTGACTTTCTAAAAAAAGAGGAAAAAGGAAACTCTATAGTGCACGCTTTGACCGGTGCAGGTTTGCTTACTTCTCTCTCTTCTAATAAATATGACACACACTAATTGGGTAATAGACTCAGGTGCAACCACTCACTTAGTTAGTAGCTTGTCCCTTTTGAACCACTATTCTGAATACAATGGACCTATTAAACACATAAAAATTCTGAATGGAGACAGAGTCAAAGTGACACATATAGGAACAGTAGATTTTCACAATGGTTCTCACCTTACAGGCGTTTTATATGCACCTGGACTTCAATTCAACTTAATTTCTGTTTCACGACTAACCAAGGAACAAGACTGTGCTATTGTATTTTTCCCTAACCATTGTCTTATACAGGGCCTTCGGGGTAGGAACTTGAAGGTGACTGGTAGACTCATTTGTGGACTTTATATACTGCAATATAAGCACATGAATAATGCTGTTAATGCTGTGCAAGTTTCCAATACTGATGTTGTAAATGCTGTGAAAACTCCCAATTCTGTTTCGCATTGTTTAAATCTGTCTTTACTTCATTGTAGACTCGGGCATGCACCCTTTTCTGTGTTACAGCACTTGAATCTTGTAAACCGTACTGATATGGTTTTGAATAAAGCATGTGACATTTGTTTTCAGGCCAAGCAAACTCCCTTTCCCTCTAGCTTTATCAAAACAAATAGGTGTTTTGAACTCATACACATGGATGTATGGGGACCTTATAAAACCCCTACACATTCTGGATGTACTTACTTTCTAACTATTGTGGATGATTTTTCAAGAGCCACTTGGATTTTCCTTATGAAACATAAATCTGAAGTTGTCATTCATGTTAAACATTTATTTGCATATGTTTTCAATCAATTTGATTCTAGAATTCAGCGCGTTAGAACAGACAATGGTAGTGAGTTTACTAACCTTGATCTTAAAAATTATTTTCTCACTAAGGGTGTAGTACATGAAACTTCATACCCTTATACCCCTGAGCAAAATGGCATTATTGAGAGGAAACATAGAACACTTATGCAAATCTCCAGGGCCCTTATCCTACAATCTCACATCCCTATTCGTTTTTGGGGAGAATGTGTCAAAATGGCAGCGTACTTAGTAAATCGTATTCCCTCTAAAATTCTAGGCTACCAAGCCCCTTTTGAACGAGTTTATGGCAAGAAACCTCTTTATGATGATCTAAAAGTGTTTGGTTGCTTATCTTATGCTACTGATTTACTTAATACTGACAAACTTAAGGCCAAATCATTTCCTTATGTTTTTCTGGGTTATCCCCATAATCAAAAGGGATTTCTCTTTTTTGATTTGTTTGGCAAACGTCTCTTGGTCAGTAGACATGTTCTTTTCCAAGAAAACAGATTTCCTTTTAAAGATCGACTGCCTATTGACCAAGGAGGGCTAGATAAAGGATTTAAGGATTTGTTTTTCTTTGATGATGACCAAAATATGCCTACTGTTCATATAAACCAATTGCCTGTACCTAAGGACGATGTGCGTGAATCTGATTTATGTGATACTAATGAGACTGGCCAATTGAATGATGGTGTTGCTAGTGATCCCATAGACATTGAAGATGAGAATCATATAAGGGATCCTTCGATGACCACAGCATACTCCACAAGGCCAAGAAGAGACCGAAAGGCGCCTATATGGTCACAAGATTACATATGTAATCTCGCAACCACTGATTTAGGTAAAGCTAAAGGTATGAAGAAATGTCTCTATCCCATTGATCATTACATTACTTATAAAAATGTTTCTGCATCCCACTTGTGCTTATTAAGTAATGTTGATAGTGTTAATGAACCTACTACATATGAGGTGGCTGTACAAAATGATGAGTGGGTCCGAGCAATGAATTTAGAAATAGAGGCATTAGAACAGAATCAAACATGGGACATTGTGCCCCTTCCTAAAGGTAAGAAACCTATTGGGTGCAAATGGGTGTACAAAGTTAAATACAAGAGTAATGGAGAGATAGATAAATATAAGGCAAGATTAGTTGCGAAGGGCTACACTCAACGAGAAGGGGTAGACTATCATGATACTTTTTCTCCTGTTATTAAAATGGTTACTATCAGAATCATGCTTAAACTTGCTGGTTTAAATCAATGGAATTTATATCATATGGATGTACATAATGCTTTCTTACAGGGGGATTTAAATGAAGAAGTTTACATGCGTGTTCCCCAAGGTTTCAATAGTAAGGGGGAGAACATGGTGTGTAGGCTTAAGAAATCCTTGTATGGGCTTAAACAAGCCTCTAGACAGTGGAACAACAAATTAACCACTGCACTCATACAAAGGGGTTTTAATCAGAGTAAAAGTGATTATTCCCTCTTCTTTAGATACTATGCGGATGGAGTAGTATATGTTCTTATTTATGTTGATGACCTTTTGGTTACAGGGAGCAATGAGGCAAGGATCAAAGAGGTAAAACAATTCTTACATAACAGTTTTTGAATTAAAGACCTAGGAGTAATGAAGTACTTCCTTGGCATTGAATTAGCTAGGTCCAAAAAGGGTATAATGTTAAGTCAAAGGAAATATATACTTGATTTACTATGTGATACAGGGCTGAGTGGATGTAGGCCATTAGAAGTGCCATTGGGACCAAATGTGAAACTTCTTGCATATGAAGAAGGAAGAGATAAGGCAGAAGATCTCTTACCAAATCCACAACGATATAGAACCTTGGTAGGTCGGTTGATTTATCTTACTGTTACACGACCTGATATTAGCTTTTCTGTGCAGACTTTGAGTCAATTTATGCAAAACCCTATGAAAGTGCACATGGGAGCAGCGCTTAATGTGGTTCGGTACTTAAAGGGAAATCCAGGGCGTGGTGTGTTGATGAGTTCAACTAGACGTATTGTCTTGGATTGCTTCTGTGATTCATATTGGGGAGCGTGTGGGACGACTCAGAGATCTGTTACAGGTTATCTTTTAAAACTTGGGGGTTCTCTTATCATGTGGAAAACAAAGAAGCAGACAACGGTCTCTCGTTCTTCAGCCGAGGCTGAATACAGAGCCTTGGGTTCTGCTGTTTCAGAAATTGTTTGGGTTGTAGGACTATTAGATGAATTAAAGATTTCTCATTCTCTTCCAGTTAGTGTGTTTTGTGATAGCAACGCGGCGATTCATATCGCCTTAAACCCTGTATTTCATGAACGGATAAAGCATATTGAAATAGATTGTCACTTTGTCCGGGAAAAGTTGCAAAAAGGATTAATCAGATTGGAGCATGTTAGATCATCTAACCAACAGGCAGATATACTGACAAAACCAGTAAGGAAGGAAAGTCAGACTTGGATTCTTGGCAAGCTAGGAGCACTGGACATTTTTTGCCCCCAGCTTGAGGGGGAGTGTAGGAAATAGGAATGGGCTTGTAATGGGTCATATAATATAAGGCCCAGTTAGACTAGATAGTTTGTTTGTTTTCCAGTTATTGATTACGTTGGACATAACTCTATATATATATGTATCAGGTGTAGAACATTTTTCGTTGACGCTAATACAACAACATATGCTGACTGTGCATTCCTCAAATCCAATTTGTCATCACTTGCCATGATCAACTCTTGCACAACCTCTGTTCTTCCTCTCATAGCTGCATAGTGCAAAGGAATCCTTCCTTCTTCATCACGATTCAAACATGGCTCATTGTTAGCTTGAAGCAGTGCCTTCATGATGGGGATGTGACCCTCTGTAGAAGCCAAGTGGAGGGCTGTTCTTCCAGAAGAATCCTCTCTAATGGCAAGGTCGCCATGGCGATTGAGAATAACAGCTGTGAATGAAACGTGACCAAGAAGTGCTGATATGTGTAAGGGAGTTTGACGGCCATCTGGAATGTTGTCAAGGATTGTTGCGTCTCGCTGTAACAATTCCTCCAAAGTTTCTGCATCCCCACGCCATGCTGCCCGATACAGAACTTCCATTGGCTCCTCTACATTGATGAGTTCGATCTCTGACCTTCCATCGCTGGCGTTGTGTGCCATCTCTTCCGTTGCATAATGCATCACTACACGGTATACCCTTTATATAGATGCCTTGTTATAATAATCTCGCTTACCTCCACTTTTTTGTGTCATACTCTTTGCTTTTGTTTTCTTTTATATAATCAAGAGTTTCTCTTTTCGAGGCTTGGAATGTAAATGACTTTTGCCTCTAACAACAAGTGTTCTTCTTAGAATTTAAACTTTTGTTCTCCTCCTTACCGAGATTAGGTCACTTACAACATCAACCAACTTGGTCATTCTCTTTTTTACCTAAAAGTATCTTTTGATCCACTAAAAGGCATTCCAACTATGTTAATCCATAATGTCTTAGGCAATTAATACTTAATTGGATTAATTTAAGTGCAAGCCTAATGAGACTATGTTGGGCCGGTAGATATATGTCTATCTTACATGGAAATTAAATCCAAAAACCTAATCCTACACGATTTAATTGAAGGTCCAGTCCAAATTTCCTGCGTGTAGGCTCTTTTAGAATACTAACATAATCTCACTCAAATATCTCTTGTTTCAGGATAATCAAGCACACAATTAAATCAACAAATATAATATTAAAGCAATCAACAACAAAAATTACCATCCACTAATCCATAATCAAACTAAATATTAAGGGTTTAGCTACATAAACTGAACATTGTCATGACCAAAATAATAGCTAACGAATGACAAAATAAAGAAGAGAAAGGAAAGAAGAAACAAAAACTTGATGACGAATTTTGATCCATGTTGTCCCTTTTCTGTATCTCCAAACTTTAATCTCCCTCCACTAAAACTCTTGCATTGCCGATACCAACCAAGGAATCAGAACACCTCTTCTCTTGCTAGCCTAGCATATATATATATAGGTATATATTGCCTCCTTACATGCGTCTCTATCTCAATATCCTGGTTTATCTCTTTTTTTATTATTATCATATAATATAGATATATTATATTGATATTTTGTTCTCACTTGATACTTATAATATCTCCTACAAAATAAATTAGGATAGGAGTAGATTTTATATGAAAAAATTATTTTATCCTATAATTAATTAAATGATAGAAAAATATATAAAATATAATTAAATAAGTATGAATTATTTACAAATTTAATCAAATATATCTCAGAATCTATACTTATTTAATTATAAAATATATACTTATCAATTATAGTAGTACATCAGGTTTATAAGTCAGACAGATTAATTTGGAGAAAATTGAAAAATATAAATATTTTAAAGTAGTTTATTTAGCTTTCTTAATATATCTAAAAAAGTCAATTTAGTCTTATATTAAGGATATAATTAAGGCAGTGTAAGTTAGATAACTAATTTGGAAAAGTTGGGGAAATAAGTTAATCTAGTTATTCATACAAAATTTGTGTTGACTTCACTAAAATACCTTTTTAATCATTTGTATTGAAACTGCCTCACATGAAAACCAGCACTCTTTTAACATGTTCAATTAATAAAGATAATTTAGAAAAGATGACAAAAAAATTTAGAAAAAAATTATAAATTTAAAAGACACAGTAGACTGAGGTTTTACATTTATAATTTCTAACAAACCATTAAACTAACCCCTATGTTTAGAACTGGAAGGAGTATAACTAATGCCGGAATTCTTACATTGTCACGTCCTAGCACGTATTTGGGACAAAACAAATTCAAAATTTTAATAAAACACCAAATATCCTTAATAAAATATAGGGAATTACATGATTAGCAAGTTCATATATTTATATTTTGGATGAGTTTGTTTAGTGCTTTGTTTTTGCCCAGATATGTGTTAGTGCTCATCCAAAAAACGTAACTTTATAGTGCATGGTACTTAATTCAAGTTGAAACTTCAATAGCACTACTTCATTGATACTCCATGGTACTGTTATTTCCAGCCTCTTATTTCATATCAACTGAATATGAGATAAATGATTGTACATATAACTATAAATAATTAAAACATGGTTGCCTCAGTCAATATATGGGCCCAACGGGAACGTGGCTCCGTGCTGGCACTGGACTTTTCACACAACCACGTTCATATTTTTCAAAAAGAATTGTATCAATATGCCGACGGTTTTGCATCAAAACCATATGTTTAAAAATTTGATTTTTGATAGAGTACAATGACGTCGTTCAATCCATATAGCCAACTTCATCTAGTGGATAGGACTTTGTTGTTATTATTATATGTCTACAGTTTTGCATCCAAAGGTACCCCTCATTTCTACTGTTAACGAAATAATGGAGGAATCTTCTTTTAACGTTGTCCAACCGATTTCCAACAAAATTAAACGTACATCAATTCGTTAGCTTAAGACAATTATTTAAAGCTGAAAGCTCAACGGTTAATTCTCTGCCTCTCATTTCATACTCTTCCTTCCTACCTAGCTTTCCATAGCACCTGATCTGTTTCTGATCAACATTGATGTGCTTCATCTAATTATTTGTTATATTAAAGCAATCATACAAGTTTACAAAAGAATATATTGGAAGGGGTTAATCCCTCATAACGTGGTAAAGCAAAGTTTGAACTCCTACTAGAAGAGAGGTGTCTACATTTAGTGTCCAACAATACTTTAAATAAAATTGTCTTCATTAAGACGATACCAATGCCTATAATAAGAAGAAAAACCAATCATTCAAGTTGAAAGTTCAAAATGTATAGATTGACGTTAAATATAATACTTCAATCAATCAATTTGATTTTCTAAATTTGTAAAATTTTTCCTAAACTATTCCTATTGATTGTATATATTAAATGTAAAAGAATAACTTTAGTTCTCTAAAGTGTGTCTATTAGGTCTTTTAGGATAGGAGGTAGTATGTTATATTTATTTAGCATCCTTAGTTTTTTTTAAAAAAAAAAAGTCAACTAGAACTTATATTTATGACTGAAGATAGTATGTTATATTTTCTTTAATAGGCTAATTAATGATGGAAGATTTTGCACGACTCAGTTTTGGATAGGAAATAATTTCCAATTAATTTCTTCCTAGATATATGACATTGTTGTTTTGAACTAATGAAGTATCTTGGGGCTAGAAAATCTCCTGTGACAAAGAAATTCTTCTAATGGAGATCGAAACAGAGAAATTTAGGAAGACAGTCTATGATGATGCTGTAACTAAACTGGATATTTCATTCAATGAACATATTTCTTGTTTTTGTTTACAATAAAAGTTTATATAAGTTGGTCTCAAGCATGTCTCTGAGTTTAAAAAGCACTTACAAAATACTTACAGAACGCCCACCAATTAGGTTTTCATATCGATGAAATTTGAACCCATAACCTTAAGATTATAAGCTAACATTTTTACCAACTAGATCAATCTTTACTGGTTTCAATGCATATGCTCTATTTCAGTTGGAGGTCAGATCCCTGTCTATATTCTACATAATTGTCAGACTGGCCTAAGAATTATTTGGGCTACCAAGGATAAGTCTGAATTTTAAAACCTGAAATTGTTCATAAGTGGACTTGGGCTTATTTTTAAGCAATTCAATTCAAGCCCAACTTAATTATTAGCAATACTTCGCGCGTGTGTATAAATTTATTAGGTGTTTTTAATTGGGGAGTATACGAGTTCTATGGTATCCGACACACGTGATCACAACTCACGTCACCGGATAAGGGTTTCCACGTCACTTGCATGTTCGGACAACGCGTCCCCCTCCTGACAAGCCCCCAACAAAAAATTCCATTTTCCCAAAACAAAGCAAGTTAGGTCCTCATCCAAAAACCGACACGTGTCCGTTTATCTCGACCTTTTCCGCCAGCTCCGCCGCCAGATTTAGATCGACGGTGGCCTCCGTTCCCGGTTACCGGTCCCCCTTTCTCCCTCACACCGTACCATAGCGAATTGAAACCTTAGCATTATTCTCTCTCTCGATGTTTTATATTCGCTCAGTGTACATGCTTATCTGATGTCCGTGGATGGTTTTAGTTTTCCGGTGAGGTTGGGTTCTCCGTTGCCGGTGGCGTGGATGAGCCGTTTCCCGGTATGATGTGATTGTAATTCCTTGTTTGTTTACTCAGAAATGTTAGATATATTCATCGGGTCTCATGTTCGATCAAAAACCTGGTTCCACAAGAGGAAAAAACTGGCTTCATTTGGTTGATTCCTTCTGATGTTTTCTTTGAATTTGTACGCATGTTATTGGATTGCCAATTGTACAGCTCGTATAGTTAGATTTCATATTTTAATTTTTCCTTCTTTATTTCCCTGTCCCTTCGTTGGGTTCTTGAGCTTGTTCGGTTAGTGTTTAAGATGGCGAGGTTTGAAAGAAATTGAACTATATTCTGATTTTGGTTATTTCTGGCATTTCGGCGCACTTTTTGAGTGTTAAAAGTGGCCAAAATGAGCATATGAGTTTGCAACAAGTTTGTTTTAATGGAATGAATATTGAAGGTAACAAATTAATTGGCATATTACGGATTTTACTTTTTATTCCACAACAAGGCTAGAGGGTTTGATATCATCACATTACATTCTAGTTTTACAAATATTTTTATCGACATAATTAAATTATATTTTCCATTTTATTTCAATTTACGCGTGCTGCTTGGTCCTTATAAGGATTGGGATGCGAATATTGTTCCAACTTCCAAGTGCATGTCCAAATGAGGTGAGGTATGTTGACGACCATCCCTACTCGATTGGGATCGAAATGGAACATTTTGCGACGAAAATAATATTTTAGGATCCCAAAGTTTTAAAATGTTTTTAATGATCTTAATTATATACTTACATTTAAGGGGCAAAAAAGTCAAGTAACCAAAATGTCCATGTTGACTTGAAAACTAGGGGAAAAAAATTAGCTCATGAAATAACAGTGATAAAAGTGATTTTAGATAATAGATGGACAAAAACTTCTGAAAAGCAGGAAAAAATAGGTTCTGAAAACTTTCTAACCTTAGTTGAAATCATTTTCAATCAAGTATTGTCTTCATATTTTTAGTAGTAACAAATCCGAGAGTTGATGATCGGGAGCACTTGGGATGTAAAAAACCATGTATATCCTTACTGCAGGTTATATATTCACCGCTAAATATTAAATAAATAAGCCGCCTGGAGTTAGATATAGTAAGGATGGGGTGGAGTTTGGATAAAAGTTAAGGATTCAACTCCTTATGTAACCCATTTTTCATCATAACGTTTTAGAATATATCGTAACAGTTAATTATTAAAATGATCTCTTGACACCTAACTAAGTGTCATTTCCAAAAGAAAAAATGGTTTACTTTTTTAATAACCGCAGCAGCAGAAATTATTCTTCTAAAATGAACATATAGTTACGTGACCATTCACAATAATTATAGTTTCTGAAGCTAGCGTTGATATAGCTAGGCTCTAGAAATAGATAAAAATTCGAGCTCTTGAAATATGCAAACTTGACACAAAATGATGTTCTTCATATAACAGCAATTTATTATCACATGCAACAACACTGCTGGTTTAATATACATATATATATATATATATATATATTTGTAGCTCTAGTATATCCATATTTGATTCGAAACAAAACTAACAAATATTAATGACTGGACCCCTAAAATCACCAACATAACAAAGATAACAATAATCGTAAAAAGCACAGATAAAAATCTTCGACATCCATTTTTTCTCCCCCAACCTTTTAAAGACTTCTTGATTATCTTGACACATTTCTTCAAAACCCTAATGGAAAAGCGCAGTGTGATTAGGAATACTATTAGCCAAAGCAATCTCATCCAGACTTCATAAAATGCTACACCCTTCATGTTCCAAATGAATTCTTCTTCCAAAAGATAATCTGGGAGTACAATATTCATGGCAGTAATGTATGCTTGTGCAAGGGATGTGAGGCTGATCCACATGCCTATTGATAGCATCCATATCACAGCTTTATTCTTCATAGGAAATATTCCACTTACAAGCAAGAGGGTGACACCAAGTGATGAAAAAAAAGAGATCGTAACGAAAAGTAAATAGTTCTTATAATCACCATGGAGTTCAGGAGATGAAGCCAAAGCTTGTCCAGGACAATACGTCTTATTATTACCATGAAGCATGGTGCAGTCAAGGGTGTAATATGATGAAGTGACATTATTGGGGACTTCATTTGATGAGGTGGCATTTTCTTTAGATACTAAACCTTGTTGAATAAAGCCACCAGGTGGATTAATCAAAGCTTGAAAGGTTATAGTTGCTATAACAGTGGACACCAGACTTAGATTTCCTTTCATCTCTTTAAGCCATTTATCCTCATGCTTCGACCAATCCCCAATCCATCCTAAAATTTTCATAGAAAATTTTAAGCTTTTCATACAAAATTTTGGGCCTTTCCGCTGTGGTTGATCAGTTTCAAATCCTTCATTTTTTTTTGACCTGGATTCAAATCCTTCGCTTTCGGCCTTTGTCAAAATGTGTTGTAATTCACATATTTCAAGGTCTTTTGAACTTTGTTCCATGATATTGTGGGCTGTAAAGCCTATCTCGTTGTTCAAATTTGCTACATCTCTTATTTCTGGAATTGACAACAGATAGCTCACCACCTAAATAACAAACATGATGGTAAAGTATTCAGTCAATTATGATTTTTTAATACCATAATTTTTTCATGTTATTTTCTTGAATAATTATTAAGTTATCAATATATGAACTAATTAGTTGTTACATGATAATATACATACACACACACTCCCTTCAGTCCTCTATATATATATATATATATATCAAGCAAATTCTAAAAGGTGTCTTGGATCCATTTTATTAATAAGTTATTTTATAGGCTTGTTGAAATTTAAAAAAAAAAGCATCATTTTGCGAGAACTTTCCTCATTTTTTGATTTAATATCTGGGTGTCTTCTCTTTGAATTAAATCAGTTAACCATCATCAGCCACCGTTAGCAGGTATTAAGAGAGAAAACCACAAAGATACCAAATTGAAGGAAAGCACCTATAAAATGGTTTTCCCAAGCACAGAATACTTTTTTCCATGCGTGCCTTATATTGGAAACTATGATATATGGCTAACAAGAGACGGTAGAAAATAATATGATAGTGAAAGAATATCGTACCTCAACGCGCTTCAACATGATAGCTAAATGGAAAATGGTGTCCCCAGCCCAATCAGGGCGCGTAAAGATGGGAAGACGAGGCTCGCCTGCAGTAATATTGGCAGTGGCATAGTCCAATTTCATCAAAGTTTTGAGAGTCTCTAAATGGTTGTACGTGACACACATGTGAAAAACGGTGGTTTTGTCTTGGTCACGAGGACATAGAGACTCAGGGCTTGCTATGATCAACTCTTGCACAGCCTCTGTTCTCCCTCTCACAGCTGCATAGTGCAGAGGAATCCTTCCTTCTTTGTCACCATTCAAGCATAGATCATTCTTAACTTCAAGCAGTTGCCTGACGATGTGGATGTGACCCTCTGCAGAAGCCAAGTGGAGGGCTGTTCTTCCAGAAGAATCCGCTTTAATGGCGAGGCCACTATTGTGATTGAGAAGAACCTCTGTGAATCCATCATGACCAAGCAGTGCTGATATGTGTAAGGGAGTTTGACGGCCATCTGGAATGTTGGCAAGGATTGTTGCGTCTTGCTGTAATAATTCCTTCAAAGTTTCTGCATCCCCACGCCATGCTGCCCGATACAGAACTTCCATTGGATCCGCTACGTTGATGCGTTCCATTTCTGGCCTTCCATTGCTTGCGTTATGTGCCATCTCTTGCGTTGCATAATGCATCACTACTCGGGATACCCTTTATATAGATCCCTTGTTATAATAATCTCGCTTACCTCCACTTTGTCGTGTCATACTCTTTTTTTTGTTTTTAATCAAGAGTTTCCCTTTTTGAGGCCCATAGAATATCACTTTTGCCTCCACCAATAAGTGCTTTTCTAAGGATTTGAACTTTTATTTTCCTCCTAACCAAGATTGGGCCACTTACAACATCAACCAACTATATTTGGAATAGCGATTGGTAATTGGGCTTGTTGTAATATTACTTTAAGTAAAAGCTAAATTGTGTAATGTGATTTATGTTTAGACTGGCAATTGTCAATTGGGCTTTTATAAAAATAAAACTTGTTTGGATTGGCTTAAACATAAGGGCTTTTGTGATAATGGTAAGAGAAAGTGGTTGGAAAAATATTTAAAAAATCAAGTAATTACTTTAAAATATTAGGTGCTACTGGACAAATATTTTAGAGTTGGTGGAAATCAATAAATCAGTATTCTAAGTTTTGAGTGCTCTTTACTACTAAAAAAAATACATTAAAGGTAAAATTTTAGTCGGTCTCCTAAGATTGGGTATAACTGAAAAAATATTTTAAAGGGTTAAAAGCACAAAAAAATATTTTCAAGTAATTTTTGAAGCTGAAAAATTACATTAATGGTAAAATTGCAATCAGTATGATAACACACTGGGTATAGTTGGAAAAATATTTTAAGGGGTTAAAAGCACCGAAAAATATTTTAAATTAGTTTTTGTAGCTGAAAAATTATATTAAAGATAAAATTGCAATAACACACAAGATACAACTGAAAAAATATTTTGATTGCAGGCGAGAGAGAGGGAGAGAGAGAGAATATCCACCCTTAATTGCAATGTATTAAAAACCGGACCGGACCAGCCGGGTTAGACCGGAAACCGGTGACCCGGCCACTGGTCCGGTCCGGGTGATGGCTAGACTCAGTAGATCTTCAACTCGGTCAACTCGGAATAAACCGGTGTAACCCGGGAGCAACCCGGTCAACCCGCGGAGCTGGATGGGTCACCTGGGTCAACTTTTTCACCTTACCGAAAGCTTGGAATGCAGAGACTCTGGGAGACTCTTGAAAGATGAAGGAGAAAATTTCCGGAAGAAGAGAAGAAGGGAAATAGTAAAGAACGAGATGCCATAAAAAACTAAAAACTTACAGTGAAGTACTCAAGAAAGGGGAAAAAATAATTCAAGAGAGGGAGGACTCCATGGTTGTACTTTGTATTGTAGTTAAAGCTTCTCGCAGACAAAGAGAGAGAGAGAGTCGGACAAAAAAAATGAGGGTGGTTTCAACTTTCAAAGCTTCAAGGACTGGTACATATTCAAATTGCAAAGAAAAATAAATCAGAAACGTCTGACTTCTTTTCTGACAGGGGTGTGGTGTTTCTTTAGAGTTGTTGGCTTTCTATCATTTAATTCATTTTATGTTTTTCGAAGCAGGTCTCAGATAAGATGTGTCATCTCCTTCACGCACATATTACAAGAGAAGACCATATAATCATAATATTATATAATATGAAGGAGGGAAGCCATCTGTTTCTGTATTATAGTAATGTAATATAATAATATATACTTTAACTTTTTTTTCCATCAATATATATAACTATATATTATAGAATATGTTAAACGTTACTTTTATTAAAAAAAGCATTATTAGAACACAAATAATTTTATACATCTAAGTTAAATTAATTTATTTTAATTATCACTGGTCTGGTCCCAGGTTGACCCCCGGTCTGACCCACTGACCCTTAAACCACTGCCTTAACCGGTTTAATGACCGGTCCGGTTTTTAATACCTTGTTTAATTGTAATTGCAGGAGAGAGAGAGAGAGAGAAGAAAAAAAATGTGGGACCATGGGATATATTTCAATTGAGCTTTTGATAAAAGCTCCAACATTGAGCTTTACCCAATCTTATGTGAATAATGCTCAATTTGCCAAAAGCTCAATTGCTCATTTTATCAACCAAACATGCACTTTTTTTTTCTCAACCACCTATTGAGCTTAAGGCTAAAATAAGACCAATTGACCCCTCCAATTGGAACTCCAAACACACACTTAGTCATTTTCTCTTGCACTGCCTTTTCTAATATTAGCGGGAAAAAAACTGACATAATAATATAAGAGTTTAATAATTAATTTACATAAATTAAGCAAATAAGTTAAGTTAATTATTTTTTTTTAAAAAAAATATGTATTGACTTTCCTAAAATAATGTCATGTGTGAAAAATTTCTTGTAAGAAGATCAGGGGTTCAATAATATTCCTTAGGAACAATATTTACTCACGGATATTCTAAGGCAAAATCTTCTCTGAGAATTTTTTGGGACAAATGATAACTCTCCATTTCTAGTATATTTAAAGTATATTTTAAAGATATTTAGAAAGTTATCTATATAATTTTGAAAGATTCCTGTGAGATTTTATTATTATAAGATCAAATCAATTTGGTGTATTATCTTGGGGATTTGATTCTAAATATCTTATTTTTAAATTAAAAAATAGGAAGTTGAGTTTAGGAGAAAAATAATAATGATTTACATTTTCTAAAATTTAAAAAACAAAAAGAAGAGGGAAAAATTTAAAAAAAACACTTGAAATTCAAAATCTCAAATTAGTTTTATTAACTATAAGAGTAATGAGATTGATAAAAAAAAAAATAGAATTGACAAAAACAGTTTTTCTCATATCACTGATTTAAGATTTTTAAGTTTAAGTGGTATTTTTTTAAAATTTTTTCAAAAAAGAGTTAGTTTATTATTTTGATTTTGGTCTATATGATTATTCTAATCAAGAAATGACGTCGTTTGAGGGTGGAAGAGTTGAATTCTTTGACTAAGAAAAATCAGCGACATCTTACAAGGAGCAATTGGAAAAAAAAAGTAAGGAATAAAAAATCGGATTTGATAATGAACCGGTCACGAAACAGGTTTAAGGATTAATGAGTCAATTAAGGTCTAATCGGTTATCGAATCAGTTATATTAAAATATTATAATTTATTAATAACAATATATATTAATATATTTTTAAACTTCTATAAATAAAATTAATTGATTATGTTAGATTTGATTACTTGAATTATATCAAATTAATTAACTAAAATATTATATATTATATGTATATAATATATAATATTTTTTCATTTATTCTTTTTATTTTTTAAATAAAAATATTACATATGTATATAATGATATAAATATAAAATTATTAGATATATATTTAAAATTTATATTAATATTAATAATATTAAATTAAAAAATAATACATACACACACTGACAATATGTATTATAAATATATACAAATTACATTTTATTATTCATTTTTTTCATAAATAATAATTTATTATATGATAGTTTATTAAATGCGTTTTTATTTAAAAGTATATAACAAATATTTAAAATTTTTCTCCCCCAATTCTATCACTCCATTAGCACCATACATTTACCATTAACCTATTCAATATAATTGTTTGGCAACATAACGTATTCAATATCCAATTATCCATTGTAATAATTTATTTAAAATTTAAAGGGTAAAAATAAAAAGGGAAAATCCCAGATAAATACCCTTTGAATTAACAAAACCCCCAAAAGTCTATTATAACATGATAATGATAGAAAAGTGCTGAGGGACCTTTCAGGGATAATGAAGTGTTGTTTGAAAGACCAAAATGCCCCTTAACTCGTTCGACAGAGCCGCGCCTTTTCATTTCTCACTGAACCATTCCATTCTCACTGAGCCATTCCTTCATTCCTTCAGTTCACTCGTTCGACATTCAGTGCCAGAGCCGTAGGTGTCGTCGCCGTTCCCAAATCCGAAATTCTTGTGTGTGCCATTCTCTTGTGCTACCGGTGACGTCGATGTGGGTGAGGGAATGTTCAATCGTTGGTTTGTCCGTTTAAGGTTTGTGTTCGATTTCTCGTCCTCGTCGTGCTTTTGTTCGATTTCGGTAAAGAGAAGGCTCTAAGTTTTGTTATTTCTCATAGAAACACTGGTGGAGCCCTAGATGCCGCCGTCCCCAAATCAGAAATTCTTGTGTGTGCCATTCTCTAGTGCTGCCGGCGACGTCGATGTGGGTGAGGGAATTTTCAGTGGTTGGTTTGTCCGTTTAAGGTTTGTGTTCGATTTCTCCTCCTCGTCGTGCTTATGTTCGATTCCAAAATGCTTGTGTTCGATTGTCTTGTGCAAATGTTGGTGTGAGCGAAAAAGTATAACTTGGAAACCGAGGTTCGTTCTCGGCGTGATTCCAAAATGCTTGTGTTCGATTGTCTCGCCATTCTCTAGTGCTGAACATGGAATTTTCTTTTATGTGGGAGATCTATTAAGTGGATACGCTTGTGCTTGTATTTGTTCTTTTTTATAGTTGAGATAGGAAATGTGTTTAAGGTAGTTAGTTCTCCTAGAAGATTATGTAATTTCCTTGATAAGTTGTGGTATAGTGGGTGCTAGGTATGGTTCTTTCTCTTCAGTGATGCTTTGAATTTCAGTCTATTCGTTACTCTATTTCACTGTGCACGTGTTTCTTTGAATGACTGAGCTTTTGTATGTTGGTTTAGCCTTTTGGTTTCGTTTGTATCTACAAGCGCTCTTGTTTATTAATCGGTCTAACAAGTTTATTCCTCATTCAGTTACTATTGGCCAGAAAACCTATAGGTTGGTCAGTTGTTGAATGGGAAGACCAGCTACTGCCAGAAAAAGTTGGCTACAATATTGCAGAGTGTGATCTCATTTTGGGTCCCATGTTGGTCGCAGAACACTGGTTCTGTGTAGCACTTGAACCCAAAACGATGAACTTTTATGTGCTTGATTCAATGCGGCCACTAACTTTTACCAGCAAGAGTAAACAGCGAAAGAAACAAAGTGCATTTGCAAATCCCCAGGAATCCGCTCTAAATATCCTTGTAAGAAAATTGTGTGCCAAAGCTCCTGTTATTGAGTTAATTATGTCGATATAACAAGGTTGACCCTATTTGTGCAGCGGGATCGATTTCATGCTATCATCGCGCTTGTGAAACCAGGGCATGCTGGGAAGAAGCCGGTTGGAGACTTCATTTGGGCACCCATTCCCCAACAGAACAACTTGTGAGTGTTTTTGTATGTTCTACTGACATTGTGGTTATAATATGGTTTAGCATTACTGTGGCATCCTTGTGAGTGTTTTCATGTCACATGTGTCTTTCAGGCGTGACTGTGGAGTCCATGTGCTAATTTGGTTGAACAATTGGAAGCCAGGTGTAACATTCGACTACGGTGCTGATGAGGTTGGGGCATATAGGCGAGACCTTATGTGGTGGGTGGTTAACCATGAAATGAATAGGAAGAGGGAGGATGCATTGAGATTGCTGGCTGCATAAATGACGCTGACTAATAGGATATGAGTGATTGACGAAATTATTTTCTTAATGTAACTTTTTGTTCTTCTATTAACACTTGTTTATTTTTGAATTAACCATTGTTGTGAAGAGAGTAACCCTGGTTGTGTAACGTGTTCACCAAGCATTGCATTTTGGGGTGACATTGTAAAGTTGATATTTTTGTAAATGATCTTGTATACCTCTTCATAGCAGTGTGCTTTTCCATGTAATGTTATTGTGTATTTGAATATACTAAATTCGAAGTCCCTATGCCAATATGCACTTGCACTATACAGGAAACAGGAAAATGATGACATATTGTGTGTCATAGTGTTTCCCCCAAAGGGGAGACCGCTGACAAGTTTCCCAATGGGATTAACAAGTTCCATAATGTAATTGACCAGTTTCATAATGCACTTGACAAATTGGGGTCATCCAAGCAACAATGAGTGTAAACAGCGAAAGGGGAGACCGCTGACAAGTTTCACAATAGGAATAACAAGTTTCACAAAGGGAATAACAAGTTTCATAATGGGAATGACAAGTAAGGGTCACCAAGGAATCACTTAAGTGTTTCTCCAGAAGGGGAGACCGCTGACAAGTTTCACAATGGGAAAAACAAGTTTCACAATGGGAATAACAAGTTTCATAATGGGAATGACAAGTAAGGGTCACCAAGGAATCACTTAAGTGTTTCTCCAGAAGGGGAGACCGCTGACAAGTTTCACAATGGGAATAACAAGTTTCACAATGGGAATAACAAGTTTCATAATGGGAATGACAAGTAAGGGTCACCAAGGAATCACTTAAGTGTTTCTCCAGAAGGGGAGACCGCTGACAAGTTTCACAATGGGAATAACAAGTTTCACAATGAGAATGCCAAGTTTCATAATGGGAATGACAAGTTTCGTTCTGACATTGACAAAGACCACAAATGACTATGACAACTCGCAAGTAAAAGGTCCAAATGACAATTTGACATTACGCACTACACCTACACACATTGCATACAAGTCAGTAACCCAAAAAGATGGGGTCCGTTCATGTAAGATGTAGTTACAATAAGCTGTCATCACTAACAACTGTTTCAATGGAAATGACAAGTTCAGTAATGCAATTTACAAAACACCAGATTTTGACTGACAGTATAGTGAAAAAATAATTTTAACATTACGGATTCCAGCAAGGCCCAATGCATAGAAGTCGTTAACACAAAATAAGGTGTCCCTTCATGTGTACTGTAATTACAATAAGCTGTCATCATTAACAAGAGTAGTAATGGGAATTACAAGTCCAGTAATGGAATTTACAAAACACCAGATTGTTCATGACAGCAACTTTGCTTTAACCTGGCCAATGACAAGTGAACATTACGATTCCACCAGCACCTAATGTTTTCTTGTCATTCCCATCATATAACCTATTTTTTAACCTAAAAACAGTACTTACATAAAGTTTCATAAATGTCATACCCCTTCCAACCAAAATATGTGAAGGGATCCAACTCATTATACATAAAACAAAAGCTAACTTGCAAAATAGGTACTCCCAGGTTTGCACACCCAGGATTAAGTTGGGTTAGGATTCTTGCACGTTCTTCTGGAGTGCCCTGCTTCATGGCATGAGCTGCAATGGTATACTTTCTTGTTTTGGAACTGTGACTCTGTCCTTACAAATCTGGGCCTACCGGGAGGTCGGCTAGTCTTAGGTGGTGCAAGGAACGGTTCAGTTGCTATATTATCTACCCGGTAGTCATTTGGATTTGGCATGTCTATTGTGACGACTGGGATCATTGTTCTGCTATATATCTTCTGTTGACATGTAATCTTGAACCACTCATCAACATAACCGTACACATTTCCATGAACTCCCTTTATGGCAACACAAGCGTGAGGACAAGGAATACCCGACATTTGCCATCCTCTACATGTGCACTCGTTTAATAACAGCTCAACCTTTAGTGATCCACTTGGTGTATTGACTTTCACCCTACCACCTCCATATACTTCTACATCCATATATTCAGCCCTTTTAACATTTTCCTTCACTTGTTGTTCTATATTTGGCCCGACACCGTTTTTCCATTTACTTATTCCCAAGCTTGCTGCATACATCTTTTTCGCTACTTTGTCACGATGCTCGTGGATAAGTTGGGCAACATTATGACGCCTCTCCTTGACCATCCAAGCATTGAATGACTCAGCAAGGTTTGTCGTTATTTTATCCCAACATTTAAAAGGGAACTTACTCATGGCCCACCTTTCAATATCACCGTGGTTGATCAACCACTCATATATTTCCTTATTAAAAAGCCTCATGTGTTCCATTGCAGTTTGAAAGTCGCTTTCAAGCCTTGCATATGCAATTGCATCAAGCAAGTCTAGTGTATTTTGCCTTCCTTGCCCCCTATCTTCCTCTTTCCTCTATTCAACTTAAGGACTTGGGCGCTGAAGTTTTCCTTAATATGCCTGTAACAATATGCATGCCTCTCACCTCCGAAAACTCCTCGCACAGCAGCGATTATCGCATTGTGTCGGTCTGATACAATTGTGATATGTAACGAACCTAATATCTTCTTAATCATGTCAAGGAACCAACTCCAGTCTTCAATTGTCTCTCCTTCAACGATAGCGATGGCAAATGGCAACAATTCATTGTCTGCATCAAATGCTGAAGCTGACAATAGAGTTCCCCCTTATGGCCCACTTAAATGGGATCCATCTATGTACAATATAGGTCTAGCACCAGCAATGAACCCCTCTATACAACAACCATAGGCTATAAAAACACGCTCAAAGGTGTTCCTCCCACTAGCGACCCATTCAGCCACTGTCTTGTCATCACTTTCCTTTAACCGATCACATATCCATGGTATAAGCATGTATGTCTGTTCAGGTCTACCATGAATTTCCTCCATAGCCTTTTCCTTTGCCCTATATGCTTGCTTATATGTCAATTGCACTCCATAATCTCTAGCCAAGCTCTTCCTAATTTCATTTGCCCGCTTGTCTGTGTTATTTCTAAGCTCATCAATGATAATTGATGATGTTAAGCTAGCACTTCGAGCATGTGTCACATCAAGATTGTGTTAAGCTGTATGAACATGTTCTTTGGTGTATCTCGTCACACGTACGAAACAATTGCTCTTCCCAATTGCCCTCACAATTATTCTCCATGGACAATCTTCAACCTTACATTTAACGTACACACAATCTCTACAATTCTTCACATATGTGTACTCAAATTTGTACGCAATACTGAACTTGTGCAGCACCTTTTTGAAATCATCCGCATGTGCAAACATCTGATTTACTCCTACCAACAAATCCTTCCACTTCTTATAGTTCATCTCTGGTATCGGTGTTGGGGCACTCTCAACTGCACATAGAAGGCTAGGAAGGCTAAGAAGAGGTCTTGCATTCCACTCATTTTCTACACATTCATCATTCAATCCATAACACACATCTTCATCAATGTGCGACATTTGCTCCGCAGCTCCCAATAATTCATCAACCCTGCATGGATATTTAACAAGTGTTGTGAATACATATTACCACTAACACTATACCAAGAAACTTTTTACGTAACCAAAATAACTGACACTTGCCTTTCTATGTCATCCATTGCCCTTTCTTCATGATCACTTCTTTTGCATACTACATACACATGTGCACTGCTATCATTATAATAAAACAGATTTTCCATTTCAGAATCATCAATGAGATCTACTAATATCTTTTCATCAAACTTCACAGTGTATTTAATGTCGCACCTATGCCCATCTACACCAAACCATTCTCCTATCATTACCCTCAATTCTTCAATTCTCATCCCCTCCTTCATTGATTTTACCCTCACTCTCCCACCACTATATTTATCTTCACCTTTAACATTACTTACAAACTCCCCCCCAATATGGAAAAAACATATCAGTGACTTTAAAGAAGGTGTTGCTTGAATATTTGATGTCATGTTGCATGATAACCTGCAACAAAGAATTCAGATTTCAAATTAATAACAATGTTAAGCCTTTACTAACTATTTAACCTCCAACTCCACACCCATGTCATGACATCATTCATTTCTCAATATATATGGCATTCACTAACTTACTGCTGCTCTTAACAAAATTTGTTTTGGGATTCACAACAATGGTAAAGGTGTTGACAAAGTCTGTAATGGATTTTACAAGAATCACTAACTCACAACAACATGTGCCAAACGATTGAGCAACACTATTTCCTTGTCATGTATTAACTTATGCGACTTATTGCGTGACAAAATGAGTTATTTCCTTAACTATTATTATTAATGCTAATGACAAGTTTAGTAATGGTAATGACAAATCCTGTAATGACATTCACAACAAACCAGATTTGGTCATGACAGCAACTACCATGCACGTAAACATATGCTTATTTCATTACAGATCATTCATTTCACTTGCACCTACTCAACGGTCAGTCATTACATCAATTCAATGCTACCTATTTCAAATCAAAAACCTCTTCATTATGCTCCCTCTCACAGCTAACAAGACCCAACACATAAATGACCCACAATCCCACCACCATTGTCATTCGATGTCGCCGTAGGTACGTCAAGTCCGAACCTTTAATCCCACTCAACCTATAAACCCACTTACCCACAACCAAAACTGCCATAAATAATCTACAATCCCAACAACATTATCACTCCATACCCCTCATTGGCAACCCCAAATAAGTTAGCTTCGTTACACCACGTGATTGCCCATTTTTTTTACTGTTCATGCACTTTTCTGACCCAACGATCAACACGGAATAAACACCAAAATTAACAATGATCATAAGATGGATATAGTCCGATTCATCTCACAAATATTATGTTTCTCAGAAAATTACTTACACTTGTCCGATTCAACCTTGATTCCTCGCTCTTCACCTTCAACGATGCTGTACACACACCTTCGACTGTGTTTCTTTCTTTTTTCTTTGCATTTTGTCCACAACAGCCATCTCATGTCACACAAATGAAAAGAAGGGCATTTTGGTCTTTCAAACAACACTTCATTATCCCTGAAAGGTCCCTCAGCACTTTTCTGTCATTATCATGTTATAATAGACTTTTGGGGGTTTTGTTAATTCAAAGGGTATTTATCTGGGATTTTCCCAAATAAAAATATGTCACCTCTTCTTTCAAATCAATCACGTGCTCTCTGGAAATTTTTCTGAACAAAAGTTAATTTCTTTCTCACATGCCCATTATTTCGAGTCCGGATCCTCTCAGCGTCCCACCCTCAGCGTCCCTCAGTGTCCAGATCTGGACCGTTAAATTCTTTTAATCGTGGCCGTCCATTGATTTAACGGTCACAATTAAAAGAATTAACGATCCAGATCTGGACGCTGAGGGACGCTGAGGGTGGGACGCTGAGAGGATCCGCGTGCCATTATTTCATTGCTTTCCTTTATGTCAAAAAAATTCAGACATGCTAATAAGTCTAATATATTTACTCCGTCGGCAACCACTTCATCTTCTTCGTCTTCTTTCTTAGCATTTTAACTTCAACCTTCACACCAAGATCCACACTAGAGGACAAATAGATGAGCACGAGGAGTTCAAGCAAGACTTAGCAACGAAACTACACACAAGACACCGTAGGGTATCCTCATTAATCTCTTTCATCTTTTTTTTTCTATGTTTTCTCCACCCATTTCTTACCCAAGTTTAGCCGTCCGATTGTATCGCAACCATTCCGAATCCTGACTTAAAAGCGGTTCCGGATCAAAAGCGGCTTTTCTCTTATCCAGATATTTTATTTTTCAAAACAAAAAATAACAAATCGGTTGAACCAGTAACCCACCGGTTTCCACCGGTTCAACTTTCCCTCCCTCTCAAGCAATGAACCGGATCCGACTAGACACTAGTTCACTGGTTTTCCATTCGGACTGGCCGGTCCGGTCCGATTTTTTGTCCCATGAAAAAAAAAAATAAAAGCAAAGAGTTGGAATTCTTGACTAAAACCTAAGAGAAAAGAAAAAGGGGACAATTATATAAAGGCCCACACAAAAAAAAATGAAAAAATGATTCCTTAAGTTGTTAATGACAAGTCAAGGGACATTGACAAGTAAAGAAGTATCCATTAATATCTTTAAGAATCATTTCTTCATTTTTATCTGAGATTTAAATATAATTATTTCACCCCACCCAGTGCAGTTTCATCAGGGGTAGGCAAAGTTGTGACAACATAATTCTGGCACAAGAAGCGATCCACACAATGAGAACGATCAGAAAGAAGAAAGGTTATGTTGCTATTAAGGTAGATATGGAAAAAGCTTTTGATAGGCTCGACTAGAATTTCTTGAAGTTCAATCTTCGGAGTCTGGGGCTTAGAGATCATTTTGTGAAGTTATTGATGATGTGTGTCTCCTCGCCTACTATGAGAGTTGTCTGGAATGGATCTCTTTCAACCTCTTTCCAACCCTCTAGAGGTGTGAGACAAGGTGATCCTTTGAGTCCTTATCTTTTCATCCTGTGTATGGAAAGACTCAGTCAAATGATAAACCAGGCAATGGCTGAGAGAAAGTGGAAGCCTTTACGGCTTAATCAATCGGGCCCGAACCTCTCACACCTCTTTTTTGCTGACGACCTCCTTCTTTTCTGCGAGGCTTCCACAAATCAGATGGAGATTATCAGAGACCTGATGACATTCTTCTGTAAAGTATCTGGTCACCGAGTCAACCTTCAGAAGTCAAAAATCTTTGCCTCTCAGAACGTTCATTTTCACAGAGCTCTTCAGCTAGGCCAAACCTTGGGAATCAATATTTCTGGGGATCTTGGGAAATACTTAGGTGTTCCCCTGCTTCATAAGAGAGCTACTAAACTGACTTTCGTACCTTTGGTTTCCAAAGTTCGTAAGAAGTTATCCTCTTGGAAAGGAAAATTCTTGAACATGGCCGGGAGAACAGTCCTGATAAATTCTGTCCTCTCTACTCTGCCATTTTACCAGATGCAAACTACCCTGCTTCCTAAAGGTGTTCTTCAGGACCTTGAGAAATTAAATAGAAATTTTTTCTGGAATCAAGGGCAGGATGGAAAGAAAATGCATCTTATCGCTTGGGAGACAATAAAGTTAGATAAAAAAGAGGGTGGCCTGGGAATCAAAGATCTTTCTAGCCAAAACGAGGCCCTCATCATGAAGCTGTGCTGGAACCTTATCACAAAACCTGATGCCTTATGGGTGAAGGTTCTCATATCAAAATATGGTTACGGAGAAAGCAAAATTCCAAGAGTTGAAAGGAAAAAGAATCGGTCTGCTGTCTGGAATGCAATTACAACTGTTTGGGATGCTTTTAGGAAAGCTGTGGGTAGAAAGCTTAGAAGTGGGCAGTCTACAAATGCTTGGTGGGATTTATGGACAAGTCTTGATCAACCCCTCATCTACTATGTGAATAGCAATCAAGACTTAATAAACCTTGAGGAAGAGGTAAAAAATTTTGTCAACCCAGATGGGGAATGGGATCTCCAGAGATTGAGTATGTTCTTGCCAAAGTGGGTGATTGAAAAAATCAAGCAAGTCTCTCCTCCTTCTCAAACAGGTGATGACTTATTTTGGTGGAGGAAATCTTCTGATGGGAATTTTAGCGTCAAATCATCTTATTCAATGATTTATTCATCACTTTCGGATTCCGCAGATCCGTTCTGGCAACGTATTTGGAGATGGCCTATTCCATAAAAAGTAAAATTCTTTATGTGGCAATTGTTCCAAGAGAGAGTTCCTACAAATTCAATTTGCGCTATGAGAGATGCGAGGATAAACCCTGAGTGACCTTTCGAGTGTAATTGTGAGGAGTCAGTGATTCATACACTGAGAGACTGTGAGTTTGCAAGTTCTGTGTGGCTTTCTTGTACTAACCCCATTTATCACTCTGCTTTTTTCTGGTAATTTACAGGTTTAGATCAAATGGAACATGCAACACTCACTGGGTGATCGTAAGACATCCAAATGGCCCTGGCTCAGAGTCTTCGGTTCTCTATGCTGGCTAATCTGGAAGAACAGATGTAGAAGAGTCTTTAAAGGAAACTCTGAACTTCCAAATCAACTACTCCATAAATGGCTTCATTTTCTCCATGAAGGCATTGAAGGGGCAGGTTTAAACACAAAATCTTTAGAGTTCCAGACAGATATACAGAAGGTTGGAATGTCCTACCAGAAGGCTATGTTCGGATCAATGTAGACGCTGCGGTTGACAAACATAGGAACTCTGCTGTTGGAGGAGTAGTACGTGACAACTCAGGAGCATGGATCTGGGGTTTCCAACAAAACACGGGTTTCAGTTCCGGCTCAACTGCCTCAGAGATTCAAGCTATCAACATTGGCCTAAAGTTTTGTGAATCCAGAAATTTCTGAAGGATCAGGCTTTACACTGGCTCATTAGAAGCAATTCAACTGCTATACCAGACTGGGGGTCATTACCACCCGCTACAGTATGAAGTGGAGGAAGTCAAGAAATTAATCTTCAGGGATTGGGATTTAGAGATTCATCATTGCCACAGAGAAGCCCTTCAATGGGCCGATGCTTTGGCAAAAAGGGCCCTGGATTTGAACAACGATATGCATCTACTGCATTTCCCACCGGATTTTTGTTCGGCCCAACTGTTAGCTGATCTTTGGGTCTTGTAGTTTCTTTCTTTTGGTTTTTTTGGTTCGGTTCCTGTACCTTTGGCCACTGTGGCCTCAAGAGGTTTTCCCCTCTTGTCACTGTAAACCTAAAAAAAAAATATATAATTATTTCAGAGAAAAAAAAATGCTATGGAAGAGAGAAGCAGTAAAGCAATTTCCTAATCAAAGAGGAGAATATGTGGACTAATTGGGAAAAGCTGAGAAGAAAAGCCGACAAATGGATCATCGCAAGCTGGATCTTCAGCAAACACGACAAGTCGAGAAGGAGAGGAGCTGCCAAAAAAATTGGCTTTTTAACGTCACTTTTTTGCTTTTTGGATTACAAAGTGTCAGTGAGCTGAACTGGAGGAGAAACCCTAATCAGTTTACTCCTTGGTTTCATCTTCACCCTTCCCATTATGGATTGTATTCCTAGACTCAATGTTGCTAGGATGATTTTATTCAAACTCCTGCGTTTTTTCTTTTTAATCAAGAGGAGTTATGAATTTGTTTGAGACTTAAGAGATTATTCCTGTTAATTAATTTTGTATAATATTATTTCAGTTTATTTAATCTTATTTTTATTGTTTATTGCTTAGTGATTGGTTATCATTGAGCATATTTTGAGGATTTATGATTGAACTTGATGAAAGGAATCTTAAATTAATCTTGGGATTAAATAATATGGAATTAGAAATTATCTAATTTGCTTCTAGGATAGACGTATACGGTATACCTAGAAGCTCCACAGAATCAAATTAGAGTGGATATGATCTAAAGTACATCTTATTTAATTGTGTGAGAAATTACATAATTAATTGAGGTAGGTATATAAATAGACTGACAAGCATTTATAGACATTAATATTCTAGATTAGTTGAGTAAATTAAATTAAAAATTAATTTAAAGGGGATAAAATCTAAGAAACAAACAAAGGATTAGTGATTATAGATTATCTTTTTTGACATTGAAATTTGTTCTTTGCAAAAAAAATTTATTATTATTTGTTTCTTTTTCTTATTTAATTTTACTGTCACTCATATTGAAAATAATTTTGATTTGTTCAACTTAAATGAAACAAGGAAATTTAACACCTAATCACTAGTTGGATTGAGTCTCTGTAGAACTATCTTAATTTACCACTTACTATTTTCATGACCTGTGTACTTACCGTGCTTAATTAAATTTTAGTAGCAACTACAAAGCAACTTTTGATACAATCTATTTCTCCCATGCACTTTGTCCTAAAAGTTAAAAAAAAAAAAACGAATTGCTCCTTTTCAATGGGGTCGGTTTTCAATTATAATGTTAATAATTCACCTAATGGAAGGAACTCATGCACCTATCATATCTACATAAATTTAAGGAGGTGGTTAATGTCAGTTGAACAAACTAGCTCTGATGAATTAAAACAACGCACAAAGCTTGCCTCTTGCCAAACAACGAACAAAACTCATTAATTGTGACATGAAAGATATGGTATTGCAGTTTACAAAATACCCAAACAACATTTGTGAACGAAAGGAAAAAAAAAATATTAGTATCATTAAGAGCGGTGCAATTGAGAGTCATTGAGTGATGAATTAGAGTAATGAGGAGACATGCCTTGTTGGATGAAATCACCAGGTGGACTAATCATAGCTTGAAAGGTTATATAGTTATTATCACAGAAGACACCACTCTTGTATTTTCCCCTTAATTATCTCTTCTAACCTATCACCTTTATCTTCGAACCAATTTCCAATTATCCCTATGAATTTCATCAATATCATGATATAACAATTACTCCTATGCATTCCTTCTTAACTTATTTAATGGTGTTAACGAGAAATCAATGAAATTAACATCACTTAATTCATATTTACCATCTTATTAAACTACAGAGACCAAAGTATATGTATATATGAATGAAAAATAATAAAAAGAAAAAAACTAAACCAAAATCAAATAAAATCGTCAAAAGCATACAGATCTTTTTTTTTTTTTTTTTGCCAGTAAAAGCATACAGATGTTGAGTGAGTCTAACCTTGTAATTTATTTGTTTTAGAAGTTTATGTCATCTATTTTATTTTATTTTAAAGTTAGGTTTAAAATATTCGGACTAAATCTACATCTTAAAAAAATTGATATAAATAATATATCTTGTAAATTGTTAGTTTATCAAAGCAGCCCCAGTTGTGGGGTCTCTTCTCCCTGCAGCCAACGATGTGACCCTCCCCTTTGAATTTTCCACAGCGTGAGTGGACATGCCTCCTTCTGCTTCACATCTATCTATCTACCTCCTCTTATTATAATTTACAACACACAAAGATGTTAATCTCCATTATAAACTCACAAAGATAATTTTTAATTAGTTCCATCTAGCCATATATGAATATAATGTGCAGATTCTTCTGTACAAACTAAGATCTTATTTGAGAAAGCGGTGAAAAAATATATTCACATAAATTAAGGTAAAATTTTTTTCATAAATTTATTTCGTATACTATAATTCACACGTTAGAAAAAATAATTTTTAACATTCACCTAAACAGTCACTGATTCTATAAGAAGCGGCGCTAAGCTGACTTTATTAATTTTGTGAGAGAGAGAGATAGAGCATATGCTTCGTAACTTCTTCTTCTTCTTAGTTGAAAAAATAACTTTTAACATTCACCTAAACCTTTGTATTTTGTCATATACAAAGGTTTCATGTCATTATTGTCGATATTTCAGAAATCCACGTGATTCCTGTCTCTTCCCTCTTCATCACATTACTTTACTTCTGTCCAATCCACTGATGCTCCCATCCCTCCCACTATTTAATTAATTAATTCCAACGGACATATATTTCACGAGATTCACTTAAAAAACGCTATTCTGTATCTAAACACTCATCTTTCTGAAATAATTCATTTGACCTGAAATCATGCTTTTTGGACAATAAAATCATAGTTTGGGCATAATTTTTTTTTTTTTCATTTTATGGACCCCAACCTCTCATTCTAATTAATTCTTTTTCTGTTTATGGATCCCACGGCACACACTTATCTATTTTTTTTTTTTGAATTTCAACATATTCTCTGTCTTTTATTTTTTAGAATTTTAAAATTTTAATACTCCATCTTATCCTTAATATAAGATCTATTTATCTAATTTAATTATATTAAAAATATTAGTTAAGTTAATTAATAATACATATCAACAAATTTATTTTATTTTTAGTATTAATTATGAAATTTAATGTTAAATAATGAGTTAAAATGTACTACATTCGGTCCTAAATATAAGATAAGGTTGACTTTTTTTGGAGAGATTAAGGAAACTAAATAAATTACTTAACCATATCATATGTTATATATCCTTAGATTATATATTATTTTATTAGTTAAATTGATTAGTTTGGAGAGAAAAAAATAAAAATATAAATACTCTAAAGTAATTTAATTAACTTCCTTAATTTCTCAAAAAAAGTCAAATTTGTCTTATAATTAGGACAAGAGGGAGTATCATTTTTAATGCCGTCAGGGATTTTCTTCTCATATAATTTAACGCTGTTAGGTCAAATTTAACGGTTTTGTTAAATTTACATCCTTTTTAATTATTTGTTATTATTTTTCATCTTCCAAAATTTATTTCTACCAGACTTCTCTCAGGAAAAATTTGGCTATTAAATTTGGACCTTAACCCTTCAATAATATATAACATATAATCTTATTTTTTATATATAATTATTGCAAAAGTTAATGTTCTTTTTAGTAATTTGACCATGAAAAAAAACTATTCTGATCACAACATCCAAACACTCTCATTTAATCAAATCATGGTTTTGAGAATAGCTTTTACGATTTACGAGATAAGTGTTTATGAGGAGTTTTGTCTCAAGTTGCGCAAACTTAGGTTTGAAACATAGGTTTGGGTAATTGCCAAACACTCAAATAATATATTCTCTAAAAATTATTCTCCACTTTTTCTCTAAAAGCTATTTTCCAAAAGTTAATACAAACACACTCTACATTTGATAAACAAACTCCATAAATAATGCACTTGCTTATTTTACTCTTTGAATAATAATATGATAATTAAATAATGACTAGGACTAGCTTCAATAAGCCAATCAGTTCCCAGCAATATATCTGTCTCTGTTTGAATTAGCGATAGAAGTTACTGTTTCAATGTGATTTCCGACCTATGAAATATATATATATATATATGAGATGAGTTTTTTTCGATTTACGTGAATGCAGTTTTTCAACACTAATTCATACATGCCCTTATCTATAGTGTATTATTTAGGGAGTGAATGAATGAATAGTATAGAATAGGAAGAGAATTAATGGTGGATAAGTCTGAACTTGTTGGGTTTGGCTGCCTTCAATAATATTATGGAATGGAAGCAAAGACAACGTACGTACACACTAGGGGATACTCCCGTTCGTTTCCCTCAATTAGGGTTTTTCTTTCGGCGCTGATGCCGGTTCCTTCTCCTCGGAGGGTCTCTCTTCCCTCTCCTGTCATTGAGTCAGTCCTTGAGATGTGGCCTCCACCTGTTCTGATTGTGCGTATGTTCTCCGAAGGTTACAAGCAGGGAAGAAGCGAGGATCAACCTGTGGAGGCTTGTACTCCTCGGAAGGTTATGATAATCTCTGAGGATGATCTCCGATGGGTGCCTCCAAGGCTTTCGATGAAGATCTATGAGGATCTTCGGTGGGTTCCCTCGTGGCTCCCAATGGTGATGAACAGACTGAAGCGGTGGATCTCTGTCCACCCTTGCGAAACGAGGAGTTCGATGGAGGCTAATAGTTGGGGATTTGCAACCACGATGAGGAAACCGAAGGCAAGGTCACAAATGGTCTCAAAGGGTGGTCGCGGCGATCGACTTATGGAGGCTTATACCTCTCTCAATGTTTTGGCGTCCTCCGATGATGATCCCCTTTGGGTGCCTCCTGGGCTTACGGGGACGATCTATGGGTTGAGGCAGTGGTACTCCAAAATCGAGATCAGAAGGACAACACGGGCGAAGAATTTGCTGGGTAAGAGGAGTGGCTCTTCCGTCGGCGACCTTGAGGTTAGTGGTCTATTAAACTGTCAATGTTTTTCCTCTTAAACTAATATGAATTCAACCTTTTATGCTGGTTTGAGGGCTTTTTATCGCCCAAAAGAGCTGAATCTAGTAGTGGTTTGGTCCAATTGGTACTACTGGGAGACCCCTTGTACTAATTCTCGGATTAGTTTATGGTATAAGTCATTTCCTTCTAAACAAATTGTCATTGGTCTGCAGGAAGTCATGTGGAAAGCTTGTAGGTGGGGAAGAGAATTGATGGATGAACATTGTGATGAAAGCAGGGCTCTTGAGTCCCTATCTAAGATCAAATATGAATGGTTTGAGGTTTATGTCTGTGGGAGGAAGATTGGTTATTGTATGGCTCAAAGTTATACTGAAGCCTTAACTATTAACATTGGTAAAATTATCAACTTGTGCTTGTTCAATGTTTTTGTATATATTGTTCATCTTTGGCTCAACATGTGCCTGTACAGTGTGCTTTTCACCACTGTTCTTATTCAGGCTAAACATGTGCCAGTTCAGTGTATATGGAAATATTGTTCATCTTCTGATTGGAGTTGTGATTTTCTCATGTACTGTCAAGCTGTTTGGGCCTTAGCTAATATTCTGTTTCATGTTGGTCTCCTTGAGTATTTTCTGGCCTCAAGGAATTTGATTAGGAACCATCATTGCTTATGGATTCCCATGGAAGCAAATTTGGTAGCGGATTGGACTACTAAAGCTTCATTGGATCGATCTTGCCCTTTGGATTGGGTATTTCGACCTTCATCTCAGTTGCAGACTGGATTGACAATGGGTTGTGAAGTATCCTCTTATCTAATTTCCAGTTCTCTTTGCAGCAAAGACCTTGTAGTTGTTGGTTTTACTAAATCTACTTTGTTGTTAATGTTTCAACTTTGGTTGTATTTTTGTTTAATCGTTGTGTTGTTTCTTACGTTTGAGACCTTGTAGTTAAAGTTGCTTTTAATATAATAAGTGTTTTGTTGGCAAAAAAAAAAACGTACATACACTAAAATAAGACGAGGATTGTTAGGTTCTTTGAATGTTTAATATTTATATTACTGTAATCGCTATAAAAAATTAACATTTGATTTTTGAATATTTCTCCCTCGATGCTATACATTTTGTAGTGGTTATGAGGATAACTCTTACAAAGTGAAAGCTAAATTTGTAGCGGTTTTTCACATATAACCACTACAAATATTGAAAAAAATAATTTTTTAAATATTTGTAGCGATTTTAAAATAAAACTGCTACAAATATATGTTTCTTTTTGTTTTTGTGGTTAGTTTTAGAAATATAAATAAAATTGTCGTAAATGCAACAAAAATTTAATAAAACTCTGAAAATATAAATATAACTGTTGTAACCATAACAAGAATTTAAATTTTGAAAATAAAATATTCAAGTATATTTACAAATATTTCAAAAAAAAAAATAACTGTCCTAAACAAACTACTCAGAGGTGGGGCTCCCCTGGTCCTCCCTCAGGAGGGCTCTCTCAGGTGCAGCTATATTAGGGCGCTGGGCAGAGGTAAAAGCACCATCATCATCAGCAAGAGGGGTAGGCCGGATGACGAAGTAAGGGACATGGGGAACTTGTGGATGCTCCTCGTCGGGGAACAGGCGACTCCATGACCGCTCGAACATGAAGTTCGTGATTCATGCTACTGTGAATGCTAAGCGTAGTACAAATTGACTTAATGCTACTGCTAAATATGAGCGCAGCTCCTCAATGGACTCATCCCTCAGACGTCTGACCTCGGACTTCTGTGATCGAGAGCTGCCAGCCTCAGAGGCGGCACTCCTGCCGTAGACCATCTAGGTTTAGCTCCTATCCTCATCCTCGCACGCGTCCGAGGTGCTCAACCTAACCCAGACCTACTTTCAAAGGAGTCATGGGGTCCACAAACCCTTGTGACTCTGGGTTTGGGTCTCTCGCGGCTCAGCCTGCTATTGCTGGTTCGGCTCCTATCATTTTATGAAACAATTAATTATAAATTATTTTTCATAATAAAGTTGGTTTAATTTTATAAACAATATAATAATGAATTAGCTTACAATGGCCGCCCCTGCCTGTTGAGAGGTCGGAGTCCCGTCACGGTGTCTATGGGTGATAGCGAATAACCCCCCGTAGCCCGTCTGGCGGTTCTCCTGTTGTGCCTTCCCTTCTTAAAACAATTACAAAATTAAACTAGTATTATGAACAACAATTTACTAAATTTATAATATGAAATAACCAGCTAAAAGTAATTGATAACACGCAAAGTTACCAGCTCGTTGTAAGTGACAATAAAGGTTTTCGATTCTGCCGTGTGGTGGATTGTCTGCTGCCCTCGGCATCTCGTATTCCTCTGACTGGCCGGTAAAGCTATTACAAGCCTTGATGGAAGGCTATAAATAGCTAAGGCTGAGTCTTATAGGAGTAAAGTGGAAAACTCATTTACTTGCTCTTTAGGTAAAATATCTCTTTTTTTTCCCAACACTTCCTTAATATCTCTAAAAAAATCAATTAAGTCTTATATTAAGGAGATGAGGTAGTATAAGTTAGATAACTAATTTAGAAAAATTGAAGAAATAAGTTAATTTAGTTATTCATACAAAATTTATGTTGACTTCTTTAAAATACCCTCTTAATCATTTGTATTGAAACTACCTCACATGGAAACCGACACTCTTTTAACATATGCAATCAATAAAAATAATTTAGAAATGATGGCAAAAAAAAATTTAGAGAAAAAAATTATAAATTTAAAAAACAAAATAAATTGAGATTTTATATTTAGAATTTCAAACCAACCATTAAACTAACCCCTACATTTAGAATTGGAAGGAGTATAATTAATGACGGAATTCTTACATGGTCGCATCCTAGCACGTGTTTGGGACAAAACAAATTCAAAATTTTAATAAACCACCAAATATCAGTTATAAAAGGGAATTACATGATTAGCAAGTTCATAAATTTATATTTTGGATGAGTTTGTCTAGTGCTTTGTTTTTTGCCCAGATATGTGTTATAGTGCTCATCCAAAAAACGTAATTTTACAGTGCATGGTACTTGATTCAAGTTGAAACTTCAATCATTGACTCCCCATGGTCCTCTTATTTGCAGCCTCTCATTTCTTATCAACTGAATGTGAGATAAATGACTGTATATATAACTATAAATAATTAAAACATGGTTGACTCAGTCAATATATGGGCCCAACAGTGACATAGTTCCGTTCGGTCACTGGACTTTTCACACAGCCACGTTCATATTTTTCGGGAAAACACAAAATTTGATCAGCATGCCGACGGTTTCGCATCCAAAGGTAACCCCACATTTCTACTTTTAACGAAATAATGGAGGAATCTTCTTTTAACGTTGTCCAAACCGGTTTGCCAACAAAACACACATTCATTCGTTAGCTTAAGATTATTTTAAAGCTGAAAGCTGAACGGTTAATTCTCTGCCTCTCATTTCATACTTTTCCTTCCTACCTAACTTTCCATAGCGCGTGGTCTGTTTCAGATCAACATTGATGTGCTTCATCTAATTATTTGTTATATTAAAGCAATCACACAAGTTTGCAGCCCACTTGGTTTCTCTCCTTTTTCTTTTACCATCCACTGTTGCACTTTATCTCTTCATGATTATTGGATCAAAATCTAATAATCCACATTTAATATTTTCTTCTTATTATTCTCTTCATTGTAATATTAATATTTTTATAAAATATTAAATATAGATCATTAGATCTTGATCTAATGGTCATGAAGTGGGTAAAAGATAAGAGATCAGAGGATAAGAAAAGGAGAGAAGCCATGTTCATTTGCAATAGGGTTTAGTGGAAAGAGTTAATCTCTCACAATATGATGAATTAAAGATCGAACCCTTACTAGAAAAGAAGTGTCTACATTTAATATAATTGTCCAACAATTACTCATCAGGGATTCCCTGATGAGTAACGGCTATTCTCAGATTATCACTGTGCCTCATTTTTCCGTTAGAAGAAGCCCTAACCTATTATATTCTATTCTAATTCTATCCTAACGACAAGCTTCCCAATGGAAATTACTCATTTGGTCGTCGACCCTTACGTTGATGAGTTCCATCTCTTGCGTTACATAATGCTTCACTACATGGCACCCTTTATATAGATGCCTTGTTACAATATTGCACACCCATCCACTTCTCTGTACCATACGACCACCTTCTACCCTTTTTGGTATTACCCCAGATAATAAAATACTATCTCCACAGCTGATCTTTAATACAAGTCCCAGTTGACTTTTTGAGAGAATTTAAGATAGCTAAATAGATTACTTAATCATAACATATGTTGTGTATATATTATACTAGCACATCAAATTTATAACTTAGACAGATTAATATGGAGAAAATTGAGAAATATAAACATTTAAAAGTAGTTATTTAGCTTCTTTAATATTTCTAAAAAATTCAATTGGGTCTTATATTAAGGATATGAGATACTATAAGTTAGATAACTAATTTCGAAAAGTTGAGGAAATAAGTTAATTTAGTTATTCATACAAAATTTGTGTTGACTTCTCTAAAATACCCTCTTAATCATTTGTATTGAAACTACCTCACATGGAAACCAGCACTCTTTTAATATATGTAATCAATAAAGATAATTTAGAAAAGATGGCAAAAAAATTAGAGGAAAAAATTATAAATTTAAAAGAAAAAATAGATTTAGGTTTTACATTTAGAATTTCGAACCAACCATTAAACTAACCACTACGTTTAGATCGAGATGGAGTATAATTAATAACGAAATTCTTACACTGTCACATCCTAGCACGTGTTTGGGACAAAACAAATTGAAAATTTTAATAAAGCGCCAAATATCCGAAATAAAAGGGAATTACATTATTAGCAAGTTCATATATTTATATTTTGGATGAGTTTGTTTAGTGCTTTGTTTTTTGCCCAGATATGTGTTATAGTGCTCATCCAGAAAAGGTAATTTTATGGTGCATGGTACTTGATTCAAGTTGAAATTTCAATGACGCGACTTCATTATTGATAACCCACGGTACTTTGATTTCCAGCCTCTCATTTCTTATCAACTGAATATGAGATAAATGACTGTATATATGAGTATAAATAATTAAAGCACGGTTGACTCAGTCAATATATGGGCCCAACAGTGACGTGGCCACATTCATATTTTTCACAAAAATACAAAATTGTATCAACATGCCGACGGTTGCATCCAATGGTAACCCCCCATTTCTACTTTTAACGAAATAATGGAGGAATCTTCTTTTAACGTTGTCCGAACCGGTTTGCCAACAAAACACACATTCATTCGTTAGCTTAAGATTTTTTAAAGCTGAACGGCTAATGCTTTCCATAGCGCGTGGTCTGCTGATCAACATTGATGTGCTTCATCTAATTATTTGTTATATAAAGCAATCATACAAGTTCGCAGCCCATGGCTTCTCTCCTCTTTCTTTCACCATCCGCTACCATTTTTTATCCTTCTCATCAATATCAAGATCTAATAGTCCACATTTAATATTTTATAAAAATATTAATATTATAATGGAGGAAATAATGAGAAGGAAATATTAAATGTAAACTATTAGATCTTGATCTAATGATCATGAAATGGGTAAAAGATGGGAGTGCACAAGAAAAGAAATGGAGAGAAGCTAGGTTCGTTTGCAATAGGGTCTAGTGGAAAAAGTTAATCCCTCGTGAATCAAAGTTCGAACCCTTATTTAAAGAAAAGTGTCTACATTTAATATAATGTCTAACAATACCTTTAATAGGATTGTCTCTATTAGAAGGATACATGTGCCTATAATAATAAGAGAAACCAATCATTCAAGTTGAAAGTTCAAAATGTAGGAGCTGATTGGGGATTTGTTTTGAGGTGAAATATAATACCTCAATCAATCAACTTGACTTTCCAAATTTACAAAATTTTTACTTAACTATTCCTATTAATTACACATATTCAATATAAAATTAAAGTACACCTTTAGTTCTCTAAAGTGTGTCTATTAAGTCTTTCAACCTCAACCTTCATGATTGAGTCCCCATTGAGATCCTTGTTTATATTTTATAAATTGTGTTAATTACATCACAGAAAAAGATATTATGATCTACCCTACATTTTATATTTTGGGTTGTATGAGTTTATCGTTCAATCAAACAAAAATTTTTCCCTCGAATGCATCCAAATGAAATCAAATCATTTCGTCAGACCATAAACACCCGTTTGTATCATTTGCTTCTGTCCAAGAAGCTAAGACATCTTTTTTTATTTTTTTTTAAATTTGAGCAACTGATTCTCTCCTTGTTAGTTAATTCGTTATTGTAACATTATATATATAGAGAGAGATATATATATATGTATGTATAAGTGTATGAATATTTATATATATATATATATATATATTTTTTTTTTTTTAAACTTTGAATTGCATTTTGATAATTTTTAAACTTTAGATCATGCGCGTTCAAATCACAACAAAATACTGACTTCAATCTAAATATAATACTTAATTGATTTTTTTTAAGAGATTAAGGAAACTAAATAAATTACTTAATCATAGTATATGTTGTGCATCATTGGATTACATATTAGTTTATAAGTCATACAAATTAGTTAGAAGAAAAAACAATAAATATAAATAATCTAAAAGAATTGGGTTATGGTGCAAAAATGCCTATATACTTTTTCCAAAAGTGCATCATGTTAGATATTTTATTATTTATTATCATATATTTTATTATTTAATACGGATTATATTTAAATATTATTTTATCATTGCTTTTAGATAAAATATTTCCTGACCGCAACCGGCATATGATTTGAATAGAGATTTGGTTTATGGTTAACTGCTTGGCTGGTAATCTACTACCAGTCTTAATGGGAGATTATAAATAGTATAGGCCGAGTCTTAGAGTAGTAATGTTGAAGTACACATACTTGCTCACTAAGGGTTTCTTGACGGATAGCGGCTATTCCCAAACCATTTGTTTTCTACAATTTTCATGTTGTAAGATATTACATGCAAAATTGCTATGGTTTGAGGTATTTCATCAAGTCTTCTGCTACTGCTCTCTCTTATAGAATTGTGCAAGATATTTAGAATTATTATTGTTAAATTATTCTAACATGTGGAACCTGAGCAAAAGAATGGACCGTAATATCGTTTTCTTTGGGAAATGGTTATCGTCATTTTTTGTATATTTTGCTGCTCAAATCGCTGTCCAAAAATGCTGGAGATGGAGCGAGAAATCACTAGGAAACGCCGCATAATGGAGTAGAAGACCCATGTTCCGCCGTTTAGAGGTTTCACTACTGCAGGTGTGGACCTTTTTTTGCTTTGGTTCGTAAGGGTTAGGCCTATTCCAGTTTTAGGTAATTTTTTTATTTTAAACATTGGGCTTCTTCGCATTTTGGTCTCATGAATTTCTGTTTTCTGTTTTCCCTTTATTTTAATTACTTTCTATGCCGGGACGAGACTATTATTTTGGGCTCATGAAAATTTTTTTTTTTCCTGCATTTAACTGATTAAAACATCTATGATGAATTAGCATTTGGGTTTTATGTTAGCATTATTTATTTGTTTCATTTGGTGCTTTCTCCGGCCTGTGTATAATTTTCCTTTGTTTTTTTATTTCTTAAATTTTGAAATATCCTTGTTATCTGGGCCTTGAGAATTTTTTCTTAATTGTCTGAATTATTTCTCTCTTCCATTCAAGCCTACATAATTTAGGTTTTATATTCTGAACTAATGTCCTATATAATTGTTTAATTTTCTGGATATTAATGTTATGGGCTTTATTCATGTTATTTAAGCCATTTGCTTTATTTTCTTAGAAAAATGTTTTGTTTCTAAGTTATTATTCTCATTACTCATTTAGCATTTTTGTTTATTCATATATAATCTTTTGTATATACTTGGCCTCGGCATTATATTTTGCTTGAATCTGTGTAGTTTTCTCAGGTTATGGTCTAATTCATTTTGGCTTTAGGCATTTTATTCTCCCAGTCATGTTTTGATTAACATTTTGAGTTAAGTATGTATTTATCTTAATTTTGGACAATCATTGCCATACAAAATATTGAATTATTGACATTGAGACCTTCAAGTTTGATTTTCAGATATTATTTTGGTTCAATAAAGTTTCGTTAAATCCATTTTGTGATCAATTCTTTGGCAATTTCCTTTCCTTTCATGAAATTAAATATTTGATTAATTGTTTAGGTTTAATTTATATTTCATCTCATAAATGGTTTATTTGATCAAAATATTAGAACGTTGATTTACTTTTATGTGCCATTTTAATTGTTTCAATATGGGAAAATTAATTTTGGCTATTTTTGCATTATGGTAAATTTCAAAATTTTGTTTTGCTATATCATTTAATTATCTTAATACTCCCTCCGGTCCTAATTATAGGATAATATTTGGGAGTTGATTTTGGTCCTAATTATAGGATAAATTTTTAATTTTTGTCAATTTCTTCCCAAAATACCCCCATTGATACTTTCTCAATAATAATGAAACACAATAATAATTTTATAATACACCTATGTATTCTATAAAGTAAGTAATACTTACAATTCATTAATGTCATATACAATTCTACTGTTTCTTTTATTTTATAAGAATAAAGGGTAAAAAAATCAATTTAACACTATTAACGTCATCATCTCTATTTTTAAAAATTGTAACTTTTCTTTTCTTTAATTCCACTTGAACCAAACCGGCATAACTCCATTTTAATGATAGGCAAGATCACTTGCTTTACATCAAGGCAAGTGATCAATATGAACAGAACATGATTTTTTGTATGTATTAAATAAGGGTATTTTAGGAAAATAAATAAGATTAACTAATTTAACTATCATTCTTAATTTCTCCAAAATTAGGTAAATATGTCCTGTAATTAGGACCGGAGGGAGTATATATGTAATTAATTTTGGACAATCTTTCAATTATTTAAATTTTGCAAAATTATCTTTAAGTTGAAATATGCTGAAATTGATTTCTTAAATAATCTTAGGATATATAAAACAGTGGGAGGCTTATTAATTTAAATTTTTTTGTTGATCAATTTAATTAGTTAATCCCTGCATTAAGATGTACATATATTAGATTTAATTTGGATGCACAAAATAATGAGAGAATTTATCTATGATGATTATTTAATCACATTTTTCTAATTAAATTGATCAATTAAATTCTTATTAAAGATTTGTGCGTATTTGAAATTTAAATGCACATAATTGATATTTACAATTAGCATGCATATTGGGGAGTAGTCATAGCACCTCATTGTTGCATGTGTAAACAATCATTTATAGATTTCTCTAACATTAACTCCAATCAATGATTAATTAATTTAATCAAAGCTGGAGAATTTTAGTTATTTAGTCACTATTATTGATTAAATTAATTGTTTAAATTCTCATTAGATTATTGGTGCATATTTATGTTTTAAATGTACATGATATTTGTGGTTAGCATACTTGTGTTTTGGGGAGTAGCCACAACATATTCAATTTTATTGCATACACATTTATAATCACATATGACATTATAGAATAACAATTATAATTAAATATATGGTTATAATTAATCTTTGTCACAGGTATATAATTATAATTGTATATTCAATTATGGTGGAATAGAGTAGCATTATATTTTCTAAGTAGCCCACAGGTATTAGAAAATATAATTGTGTTATAGATTCATCAATTCGGGATAAATTTATGTCATGTTAATGTCTTTGCTCACAGACAGACCTTAGTGACATGAATTTATAATTGTATGATCTCAATCAAAGAGGACTTGTCGCTATGATTTCTATAGTATTGCTTAAATGAACCTTGACTCATCAACTAACATTAGGTTGTTGACTAAGTGGGAGACTGTTAGATCTTTTATTATTTATGATTACATATTTCATTATTTAATACGTATTATATTTAGACATTATCTTACCATTGCTTTTGGATAAAATATCTCCTGATTATGGCCCACACGTGATTTGGATAGAGATTTGGTTTATGGTTACCTACCTGGCTAATAAGCCATTACAAATTTTAATAGGAGGTTATAAATAGCATAGGTCAAATCTTAGAATGGTAGTATTGAATACATGTACTTGCTCCCTAAGTGTACTCTGACGGGGAGCGGCTATTTTCAGGCCATCAATATGCCCACCTTCCTGTTAGAAGAAGCATTGACATATTCTCTTATATTCTCTTCTGATTTTAACTCTTTCCTATTCTCTACAGTTTTCAGATTGTTAGATACTATATGCATAATTGTTATAGATGGAGATATTTCATCAAGTATTCCACTGCTGCTATCTCTTGTAAAATTGTACAATATATTTGAAATTATTATTATTAGATTATTTTAATACATCCAGAATCATAAACTTTTTTTTAATGCAAAAATGCTCATAAACATAAAAAAAAAAAATGAGCAAAAGTACTAAATCTATTAAAATTGACTAACACCGTTAAGTTGACTACACAATATTATTTTTAAATAATTATTTTGAAAGAAATTACCTCTCTCTTCCTCCGCCTTCTTCCCCCACCCTCTTCAACCTCCGCCCTTTCCTCTCCCTCTCAAAACCTCCCGAGGGAATTGCCCTCACCACTCCCCCCCCCCCCAACCTACCTACAATTTCACTTTGTTTTTATCGATTCAAAGTATCTGAAAAAAATAAAAATTCCATGCTTGTGATTAAAGCAGTTCTTGATTTATGCTATGAGAAAGCAAGCTTTTCGTTCACAAATTATGCAGAAAAGTCCATTTCAGATAACGTGAAGAAAATTTTGGAACCTTTGATGGTAGAGAGCCAAATTTTTTGGAGAAACTGACAAACTTAACAAGATGCTTGGTTCTTCAAGATCTTCCAATGGGACAACAACAACAAAATAAAAAATAAAATCTGCAAGAAGAAGAAGAGGGAGAGAGTGGTGAGGGCAATGGAGTCTCTCTACTTCTTGTTTGAAGGCATGAGATCTGTTATTAAATGGAAAAAAGGTGTATTAACAAACGAAAAGGAAAAAGAAACTTTGCAGAAGGACTGTTAAAATTGAGAATTATAAACTGTATATATGCCAGTAACTTAAAAATGATCACTCAGTTGAAGACCTTTTTTTTAAAACAAAATTTGCTAAATCAAACTGGCGTGTTAACAAACGACGAAAAAAAAAAAAATTTGCAGAAGAGCTTTTGAAATTGGAAATTGTGTTCTATGAAGTTTTTATAAATTGTATTTCACAGTCATAGTGGCCGAGAGAGAGAGAGTGGTTAGGGCAATGGAGCTAGAGAGAGAGAGACTTGAGAAACTAAGAGAGAGGGAAAGGAGAGGACGGAGGTTGAAGGAATCCACATTCCATGCTCATCCAAAAGATGAGCATGTAATGCTCATCCCCTAATTTTGAGGGTTTTTTATTTTTTTTATTTTTTGAAAAAATACCCCATATATTAAATGTCAATTAGCTTAAAATACCAGGTGTCAAAAAAATATTTCAGATATTGGGTGCTATTGAAAAAATATTTCAAGTTACTGGTGTTGCAGAAAAAATATTTTTGAATACAGAATTAGAAATTAATTAATTTGACATACTGGATGAAAAAAATACTTCAAAGTGCAGTATACAATTTAATCTAAATAAATAAGAATATATAAAAAAATAAAAAAAAAATTGTTTTCACCCCAAAATTAGAGGGATGAGCATGCTGTGCTCATCTTTTGGATGAGCACGGTATGAGGATCCGAGGTTGAAGAGGGTGGGGAAGAAAGAGAACGTGGTTTCTTTTAAAATGATCATTTAAAAAATAATATTATGGGGTCCATGTAACAAACTAGTAACAGTGTTAGTCAACAATTTTAACCGAATGTGGTATTTTTGTTTTATTTTTAAAAGTTTGTGAGTATTTTTATAAAAAAAAAATTTTATTTTTGAAAAAGGTATATAAGCATTTTTACATCTTAATCTAAAAGAATTTATTTAATTTTTTTAATCTCTCTAAAAAATATTAAAGAATTTATTTAATTTTTTTAATCTCTCTAAAAAATATTAGTTGGATTTTATATGTAAAACCGGAGATAGGATGTTATATTTTCTTTAATAGGCTAATTCATGATGGAAGATTTTGCCCGACAACTTTTGGGAGAATTCATAAATGGTTGGTAGTAAAATTTTGAAGTATAGGAAATAATTTCCAATTACTTTCTTTTTATTATGAAATCAAGAAAATATAAGGGTTTAAGATGAAGAGATGAAGTGTTTATTTGAGATAGCTTATTTTTTATTTATAAATGCTTATAAATCATAATTTACGGTATACGAAGTAAGTATGTGAGAGGAATTTTATCTCGACTTACGTAATAAAGACTTATTGCCCTAAAATAAGGGCTTGTTTGTTTTCACGGTAGCTTAAAAAATAAACCCGAATTACGCAAGCCGAGAAAAAACTTCTCTCACATACTTACCTCGTATACCGTGAATCACGAATTATAAGCACGTTTTGGACAAAAATAAGCCATTCCAAACGAGCACTAAGTGATGCCAAACACATGCAAAGAAAGACGAGAGAATTGTAGAGATGAAGAGTGTAAAGGAACTCTTAACATTTTCATGTACATTCAATCTTTGTGTCAAGCCTCTATATATAAGCCTTCAATTCTCCCAAAAGTTACAATGTCATAAACATAAGAATTAAACCACATCATGATAGAGTTACAATGTCATAAACATAAAAATTAATTTACAACATAAAACTACATAAAACCATGGGAGTTTATAGGCATTATGGAATTTTAAGAGACTATAAATATTCACTATCACAATATTCATAACACTCCCCCTTGGATGTTCATAAACAAATATTGTGTCTCATTAAAATATTACTAGGAAAAATCTAATTGGACAAAAACTAGTGAACAGAAAAGAGTATACAATGCATATTGAATGTGCCTAGTTAAAAATCTTACCAGAAAAATCCAGTGAGACAAAACCTTAGTTAAGGAAAAGAGTGCAACATAGTCACTACTTTCCCTGATGATCATATTGTTTTTACTCCCCACATGATCTCTACTCCCCTTGATGATAAAATCATATTTACCCCCTGATAACAACTTCCGTTTTACTCCCAATGATAACTTCACTTCCAATGTATTTTTTAGCCTATCTTTCTTTTAGTCGCCAAACTACGAATGATGCATTATCACCAAAAGTTCTGTTGAAATATAGTCTTCTAACATATCTTCTGGATATATTAAAAAATCAATATATTCTGCCTTTATCTTATTCATTGTGGAAATAATAAAGGAAAATTATTCTAAAAATCACCAAAATATATCTTGCATCCACATATATATTTTGTTCTAAACAAAATAGTATCATATAATATGTTCATAGGACTATCACACCAAATCTCATTTTGTTATCCACTGTGCACCTGCAAGAACTAATTTTTATTAATAAAATCATAATAAATACAATATTAGTATCATACAAAAATATTCTCATAAAATATAAGGTGCTTTTAGACTATTAAATTCAATATATCTTTACAAGAAAATTTACTCTGGCCAAAATATGTGATTTGGAAATCATTGATGTATCCGATAACTCGATCTACAAGTTAAGTAAAGTTTAAAATTCTAATCAATTATATATGCTTGAATTATTTTCAAATTCGCACAATATTTTATATATAAAATGATTTTCTTGTATATGCTTCTTTCATTTTAGATCCTTTAAAGATTCTCATATAAATTTTACTAATTAATGAGCCATATGTGTAATACCCCGAATTTTGAGACTCGAGGCTAGAGAATAAGCCTGAGATTAGTGGATTGCTAAGCCCCGGTTTAGCAAGATCCCAAATTGTGATTAGGAGTTAATGACTACAAAAGTAGACGTGGTTAGTGATTAATGAACCTTTTTAGAGAATATAAAGTGGATTGTAGTCGCTTGTGTTATGAGCAACGCCAAAATCCTATATTTGAGTTCAATTGAGGATTAACATCCAAATTGACTTAGAATAGAGGAAATAATTGAATGGGGTATTGTGATGGAAATGGTGTCATATTGTGGTATTTAATCATTGGAATTGATTTAAATTGGATTGGACACATTGGTTGCAAAACTAGAAATGTTGTCCAGTGTGAATTCTGTCTGGGCAGTCTTCTCGTGTGGACGTTTTTACTAGTCAAATGATGTCATAAAATTATGAAACTTTCCAGTCTTATAGTTCACATCTCAAGCTTCAAAATGGACATATAATTTGTGCCATTTCGTTTTGTGAACTAGGAGATATGACTGTCCAAAGTTTGGGATGGAAACTGAACTCTGTTTTGGGGCAGTGATGAGTTTTATGTAATTCTGGAATTGTGTGGTGATTTTTAGTAATGGCCAATATTTTTCCTATGGATAGGACTTAAATAACTTTCATTTGGCTTTGGAATCACCTCATTTCGATTTTTCTAGAATTAGTTATGATTTTTCAAAGATTGGGCAGAAAATCTGCCAGAAAATCCGAAAATGCCAATTATGGGAATTATGACATCATCTCAATACAAGATGACATCAGCATGGAATTAAAAGCATTTCCACCATCTTCATCAGCCATTTCACGACCCCATTGCAGAAAAAAAGACGTGAGAGAGAGCTTGGAGAAAAGAGGGAGAAGGAAGGAGAAATCTCACAAGGTAGGTCGATTTCTTCGGTGAATTCGTACCTAACGTGTATAATCCTTCTCCTAAGCTATTCCTCTATGTGAATTAAGGTTTTGAAGCAAAGAATTTTGATGGTTCAAAGAGGCTAGGGTTCAGCCAAATTTGGGAAAAGCTAGTGGGAGCTTGAGGTAACTTCCAAACTTTGGTATATTGCTTATTCTGGCTACTGTGGACAATTTAATCGGTGAAATTTCGCCGGATTGTCATTTGTTTCAAAAATGGAAAATATGTGTGTGGGGCTGTTATGCTGCCCAAATTGGATCTTGATATTAGTTGTAACCTAATGTAATGGTTAATAAAGTGGTTAGGAGTTGAAAGAAACACGTTTACGGAGCCGAAACCGAAAAACCCCAATTTTCCCCTGAAAACCCATATATTTTGGCCAGCACTATAAATGGGTCTTAGAGTTGGATTTTCAATGATTTGATGGTTCCATTGAGTTCAGGAGCGAAAATTAGGTGGGGTTACAGTTGGGCACTTTTTCGGAAAAGGCCGAGAAAGCATAATTACGGAAACGCCCCTAAAACCCTAAAAGTAGGGCTGCCAAGGGTAATTTCGTAATTTGACATTGAATTTGATAATTCCGAGTCCGGAAATGGATTCCTTGGGCGAAAATATGTCAGAATAGCCCATGTCAAAATTTCGGGAAAAGTACAGCCGGACCGGGTACGGCGGGGTCGGGCCGGGGTCCCGAGGGCATTTTGGTAAATTTTCAAGATAGAATCATATAACCCCCAGAAACACTATGGAAGTGTCTAAATAGTACATTTGACATTATAGGATCGAATATGGAGCCCCGAGCTGTTTGCATGTAGATCGAGGCACGCGTTTCGAGGCGGAAAAGGGTTAAGGTAGGGAACTTATCTCTCCTGCATGCTCTGATAACTGTGTTAATGTGTTGATGCATGTTATTGCTTTGCTTGATTATGTGGAACATGTATGAATGATTTGAAGCTATGTTTCAATATATGCTATGGCCATATGTGTATCGTTCGAAGCATTGAGCTTATAGATTTGTCATTGTATGTGTGCATGAGTTATGTGATGCAAGCATGTCATGCATTAAACACTTATCTTACCTGCATATTGATAATGTTTCCCTACTGAGATTCTCTCGAATCTCACCCTCCCCTACCAACAATTTAGACAGGGTAGGTGGATCGAGGATGGAGTAATCAATCAAAGGCGACGGGACTCGTTCGGGTTGTAATCTTGTGATAGGTGGTTATCAATGCATGATTGGGATTAAGTATATTTGGATATATAATTGTGTAGGTTGGAATGTATATTCGAGTATGTATTTGATATGAGAATTTGTGTAATCCCCATATGAGGGCTTGTAGGGGCGAATATGCCCTATAAGGCTTTGAGTTAATGTATGGAACCCGGGATTGTCGGGATTACATTGCGTACTCTGATATATTTAAATGTGATTTATCTTCGTGTAGTAATTGTATTCGGAATATGAATGTGAGACCAGGTCATAAATGATTTCGAAAGGTATTTTTGTAAACGTTATTTGATTGTTATTGGTCTCTATTTCATTTTAATCGTGTATTTCGGATATAATTACAGAGGGGGTTACAATATGAATAGGCTGTATATAACAACATCTAACATACGTATAATTTTATTTTCATATGTTGCTAGAAATACAAAATTATTGTATCCACCTCAAAATAGTATGTCTCATCATAGTCTTTATTAGCATTTGTGAAAATCTTTATTTTTACTTAAATATTTATATATTTCATATTTCAATTGGGACTACAAGTGCATAATTTTCACATATCGAAATAATATAATCCCATTCTTATTACATTTTTTCCCCTTTACTTTTCATTTTTGGCAAATTACCATTCTATCTACTCGCAAGATAGATTTATGCACAAGATGTTGGGATTGGTAGACACAGCGAAAAATTAAAATTCAAAATTTTTCCAATATTGACTGCGGATCTGTCAACGGCGTGTAAATTGAGTAGTAGAAAAGTACCTTTCTTATATGTTCAGTTTTTCTTTTTGATCTCAAGGAGCTAACAACTTAGATCAGCTCCCTCTATCAGTATCCACATGAAAAGGAATCCAACACGAATAGCATACTAGTGCCACCAACATCCCTCTCTAGAGTTTTATTTTCTCACTGTTCTCTATCTATCTTTTATCACACATAGAAAACCCTAGCTCACTCTTTTTAAATAACTAGTTAGGGCTTTCTATTTTATGATGGATATTGGATTTTTAAAATGAATCTTAATTAATTTTGAATCCATATCATATCAATTAACACTTAATTATTTTTTTATAAGCAAATTAAATAAATATGGTTTGATTAAATCTGTCTAACAGTTTTAATTTAACCTATTTATTTAATCTGAATAAAGATTTAATGGAAATAAATTTAATTTATCTTTATAAATTAAATCTGAGATATTATATCTTTGTCGTGATAGTTATTAAATTTAATAAAACTAAATTTAAAACTAATACAATATAATAATATTATCATATAATATATATATATATATATATATTTATCCACCCTATATTAACCATTACATTCACTAAATCTAAACATATCTCAGAATTTCCGACGGAATATTTTCCGTGGCTAATTTCGTGGGAAATTTTGCGACGGAAAAAATTCCATCGGAAATTCCGTCGGAAAATTTTCCGACGGAATTAAATTCCGTAGCAAATTCTGTCGGAAATTCCATGTTTTTTTGGTAGTGTTATAAGTATTATAGAATCCAAAGAAACTAGTGTGTTTGGATTAGCTTTTGGAAAATGGCTTATAGAGAAAAAGTAGTGGAGAATATCTTTTAGAGAATAAATTATGAGCAGAATAGATTATGGGGAAAAAATGGTTTTAATAAAATGAGAGTGTTTGGATATTGTGATCATAATAACTTTTTTATGGTCAAATTACTAAAAAAGACATTAACTTTTGCGATAATTACATATAAAGGATAAGATTATATTTTATGTATTATTTAATATTAAATTTCATAATAAATACAAAAAATGACATAAATTTGTCTGAAAAATTTAAAACAACAGCATTAGTCATTTAAGTAACATTAAAAAAATATATCAAAAATACACACACACATATTTATATATATATATATATATATATTAATAAATTATATAATGAAAAATCATTTATAAATAGTAAGTATCGAAAATAACATCTTTTGTAAATTTGTATACATATCTGATCATAAATAATGTACTACAAAGACCAAACATAAGTTCATGGTATAAATACAATTGGTTGTCAATAAAAGAGTACGTAAAAATAGGAATATAATTATATTTTATTGATTGTCATTGATAAAGTACCTTCCCATCCAGTTAGTACAAAGGTAAAACACATGTCCCAATCACAATATTAAAATTAAGTGACTGGGCTTAAAATTATCACTCATTACATATTGCAAATAAAATATTAATGACACATATACACATATATCATGATTGTTTTTTTTTTTTGCCCGCCATATATCATGATTGAAAATGTGGTTGTTAACTGTATGTATGGTTTTTTCACTTGATTACAAATGGTAATATATAACAACGGGGAGAAATTAATTAAATTATCCATCAAAAAGCTATTAAACAAAATCCTATCGCCCTCAGGTAAAAAAAAAAAAGACTATTGTTCAATTTTTTTTTTTTTGGTCTTCACACCGAACCTGACAACAGAAAGAGAGAGGAAAAAAGTGGAGAGAGAGGGTGAAAGAGGAAAGAGAAAAAAAGGAGAAATGAGGAAACAGAGGGAAGGAGGAAAGAGAAAATGGAATAAAATTCAGTTTATCCCAAAATCATGATTTTGGAGCTAAAACCATTGTTTTGGATGAAAAATAGTTTATAGGCAAAATACTAATGTTTGGATAAATTTTTGTGAAACTATGGTTTTAGGCCGAAAAGTGCTTTTTTTTTCATATCCAAACACACACTATGTACATCACTACCACAATATTTATACCACTTCTTGGATAAATGACATTGTTGTTTTGAACTATCCAAGTAAGCGTTGTACGTAGACAGTTGAGCATGAAGTATCTTGGGGTTAGAAAATCTCCTGTGACAGAAATAATTCTTGTAATGGAGATCCAAACAGAGAAATTTATGTTATGCCGGGAGGATCTCTCTGATATAAAACAGTCTATACTGATGCTATAACTAAAATGGATATTTCCTTCAATGCATATATTTCTTTTCTTTTTCTTTTTTTGTTACAACAAGAGTTTATGTAAGTTGTGTTATAGGGCATGCCTCTGAATTCAAAAAGCATTTATAAGATTACTTATAGATCATCTATCAATTAAGTTTTCATATCGGTGATATTTTAACCCATAACTTTAAGATTATAAGCTAATTCCTTTACCAACTGGATCAACTTTTATTATTCTCCATGCATATACTGGTATTTCATTCAGATCCCTGTTTACATTCTTCATTATTGTCAGACTGGCCTAAGAATTAGCATTTGGGCTATCAAGCATAAGTCTGAATTTTAAAACCTGAACTTGTTCACATTTGGACTTGGGCTTAATTTTAAGCAATTCATAGCGTGTTTGGAAACACGTTCTGAAGCATATAAGCCCGATTTTGGTATATAAAAGCCCAAATGAAACGTGTTTTGTTTTTTGGATGTTTGGTATAGCTTTTTAAAAACGCATTACGAGTAGAATAAGCTACTTATTAAATAAGCTCCTCATTGCAACTTTTCTATTAAGTCACTTATTACGTAAATCGAGATAAAACTCCTCTCACATACTTACCTCGTATACCGTAAATCACGATTTATAAGCACTTATTGTCCAAAAATAAATCGCTCATCCAAACATAAATCACATTACAAATATTGACTTATTTATTAAGTCATTTTTAATAAGCTCGAATTATATAAGTCATTTTTCCTACCGCTATCCCAAACACACCTTCAATTCAAGCCCAACTTTTTTTTTTTTGCCAGTAAAAACACACTTCATATTAAACTATCAGATGTCCATTACAAATTACAGAAAGAAACGAGTACCTAATAAATAAAATGAGACATAGTATAATAATCAAGTCACACCAAAACGTTTTCAATCAGGTTCCCTTACAAACGTCTGCATGTCTTTGTCCAGTAAACTTCGCAACTGCTCCGGAGGATTGGACACCCAATAATTGGGACAATATCCTCCAAGTGACGCCTTAGCAACCCAATCGGCTACCATATTCGCCCTCCTGGGAATCCATCTGCAAGAATGGTTCCTAATTAATTTCCTTGATTCCTGAATATTTTCAAGGATGTTAACACACCTCCAATCATTAGGAGGAGAGTCTGTGTTCAAACAATTAACCAAAATTTGGTTGTCAGACTCAAACGAGATGTCCGATAGCTGATTATCATAGGCATATTTGATAGCTTCCATTAAGGCTAATGCTTCCGCCATTAACACTGATTCAGCTTCCTTGATCAATACTTTCCCATCTAATAACCAGCCATTGGAATCTCTAACAACAAAAGCTATTGCAGCCTTATTCTCTAAAACTGATACAGCACTATCAGAGTTGATTTTCAGGTTATTACCTTCCGGCTTCTGCCATGCCACGGTTTCCCTTCTTTCTCTTGTCACGGGTTCTGCTTCCCTTTCTTCACTTCTGCTCCAACCATTAGCACTCCAGAAATCCTGAAGCATGTTGCCAGCATTCATAAAATTAAACACAGGTTGATATTCAATATTTTCAAAGATATATGCATTCCTAGCCTTCCAGATTTGCCAAAGAATCATTGCAAATAAGGCTTTTTGCCACTGATTCAGATTTTGGTCCCCTAAACATGATCCCACCCATTGTCCTAAGCTTGTGTGATTTATTTCTCTAGGTTTGAACGAGAAAGCGCTTCCAAACCATGTTGCATTAGCTCCCTCACACTCCATGAATATGTGTTCAATTGTTTCAGTAGTCCTTTTGCAAAGAAAACATACATCCGCCACACTGCACCTCCTTTTCCTTAGATTATGCATGGTTGGTAAGGCATTATGCATGGCTCTCCACAGAAAATTCCGTACCTTCCTTGGAATTTTTAATTCCCAGATTTCTTTCCATATCTTTCTTTGTCCATTATTAGATGAGGTTGGGATATTTTCCATTTTCTTCAAAATGTCCCTTCTTGCCACCAGATATCCTTCTTTCACTGAATAATAGCTCCTTTTCCCCCCTGTCCATACCCATTTATCTACCCTATCTCTTGAGGCAACCACTGTGTTTAAAATTGCAGCTATTTCTAACTCACTTAGCCACCCTTCAATGCTTGTAAGATCCCATGTCCCTCCCCTCATTATATCTTCTACCATTAAACTCTTGAAAGACTCATGTGGGCAGCTTGACAATAACCTTTTCCTAGGCATATTACTAAGCCATGGATCCTGCCAGACTCGAGTTTCTCTCCCATTTCCTATGCACCTAAAAACTTGGTTTTCAAGAACCCTTCTTCCTTCCAAAATGCTATTCCACAACCATGATGCCCTCCTCCCTCTTTTAGCCTCCATAAAATTGTTCTTTGGGAAATATTTGGCTTTTAGAATTTTTACCCACACTTGGTCAGGGAATTTCAATATTCTCCATCCTAATTTGGCTAGAAGAGCTAAATTGAAAGCTTCAAAGTCTTTAAAACCCAATCCCCCTTCTAATTTAGGTCTTTTCATTTTTTCCATGGAAACCCAATGAATTTTTCTTTTCTCCTCCTCACATTTCCACCAGAATTTTGAAACAATACTATCTAGCCTTTGCAAGACACTCTTTGGGTACATGAAACAGGACATTGAGTAAACAGGCAAGGAATTTGCCACGGATTTTATTAGCACCTCTCTCCCTGCCTCCGATAGGAACTTTTTCCTCCAGCCCTGGGTTTTATTCTCCATTCTGTCAATGACAAAATTTAGAGCCTGTATCTTAGACCTCCCCCAAATTATTGGTAACCCCAGATAGTTCCCTGGAACATCTACAGTATGAATCTGAAATATATGGCCTATTTCCTCTTGAATGAGGGCAGGGGTATTTTTTGTAAAGTATAGACATGATTTTCCAACATTAATAGACTGACCCGATGCCTGGCAATATTTATTGAATATATCTTTCAAATTTCTGCAGTTCACCAAATCAGCTCTAAGAAAGAATACTGAGTCATCAGCAAACAGGCTATGGGTGATTTCTGGACATCCCCTCCCTATCGAAATACCCTTAATTCTTCCCCTCCCCTTTTCTTTTTCTATAATAGTAGACAACACATTACTCACCAGGATAAAAAGATAAGGGGATAAAGGGTCCCCCTGCCTTAGTCCTCTTTTTGGATCTAGTTTTGTCATTCTTCTCCCTGACATCATTACAGAAAATTGGACCGAATTGAGACACCATGCTATTCTTTGCATCCACTCCCTACTAAACCCCATCGCTTCCATGGTTGCACCTAAGAAATCCCATTCTATTCTATCATATGCTTTATTCATGTCTAATTTCAGAGCCATTTCCGGACTGCCTTTTCTTTTCATTTTCATATGATGAAAGGCCTCATGGACCACTACTATGTTATCTTGAATCAGTCTACCCGGAACAAAAGCCCTTTGGCTTTCATCTATGATTTTACCTAGGAAAGGCTTAAGTCTATTAGCCAAGACTTTGGAAAAAATTTTGTAAGCAAAATTACAAAGGCTAATAGGCCTGAAATCATTCGCTGTGCTAGGACTATCTACTTTGGGAATCAATACTAGATCAGTCTCATTAATTACATTCAGTGGAAAACCAGTTCTAAAATATTCTTTAATTAGATTACATACCTGGTCACCCACTATATCCCATGTCTTTTGATAGAATAGTCCGGTGAATCCATCCGGTCCGGGAGCCTTCTGTCCCCCCAATTGATGCACAGCCTGTCTCACCTCCTCCTTCTCAATTTCAGCCATTAACACCCGGTTGTCCTCCTCTGAAATAACAGGTTCAATATATTCCAGGACCGATGAAAAATCCCTATCTCCCACCGTAGCAAATAACGAAGCGTAGAATTGAGCAAAATGTCTTCCTATTTCCTGCTCCTCTTCTATCCATTCATCTTGATACCCTCTGATTCTGGTAATCCTATTTCTGCTTCTTCTTCTTATAGTAGTCATATGGAAGAACCTTGAATTTTTGTCCCCGCATTTCAACCAGTCCACTCTAGCCTTCTGTGCCCAATATATTTCCTCTTGCTCCCAGAGCTCACTGATCTTCTTTTTAATTTCCACCACCTCCCTTCTTGTTGCTTCACACCAATCCCCTTCTAAACATTCCTGGACCCTCTGTATCATTTTATTTATCTGCCTTTGATTATTCTTGAATTCTCTTTTACTCCACTCAACAAGTTTGATTCTCAGATTGTTCAAATCCTCTACTAACTCATTCAGCTCCCCTCTGTTAACTTCATTCCTCCAGTTTTCCTTGATTAACTTCATTAAATCCGGGTGATTGATCCAGCGAGCATCAAATCTGAATAGGGAGGGTGCTTTTGACTCAAAATGTTCGAATTCTACCAAAATTGGGTTATGATCTGAGCCTATAGCTTCCACTACTTTTCCTTGTCCTTTCTGGAACTGGGTCCCCCACACCGTATTTGCCACTGCTCTATCTAGCCTCTCCCTTATATAATCCCCTTCTTCTCTATTATTTGACCATGTAAATTTGCCGCCCTTGAATTCTATTTCCAACATCTCACAATTAATCATGAAAGAGTGAAATCTGTCTAAGTTCCTATATGAACATCTTCTACCCCCTTCCTTATCCGATGCATAGAGTAAATCATTAAAATCTCCCATTATCATCCATGGACAGGAATTACCTGGATTTAGAAGCTCTAGTTCCCTCCACCATTGCACCTTAGAACTCAAGTCATTAGGGCCATATACCAGAGTCAAGTTTCCTGCCTTCAACCCATTGAAATTGACCTCTTCTAAATGGATTATATTCTTGCTCATAAAACCGATTTTCAGATTCACTTCTTCCCTCCACCACAACGCTAATCCCCCGGATCTTCCTTCTGGTTCCTGATATTCCCCGAAATCGTACTTCAACTTCCTTCTTATTCGCTCTATTTTTGCCCTTTTCATTTTTGTTTCAGATAAAAATACTAAAGATGGTTTAAACTTCCCACATTGGAACTTTAGGTTGCGAACCGTCAGGGTAGTTCCTAAACCCTGGCAGTTCCATCCCAAGCAACTCATTGCATACCGGTGGCTGTATCTGGCCAGCCACCACGCCCTTCTCGTTCTGCATCCTTTTGCTGTTCTTTCCCTTCCTCTGCTTTCCACCCATAATTCAACACTTCGGATCTAAGCACGATTTGAAGTCCTGGGTTAGGATTGGTAAACAGAGCCCTTTTTGCCTTTTTCTTCTGTCGTTCTTGATCCTTTATCCCTCCGCCTTCGTTGAATTTCAGCTCCCCTTCATAGCAGAAATTAAACTTTTGAGACCCATCTGTTGCAGCTAGCTCTTTTAATTTCCCCTCCGCACTTATTCTCTTTGCTGCACTGTCAGGAGAATCTTGCTTATAATCCTTGCGCCGTTTCGCCAATCCCAACTCTAACTCGTCGTCCCCTCTTCTTTTCAGTGACACCCCCCTGATGCCTTGTTCTAAATTACTAATTACCAAGCTCTGTATTGGCACGATGGCTTTTGACTCTTGGGCTCCATCATCCTCTTCATCCACCAACTCAACCCAATATTTACTTTGGGTCTTCATCAGTTTTTCCTTTCGGGCCCTCAGCAAACTGTTTGTGCCATTTATTTCATTAAAACTCCAGCCCAGCCCAATATATCGAGATTCCAGCCTTTCTCGCCTTACATCTTTATCCTGACCTGTCCCTCCTTTTCCCCCCACGTGATAATTGATTTTTTCCATTATTTGCTCCCTCCTTCTATTCTCCACATTTACCATGATGTGATTGGCATTTAAAATATGCGGCTGAGTTGAAAAGTTGACTACTCCCTCCTCACGTACAGCGCCTGAGCCTTCCCCCATCTCTTTTGCACCATACCGTGGACCCATATTCCTATGCCCATAATTAATGTGTTTACCTTCCCCATGCATCTTCCATACCTCCGACTGCCTCGCTTGGAAACTATTCCCCTGAGTGTTCGCCGGAGCTCTGTAAACTTGGGCACAAAGACTAGCGTCATATCCTCTCATGGCTCCGCTTACCATAAACTCAACTGCCTCATCCTCACATCCTTTGCTTTCATGCCCAAGCTTTCCACAGTTGAAGCAAAACCGAACTAACTTTTCATACTTTAGTTGAATCCAAACGTCCTCTAGCTCTTCATCAGGCCTTGGAGCAGTGAACCCCGGTATTAATGGTTTGTCCACGTCCACTTCCACTCTCGCTCTTCCAAAGTTTCTGTTCTTGTATCTTCCTTCTTCCGGGTTTTCCACCTTCTTGACTTTACCCACTCTGCTTGCCATTAACTCGATATTTGTTGCAATTCTTCCTTCAGGCGGGAGATTGTGTACTTGAATCCAGAAATCGCATGTATTTATTTGAACCTCATTATCACTCAGGAAAGGCTTTCTTTTTTGAAGACTGAGCATGTAATTCCGAACCACCCATGGATTCTCCTCTAGTATTCTGTTAGCTTCCTCCTCAATCATGAAGGAGAAAGTGTATAGATTAAAACCAATCATTTTCACATCCCACTCCCCCTCTACCTTCCATGCTGCATTTACTGATTCTCTGACGGTGCCTAAACCCACTCTGGTTTTGGATATAACTTTTCCGACCAGCTTGAACCCGTCCTCCGAACCTTCAGCACTCTTTTTCCACTTCAGTTTAATATCTAGTTTGTTCCTATCCATTTCCTTGATTCCCGACCTCACGTTTGATTTCCTTTTGACCAGAATCAGATTCCTCTCAGCAAGAAAAGCTGAACACACCAGTCAAAGTGAAAAAAGAGGGAAAAAACCCTAGCAGAGTCTCACTTGGAGAAAAAACATACTTCTACTTTTAATTCAAGCCCAACTTAATTATTACCAATACGGCGCGTGTGTGTGTGACTTTATTAGGCGTTTTAAGTTGAGGAGTATACGAGTTACACGGTATCCGACACACGTGATCACAACTCTCGTCACTGGATAAGGGTTTCCACGTCACTTGCAGGTTCGGACAACACGTCCCCTCCCTGACAAGCCACCAACAAAAAATTCCGTTTTCCCGAAACAAAGCAGGTTAGGATCTCATCCAAAAACAGACACGTGTCCGTTTATCTAGACCTTTTTTGCCAGCTCCGCCGCGAGATTCCCATCGACGGTAGCCTCCGTCCCCGGTTACCGGTCACCCTTTCTCCCATACACCGTACCACCAGCGAATCGAAACCTTAGCATTATTCTCTCTCTCGATGAGTTCCAATAAAACCCAAATTGGCTTCTCCTTGTTTTGTATTCGCTCAGTGTACATGCTTATCTGATGTCCGTCGATGGTTTTAGTTTTCCGGCGAGGTCGGATTCTCCGTTGCGGGTGGCGAGGATGAGCGGTTTCCCGGTATGATGCGATTGTAATTCCCTGTCTGTTTACTCAGAAATGTTAGATATATTCATCGGGTCTCATGTTCGATCAAAAACCTGGTTCCACAAGAGGAAAAAACTGGCTTCATTTGGTTGATTGCGTCTGATGTTTTCTTCGAATTTGTACGCATGTTATTGGATTGCCAATTGTACAGCTCGTACAGTTAGATTTCATTTTTTTAATTTTTCCTTCTTTATTTCCCTGTCCCTTCTTTGGGTTTTTGAGCTTGTACAGTTAGTGTCTAAGATGGCGAGGTTTGAAAGAAATTGAACTATCTCTTGATTCTGGTTGTTTCTGGCATTTCGGTGTACTTTTTGAGTGTTAAAAGTGGCGAAAATGAGCATGAGTGAGAGCGATGCCGAGGAAGAATCGGTACAAGAAGTTCAAGTCCCGGCTGATATTGAGTGGCATATGCTTGATAAATCGAAATTTTTCTTCCTCGGTGCTGCCCTTTTCTCAGGGGTTTCAGCTACTCTGTACCCTATTGTTGTATTGAAAACCCGGCAGCAAGTAGCTCAATCGCAAGTTTCTTGTATCCAAACTGCATTTTCACTTATTAGGCATGAGGGTTATCGAGCATTGTACAGAGGTTTTGGTACTTCCTTGATGGGTACAATTCCGGCTCGAGCACTATACATGGCTGCCTTGGAGATTACCAAGAGTAATGTAGGTACTGTCACGGTTAGGTTAGGGCTTGCAGAATCAACTGCAGCTACCATTGCCAATGCAGCTGCAGGTTTGAGTGCTGCCATGGCTGCTCAACTTGTGTGGACCCCTGTTGATGTTGTGAGCCAGAGGTTGATGGTTCAAGATCGCAGTAATTCAAATAATCCTAAGGCAGCCGCACATCTATATGTCAATGGGATTGATGCATTCAGGAAAATTCTGATCACAGATGGTCCCAGAGGTTTGTATAGAGGGTTTGGGATATCGATTTTGACATATGCACCCTCAAATGCAGTTTGGTGGGCTTCATACACTGTTGTGCAAAGGCTAATTTGGAATGGAGTTGGGTACTACTGGGGCAAGAAAGATGATAAGAGCAGCGATTCTGTGGCTGATGTATTAAGGCCAGATTCGAAAACTGTAATGGCAGTTCAAGGAGTCAGTGCAGCAATGGCTGGTGGCATGTCTGCTTTAATTACAATGCCACTAGACACAATCAAGACAAGACTTCAGGTCTTGGATGGTGATGAGAATGGACGACGAGGACCAACAGTTATGCAGACTGTGAGGAAGTTGCTTAAGGAAGGTGGTTGGATGGCCTGCTACAGAGGGTTGGGACCTCGATGGGCTTCTATGTCAATGTCTGCAACGACAATGATCACCACATACGAGTTTTTAAAACGGCTTTCAACAAAGAATCAAGAAGTTCTGACAAGATAGAAGATTTACAACAAGAGAAAACAGAGAGAAAAGAGGTTTCCCCCCCTCTCTTCTGTGCCTAACTCTCTTATTTTCTCTCCACTTATCTTTTCCACTTTTTTTGCTTTTTCACCTTTACCTAGCCAGCATGACTGCTTGATCAATGTAGTTTATTGCTGGTACCTTTATATAAATCGTGGAAATAAATACTTTCTTCCAATACACCTGTGTTTTTTTTCCGAGTATCGGTTGAAGCTATACAAATGCTTGGCTGTGGTGTCTAAGATGGACTGTGTCAACTGTCAAGTCATAGATGACTACTGATGTCAAAATCTGATCATGCAACTCTAGGGAAGTTATATCTTTGTTCAATTTCTACCTTCTGATTACTTTTTTCTTGGTCCGTTAGTAATTTCATATGGAAAACCAAGCAGCTTGATCAAGTAGTATTGCGACTCTGGAGTTTTAGCCATAAATCTAGGGATGGGCAGCATACCCCAAAACCTGCTGGTATTCAGAAAATTTGCATGCCTGGGTTGGATTTTTGGATATGTAAGGGTCTGATAGTATGATAACTATCCTGCTTTTCCAGCCAAAACCTAGACTGAGTAATGTATATTTTTTTTTTTTTTTTTTGGTAAAAATTGGGCAGCATGCCGCTACTTACATAACTTAACCAAAACTACCTCGTAGGTAAACAGTCCCTACATGATCATTAAACAGAAATGGCAGTACCCCAATAGGGGGATAATCAACATAAATTACATCATTATTATAAGGAAAACTATTATTTGCCATCCAGTCTGCTACAGAATTACCTTCTCTGAGGGTGTGACAGAAGCAAACCTGTATATTTCTGTTGCATTGTCTTATCCATGTGTTAAGGATCCTATTGTCAGATTTGAGTAATGTATATTTATTTATTTAGTTAATGCATTAGCACATCTTGCACTCATCTACAACTAGTCAGTATGATCTTTAAAATCCAAATGGACCTCTATGTTTTGCAAACTTGGTAGTAGTAGACCTTTTAGCCGCAATATTGATTTCATACCCTAGTTTATGCAGGCAAGACTTATTAAGCTCCACTTCCTTCTTCATTTCTCTCTTTGACAAATATGCTTCTATCAAAAATGGGTCTCCAAGTCTGCTACTACAAGGGTCTACTATCCAAATTTTGAGGTAGATGGTAGCTGTTTGTAAATGGGTTGAAGCACAGGAGTGTCTGTTGATTGTTCTCCTTATATTTTATACATACATTTATTAAATGATGTTTCATAATATGGAAAAAGAAGTTATCAAAATTGCTTCCTAAAGGTTTTGAACTACACTTATTGTCATGACTCATGGTATGTATTATTCAATTTATTATATTATATTGTAGTGGCCCTATCATATCTAATTTGCTTGTCCTTTTTACATTTATGGATTGCTGAACTGATTAGTGTGTTGTGTTCTAATTTTTAAATTTAGTTTTAAGCTAACTCAGCATAGCATTTGTCATGTAAATTCTGGAGCAGGTGTTGTACACTGAGAATTTTTTATCAGTTTTCATAGAGTGCTGAGATGTATTTATTTGTCTTTTGAGACTCTGGTTTGTGAACATTACAGGGCCCTTTCTCTAAATTGCTTCGAATAATGTAATCACATAACTTTGTTGAGGATTATGTACGAGAAGTTCTAGGATACATTAGGTATGCTCTGTATAATGAAGGGGGAATGTAAGGGCATACATAACGTAGAAATTTTTTTCCTTTTTTCCATGTAAAATTTGTTATGTATTTAATGTTTATTATAATTTCAAAATTGTATTTTCCTTTGTTTGTCTGTTAATATTCCATATATCAAATATAATTATATAGGTCCAATCTATGCACAATGAGTTTTGACTCTCTCTCTCTCTCACTCATACACAAAATAAAACTTATTCACGCAGGTTATTATGCTCTGCCAGTAGTTTTTTTTTTTTGACACAGATTATTATACTAGTTTGTTATTATGTATAGCAAGGTACAATCCCAGCTTGTTTTTGTAAGATGTTCGTTTCATTTTTTTTTTTGGTGGTAAAATACTTGAAGATATAAATAATGCGGAGTTATGTATTACGAGTAATTATGTATTCTTTGTTTTGTACTCCCTCCAATTCTTTATATAAAATTCACTTAAAAAAATTATAGGCAATTCCTTGACATGATGAGGGTTTTACTGTTTTAAACCTTGGATTGATAAATTGCATCCATTGTGAGGTCAATAACATGATATCTTAATTATTAGTTGCGGTCAAGTGCATAAAACTCCTATCAAATAGAATTTGGGGAGAGTGAGTCTTAATACATTAATAAGGTTGTTGTCATACAATTTGAAAGTCACAAATTATACAAAAATAACACTATTTTAATTATACGAAAATAAATTTCACCGTTGTTTTTCCATTATCAACCCTCTATTTGAGGGAAGGTTAGGTAGTAAATGTGAGCTCGTTTCGGTCGGGAATAGGGACTTTGGTTCATGTTATTATAACGAACTACTTGCTTTTGCTAAATTTAAGCTCCCCTCATACCCCAACAAGGCCACAAACATGCATATAGAATAGAGAATCAGCCTGTAGCACACCGCGAAGCTGGCAGTCTCAATTGGAGTTAACTTAAAGAAGGAAACGAAAGCGCAAAATAATTGAACTGAACATGAATACTGCTGGCTTTGAATTATTTTTAAAATTTCTGACTTGTCTGAATGACCAAGATGAACCTAAATCATCACAGGAAAATTCCTAGTCTGGAAGAGAAAATTGAGAGAGAGAGAGAGAGAGAGAGAGAGAGAGAGAAACTGCACGGGTAAATATGAACCTATCCATCGACTGCATATGAAACCAAGGAAATATAAGCACTGCTTTGCAATGAGAGAACCTAACTATCAGCACCGAGCTCTCTTGTTACTGCATGAGGGGCATTTGTATTGCTTGATATGCTCTGCCCTTGCAGAAGTAATCTTCACACATTTGCCATGGAACCACTTATCGCAGATGTCACAGCAAATCCAGAACTCATCAGCACCGTTACTCTCGCCGCATGCCCCACAAGCGGTATCCCCATGTTCATCATCTTCATCTTCCTCCTCTGGAACTTCATCCTCATCTTTTGGATGCTGCAACTTCGATTGTCTACCCTGACCTTCTGAAGCTCTCTGCTCCAGAAGCCAATAAATAAATGAGAAAACGAACTAACTCAGAAGTGTATATAAACTCTTGACACTATGCCCACAAGCACCTTGACATGCAATCAAATAAGTGAATAACCACTAACCATAGCAATTCTTACCCAAGCCATATATAGTTTCAAATTTCAGTACATGTATAAAGCAAATTTATCACAAATTTCATAATATTTGTAGGAAATTAAACGTATCTATTTGTAGACTAAAAACCCCAGACCCAAAATTAACTCATTGACCTTGGTGCATAATTATAAATCAGGCCTCCATCTAAAAACAGACAGCACCCAAGACCCACCAGGATTCTTTCGCAACAAAAGGACACAATTATTAAACTATTAATAAACAAGTTTTACTTCCGATGTACAACCATAAGAAAATTATATTTACCATCTTAGAACCAGACTTAGATTTGTTGCTGCCTTGATTTGAAGGCTTCTCCTTCCCTTCTTTCTTCACTGCACCAGTAACAACTTCAAAAATTGTTGGCAGTTCATTGATCATATTGAAAAGTCGTCTCCTGCATGGAGAACCCGATGTTGATGGGGTAAACAAAAAACTTATATATCATACAAGCATTTTTAACTAACAAAAAATTATAAGGTGACCAAAGGAAATTTGAATCACGGTTGCTAGGTCAAGAGACAAATGTAACAGGAATGTTAATATTAATTATTAGGGACAAGAAAGTCCAAATTATCTCCCTGCTCCACTTAACACTCATAATATATGAAAATGTTACACATTATTCTACGGATAATCATCTATCAAGGATTAACATGTTTGCTCCCCAAGGTAAGACCTAAACCAAGAGATCTCATTTAATGACTTCTTTAGGGGCTTGTTTGGTCTGAGGGGAGGGGAGGGAAAGCGGGCGGAGGGAAAACCATTTTGAGTTGAATTTAAAAAAAATCAGAGAAGTGGGGTTAAAAACTTTTAATTAATTTTTGTTACTCTTTTATCTTATATATTATCTTTATTAAAATTTTATTACCCCACTTTTTCAATCTTTTAAAATTCAACTCATAAAAATTTTCCCTCCTCTCCTCTCCCCTCCAAATCCCTCACACCAAATAGACGTGTCCTTCTTATTCTTTCTCCTCTCTTCATAGGTCTAAAAGACCATCTACTCACCCCTTCTTCTTAGGGTCTCCACTAGCATTCTTTGCACATGACCGAACTATCTTAAACGATTTTCTATCATTGTTGAAATGATCCCCACCAACCCGCCCAAAAAAAACCGGAGGCCAACGACTTCAACAAAAACAACAGGGACAAACAATCACCATGATTGCAAGCATGCGAATCAATTGAGACAGGAAACCAGCTCTTATGTGGGGAGGAAAAATGTCAATGAGCATAAATATTCATCATAAATCAGGCAGCCAGGATTAAGAACCCAAAGTACTTTCCTGCTTTTAAGTTTCAATAGCCAACTCATTACAAGTCCCCCAAAAAAACAAAAACCATACAAGTTAATGTGAGATAAAAGTTATGCAGCTATGCCTAATACAAAAATACCTGTCGGCTCTATCAAACCCAAATCTGGCTCCAAAATAGAAGGCCACAGAAAGTAACCATGTATCACTGTGGACTGCGACTAAAGATAACCAGTCTTTTTCTTGCATGCCATCCCTGGCAAAATTAATTCCTAACAGGCTCAGGAAGCTCTGGAGGAACTTCTTCAGCAGGTAGGTTCACTTCCCACTGCTCACTAGGAAGTCCATACAAGCACAAATTCTCCTTCTCTGAAACAATAACGTAATCATAACCAAAAAGAACAGAAAAGCTACAGAAAAAGGAGGTATGAGCAAGGCTGACCTACTTCTGATTATAAAATACAGTAAGAAACGAAGGGCTATAAAATACATTATTCACTAACTGCTGCACTCAAAAAGGAGAGAATTTAAACTGGAGAGAGTGCAAAACAGGATTCCAATGATATCATGAATCAAAAGATGAAATGTCTTAGATTCTTAAAGAAAGCATTAGAGAGTATTGCACCAACCAGCAAACTAAAAAATTTACAAATTGGAGATGCAAAAACATTTGCACACAGTGACTTTACCACCACAAACAATATCATCACACATCAGCAACCCTGACCTTCTGAAGCTCTCTGCTCCAGAAGCCAATAAAAAAATGAGAAAACGAACTAACTCACAAGTGTATATAAACTCTTGACACTATGCCCACAAGCACCTTGACATGCACTCAAATAAGTCAATAACCACTAAACATAGCAATTCGTACTCAAGCCATATATAGTTTCAAATTTCAATACATGTATAAAGCAAATTTATCACAAATTTCATAATATTTACACGAAATTAAACATATCTACTTGTAGACTAAAAACCCCAGACCCAAAATTAACTCATTGACCTTGGCGCATAATTATAAGGCCTCCATCTAAAAACAGACAGCACCCAAGACCAACCAGGATTCTTTCGCAACAAAAGGACGCAATTATTAAACTATTAATAAACAAGTTTTACTTCTGATGTGCAACCATAAGAAAATTATATTTACCATCTTAGAGCCAGACTTGGATTTGTTGCTGCCTTGATTTGAAGGCTTCTCCTTCCCTTCTTTCTTCGCTGTACCAGTAACAACTTCAAAAATTGTTCGCAGTTCATTGATCATATTGAACAGTCGTCTCCTGCATGGAGAGCCCGATGTTGATGGGTATACAAAAAACTTGCATTTTTAACTAACAAAAAATTATAAGGTGACGAGATCAAAGGAAATTTGAATCATGGTCGCTAGATCAAGAGACAAATGTAATAGGAATGTTAATATTAATTATTAAGGATATGAAAGTCCAAATTATCTCCCTGCTCCACTTAGCACTCATAATATATGAAAATGGTACACATATTATACTACGGATACTCATCTATCAACGATTAACATGTTTGCACCCAAAGGTAAGACCTAAACCAAGAGATCTCATTTAATGACTTCTTCAAGTGTCCTTCTTATTCTTTCTCTACCTCTCTTCATAGGTCTAAAACTCACCCCTTCTTCTTAGGGTCTCCACTAGCCTTCTGTGCACATGACCAAACTATCTTAAACGATTTTCTACCATATTGCTGCAGAGGCAAACCACTTCAACAAAAACAACAAGGGCAAACAATCACCATGTTTGCAAGCATGCGAATCAATTGAGACAGGAAACCAGCTCTTATGTGGGGAGGAAAAATGTCAATAAGCATAAATAAAATGTCATCATAAATCACGCAGCCAGGATCTAAGAACCCAAAGTACTTTCCTGCTTTTAAGTTTCAATAGCCAACTCATTACAAGTCCCCCAAAAAAACAAAAACCATACAGGTTAATGTGAGATAAAAGTTATGCGGTTATGCCTAATACAAAAATACCTGTCGGCTCTATCAAACCCAAATCTGGCTCCAAAATAGAAGGCCACAGAAAGTAACCATGTATCACAGTGGACTGCGACTAAAGATAACCAGTCTTTTTCTTGCATGCCATCCCTGGCAAAATTAATTCCCAAAACAGGCTCAGGAAGCTCTGGAGGAACTTCTTCAGTTGGCCGTAGGTTCACTTCCCACTGCTCACTAGGAAGTCCATACAAGCACAAATTCTCCTTCTCTGAAAGAATAACTTAATCATAACCAAAAAGAACAGAAAAGCTACAGAAAAAGGAGGTATGAGCAAGGCTGACCTACTTCTGATTATAAAATACAATGCATGACTAATCTATCAATGCAAGCAATACAGTAAGAAACAAAGGACTATAAAATACATTATTCACTAACTGCTGTACTTAAAAAGGAGAGAATTTAAACTGGAGAGAGTGCAAAACAGGATTCAAATGATATCATGAATCAAAAGATGAAATGTCTTAAATTCTTAATGAAAGCATTAGAGAGTATTGCACCAACTAGCAACTTAAAAAATTTACAAATTGGAGATGCAAAAACATTTGCACATAGTGACTTTACCACCAGATACAATATCATCACACATCACACATCACACATCAGCAACTTTGCGAAGAATTTTGCAGAAAAGGAATAAATCAATGGAGAATTAAGGACATTCCTACTAACCAGGGTCACATTGGTTGTAAAAATCTTCAACCTCTGCAACAGCATAACCAACAATGAAATAATCAGCATAAAAGTTTTTGCAAGTCATATAAAAGAAAAGGTTAAATGACAAAATAATCAATAAATTATATTTAAAAAAAATATAGACAAGCTCATACTGTTTGGTCCGCCCACACTCAGCACAGAACAGAAGAAGACCAATATCTGTCATCTATCATTCTTCCACAGCATTACTCAGGGCTATTGAAACATTTAAACTCAGAACCCGTATAACTTATTGCCCTTTCCCTTATCCTCATCCTATTTCATCCAATAACCATCAAAATGAAAATTCATACCCAAGTACTGAAAATATTTTTAGGGAAAAAGCTGAAAAGGGAAAGAAATCAAGATTTCTGAATCAAGTCTTTTTACAACAGAATTAAGCACAGAATTAAAAACTCCCCACAAGCAACATTCTGCAACTTCCTTACAGCAAGGACCCAATTTTCTAATCAACCAATAATTGCGATCAACACCCAGTTAAATAGTGCCTATCTCAAATTGAGCCTTTCACTGGTTATAACCAATGCTGCACCTAACCAGCAAACAAGAGGGAACGTATTGCTTTGCTATTCCGTCAGCTATCATATAACAATGTTATGGATACAGTTAAAAAGATAAGTATATCTTGAAGAACTAGAAGGTAAAAGTAAACCACGAAATAGGTCCTCCAGCGATATCTTAGATAATAGATAAAAGCTGAGGTTATTAAAAGTTTAAACAACTACCATTGTTATCAGAAAAAACACTGGTGGGTGGGAGAATTTCTGCTTCTCTTCACTCATGAGTAAGATGGATAATTATGAGACTCTAGGATCTCATTCTTACTTAATACATTTTACAATGCTTAGAGATTACACTATATATAGGAAAACAATACAGAAAACAGAGAGACAGAAAAACGATGGGTAGGTGAGTGATAGACGGAGGCATGTGTGAGTGTCAACTATCTTATGCTAATAACAGATTTTAGGTGTTGACATTGCTGGCATTTAACACTCCCCCTCAAGTTTGAGAGTATATGTCAATCATACCCAGCTTGCACAGAAACTTTTCAAACGTAGTTCTGCTTGGTGGTTTTGTCAGTACATCTGCAATTTGATCTTCAGATCTGATGTAGGACAAATTCATGATGTCCGCTTCAATTTTCTCTTTAACAAAGTTTCTATCTATCTCAACATGTTTTGTTCTATCATGATAGATTGGGTTCTTGACCATTTCAATGCTGGCTTTGTTGTCACACCAAATTTGCATTAGTCCCTCATGTGGAATTCCCAACTCCTTCAGTAATCTAATGACCCAAATTCCTTCATGTACTCCATTATTAACAGCTCTCAGTTCGGCTTCCGTACTACTTGGTGACACCACAGTCTGTTTCTTGCCCTTCTATGTAACTAGATTTCCCCACACATATGTGCAATACCCTGAGATTGATCTTCTAGTCTCTCGATCCCTTGCATGGTTTGCATCAGTGTATATTTGGGTATTTCTGGTAGTGCCTTTCTTAAAGAAGATTCCTCTTCCAGGATTAAGCTTTAAATAGCTTAGGATTCTGTACACAGCTGCCATGTGCTCTTCCTGTGGCTGGTGCATGAATTGGCTTGCTATCCCGACTGCATAGCTAATGTCTGGACGTGTGTGGGTCAAGTATATGAGTTTCTTGACAAGTCTTTTGTACCGTTCTAGATTAACTGGGACACCATTTGGTTTATTTTCTAAGTGACAACTTTCTTCCATTGGTGTTCTTTCAGGTTGTGCCCCTAACATCCCAGTTTCATGCAACAGATCTAGGGCATACTTTCGCTGGGATACGTTGATCCCCTTTTTAGTTATTGCCACTTCCATGCCTAGTGTACAGAAGTGAAATCAAAGGTTCTTGTTTATGTAATGTACAAACGCATATTTATATACAAATTAGTTCAATATGAAAACGCGTATGGTAGGTGGACGATATCCCTGACTCATCTCCTTCTTCTGTGTCGGTAGACATTTTCTCTGACTTCTAACACTCCCCCTCAAGTTGGAACATATATATTTATCATGCCCAACTTGTTACAAAGATATTTAACCCGTGTCCCATTTAAGGCTTTTGTCAGGAGGTCTGCCAGTTGATCGTCGGATCGTATGTGCCCTGTAGATACAATATTTTCTTTGATCTTATCACGAATAAAATGACAGTCAATCTCAATATGTTTTGTTCTTTCATGAAACACAGAGTTCGATGCTATATGAAGTGCTGCTTTATTGTCACACCATAGTTTTGCAGGCAATGTCGTGGTAATGCCAATTTCCTTCAAGAGTTGAAATACCCACACAATTTCTTGTACTGACTGTGACATGGCTCTGTATTCTGCTTCTGCACTTGATTTTGACACAACTAATTGCTTCTTACTTCTCCAAGATATCAAATTTCCACCAACAAACACACAATAACCTGTAGTGGATCGTCTTGTGGCTTTAGATCCTGCATGATCCGCATCACAGAAACACTCGACTTTAGTGTGTCCATAATCTGTATAAAGAATACCAAGACCTGGAGAACCTTCCAAATAATGCAAGATATGTTCTAAAGCTTCCCATTGTGCCACTGTTGGTGATGCCATGAATTGGCTGAGCCTGCTGACTGAGAATGTTATATCAGGACGAGTTACTGTCAGATAATTCAACTTCCCAATGAGTTTTCTATATCTTTCAGGAAATGCAAACGGCTTCAGTTTCTCTGGATCAATCTTCTTCTTCAAGTCATCAGGAAGTTTATCAAACATACTAGCATCAAGATCCAGGAAAGGATTCAGAATCATGGGGATGCTGCTTGGTGCAGATCCAAGCTTTCCAATCTCCTTTAAGAGATCAAGAACATACTTTCTTTGAGTCAAAATAATACCTTTCTTGCTTCTCAAAACCTCAATACCAAGGAAGTACTTTAATGATCCCAAATCTTTAGTCTGAAAGTGAGAGTTCAGGAAGATTTTAAGTTCTGAGATTCCAGAACAATTACTTCCTGTAATCACAATATCATCAATATATACTACGAGAAGAATCATGCCTGCATCAGATTGTTGGTAGAACACAGAGTGATCACACTTGCTTTGACGTAACCCAAACTTCTTGACCACATTACAGAATTTATCAAACCAGGCTCGAGGACTTTGCTTTAGACCGTACAGTGACTTCCGGAGGTAGCACACTTTCCTATTCTCCCCCTAAGCAACGAACCCAGGTGGTTGCTCAATATAAACTTCTTCCAGAAGATCGCCATTCAAGAAAGCATTCTTAACATCTAATTGATGCAAATCCTAATGATATGTGGCCGCCAAAGATACAAGAAGACGAACTGAAGTGAGTTTGGCTACAGGAGAGAAAGTCTCAGAATAATCAAGACCATAAGTTTGGGCATAACCTTTTGCAACAAGGCGAGCTTTTAGTCTTTCCAAAGAACCATCAGCCTTGGTCTTAACAACAAATACCCATTTACAGCCAATAGCTTTCTTGCCAGGAGGGAGATCAACAAGAGTCCATGTACTAGCTGTTTCCAATGCCAAGAGTTCTTCTTCCATTGCGGCACGCCAACCAGGGTGAGCTAGGGCTTGGTGAATAGTAGTAGGGGTGGATATGGAATCAAGGGTGACCACAAGTGAAGAAGAAGTAGGAGACAAATGCTGGTAAGACACGAAGGAGGATATAGGATAGGTACAGTTAGCATATCTTGTGGGAGTAAAACGAGGACGAGTACCTTTTCGGAGGGCAATAGGTAGGTCAAGGGAGGGATCAACAGCAGAATCAGGAACAACTGGATCAGAGGCAACAATAGGAGGATCTAGGGGATCAGGAACAGAAACCAATGTGTCATGACCAGAATCCGTTGGCGAAGCAGTGATTGGTGACTAGTGAAACGTTGGTTGCATCAGCATCATTGATGATATCAGGTTCTGGTACAGCAGCTTGTACTGGTGAGAGTGGGACACGATAAACCAAGACATCATCAGACTCAGCAATGACAAATGGAGACTCAGAAGAGGCTGAAGATGTGAAGAAAGGAGAAGACTCATGAAAGATTACATCAGTGGACACAAGGTAATGACAGAGATCAGGAGAGTAACATCGATAACCTTTCTGAATTCTAGAATAACCAAGGAAGACACATCGTAGGGACCTGGGATCAAGTTTACTGACACTTGGACGAACATCCCGAACATAACAAACACAACCAAAGATTTTTGGATCAATAGGAAACAGCTTAGTGGTGGGAAACAGAATGGAATACGGAATATCCCCACTAAGAACAGCCGAAGGCATGCGATTTATGAGAAAACAGGCTGTAGAAATGGCATCGGCCCAAAAAATTTTAGGGATGGAGGAATGAAACATGAGAGCTCGGGCAGTTTCTAATAGATGTCGATTCTTTCTTTCAGCAACACCATTTTGAGCGGGGGTATCAACACAAGAAGATTGATGAAGAATACCATGACTTTGCATATACTCGGTGAATGGGGCAGAAAAATATTCTTTTGCATTATCACTTCGTAAGATTTTCACAGGAGTGTTAAACTGGGTTTGAATTTCAGCACAGAAATGACGAAAGTGAGTAAATAATTCAGAACGCTGTTTCATTAAGTAAAGCCAAGTGGTTCAAGAAAAATCATCAACAAAAGTGACAAAATACCGATAACCAGATTGAGACATGATTGAACAAGGACCCCAGACATCAGAATGCACTAACTCAAATGGGGACGCAACTCGTTTATTGACGCGAGGTGCCAAATGAACACGATGATGTTTGGCAAATTGACAGGATTCACAATTTAAAGCAGACACAGAAGAGAATTGAGGATACAATTTTCGGAGAGATGACAGAGACATATGACCTAGACGACAATGAATTTCAAACAGAGATGACCCACCAGAACAAGCAATAGAACGTGGTACCTGATCATCAAGGATGTAATGACCACCGGATGCATAGCCCTTACCAATAACATGCTTCGTCGTGAGATCCTGAATCAAACAATGGTCAGGAAAGAGTGTGATAAAACAATTGAATTGTCGAGTAAGTTTGCTAGTAGATAAAAGATTAAAAGCAAGATCAGGAACATGAAAGACAGAGGATAAAGCAATAGATGGGGTAGGTCTGATCATGCCAAATCCTAGAACACGAGAATAAGAACCATTAGCAATTGTTATACTAGAGGGGTTGGCATAAGGTGTATATGAGGATAACAAATTTTTGTTACTTGTCATATGATCAGTTGCACCGGAATCGATAATCCACTTTGACGAACAAGTGGCAAGACTAGAAGTGATGTTACTTGTAGCAAGAGCACCTGAAGATCTAGACTTAATTTCTTCCATCATCAAACAAGGAGATGTACCAAACAGCAAAGGTGAAATGACAACAAACTCTCAGAGCAAGAACAAGATGATTACACAATCATAAACTGCAGCAACAATCTGAAATATCCCAAACGAGGCTTTAAGTTCCTCCAACTACAATAACAAACGTCACACTAGTGACCAAGTGGAAATTTCTCACAACCAAAAAAATATCCCAAACGATGAACAGAAGCCTCCAGATGAATAGTAACATGCCAGATGAACAGTAACCGTGAGTGAATAGTACCGTAGAGAATTTTTTTTTTAAAAGAGGGACCCACAAGGAAGAAAAAAAAACACCGAAAGAGTTTGTACTACCACTCTCACCAAGGACCCACAAAGAAGAAAAAACACCGAAAGAGTTTGTACTACCACTTGCTCAACAAATATCAAAAGTGGTTGAACAAATATCCAAAAGTGTCGCAAAGATATATTAAACTTAATCAAGGTAAGGGACCCACGGGACAGAAATACTAACTCAGAAAACTGAAGTTAGTAGCAAATTTGCAGTCGAACGTTGAAACTGAGAGCGAAGAACCAAGCTCAAAAATTCAAAAGTGTCGGATGGCCACAAAAATTTAGGAGGGGGTAGAGCAGGCCAAGTCGATCAGTGCGCCGCAAACGCTGTCGCAAATGGTGGTCGGAGCAGGCTACACGCGCCGCGCGTGTACTGGAGCGCCGGAGATGGAGGCGACGCGTGGCTGGCCACGCGCAGTCGGACGGCTACCGGAATTGGGTGGCTGGCCGATCTTGAGGTGGAGAACACAGTGACCAGGCACGTGTGGCTAATTGGTGCGCGGACAGCAACAGATTTGAGAGGGAAGAGAGCTTGCTTACCGGAAAAAATGGAGTTTCACCGGAAAAGAAATGAAGTCAGATGCAAAACGAAGGAACGAGGCTCTGGTACCATGTACAGAAGTGAAATCAAAGGTTCTTGTTTATGTAATGTACAAACGCATATTTATATACAAATTAGTTCAATATGAAAACGCGTATGGTAGGTGGACGATATCCCTGACTCATCTCTTTCTTCTCTGTCGGTAGACATTTTCTCTGACTTCTAACACCTAGGAAATACCTCATTTGTCCAAGGTCTTTCACCTGGAACACAGTTGACAAGTCTTGTTTTAAATGAGCAATAGATTCTTCATCGTTTCCCGCAATGACCATGTCATCAACATAGACGATCAAGATGGTGACTTTGCTGTTGACGCGTTTGATGAACAATGTGTCATTTGCTTATCCTTGAGTATACCCAATTCTTTTCATTGTTTTAGTAAATCTGCCAAACCATGCCCGAGGAGATTGCTTAAGTCTGTACAATGACTTTTTGAGTTTACATACAAAGTTGTTAGGAGCTAGAATTCCGTTTGGAATCTCCATGTAAACTTCTTCTTCCAAATTTTCATTCAGAAAGGCATTCTTCAAGTCTAGTTGGTGCAACGACCAATCCAAGTTGGCTGTGATTGATAGGAGTATTTGGATAGTATTAAGCTTGGCTACTGGAGCAAATGTCTCATGATAATCAATTCCATACGTCTGGGTGTATCCTTTAGCAACAAGTCTTGCCTTGTATTTGTTGATAATACCGTCAGAATTGAATTTTGGGTTGAAGATCCACCTGCATCCTACTGGCTTCTTTCCTTTGGAAGAGTTGTAATCTCCCACATTTTATTTTCCTTGAGTGCCCTCAACTCTTCTTCTGCAGCTCGTTTCCAATTCGGATCAGCTATAGCTTGTTGAAACGTGTTTGGGATTTTAATCTGTGCACTATTTACAATAAAGCTTTGCATTTTTGTAGATAGGTTCCCATATGAGAAAACATTGAATTAGATGCTGATTACAAGATCTTACCCCTTTTCTCAATGCAATAGGCCAACCCAGTTCTTCAGGATTTAATCCTGAATTAGAGTCATGGTCGTTTCTTTGAATCGGAGAGATAGTTTTACCCGTGTTTGATTCATCATTGGCTTGTAGTCTGGACTCTTCATTTCCTTGTGGTTCGGTATCCATCCCTGAATTGATCTCAACATTTGTTTCCAATTTATTAGGTATGGGTTCAGGTTGTGGTGGAAGATGTTTAGATTCATGATCATTAAGCTGGATAGGACTAGGTTGACTTGTGGAAGGTAGGGAGTCAATGATGGGTATAGGATTAGGTTGTGGTGGTGATAGTTCAGGTTTATTCAGGATTAGCCATTCAATGTCAGTGTAATCCCCCTGAATGGGTAATTTGGGGTAATATGCTTCTTCTTTTGAGAAGATTGTATCCCGGGAGACAATAAGTTTCTTGGAAGTAGGACAGTAGCATTTGTACCTTTTTGAGCAAGGAAGTAGCCAAGAAATAGGCATTTGTTAGCTCGAGCAGCAAATTTATGCTGGCAAAATCATTGATTGTTGCTCAATCATATTCGTCCATGGCTTTTGATTCAGCTTCTGATTCAGCAGCTATTTCAGATTCAGTCTCAACCTCAAAAGTGTTTTCAATGAGAGGTATTCCGTCAAGCACCACCACAATCCTTCCGGATCCAAAGATTGCATAAGCCTGAATGGTACCTACAAAAAGAATTGACCAAACAAGAATCAATAAAGAAAACAAAAATTTAATGTATAACTATCAAAAAGCTCAATCAAAATTTACTAACACAAGCTTAAGGTCAATCAAAAGATTTGTTAAACTAGATTCCTGGCAATGGCGCCAAAAACTTGTTCGCCTCCTCAAGTGCACAGATCGTATCAAGTAATAAAGTGATAAGTAAAGTATCGTTCCCTCAAGGATTTGTCTTAACAATTAAGATCAAACAATAAATTTAGTGTATTCAATCAAGTTGAACCAAAACAATGTAGTTGGTTTAGGAAAGAATTTGTAAAATCTGTATTCAAATTAATGGAAACTAAGTGTGTAAAATCAAATTTGATATAGAAACTAGGATTATTTATCCCTTTTGTATTTCATAAAACCTTGATTAGGTTCCTCTCTTTTTATGTCTTCAATAATTATCTGTGTTAGTCTAGATTCAATGGTATTTAGTTTAGCTTTCTCAAGTCAGAACTAAGTTCATACACTCAATTAATATGCACAATCTCTTACTACGATCAAATGAGAATATACATTCAGCATCAATCTATATTGACAATACTAGTTCAGTGATTATATCTCTATATCACTAACAATCTATCCATTTATCAAATAAACTTCAAGTCAAGTATGATTTTAACTAAGTTCTTTACTCATATCTTGCTTTCTCAAGTCAAAATAGAGTGAACAAGACGATCTAATTGATGGCCAAACATTCAGAGGCTTTATGCATAGGATGAAATCAACACACACACACACACACACACATTCATACATAAAAGAGAGGAAGATCCAAGTATTAATCCATACAAAGGTTCAAAATAATATGAGAATAAGAGTTTAGCTGCTCATATCCAGAAAATGAATACAAAAATATAAAGCCACAACAGCCATATCAGAAAAATGGAGAAGAAAGGGAAAAAAACCAAGGAAAATCAGCTTAAATCTCTTCAAATCTTCAATCTCCACTTGATTTCCCTTGATTTTTGGCACACCCAATCTCAGAGGAGTGTCATAGCTACCTCCCTAGGGTTTTTCAAGTCTAGAAGATGTGGTTTCAGTCCCTAGTTTCATAATTTATAGGCCCTGAATAACAAAACGCATAACAGATGTATCAGGTATTGGCTGTGGCCAGTAGGTACTTGGCTGTGGCCAGTGAGCATCTATGAGATGATTGGCCTAGGCTAGGTGTTGGGATGGCCACCGCGACCAATATATTTCTGACCAAGTGTTGGCCACGGCCAGTGAATGGGTTGGCCACGACCAGTGAGCATCTTGAATTGGTTGACTGTGGCCAAGCTTCTTGAAGTGCAATTTTGCACTGGCTAAGGTCTGTTCTCATCCCTTCTTACATTTCCACGGCACGGTTGATTACTTAAACTCCATTTCACCTTCTTTTCATTAAATTGGGCTTTTTCTGGCTCAAACTGTGACGAATTGTGGCCCTATCAACACAAGGAACTCCATAAAAACCAACAGCTGATAACATAATAGAATATTCATTAATACCACCACGTTTATGCTCTTTCTATACCAGATATGTGTCATGCGCATTTCCTTCACTTTTGCACTCCCAAATACCCATTAGTATACTTAAATGTGGAAGAAATAAGAGGAAATGTGCAAATTTGACAAGAAATTCATGAGGTTAACAGGCTGATTTCTGAAACCAAAAATGATTTTCAAAGTAAATGCGAGGTTTGTGCTGAAGCTAAATTAACAAAGAGGACACATTTTTCTACACCAAGAAAAACTGAGTTGTTGTCCTTGATTCATTCCGATTTAGGTGATTTGAAACAAACTGAAACCAGAGGAGGTAAAAGATATTATATTACCTTTATCGATGATTTTTCAAGATATACTAAAGTATATTTATTGAGAAATAAAGATGAAGCTTTTGACAAGTTTCTTTTATACAAAGAAGAATTAGAAAGCCAGTTAAATAGAAGGATTAAGCGAGTTAGATCAGATAGAGGAGGGGAATATCTATTACTGAATGATTTTTGTGAAAAAGAAGGTATAATACATGAAGTAACTTCTCCTTATTCACCTAAGTCTAACGGCGTTGCAAAAAGGAAAAATAGAGCTTTAAAAGAAATGATGAATGCTTTACTAGTAAGTTTTACAGCACCTAATAACTTGTGGGGTAAAGCTTTGTTGTCATCTTGTTTTCTACAAAAAAGAATACCTCATAAGAAAACTAAGAAGACTTCTTATGAATTATGGAAAGGTTTTTTGCCTAATCTTCAATATTTGAAACTGTGGGGGTGTCTTGCGAAAGTTTTACTACCTGATATTAAAAATAGGAAAATTGGTTCTAAAACTTCTGATTACATGTTTATTGGATATACTCAACAAAGTGCTGCTTATCGTTTTCTGGTTTTGAAAAGCGATGTTTTAGATCACAATACAATTGTTGAAACAAAAAGATGCAGAGTTTTTGGAATATATATTTCCTTTGAAGGTTGAGTATTTTCCTTAAAGAGTTGAAAATTCCTCTGCTTCTTCTGAACAAAATTCAAATGAAGTTTTGATTGAAGATTTAAGGAGAAATAAAAGACAAAGAAAACTAACATCTTTTGGAAATGATTTTTATACTTACTTGGTACAAGATGAACCCAAAAATTTTTATGAAGCTATTTCTTCTCCGGATGAATCTTTTTGGAAAGAAGTAATAAAAGCTAAAATTGATTCTTTAAATCAAAATAAAACGTGGGTTTTGGTACACTTGTCTCCAGGAGCAAAGCCTATTGGTTGTAAATGGGTTTTTAGGAAAAAGTATTTTCCTGATAGAACTATTGATAAATATAAAGCTAGGTTGGTAGCTAAAGGATATACTCAAAAAGAAAATGTTGATTCTTTTGACACCTTCTCTCCTATAACTAGGATTTCTTTTGTTAGAATCCTAATTGCCTTAGCTTCCATTCATAAACTTTTCTTTCATCAAATAAATGTCAAAACAGCTTTTTTAAATGGTGATTTAGAAAAGGAGATTTATATGGTGCAACCTGAAGGTTGTATTGTTCCTGGGCAAGAAAACAAAGTTTGTGAACTTGTTAAATCTTTGTATGGTTTGAAACAAGAGCCTAAATAATGGCATGAAAAACTGGATCAAGTTTTGTTAAGTGGTGGTTTCTCTACTATTGAGGTAGAAAGATCTGTTTATACAAAACATGTAAATGGTGATTGTGTGATTATTTGTTTGTATGTGGATGATATGCTTATCCTTGTTACTAGCATGGGTGTTGTGCTTGAGACAATACATTTTTTGTCTTCTAATTTTGATATGAAAGATTTGGATGGGGCAAAAGTGATTTTGGGTGTATCATAAGGAATGATAGTGGTATCATAGTCTCTCAAGAACATTAGATTGAGAAAATTTTGAGAAAGTTTGAACTATTTGATAAGTCTCCTATGAATACTCCTTATGATCCTAATGTGCATTTAAAGAAAAATGGAGGAGATCTCATTGCTCAATATAAATATGCACAGATTATTGGGAGTCTGTTGCATTTAATGAACTATACCAAGCCGACATAGCATATGATGTGTGTAGATTGAGCAGATATACTCATTATCCAGGCAATGATCATTGGAAGGCTCTAGTAAGGGTTTTGAGATACATGAGAGGTACCATGAATTATGGTATTCATTATAATGGATTTTCTGCTGTATTGGAATGATACAGTGATGCTAATTGGATCTCATATTCAGGGGAGAGCAAATCCACTAGTGGCTATGCTTTCACTCTTGGTGGTGGTGCCATAACGTGGAAGTCAATCAAACAGACTATCTTAACTAGTTCCTTAAGGGACTCTGAGTTTATTGCTATGGAGTTGGCTGGAACTAAGGCTGAGTTGTTGAAAACTTCTTAGCAAATATCCCACTAGGTGAAAAACCAACACCATTAGTATCTTTACATTGTGATAGCCAATCTGCGATAGCTACGACTAAAAATAAAACCTTTAATGGTAAAAGCAGACATTGAGACATAATATAATAAGGCAACAGGTAAAAGATGGTGTAATTTCAATTGATTATGTAAGGTCAGCCATGAACCTTGCTGATCTGTTTACAAAACCCCTGGGAAGGAAACAAAAATTTGATTCATCGAGGGGAATGGAACTTAAGCCGATATGAAATTAACAGCGATGGCAATCCAACCTTTGTGATTAGTGATCCCATTAAGGAGGTTCAATGGGTAAGAACAAGTCATGTGTTAGTTTTGCTAGCTTTAAATTAATTTGTTAGTCCCTTCCTATGATGCTGAGAAAGTGATAGAATGCATTTTGGTGAGGATGAGCAAAGCTCTTAATGATTTCATAATCCTACAGGATGGTGTGCTCATTGCAGGTAAATTTCATGAAATCACCTCTATGAATGTGGCATTTTGGTGAGGATGAGCAAAGCTCTTAATGATTTCATAATCCTACAGGATGGTGTGCTTATTGTAAGTAAATTTCATGAAATCACCTCTATGAATGTGGAGTGGGCCCACTCCTATGAGATCATAGTAAAATCTCCAGAGCATTCGTTATGTACCAGGCACGCGCATAGACGTCTTAACGTGCAAAACCATGTCAACAGTGAAATGTGTGGGTATAATCTAACTTCTAATGCCTCTAGTATACGCCTAAGAGATGTGAGTTCATAGTCCATAGGACCAATGATATCTCTGTGTACTAAGTGTTATTAGTCTAAGTCTAGTTCATAGTCCAAATGACCACTAGATACAATAGTTATACCCGTGGGCGCAACACAGCTAATGGCATTTCTTTTGACACATGTGGGGGATTGTTGGAATAATGATATAAATGTGGCTGTGTCAAACAGAACAAATCTCACTTTGCTTGGGAGTGTGAGAATCCAAGTGTATGTATTATAACATGTGAACTTGGATAAGTAAATGAGTCAAGAGGAGGAATGAACTCGCATAACATTAGGCTACATGGAAATCCAGCAATTTCCCCTACCAGCTAGTTAAAAGCGGATTGGGCACCTTTTTTATCGAAGTGTTTTTAAAAAAAAAAGTCCAAATTTTAGTCTGGAATAAAAGATGTTACTAGAACATGGCACTATTTTAGTCTTATTGTTGAGAATGGAACGTTGGAGTAGTTTAAGTTAGAAACAGATTTTAATAAATAAATAATTGATGCCTTTGAATGCATTTGATGGTTTTTAACTTGCCATATTCCCAACGTCCATACCTTTGAATGCATTTGATGGCTCTTAACTTGTCATATTCCTAACGTCCGATTTAACTCCATTTAATTACTCTTTATGCCTCTCAACGTTCAAAATTTTTATGGCCTTAAGTGGCATTTTATGATCATTTAATTAGGTGCCCAAACGGTCATGTACTTGAGGCCTATAAAAAGGATGTATTTGCAAGAGGGTCAGGTGTACTACACTTGAGCTTTCAAGTACTTCTTTCCTCCTCTGATTTTTCTATTTGGTGGGTTCTATTATATTTTATTGTTCTGTTCACCCTATTCTTGGAGGAATGATCCGTTTTATCCTGGGAAATGCCAATTTCTCTTAACTGGTGGTTGCGGAATAGATCTTAAGAACATTGTTCTTAAACGTGACTCAGATTACATAGTGTCTTTGCAGGAACTACGTCAACAAGTTGTTGTTTCGTTGAGTTCAACTTCCATCACTCATGTTTGATAACGTATCATTACATAGTGTCCTTCATATAGTTGGGTTATCTGAATCTTGCATATAGACTTCTAAGTATCACTGCATTTTATGATTTTTTTTTATTTTAAGAAAAGTCAATAAATGCGATGAAAGACTCTGATCTCACACAACCACATATTGTTTTTGTTGTAAGCGGACAATATGAATGTTTAATTTGGATCCTACCTGTCATTTCTCTTCTATGAAATATGCCGACGGTTCTGCATAAAAGGTACCCCTCATTTCTATTTTTAACGAAATAATGCAGGAATCTTCGGGTATTTTAACGTTGTCCAAGACAGTATCGAACAAAACATCAATTCGTTAGCTTAACACAATTATTTAAAGTTGAAAGCTCAACGGCCAATTCCCTACCTTTCATTTCATACTCTTACGTAGCTTTCATAGCACGTGGTCATTCATCCTCATGCCTCACAAACCTACGATTCATGGTCGAAATGAGTTTCTCTTGCAAAAGATGAAGTGGCATTATACCATTGATGGTAGTCATGTATGCTGCTGCAAGGAAGGTGAGAGTGAAACACATTGCTATTGATTGTATCCATATCACAACTTTATTCTTCAAGGGAAATATTCCACTTACATGCAGGAGGGTGACACTAAGTGATGAAAAAAATTATATAGGAACGTAAAGAAGATAGTACTGAAAATTAAGGAGGAGTTTAGAGGATGAAGCTAAAGCTTCTCCGGGACAATACGAGTGATTATCATCAAGGATGTTACAGCTAAGGGGGTTATTTGATGAGCCTTGTTGAATAAAGCCACCAGGTGGATTAGTTAAAGCTTGAAAGGTTATAGTTGCTATAAACGTTGACACCAGACTCAGATTCATCCTCATCTCTTTAAGCCATTCATCCTCATGCCTCAACAAACCTACGATCCATCTTAAAACTATCATAAAAAGAATTCCAATACGCTTAAGCATCTTAAAACAACGTCCATCATCCTGAGGAGGGACCACATCTTTAGATGATAGTGGTGGTGGGTGTCGATCATTAGTTTCAAATCCTTCCATTTCAGCCTTTGTCAACATGTGTTGTATTTCACAAATTTTGAAGTCTTTTGGACTTTGTTCCAATATATCGTGGGTTGTAAGCCCTATCTTATTCTTCAAGTTTGCTAGTTCTCTTATTTTTGGAATTGACAGCAGATAGCTTACCACCTAATAAATAACAAACATAATGGTAAATTGTTCAAACAATCATGAGTTTTGAATACATAATTTTTCTTTAGTGTTCATAAATTATAATGAACTAATTAATATAACTACTAGTAATTAATTGTTACACGTTAATATATACTCCATTCAGTCCTATATATCAGTCATCTTATAGGCCTGTTGAAGCATGCATGAAATATATTTTTCATATATCCTTAGTGTATTGGCAACTGTGGTGTAAGGATAATAAGAGAGGGTAGAAATTAATATGATAGTGGGGTTTAGTGTCATTAGTAAGGATAATATTAAAAGTTAATTTAATTCTATCATAGCTTCATTGCTTAAATTAGCTTTGTTTTCCTGTAAGTGTAAATTAATTGAAAATGACTTATATTTTTAAGTCATTTGGAAGTATATACATGTACTATACATAGTGCATGTAAATTGGAAAAAAGATAACTGTTACCATAATGGGGAAAATGATAGTAACAAAATATGGTACCTCAACTTTCTTCAACATGATAGCTAAATGAAGAAGGGTGTTTCCAGCATCATCAGAACTTGTGAAATTGAGAAGCTCGCCATCAAAAATAGCACACTCAGATTCCACTAAAGCTCTGAGAGTATCCAGATGGTTGCATGTGACACACAAGCGGAACACAGATTTTCCTTTGTCACGAAAGCTTAGAGACTCAGGCTTTGCTTTGATCAACTCTTGCACAACCTTTGTTCTCCCTCTCATAGCTGCATAGTGCAAAGGAATTCTTCCTTCTTCATCAGGAAACAAGCATGGCTCACATTAACCTTAAGTAGTTCTTTCACGATGCGGATGTGACCCTCTGCAGAAGCCAAGTGAAGAGCTGTCATCCTTGAGGAGTCTACCTGGACAACTAGATCCGGTTTGAGAGTGACAAGTTTTTCTGTGGATTGAAGATGGCCAAGCAAAGATGATATGTGTAAAGGAGTTTCTGCGAAAGCAGTTTGTGAAGTTTTGTGCAAGATATGTGTGCGTTGTCGTATCAATGAATTCAACGTTGAGACATCCCCATTATATGCAGCCTCGTAAAGAAGGCTCATTTGGCCGGAAGTTGTCATTTCGTTTAGTTCAACTCCCATCTCTCGCGTTGGATAAATGCATCATTACACAATGCCTTTTATATAGTTGGCTTATCAGAATCTTGCACACCTAGACTTCTCAAAGTATCACTGCATTTTATTATTATTATTTATTTTTAAATAGGTAATAAATGCAATGATAAGACTCTGGTCACCCACAACCACATTTTTTTCCTGTAAGCGGACTATATGTATTTTGGGACCCTACCTCTCATTTCTTTTCTATCAATATGCCAATTGATAATTTTTCATCCAAAGGCCCCCTCATTTCCATTTTTTTTAAAAAATGGAGGAATCTTCTGGTACTCCAAGCCAGTTTCGAACAAAACATTTCGTTACATTAAGACAATTATTTAAATTTGAAAGTTCAACGAACTATTTAGGGTTAATTCTCTACCTCTTATTTCCCAACTAGCTTTCATAGCAAGGGTCGGGTTCTGATCAATGCATGCTTCATTTTAATTGGCTATATTAAAGTAACCATTCAAGTTGAAAGTTCAATGAATCATAGTATACCTCTTGTCTCTAATATAGAAGTTAGTTAATTGGGGATTGAATTTGGCCCAAAATATAAGATACAAACCCATTTTATCTCTTATATTTATCATTTTTTTAAACTGACTTGATTAGCTAACTTGATTAGCTAACTGATAAACTTATATATAAATTAATTTTACACATATATTTTAAGGAGATCAAATCATATATCTTATAATTAACTAATTTATTTTATTTTTATAATCTATCTAAATTAGTGAAGTAACACTTGTATTAAAAGAGCGGGAGTAGCTATTTAATTGACATTCCATGGAGAACTGTTATTTCCAACCTTCTATTTTTTTTTATCAACTTGAGGAGAGAAGTTTTTAAATAAATAATAATTAAATAACATTTGACTTAGTCAATATATCCACATGGAAAATATATACGTCATTATATTTTTTATATTTTATTAAGAATAAAATACTCTAGCTTCCCTTCCATTTTACCTCAATTATATAGATCCTTTTACTTTAAAACTATACACTTAATTTCAAACTGTTAACTCCTTTTATAATGTTATAAAAAATTTTTTAATTAAAATTTATATTATACTAAATTTTATTTACTACTAATTTAATCTTCATCCTACTAAATCCTTGATTTTGGATAAAACATTTGCTTAACTTTTTATTATATTAGGGCAAATATTAAATAATTTAGCTTATGTATACATAAAAAAATTGATTAATTATGTTAATAAATATTTAATGGAATAAATGTGTTTATAAATTTTGTTTGAAAATGTGTTCAAAATTAAGTTATAATTTTAAATAATTTATGTAATCTCCAAAACATACAACACTTATAAAGAAAGGAAACATATTTTTAGTGATTTAAAAGGATTTTAAATAAATAATTTTCAATAAATGTGATGAAAATTAAAAAATGAAAAACCTTATAATATAACGAAAATTAACAAAATTTATAACATGTTGGAAATTTTAAAATTTTATGCATTAGAGTTAGTTTTTGGTTGTATAAATTGTTTTAGCACATATAAATATAATGTTTATATAATTCTTATGTTGAAGAAGGTATTTTTGTCAAAACAAATGTTTGAAAGTTAAACTTAGCAGTTAACTAACAGTTAAATAGACGACAATTAAATATTAAATATATAAGAGAAGCTTGTATAATATACATTATAATTTCAAGAGAGATTTATATACATTCTTAAGATAGAGGGAAAGTCATTGCAATTTAGGAGAAACAGAGGGTTTTTAGTATATTATACTGTTTTATAAATCGTGACACATCTCTAATAAGATATTTTTTTTCTTCTTTTTTGGTTCAAAGTGTAAGCAAACTCCTGATGTATGAAAAGAACAGTATTGTAAACCTGGATGCTAATAAATACAGGGATCCCTACGCTAAAGTGTATCATTAAGAGCAACAATTAAAGCTGCGGAAGATAATGCAATTGTTGAGATTGTAAGGAATGTTTGAGGTGCTTGGGATCGATGTTTCATCTGGTAAATTTTACAATTTTCATCTTCCAATTTATTTGCGAAATATTAAGGTACTTGTAAAATATAATTAAATAGGAGTATTTAGTTGATAAATCTACATATTACTATTTATATTTTATATTGTAAATTGTGGCACATATAAGCAATTATTATTTGAAACTTTAATGACTTTTCAGCATTCTCTCATAGTTGGCATGTGGGAAAGCTGAATTATTTTTTTAAAAAATAAAATAAATTTTCTCACAAAAAAACTTCATTAAAAATGGTTTAATTTTCTCTCAAAAAACTTAGCGGAAACTCTGATTTTGTTGTCGTACAAGAGGGAATTTATTGTGAAAGCAGATTCAATGGAAACCATTTTTAATATAATAGACAGATTGCAAATTAAAGATGTATCTAAGAATATCCTGTCAATTATAAAACGTAGAACGTAGGTGAGGGGAAAATTCTTCACAACGATATAGGAAAAAGTAAGATTGAAGAGGCTTTTCTATTTTTCTTATATGAAGGGGCAGACACTAATTATTTGACATTATAAATAGGATCAAACTTGCAACCTAACACATTAAGGTTTTTCTAGTCTTCATTACGTTTCATTTATTTAGATACATCTCGTCAGTAAACATTTCTGTATAAATTTCTAATTTTTGTCCAAAAAATAACATTTAAACTTTTCTGCTAGGAGGGTTGGTTTCTATTTATAGTTTCGACATACATAACTAATTCATTGGTTAGATGAAAGCAATAATTCAAGTTGAAAATTCAACTATGTTAATCTCCTCTTTCAAACCTCTTATTTTCTTTTCGAAAATGATATATTATTCAAATAATAAAGGCATATGGTTGATTACATCCCAAAAAAAAAAAAACAAGACATGGTTGACTCAGTAGTCCGTAGTAATCAAAGTTCAACATGAGACATAAGGGAGACTCCCTTTTTGATATTCGTAGAAATTGTGGCACTTAAAGGAATAATGAGTGATACAGTCACTTTATTATTTGGCATGCAGTTATTCTTAAAACACTATAAAGCGGGATTGGAGATTGAGGCTTTTCATATTTTAACGCACTTCTTGTTTGTTATGTATCAACTCTACTTTTCATCCGAAGGTTTCCTTGTCTCTATGTAAATTGCAAGTATTTTAATTAATTCAATTTGGATAAAAAGTCCATTTCTGATTTTTGTATTTCTGAACAAAGCAATTCCTTAGATGAAGACGCTAATATCAAGGTTGAAAGTTCAACAATGATGGTATGGTCTAGGGGCATACAAACTCTTATTGATGAAAGGCAGTGTATTTGATTCTATTTGTTAATTCAATTATTTAGCTTAACTCTACGTATTTATTTTGAAAAATAAAAAAACTATGGTGAGTTGCGCCCTTTGTTTCTTCATTCCTACATGTTTGTTATCTATCGACTCCACTTTTTTACCTCGAGAAAAAATGGGAGGAAAGAAAAATGGGGGAGAGATGATAAATATATATTTTATAATTGAATAAGTATAGGTTTTGAGACATAATTATTCATATTAGCAGTTGCGTTGAGACAAGGGGGGAAGAGATAAAGCTTGGCAAAAATAAGTGTGGGCCCCTCACGAAGAAAAAGACGAAATCAATTATATACTGGTGGAGGAGATTTGCTAATGGAGTCAAAATGGATATAATATAAGCATGTTTGTTTGAGCTTATAAAAACTTATAAGTTGCTTTTTACGTAAATCGAGACACAACTCCTCTCACATACTTACTTCGTATACCGTAAAAGCAAAAGAAAAAAACCAAAGTTGATCAGATGAGAATTTGGAAAAGGATCAAGCCCAACGCACGTGGCCCAGAACAAATTAAGTGTGTGTTTGGGGACCCCTTTAAGCCCAATTGATCACTATAAGCTCAATTGCTAATTGAGAACTCAAATTTTGAGTGTTTGGAGAGGCCAATTGGTAATTGAGCTTTTGCTAAAACCCAATTGGTGAAAGCTCAATTGGGAGAAGCTAGAAAATGGAGCTTTTGTTAAAAGCTAATGACATTTTATGCTAGATTAGGTTGTATAGAAATTAGTTATATGATATTGGTTTTTCCCATAAAATATTTTTTAAATAGTATCTAGTATCAAAAAATATTTTTTGAATGTTTTTAACCTCTTAAAATATTTTTCTAGTTATACCCACTACCTAGTGTTCTATCAGACTGATTGGAGTCTTAGATATTGTTAGTGGAGGGTGGTGAGTTTGGATGAAATAAAAATTAAAAAATGTTATATTTTGTCATTCCCTTTAAATTGTTACATTACATTAAAAATTGCTATATTTTGTGGTGGCCCTACAATTGTTAAATTTGTACTATCCCACTGTAGCCATATATATTCCCACCAACACTACATTAATTGACAGTCTCCCGCTGATGGTATTCGCAATGGTTTTTTCCTCTTATTGTTTTCGTCACCAAACGATAGTGTTTTAAAGAAAAGGAGGAGCAACGGAAGATTGAGCAGCGTAGAGAAGCTGACTCCGAGCAGAGGTGGCGAACCATAGCATAGGTGAGCAACAGCGAGCACCTGTTTCTTTCCTTCTGCGACAGTAGCAAGAATCTCAATTTTGTTCTCTTCTCTTCTCCTTTATTTCCTATATTTGCTGAATCTGAATTTTGCTTTATGGATTTTATTGAAGTCATGAGTGGCTGATTTTTTTTTAGACCTAGAATAGCTATGAATTGATTCTTGAATTAGAGCTTGTTTTAAACCAGTAAATTATGCTTAATGTTTTCTTGTTTACTTAATCTTGTTATATCTTATCTATTCAGTGCTTGATTATCACTAAATATGAAATTGGAGAATTTTGATTACACTTTGGAAAGGGATCTTAATTTGATCATAGGATTAAGTAATGTGGGAGTGAAATTTATTCTAATTTGCTCATAGGATAGGAATATACCTATTGGACATATATTGTCATATTAGAGTGAATTTGGATATGTATTACCTTTTGAATAGATTGTTAGGAATAATAATTTTAATTTGAGAGAGGAATATAAGTGATCGGGAGATACTAATATCTATTAAGACTTTAGATTAACCAGTTAACATTAAGTAAATTTATTTGAGTAATTACATGCTCTAAAACTTGAGGAAAGGATTAACCGCTCTAAGTTGTTTGTCTCGATTGAAATCTTTAATACTTCAATTTAGTATTTTTCTTTTCTTATCTTTAAATTTCTCATTAATCTCATTATTTTTTATTTTCTCAACTTAAATGAATAGAGGAAATTTAATGCCTAGTCAGTAATTATTTGTAAGTCTCTGTAGGACAATCTTGATTTATTAATTTACTATTTTATGGCCCGTACACTTGCGATGCACACTTAAAATTTGGTAGTATCAAGAGAAAATTGAGGGAAGAAAAAAATGGAGAAAAAATATTACCACATATTTTTGTTTGGATGGAAGAGAGAAAACAAGGTGAAAAGAAAATGAGCAACTTGTGCTTTTGTGTCTCTTCAACCATAACTACACTTGGAAAAAAAAAAATTCTTCTGTTGCACAGTTGCGATTCTGCAGTGTCCAAAGGATTTTATTCAACAGCATTAAATTTTGAAGCCACTTGCATTCTGAAACTTAGTGTGGTTTGCATTAATTGCTGCATACATGACTGTTGCTAAATCAGTTTCTGTGGAGTCTTGGATGGGATGCACTGTACTCGACTAAGTTGTGCATAATTGCTGAGTGTTGAACCCTTTTTGCTGTCACAGTTTTAGTCTTCTAAGAGTTGAAGGGTTCTGGATTTTAACTGTGTCTTGTAGTGAAAGCTCTCTACTGTCTGCACCCGAACTAAATTTTTTAGAATTAACAGACTTATCTAGTTTGATTTTCAAGAAAAGTAGGATGCTTGTCACTCAAACTAAATTTTTTAGAATAAAAGACTTATCTAGTTTGATTTTCAAGAAAAGATGTTTGTTTTTTATTTGAGTTAGTATGCATGTGATAAATCTGATCACTGCTAAGTTGTAGTTCGCTGAAACTTGTGCAAAATTTGTGTCACATAGTTCTCTGAAATTTTGACTCATAGTCTCATATCACTTGTGCATATCATTGAATTTTTGCTGCAACTGCTTTTGCTGGTTACCTTGGCTGTCCTTGATTAAATATAAGCTCATATATGACTCTCATGGCATGACTAACCTCGTTGTTAGACCATAAATGACATAGATCTTGTGTGTTATTGCCCTTTTTATCAAACCCCTTAACATTTCGATATACGCAGAATAATAAACACACAGTTCCATAAGGGATATAGAAATAACGGAAATATACTGACATTAAGTATTTGTTTACAATATAGGAAATTTGCCGTAGGATTTGAAATATATACATATACATGTATAGAGTGTTCAAAAGGAACTAAATTATAAGCTAGATAACCAACAACAGTCTTCAAATATGCACCAGAACTCTACTTGCCGGTAGCCACGGATTTGTTCTTCGAGCTATTACCTTCAGCTGGAATATTTTTAATTTTTGAAAAAGGGTAAAATTCAAAAGAATCTCAGTAGTAACATACAATCAATCATATAATATGTGAAAATTGAATATGTCATGCTCCATATTATGCAACATATTAACAACACAAACAATCATCACGGCATGTATACGTGAGTTAGGGCTACTCCCTCACTATCCGTAAACCTCGGTTGGGTTCTTACTCAACAACCAGGTAAAAGTGCCTACTCACACATATTACCCTGCTCGGCAAAACAATGTTCATCAATTATATCACAAAAGATGGTTTATACAAACATATAAAATATTCACATAATTTATGATAGATTGAGTTACTATATGTCTCCTTTCTCAATTTTTCAGTTGTCCTAACTTTGATTTCGGCTCGAAAAATTTCCAATTCCTATCAAAATTTAAGGTAACAAGTAAATGGTTATTACTTGTACCATTACTGCCTTTAAATCATAGTATCTATCATAGTTTCAACAATTTCTACTCAATACAACTCTGCTCAATGCAGTTTCATAGTTTTCCAAAAAACTGGCAGATTTTCGGTTAACTTTGAAAAATCATAGTTAATTCTAGGAAATTTCAAATAGACTGATTCCAAAGCCTAAGTGAAACTCTTTAAGTGTATTTTCATGGATTAATACCCAATTCTGACCACTCCAACCATATTATTCCCAGAAATTCGCCAAACCTTCACTGTTCCAGATTTTCTTCTAGAAATAGGTCACAACTTTGAAAATTCATATCTTTTAATGTATTTTGTCTAAAAATTACAAACTACATGTCAAATTAAAACTCTATATGTCTACTTTACTCCTGTCAGGTTTCATAATTTTTAGACCAAGTTTGTCCCATGAAATCCATTGCATAACAACACTGCCTTACTAGAGTCAATTCAAACAGCATGCACACGCAAATTCAATAAATTCCATATTTGTATACAGATTTCCAAAAATCATGAACACATATATTCCCGCACAATTTTCCCTTTTAAATCCAATGGAATCATTAAAATTACAAAATTCCAACTCCTTCAAGTTTTGTGCTTGGACAAAATTAGGGTTTTTACAAGGGAAAATGTGTTTTCTTGATTTCTCTTGTTTAATTACTTCCTTTTCACTTCTAATCACATGATTAACTACCGAAACACTAATTAAACATGACTTGAAGGAATTTGGGCAACATAACCCTTTAGGGTTCATGATCCCAAATTTACAAAACTTGGTAAAATCAACGCAAATTCAAGAACAACAACCACAACAACAACTTATAACACAAGATGATTAAGTTTACTAGATTACCTCTTGTTTTCACCACTTTCTCTTTCTAAAATCACCTGTGCCCTCTCTCTCTACACTCTTAATTTGCCTTGCTATCCATGGATTTCAAAGAGAAGAAGAGGTTAAAGGAAGTTCCAATGTGATTAGGAAGCAAAATCACTAAGATTATAAGCTCTTACCTTTGATTTTGCTCTTGGAACCCTTGCCTCCTTGTTCTCCTTGGTGTTCTTGCAAATATGTGTGCGAGCTCTCTCTCTCTCTTCAGTTGAAGCATCGAAATATGAGGCTTAAGGAAAGAGAAAGCCTCTTTAAAAATATATATATATCATCTTCATCCTCTTTGTCTCTTTCTCAATTTGCTTGGCCAAATAGCATGAGATAATTGACCATTGTTATCATCTTTTTCCCTCTTCACATCACTTGGCCGATAATACATATGGGAAGGGAGTAATATGATATTTTAAATCAGCACATTTATCCTCCTCCACAAACATTTACTTGAGTTGCAAATTTTGACCCAATAGTCATCTTTTGCTTTTCCACTTTGACCTTATGCCAAAAATTGATGATAAATATCCAAAAATAATTTTCCCTCCTTTATTCAGCTCACTTTGAACGAAATTGAAGATATTTTCTGGAGAAAATAATTTTCTTTTAATTAATATGGTAAATTTCCATTTTACCCATACATTTTGTGATTTTCGCTCAGGATTGACAGTATTTTCACTCAACCTTGAAAATTTATATATTTATTTGTAGATATTCAATTAAGGTGATTCTAAAGGATACTTAACCCTTATTGAGTCTAATTTCAAGGAAAAATATAGCTTTTAACCAACTGAAAGCTCAACATTCCTAGAATTTAAATCTTTGGACACTGTCTCAGAAAGTAGCCAGTTTCACTGCGTAAATTTCAGAAATTCATAACTCTTAGTGTATAAGTCAAAATAATTTATATGACCTATCAATGACCACACGACAAACTCACTACCTCACAAGAAATTTTCACTGGCAGCATAATCAAATTCTCCAAAATTCATCCTTGATTCTATTTGTTGAATAAATATACATTGAATCTTTGGTGTATGAATTTTGGGATATTACATTATTGGTCATGAATAAAATATATACCCAAACTTTTGATGCATATTCGATTGATGAAAAAACATTAAAAAAATTTGCTATTTATTCACCAAAATTGAACACCTTTTTGGTCACTAACTAACTGAAATTTTTCTGCAGAAAGCTAATTCGACAATGCTTGTGTGATTAGATTCAACGCAAAGTTTGTCATTATAAACTAGCTAGCTATTGCTCAAATTAATCTTAAGCAATTAATTTTGAATTCCTCTCCGGTCATGGAATTTTGTTCCAAATTGTTCAGCTTGTTCAATTATTTTGTTCTTGTTGCGATTGTTCTGAATTTAAATTGATTGAGTTGTTCCACTTGGGTTCACTATTGCATACTGCTGATACTTATTGAAACTATTCAGATTTGATTGGAACCAAGTTTTGAAGGTTCTATACAAATTTGGAAGGATCATTTGGTACATTATTTGTGAATCAATTTACTGTAACCTACGCCATCTTCTTGGATTTTTCCGTTTCTGAATTTTTGTCCAATTGCTAATAGCTTGAATCAATTAATTATTCACTTCAGCTTTGTTGATTTCCCGGGTTCCTTTAGCTCAACTTTGCAGTTATTCGCATCGCTTTTCAATTGCAATTTTAGTTTTGTAAAATCATCATATTTGATTATGGCCTGCTCCCTTCATATCATCTGAGTTTTGCTCATCTTCCTACTGTCCAATTTGGCAAGAACCCCCTAGTATTTTTGAGAAAAAAAAAATTGTTTGATACACTGTTTCTTGCTGAAAAAAAAAGACTAAAAAGTTCATTGAAGTAATGGTTTGAACAAAAAGTTGAATTTTGGTTATTGCTCATAAGAATATTTTATTGGTTTTCACACATTTTCCACCAAGCATTAGTTTTGAGTCACTAAATGGTTTTATAAATTCTTGTGCGCAATTTTATCTTATAGTCTTGGGGATTTCTCATTAATCTCCTTTTATTGGTGATTTTAGTAAAATGTTTTAGTGAATATTTGGACCTCAAATAAGATTATGTCTCTTTCAATTAAAAAATAACAATAAACAAATAACCAAAAGAAATGCTTGTGAATGTTGCAGGATGCTCAACAGCCCTTAGACATGTTTGTGTTTTGGATATCATCAACATAGGAGAAAATAATATTATACCATGTATATGGAGATTAGCTAGTGACATATTGAAAACCATGTTTGTGTCTTGGGGATAAAGGATTCCTTGAAGGAGGAATTGTACCTGGAAGTGTAGGCTAGAGACAGTCATTTTTAGCATAGCAACATGAGGAATTGATAGGGAGATTTTGTGATAAATGTCCTCCCTTCTTTAAAATTTGAAGGCCGGCGTTTTATTAAATTCGGAGGACCGAATTTCTAAAAGAGGGGAGAATGTAATGCCCATAAAGTTCATATGAAATAATTACTTAATTCTTAGCTAACACTAATTATTTGTTGCTTATTTTGGGAGTTAGGGTTCAAATTCTTGTGCCGCAAGAAGTAATTTTATTGTTTTAAGTCCTAAATTACCATAATGCCCTTTTGTCTTGAGGAAATAAGAATAAATAAATATCATATAATAAAAGTGAACTGAAATAATATGTGTATATACACCCTTCAAATTTTTGGGGAAGACGGATAAAATAGGGAATGGAAGAAGGAGATGGAAGTCTCGGGAATTCTCGGAAGTGAGAACCTCCACCGCCATTATTCTTCTCTTCTAGCGACGCCGGGTGTTCTTGCCTCCGATCACGGCTGCTGTGAGGTACTTCGTCCTCTCTTCTTGCTCACCCACAATTTCCTCGGTCAATCTCTTTTTCTTTCTCGATTTCATGAGGCTGTCGTACATGGGTGAAGCGGTGCAGTGAGAACCTTAGACTGCTGGACCTTCGTTTATTTATTTCCTTCCCCTATTAGGCATTGTGGACCTCTTGGAGAGGTTATTCGCAACTGTGTTTTCCCCTGTTGTCCGCCTTGCCTCTGTTCCTTGTGAGTCGTTGGTGGAAGAAAAAAGAGGCCAATGAGAATCAGATTGTGAACAAGTTAGGACAGAAGTACATAGATAGTGACTGAAGATGGTTCTGGGTTTTGCTTCTTGGGCTTCTGCAGCGTCTAAGAAGATTGAGGAAATTTGCAGGAGGTGATTTCTATATCCTGTCTTAGAAAGTAAATTCTTAAACTTTGAAGATTCTCCAATGTATAGATCATGTAGTACGAAAATAATAGGGAAGCTCCTGTAATGGTCTTGTTATTGGATTAGATACTTAGACATTGTTGCCATGGCCTTTTTGAAATATTAAGAGTTTGACTGTTTCTTTTTATAATGCGGATCAATGGTTATTAATATAGTATTGGTGAACTATTTGGGACAATTTAATTTTCGTTTATATGTGACTGAATTATTCAACCTAAACCACCCAGTAACTATAATTTGATCTTTCTTCAATTTCATAGTTAAATTAGGATAGAATTTGGGTTTGTAAATTGATGGGTAGAGAGTATGGTAAAGCTCGGTTGATGCACAAATATGTTTGAATCGTGCTATAAGAAATTATGCATTTTGTCATATGAGCTTGATCATTTTTAAATGCCTACAATGTGTTTGTGAAAATGTTTGCAAGAGTTATTATATCTAAATGAGTAGCTAAAACTAATGTTTTCCCTTTCTCTTACTCTGTGAGCTATAATGAATTTGAAATTTTTGATTTTATTATGCTACTGGTGAATCAGTTGTTTTGAAAATTTGGTGGAGCTTGATTCATGCTTGTCTATACTTGAAGGTTATATAGAATAAGTTAAATATAAAACATTGATTTTATCAAGCATGTGAAACAATTGATGTGAAATGTTAAGATTGGTATGAGCTTTAAAAGTGTTTCTATTTTGTGGATACAAATACGTGAGATGTATAGATAAAGTTATAATAAAAACTGATAACAGATCGTTCTTATTGAATTCGTGATTGGATTATTGTTTTTTTTTTTGGGTCCATTGAGCAATCTTATTTTAAACATGTACTTAAGTAAAGAAAGTATAGAGTCTTTTGCTAGATATGGATTTAAATATGTTGCAGAGTCTTTTACGATATCAAATTTTTCGTAATGAACAAAAGAAACTTCTTTCATAGATTGTAAGGAATGATTTTTGTGAGATGTTGAACTCTTTTATTAGAGGAATTAGACATGGAGTGCTTGACATTCTCGGTACGATACTCACGCTTGATATTCGTTGGATCTATTCTCATGCTTGGTCTTGTAACTGCACTTGCTTTTATGTTGCGCTTGGTTACTTACCCTTGTGGGTTATGTGTCCAAGGTTGTATTCTTGGCTTCGTGCTATGCTTAGTTACTTTCTTTTGTGGACTGTGTGTCCACATTTGTTTTCGTAGCCTTGAGCTGCTCTTGTTATTTGCTTTGTGTTGGTTCCTCTAAAGAAACAAGTTTTTAAGAGGAGTGAAAAAAAAAAGTTTTTATGCTTTTTTTTGGGGAAGAAAAGTCTTTTAGTGAATTTTTATTTGTATTATTTTATTAGTTGTTTGATTTAGATAGATTTTTCTATTAGATATATTTTCAATTTGGATAGATTCTTATCATATTCATATCTCAAGATCCCCGTCCATTTGTTGCCTATGTAAAAGCTCACATGTACAGGATAAATAATAGAATTTCATAATTTCTTTAGAGCCAACGATCTTATTCTGAGAGAGAATATGATAGAGTATTAGAGTATTTATCAATGTATGGAAAACCGGACCGGACCGGCCGGTTCAGACCGGAAACCGGTGAACCGGTCACTAGTCCGGTCCGGGTGAGGGGAAAAACCGGTGAACCGGTGAACCAGTCAACCCGGTCTGACCCGGTGTGAACCGGTCAGAACCGGGGTGAACCGGCCTGACCCGGACTAGTCACGGTTTGCTCCTTTTTTTTTTTTTTTTTTTTTTTACTTTTTTACACTCCAAATGAAGTCATTTTGGCTTTTTTTTTTCAAAAAAAAATATTCCTAACAGTTTTTTTATTTATAAGGAGCTTTAAAAGGATTATGGAATACTTTTAACATTGGTTGGGGAAAAATCCTTATATATTTAATGATATTTTTGTAGGTATTAGGTTCAGGAGGTTATATTGGACTATTAGTTGAAAAATAACTCTCATATAGTTTTTTGAAAGGTATGTATGAACATTTAAATTATATATATTTTTTAAATTGACCCCGGTCTGACCCCCGGTCTGACCCCCGGGTTGACCCCGGTTTCAACCACTGACCCTTAACCCAGTGCCTCGACCGGTTCAATGTCCGGTCCGGTTTTCAGTACCTTGGTATTTATGCACTGCAGCGTACTCATCCCATGAGAGAGTAAAATTAATCCTTCCCCCTCTTCTCTCATTAAACAGGGCGTCTTCCACTACGCAACTTATGTCAACCAACTGAATTTATTAGGCAAATTGTGGGTTGTCTCAACCGTTAATTCCTATTTTTAATAGTGGGTTGAGAAACAATTATAGATTTAGAATACAAAGTAGATTGATGTCTTATATTTATTATTTAGGATCAAAGTAAACCCAATGCCTAACTCCTAAATTCAGGACTAGAAGGAATATCTCTAGCCAATCATCCTAATACTTGAAAGATGACACAAGTTCAAATTACAGGAAGTGCACTTATTTAGAAAGGCAAGAACCCTTTACGCTTGAAGCCTCGAAAGGGAAAACCTTTATAAAAAAATGGTATTTTAAGAAAATCATTACACATTTAATTTGTTACAAATAACTAAACTAATATCTACAAATTAGTTGTCTAACTCTTATATTAAGAATTGGAAGTAGCATAAGAGAGAAAAAAATGAGTCGTTTGATCAACTAGTATATCAAGTGCAACCTTTCAAGCTTTAATTAACATGTTGGAGTCTTCATACAACAAGGTTGATGTATCTCTATTATTATGGGCTTAATCAGGCATATTTTAAGGGGTTTTGTAGTTTAGTTGGGCCTTAAATTAATCCATTAGGGTTAAAATGTGATTAGTAGTGATTGTATGAAATTAGAGTTGAAGAGGTAAAATAATGGGATAAATCTTGCTATTACTATTAATTAATATAATTTTGAGAGTATATGATGTTACATAACTGAAGAAATTAGACTTAAGGACTTTAATTTCCAAAATAACTGTCAAGTATCAAAATTACAAACAGAGAAGGACTCGAATTTCTGAAATTGCACCGAAGGACCAACACGAAATTACCCCGTTTTCTTGCTGAAACATAGGGCAAAGGGGATTCAGTGTTTTTATTCCCATTGATTATTCATCTCATCTTAGCTTTCATCCATTCCTTCTCCCATCATCATCGTCATTTTGTTTGTTTAAAACAAACAAAATTTTGCTGTGCTTTGAGAATCCAGTAAGATAGTCTATATTCAATAATGCAAATTTTACCATTCAAATAAAACTTTTTTGAGTAAAAGAAAATTACACCAACTAAAATATTTTTAAAAAATTAATTTTCTCGTGAATAGTACTTTAAATTTTTAAAAAGTAGAAGCTTATTTTAGCCTAACTTTAAGCTTCACCCTTGCCCCACACCTACAGCTGGCACCACATCACTTTTTTCTCTCGTTCACAAGTTAAGCTCACCAGTTCATTTTACACAAAATAACCGTTCGTTTTAAGGAAGAGGATGGCAGCGGGCCTTAGCGGCAAAGGAGAGAAGCCTGGTCCTATTAATACTCCCTTAATAAGGTGGTTGGTTCTTCCTTTACTATAATGGTTGAAGCCAAATATCGTCTTAAGCAAGGATATTTTAGGAAAAGCAAGTTATATTATTATAAGGTTCCTTCATTATAATTAACTACCTTAATTGACTTTCTTAATATAATTAAATTAATTAAATAGGTCATACATTAAGGATAATATGAGTAATTAATTAAGAAAAGATGAAACCTACAAGAACTTGTCTTTTAGTAATATGTCCTCATGAATGAGTGGTGATATGAATGTTTATTCACATGGTATCAGCAATACTTTTATAATTAAGGGAAACAAACAGGGGAGAGAGCAAGAGTTATATAGAAAGAGAGATTGAAAATAATATTTAATTTGGTACACAAGAAAACTGGTTCTATCCTTCTTACGGTATATGATTTATTGGAATTTTGTAAGAAAAGTCCTGATGTATAGAAAGTACAACAGAAATAGGATAGTTAATTAGGGTTTTTTCATTAGGGAATATGTTATTAATTAATCTTTCTTTTTTCGTGAAAAATTCTTAATTAATCTTAAAATATTTATAAGTAGCATGCAGTATCCTAAAATAATTTTTAGTGCTTATAACCCCTTAAAGTATTTTTTCAATTGTACCCAATGTGTTAGCAGACTAATTACAATTTTACCCTTAATGTATTTTTTCAACTCCAAAAATTACTTTAAAATATTTTTTGGTGTTTTTAACCCTATAAAATATTTTTTCAGTTGTACCCAGTGTCTTAGGAGACTGACTACAATTTTACCGTTAATGTATTTTTCTTAGTAGTAACAAGCACTCAAAACTTAAAATACTGATTTATTGATTTCCACTCACTTTAAAATATTTTCTAGTAGCACCTAATATTTTAAAGTAATTTTTGGAGCTGAAAAAATAATTAAGGGTAAAATTGCAAACAGTATGATAAGACACTGCGTACAACTGAAAAAATATTTTAAGTGGTTAAAAACATAAAAAAAGTTATTTTACGATACTGCACACCACTTAAAAAATATTTGAAGATACTAGATACTTTCAAAAAAATACTTCAAAATACTAGACACCATTTTTTTAAAAAAAATTCAACCCCATCATTTTACACCCAAAACTATACTAAAATGGTGTAGTTTTGAGAAAAGGATTGGCAGCGGACAGAATGGTAGCGGAGGGAAGCTAGATCCCTATTGACAAGAGCCTACTTACGATATAAAAACAGGTTAAGGTGCAAAAATACCCACAAACTTTTCTCAAAAGTGCATCTAACACCATAGACTTTTTTTAGGTGTAAAAATACCCATGAACTTCTCAAAATGGGGCAAAAATGTCAAACCGTTAATTGGTATAAACGTCCATTTTGTGGGACTCACAATATTATTTTTTGAGGTGTAAAAATACTCATGAACTTTTCTAAAAAGTGCACCCAACACCATAAAATTTTTTCTATGTGCAAAAATGCCCATGAACTTTTCAAAAATTTATGGTGTTGGGTGCACTTTTTAGAAAAGTTCATGTGTAGTTTTGCACCTCAAAAAATAATATTGTGGGTCCCACAAAACGGACGTTTGTACCAATTAACGGTTTGACATTTTTGCCCCATTTTGAGAAGTTTATGGGTATTTTTGCACCTAAAAAAAGTTTATGGTGTTGGATGCACTTTTGAGAAAAGTTTATGGGTGTTTTTGTACCTTAACCCTATAAAAATTATTAGGACATGATAAATTACAGAAATGGATTTGGAACGCAATACTTAGATATAGCATTTTTATATTTTTTATCTTTAACATAGCATATCTTATTAATTTTTAACTGACATAAAGATAGTTTTATCCACAAAATTATTTTTTACATTTATATTTTCCTTTTATTTAATTTACGCTGCGTGGTCCCAATAAAAGATTAGGATATGTGAACTTGTTCCAAATCCATATATATTGAGGTCAACTACATTTGTCTCCACCACCTCTCGATTGGGATGAGTTTTAAAATGTTTATTCAGGATCTTCATTATGTACTGACATTTAAGGGGCGAAAATGTCAATTAACCAAAACGTCCATGTTGACATGAAAACTAGAAAGCTTGAAACATAAGTTGAATTTTTTTCTAACTTTAGTAGAAATCATTTTAGATTAATTTAGTCGCATAAGTTGAAAATGCATTCTAAAAAGCTAATTAAGATGTAAAATCCAATAATTTTCAATTAAGTATTGTCTTCATATTCAATAAAAAAAATCCAAGAGTTGATGATTGGGAGCACTTTGGATGTACAAACGCATATCCTTAGTGCTTCTTGTATTTTCAATTTAAGGGCATGGTTCAAATTGCCCATAAAGGGAAAATTAGCATGAATATATATATATATATATATATATATATATATTCCATGCTAAAAATCAAATAAAAAAACCATCTGGAGTTAGTTAGATAAGAGTGGCCTGGGTGGAGTTCAGGTTTAAAGTTAATTAAATTAAAAAATGTTGGCGGCATGTTGATTTAGACTTTTGTAAATATAGAAATCTCATTGTATTATATAATTAAAGTATTGAAGCTAGCGTTTAATAGAAATAGACAACAGAAATATAAACCACAGGATTATGATTAATACACATAAATTTATAAATTTATAGAGGTGACATCGCTTACCATCCAACCAACAACTTGTTGGTTATTAATACACATAAATTTAGCACTAATACATTCCAACTCCAAGAAAGAGAGCAACTAAAACCACAACTAATAATGGAGCAAAAAGACTCGCTAAAAGTGAAATAATCCTTAAAAGCACTGATAAAAATCTGCCACGTTTATTGTTTCTCCCCCATAAACTTGACTTCTTCCATGCCCAGACGGAAAAGCGTAGTGAGATTAAGCATACTGGTATCATAATCAAACAAAGCCAAACCCTATACAATGCTGCACCCTCCGTGGTCGATGTTAATCCCTTATTCAAAAGATGATATGGGAGTATAATATTCACGGCATTAATGAATGCGGCTGCAAGCGAAGTGAGAGTGATACACATGCCCATCGATAGCATCCATATCACAACTTTATTCTTGATAGGAAATATTCCACTTGTGAGCAAGAGGGTAACACCAAGTGATGAAATAAAACAGATCGTAACGTAAAATAAATACCTCTGAAAATCAGGGTGAAAATTAGAGTATGAAGCCATAGCTTGTCCGGGACAATACGAGAGATTATCATGAAGGATGGTGCATTCGAGATCATATGATGATGAAGTGTCATTGTTGAGGACTTGATTTGATGATGAGGTGGTATTTTCTTGAGATGGTAATGATAAGCCTTGTTGAATAAAGCCACCAGGGGGATTAATCAATGCTTGAAAGGTTATAGTTGCTATAACAGTAGACACTAGACTCAGATTCCCCCTCATCTCTTCAATCCATTCATCCCCATGCCTCAACCAATTTCTAAATTTTTTCTTACAAAAATTTTCTTCCCTTTTGACCATTGTCAGCATGTGATGTATTTCACATATTTTGAAGTCTTTTCGACTTTGTTTTTGGAGGATATCGTTGGCTGTGAAGTCTATGTTGTTCTTCAAGGTTGCTATTCCTCTTATTTCTGGAATTGACAGGAGATAGCTCACCACCTAAATAACAAACATAAGGATAAAGTATTTGACCAAATATGATTTTTAAATATCATTTTTCTATATGGTGTTCATAAATAATCCTCAACTTATTAATATAACAACAAATTAATTGTTACACGTTAATATATACTCCCTCCACTCCTGTATATATATCAAACACACTTTACAAGGTGTCTTTGGTCCATGTTATTAATCGTCTTATGGGTCTGTTAAAATCTTAATTCTTTTCCAATGTATGCACTGTATTAATTGGAAACTGTGATATAGGAGTAGTATAGTCATGGATTGGGAACAGAAAATTAATATGGTAGTGGGGTTTAGTACAATTAATAAGGATAATATTGAAAACTAAATCAATTTTATGATTTATGATAACTTTAACTAGCCTTTAACTAATTTTTTAGTCCGTGTAAATTACTCATGCATATAAATTAGAAAAAACATAACTTTTATCACAATGGAAGAAAAGAATAATAAAAGAATATTGTACCTCAACTCGCTTGAACTTGGAAGCTAAATGGAGAATGGTGTCCCCAGCCCGATCAGGACGCAGAAAGATGTACGGTCGAGGCTTGCCTGCCACAATATTGGCCGCGGCATAGTCCAATTTAACCAAAGTTTCGAGAGTCTGTAAATGGTTGTATATGACACACAAATGGAAAACAGTTCTTTCTTCTCCATCACCAAGACTTACAGAATCTGGCCTTGCTATGATCAACTCTTGCACAACCTCGGTTCGTCCTCTCATAGCCGCATTGTGCAGAGGAATTCTTCCTTCTTCATCACGAACCAAGCATAGCTCATTATTATCATTATTCAATAACAGAAGCCTCCGCACTATCTGCAAGTTACCCTCTGCAGAAGCCAAGTGAAGGGCTGTTCTTCCAGAAGAATCCGCTCTAATGGCGAGTTTGTGATTGTGATTGAGAAGAAACTCTGTGAAGAGAACATGACCTAGCAGTGCTGATGTGCGAAAAATGTTCCCAAGGATTGTTGCTGTGTCTGGTTGTTTTGTTTCATCTGGCTGCATTGTTGCGTCTGGTTGTTTGGTTTCATCTGGCTGTGTTGTTGCGTCTGGATGTGTTGTTTCATCTGGCTGTGTTGTTGCGTCCGGCTGTGTTGTTAACCATTGCCTCAAAGCTTGTTCATCCCCAAGAACAGCTGCCCGAAAGAGAACACTGAGATCACTCATTTGGACACTCATTTGGACACTCATTTGGTGGCTCATTTCGTCGTCCCTTACGTTGATGAGTTCTATCTCTCGCGTTACATAATGCTTCACCATATGGTACCCTTTATATATAGATGGCTAGTTATAATCTTGCTTACCTCCAATTTTCTGTATCGCACTATCATGCACTACCTTTTCTACTAATACTCCTTCGTCATTACTGGAAGCCCCATTTACCTAATTCAGCAATTTGATTAGATTAGAGAAGTTAGTTAAGTTAATTAATATGATATGTATTTTCTAAAACACCTTATTCATCTTCCTTAATTTCCTCATTCCCTCTCCTCCTTGATTATTATTGAGGGAGTATCAATAGGGGTAAATTATCAAAAGATTGACAAATATAAAAAATAGATCTTACATTTAAGACAAAAATCAATTCTCTAAAGAGGTCTTATATTAAGGACATTATGAAATAGAGTAAGACATATGTATTACTTTTTGCTATTAAAACTACCCAGAAACCTTTTTAATTATATGTGCAAGAAGGATAATTTTTAAAAAATTATAAATTTAGGAGATAAAATAGAGTGACATTTTACATTTAAGTTTACATATTCGTAATAACCATTTTTGAAAATACTGCCTTTTGAAAATAATGTAAGACCTCGTTCTATTTTATCTCACTATATTTCGTGTTATCTCCTAAAATCATTTAAGATTTCAAATAATTATAGTATTTTTACTATACATAATAAATCTTGCATTTAAATATCTAATTATCATCTAAATGATAAGTCTGCATATTATTTATATTTTATAGTGAAAATACTAGCTTAGATGTATAATTATTATTTGAAATTTTAAATGACTTCTCAACATTCTCACATAGTTGGCATGTGGGGTACTAAAAATTATTTTTAAAAATATATATTCAAATTTTTCTCACAAAAAATTTCATGAAAAAAAATTTTTCCCTCAAAGAATTTCTTGTGAAATTCTTTTAAAGAAAATTCATCAAAAAAATTGGAAAACAAAATACAAATATTTTTTTATCAATAATTTTCAATAGAAAAACTTATTTTCTCTCGGATATTCTAAGACAAATTCTTCTCTCAGAATTTTTCATGAATAAAGCAACTTTTATCGTACAATCTATTTCTCTCGCACTTTGGATTGTGACAAATTCTCACCGTTTTTTCTGAGTTTCTCATGAATTTTGGTAACGAGAAAACTCTGCTTTGCTGGCAATGGTAGAGGAATTTATTGTGAAATTTTGACAAATTAAAAAGTTGCTAACACAAAGATGAAAGCGGATTCGATGCAATTTTTTAACTAAAAAATTTTAATATAATAGAAAGAATGTACAGATGTATATAAGAAAGTAAGAATGTCCTGTCAATTATCAAGCGGTGGGAAGAATAGTCTTCACAACAAAATGGGACAAGATGAGATCGGAGAGGCTTTTCTTGTCTTCATTACCTCTTATTTGTTATAATCAGTCAACATTTCTACGTACTTTTCTACTTTTTGTCCAAAAAGAAAAAACCATTTTTACTTTTCAACAGAGGGTCGGTTTCTAATTATAATGTCGATATACGCAACCAATTCATTGGTTAGATGAAGGAAATAATTCCAAGTTGAAAAATTCAACTATGTTAAATGATTCTCTTTCTCGAAACCTCTCTTTTCATATCAAAAGTGATAATATGAATAATTAAGACATGGTCAACTCAGTAGTCAAAAGTCATGAGACATAAGGGATTTGCCTTTTTGATACTTGTAGCAATTGTGGCACTTCAAGGAATAATAAGAGAGGAAGGGAAGGACCTCATAAAATATCATACATGAAACTTTTCCTTAAAACATTATAAAGTGGGATCGGAGAGGTTTTTCATATTTTCACCCCCACCTCTCATACTTTTCATCCAAAGGTTTCCTTGTCTCTACGTTACAAGGAGTGGAGGAAATTGAAAGCTAAGTATTCTAGTTGGCATAAAGTGTCCATTTCTGATTTTGATACAAGGAACAAATCAATGTTAAGACAATCGTTTGAGTTGAAAGTTCAACTATGGCGTACCCCTCGCTTGTTATCTATTAATTAACTCTATATACTACTTTCACGTAATAGCGAAACCTGCAGGAATTTTAACTTAACAGACAAAAAGAGTCAGTTTCTGATGCTGATATAAATCGCACAAATCAATAATCGTTAGAGCTTAAGACGATATTTTTAAGTCGAAAGTTCAACAATGGTGAGCTACGCTCTCTGTATCTTCATTCCTACCTCTCATTTGTTATCTAAATAGAAGAATATTCCAAGTTAACTGGCAAGTTTCTGATTTTGATACATCGAACAATCAATTCGTTAGATTAAGGCGTTCATATTAATTTGAAAGTTCAACGAAGGTGAGCTATATGGTTCATTTCGTCCCTCTCATTTCCCACTTTATATGGTTAATTAATTCGTTAGATGAAAGAAATAATTTAAGTTCAAAGTTAAATCATGGTAAACGCTTATTGATAACAATTCTACATATATAATGATCTTCATTCCAACCCTTTACTTCTTAGAGCTACATAACAAACAAGCTATATCTTTTTTTGTGCATTAAAGTGTTAATTGTGATCATAGTATATACAGAGACATAATGTTAGGTAGTATAATTATCAAAATATATTGATAGAGTAATAAATATATGACATTGACGTTAAAAGTTAAATAAAATTAATTTGATTATCATTGTAAAAAAAATGTTCGAATTTGGTTTTGAATATGAAGGGAAAAATAGTTACACCCCCCCCCCCCACATTATTGTTTTTATTGCCTCTAAATATCTATTAAGTTATTATAATTTTTAATTCATGATTTGATGTCTGTTTTCAAATTCACTCAAATTGAATTCAAGATTTAATGTTTATTGTCAAATTCAATTTACTTTATTACCTTATCTTCATACTCTAATAATGAAAATTGGGAATTAAATGGGAATAATATGTATCCCAATAAATTTGAATAACTTGGAAACAGAATGCATAATTAAGAGGTCAAACTTTCTAGATTAAAGGGAAATTGTCTATATTAGGAATATTTTGTAATGGTTTTTTCAGAAAAGAAAATTACTTTAACGAGTATTAACTGAATGAGTGTTAATGTAATTAAGCATGGATTAATTTGAGGACAAAACTTATATCCAATTAATTACATCAAGTCCATCCAGTCCTTCAATCAAAATCAGCCACATGTCCTCGTTTAACACCTCACCATCTAACATTGTTTCTCTTCACCTCTGTTCATTGCAGTCGCAATTGAAAAATCACGTCTAAACCTTGCAACCCCACTTGCTGCGCTTCAGCGGTAACCCATCTCCGTTCATGAGCGGTGGTTGTGAAGAGACAACGGCGGCCAATAACAAAAAATGGCAGTGGCTACGGAGTTGCAGCGGCGATCGTGACGAGTGGGCGACGGGAGTTTGATCGTTAAAGAGGAAAGATGGTAGTTCTTAGTTTTCTTAATTTGATAGTTACAATCCTTACTAGGTTCATGGTTCTCTCATATTTCCCTTTTTTGTTTTGGAATTTTCGTTTGTGTGTTTGTATGAGGTTTCAGTTTTAGCTCGAGTGATTAGATTTCGGTAACTGCAACATCCTTGAATATGCTTGTCATTTTTTATTTTGGAAGAGCGATCAAGCTTAGAAAACTATATGTGAAGTGGATCTGGATAAAGTTGTCCTCAAAATAATTAGTTCAAAGGCTGGAAATTTTTGGTCCTTGCATTATGGAATCATATTACACTTAATAATTCATATAAATACAAACCTTCGGTTCAATCTGTATACACTTTAACTCTTTGGGAAAGGAAATACACTTGCACTCCACCTGAATTTACACTAATATCCTCCATTGATTTTTGTGTGTGTTATGTCTTTTATGATAACGGATGTTTTAAGAAACTTTACTTAAACTATACCTTTCATTGTCCTTGTTTTTGTCCCACCAAAGATATGTTTAGAACGAGAGAGAAGCAAACTTGTGAGAGAAGATGAAGGGATGGCGTGGGCACTGCTTGAAATGGGAGCTTAAAAAGTGTATCAAAGAAGTCAGGTTCCGCAGGTAGGGTAATGAGGACAAACTATGTTGTCCAAACAAATAAAAGAATTGGTGTGCTTTTTTGACAGAGGATATTTATCCTCTACCTTTGCCCTCATTTCCTATTCATGCATTCACTGGGTAAGACCTTTAAGTTCCTCACTCTTCCACAACATAACACCAATAATTGATATCAAAGTTTACATCTTTTCTTCATGGGGATGTCCTTATTAGCTGGCTCTGCTTCCCTAAACTGTTTTAAGTTGCAAAGATTTGCATGTTGAAGAAATAACACAATGCGCCTAATCTCTTTCCTATATATATAAAAATCAGTAGTGGCAACACCTGAATTCATGCTATAGCAGTTTGCAGGATGAAATATCATTTCTGTCAATTGAAAAATATTATTTGGCAGCCTTACCATGTTGCTCACAACTATGCAGAGATCACATGCAGTGCTTTTTCTCTTCCTTGAAATTTAAAGGCTTCTTTAGAAAATGAGGGCCCTATGTCGATCATAATTGTTAGAACTTAGAAGCCCTCAAAGGAACTCATAGGCAGAGCAACATGGTACATACAAATGGATGGTATATTGCAGAATACAAATGATTGCTCATTTAGTTCTAAATAATTGAACTTGTTCTTTCTTGTTTTGGGTGTTGGCAGAGAATTTGGACTGGAAAGATCCACAATGATCAAAGACTTGTGTTTGAAGTGCAGGGCAATGAACCAAATTATGAAATTTTGTTGCTGCAGTACATAGCAATGAATTTATCTAGGACCTAGATGACCATTATATATTTTTATTCATATTACCATGTGGTGCTGATTATGGCATTGAACCATATTCTTGTAATAGTTGAATTTGAAAATGAAAATACTATTTGAGTTAGACCTTTTTCTGTTGATAAAAAGAATTTGAATAGAGGGCTTGATAGATAGTAGAACACAATGTACTACAATGTCCTTTTTCAAAAGGCTATAGCTCCAGTATAATTAACAAAAAAGTAACAATAACTACGCTTTTGCCTATCGAACTCATGGCATGATGGTGAAAGTATTTTACTTTCAGCTCTTAAATCTTGAGTATGAACAAGCCAGCACCAACAAGAAATATTAATCATTTTGCATCATCCCAAAAAATATTTGTTGATGGTCATTGAATCCAACAAAGGGTGCAAATGGTCTCAAGTTACGGTTTGTATGATAAGTACTATCAAAAGATACCATATCTCCAAAATAAAAATAGTCTATAGTCATTTTTGCATCAGCCCAAAATATTTGTTATTTGATTTTCAACATCAAGTTGAATTTCATAAAAAAATGATGGATTTTCATAGTGCTTTGATTCAAAATAATGAAGCAATGTATAAGCTTCCCCTTCTTTCGTTTCTGCCATCCTCTTACTAGTCAAATGATTGCTAATATCTTTGAGAGTGCACCCAACATTCTCTCGTCCTCCAACTTGTCGACTCAAGAACTCAAAAATTAATTTCTGTCGAATACCATAATGTTCTGCTTGCTCAATTTGAGTTGCTTGAGCTCTAGATATTTTTCTTTGAGATGGTAATTTATGCTTAGTCCTAGGAGTAGCTAAAACATGATTATGTTCCTTCTTAAAAGATGTAAGTACATATTTTTCATTTGCTAGACGACCAGTTCTCAAATCTCTACCAGCCTTTTGTCCTTCACAATCATTCACTTTCTTAAACCCTTCTTTGAAACACACATATTTTTGAGATAAAACTATCTTAGGATCTCTCCTACATTTATTTACCCACTCTTTCCTAACACTGAATCCTATAAAACCAGCATATGCATTGTAGAATCTATATGCATGTTCTTGACTTTCAAATTCCACGCCCACATATAGAGTTAAATCTGTTTCATTTATTCCATGTTCTATAAAATATTCATAAACAACTAATTAAATATTAAAAGTTAAGAAAATACAAGCCGGGCAAAAACAACAAGCAAAAAAAATTCATACATTTGAAAATAATATCATATACAATTAATTGGGAAGAAAAAGCAAGCAAAACGATTTGTACCTGTGGCTGCCATCATCCCCTTCAATTAATAGAATCAGCGTCAGTAAAAGTGAAACAACACCCTATGATATGTTTTGTTGTGACTTGTGAGTGTGAATATTTGTTGGAGCACGCACGAATGGAAGTCAATTGGTTACTGCTGAATCTCAGCAAGTAGGGTTGCAAGGTATAGAGGTGATTTTGTGATTGCGACTGCAATTAACGGAGGTGAAGAGAAACGCTGTTAGATGGTGAGGTGTTCAATGAGGACAGGTGGCTGATTTTGATTGGAGGACTAGATTGACCTAATGTAATGGACTACATATAAGTTTTGTCCTTAATTTAATGATTGATTACCTGATTCGTTTTTATTAAATGGGTTTTTAAGCGGGTATTACAAGATTTTATATATAGAGTTGATGATACTACCTCTGGTCCTTATAAGATTCAGTTGACTTTTTTGAAGAGATTAAGAAAGCTACATAAATTACTTTAAAGTTTTTATATTTATTCTTTTTATACTTGTTAGAAAGTAATAACCAAGTTAGGTCGAATTTGGGAGCGAAGCTCACGCAATGGATTCGACTATAAGAGCTTAAGTGGATTTGCACAGCAATGCACCATAACAGAAGAAATATGGAAGAAAGAAGAGAGAACACAAGAGAATTCGATTGCTCTAGAGTGAGCTGCAATGCTTGGTGGAGGCCTCTATTTATAGAGTCCCGGAAAGCCCATCCTGCTTGCTCACCAAGCTACATTCAACATGGCCATAACTCATGATTGATTCCTTAATCAAGAGGATGCTCTTGTCAATCAAGAAGCTCCTCTTCCAAATCACCTCAAATGTTGATTTGGTTGACTAATCACACATAAGTGTGATTCCATTAGCACTGATTGCTGAATTATTCTCTCCTTCATTTGATTCAGATTTTTCCAAAACAAATAGTCCAGTCCATCAAAGGTGGGCTCAAACCCAAAATCCAACATCTTCCACTCGTACTTAATGGGCCTCCCACAGTGCAATTCCCAATTTCTCTTGTTTTATACTTGGTGTTTGCATTCAGTCCAAAAAAAAATACTCGGTGTCTGCCGTGTCTATGTGGGCACAAAGTCTTCATGAAATTTTGGTGCTTGTGATATGAAAAATCCTTTCATAGGATCAGCATCCAAGGACATCTATTACGTATCTGTAAATTGTTGCCTCATATGCCATAGGTTTGTCCGTACACTTATCTCATGGTATATATAATCCCTCTAATCAATCTTGACTCAGATTGCTTAACCATGTGCAAGGTATCTACACTTCCTGGTCTTTCCTATGACATATAAGGGACATGCCACAGATGCCAGTACAATAGCGTATTTCAAGATAAACCTTTCCTCTCTTGACTAAATTAAACATTAATCCGTCTTGACTTGGTCACTTTCCTAGTTTTCACTTGTTTGATTGAATCATATGTGATCATAGAATTTCAGCTCAAGTAGCTGGAGCCAAGTCAAGCTTTCATAATGTCTCCTAAGTCCAGAGGACATAATGGAATGATTTTTCTTTCCTGTGACTCACACCATAGTAGATCAAGGATTTTCCACCTACGTCCCATGTTGCAGTCTTATTCTCAAGCACATGTAGTATGAATTGCATGCCATGGTGATTGATTAGTGGTGTATGTCAATTTCATCCTACTTTTCATCGTACAAACATGAGTTCAAAATGTACTCAATATTTGAACCAGAACCCCTTTATTCTCTTTTGCTTACTGATCTAATGATACTTTCACTACCAAAAAAACACTAAATTTCCGACAGAATTTGCCATGGAAACAATTTCTGTGCAAATTCCCTCTTAAATTCTGTCGAAAAAGTTTTCAACAAAATTTTTTCGCGACAAATTTTTCCACGGAATTAGCCGCGAAAAATATTCCATAGCAAATTCCATTGGAAATTCCGTGGCAAATAATTTTGCAATGGAATTTCCCACGAAAAAATTCCATGGCCAATTCCGTCAAAAAAATTAAAAAATTATTTTTTTTAATTAATTATTATTTTTTAATTAAATTTAATTTTTTTAAAAATATCTTTACGAAATTAAAATTATGATATTATTATCCATATAAATATTTATTAGTTATTAATTAATTTTAATAAAAAAATTAATTTTAGAAATTAGACAAAAATATAGTCATATGAAATTTATTTAAGATGTAAAATTTTTTAATTTGAAGTTAATTAATATTAAAAATTATAAGAATATATAAAATTATTTTATATTATTATTACATTTATATATAAGAAACAAACATATATTTATAAATAATTGATTATATACATATATAACTATATAATGATAAAACGCCAAAGCAATTGAGCCCATCCAGTAAGGCATATCCCGCGTATGGATGAAGTCGTGGGTTCAAACCAAAGGAGGGAAAGTTAAGTTGCATCTCCAGGAAAAGAGGTCGTGACACGTGGCAGAGCCAGGTTACACCACATGGCGGATCTGGGCGCCGGTGACAAGGTGGAGGCCGCCGAAGCTACCATGCACCACCGCCTGCAATGAGGTGGCGGCCGTCAGAGTGGAAACATGGCTTTTTAAAATTTAAAAAATAAAAAATAAGTTTACGACGGAATTTCTGAAGGAATTGAATTCTGTCGAAAATTGCGACAGAATTTCTTGGAAAAATTTCTGACGGAAATTCCGTTGGAAATTTGTGACAGAATTAATTCTATTGTAAATTTGCGACGGAATCAAAATTCCGTCGGAAATTGGTTTGTCATGCTATTATTAGTGATGAAATCCATTCCGTTGGAAATCGAAATCCATTTCCGTTGGAAATTCCATCGGAAACTCTGAATTCTATGGTAAATTCCGTCGAAAATTCAGTGTTTTTTGTAGTGTCCTTTGTATCCATACTTCGGTCCATTTGCTATATGAATAGGTTAATATAATCTTTGGTCCCTCAAGTTTACTCTCATTTTAGTTTTGGTCCCTCAATCAAGTCAATTAGGTCTTATATTAAGAATTAAAGAGTTAGATAACTAATTTAGAAAAAGTTGAGGAAATAAGTTAATTTAGTTATTCATACAATATTCGTGTTGATTTCTAAGTTAATTTAGTTATTCGTATAAAATTTGTGTTGATTTCTCTAAAATGCCCTCTTAATCATTTGTAATGAAACTACCTCACAAAAACTGACAGTCTGACACCCTTTTAACATGTGCAATCAATAAAGATAAGTTAAAGAAGATGGGAAAAAATTTAGAGAAAAAATTGTAAATTTAAAAGACAAAGAAGATTGAGATTTTACGTATAAAATTTCAAACCAACCATTAAACTAACCTCTACGTTTAGAACTAGAAGGAGTATAATGACAGAATTCTTACATTGTCATATCCTAGCACGTGCTTGGGATAAAACAAATTCAAAATTTTAATAAAGCGCCAAATATCCTTAATAAAATATAGGGAATTACGTGATTAGCAAGTTCATATATTTATATTTTGGATGAGTTTGTTTAGTGCTTTGTTTTTGCCCAGATATGTGTTAGTGCTCATCCAAAAAACGTAATTTTATAGTGCATGGTGCTTAATTCAAGTTGAAACTTCAATAACACTACTTCATTGATACTCCATGGTACTGTTATTTCCAGCCTCTGATTTCTTATCAACTGAATATGAGATAAATGATTGTATATATAACTATAAATAATTAAAACATGGTTGACTCAGTAAATATATGTCCCAACAGGAATGTGGCTCCGTTCTGTCACTAGACTTTTCACACAAACAAATTCATATTTTTCTTAAAAAAAGAATTGTATCAATATGTTGACAGTTTTGTATCAAAACCACCATCTATCTAAAAATTTAGTTTTTAATAGAGTATAATGGCGTCGTACTATTCATGTAGCCGACCTCATTTAAAGGAATAAAACTTTGTTATTGTTGTTGTATGCTGACAGTTTTGTATCCAAAGGTACCCCTCATTTCTGGATAAATGACAATGTTGTTTCGAGCTAATGAAGTATTTTGGGGTTAGAAAATCTCCTGTGACAAAGAAATTCTTGTAATGGAGATCCAAACAGAGAAATTTAGGGATATATATGCATATTCTCCGTTGTAGGAAGACCCAGAAATCTGAATATATTATGCCAGGAGGGATCTATCTGATAGAAAATAGTCTATGCTGATGCTGTAACTAAAATGGATATTTCATTCAATGCACATATTTCTTGTTTTTGTTTACAATAAAAGTTTATATAAATTCGGTCCCAAACATGTCTCTGAGTTTAAATAGCACTTACAAAAATACTTACAGAATACCCACCAATTAAGTCTTTACGTCGGTGAAATTTGAACTTATAACCTAAGGTTATAAGCTAACATCTTTACCAATTAAATCAATCTTTACTGATTTTAATACATATACTCTATTTCAGTTGGAGGTTAGATCCCTGTCTATATTCTTCATAATTGTCAGATTGGCCTAAGAATTAGCATTTGGGCTATCAGGAGTAAGTCTGAATTTTAAAACCAGAAATTGTCCATAATTAGACTTTTTAAGCAATTCAATTCAAGCCCAACTTAATTATTAGCATTACTTCGTGTGTGTGTGTGTGTAAATTTATTAGGTGTTTTTAATTGGGGAGTATACGAGTTACATGGCATCCGACACACGTGATCACAACTCTCGTCACTGGATAAGGTTTTCCACGTCAGTCGCAGGTTCGGACAACACGTCCCCTCCTGACAAGCCACCAACAAAAAATTCCGTTTTCCCGAAACAAAGCAAGTTAGGCCCTCATCCAAAAACCGACACGTGTCCGTTTATCTAGACCTTTTCTGCCAGCTCCGCCGCTAGATTCCCATCGACGGTGGCCTCCGTTCCCGGTTACCGGTCTCCCTTTCTCCCTCACACTGTACCACCAGCGAATCGAAACCTTAGCATCATTCTCTCTCTCGATGAGTTCCAATAAAACCCAAATTGGCTTCTCCTTGTTTTGTATTCGCTCAGTGTACATGCTTATCTGATGTCCGTGGATGGTTTTAGATTTCCGGCGAGGTCGGATTCTCCGTTGCGGGTGGCGAGGATGAGCGGTTTCCCGGTATGATGCGATTGTAATTCCCTGTTTGTTTACTCAGAAATGTTAGATATATTCATCGGGTCTCATGTTCGGTCAAAAGCCTGGTTCCACAAGAGGAAAAAACTGGCTTCATTTGGTTGATTCCTTCTGATGTTTTCTTCGAATTTGTACGCATGTTATTGGATTGTCAATTGTACAGCTCGTACAGTTGGATTTCATTTTTTAATTTTTCCTTCTTTATTTCCCTGTCCCTTCGTTGGGTCTTTGAGCTTGTACGGTTAGTGTTTAAGATGGCGAGGTTTAAAAGAAATTGAACTATCTTCTGATTCTGGTTGTTTCTGGCATTTCCGTGCACTTTTTGAGTGTTAAAAGTGGCGAAAATGAGCATGAGTGAGAGCGCTGCCGACGAAGAATCGGTACAAGAAGTTCAAGTCCCGGCTGATATTGAGTGGCATATGCTTGATAAATCGAAGTTTTTCTTCCTCGGTGCTGCCCTTTTCTCAGGGGTTTCAGCTACTCTGTACCCTATTATTGTATTGAAAACCAAGCAGCAAGTAGCTCAATGGCAAGTTTCTTGTATCCAAACTGCATTTTCACTTATTAGGCATGAGGGTTATCGAGCATTGTACAGAGGTTTTGGTACTTCCTTGATGGGTACAATTCCAGCTCGAGCACTATATATGGCTGCCTTGGAGATTACCAAGAGTAATGTAGGTACTGTCACGGTTAGGTTAGGGCTTGCAGAACCAACTGCAGCTACTATTGCCAATGCAGCTGCAGGTTTGAGTGCTGCCATGGCTGCTCAACTTGTGTGGACCCCTGTTGATGTTGTGAGCCAGAGGTTGATGGTTCAAGATCGCAGTAATCCAAATAATCCTAAGGCATCAGCACATTTATATGTCAATGGGATTGATGCATTCAGGAAAATTCTGATCACAGATGGTCCCAGAGGTTTGTATAGAGGGTTTGGGATATCGATTTTGACATATGCACCCTCAAATGCAGTTTGGTGGGCTTCATATTCTGTTGCGCAAAGGCTAATTTGGAATGGAGTTGGGTACTACTGGGTCAAGAGAGATTATAAGAGCAGCGATTCTGTGGCTGATGTATTAAGGCCAGATTCGAAAACTGTAATGGCAGTTCAAGGAGTCAGTGCAGCAATGGCTGGTGGCATGTCTGCTTTAATTACAATGCCACTAGACACGATCAAGACAAGACTTCAGGTCTTGGATGGTGATGAGAATGGCCGACAAGGACCAACAGTTATGCAGACTGTGAGGAAGTTGCTTAAGGAAGGTGGTTGGATGGCCTGCTACAGAGGGTTGGGACCTCGATGGGCTTCTATGTCAATGTCTGCAACGACAATGATCACCACATACGAGTTTTTGAAACGGCTTTCAACAAAGAATAAAGAAGTTCTGACAAGATAGAAGATTTACAACAAGAGAAAACAGAGAGAAAAGAGGTTTTTCCCCCTCTCCTCTGTGCCTAACTCTCTTCTTATTTTCTCTCCACTTATCTTTTCCACTTTTTTTGCTTTTTCACCTTTACCTAGCCAGCATGACTGCTTGATCTATGTAGTTTATTGCTGGTACCTTTATATAAATCGTGGAAATAAATATTTTCTTCCAATACACCTGTGTTTTTTTTTTGGAGTATCGGTTGAAGCTATACAAATGCTTGGCTGTGGTGTCTAAGATGGACTGTGTCAACTGTCAAGTCATAGATGACTACTGATGTCAAATTCTGATCATGCAACTCTAGGGAAGTTATAGCTTTGTTCAATTTCTACCTTCTGATTACTTTTTTCTTGGTCCGTTAGTAATTTCATATGGAAAACGAAGCAGCTTGATCGAGTAGTATTGCGACTCTGGAGTTTTAGCCATCAATCTAGGGATGGGCACCGTACCCCAAGCCCTACTGGTATTCAGAAAATTTGCATGCCTGGGTTGGATTTTTGGATATGTAAGGTTCTGATAGTATGATAACTATCCTGCTTTACCAGCCAAAACCTAGACTGAGTAATGTATATTTATTTATTTAGTTAATGCATTAGCACATCTTGCACTCATCTACAACTAGTCAGTATGATCTTTAAAATCCAAATGGACCTCTATGTTTTGCAACCTTGGGAGTAGTAGACCTTTTAGCCGCAATATTGATTTCATACCCTAGTTCATGCAGGCAAGACTTATTAAGCTCCACTTCCTTCTTCATTTCTCTCTTTGACAAATATGCTTCTATCAAAAATGGGTCTCCAAGTCTGCTACTACAAGGTTCTACTATCTAAATTTTGAGGTAGATGATGGCTGTTTGTAAATGGGTTGAAGCACAGGAGTGTCTGTTGATTGTTCTCCTTATATTTTATACATACATTTATTAAATGATATTTCATAATATGGAAAAAGAAGTTATCAAAATTGCTTCCTAAAGGTTTTGAATTACACTTATTGTCATGACTCATGATATGTATTATTCAATTTATTATATTATATTGTAGTGGCCCTATCATATCTAATTTGCTTGTCCTTTTTACATTTATGGATTGCTGAACAGATTAGTGTGTTGTGTTCTAATTTTTAAATTTAGTTTTAAGCTAACTCAGCATAGCATTCGTCATGTAAATTCTGGAGCAGGTGTTGTACACTGAGAATTTTTTATCAGTTTTCATAGAGTGCTGAGATGTATTTATTTGTCTTTTGAGACTCTGGTTTGTGAACATTACAGGGCCCTTTCTCTAAATTGCTTCGAATAATGTGATCACATAACTTTGTTGAGGATTATGTACGAAAAACTCTAGGATACATTAGGTATGCTCTGTATAATGAAGGGGGAAAGTAAGGGCATACATAATGTAGAAATTTTTTTCCTTTTTTCCATGTAAAATTTGTTGTGTATTTAATATTTATTATCATTTCAAAATTGTATTTTCATTTGTTTGTCTGTTAATATTCCATATATCAAATATAATTATATAGGTCCAATCTATGAACAATGAGTTTTGACTCTCTCTCTCTCTCACAAAATAAAACTTATTCACGCAGATTATTATGCTCTACCAGTAGTTTTTTTTAACACAGATTATTATACTAGTTTATTATTATGTATAGCAAGGTACAATCCCAGCTTGTTTTTGTAAGATGTTCTTTTCATTTTTCTTTTTTTGGTGATAAATTTAAGATATAAATAATGCAGAGTTATGTATTACGAGTAATTATGTATTCCTTGTTTTGTACTCCCTCCAATCCTTTATATAAAATTCACTTAAAAAAATTATAGGCAATTCCTTGACATGATGAGGGTTTTACCGTTTTAAGCCTTGGATTGATAAATTGCATCCATAGTGAGGTCAATAACATGATATCTTAATTATTAGTTGCGGTCCAGTATATAAGACTCCTATCAAGTAAGGTTTGAGGAGAGTGAGCCTTAATAGATTAATAAGGTTGTTGTCACGTGATTTAAAACTCACAAGTTATATGAAAAAAACACAATATTTTAATTATATGAAAATAAATTTCAGCATTGTTTTTCCATTATCAACCTTCTAGTTGAGGGAAGGTTAGGTAGTAAATGTGAACTCGTTTCGGTCGGGAATAGGGACTTTGGTTCATCATGTTATAACGAACTACTCCCTTTTGCTAAATTTAACCTCCCCTCATACCCCCAACAAGGCCACAAACATGCATATAGGATACAGAATCAGCCTGTAGCATACCGCGAAGCTAGTAGTCTCAATTGGAGTTAACTTAAAGAAGGAAACGAAAGCGCAAAATAATTGAACTGAACATGAATACTGCTGGCTTTGAATTATTTTTAAAATTTCTGACTTGTCTGAATGACCAAGATGAACCTAAATCATCACAGGAAAATTCCTAGTCTGGAAGAGAAAATTGAGAGAGAGAGAGAGAGACTGCACGGGTAAATATGAACCTATCCATCGACTGCATATGAAACCAAGGAAATATAAGCACTGCTTTGCAATGAGAGAACCTAACTATCAGCACCGAGCTCTCTTGTTACTGCATGAGGGGCATTTGTATTGCTTGATATGCTCTGCCCTTGCAGAAGTAATCTTCACACATTTGCCATGGAACCACTTATCGCAGATGTCACAGCAAATCCAGAACTCATCAGCACCGTTACTCTCGCCGCATGCCCCACAAGCGGTATCCCCATGTTCATCATCTTCATCTTCCTCCTCTGGAACTTCATCCTCATCTTTTGGATGCTGCAACTTCGATTGTCTACCCTGACCTTCTGAAGCTCTCTGCTCCAGAAGCCAATAAATAAATGAGAAAACGAACTAACTCAGAAGTGTATATAAACTCTTGACACTATGCCCACAAGCACCTTGACATGCAATCAAATAAGTGAATAACCACTAACCATAGCAATTCTTACCCAAGCCATATATAGTTTCAAATTTCAGTACATGTATAAAGCAAATTTATCACAAATTTCATAATATTTGTAGGAAATTAAACGTATCTATTTGTAGACTAAAAACCCCAGACCCAAAATTAACTCATTGACCTTGTTGCATCATTATAAATCAGGCCTCCATCCAAAAACAGACAGCACCCAAGACCAACCAGGATTCTTTCGCAACAAAAGGACACAATTATTAAACTATTAATAAACAAGTTTTACTTCCGATGTACAACCATAAGAAAATTATATTTACCATCTTAGAACCAGACTTAGATTTGTTGCTGCCTTGATTTGAAGGCTTCTCCTTCCCTTCTTTCTTCGCTGCACCAGTAACAACTTCAAAAATTGTTGGCAGTTCATTGATCATATTGAAAAGTCGTCTCCTGCATGGAGAACCCGATGTTGATGGGGTAAACAAAAAACTTATATATCATACAAGCATTTTTAACTAACAAAAATTTATAAGGTGACCAAAGGAAATTTGAATCACGGTTGCTAGGTCAAGAGACAAATGTAACAGGAATGTTAATATTAATTATTAAGGACAAGAAAGTCCAAATTATCTCCCTGCTCCACTTAACACTCATAATATATGAAAATGTTACACATATTATTCTACGGATAATCATCTATCAAGGATTAACATGTTTGCTCCCCAAGGTAAGACCTAAACCAAGAGATCTCATTTAATGACTTCTTTAAGTGTCCTTCTTATTCTTTCTCTACCTCTCTTCATAGGTCTAAAAGACCATCTACTCACCCCTTCTTCTTAGGGTCTCCACTAGCATTCTTTGCACATGACTGAACTATCTTAAACGATTTTCTACTATTATTGAAATGATCCCCACCAACCCGCCCAAAAAAAAGGGGAGGCCAACGACTTCAACAAAAACAACAGGGACAAACAATCACCATGATTGCAAGCATGCGAATCAATTGAGACAGGAAACCAGCTCTTATGTGGGGAGGAAAAATGTCAATGAGCATAAATAAAATGTCATCATAAATCAGGCAGCCAGGATTAAGAACCCAAAGTACTTTCCTGCTTTTAAGTTTCAATAGCCAACTCATTACAAGTCCCCCAAAAAAACAAAAACCATACAAGTTAATGTGAGATAAAAGTTATGCAGTTATGCCTAATGCAAAAATACCTGTCGGCTCTATCAAACCCAAATCTGGCTCCAAAATAGAAGGCCACAGAAAGTAACCATGTATCACTGTGGACTGCGACTAAAGATAACCAGTCTTTTTCTTGCATGCCATCCCTGGCAAAATTAATTCCCAGAACAGGCTCAGGAAGCTCTGGAGGAACTTCTTCAGCAGGTAGGTTCACTTCCCACTGCTCACTAGGAAGTCCATACAAGCACAAATTCTCCTTCTCTGAAACAATAACGTAATCATAACCAAAAAGAACAGAAAAGCTACAGATAAAGGAGTTATGAACAAGGCTGACCTACTTCTGATTATAAAATACAGTAAGAAACGAAGGGCTATAAAATACATTATTCACTAACTGCTGCACTTAAAAAGGAGAGAATTTAAACTGGAGAGAGTGCAAAACAGGATTCCAATGATATCATGAATCAAAAGATGAAATGTCTTAAATTCTTAAAGAAAGCATTAGAGAGTATTGCACCAACCAGCAAATTAAAAAATTTACAAATTGGAGATGCAAAAACATTTGCACACAGTGACTTTACCACCACAAACAATATCATCACACATCAGCAACTTTGCGAAGAATTTTACAGAAAAGGAATAAATTAATGGAGAATTAAGGACATTCCTACTAACCAGGGTCACATTGGTTGTAAAAGTCTTCAACCTCTGCAAGAGCAAAACCAACAAAGAAATAATCAGCATGAAAACTTTTTGCAAGTCATATAAAGGAAAAGATTAAATGACAAAATAATCAATAAATTATATTTAAAACAAATATAGACAAGATAATACTGTTTGGTCCGCCCACACTCAGCACAGAACAGCAGAAGACCAGTATCTGTCATCTATGATTCTTCCACAGCATTACTCAGGGCTATTGAAACATTTAAACTCAGAACTCGTATAACCATCAAAATGAAAATTCATACCCAAGTACTGAAAATATTTAGGGAAAAGGTTGAAAAGGAAAAGAAATCAAGATTTCTGAATCAAGTCCTTTTACAACAGAATTAAGCACAGAATTCAAAACTCCCCACTAGCAACGTTCTGCAACTTCCTTACAGCAAGGACCCAATTTCCTAATCAACCAATAATTGCGATCAACACCCAGTTAAATAGTACGTATCTCAAATTGAGCCTTTCACTGGTTATAACCAATCTGCACCTAAACCCATCAAACAAGAGGGAACGTAGTTGCTTTGCTATTCTGTCAGCTATCACATAACAATGTTATGGACACAATTAAAAAGATAAGTTCATCTTGAAGAACTAGAAGGTAAAAGCAAACCACGAAATAGGTCCTCCAGCAATATCTTAGATAATAGATAAAAGCTGAGGTTATTTAAAGTTTAAACAACAACCATTGTTACCAGAAAAAACACCGGGGGTGGGAGAATTTCAGCTTCTCTTCACTTATGAGTAAGATGGAAAATAAACAAGTGAAGGTACAGAAAAATCTTATCAACAAGAAAGACCGAATTCAACAGTAACATGGTTAATACTCTAATGCACTCACTCCAATTAACCCCTTAGGAAATCAAAACTAGCGGAAATAAATGAATAAACATATAAACCCTACTAGTTGGCAAAGTATGTGAATAGATTTGAGCCGAAACATCTCAAAACGCCGAATTATAACCTCCCCCATCCCGTTTTGTTCACGGGCATCCTCGCGGACAAATATCAATGACTCAAAATAGACGAAATAGAAAACGAGAACAGAGAAACAAAAATGCGAGAAGTAAGTACCCGATGTGAGGGCTTTAATCATTGCAGCTCTTCGGCCCTTGAAATCCCTGAAAACCTCTTCAACAGTGCGAGGATTACAATTTGCTCGCGGGTCCATTACCTCGACTGACTTAAGAAGATAAATCAGAAACAATGACAACCTCTGTGCACAAAACAGACGATAAAGAGAACCAGGTAGTTTAGCGAGAAGAGATTGAACGGAATTTCTGGTCACAAGATTATGGCTTTCGCCTTGAGAGAAATTCAGAGAAAGGAGACAAGAACGCTGTGTAGAGGGGTGAATGTGATGGTGAGGAATTTGAAGGAAGGTATAATTGACTTGGGTTTTGATATTAGGTTTTCTGCTTTATGTTTAAATTAAATTAGATGGGATGAATAATTGAATATCATGTAATTAACTGACATAATTGAACTTCAATATTTTACGAAAAAATATTGTGCAGAAATAAATTTTAGTTTACTTTTTGAAAAAGGACAAAATGATATACTTAATATTATCAAGTCTCACAAATTTAAATTTTATTAAGGAATGAATAAATGATTATAAGTCAGGTCAAAAAAGAATAAATGAGTATAAGTGATTTGATTTTTATATCAATATTAAATAAAAATATATTGATTTTAATTTTATATGCAGCGTGGGTTACTTTTATAGAGCCTAGGAAAATCAAAATCAAAATTTAAGATAAAAAGATAATTATAGGATAATATAAATATGTTTTATTAAGATACTGCAAATATATAAATAATAAATCTATTAAATTATAATCTAATAAATAAATATCTATATTTAATTTAATAATCCTGAATATCTAAATTAGACCCTCAATGTTCCTTATCGCAAATCTCATTATTTAAATCAATGTACGCGTGTGTTTTCTCCCCCCGTAATATCTTTATATTTAATTCAAATCCTTTTGCATCCATAATCCTTTTCATATTTTTAAAAAAATTTTATATATAAACATAATATAATAAATTTAATTGCAATTCCGGTGTATCTACTGGTTTTTAATTTTTATATTGCTCCATAAAAATTATTGTAACTACAAGAAGTAAAGATAATGAAACATAAAAACCAAATTAAATTGGATGGATATCATGTAATTAACTGGAATAATTGAACTTATAAAATATGGAAAAATATTGAATTTTTAAATTACGGAAATACATAATTTGGAACAAATGCAATGTGCGTGTATTTTTTTATATGAATAAAATTTACAACCAATTCTTTTTATCCAGTCCAACTAGTTCTACAATCAACAAGTGACAAAAGATATGTTTGGGATCACGATTTCTTAAAAAATAAGTCCTTATTACGCAAGCCAAGATAAAACTCTTCTCACATACTTACCTTGTATACTGTGAATCACGATTTATAAGCACTTATTACCCAAAAATAAGTTATTCCAAACGAGCACTTTAGCTCGTTTCTTCTCCCTCTTTGTTCTCACCAGGCGCTCATCACCTATACTATCTGACACTAAATAACTACAAGCTATAACTCTATTTGAATGTATAGTAACAATCAATTGGAGAACTGGTTGGACTGGATATAAGTAACTGGATGTAAGTTTTATCCTTTTCATATGTTGTAATTTTTATTAAGGAATGAATAAACGATAATAAGTCTTTGTCCAAAAAAAAATGATTATAAGTTATTAGACTTTTATATGAATATCAATGCAAAAATAGAAAATAAAGATATTGGTTTTATTTTTATATACAGTGTTGATTAGTTTTATAATTTATACGTTTATCGTATTATATTTAAAAATCAACATATATGTGTATTTTCTCTTCCTATAATATCTATATATTTAATTCAAATCCTTTTGCATCCACAATCCTTTTCAAATTTTTAACATTTTTATTTATAAACATAATATAGTAATTAAAATTGTAATTTCTATATACTTTGCATTGTTTTTTATAAAATGATCAAATATATTAATAAAATAAAAATAATTACACAACTAAAAGGGTCAAGAAAAGAGGAAGTAAATAATACATCAGTTTTATACAAAAAGTAACTAGAAAATGATTGAAACAGCTATTTCGTATCATTCCCCAACGTGCCTCTGAAATTAGAATGAACCAAGTGACCATTAAACAAGTCAACTGTAACTTCATCTATTTAAAAGTTCGGACTTCATCCTGACTTAGAAAGGTTGTAGCACCATAATAGAGGATTTGGATTCTCTTCTTTTCCCTTTCGATTCGCTGCCGTATTTTCTCTCAAAATGTACTGTTTTGGTGTAAAATATACAAACTCCTCACCTTTTTTTTTTGGAAAACAATATTGATCATCCTGAAGCATTTTTTAAGTACTAACCAATACTCTGCAATATTTTTCAATATTATCCAGTATTCCGAACTAATTTGTTAGGATCTTGAAAAAATATTTTAGGGAGCTGACGAATACTGAAAAATACTTCAGGATAGTCAATATTGTTTTTCAGAAAAAAAAAAAAGTAAGGAACTTATGTATTTTACACCAAAACAGTGCATTTTAAGAGAAAAGAACAGAAGCGAACCGGAAAGAAAAAGAAGAGGATCCAAATCGCATAAGAGATATGCCTTTGAATCTTAGTTCTCCTCATGAAGATAATCCAACCGTGTGATAAAACCTGAAGACGTTACAAATATTACAACTGGGAAAAGTAGATGTAGGAGTCAGATTGGAAGCATTATAATGATGCGAGGAATCCTTCCATGAGCAGATTTCTGTGAGGTGTTGAAAAGAGCTTCGAAATATTTGAATTACTTGTTTTGGGCTACTTTTATTACCTTTGTGTAGAACCAAATTTCGCCGAGTCCATATGAAATTAAGAAGAATAATGATTCCTTTTAACATTGTCAAGTTATTGTCTAAAAATGACTGAGACAAAGTTTATAGGAGTCATGCCTGAAAACCTTGATGAGGAATAACTGTAGAATGAAGCGAAAGGGCACCAAACCAAACTGTCTGTATAATTTGCATATGAAATAAGAATGGGAAATTACACTCAGGTTCTAAAAAAGAAGAGAAATGAAGAAATGGTCCCTGTAGATTTCAAAATGAAAAAAAAATCCTATGGAGTTGTCAATACATGCTCTCGGAGTTGTTAATAAGACCATTTTTTCATTTTTTAATTTATAGGACCCATTTTTTCATTTTTTTTTTTTTGAGACCTAAGTATAATTCTCCCTAAGAAAAAGAGAATTCTCGTCTAAGGCAAAAGAGGATCTCTAGTGTCAAAGATAAAATATACTACAATTTTAAATTTAATAGTGTGACGCTGTTACATGAAAAGATAATAAAAACCGAAATTGAGCATAACAACCAATCCGGCAAAATCTCTCCCAAAAAATGAAGTGAAATCAACCTAAAGAATATGTTTGAAAACAATGTAAGAATTTATTTTAGTTAATTTCTCAATGATCATAAAAATATATTATAAGAATACTTTTCTAAATATATATATAATATAAAAAAAATATTATATATTTATTCACCCCACATTACGGGCACTTTTTAAAAGCAAGTCTATCACTTGATGAGAAACTTTTTTGTGTCATTGTTTATGGAAATTGAATTCATTTCCAAGCTTAGCTTGGAACGTTGTTTATATCTATGTAAAATTTTTCAATTACATTTGTTATTTTACTAATATTGTAAATTCACTCGTGGAACACTTATAAATTTTCTTCGTTATGGACACTTTTTTTTTATGAAGCTTTCTATGGACACTTTTTATTTTGTTATTGTTAATGGCTAGAATTAGAATTTGTAAATTTTTATTTAGAGACTTGTTATTTTGTTATTATTAGTTGTTAAAATACATATATATGCATCTACAAATTTATCTATGAACTTGACCTAAGTTTTGTCCAATTTTTTATATATAATTTAAATGAGTAAGTATGTTTGTATGATAGTATAATATTGCTCATAACTTGGGAAAATGTGGCTTTTTACAATTTTTATTGATATATTGATTTTAATATTAGAAAAAAAGATAGAAAAAGAACTTTAAAATTGCAAAATCTTAAATCAGGGTTGTCAAAAGTTGATAATAAGACGAAATTTAATAAGTAATTCACAACTCATTTTTTTAGAAATATCTAATTTGAAATTTTGCAAATTCAAAGTTTTTTTTTTTGGTCTTTTTCCCTTCAATATTTTTGTTACTTACATGGATATTTTAACCATATTTTACATATTTCAAGTAGAGGTTAACCCGTTCGGGACATCTAATAAAATTGGAACAATACAGGGTAGATTAGTATGGCTTCTATGCAAGGATGACATCCACAAGTGGAGATCTTGATAGCAAAGATATAAGAAAATACATGTATAAAAGAAAAGATATAAATTAGTCCCATTGGGGTTAACAATGCTTAAATTTGATTCAATAATAAATAAGGATATAAGAAGAGAAATACAAGGAACTCAAATCCTTTGACAAATTCATAAAATGTGTTACTCCTCCCAGTTCTTAATATAAGATATATTTGGAAAGTTAATATTGACCCTAATTATAAGACAAAATTTTTGTATTTGTCGTTTTTTTCTTAATTTACTTCTTATTGATGCTCCCTCAACAATAATGGGGAAGTCAGAAAAACGGTTAGAGTTTTTTAGAATATACATATCATATTAACTAACTTAACCAACTTCCTTAATTTAATCAAATTAGATAAACATATCTTATATTAAAAACCGGAAGGAGAGAGTACAAGCGATTCAAAGGAGCCAGCAAAAGCCAATATCATGTTTTTGACATCAGCCTCCTCATATACTTATTAGCTTTCGTCCAGATTTTCCTAAAACACACAGATTCAAACATATCCTATTTTTATTAGGATCTAATTCCAACACACACACGCCTACATGTTTATATACAAGACATCCTTAACCTATTTGACTTTTATATAGTAGACCTAAAAATCTCTCCTTAAACACGCTAGTAGTAGAAATGAGCCAAGGATGACTTCACAAAGGATTAAAGCATTGATCTTTTTTCAACTGAAAGAAGAAGAAACAAGAATAACTGCTTTAACTTCCCTTTTTTCAAATCTTGTCACATGAAGACAGATACACTATGCTTATTCTCATCACCACCACTCATATCAACCGAGAAACTTTGCATATTGCTTCCAATGTGAGGATGATATCTTCCACACAACCTCGAATTCGATTCATGTTGCTGCTGGAAGATGTTGTCGCTGTTAGAAGCGCTCATCACATCTGAACCGCCTCTGCAATTTTCTAACCCAAGAAATTCAGATTCTGGTGAAGTAACAGTCAGATTATTCAATGCTGGAGGTAATTCAGATGATGATGATTCTTGGAGCTTTTTGGTGTTAAGAAAGCGTCCACCGGAACCTCTAGCTCTCTTCAGTGCATGTAGGTGGCGAGATTTGTGAAGATATGGCTGCAGAATTTAAAATATCAGTGTGCTCGAAAAGGAAAAGTGATGGATGTTGAAGGAAGAACAACAAGGAAGGAAGTGAAATGAAAACTGCACCTACTTTCCGGGTTTTGTTGAGCTTGTTCTGTGATTTGAGTTTTGATCGATACTGTCTTCGCCTCAGAATTGCATGATATTGTTTTGCATTCACAAAAATGGGTTCTTCTGTGAAGTCAAGTGGAAGTGGAACTCGAAGCGGAGGAGCCATTCCCATTAGTTGAGAATGATGAATCTGGTGAGATATATATATATATATATATATGGGATATGTTTCAGACAAAGGAAACTCATTCAGGCACTATTGCTGCTTTTATGCCTTTAATTCAGGTTTCATGGCTTTATAGAAATTTGGAAAAATTAATTATTTAATCCTTATAGATTGACCTAGTTTACAACTCAGTCCTTATAGTTTGACTCGTTTCGACTCAGTCCTTATACTTTCATAATTTTTAGAAAGCATCTGACTCACTCCTAACATGTCCATGTGGTAATGCTGACGTGTCAAAATTTGTTTATTTGGCAGCCTTCTCAGCCACATATCAACAAAAATGTGGCTTCCAAATAAACAAATAAAATTATAACACCTCAGCATCACCACATGGATGAGTTATGAGTGAGTCAGATGCTTTTTATGAAAGTATAAGGACTGAGTCACGACGAGTCAAACTATAAGAACTGGGTTGCAAACTCGGTCAAACTATAAGGACTAAATAATTAAGTTTTCCTAGAAATTTTCAGCACATTACTCAACTTTACAAACAGAATATAGCAGAAGGAGAACCTGAAGTGTAAAAGCCTGAAATGAACAACCCTATTACAGATAGATTAGCCCAATTACTTTCTTCATAAACTATCCATTTGGTATCACAGAAGGAAAGAGGGATTCCCTCATCAGTTTTTCTTTTTTTTAAAAAACAAAAAAAAATCTGTTTTTGGTGTCAACGACAGGGAACAATATCCCCACCAGGATGAATTATTTTACCAAATAAGTAAAGCAGTGAATGAACGAGAGCAAAGGAGAAACTAAAATGCTTACTATCAAAAGATACTTTATAGGCCTTACTTTATAAAGAATTGAGAATCTGTAAGGCTCGACAATAGCATCTATTATCACAATAAATCTAAAAAAAATATTATTATAAATGGATAATAACAAGCTGAAAGATGTAGACAGTTGATCGACCATTTAAAGTGGCACATAGCCAGTAGCCACACAAACCGTTAGAGGTTTTGCGCAAAATTTCTTTTTCCTTTCAGAACTAAGTTTTTTTTTTCCAATAGAAGCTTTTCACTCTGATTCTCAAGTTTAACTGTAGCATAATAAAATTTTCAACTATATATTATACTGCTGCTCACAAATCACCAGAAACTAGGGAACATAAATATACTAATAAAAGAAAATACTAACATACTCTAATATCTTAGACTATAATTCACAAGCAGCAGTTAGAAGACGACCAAAACATGACTTAGGATTATGGGATGCAATATGTACCTGAACAAAACACTAACACAAGCATGTATTTACTTACAGTTGATTTGTTATGATCCAAAAGTGAAGAAGGAAAGTCAAAATCCTGCCTCCCTACAGGTGACCTGATGAGATCTCCGAAGCACTTTCCATCCAAAGGACCTGTTATAGGAAAGCAAGGCAAACAAACATTAATTAATATGAATTGTGAAGTAACAAACCCATGCAATTGAAAATGTTTGTCTCATACTGACTAATCCATCTCAGATCATTTTAAGAAAAGCATGATATACTATAGATGTCATTATCCTACAAGAGTTGATGCTAAGTAAGAAGATATTATAAGGCAATTTAGACTGTCATTGTATCCATGGTTCTTCTGGAGCTTCACCATAGAAATATTGTACAGCAATACCAGAAAACCAGCTGGTAATCATATGATTCTAATTTCTAAAGTTACAGATACTGAACAGAACTTCATTTCAAATAGTGATACCTGAGTTAGCTGAAACGGCTTTAGGATCAGATTGATCAGTTGGTTGGGTTGAAGATGAGTAATGTTCTTGAAATGGAAAACTAAACAGCTTAGTATTAAGACATTGTTGTGGAAGAACTCCCATTTTTAAGCTCAAACTTTGGGATATAGGTGATTCTTCTTGTCCATGAAATCCAGATAAAGTTTTCCATGATGAGCATCCAAGAGAATCAGGAGATGTTGAATGAGTAGAACATAGGCCAAAATCTATCTTACATGAACACTTCATTATGCTCCACTATGGCTCAACTATGACCTGTTAAAAATACAGTTTCACTGAAGCTCAAACATAAAATGAGGCAGATAGATAACATGGATTTGGCTGCATCTTTCTCAAACATCAGAAACCATGAGTCTGAATAGTATACCTAGAAAATTGCCGTTGCGGTAACTATTAGAAAAACTAACTGAATAAGCTTGAGTCTGCACTAATCTGAAAATGCCAAACCAGAGATAAGCATGAAAAAAACCTTATACAGGCACAAAATAGTTCGCGCGTGCATGTGTCTGAAACCATGTACATGATGACCTTGCCAAGACTTGAAATAGAGTAATTTCGGATTATCACTGATTGATATATATATATATATATATATAATCTTGAATCAGCATATCCTATAGTAATCATGAGTCATTAATCATGACATATGAATAGCCTTAGAGAAAGAAAACCAAAGACTTAAGCCAGTTCAATGTTATATTGGTCTGCTAAACTGAGAAACAGTTAGCTTGATAAATCATATATTTTGTTGTATTCCTCCATCTAATTAACAATCAACTATGAAACTGAAGATAACAAGGGGGAAATGTTTCAACAGATACAGTTAACTAATCAAAAACCCAAAAAACTCCTGTCTTTTAACCATTCATCCTGGACCTTCCTGCCATGAACTGTTTCATTGGTGACCCAAAATTACAAAGGAAGGTCAACAATAATACTGAGAACCAGGAATTGATCTCTTACCCAATACATAAAGTAATAGGAATACAGAGTATCATGCATGTGAATCGTTCAAGGGGGGGAAATCCTTAAATGGAAACAAGAAATAAGAAAAAGGAAAACAAAATACCGAAGCAATAAGTTGCAGAAAAGAATTCCCCACCTTCAATGCTTTGAAATCATACAATCCCACCCACCAAAAAAGGAAAATCTTTTCAAAAATGGCAGACACCCACAATATTCAAACAACAAGAAACAGAAATAATAGCTCAGTATATCAATTTTTCGCCGGCCATGATCAAATAAACTTCCAAACTTTCCAACCCAGAAGAAGATCATCCCCAACATCTTGAGCTTCATAAAAACATAAAACAGTACATGTCATCTTCCTCCAGAGCATAAAACAAAACTCACCATCTGGGTGTATCAAAACGACACAGCTTCTTCTCTTTTTTGCTTCGGTCTGTGACTCTATTGAGGGGACGTTTCCTTAAACGATGGACTCATCAACATTAATACAAGTGTGCAGCTCTCACTGGTCATAAACCCACACCCACTTTCTCATTATTTCTCATTTTTTAATTTGCATTTTCTCAAGAGGAAATACATGTGATAAAAAAAAAGTTGAAAAACTTTCAAGAAAATTCCATTCAAATTTTAAAATCCCAAATCAGTGATTTGATAAAAACTTGAATTGTTAATCCTATATTCTATTTGCCAATCCTATTATTTTTATTGTTAACAAAACCAATTAGAAATTTTGAAGTTTAAGTGGTATTTTTTTAAAAATTTTCTAAAAAAAAGTTTCTCTTTTAAAAAAGAAAATTCACTTTTTCCTGGGGTGTTATCTTTATCCTTTTTACTTTTTTGGGGTTGCCTTAAACTTTATATTTTGGCTTCTTAATAAAAGATTCTGGAGATGCTGAGTTTCACATTTGATTTACATTCTGATTTCTGATCAATGCCTTTTGCATGATAAGTTAATGATTTTTCTATGTGATTACAAGTACTGTCATAGCTAGTTCAAATAAGTGGTAAGAATTATATTTACATGAGAATTAAGAAACATGAAAGAAAATAATAATTTCACTTTAATAGATATGATTCCGCGAAAGATACTCCTATTTTACTGCAGGAAAAAAAAATTAATATCTTTTTTTTAAGATTTTGTTTTTTTATAATCAAAATAGTTGATATATAAACTTCTATAATTGATTATTTAAATTGAAGAAATATTAAAGATATAATACATTGCATTGGTTTTTTTTTTACCTTGAATATATTGCATTGATCTATACTTTATACTATCAAATTAAATATAGTACTATATCAAATAAATCCTCTAATGTTGATCTCAATTGTAGCAATAATGAATATACCGTTGGTACATAACTAGACATGTCCTCCAATATTTAAATTTTTCTTTTGTTTTCATTATTTGATCTTATCATGAATAGCCCATCAATGTTTGATTAAACCGAGAAAGTGAAGCTTTTAACTTTACCCTAATTCCTAAGCCTCGCATTATTATTCAGGGAAAATTGTGAAAAAATCTTTTATTGGTAACTTATTTATTAAATGGGATCTTCGCGTGCAGATTATCTTCCACATGTGCAGATAATCTTCCCTTGTGTGCAAATGATCTTCCCTGTGTGCAAAATTTTTCTCTATACGTGTGCAGAAATCTTCCCTACATGTGCAAAAATCTTCCCTCCGTGTGTAGATATCTTCTCTCCATGTGCAAGATATCTTCCCAGGTCTTATTTAGCAAATAAGTTGTCAATGAGATCTTTTTTAACACTTCTCCCTATTATTTACTACCCCTACAAGATACATTGAGTCTCTGTTTTTCTTTTTCTTTTTTTATGGACAAGGAAATAAGAAAACTAGTACATGAACCAATCAAAAGTAAAACTACATTGAGTGTCTTTTATTGACTCGTTTGTTGTCTATTATTGTTCTATTAAATACTGAAAACATGTTTTAAAATAAAACTTATCTTTTTTTTTTTTTTTGATAGACATACAATAAATAGAAAAAACAACAACAACAACAAAACAAAACTACAATTAACCCATATCTAAAAGTATCTTCGACCGAATACACACCGGTGGTTCACAAAACCAGACAAGCCCTGCAGCTACTCCCAGTGATTCCTTAGCTAAAATATCCGCCACTTGATTGGATCTGCGGCCACACCATTCCATTGATACATCCCAGCTTCTACCCAGCATTTCCTGAATCTGTCCGAGTAACTGAGCTTCCATGTGATCTTCCTCCCAGCCACCCAGTATCAGTTCCAACGCCTCCAAACAGTCCGATTCTATCACTATTCGACGCTTCCCCGAATCCCAAGCCATCTTAAGCCCTATCATTACTGCCCACATCTCAGCATGGAGGCTAGATCCTCGTCCCAAACCATACATAAAGCCGGATAGCAATTTGCCTTCATGGTCCCTCACGATTCCTCCACATCCCGCACAATCTCCTCCCGAAGTACACGCGCCATCCACATTTACTTTAACCCAACCAACATATGGAGGTTTCCATAATGTACTCTCTCCTGTCTCAACAAGGGACTTACATAACTTCATATCAGCCCATCTTGTTTGAGCTCTAACTTGATATATCAACTGGTTGGCTGCCAAGGTCTGACCTTGAAATACTCCCGAGTTTCTATTTAGCCAGAGCTGCCTACAGAATATTGCAAACCAAACCGGCCAACTCACCCCTTCATAATCTTTTCTCTGTACTAAATTCCATCTAATCCATGCGCTTATATCCGTAAACTCATAAAACTTGGTACTCTGTGCCGGAGAATCTGAAGTCTTCGCCCAATAACCCCTTGCTAGGCTGCAGTCACGAAGAACATGTAACACACTTTCAGGCACCGCTGCACACATAAAACACTCCTGCTGTACTTGCATTCCACACCCCGCTCTCCATGAATTCGTCATCAATCTTCCGCGAGCTGCCATCCACAAAAATGTTTTACACCTTTGTGGAGTTCGCAGTTTCCATATTCTTCTCCATAACCCACGATGAGGTGAATACTGCTCCCCCGCCACTAGTCCATATGCTGATTTAATAGTAAACTCACCACTATTCGAGGCCCGCCATATTGGAACATCATCCTCAGATCCTCGAGCAGACGGTGTGACCCTCCGTAAGGCATGAATCACTGAGAACGGTAAGAATGAATCAAACTTCGCCCAATCCCACCCACCTGACGAAGTAACATATGAACATACCGGATCTGCTAGCATGTCATCCGGAATATCTCTAACACAGTACCTCAGAAGGCTATCATAGTGCGGAAGCCATGGGTCCGTCCAAAAACGTACTCGATCACCCTTTCCAATCCGCCATCCCACACCATCCTGCACCCGATCCCAAACGTGCCGTATCCCCTTCCATGCTTGAGACCCCGTCCTCACTTTCTTTATGACTGGCAAGATATCTTCCCCACATTTATATTTCTCCCGCATAAACTTCACCCATAATGTATCCCGCCGCTTCACAAGACCCCACCCTAACTTCATCATAAAAGCTTCGTTCTGTTTACGTGCGTGACGTAATCCCAGGCCTCCTGCGTCCTTCGGCTTACATACTTCATCCCATGTGACCATTGATGGCTTCCTACTAGTACTAGAACTTCCCCACAAAAAACCCCTACACTTCTTATCAATTTCTTCGCAGGTGGCTGATGGTAACCATGCTGATTGCATGGCGTAGCTCGGGATCGATGAAACAACTGAAGATACAAGAGTATGACGGGCAGCCATCGACAAAGTATTCGCTTTCCATCCCTTCAAACGATCTTCCATCTTATTGACTAGATACCGGTACGTGTGCTTTGACACCCTCTCATGATGTACAGGGATACCCAGATATTTACCAAGATCCGCTGTTGGTGTGAATTCTAGAAAAGCACTGATCTCTGACCTTCTTGTATGACTCACGTTCCTTGAGAAAAAGATTCTGGACTTGGCTCCATTCACTCTTTCTCCTGATGCAGCGCAAAAATCATCTAAGCATGCTTTAATAATTGCTGCTTGATCAAGAGAAGCTTCAGCAAACAATAATAGATCATCAGCAAAAAATAGATGTGAGATTGCCACCCCATGCTTCTTTAACCTGAACGGAATCCAATTCTTTACATTCACCTCCGCTTGAATAAGATGGGCCAATTTTTCCATAACTAGTACAAACAGGTAAGGAGAAATTGGATCACCTTGCCGAACACCACGGGACGGATTGAAAGATGGTCCCGGCTTGCCATTCCACATAACCTGCATTTCGGGGGTAGTAAGGCAGGCAGAAATTAAATCTATAATTTGCGACGGGAATTGTAATTCATGTAATCGTGCCACCACAAACTCCCAACGCACACGGTCATATGCTTTCTCAAGATCAATCTTCAAAGCCATAAATCCCTGTTTCTTCTTTATCGTCTTCATCGAGTGCACAATTTCCTGAGCGAGGATAATATTATCAGAACTCTGTCTCCCAGGCACGAAACTACACTGATTTGGTGAAATAATCTGTGGCATAACCCGCTTCATCCTGGTCGCTAAGATTTTTGTAACCGCCTTATAAATAACGTTACACAAGCTAATAGGTCGAAAATCCCTAATGCTCTGTGGGATATCAATCTTGGGAATCAAAACAATGTAGGTCCCATTAACCCTCCTAACCTCATTAGGTCTACAAAATATATCTTGCACCATCTTCACCACCATCCCCTTTACGACATTCCATTGGTTCTGAAAAAACAACGGGTTCAAGCCATCTGGACCAGGGGCTTTAAGAGGGCCCATGCTAAATATTGCTTGTTGCACTTCTTGTTCCGTAACCATTGCCCCCATCATTTGTAACAAACTCTCTGAGATCAATGGATATGTGCCACCAAAATCAACTTCTCCATTCTGATTATGCTCCTCCGTATATAGATTCTGAAAAAAATCCGTTCCTTCCCGTTTAAGGTCTTCCTCACTGTAGATCCATACCCCATCATCCTTCTTAAGCGCTTCCACTTGCTTCCTCCTTTGCCGACTATTCGTAACTGTATGGAAATACTTTGTATTTTTATCCCCATGTGTATACCAGTTACATCGGGACCGCTGCAACCACATTAATTCCTCCTGAACCAAACACTGTTCTAACTCCTCCCACACCAACTTCCGTTCATTGTCCCCTTCTAGTCTTTCATTTAACTCTTCCAATCTATGAATCAATCGAGCTTTCCTGTGATTAATATTCCCAAAATTCTTCTGATTCCAATTTGTCACTTCTGCCTTGAACCCTGCAATATTTTCCTCCCAAGACCTAGTTATCCTCCACGTATTCTCCACCACAGAAGAAAAAGAATCATCTGTAATCCATGGCGCGAAAAACCGGAATGGCTTCCGTTGCCTGTCTCTAGGTCCTCTCACCCATCTCAATAAAAGCGGGCAATGATCAGACTTGTATTGTGGAAGGTGCAACAAAGATACATTTGGAAACATGTCAAACCACTGCTTCATTGCTATAACCCTATCAATTCTGCTAGCCGATCCATTCCTCTTCCATGTAAACTTAGGTCCTTGAAACACCATTTCTTCCATCCCACTTTCCCTCAACCATTGAGCAAATAAATTGTCATGTCGACTTAATACTCGTGATACCGACCTTCTATCCTCATCCCGTAGAGTCGCATTAAAATCACCACCCACGCACCATTTCGTCACGCCACTCACCCTAATTAAATTAAGCTGCCGCCATAGTTCTCGACGTTTTAAATAATTCGGATGTCCATACACCACCGATAAATCCCAGCTCGATTCCTTACCGGCATTAAAGACCCCATGCAGAACCTGTGATTCTTTAAAAGTAACCTTGAAATTAACATTCTTATTCCAGAAACACCATATTCCACCACTAAACCCGTTTGCCTCGACTACCTCCACATTCTCCATTCCCAAGCGTCTGCCAAGTACTCGTGCCTTCTCTCCCTTCTGTCTAGGTTCAAGAATAGCTAAAAAATCAAATCTGTAAATCCTCTTTAACTCAGAGATCAATCCTGCAAATAATTTGCTCCCAGTACCACGAGAATTCCAAATTAAAATATTATAATCCATAAAAAACATTATTTAAGAATTTAAGCCCCACTACTGCTCCTGATCACCAGACTTCACCGCATCACTCATCTCTGTATCTCCCAACTCATGTAAAATAGAAGACTGACTTACAGAGAATTTAGCTTTACTGCCTTCTCCAGGATCCCATTGATTACTAGCCCCCATATTATCTTCATTCCTCCCTTTTTGTATATTTAATTTCCCTTGCTCCTTCTCTCGTTTTTTCATTGTAAACTCACCTCCTGGTAGCGCCTTGCTATTCGATACACTCGGTTTGGCGGACACAGGACGAGACTTGGCATTCACATCGGTCTTGACCCCACCATGCAACTCCAAATTATTGCTCTTCACCAACCCCAATCTTGCTTTTGCCTCCATAATTAAACCCATTCCAGCTGGCCCCTCCACTTTATTAATCATCTTCAATGGCGTATTCGGTTCTAGCGCATTCGGTGCTACTGCTGAGTCCGCAATATCCAGCTTGGTCCCACCACAACTTTGACTATGCCTTTCTTTGCTAGGATCCGATGCTTCCTGCTTTTTTTCCACACTTCTCGCCTTCCTTTCCTCCTTCTTTACACCTTGGTTTGTTACCTCTTTCAACGTCTCTCTCTCCCCCAAAGTCTTTGCTGTCCGAAAATCACTCACCCTATCATCCTTAATCAGCGCATCAAATCGAGACCCACGTCTTTCCGTCACAGAGAAACTCCGTTCACCTGAACCAGAGTTTTTTCGTTCGTCCCTCTGTCCAGCTAACCCAGCCATAGCATTATATCGATACTGTCTTCTTGGTCGCTGTACTAGAGTCCAGCTATCAAAACCCACCCCTTCCCTGTCCTTAGTCCCGCTACTCTCTCCATTCCCAGTTGCACTCCTATTTCCAACCCCGACCTCCGACTGATGCCGTTCTTCATTTTTATTTGCATTCTCACTCGACTTACTACCCACAACAGGCTCATTAGGATATTGATCGGTCTCTTTGTGCAGACACTGTTGAACGTCATGCCCATATCGACCGCATTTAAAACAAATACAATGTATACCTTCATACTGAACACGGGTGACTCTACCGTTAATCAAAATGAAAGGCCTCAAAGGTGCAGCGAGATTCAATTCCACGCATATCCGAGCAAACCTTCCTTTCTTTCTTTTAAGCGTGGCCACATCAACCTTAATCACTTTTCCAATCTGTGAGCCTAAAACAAACAGCGCTCCTTTATCATAATAATCTAACGGAAGTTTAGCAAACCGAATCCACGCAGCAATCTTGGTCACCTCCGCTTCATCTGGATCAAAGTCTTGTTTCCACGGTTGCACCGACACATAGTGATCAAATAATAGCCATGGACCACCGGTGAGTGCTAGATCATAATCTCTTCTATCTTTAAATTGCACCACGAAGAAACCAGCACCCACATCAATTGATTCAACTTCCCCGTTCTTGGCCCAGAATTGTTGAATTTTTTTTGCAAAATAAACTGGATCAACCATGCGCCCCAGAAGCTTGACTATCAGTGCACTACGCCATTGCTTAGCCAACCTATCCCTTTCTTCCAGTGAAAAAATCACATTCGGACCCAATGCAGTCATCTCAACCTTAATACGGTCCTTCCACCCATCTCCATTCCACCAGTCCTCTTCCTCTTCTGTATCACATCGCTCCTGTAATACTGCTTCTTTAAAAGACCTCCATTTGGTCTCTGCCTGAGTCTCTGTTACCTCCCCAGCTCTATCGGTATTGATCTCGCCAATAACATGGTCTTCCTTTTCCGCGTCATGCATCCATTCTTCATCCCTGGACACCAGTTGATATCCTCCTGTGAAGCCACCATCACCCGGGTTAATCTTTTTTCTGCTACGATTCAGAGCATCACGCTCCTCCGTCGTCGGCGCCGGAGGACCTCTTTCTCGACTCCTTTCTCTCTCTCGCTCACTCATCTCTTTTCATATATAATAAAACTTATCTTTAATTAATTAAAAAGCCTACAAATGAGAATTGTATGTATGGGAATTGTCAAACAAAAAATTATGGGTTCTTGTGTAAGCTTCCTTTTTACAGCTCTTTCATAAAAGAAAATTGAGCTATGGGAATCTAAAAATTATGTGTTTGTTTAGGTTAATGTTGTGAAAAGTGATTTTTATTTTAAATGAACTTTGCAAATTAAAATCGTGGTAAAATTTTATTAATGTAACCAGATTTATATTTAGATAGGCTTTTCTAGGGGGAAAAAGTTAGTTTGAAGTAAATTTGTTTAAATGATATATTTCTTTCATAAAAGAAAATTGAGCTATGGGAATCTAAAAATTATGTGTTTGTTTAGGTTAATGTTGTGAAAAGTGATTTTTATTTTAAATGAACTTTGCAAATTAAAATCGTGGTAAAATTTTATTAATGTAACCAGATTTATATTTAGATAGGCTTTTCTAGGGGGAAAAAGTTAGTTTGAAGTAAATTTGTTTAAATGATATATTAAAATATCAATTTTAGAAAAGTTCGAATATGAAGAAAATGTCAATTTCGAAAGGGTTTATATTTAAGAAAAATTAAAAGCCAAAAATCAGGAAAAGTTCTTCGGCTTCAAATTGATTTTTGGCTCAAAAACTCATTCTCAAACATTACATGTCAGGGCAAAATGTATTTTCACACAAAAAATTCAATTTTTTTTTGTTGCCCACCCGGTTCACCGGAGCTTTACCCCGACTACATCCGGATTCGACCCGTGTCGCGCACCTGGCCATGGTGGGAGAGTCTCCCAATGAAAATTTTCTGCATACACAAGGCTCGAACCCGAGACTTTACTTAAGCGGAACCAAATCGCTTACCACTTGGACCAACTCCCATTGGTCAAAAAAGTCAATTTAGTATAACTAGATGCCAAACAAATACTACGTGGATTTGGCAATATGCTGGATATATTGTTTATGGAAAAAACTCCAATAACCAAACACAATTAAAATATTACAATAAGTACTAATTTAGATCATATCAACCAGGCAACCATGAGACAAGTTTGGCATCTTCAAGAAGAAAAGAAATTAGAAGACAAATTGGAGGGTCCCATTTGGAGTTTGGAGCTAACAATGCTTATCACAATCAGATGTCCTGTTTTCATATATAAAACAAGAGTTTTGGTGATGATTATTGTCAAGTATTGTGAGGATTAGGATGTCATCTATTTGATAAATTATACCAATGATCATCATTATTAATTGGTTAAGTTTATACGTAACTTTGTAACTTTAGATTGCATATAAATATCTTTTAATCTTTAAAGCTTGACAATAGGGCTCTTTTTTTTTTCCCCAACTAATACGTCATAAACAATAAATCCTTCTAATATTGTGTGTGTGTGTGTGTGTGTGTTATAAACATCATAAGTGAAATAAGAAGTTAATTAACAGTAATGAATTATCTATATAAATTTACAAATAAAAAAAATCATCATCAAATTTTGAAGGATGAAAGGGCTGGCTATGCATAACTTAATTTTAAATAATTATATGTCATTTAAAGGGTAATTGCCGCTTTCTCTTCCAAATCAAACTACGTTGGATTTATTAACCTTGTGCATCACTCAACTAATATGTCAATGGTTGATTTTAAACGAAACACAAACACCTACCTACGGCTAAGTATTATTTTTTTTAATTATAGGGGACAAATTAGGAGTGCCGACCAATACTAACTTAAAAACGCAAATCCGGCTGTTTTGTTTAAATAATTAATTACTTCATCCGGTCTTTAATAAAAGAGCTATTGATTTTTTTTAGGAGAGATTAAGAGAGCTAAATAAACTATCTAATCATGATATATGTTATGTGTAATTAGATTATATATCAATTTATAACAAAAGAAAATAAGTTAAGAGGAAAATGATAAATAAAAATATTTTAATGTAACTTAATTAGTTCCCTAATTTCACCTAAAAAAGAGACAACAGGTCCTCATATAAAGTAGTATTAACTTTTTGTGTAAAGACAACTTTGTAGTGTTGTTCAATTTGGATCAATGTTCCAATGAAACAAGAAGTGCTGAGTCAGATATCAACCACTAATCTCAATTTTCTTATATTCCACAGTACGGACAGTGGTGAGATTTGGATGAAAATCCAAATTCTAATGTATTTCTCCACTTCGCTAACTTTTTTCTTGTAATACGAGGCCATTCCCAAATTATTTGTATATTCACATCAAAATTTCACTTAAGGATAGTAATTTTTTTTTAAAAAAAATAACAGGGATAAATATTGAAATTTAACAAAATAGGATAGTCCCTTGAAAATGTCAGGGAACCAAAATTCAAATCTCCACTACAATATCTCAAATATGATTAATTCTAGGGTTAAGATGCAAATTTGTTCCAGAAGTTTTTGCTGGAGAGCAATGTTGTTATAGAAGTTTTTTCGATTCAATATCACCCCGGAGGTTTCAAAATGTAGCAGTGTTATCCTATACTATTAAAAACCAACATTAACCGTTAAAAAATTGATATTAACTATTAACTTTTTAACGAAAAAGGACAAATATTACTCCATTTTAACACTTTTGGGTAATATTAAACCTAAAAAAACTTTCAGGATAACGTTACTCTCCAATAAAAATTTCAGAACAAATTTACACCATAACCCTTGATTCTAATAGAAAGATACTCGCATCAAGCATTGCTAGCCAATCCAAATAGAATCAAAAAACACTTTCCAAAAGGTGGCTACTCCTTACATATTCCTCTAGATGATGAATCATTCTCTACAATGTTTATGTGAAATAGATCATGAGAATTTCTTTTCAAGTCAAAGAAAAGAGACAAGATAAAGTCTACGTCTAATATGGGGGTCGGACTGCTCCCTTTCTCATGATCTCACTTGAAACGACCACAAAGAATATGATCCTGTACATACGCGCTCTCTACAAGAAATTTGATTTACTCATTTTTTGTTAGCAAAGTCGACTTAACTCTCATAACTTCTTTTCTTTCTTTCTTTCTTTCTTTTTTATATTCAGCACAAACGTTTGACCAAAAAAAGAAGCTAAGCAGAAACAAGTGTCATCATAAAAACATGAAGCATGGCAAACGGATAAATGAATGCCAGAAATTAAACTGTGGGAAGAAATACAATCAAGCAAAAGAATTGCATAAAAATTAAGGGTAGAAAAGAGTCAAACAAACTGAAGCTACAAGAAGACAGAAACTGAAACCTGTGTATTGATTAATTAAAGGTCATAAAATTATATATCCCTGAACAAGTCCTGGATGTACAAGACCTATGTATATAAGATTCCCATAGACAGCAGATATCTTTTTCCTTCAGAACTCTTTCAAGCCATCCACAGAAATTATTCTTCAGGAATGAAGCAAGACTAGCAGAGAACTATATCAACCAAGTGCCTAATAATCCCGTCCCCTATACTGCGTTTCCTGCAAGATATCAAATAATTATAATTTTATGAGAGATTGATTATTGTAATATTCGCTCTTATCATTTATCTCCCTACATTTCCAAGAAGAGGTGTGATTTATAACAATACAGCATACATCTATGATGTCTTCTAACCACAATGAAGAAAAAGGTGCAAGGGATTTTTTAAATTGATATAAAAGAAAAGAGAGGTGAAATTAATCTGATTCACATGAAAAAGATACTACTCCCCAGAAAAGATTCAAATCAAACAACAGGCAGGCAAAATATGAGTGCTTACAGGTATGTATCCTGGCGGCGGCATGTACATGAATTGCCTGGGATGACCAACAAGCTGCCCATACTGTAATTAAATAAATACTGTTTATTATTCGTTGTAAGCAACTTGAGGCCAAAAAAAGGAGAAAAAGCAAACTAACATCTTACCTGTCCATTTGGATGATAATATGTAAATGGCACTTGTGCTACCTGTGGATTATACATGGCCTGTTGTGGCCCCGTAAATGTGGGTCCCATCTGCAAAACATAGGAAAACTCATCATGGTTGTAAACATAATTAAAGCAGAGAAGGTAGTAATAGTTTTTGATAAAAAATGTGTAAAACTATACACATTATATAAACCCCCAATGTTTGACGCTTGTAAAGCAAAGGTTAGACTGCCAAACATATTCCTTGGAGTTGAAAAAATATCCTAGTATAACAATGAATCCTAAGCCAGCCTCAGATGAATAACAGGTAAAAACCATATCCTTTAATTAAAGTAAAACAATCAAAAGGCCTGACAGAACACATTTTCTCCTTCACTGGACATACAAGCATATGCATATTTGGATTAGCTTTTGAGAATAGCTTTTACAATTTACGAGGTAAGTAGGTGATAGAAGTTTTGTTTCGACTTGTGAAAAGGGATTCTGAAACCATGGTTTTATGGTTTGCCAAACATGCAATAACCATGGAATACTTACCCCAACACCAATGGACATGGTTGGCATAGGTGGCATACTAGTCACATTAGGTGGGAAATAGAATGAAGCATCAGACACAGGGGAGGGAGGTCTAATAGGTGTTTGAGATGGAACGAAACTCCTTGCATTCGGGTTGAGCTTGAATTCCTGACATCAAGAGTAAAACGAGATTGGGGAAGCTCAGTTGCATATGAATGTAACTTAAAAAGCCAGAAAAAGTGCGATTGTATGTTTGAACAAGCCAATCTTGAACTTTTATACCTTTGCATTGGGATTCAGAGTCGATCTTTCAGACGATAATGAACCAACCGAAGAACTTGGTGAGAGGCCATGACCAGAAGATGCTGTCAAACCTCCCACACGCTCGGAAGCAGATGAAGCAGAACTACCTGGTCTTCCATGGGACTTCTCAGACTTTGTATCTGCATTCACTTTGCCTGAAGCTGAACTATCAACTATATCTCCAGGTGACCCTGCCTTTTCTTGAGTACTTGATAAAACATGAGACGAAGGGGCACAAGAGGAGGCATTTAATTCCCCTTTATCAGAGCCATCTTTCTTCAAGGTGAGCAATGACAGTGAATCTGCACTAAGAGTTGCATGATCAGAGTGATACATATATAACCGAAGAATCAACCATCAACCACTATGACAAAGTTGCAAGCATAGGAAACTTCTGCAGTGCAGAAAGATGTCAAGTACTACTACAGATTTATTTTTTCATGCAGATTAATTTAAGCCATTGTGCTTTTAATCAAATCAATTTCCAGGGATCCAAAAGTGAAACTTCACAAACCCTCAGATTCTGACGGTTGATCATCCTCAGCCTGCTGGGTCAATTAAACAAAACAAAAGAAAAGAAAATGGGGATTTAGTCATGTCCACAATAGCTATATTGTGTTAAATACTTATGTAGGCATTAATCAGAAGTTAAAACCATAGGAACTTCAACTCACTACCTGATTTTCTTCCTTGCTGCTATCATTTGCTCCATATTGATCAATGATTGAATCCTGGACCCTGTAAGTTTGGTGGATTTGAAATTTAATTACAAAGTCAGTGCTGAAGTTTTATTTCCTAAAAGCCATCACAATATCGTTGCAGAGCAAACAAGTAACCATATATAAAACAAGAAAATGCAAGCAAAAACCTTTCTCCATCCAAAGATGTGTAACTTTTGGTAGGGAGTTCAGATGCTAATTGTTTAGCAGGATCATAAGAACTAGAGCGGCTTACATCCATGCCAATATTTGACTGAGATGAATGAGGGAGATCCTACACACCCATATAAACAAGATATTATATCGAAATTAAGAAAATAATAACGAGTAGTGGGTCCAGTGTCTAGCCCATAACTCGAGTATAGAAGGCAGAATAACTCAAAAAATCAAGAAAAAGAGAAAAAGCAGTCGCATGGCTGCCCTACTCGACTCACATTGAGTTTAGTTCATTTAGTTCATTGAATGTTCATAAACAGCATACGATGCTCATGTGTGAGAAGTGGAGGCAGAGGCAGCAATAACTTAAAAGGAAATTTTGATACCAATATTTTTCCAACACTCAATTTACAGCTCTTTTAGCACAATGGCTTTGTGCAATCCGTGTAATCAACCCCTTAGATACTAAAACTGTACTGATTTCAAAAGCACAGATCCTGAATACAATGACAGTACTAATAAGGATGAAAGTAGAAACACCATATGAACATCAAATAACAAAACAAGATCTATAGACAAATATCATTCATGAAAAGGAGGTATCATGGTATTATTCAATCACATTCCAAGCAAAATAACAGCAAGCTAGTGTCCTCCAAAGGGACACAGTGGAGACTTATTAAAATCTAACATACTAATTAAATATCCGATTGATAAAATACCATAATGGAGGAATCTGATGATAATCGAGCTCCTTCATTGCCTTCTCTACTGGCTAAATCACAGGATTTCTTGATGACTGAAGCAAACGTACCACCAAATGTTTCAGAATTCTGGGAATCTATTAGTACATCCTCTTTTTCATCATGTCCACTGCCATCAGCCCCTTTACCTCTGTAGACTGACGAGAATCTGGACTCTTCATCAACATCAAAGTCTTCATGTAGCTGTATACCTCTTTCCTGTGGAAAAATAGAGAAACATACACATATATGCATATATATAGTTCAAGGAATTCAAAATATTACCTCAATAAGCTGCAGTTTGAAAGGGGGAAAGAAAAATAAAGACAAGGAAAGCATTCAAGCCACGCTAACCTCTGCTGTATGAAGATCTCGGGTTTCCTCGCCCTCAATTTCTCTTGCTATTCTTAAAGCTTGTTTTTCCAACTCCCTCATATGAGGCCCTTTTTCAAGCTTTGTTGTATAAAATTCCTCATTGAATGTGCTCTTTACACCGAACAATGTTTCATTTGTCTCAAACTGATCCCATCCTCTTAAAAAATACCCAAAAAAATAATAATAATGTCAAACAAAACCCAGGACCTGCAGGAAAAATGCAATATGGAAAACGAAACTGATAAAACACCAGGATATGGATATTTATCTAATAGGATGCTCCCTGTTTTCTCCCCCCCCCCCCCCTAATTATATGCAAAGAGGCACATCCTTCATTGTATTTTTTCCTCTAGCAATTCTGTTCCATCACAATTATAGCAATCAATAATATGACAGGATTCTTAGTTTGTTTTTCCTTTCTTGCATATCACACACCCCTTCCAGCTAGAGTGTATGGGATGGAACCCACTACTCAAATATATTATTCATGATAAAAATCCAGCCAGAGTGTAATCCTAAGCTAGAATAGCAACAAGTTTCTGGAAAATAGAAGAATAAGGCAAAAGCTCACAGACACTCAAACCCGATTCCCTAGAGCAGATAGAGTCTATCCCTCACAATACTCACTGCCTGCTTGCTTAAACCCCTTCCTAATCCTCCTCGCCCCCCCCCCCCCCCCAAAAAAAAACACCACCCATAGCCCATAGATCTGTTATACTCTTGGCCCATCAGTTTGATATGAGCAGTCAACATGCGTTGGACACCAACATGACCCCTCAATTGAGGCATCCATGCAGAAGGAAGCCATCAGTCCATGCTTTGCAAATCAGTCCAACATCACCACTTACAAATGGACTAGGATTTTAAAGCAGTCTCCCATTGTGAAGTCAGACTACACAAATCACATGCTATAGTTTCTCAGCCAACTTTAAATACTTGGGTGGGCCAATAACCAAGTTTCAAAAGTAAACATAATTCTTTTGTTCATAAAAGTAAATTATACATTGAGAAAAGACAGAGAAATGCCGGGTTAGCAACCTATTCCAAGGGCCATCAAATATATTTTCCAGTTCAGGGCATTGTGAATCATCTCCATCAGGTACCCAGGGTAATAATTCTCGCTTGACATCGACATGACGAGATTGAGATATTGCTGAATCAACCATAATCTCCTGATGCATTTCATGGTGAGCCTCACCACAAAGATCATCCCAAGTAACAGCAACATCCTACCATAGTTGAAAAGCCCATCAATCTCAATAAGAAACAGTTTGGCAATATTTTCACAGCAACTGCATCCAAACCTAGATTCATTTTTTTAACAATTAATTACCACAAAATTCCTGCATAAAGGCCAATAGGATTGCAGACTTTAAAATGAACACCAAAATTTTCCCAGTAAAGGACCTTTTTTACAGCCATTAAATATTGACTACCTTTGCCTTGATTTGTACAAGATCTTTGCCGGATATAGGGAATGTCTTTGAAGGAGCTTGGCTCACAAATTCTGCACCAGACCTCTTCCCTCGAATAGAATTATCCTTCATCAAGCGAGCCATCTTCAAAATGATTCCTAAGGAAGACAAATAATGATGATGACAGCAGTTAACAATGAAAAATTTTTCTATATCTCATAAAAACTAAATGAAAAAAGTAAACAGACACTTATTAACTATTCAGCTTTTCAGCTATTCCACTTCAATGTCACCAAAATCAACAAGAGTCAGTACACAGTACCAAAATCTTTGTCAGCATTTGCTGCATGGAAAATTCCAGAGTATATGGATCCACTTTTCACATGGACTTCCACCTGTTGCCCAATGAGGCAATTTGCTATATACAATAATCGATCACGTGAAGGACTCTCATGATTATCACCTTTAGTGCCAGTCACTGCACCAGTAAATACATATATATATATATATATAAGCAAAGGGAACTAAATTGAACTAATAAAAAATTAAGGTAAGAAGTTCACCTGTACTTGCTAATCTGCTAGCATTTGATTTTCCAGACTGATTCTTTTTCTCTGATCTAAATGCTCCATCTCTTTCAGATTTTCGGCGGCCATATCCATTAAAAGATTTGGGCTGCCCAACTTGTTGCAAATTCATGTTTATTATCAGCCAATCAAACCTAGAATAGCTATAAAGTCAATCTACAATGGTACATTCTTGCAAATATGGCAATACAGGATAGACACAATTTCAAACTAGGGTTGATCTCTCTCGGAGCGTTTGATTTTAGATCAAAGGAATATATTAGAACCGAAGACATTAATTAAGCTAGCAAAGCAGCAATATGTCAAGTGAAATAAGCAGAGCCAATCCAATCAAGCAACGGGAAGAAAAGGAAAATTCATAATTTGAAAAGGAAAAACAATTCTGAATCTCATAAAAGACCACTCAGTAGCCCGATTTGCAGCTATCATTCATAGCCAAGTATAACCGTAAGTACGCCACCATGGGATTAAGAGTCAACCTTGGAAAACAAAATATCATCTTTGAACCTTTTCATTTCTTCCCACCAAGTCAGAACCAAAGAGAAGAGCAAGAATAATCGAATAATAACACACACAACGAAGAATTCAAGCAAGCAAGAAAATGGACAAGCAACGTATAGCATAAGAAGGAAACAAGTTCTAAAGTCTGAACAATTTGGCTACCACTTTGAGCTTGATCACAGCCCAATTGTTTGATTCCACTTCCAAGTTGAAGAGATAAGCTGAAACAAAACTCTGTCTTCTAGGGATCGGAATGATTGGGAGTTGCTGCAAGTTGAAGATAGAGTAGCCCAAGAAGACGAACCAAACACGAATCACAGAACCGGAGGAGTTCGAGAGAAATGAATTCCGTTCTGATGTGATCGAGAGGGAGAATGAGAGAGGTCTATGGGGACTTTAATTTGAAGGGAAAAGCAAAGCGAAAGCGTTTGAAGCAGAAGTCCCCAAAATGAAATTTGAGTTATATGGTGCGTCCGAGTGTACTGAGGAGTTTCATCTTTGCCCTTTTTTATTTTATTTTATACTTTATACTAATTTATATAAAAAAAATAACAGAAAAATATTATTTAAATTACAAAAATTTTAAAATGTCTACAAAATTAGCAAAAAAAAAAAAAGGGACAATTACAATGAAGTCCCACACAAGAGAAAAAATGAAAAAATGGTCCCTGAAGTTGTTAATGACAAGTCGAGGAGCGTCCATTAACAAGTCGAGGAGCGTCCATTAACAAGTCGAGGAGCTTACACTGACAATTTCAGGGACCATTTCTTCATTTTTTCTCTTGTATGGGATTTCATTGTAATTGCCCCAAAAAAAAATAGTTAATTTGACAGAATCTAAAATTTTAAAGTTTAAGTATTGACGACTTAAATATAGTCAAATTGTCAATACTCAAATTTTAAAATATTATATTCCTATTAGATTATTTATTTATTATTTTACTAATTTAATAGGTATTTTGAGGTTTTTGTAATTCAAATGGTATATTTTATCATTTTCCCTTATATAAAAGGTGTTTAATTTTTGATTAAATTTACCCATATTTTTTTTTATAAAGATATAAATATCTCACTTGATTCAAGAACTGTTAGAGCGCTGAGGGTATCCCAAGCCTAAAGTTGATAAATTAAAATAACGAAAGATTTAATCGATGCTAATATTATTAGATTAATGGCAAAAGTTAAATATTAAATGTTTTTAAAAGTAAAATTTTATTAGATTAATTTATTTATATAATTAAACCTTAAGCAAGTAGTTTGTATCGTGTGAAGTTGAAATACGCAGGGCATAAAAAGCGAAGGATCCCATTCTCTATCCATATTCTCTATCTATACTATCCTAAAAATGTCAAATTAGTCAAAGTAGTGTTATTAGGAGTTAAGGATAATAAGGTGAATATTCTTTTTTTTTCTTTTAAAATATGGCTTATTCAATTGGGTTTAATATATCAGGGGGAAAATGCCTTGATCAAATTACACAATAAGCCGTGTACGAATGAAGAAAAGTAATTATTTTCTTTTAAGTATATAATTCATGATCAAATAAAAGTATAAATTTACGTAATCTACTACAACATGACATGCTAATATATATTATTTACCCAATATTACAATTCATAGGGAAGAGATTCCACTTCATCCTTACATTATTAGTTATTAGTCAAAATAATTATTTGTTATTATTAATATAGAACAGCGTGCATATTAATTAAATGTTGGCAGAAAAAAGAGTGTATATCGCTTTAAAAATAAAGTCCTACTCGTGCTATATTATTTATTAATTATTAATATTAATTAATCTTTTAAAGATACGTTTAACTAATCCTACGTCACTTGCAGAAGCCAAGTTTTAATATATCCAGATCGAGCAACAAGCAAAGTTCGGGCCACGTAAAAGGGTATACATAAGAAATAAAGACAAATAATCTCAATGTAATTCACGTCATAACATGCTAAAAGAGTTGCAATAAAAGTCTAAGTTACTGTATGAGAAATTAAATTAAATAATAATGACAAAATCTTATTCAATCTTACTCTATTTGTTACTCGCTTTTATTTGTTCGCTTCTCAATCTCATGCAACTCTTCCATTGAAACAGCCGTCACCTTTCATATTCTACAAAAGGTACAGACAGATGCAGCAGTCCATTTGGTTTTTAAGAAGAGACATTCTTTTAGATTTTCTTTTGAAGAAAAAAGTATGGCATTTATAAACACATTAATTCAATTTTTCACCGTACACAATCCATGCCTTTGATGAGAAGAAGATTAGTACCATGCTTAAATTTTGTGCCACCCACTACAATAGCAAGATGAAACCTTGATCCTTGCCAAATAAATCTTCTTTTCTTTATATGGCTATTTCAGCCAAATTTAAGTATTGTCACGTCAATTAGGAGTAGCTCGTCCAAAAACAGAGGCAAACAAAGAGGTCTCTTTCTAAGATAGCTACATCTTAGCCTTAAATAAGACATAAACAACTGCCCTCTATCGCCTTAACCCAGTAAAGTAAGGAGGAGATAAGCCTAGATAAACAAGAAGAGGAGGCTCGGCCATTTACAGTCGTGCTAGAATCGTCTCTTCATCCGCCGCTGAAGAAAGAATATCACCCTTGAGCTGTCCCTACTATTCGACATTTCCCGGAGGAGTCAATCAGTGAGATAGGGAAGATTCAAGACTGAACTGCCTTCCAACTCCATTCTCTATCCTCCGAATCAATCACCAATGTATAACCTTTGAAAAGCCTTCGTTGGAACTTCCCCTTTCCCCTGTCCCTTAGCCGTAGTGGCTATCCCCAGATCTGAATACCCATGGGATGGCGCATTCACAAGACCCAAACTTAAGACCTCATATTTAAATAGTCAAAACCCCTTTTATTAGGACCCACGCTTGTTGGTCCAAATAAATCTTTTCAAGCTCTGCATTGATTTTGTTTGCCAACTGCAAAGACATGAACCTTCTAATCCACCTATATCCAACTCCGTCCCGCATGTTCTCTTAATCTCATTTGTTTCATTAGGCTTCTGATTTCAGATGCTTCAGTCCACAAACCATTTCTTGCATAGATATGTGCTAGTGTTATATAAGGTGCTGCATTACCTGGTTCCATCTTTATGAGCTCATCAGCAGCCTCCCTTCCAAGCTCTACTTCTCCATGAATTTTGCAGGAATTCAGAATGGAACACCAAATCACATTATTTGGCTCAAAAGGCATTTCTTCCACTAAAGCCTCTGCCTTCCTTAGATTCCCATTTCTTGCATAAAGATCTATCGAACAAGCATAGTGATCTAGAATAGGAGATAGCCCATAATTTGTTCTCATTTGGTTGAAGTACCCCACACCTTTGTCAAGCAATCCTGCATGGTTACAAGCTGTTAGCACAGCAATAAAGCAAACATGATCAGGAACAAATCCTTTTTCAGTTAATAGATTATCAAAAAGCATTAAAGCATCTGAACTTCTCCCACATTGAGCATAACCCATGATCATGGAAGTCCACAGAACAGTGTTTTTTTCAGAAGTCTGGTCCAACACACGACAAGCCTCATCGATGTCACTGCCCTTTGAATACATATCAATCAAGGCACTGGCCACAAACACATTGCTTTCAGAACTCATTTTAATAATCAGTGAGTGCAATTGTCTTCCTTGAAGGAGTACTGTAAGGCTGCCACAAGCATTCAAAATGCTACTTAAAATATGATCTGAAGGAGTTAAATTCTTTTTCCTCATTTCTGCAAAAAGTTCTAGTGCATCCTCGTTATACTGGTTCTGAGAATACCCACTGATCATTGAAGCATACACGATAGTATCCTTCTCACGTGTTTCACTAAATAATAATACAGCATCATCAAGTGGTCCCCATTTTGCATAATAATCAATTAGAGAGCTTATCACATAATTGCTAGTATCAAATCTTTGTCTGATAACATGAGCATGGAGAGTTGGACACTGTTTAGGGGCTTCCTTTTGCTCCACACATGCACTTATAACACTTGTATAGGTAAAACAATTTGGCTTAACTGGGGTATTTAGCATCTCTTTAAATAACAACAAGGCATCTCTTCCTTTCCCATTTAGTGAGAATCCGGCGATAAGTGAAGTCCAAGACACTTGATCATGTGATTTCATGCGACTAAATACTTTGTTTGCATCCCCTATAGCATTGCATTTTGCATAGAAATCAGCAAGTGCACTACTAAGAAACAAATTATCTTCATATCCAGAACGAATCATATAAGCATGGATTTTTATTCCCAATTTCCAATTTTGGGTTTTTGCACAATAGCTAAGTGCATTACAAAGAACAACCTTCTTAGATCTTGCTCCAAACTCATTTGCTTGGCTTGCCAACTCTAGTATTTCATTGGGACTTACACTTTTAACATGCTTACTTGTTCGGTCAAGAAGTCTCTGCATCAACCCATCAGCAAAATAACTTTCCAAATATGAATCACATGTAATTTCGTTAAATAAATTTTGTGAAGAGGTTATGTTACATCTATCATAGAACAGAAACAAGTTGCTCATTCTTCCAACAATTCAAAACCAATTATAAAACATTTGAGCTTGACATGAATAAACATAAACACACGCACACACTATCCCTATATTATTAAGGACATAGAAAAAACACATATTTCTAAAATTCCCGTATTTGTAATATCCAGGCATCTAAATAGGGTTTCCAGACATTCAGGTACCACAGAGCATCTTATTTCAAAATTTAGCAATGAAAAATCAACCCAGCAGATTCTCCATACAATGTGCATTGCTTACCCAGGTCACCCTTTTCATGAAATTTGAGAGGTATGGGGGCCAGAAAATTGAAACGTGGCAAACAGCTTTCTATCTCGGTTGATTTCTCAGTGATACGGCCAGAAACCGCAAGAAGCATATCAGCAAAACTCTAATAGAAATGGGCATAAGCCATATTAACAAAGAAACTTTGTTGGAAATGAAAGACTGAAAAACAATTGCATCAGTATACCTCTTAGGACAGCGAGTAACGACGGTGAAAATGGCTTTGAATCCTTTGATAATGGACACGGCACAAGCAGCAACAAGTTCAACGAATCATGGAGGCCAAACCGTGGTGCGTAACCACCGTTTTTATCTCTTTGGATAACCACCGAATTACATGACCAAACACTGTCGAAGAATAGCAATGGGGGATAATCGATCTTTTCTTTTTTCCACTTACCTGTGTCTGCCCAAAGGAACCCATTATCAAACACTACGATATATCCCTGAAACACCCGATAACAGAGTGGTTGGAAACTATGCAAGAAACGTTTATGTGCATTGAACGAGTGATGCGAACAAGATTTGACTGATAGAAAAGGAAAAAGGACAGAAAAATTGGAGATAATTAAAGTAGACGCTTATCCCAAGCAGAGGAAAAGAAGGTAATTTCAAACAGATCACAAAAAAAAGGGCCTAATCCAAATGACTAAAACAAGCGCGGGTAATGGCGGCACCCTGGGGCCTGTATGAACTTTTTCCCCCTCATTTTTTTGGGCCGGTGACTTTTTTCCCCTCCTCGCTCACACGCTAATTACTCCCTGCCTCCTCACGTTCAAGTGTCTGTTTTTTTCGATGCTTTATCTCCAAATGTAAGATTTATTTTTTGAGTTTGTCTCAATAATAAATATATTCTCTTTTTTTTTCACAACGCAGGTTGGCATAAATGATAAAGGGCTTGCATTTCCTTAAATGTTCTAGTCTCGGGTTTGATCCTTAGGACGGCATGTATGAAGAAAATTGGCTTGGGAGGGTCGGTCTCATCTTGGGTCGGACAGTACTCGAGGGATTAGTCATCAGGCTCGCTCTAATAGATACTCTACGTAGCAAAAAAAAATGCATTTTTTTCTATTTTACCCTCCTCAATTAAGGATCCGGCTATGGTCCTCTTCCTTCCTATTCACTTATGGTCCTCTTCTCAATCTGGACCGTTGGATTAAGATCCCAACGGTCCAGATTTAATATATTATAAAAATATAATAATAATAATAATAATATTTTTATATTAAAAAAAATCTGGACCATTGAAATCTTAATCAAACAGTTCAGATTGAGAAGAGGACCGTAAGTAGATGAGAAGGAAGAGGACCGTAGCCAGATCCCCTCAATTAATTATTATACGACATACATTCTCTTTCATCATTTTCTCATTATTACTCCCTCCTCCCTCCCTCCCCTTCGCCCTCTCCCTCTCCCTCTCCCTCTCATTTATAAAGAGGTGCACTTTTGGAAAAAAAGTTAATATCATTTGAGCTTGAGGCATATTTTTAGGGAGAGTAATGTTGCTGCATATTGGCTTGCCAAATTGAGCTTCTTTCAGACAGATATCATTCAACTACTGTAATAATCTGTGACTGGTTTGTATTCCCAACTCTAGATTCAAGTTTCCCCTTATCACCTAAAAGCATTTCACTTCTTGTCATGGTTGGAGGTTCGACAACTAGTACTGACAACCCTGCCACAAGTGATACGGCTCTGATAGCTGCGAGCTGATGATGATACTTTTTTATTAAAAAAAAATAAGTGAATAATATTTATGTAATTGACCTACGAACAAATCTTAATTTTAACTAGTCCTTGGTTTTTTTGGACGGTTTTAGAAACATGTGACATGTGATTATTCTTGTTGTGAGGTTATTAAATGAAAATTCTCCCAATAAATTATTCAATTATTTGGAATTTTCCAATGCAAGATAATAAGATTTGTCAGCTTGCGAGAAATGATGACCAATTGTGTCAGGGGACACTTAATTAGTTCATTGGCCCAAAAAAAAAAGGACTACTAATTAGTTCACTGTCGCTTGTATCATTTGTACTCCAAAACGAGACTTCTATTTGGATGTCCCTGTCCGCATGAGATTCTTGATACGTAATCTATTGTTGCTTCTCTAAATTATCTAAACAACGTTTAAATTTAGTTAAATCAATGATCACTTGGTTTAGCAAAATACTTGCTTATTACGTAAGTCGAGATAAAACTCAGCTCACATACTTACCTCATATATCATAAATTACGATTTATAAATACTTATAAATAAAAAAATAAGCTATCTCAAACGAACACTAAATCATTGATACCTTTTAATAATTTTTTTTATATGGTCATTCATTATCCAGCTCTAAATCCGTGGCTATCCCCCTAATATATGTCTCTCCTCTAACCCTCCCGATACCTTTTAATAATATGTGTGTGTCTTAAATTTAGTTTTCAAAACATTTAAGTGGTAAAATTTATAAGGGCAGTTGTGAATTTGTTATAATAAAGTTAATAATTTCAAAAGGATAATTATGAATGCCATTATAAATGTGTTATCTTATAATTGTGAATGAATTATAATGAAGTTGATAGGATCCCGTTTACGGGAAGGATAAGATAATAGGATAGTTCATTTGACAAAAATTTTTTTCCCTTATAGCAAATTCATCAACTACTACCCTATTAAAAGTAACATCTTTATTATAACAAATTTACAATGAAGTTCACAACTATTTTAGAAACTAAATTTAATATATATATATATATATATATATATATTCTACTACATTATCATAAGGTATTAGTAGCTCAAGGGCAATAAAATCTCTTGGTAAATTGAGTTGTGTTCCTACCTTAGCTATCTTAAGAATATAATGCTAATTAAGCAAGTTGTGAATTTTCTATAATGAAATTGGCAATTTCTTATGCATATGCATGAAGTGAGGTCTAGGTTCTCTTATAATTCTTTTTTTCCTTTTCTTCTCATAATCTCATTTCCACCATCAGATTTAAAAAAATGGATGATCTAGATTTAATATTTTATAAAACTATTATTTTAAATATAAATAAGTAAACCTAAACTTTTAAAACATGATCTACTCAATTCATAACTGTAATATAAACATAAGTAACGAAAAAATTAATTTATAAAATACTATAATCATAGTTTTAGAAAATATTAAATCGGAATCATTTATTTCTTGATTTAAAGATGGAGATGAGATTCTAAAAAGAAAAAGAGAAAAAAGATTCTGAGAGTATCCTCATCCGCATGGTAGCTGTGAACTGACCTTCGTGCTGCTTCTGCATCTGTGTATATACATAATTCTGTTTTGCCCTCTTTGTGTTACCACTTTTTCTTCTTCTTTTGTTCTGGTAGAACACGTTTTCTTTTTCTTTATTGCACAAAATAAGCAATACAAACAGAATTTCAGAATCTGGATATTGCTGGCTTCACTTTTGGAATCAAACTAATTTTGCACTTTCCACACGTGAGTGATCACGTTACATATATAATATATTCACAGAACTTGTAATGTACAACAATTCCTCCTTGTGCTTGGAATTTGGAAATAATATTTTGTTGAAGAGGATCTCACATAACCTTTTAACATAGCACTTGCATAGCAGCACACACAACATGGCACATGATAAATTGAGAGTCCTTTTGAGCTTTTGGAGAAGTAGAAAATGTATCATTGTTTCAATCACAATTGCAACTTAATTTTCTCAGACCATTTAAAGATATCTGAATATACCTGATCACCTCCCAGAACTTCACCGGTGGCCCCGGCAGCCACCCGAATAACATCCTCAATCAATGCAAAATTTCCCATGATGTCAACATGAGCACCACTCTGCGTGCCCCGGCCTTCGAGGAGGTTGGCCGGAGGAGAATGTTCATATTCCCTAATGAAAGTACGGATTCCATGAGGATTGAATCTGGTTTTGCCACGCCAACCTTTAGCACACATGAAACCTGCACTTAGTGCAGGCACTGTCTCATCTCCTTCAACTGTATACACTCCATCCTTCAGACAGCTATCCTCATCATCGCCGTCCGCTGAAGTGTTGATTTCAAAGGGAATGTAACACTCAGCATAGGAGGATAATTTGTAAACATAAGCTCTTTCAGTTGGTATGCCAACTCCATATAAAGAAAATATTTCCATTTCAGGAGCATTTGGTAATCTGCAAAAAATTAGTTTGAGGCATCAGAACAGAAAACGTTAGCATTTGGTAATCTGCAAAAAACATTTTGAGGCAGAAGAACAGCAAAAGTTATGAGTGTAACGAATACAAACTGTGCAACCAAATGAAGTTTATTGCTATAGGCAGTGAAAGGTTAACAGTAATAACCCAACTGAAATACCCGTTTTGACCTCCTAAATGCATAATGGGTAATTTTGTTGTGGGAAAAATAGATGTAGAGACAGAGTGCTCCAAGACTACCAAATAGGCTAGAGCAACAAGAGGCCAAGCCAAGCCCCCAGAACTACCTCCAATATAAATATATCTTCAAAGGAGGATGCTCAACTAATCCCTATGTGTGAATTTACCTCCCCAGGGAGATTTGGTCACTAATATTGTCAGCTTAAGGCCGCATTCGGCCCTTGCACAGAGAAGTTCTAACCCAGGTCTTTTCAACCAGTTAAGTTAACCCGCAGTAACTGCATAGTATTTTGTCGTAATGGATCAGATGCAGAGGATTTCTGATAATTGTGGGCAGAAAACAACCTTGGTGAAGCAATTTCAAGCCTAACAAATCAACTTGAGCATATATCTAGAACTTGCATAGTTGCATTCAGATTAACAGTACAACACAATGGTTTTGAAAACATTTCTTTCACAAATCAACAGAGAAGATGCTCTTAAGAGAATGCCAATTAGCATGTAACGCGAAAGAAATCAGCAAGAACCATATCAATCACTGTTTAATAGATAGTCATACGTAGTAATAAGTTCACTATGATAAGTAATTATGAGCATACCATGAGCATGTAATAGAAGGAGCTATAGTAGCACTACTACCAGTGAACCAGATTCAATAGTGTGTAACAACAATAACTTCAAGAAACAGGAAAATTAAGAGAAAGGAAGCAAAATTTCTCACTTTGTCTCCAAGGGGTTTGACCAATATTTATAGTGCTCGTATTTTGGATCATCCAAATTGTCAGCAATTCCATAAGAGAAATGAGCACTACCACGGGCCATCATTTTTGGAGCAACATAATTAAGAAGATCAACAATAGAGCCTGCAGTGTAAACTTTATACTCGGCAACAGCACTGACTCCCTCAACTCCCATGTCATGGTATTCAGTCCATACATCACGACAGGTGGTATTTGCAACATTTGGACCCTTAATGGCATCCTGTAAAATAATTTTAACCCAAGAGTCAACAATATTCAAGATAGATTGAACAGATTCAAGACAACTGGTACACAAAGCAGTAAGCATACAAGACTCTGCTTGAACTTAATTTCTACGACCAAGAAGAAGATCATCCTTTGGTTTATTTGGAAGAGAAGATTATGAAGAATCGACAGAGAAATTTGGGTTACTCTGATTGGTTGTGCTGAGGAAGGAGGATAAAAGGTAACTACCAATAGCCCTCCTTTTTAGGTGTAATCAAACACAAAATTTAGTTGTCTAGTAAAGGACCAGTGCAGGGGCTCTATGGGCAAGGGTAGTTACATTGTCTGAGAAAGAATAACAAAAGGTAACTACCATTAGTCCCCCTTTTTAGGTGTAATCAAAGGCAAAAATTTAGTTATATCCAGATAAAGACCAGGGCAGGGGCTTTATGAGCAAGGGTAGTTACATGGTGAGACAAAAGCAGTTAAATTTTAGTACAAGATGGGTACAATGTTCCCCAAGCCAAAAAATTGGAAGGTAACTACTTAAAAGAGTCTGAATAATTAACAGAATGCTCAGAAAACTTTTTTGTGCTTAGAGATTACAAAATTTACTCAGCAACATCTGGCTAGACAAAGACAAAGTTGTTTAGGTATTTACCATTAGGTACTTTTATAAAATAAAGTGAAGGAACTTTATATAAAGAACCAGCCATATGATGCTAAGTTGAAAGAAATATCGAAATGATATGCTTATAGAGAAACTTCATATCAAACAGAAACTATACTAAAGGTTTTTTCTTACTCTAATATAACACATGGCTCACCCGAAAGTCAGTCCTCTCTAACTCAGAAGAAGGTGCATCTGCCACTTCCTTGCCAAATGATATGATCCGCCCATAGTTGACAGGTTTCGATTGAGAAATTGTTGAGTTATCAGTGTTTTGGCTTGTCGACTGAGTATCATTATGCTTTAGCTTTCTCTTGCTGGGGAGATAGCCTTCCTCTGGTGACCAGTCAAGACCACCCCATATGGTGTCTCCACCTTTTGGTATCATTGACATTGTTGAATCCCAAGTGCGGGTCATCTTCATGACATGTTGCAAGGTTTGAAAGCGAAACAGATCATTATCTATGAAACCTGGTGCAATTGCCCTGAACAGTTATAGAAGAAAGAACGATATTAACTCCCATGCAGTACAATATAATATCACAATAAAATCGTTTTTCTGAGTTCCCTTGAACCACATCTGTTAACAAATACTCCCTCCGGCAGTTAATATAAGATCTAGTTTGTAGTTCCATTTCTTGATAATTTAGTTGATATACCTGGCAACAGCAATATCCCTGGCTTCAGCCGAGAAAAGTCCAGCCACAGACTTTGGAACACCCAAAAATGGTCCACCAATGTTCATCACTGCCTTTATATGTCTGGCACACCAATCTGGTCCACCTCCACCACCCATTGGAGCAGGTGCTTCAACCCACTTCATAAAATGAAGAAAGTAAAGCACACCCATGGAATGTGGGATGACAACAGCCTTGTTGCCTCCATTAGTAGCAACCATAAGTTCTATGTTGCTTTTTATCCGACTTAGCGTTTGATCACGCACCTGACAAATTAAATTTTAAGGGTTAAGAAGTGGCTATAGTCATAAAAGAATCAATCTATTTTTCTCCGTTGAGCAATTTCTTCTGGTACTTGAATTTGAAGGAATATAGTTCATGACCAATGAATTTGTTTGAGGAAGGTATAACTCCAGTTAGATAAATGTTAAGAATTACCTCAGTGTTTTGAAATGATATTCTCCAATCATATGCAGCCATGTACATGGTTTTTTCTTCATAACCAATCTGAGCCAAGTTAGCTATTAGGACAGCCCAAACGAAATATCCTGGAGCAAAGTAATCAGCAGCTACAAGTCCAGAGACAGCCCTGACTCTAATGCCAGGAGGATCTAATCCTGTCTCATTGTCCAGTGACATGTGCTCTGCCCAGCATGAAGGTCTGCGTAACATCCAGGAAATAATAAGACATGAAAAGTGATAATCCAATTCTACTATGAAAGCTCAAAGATTACAAGTTAAACAGCCAAAAAAAGCCCACAGAAACAGGCAGTGACATCAGAAAGGAACCAGCGCGAGAATAATTGAATATGTAGTGAGACTAATCCAAAGTCCCCGAGAAGGACTCAAATGAAGTTAAAAATTTTTCCTTTCATAACGAATGATTTTGTCTCGCACTTTTACGTCTGAGCCGGGAACTTGGTACATAAGATTTTTAAAGAAAGCAGCTTCCGTGCACGAAAACATCTCTAGATCATAATCAAAAGTTTCACAGGAAAATAATGCTATAATAGTACGTTATTTAATAAGGAAAATCATCTGAAAGCGAACTCCTTGAAACATCTCAGGCAGTCATCAGCATCAACTAACAAGATCAAAGATGGAAAGCTTCTCTTGAGATCAATTTCTCAATAACGACTTTACCAATATCGGTAACTTGTTAACGAACCCACTAATCGGAAATTGAAGAGAGAAGCTCATCAGACTTTGATATGGTCTCACAGGTAAGATCCGTCAAAAAAGTACGTTTTCAACACGTCATTACCATTTATCATCCTCAACTAGCACAAATAGACTAAGCAGCGCCAACTAATTTAGAAAATAGAAAACATCGAAAACCAATGGAAAGATGTTAGTTCATGGTAAGAAAAGACAATCTCTCTCATTATCCCCATAGAAAGCCGAAAAACCTTCCAAAGACGGCTACTAGCAAAAAGATAAAGGAACACCAAATTAAGATATAACCAAACATTAAGAACAAATTCTTCACACCTTTTGTAGACTTCTCCAAATGTACCACCCCACAATCGTTTCCGGAACAAGCCCTCAGCACACTGGTGACCCTCCCAAAGCTCGAGGCCGCCGGTAACGATCCCCGGCACGAAAACCACCGGATGCTTCACCGTCAGCCCTTCTTTCTTCAGTTTCAGACCCGGTGGGTCCGGCAACGGTCCAGTTATCACCTCCGTCACGAACTGAGGAAACGAAGCTGGCATAGCTTTGTACAGAAAAAGCAATAACCACCATACAGAACAAATGCAACCAATAAACCAACAACAACTATCCACACAAGACCATTTGCTCTTCTTCTCCGCCTTATTGCTCCGCTTCGCCGCTACCTTCTTTTTATCATCTTCTTCTTCGGTCCTTTCGCTCTGAATCTGCGACTCTGTACTCGAAGTCTTGTCGGCTTCTCCGCCTTTTCTCCGTCGAATTAGAGGCATTCTGAGTGATAATAATTACTTAATTCCACTTTTCCACGCACAAGATAATCAGATTTCACTTTCTCTCTTTTTTCAGAAGTTCGTAGAAATTTGGATAGAACAGGTCTCTATCTCCTCCTTGAGCTGATACTAAGAATCGAATTGCCTGCTTGATAAGCTGAGGAAAACGGTTTTTCTTTTCTGAAGAGTACAATTTACATAACGGTCATGTGATTATTACTTATTAGTGAAAGAATCCTATAACACCAGAGGAGAACAGGAAGATGATTATGAAGCTATCGTTTTTTTTTTTTTTTGGTGTTTTTCTTTTCCAAGTAGATTTTCCCGGGAATCTGACAGAAACTTATCACGATGTTGGGGACAAGTGACTATTGGTGGGGTCCCACCTCAGCGTATTACTCTAATCGGAGATTGGCTGCTTTATAATTGCGTGTCCCACGGGTGCAATTGTCCCAATATATATTAAAAATTAAGGAAAAATTACACTCAGATCTAAAAAAATAAGAAATAAAAAATTAATCCCTGGAGATTACAAAATGAAAAAATGATTCTATAGAATTGTCAATACAAACTCCTGAAGTTATTAATTAGTTATTGATACAAGATCCTGAAGTTATTAATGTGGGCATTTTTTCATTTTATAATTTTCAGATATCATTTTTTTATTTATTTTCCTTTTTGAAACCTAAGTATAATTCTCACTAAAAATAAAGAATTCAGTACATGGCAGATTTTTATTGGCTTTCATTCACACTGTCCAGAGGAGATGCGGGCCTTGTTAAGTTTTGTGGCATACAAAAAAAGCCTTCTAGAGTGGCACTGGCACATACTCCTCCCGCTCTCCAACAAGGCTTTTATTCTCATTTTTATTCCCTATCCCCTCGTAAATATAGGTGTTTAAAAAAAATGTTTGTGATTTTGACATTTATTATTTTTAACCTAGGTTTTAAACAGTGAAACTCGGTTATTTGTTACTAAAGGAGAATAGAGGGAGTAATAAATATAGTAGGTAACTCATTAATTTGATCTTAAATTGAAATTTTTTTCAACTTTATTCATATTAAATCAGGTCTCAAAGGAGATAGAAAACTGTAAAAGTCACATTTAAATATTAATTATATTAATAAAATTGACCAATAATCATTAGTTACTCTTCAACTTACTTATATTGAAAATCAAAATATTCTTCTAAAAGTAGTAGATAGTGTTTCTATTGTTGTGTATCACTTTAATCTTATTTATAAGTATATTTTAATTGACAATTTTGGTCATCATTATAAGTCGAATTTTAGAGTAATAAATGCATTATTTTTAACTTTTTTGCCCCTATCAATTGTAATAAAAAAAAGAATTTATTCATGCTAATTTTTGGAAACAATCATAGATAAAGTCAAAATTGGAAATTTAGTACATAATTAATGAGTGAACTACTCTCCTTGATATATGAGAGTTAGTGCTTGTTTGGAATAATGATTGAATCTTTTTAAAGTGGCTTTTCAATCGTAATTTACAGTATACGAGAGAAGTATGTAAGTAAAAATTTATCTTAATTTACGTAAATAAACACTTTTAGGGTGTCCAAAAGTGGTCTCAAACAAGCGTTTAGTTAATTTAGATCTATAAATAGATCCATAGTGATATTTTCTAATAACTACTCTTAATTCGTTTATTTACTACTCTACTTTTGTTATTAATTACTCTTATCTCAAAAATTCAAAAAATATATTAAAAACTTAGTCCAAGCTCCAATGGCCAACCGCCAATGAGAGTATGTATTTAAAAAAAAAAAAAAGGAACAATGATGTCTTTACCGAAACATTTTGAAATTTCAAATATTAATTTGAGATTATTAAAATTCGAGACCGAATTTGATATTTTGATGTTTCAATAGTTTTTTTTTTGTGATTTTCCCATAAAAATTTAGATTTCATAATTATTTTGTACCTCAAAAATAAATAAAATTAAAAACATTTGCAAACGTTCTTCTTTTATCAAATAAATTATTTTTACAAACTTCTTATACGTAAATGATTTTGAAGAATAAATATGAATGTTAGTCAGTGTTTGGAATAGCTTATTTCTAAGAAATAAGTATTTATTACGTAAATCGAGATAAAACTCCTCTCATATATTTATCTCGTATATTATGAATCACGATTAATAAAAAATTATTATCTAATAATAAATTATCCCAAACAAACACTTAATGTGTATTTGGGATAGCTATATGATTTTGAAGAATAAATATTAATGTTATACGTATAGACTGAAGAAAACGTATTCCGTTCAATTTCATGAATCATGAAGACGTCTTCTCTTTCCTTCAAAATTGTACACACGTTTCATGTCACGTAATTTCCTTGCAGGCTTTTCAGGATTGCATCTCTTCTCTACCCTTCCCAATTAACCCCAAGTCCCCAATATTGTACGTGTTTAGTATTGTTTATTAGGGTTCAATAAGTATTTATTACGTAAATCAAGATAAAATTTTTTTTACATACTTATTTTGTATATCGTAAATCATAATTTATAAATATTTATTACTTAAAAATAAACTATCCTAAACGAGCATAAAGTTTCCACGCTATCTGGCCGTTTCATTTCATGATCACTACGTCCTTAAACTTTTGTTGATGGAGGGAGTGACAATACATAAATTTTAAATACAAAAAGAGAGATCATATGACTTTATAGTATTTAATTTTTTTTATAAAAATAAGTGACTAAAATTTAATATCAAAATCTATTTTCCAAAATCCTAAAAAAAATTTATGTTATCTCTCTCTCTAATAAATCATTATCGATAGAAAATTCGAGATGCTTAGACGTGAGAGTGTATATTAATTTTTCTTACACTCTCGTTTTATTTATTTATTTATTTTTGTACAGATTTTCTACTTATTATAAATGTTCATTATGTATCATACATTTATTTAAAATATCTGTGCAATATGATGGCAAAACTTCATAGGTCATGTTTCTTTCTTATTGTAAAATCTTAGACGCAACAGTTTGACGTATAAAAGCAATTATACGTGGCAGAGACTTTACAAGGTGCTGGGGATGACCATGTGAACCTTGAAGTGGACGGCTTGGTACTCTGTGACGGGCGAAGCGGTTGTGGGGGAGTTATTCAAGGGCAGTAAGACTGATGGATTTGTAGTTTTAATAACAAGTTAACTTCGGTAACTCCAGCCATCACGGAGCTAATTGGAGTAATACATGGTCTGCACATATGTTGGGGTAGAGGTCATAAAGCAAAATGCATATACTCGGATTACCTGGAAGCCATAAACTTGATTGTTCATGGGTCCGATAACACCCATCCTTTTAGAGATATAGTGGAAGAAACTAAGATGCTTGTTTACAAAGATTGATATGCTGTATTCAGCCATATCTATGGGAAACAAAATGTTGTTGTGGATTACTTGCCTAAATTCTCTCATGAGATAGTTGGAAATTTTTGCTTCTTTGATCAACAATCACCTCTTAATCAGGAGGTGGTTGTTGATGAAAAGAATTAGGGCCTGTTTGTTATATGGAAAAGGTTCGGAAGGAAGAGAAGATGAGTAAGTTCCTTAAGTGAAAACACATTTGGCTATCGGATGTTCCAGGAACTCAAGTTCCCTCCGCTCCAAAGTTCCTTTAAATATGGGAAGATCAGTTCCCACCAAAATTGGTGAGAACCCATCTTCCTTCACAGAAGAGAAAATCTAAATGATAAATATACCCATGAAAAATTTAAAGTCTAGCGTCAAATGGATACAGGGACATTGCTCCGATGATCTCAACACTGATGGATTTTACAGTTGTAAATCGATTTATCAAAATGGCAAATCAATTTAGTTCGTGAGGTTTAGGTGAAGGGAGTTTGTGAGGAAAACGATTTAAAAGACTAAACAATGTAGTAGTGGTGGAGTTTGAAGCCATTGTAAATCGATTTACAAATACAAATGTTGTAAATCAATTTACAACCATTGTAATTCGATTTATAAAGGGTGTAAATCGATTTACACCCTTTGTAAATCGATTTACAGATGTGGTAAATTGATTTAATCCATTTTTTTTCATTATTTTATTATGAGGGTGTTATATGTATTTCACGTATTTTTCCCACTTCTGTCACTCCATTTTCTTTTTACCAATCGTCTCATTTTCCTTCAACTTAAATAACCTTATCATGTCTACCAAATAAACATACCTTTTTAAATTCCTTATAATATTCTCTTTCTTTCCTTTTTCCTCTTGAAATATTCCTTATACCAAACGGCCCCTTAGGCTCGTTGATTCTTTTGTTCCTGCTCTTTTGAAGAGAGGCAATAGAATCCGTATTTATTCGAATAAAAAAAAAAAGAAAGAAGGAAATTACACCGCCATATAATTTGTGAGAAGGAACAAGAACGTGCAATAATTTTATTAATTTTTTTATAATCATGTGGCGAGGCATACAATGTTCGAATTATAAAATGTTCACAATAATTATTGTCTATTAAGCAAAACTAGGCCATCCTCGTTTTTAAAATAAACTAAGTGCGTATTTGGATTAATTTTTAGAGAATAGTTTTTACAATTTATGAGATAAGTATGTGAGAAGAATTTTATCTCAATTTACAGAAAATGGCTTTTGAAACTATGGTTTAAGACTCACCCAAACACACATTAAGTGTGTACTTGAATTAGCTTTTTTTAATAGTATTTATGACTTACGAGGTAAGTATGTGAGAGGAGTTTTGTCTCGAATTACACAAACCATGGTTTCAAACCATAGTTTGGAATGTAACTAGCAAAGATGCATGCTTGAGTATTAGAGTATTAAAAAGTACATTTTTCAGGGAAAATTACAGTCAAGTTTCAAGTAAGAGAAAAAATGGTCCCAAAAACTTGTTAATGACACCTCTAGAGTTGTCAATGATCCATACTTAGAGTTGTCAGTGAGACCATTTTTTCATTTTGAGATTTTAAGGAACCATTTTTTTTTCTCTTCCCTAGAACTGGACTGTAATTTTCCATATTTGTTGATGACAACCAATAATTCTTATGTCTTGGAAAATAATAATAATAGAAGGATACGTTGATGAGCGCGTATCTGCCTCTGATTGTGACATTATAAAAAAGAATTAGCGTCATTTTTCAATTGTCTTTTGTTGCTGTCCAATTTTTAATTTCAACATTAAATAAATATGACAAAAAATAAAATAAAATCTCTCAAGCATATAAACTATATTAAAACTTGTTAATTATTTGTAAAGCAAGACAACATTTTGGGGGTGTCAAACTTGCAGTTTGACCTCAATTAAAATGATTGAAAGGTCCCAAGTTCTTTTGCCACAATTTTTTGGATCACCAAAATTATATATGCTATAGAGAGGAGGATATAGATGAGGAAAGTCAAAATTATGTAAGAAATGCTTGAGACTAGAAAGAATATGATGATTTTTTAAATTTTTTTTTTCATATATTATGCCATTATAATAATTACTACCTCCAAAGGTTGGATAAATAATTGGGAAAAAGATAAATAAATACCACTTGAATTTCAAAATCTCAAATCAATGATTTTTCAAATACCTGGTTGTCAATTGCTATAATTTTTTTTGCCAATCTTATTACTTTTATTGTCAACAAAACTAATTTGAGATTTTGAAATTCAAGTGGTATTTATTTATCTTTTTTCCTAAATAATTTATGGATATTAAAAAAATTAGTTAAGTCAGTTATTTAAAATAAATGTGTATTAATTTTCTTAAAATATTTTCCTTAATATATATTGGAACCATCTAGTATGAAAATTTCCTTTGTATGGCAATTACTATTAAAGGTGCTATAGGGATAAAATGATAAATTTATGAAACAAAGTAGATTGTTGGATTTTGTTTGGTCGTTTTGCTAGTACCCCACTGTCCAAATACCAATGGTCCCAAAATTTCTTAACAATAATTCAATCTCTACGCACGTGTCATTAATACCTACAAGTACTTTACATTAGAGGTGGATTTTTGTGACTCAACTTTTGCAATATGTCTTTGACAGCCTTTCGAATCAGTTTAGATTCATCCCTAATCGCGCACAAGAGTGTTTAAAGTATTTCGGTCTCGATTGTCCCAATCTGATTCAAGATATTTTATTCCCGGAATTTTTTGTCCTGGTCGGGATCGGGACCAGGACCGGGATCACACCTTGTGATTTCGGAAATTTCCGGTCCTGTTTTTTTTTTATATTTTTTTCTTAAAAAATAAGTTATTATTTTATTTTTGTATTTTTTACCCTATAAATTACGTTATCATTTGATAAAATGTATATCACATATTTAGTTAGAGTTAAATCGTATATATCGTGATACAAATCCTAACTATATAATGTATAAAGATAATAATAAAAATGATGAATGTGATAATAATAATAATAATAATATTATTATTATTATTATTATTTTATTCTTCAATTCTAGCTCAATTTGTATAATTTTTATGACCTTATTAGGTGTTAAATAATCACTTTAAACACTAGATTATAAAAAATTTAATTAATATAATTATATTATTAAAACCGGGAATTCCCGATCCTGATCCTGGGAATTTCCCGAGATCGAGACTGGAACTGGGAATGACATCCCAGTCCCAACCACCCCCGGGACGGGAACCGGGAATGGGTGATCCCAGTCTCGTCCCGGGATTTGAACGCCCCTACCTAACCTAGAGAAATTAAAAAGGGTAAATGGAGAAGCAAAATTCAACAAAAAAAAAAAAAGGTTTATCAAGTCTTGTTGTAAATTCAACAATACATGCAAGTCCTTTTAAAAGCATCAGGTGGATATTTGTGACCCAATTGTGTCTTGTTGTAAGTTTTCTAATTGTAGTTAATTAAACTGGGGATATGTGAAATGACTTGTTATAAATTAGCTCTTGTCTTAGTGTAAATTTACTTATATCTTATTGTAAAATTGTTAATTGTTGAAGTAAATTAGGTTGGGAATGCAATAAATAAGAGTCGTTAATTCTCTTATATCTTATTTTAAATTTGTTCATAACTCGTCCCTTTGTAAATTCTCTGATGTTTCGTTGTAAATTTGTTTATATTTTGTTGTAAATTTGCTAGCAGTAAAAGTAAGTTAGGTTATATCTTGTTGTAAATTGGTTTATGTTGTGTTATAGGTTCCTTGATGTCTTATCATAAATTTTTGCTAAGTTTAGTTGTAAATTAGTTTGGGAATATGAGAAAATTAAAGGGAGTTGTTCCCTTATATCATATTGTAAATATCTTTATGTCTTATTCTATATTTGTTAGTTTCTAAGGTAAATTTGTACCTTAATCCTTTTTTTTTAATGTCCTTGTAAATTAGAATTAAAAGGGAAAAAACCTTGGACGCAAGAGTTTGGCGTATAAAAGAAATTATGCTGCTATATAATCTTTTCATTATTTGTGAGAAGTAAAAAGAAAGTGCAATAATTTTATTAATTTTTTTATAATCTTGCGACCTGGCATACAATGTTGGAATTATAAAATTGTCACAATAATTATTGTCTATAAAGCAAAACTACGCCATCCTCGTTTTTTAAATAGACCAAGAAATATGGAACCAGAAAAGATGCATATGCTGAGTACTTAAAAAAATACTATCTCGTTCTGTATATAATTTTTATTGATGATAAACAATAATTCTCATGTCTTGGAAAATAATAATGATAGAAGGACATGTTGATGAACGCGGATCTGCCTCTGATTGTGACCTTATAAAAAAGAATTAGCGTAATTTTTCCCGTCTTTTTTTGTTGTCCAATTTTTAATTTCAACATTAAATAATTGTGCAAGAATAAAATAAAATAAAATATCCCAAGCATAGAAAATATATCAAGACTTATTAATTATTTATAAAGTGAGAGTGTGAGACAACTATTTAGGGGTGTCAAAGGTTATTTAATGTATGTTTTAGCTTTTGAGAATAGTTTTTATAATTTACGAGGTAGGCATGTGAGGGGAGTTTTATTTCGATTTGTGAAAAAAAAACTTCTGAAACTATACTTTTGTAATTTGCCAAACATGCACTTAATTTTAATTAAAATAACTGAAGGGTCCCAAGATCTTCTATCTCAATTTTTCCCTGGATCACTAAAATTATATGCTTTACAAAAAAACTAAAGTGAATGGTCAAAATTGTCTCTAGAATAATCTCTTTAATTTATGTGTATTGGAACTGGATAGATATCCCTTCACATAACAACCAACAAGGACACTTTAAAACAAAGCATAAATTTGTGAGAAAAAATAAATTGAGTTCTTATATTTATAATTAAATTCATCGCTAGTCTAGTTTTTGGACAAGGTCATACTTATTACTCCCTCCGCTCCTTATAGATAACTATTTTGAAGAAATTAAGAAAGTTAAATAAATTATTTTAAAGTGTTGATATTTATCTTTTTTATCTTAAATTAATTTACCTGATTTATGAACTGATATATAATCAAATAATACACGACATATGCTATAATTAGCTTACTTATTTAATTTCCTTAATCTCTCCATAAAAAAAGTGATTAATTAATATATTAAGGACCGGAGAAATATAAAAAAAAGTGATTAATTAATATATTAAGGACCGGAGAAATTGTTAAGAGTAGCATATCTGATATATTATTTTTCATTTTATTTTCCACCTCATTTAATTTTATTTACTTGGAAAAATCAATTCCCTATCAACTCCAACTACTTGATGTCATAATTGAGTAAATGTCTATCGTACCGTAAAGGCTCCCCGCCACTGCCATTAACTAACCAGACAGGTCTTGTGTAAATTCCTCACCCAACATTTACATCATAATATAATTATATAGTTCTAAATATAAGATTTAGTTGATTTTTTTTATAAAGATTAATGAAACTAATTAAATTATTTTAAAACATTTATTTTATTATTTTTTTAAAATTAATTTATCTGACTTATAAATTGATATATAATTTAATCACATATAACATGTGATATAATTAAATAACTTATTTAGTTTCCTTCATCTCCTTAAAAAAATCAATCAAGCTTTATATTTACGATCAAGAGGTGTAATAAATAAGGCTAAGAGCCCAACCAAAAAGAAATGAACTAATGGGTGATACTTCCTTAAAAGAAAAATATAGTAATTAGAATACTCTGCTTAATTAGAATAGGAATGCCACTCAGATTTGATTGTTGATTAGTAGTGCAGAAATTTGGGGCGTATTCCTAATTAAGACAAGGATTTGCTCTCTTTTGGTGGCGTGCACTCCTCGCCCAAACATAGCCTTTAAGAAATGTATTAATAATTAGTTTTCTCATGATAATAATGTCTCTAATTTTGGTTAGAATAATATTAATCAAAAGATGATTCTTCACCTTACAGGTGGTAGAACATATGCTCATGAAACTTTTATTACTCCTTTCGGTCTTAATTATAAGATAAAGTTGACATTTTTTGGAGAAATTAAGGAAGCCGATTAAATTATTTTAGAGTATTTATATTTTTATTTTTTTCTCCAAACTAATTAATTTGACTAATAAACTAATATATAATCTAAGGATGCTAACAATATAAACACTCTAAAGTAATTTAATCGGCTTCTTTAATTTCTCCAAAAAAATCAACTTTGTCTTATAATTAAGTTCGGAGGGAGTACCATTTTATCTATTTTCTTTTCACAAGAACTTGTCGTATTTGGATGGTCCAGATTTGGTACCCGTCGCCCGTAAAGAGTACCGAAACCACTCTTTTGTTTTCTTAAGGACCAATCCACTTGCGTGTATGGAATGCTAATCCTCTTGTTGCCAAGCCACTTCCCCCATTTCTAGCAGTTCATAGGAAGGAACAAGAAATTATCATGCACACCACTTCATTTTTAACTAACTTGCACCAAACTTCTCTAGCCTTACTACAATTCTGGATAATATGCAAAGCAAGGTCCATATAGCTGAAGCAAAAGGGACACACCCTTTGGCTTAAATTGTTCCCTTCATTTCTGACAATATCCCTATAAGCTAACTTGATATTCCATCGTTTTGCCCCATGAACAAAGGCTCCTAATTCATAAGGAAATCAAAAGAATCCCAATAAAAAGGAAAAAAGTTACAAGAGAGTAAGAGGGATAATAGAGTTTCACATGAATGAAGCAAATTTGAGATGAAGCACAAGCTCCATACAAAACAGAGTTGGTGGTGAAGAAGGGGGATTTCAAGTGATGTTTAGTGTCATGAAAAGAGCCTTCAATCCATCGATATCATGACATGTGTTGGTATGAGAATCACAATCAAGCTTGAGTTTCTTCAACTGAATAAGTGTTTGTTGTTCATCCACATCTCGAGGCCTCTTCTTATTCTTCTTCGCCATTTCCATTTGTGGAAATGATTTCAGACATTTTGAGACATATAATGGACACACCCCACATTCTTTGATACCAACTACCTCGTTGATGTTACCAACCTCGTACCCAAAACGAGGCTCAACATTGAATTCAAAGCAAAGCTTTATACCAGTGACTAACTCTTCATTTCCTCCTCTTCTTTCAATCGCCTTCAATATCTCACCAGAACCAAACTCATTATTCCATATGTACACATGATCAGAACTCATAATTGGAAGAAACAGATTATTGTACGGTAAATTTGCCACATTAAAACCTCCCAAGTAGCACGCACAGTTCAGTGCAACATAGCACGGTTTCTGTGAGTGAAACTGAAGAACCACGCAGAGAGAAAAGCCCAACAAGTCTGAATTTTGAAGGACTTCAATAACGACGGAGCCTTTATCTGTTCGATATCTGAACCACTCAGGTACTTCACTTCCATGAAAGCAAATCAGACTACGAGCAACTTTAGCCTCTCTTGCTTGTTGAAATCTGCAGGCAGCTCCATTGATTATAGCATAGGCATCTTCAATGATACTATGAAGTGATTGTTCACTCAGCTTCACACAATTCATAAATGAGAAGTATTTTTCATTCTTGTTCAGTGGTCTAAAAGTTGAAACTATCTCTAATGACATGCAGTTATATGCATCTAAGGTTGCAATGGATGGTGGAAGTTTTGGTAAAGAACGAAGTTTCCTGCAATTCGATAGGAAGAGACATTCCAATCTTAAAAGATGTTCTGTGTTGATGGGAAGTTCAGTTATGTGACTACAATCAGTCAAATACACCACAGTTAGAGACAACATGCCACCAAATAACATATGTAGCATCGAATTATCAAGCACTTCACAATTAGGAAGCCTGAGCATTGTCAATGTTCTCAAGGATGATAACTGTTTTGGAATCTTCTTCAGTCTTAAGCCATACAGATCCAGCACTTCCAGATTACTAGAACGCCCTACAGACGAGTGCAAATTTTCGATTCCTGTGTAACATAGATTCAACTCCTTTATTTTTTCTGATGACACCGAAAATTCCTTGAGGCTTATGCATTCTTCCACCCGAATGTATTGTAGAGATTTTAAATGAAACTCAGTTTTCAGACTCCTGAGCCTCTTGCAGCCACTTAAGTCCAATTCAACAAGCGAGTGGAGAGACAAAACAGAAGAATGAACATAATGCAAACTTTCACAATCAACAAGAGACACTCCTTTAAGGTTTAAGGCCTTAGAGAAATTTGGCAGCTCCTTCAATTTTTTGCATCCGTTAAGGTTTATCTCTTTCAAGTTCACAAGATCCTATAACAATAGAGACAGAAAAATAAAATGAGAACCATCAAGTTTCAAGTACGTGAAAAGCATGATCACAAGTAATTATCTTCATATGTACCTGAACTCCATCCCAAAGCTTTTGAACATGGCCATTAGGCATGTGAAGCTCAACCAAATTTTCAGGACAGAAAGTTGGGGGCAGAGATTTTAGTGGGTATCCATACCACTCTAGATACTTTATTTTGTTAGGGAAAAACTCAAGAACTTCTGGTAAATATACATGACTTGAGCAATGGTTTAAATCAGAATAAAATTTGAGAAACCGCAGATTAGACATCCTTTTGAAAGTTTTAGCATTCAATTGTATATCTTTGATTCGAGACACATCTAACATTATGCCTTCAAGTTTATCAGTCCCCTGAAAGAAAAACCAAGAATGATAGTAATTAAAACAGATACTAGATGCATATTCTTTATAAAGGTGCAATTATATGCCAGGATGCAAACATGTTTCTCTTAATTACCTTATTATTAGCCAAAACATCATAAATTTCTTCACAATCCCATAATCGACTCCGTCTTCCAGGTTCATTCATAGATTCTTCACGAACAATTTCCCACCCCATTTCTTGTATCAGATCATGCATTTCTATAGGCATGTGATCATCTGCCTTTATGAGAGCTTTATCACGAAGTGTTCTTATGCCAATAGCTCCATAGAAGTTGTAGCTGTCCAATAGGGTGATCACACGTTCTTTCAACATTCCCTTCAAAAAGCATGCAATCTCTAGAAATATGTTCTTCTCTTCACAATTTAGTCCATCATAACTCAATCTTAACACCTTTTGAACATCTTCATGGGGAATCTTTACAAGTTTTCTTAATGCACTATTCCATTCAGCTTCACTTTTGCCACGGAGATATGAACCCAAAACTTTTAAAGCCAATGGAATTCCTTTTGTATAAACAACTACCCTTTTTGTTAGTTTTTCATATCCCATTCTAGGCAGGCTAGTGTTGAAGGCATTCAAGCTGAAAAGTTCAAGGGATTGGTGGAAATCCAATTCCTTAACCTTATATATTACATCAACTCCTTTGCTAAGCACATGCTTGTCCCTAGTTGTGATGAGAATTTTACTTCCTGGCCCAAAGCAAAAAGGTTCTCCAACCAAATATTCTAATTGATCCACAGTACTGATATCATCAAGAACCACAAAAACTTTTATACCGCTAAGTCTAGATAGAACAAAAGTTGTTAAAGGATAAATACGGGGACCTTCTTCCTTCAGTAAACAGGAGATAAATTTATAACGTAATTCAGCAAGTCCATTTTCGGACTTTTCTCCAACAGTTTCCAAAAAGCAAGAGCCTTCATAATGGGAAGAGTATTTGGCAAATATAGTTTTGGCAATGGTTGACTTGCCAATGCCCCCCATGCCCCAAATTCCAATGGTTTTAAAATCTCTTAACAAAAATTCAATCTCTACGCACTTGTCATCAATCCCTACTAGTCCTTTTAAATCAGCAGGTGGGTATTTGTGACTCAACTTTTGCAGTATGTCTTGGACAGTCTTTTGAATCAGTTCAGATTCGTTCCTACCAAACAGAAAATAAAAGGGAAAATGGAAAAGAAAATTTAAACAAAAAAATTGGTTTACCTAGGAAAAAAATAGTAAAGAGAGGATAAATTAGAGTGTATATATCAGGAACACAAAAAAAAAAAAATTATCAGAAAGAGATCAAGATGTTTTAATTACCTGATCCATCACGTAATTCATTGCAAATGCCATCATTTGGGAATAGAAGAAAATTAATGAATTTATTACCTGAATGTATGAGAGTCATACCCAGCTAAGTTTGCAGCTTCCTTAAGAGCATCCTTCCACATTTGCATCTGCTGTTGGTTGACCTTGGGGTCTCTCTCATATTTCTCAAATGCTTGCCCATAAAGGCCAGTCTGATTTCTTAAATGAGATGGCTCAACTTTATAAAAGATAGGAATAACAATCTGTTCTTGAACCTTTTTGCAATGAAGTATGTGGGTGAGTTCATCCAAGCACCATCTTGAAGAAGCATACTTTTCTGAGAATACCACCACAGACACATAGGAATCCTCGATTGCTTGCTTGAGTGCTGCTGAGATCTCATCTCCTTTGGGAAGTTCGTAGTCTATGTATGTTCTTATTTGTTTTCTGCAGAAAGCTTCATAAAGATGGCTTGTGAAGTTGGCACGAGTGTCTTCACCCCTAAAGCTGATAAAAACATCATATTTTTTGAGGTAAAGTTTAGCTGAGGATGAAGAAACATCAGGGGCCATGTCCTCGTGAGCGGGACGAGAACACTTGTATATTGAGAAGTTTAGTAGAAAAGCAGATATGGATGGGTGGAAGGAAGATAAGGAGCTTCATATTTACACACACACACACACACACACACAGAAGTGGAAGAAACAGCGCATGCAGTTCCTCTTGATTAATTTTGTAAATTCCATGATGAAGGGAATCAATTCTTTATTTGCTACTACCACTTTATGACCCTTAACAGGAAGTGAGGTTATAATAGATTGAATAAACAAATGAAGTCTTAACATAAGATGAATGAAGCAGCCTTTTTGTAGCTATCAAACAAATTGACGATATAATAACAAAATACTCAAACCCCTTTTGTTGTCACTCACTTTGTTCTCTAGTTCGTGCAAATGTGAGGTTCAGCCTCGCCTGCTTCATACTTTTGGCATATTACAACAGCTCAAGATAAGTTTATTCTCTGTTAGTGCGTATTCCACCAAATCTCTAAGCATTAACAATCAACTTAAGCTTTGATTGTCCAAATCAAACTTGATTCCACTCATCCAATTTTAAATTTAAACTTTTAAATATTTAAAAGGCAAAAATCAGCCGCAAGTTTTGAACTTGGTTTGTTATGAAGTTTCGATTGAAAGAAAATGACAAAGAGATGTACGGAATCTCTTAAGATAGTTCTTTTTACAAGTAATTTCTTTCAAAGAACTACTATGATGCACGGTAAAACAAAAATGTTAAGAGATACTCGTAACAATTTACAATTAACATTCAACATGTTTGCTCATGAGGAAGTTGTACAAAACGCAATAACAACTCTTGCCCATATAGAGGTCCTTGTTTGAGCATAAGCAGATCCTAACTTTCCCTTAAGGAGGTCCTAGATCACTTGTGATGAAATCCAGCGTTGCTGAAAAGCAAGAACTGGCTTGCCTGGTAACGGTTCAGCATTGCCCATGAGCAAGTCTTAGATTGATTAACTGTCATACTTAGTAAACTGGAGATAAATTACTTCAGAGTTTGCGTGTGTGAGTGTGTGTGTCAGGAACACAAAAAATATTTATCAGAAATTGATCAAGATGTCTACACTCTACATTACTTGATCCATCACGTAAATAATAACTAATGCCATCATTTGTGAATAGAAGAAAACGAATGAATTTATTACCTCAATGTATGAGAGTCAGCCCAGCTAAGTTTATCACAATTATGAGCAAGAAGAGAAATGAATTTGAGAAATGATTTTCATTACTGAATATTGTAATACAAGTCTGTATATATAGACCAAAAAATAAGAGACTAAGATGCTAACTGTAACTGTACAAGTGGAATCAAGACGTGCTAACTGTACAAATGAATTAATTTACTAGTCTAACTAATTTGTTAACTAATGTGGTTAGCTATAACTGAATATACTCTAATACCCCCCCTCAAGCTGGAGAATGTATATCAACCATTCCCAGCTTGGTAAGTAATGTACAAAAAACAGAGGGAGCCAATGGTTTGGTAAAAATATCAGCCAGCTGATCTTCAGACTTGATAGGAAGGAGGTGAATGAGACCTTGCTGCAATTTTTCACGTACCACATGACAATCAATATCCAAATGCTTGGTACGTTCATGGAAAGTGGGGTTAGCAGCAATATGACGAGTAGATTGATTGTCACAGTAAAGAGAAGTTGGACTAGATGGAGGTAAGCCAAAATCACGTAACAGATGACAAAGCCACTGTAGCTCACAAGTAGTAGCAGCAAGGGCCCTATATTCAGCCTCTGAAGAAGAAGTAGAAACAATAGGCTGCTTTTTAGAGCGCCAAGTGATTAAAGCCTGATCCAAAAAACCACAAAAACCAGTAATAGAGCGGCGAGTATCAAGACAACCAGCCCAATCACTATCACTAAAGGCATTAAGCTTCAAAGTAGACGAAACAGGGAAGAAAAGACCACGACCAGGGGACCCTTTAATATATCTCAAAATCCTGAAAAGAGCTTTGAGATGAGCACCAGTAGGTTGCTGAACAAACTGACACAATTGTTGGACAGCAAAGGATAAATCTGGCCGGGTATTAGAGAGGTAAAGCAACCGACCTACCAAAGTTCGAAACTGAGCAATATCAGAGGGATCAGTCAAAGGGAGACCAAAATCCTTAGACAACTTCAAATGAGAAGCCATGGGAGTCTTAGCAGGTTTACACTCCAAAAAACCAGATTCTGCCAAAATATCTAGGGCAAATTTCCTCTGACATAAAGAAATTCCAGAAGAATTACGAGCAATTTCCAAGCCAAGAAAGTATTTAGCATCACCAAGATCCTTGATTTTGAAGCAATTATCAAGATAGGATTTAATAGCATTAATCTCAGTCAAATCAGTACCACAAAGAATGACATCATCCACATATACAAGAAGGGCAGTAAAGGAAGAATCAGAACTCTTAATGAAAAGAGAATGATCAGCCTGGGATTGATGATATCCACAAGAAAGAAGAGCTTGAGACAGCTTAAAGTACCATTGACGACTAGCTTGTTTAAGACCGTAAAGAGAACGTTGCAGCTTACAAACCTTATTGGCAGCAACAGATAAACCAGGGGGAGGTAACATGTACACCTCCTCATCAAGATCACCATGTAAGAAAGCATTATTAACATCTAATTGCTTTAAATGCCAATTATGAGCAGCAGCTAATGCAAGCAATAAACGAACAGTGGTAAGTTTAGCAACAGGAGAAAAAGTATCATTGCAATCAATACCCTCAACCTGTGTGTAACCACGAGCAACCAAACGACCCTTGTAACGATTTAAAGTACCAGCAGAATTATACTTCTTAGTAAAAACCCACTTACACCCAATAGGATGCTTACCAGGGGGTAAATCAGCAATCACCCAAGTGTTATTTTGTTGTAAAGCATTAAGCTCAGCAGAAATAGCATTCCTCCAACCCTCATGTTGAATAGCTTTATTGTATGTTTTAGGAATATCATCAGTAGAAATAGAACAAACAAAATAAAAAAGTGAAGGAGACAATTTATGATAGGAAAGAATATTAGAAAGAGGATGAAAAATACCTGTCTTCAAAGATTCTGGTAACACTGATGAACATTGAAGAGCAAAATGATAATCATGCAGATATTGAGGAAGTTTATGAGGGCGAGTAGAACGACGAAGGGAAGGAAAAGAAGGAGAAGGAGGAGAAGTGGATGGAGGATCTGTAGGTGCAGTAGGTGGAAAGGAAATAGGACTAGAAGAAGAAGAGGTAGCAGAAGGAGATTGATCAGAAAAATCTAAAGGAGGAGAAGCCTGAGGTAAAGAAATAGTAGATGGCAGAACTGGAGAAGGTTGATGAAAGGGAAATTGAGACTCATAGAAGTGCACATTTCTTGAAACATATATTTGGCGAGTATGAATATCTAAAGAAACATATCCTTTAGTTCCTTCTTGAAAACCCAAGAAGACACATTTATGGGCCCGTTTATCTAATTTCTTGCGACCATGGACCAAAGTAGAAGAAAAACATAAACATCCAAACACACGTAGCATGCTAAAATCAGGTGGCTTGTGAAACAACATTTCATATGGGCTCTTATTATGCAAAATTGGTGTAGGTAACCTATTAATTAGGTAAGTAGCATGTGTAAGAGCATAAGACCAGAAAATTTTAGGAAGATTAGCTTGAAATAAAAGTGCCCTAGTAACATTAAGTAGATGCTGATGTTTACGTTCTACCTTGCTATTTTGTTCAGGAGTTTCAATACAAGTAGTTTGATAAGAAATACCATGCTGAGCAAAAAAATCTTTCATTTGAAATTCTGATCCATTGTCAGACCGAATGATTTGGATAACTGAATTAAACTGAGTGGAAACCATGTTTACAAAAGTGTGGATGCAAGAACAAACCTTAGATTTATTGTGAAGCAAATAAATCCATGTATAACGTGTATGATCATCAACCACAGTTAAAAAATATTGATGGCCATGAATAAAAGGTAAATGATATGGGCCCCAAATATCCATATGAACTAAACCAAACATTTTATTAGAAGAACTTGTGCTTACATGAAAAGGCAACTTTCGTTGCTTAGCAAAGTGACAAATATCACAACAATTGAAAGAGGAATTGTATGAAATGCGGGGAAATTGTTTGTGAATGGTGTACAAAGTGTTGTGTGAGAGATGACCTAAGCGAAAATGCCACAAATCAAAGGGAAATTGATCTGTAAGACTAGTGGAAACAGTACCAACAATAGGTGAAACAATATCTGCAATCTTCATGAGATAAAGCCCCTCAATGACCTCAGCTGAACCATTCATCCTCTCTGAAGACCGGTGGTGGATGTGGCACTGTGATTTCTGAAAAGAAACCATACAAGGAATATTGGCAGTGAGTTGGGATACAGAGATCAAATTAAAACGAAATGTTGGTACATACAGAACGTCCTGTATCATGAATGAGGAAGAAAAGATGATAGTGCCACTAAAAGAAGCAGAAACACGAGTACCATTAAGGAGATGAACAATGATAGATGGTATACGCTTATAAGAATGAAACAAGGCAAAATTAGAACATATATGATTTGTCGCTCCTGAATCAATTATCCAGGAGTTAAGAACAGAATGAAAAGAAGATGTACCATTTGCAGAAATATTGTTAACCGAAACTGAAGGTTGAGAGGAAGGACTATATTGTTGAACTAGTGCCAACAACTTGTGATATTGTTCTGGAGTGAAGCTACATGTTTCATTTGCAATCCTATTAGGTTCAGGAAGGCTTATACCAGAAGCAGGAATTTCTGAAGATACAGCGTTAATACTGGCGTTCTTGAACTTGTATCCTGGTGGATAACCGTGCTTTTTGTAACAAGTAGCTTCGGTGTGCCTAGGTCGTCCACAGAATGTACATTGACGTTGAGCACCAGATTGTGGTTTAACAAAACCAGAAGCAGGAGATTTGAATCCAGATTGATTCGATTTAGCTAGCAAAGTAGTAATATCAGCTACAGAAAAACCTAACTCTCTTTCTTGTTGTTGAACCAAAGCGAAGACCCGATTAATGTTTGGTAAAGGTTCAATCAACATAATTTGAGACTTCACCGATGAGAACCGATCACTAAGCCCTTTCAAGAAACGGATGACATAATCTTGATCCAGATGACGCCGATAAGTCTCAAGAACACCACAAGAGCATTTAGGTGTACAAGAGCAAGACATTATCGGACGAAGGGTCAGGAATTCATCCCAAAGTATTTTTAACTTTGTAAAATAATCACTCACCGAAAGATCACCCTGCCGTAAACTCTAAATTTCCTCTTGCAAATCGGCAATGCGAAAAACATCATTCTGAGAAAATCTTGCACGCAGATCTTCCCATACGTCACTGGCTTTATCAATCCAGAGTATACTTTGCGCAAGAGATGGTGAAATGGATCTCGTTAGCCATGACAATACCATCATGTTACAACGTTGCCAGGCAGAATAAAGAGGATCTCCATGATCTGGAATAGAGTCCGACGGATCTATGAAGCAGAGTTTGTTCTTCGACATCAATGCCATTTTCATGGCTCTTGCCCAAGAGTGGTAGTTCATCCCGACAAGAATCGGTGAGACTAAAACCAAGGCTGGGTTTTCGTTTGGATGTAAGTAGTATGGGTGAGATACATTCTGAATTGGATCAAGATTTGGTAAAAGAGCTCCGACGCTGTGACTGACGAAAGACGAAGAAGACGATGAAGCCATCTTGAAATGGTAAAGTAAGAAAGAGAGAATTAACTCCGTACACGCGTCAAAGAGAAAAGCAAAAATGACCAAATGTCACTTTATCACAAGCAGACGAAAGAGTAAACAAAAAAAAAATTTAGAAGAAAATAAGGAGTCAAATACTTCCTTACCGCTCTGATACCATATCACAATTATGAGCAAGAAGAGAAATGAATTTGAGAAATGATTTTCATTACTGAATATTGGAATACAAGTCTGTATATATAGACCAAAAAATAAGAGACTAAGATGCTAACTGTAACTGTACAAGTGGAATCAAGACGTGCTAACTATACAAATGAATTAATTTACTAGTCTAACTAATTTGTTAATGGTTAGCTATAACTGAATATACTCTAATAAAGTTTGCAGCTTCATTCAGAGCATGCTTCCAGATTTGCAACTTGTGCTGGTTGACCTTGAGACAACTCTCAAATTTCTCAAAGGCTTGTTCGTAAAGCGCAATGTGATTGCGTACATGAGATGACTTTAAATTTATACAAGACAGGAACAACAATCTGCCCATGAACCTTTTGCAATGAAGAATATGGGTGAGTTCATCCAAGCACTATCATGAAGGAACATAATTTTCAGAGAATACCACCACACATACATATGCGTCCTCGATTGCTCGCAGAAGTGCAAGTGAGACCTCATGTCTCTTGGGGATTTGATAGTCCAAGTAGGTTCTGATGTGTATTCTGGGGGAAAAAAAACATTGTAGAGATGGCTGGTGAAGTTGCAGAGAGTATCCTTACCCCTAAAGTTGATAAAAACATCATACTTCTTAGGGAGGGATTGAGCAGAGAAAGAGGATGAAGCAGCATCGAGGAGGGAACTGTATGTGTTGTATTGAGAAGTTTGAAAAACAGAGCTGGAAAGTGTACAAAGGAGCATTAGAAGCTGCACATAAGTGAAAGAAGAATTACATTCACACTCTCTGAGGGCTTCGAAGTTTCCAAAGTGATCAACAATCAAAGTGAAAGAGGGAGCCCATAAAGTTTAACTTCATGAATTTGACTTGGGAGTCTCTCAGCCACCAAAAGGAATGACTCGGAAGTGAAAAAAAGATGGGTCACACAGTACAAACTTGTGGCTCAGGAGCTAACCTTATCGCTTTTTCGAATTTGTGGCTTGATGGTGAAAGGATTTGCTTCCCTCTCCCAAACCACGAGTTCGAATTGGCTGTCTCTCTTCCTTACTCACACATAAACCTAACCCTATCGTCTCCTTCTCAAAAGGTATATGTCCCTGTTTTAGTATACAGATCACTGAAAAATAACACAATTAGATTGAAAATTTGTGCTAAAGAGATGCTTGTGGGTACGACCACTCCCATCGTTTCTCGATCTGTTGTTCTTTCTTGTAGATTTTGGTCCCAATCAGGTCCGATAGACTTCAAATTTGTCGGCCTCAACAAACACTCTCAGTCTATCAAGAATCCGTCATCCAATTTCGCGAGCATCAGATGGAACAGAAAGGTCAATAGTAACCGATCCACAATGGAAAAATTCACGACACGCGCATTAGCTGAACCATTAAAGAACGTTGATGAGCTCATTGATTCCGTGGAAACTTTTATCTTCGACTGTGACGGTACAGAACGCAATGAATTTTGTATTGATGCAATCTTTCTTTCTCACCGCACATTTCATTTTTTGACTTAATTTGCAGGAGTTATATGGAAAGGCGATAAATTAATAGATGGAGTCCCAGAAACTCTTGATATGCTTCGCTCAAAGGTTTGTTCCTGCTTACTATTGAGGCCAATTACTTGCATTTGTAAATTTTAAGCTTTTGATATTCTTTAATCATTTGATTTCTCTTCCGTCTTAGTCACTGTTGCATCAGTTTATGATAGCATCAAAGAATTTGAAAGTTGGGAATTTACAACTGTTGATAAACTTCTGTAGGGCAAAAGATTAGTTTTCGTTACTAACAACTCTACGAAGTCAAGGAAACAATATGGGAAGAAGTTTGAGACTCTTGGCCTGAATGTTACCGAGGTCAGTTCACAGTTTTTGCTCTCACTTTCTTGATGGGCACAAAAATCAATAATTATAACCTTTAATTCCTGAATTGTTTCAGGAGGAAATTTTTGCTTCATCTTTTGCAGCTGCTGCATATTTAAAATCCATTGATTTCCCGAAAGACAAAAAGGTACGAATCATTCGCAATCCTAACTATTCCTTGGGCCGATGTGTGTTGGTGAATGCAAAGTACTGATCATTGAATTTCATTTAGGTTTATGTCATTGGAGAAGATGGCATCTTGAAGGAGCTTGAGCTTGCTGGGTATCAGTACTTTGGTGGGCCAGTATGTTTTCAGTTCTGTTACACGAAAGCTTTACTTGTTTCTCTATATGCTTTCAAATTTGTGTCATCTCTTGGTTCTGTTATGCTTTGCATTCAAAAGACTTGCTTATTTTGTTGTTGTTACTATTACTATTACTATTACTATTATTATTATTATTATTTAAAATCAAGCTTAACTGATATATGCACAGCACATTATAGTTTCACTGTCTGATTCATGGGCAGAGGATGTCTAGAATCACGTTTTCCAACAGTTAAGGATAATATCTGCAAATCTATTGTAGTCCAGATGTGTGTATTCAAAATTTGATGAGGGATTCATATTTTATTAGGATGTTGATAGTTATGTCGTTTGCGATACATATATTAAATATGGAGTTGTTAGATATGATACTCCCTCATCCTTTACGTGTGTTGTTCCTTTAGGATGATGGAGTGAAAAAGATAGAGTTGAAGCCAGGATTTTTGATGGAGCATGATAAGGATGTAAGATATTAAGCTCTTCCAAACTTTATTAGCCATCAAAAGTTGTTATTGGTAATTCTGTATGCATGATCTTACCTCGTTTCTAAGCAGTGTGCCTTTTTTTGTCCTCATCTAAGAAGTGTCTTCATTATTAGGTTGGAGCTGTTGTTGTTGGATTTGATCGCTACTTCAACTACTATAAAATCCAGTAAGATATCAAGTACTAACACAGGCACATATGACATGAAAAGTTCATTTTTACACTCAAGTTATAGACATAACTACTACTTTTTGATTGAAGAAAAAAGTCATCATGGTTGGCATTAATACACTATTATAATTCCATTCCATAGAAAGGACTATAGGAAATAGGTTTTTCCTTATAAAAGGGAGGCATTTTTGTGTCTGTACTTGGTATGTATGTACAAGAACCTTTGTCTCTGCAAACATAGTTTATACAATGCATGATACTATACATTAGTGACTGTGTTGGTTTCTTATATTACTTGTTGCTGGTAGTTAGAAGCAACAATCAATAATCACCTTACAGTGTTTGGTTGGAGCTTTTTTGAGAGGAGGGGAGTGGGTAAGTGTGTTTGGTTTGAAAAATGGGAGAAAGTACCTATTTGGTCGAAAATTCAAAATTCTTATTGACCACCAGCATTTGAAGCATATATTGGAGCAAAAGCAGGTGGCCCCAGCATTCAAGTGGATTAACAAGTTGTGAGGCCTCAGTTATGAGATTGTGTATAGAAAAGGCAGAGATAATCCTGTTGCAGATGCTCTTTCAAGGAAAGAGCTTTTGAAGATAATTTCAATGCTTGAAACTGTTCCGGAGGGTACCCAAGTTCACATGGCTGTAGGGATTGCTAAGAAGAAATGGGAAGAAGTTGGAAAGCAAAGATGAAGCTTGGTGAAGAGTTTTTGCATCAGTTTCATTGTGATCCAGTAGGAGGACATTCAGGTTACTCCCACTTTCAAGATGTTGGCAGCCATTTTTTATTGAAAATGAATGGCCATGGATGTTGGTATGTATCTGTGAAGATGTGTTATTTGCGTAAGGTACAAAAATGAGACTGTAGTTGCATGTGGAATGCTTCAATGATACTGGTGGTAGTGGATAAAGTTAACGAAGGCAACTCATCTCATTGCTCTGTATGATCCTTTTAAAGTTATTCTAGTGGCACAAGCTTCTATGGATAATGTCATCAAGCTCCAATGCTTTCCTCTGTCAAAAGTAACAAACAGAGACCCTATCTTCTATGGCAAGTATGGAGGGCCCTTTTTAAGGCACACAAAGTTAAGTTTTTGTATTCCGTAGCCTATGATCCTCATAACAGATGCTTGAAGTGCTATCTAAGATGTATGAGTGGAATGCAACCTAAGGAGTGGAGTAAATAGTTACTATTTGTATAATCATTCACTGTATCTATTATTAGGGATAGTGATAGTGCATGGTAGATAGGAGTTTAAGGGATAGGGAAGCTACACGGCAGTTGCTGAAGTATCATTCCGAGAGAACTCCAAACAAACTGCAGCAGGTGGCGAATTAAAAAGAACTAACAGAAGCTTTTAAGAAGGGGAGATATGATTTATCTGAAGTTGCAGCCATCCAGAGAAAATACTATCAACTATAAATCACTGCAAGAGTTAGTAGCCAAGTATTATGGATCTTACAAGGTCTGAAAGGCGGGGCAAGTTTCTTATTAGCTGGAGTTGACTGCTGAATCATGTATCAGCTTAACGTGTATGTATGGGAAGGACATTGGTAGGTCCCGATTTGCCTCAAAAGCGGAAGATTATGGCTACTTCTTTATGGAACCAGAAGCTATGTCAGGAAGGAAGGTTGTGAGGAAAGAAGATAAACCCCTGATATAGATGCTTATTTAATAGGAGCACTCTAATCCAGATGATGCTCCTTTGGAATCACTAGAAGCTACACGTGAGCGGTTCCTTAATTTTAACACTACTCTTTTTAGATACAAAGGCAAGCCAAAGCTTGAGGTAAAAGAGCTAGGAAATCTTCCCTGATCAAAAGGAGAAAGAAAGCGACAAAGCTATGAGCAACTTCATTTATCTTCTAGATACATGTGAAATCATCCATCCCTCTGATAGAACAAATGCTTGACATTTGTTTTTATGTTAGTTAAGGTGTTTATTAACAGAGTGTTGTAGAATTGAGCCTTGTGCTAGTATGCAATAATGTTATTTAATAGATATTTTTATTTTCTTCATAATGAAAGGTATGGAACGCTTTGCATACGTGAAAATCCAGGCTGTCTTTTCATTGCAACAAATCGAGATGCTGTTACTCATCTCACAGATGCTCAGGAATGGGCAGGTTAAACCTTCTTTCCTCCTCTTACAATGTTTGCAAATCTTAATTATGCAACATTTGGATTTTCCTTTAAATAAAATCAAGCTAGATTCATGTTGGCCTGATAGTGAAATACCTGATTATGAGATGGCCAACAGACTGCAAGAAAGAGAAAGTTTCAAAAAATTCAATTACATGGAAAATTAGTTATGTTTCATCTTGAAAGTCATCTTGCCAGCGGTACTTTAAGTTTCATATTATAGGTATCGATAAAACTTTCTTAAAAACAGATATTGCTTGATATTTTCCCCATAAGCTAATAATCTATCTCATGCTCCTCTTGTTGATTTTAGGTGGGGGATCTATGGTTGGTGCTATTAGGGGATCTACTCAACGTGAGCCGCTAGTGGTTGGAAAGCCCTCAACCTTCATGATGGATTACTTAGCTAACAAGTAAGCTTTTATATTTTACTGAATGAAAAAACTTGACATTTTGCTCAAGAAGTTTCCATTGAATCTGATGTGATATTTGCAAATGACAGGTTTGGGATCGAGAAGTCACAGATTTGCATGGTTGGGGACAGATTAGACACTGATATATTGTTTGGACAAAATGGAGGTTGCAAAACTCTTCTTGTGCTGTCAGGGGTAACCTCATTGGCCATGCTTCAGAATCCCAACAACACCATACAACCTGACTTTTACACCAACAAAATTTCAGATTTTCTTGCCTTGAAAGCTGCACCTGTATGATCACTTTATTATGTTTCAATGAGTTACTTCTTTTGATGTCTTGTTATTATTTTAAAATAAGAACATGATAGTTATTTTGTGTCTTCAAAAGTCATTTTTATTTATTTATATCTCCCTTGAAGAAGCCATAATTTAATACTCATAGATGCTAGTATCTCCTTTAGTTGTGAATCCATGTTGAATTCTGCACCAGATGATAGTAAAAAGTTATTCATTTAAGAAAAAGTTAATAATAAGGTATTATCCTAGTAGTTGATGCTAATATCATTTTGGACTCTCATAAATCCTCCAGTTGAAGTGAGGTAGTGTTACGAAACTGCATGCTCACCTCCCAAAAATGTTAAAAAATGGTCCAAAGCTCTTCAATGATTTTGTACCATTATGAACTTTTGAATTGATCTTGATGGACAATGTTGAGGGACGCTAAGAAATGCGTCATGAGGTGGATCCGAATCCCACTCTTTTTATTGAATGAAAACACTGAGAACTTGACAAAATTTGAAGGCCAATTGAATTGTTTACATCCTTAATATACTTGTGTAAAATCATACAAATATGGTACTTTGAATTATCAATACAATTACCTCATTAAATTTATTTTGGTCCTATTTATAAATTGCCTCATTAAATATTTTTATATAAATATATACCCTTTATTTATTATTCACTAGGTGTGTGTTTTGATACTCTCCAAAAACATAGTTTTAGAGAGGAATTTATGGTTTTTTTAAATTTATGTGATATATATTGGAAGTGATTAATAAAAAATATATATTATTGCACAAAACGAAAAATAATGTTCTATGCGCGGGGCATTAATTAGTAACAAACTTAAAATGATTGCACAAATATGTATTATTGTATATATGTGGCATATCAATAAAAAAAATTTTAAAAAAAAACCGTAGAATTGATGTCTGTGTGGTATTAATGAGGAGCAAGTTACTCACTTTATATAATACACAGTTGTGTGGTTAAATTATTATTTTATTTAACTATCAAGAAAATATTGATAGGACAAAAAGACAGGAAAAAAAACTTTAAAATTGTAAAATTTCAAAACAGATTGGCTACCAAGAGTTAAGGGAATGATAACTTAATAAGCAATTAGCAACTTATTTTTTGGAATATACTTGATTTAGAATTTTACAAATTTTTTTCTATCTTTTTCTCATATTAGTAAGGGTAATTTATAAAAAAAATAAATATAAAAAATAAATATTATATTTAGGACCAAATTCAATAACACCCTAATTAAATCTTATATTTAGGACAAAAAGAAGGTAAATGTATTTTCCTTTTTATCGGAATCTATGATTGAAAATCGACTTATGTAAGAATCAGAATCACTTCCATCAAGAGAAAAACAAAGAAAAATACAATTGACCGGTTAAGTTCAACATAAAAAATGTAACGTGACGAGAAATCCTGATAAGCTGTCCTTGCAAACCTTTAAGAGGAACCTAGAGAAAGTGCTTCTAAGAATGACATTCTTGATGCAAAATAAGTTCAATTTTCCTAGTATCAAATATAAATAAATGTGACAGTGGTCGCACGTTGAATGCTTCAATGATACCAATGGTCGTGGATAAAGTTAACAAAGGCAGCTCATTTTATTGCTCTGTAAAATCCTGGTATAGTTGTTCACTTGTCACAAGCTTTTATGGATAATGTCGCCAACCTCCAATGCTATCCTGTCTAAAATAACAAAGAAAGTGAGATAAAATAGGAAAAGTTACATTCTCCGTTAATATGACAACCAGCTAATCACAACATTAAGAAAGCATATGTTCTATAAAATCCTGCAGAGAGAGTTCGTTCAAGTAAAAGAAATTGAAAGAATAGTGTTGGGCAGACAATAGGGTGTGTTTGGAACAGCGATTGGTAATTGGGCTTGTTGTAATATTATTTTTGGTAAAAGCTAAATTGTGTAATGTGATTTATGTTTAGACTGGCGATTGTCAATTGGGCTTTTGTAAAAATAAAACTTGTTTGGATTGGCTTAAGCATAAGGGCTTTTGTGATAATGGTAAGAGAGAGTGGTTGGAAAAATATTTAAAAAATCAAGTAATTACTTTAAAATATTAGGTGTTACTGGAAAAATATTTTAGAGTTGGTGGAAATCAATAAATCAGTATTCTAAGTTTTGAGTGCTCTTTACTACTAAAAAAAAATACATTAAAGGTAAAATTTTAGTCGGTCTCCTAAGACTGGGTATAACTGAAAAAATATTTTAAAGGGTTAAAAGCACAAAAAAATATTTTAAAGTAATTTTTGGAGCTGAAAAAATACATTAATGGTAAAATTGCATTCAGTATGATAACACACTGGGTACAGTTGGAAAAATATTTTAAGGGGTTAAAAGCACCGAAAAATATTTTAAATTAATTTTTGTAGCTGAAAAAATATATTAAAGATAAAATTGCAATCAGTCTGATAACACACTAGATATAACTGAAAAAATATTTTGATTGCAGGAGAGAGAGAGAGAGAGAGAATATCCACCCTTAATTGTAATTGCAGGAGAGAGAGAGAAAAGAAAAAAAAACGTGAGACATGAGATATATTTCAATTGAGCTTTTGATAAAAGCTCCAACATTGAGCTTTACCCAATCTTATGTGAATAGTGCTCAATTTGCCAAAAGCCCAATTGCTCATTTTGTCAACCAAACATGCATTTTTTTTTCTCAACCACCTATTAAGCTTAAGGCTAAAATAAACCCAATTGACCCCTCCAATTAGGGCTCCAAACACACACATAGTTGCCTATTCAATTTGTGCATTGCATTTTTTGCATGTTATAAATATACCTCCTCTTCATCAGAATCTACAGTTTTGAAGCCAAGTGACTGATGACTATATGAAGACAGCCTATTTTTAATTTAGTCTGTCAACTAATACAAAATTGAACAGATAAAATAACATATAAAATGTAGCTATTTTCTATTTCTTTATAGGTTTCTCAGAAAATGTGTTAATTCTCATGTTCCATCATTTCTTCCCTGCTTAATGAAATTCTCATATGAAAAGTAAAGTTGATGACATGATTCCAATGAAACACAATGCAGGGAATTCCTCTAAGTAGCATCTACTATGGAATTAAATAGATTATTAAATGCAGAAATCATAAAGACACACACAAAGAGCTTACTTGACTACAAGAGAAGGGAGTTCAGGGGATGTCCGTTCTCAAAACAGAGCATCCATTTCATCAATACCAAGACTTGTTGGAAGACCTTACTCTTTTAAACTGAGGGAGAGGTTCTTGCTCTTCTTTTTCATCCTGCTTATAAATTTGAGTTGCAAGGGGTGACAGATGAAGCTATCACAAGATTTCTTGGATTTCGACCCAAACTCCAATGCCAATCCTTGGGGAGTGAGTCAAGAGACACCAGAATTCTTGAGTTTCTTTGTGGGAGGGAGAAGATTGTCCACACAGATATCTGCAACCCTCTTCTTTTTGCTCTCCATTTCCATTTGCTCAACAAATTTCTCACAATCTGAGACATACACTGGCCGCACTCCGCATTCTTTGATCATTACCTTGCTAGACCTAGGACCTTCCATAGTGAATTTAAAGCAAAGCTTTCTGTTAGCAAACAACAGTTGACTTCTAAGACAGTGGTCAGCATTCCATATAAAAACATGATCATATTTCGTCTTTGGAATAGTCAGCCATCGACGTGGCTCTTCCAGCACAGAACCTTCCAAGTAGCAAGTGCATTTCAAGTCACAGTTGCGTTCCAATAAAGTAGCAGAATCAATGTCTGATTCAAAGCCAATTACAGCGCAGTATAAGAAATCCACCAAGTCTGAAATTTGAGGGAGTTCAACTACCACGGAGCTTTGTGCTGCCCTGTATTTGAACCACTTTGGTACTTTGCTTCCAGGGACTCTAGTCCAAGAATGATTAACCATGCGGTTTGCATTTTCAGTCCGTACATAATAAATTACACAAGAGGCAGCCTCCATGATATTGTGAAATGATTGTTCATTCAATTGCTCACAATTCACGAATGAGAAGTATTTTGAGCCACCACTCAATGGTCTCCAAGTTGGCACAATTTCCAACAACTCACAATCATCGGCTTCAAGGCGTGAAATGGATGGTGGTAGTTCTGGTAAAGAGAAGAGCCTCCTACAATTCTCGAGGCTAAGATTTTGCAATCCTAAAAGATGCTTAGTATTATTGGGGAGTTCAATTATGTTACAACAACCGTCCAGATACACACAACTTAAAGACAACATGCCATTAAATAAGACATGTAGCTTCGAATCATCAATGAATTCACAGTTGGAAAGCTTAAGACTCGTCAAATTTGTCAAGCAAGATAATTGGTTTGGAAGGTCCACAAGTCTTGAACCACTAAGATTGAGTTTTTCCAATTTAATTGGACAACCAACAGACGAGTCTAAGATTTCAATTCCTGTTTTATTTAAGCTCGAGTATCTCAGTTCGTCTGATGACAATGAGAACACCTTAAGCTTCCAGCAACATGTCACATCAATATGTTCTATAGATTTCAAATGAATCTCACTTTTCAGACTTTCAAGTTTCTCACACCCAAATAATTCCAACCTAACAAGCGACAGGAGAGACAAAATTGAGGAATGAACATAGCGCAAACTTTCGCATTTAGAAAGTTGTACTACTTTGAGATTCAGGCATTTAGAGAGATCCGGTAGCTCTTGTAGCAGCCTGGAACTACTATGGTGTATCTCTTGTAAGCTCACTAAATCCTATAACAACAGATATAACCACTAAGGTTCAAATGAGATCATCAAGAAGTTCATATGAATGAAAAACATGAAACACAAATAAGTTCACGCATACCTGCACTCCGTTCAAATTTCAATAACTTTCGCATCCATAAAGTAGTACTACTTTGAGATTCAAGCATTTAGAGAGATCCGGTAGCTCCTGTAGCAGCCTGGAACCACTAAGGTGTATCACCTGTAAGCTCACTAAATCCTATAACAAAAGATATAACCACTAAGTATCAAATGAGATCATCAAGAAGTTCATATGAAAGAAAAACATGAAACACAAATAAGTTCATGCATACCTGCAATCAGTTACCATTGCGCAAACTTTCGCATTCAGAAAGACATACTTCTTCGAGATTCAGGCATTAAGAGAGATCTGGTAGCTCCTGTAGCAGCCTGGAACCACTAAGGTCTATATCCTGTAAGCTCAATAAATCCTATAACAAAAGATATAACTACTAAGGTTCAAATGAGATCATCAAGAAGTTCATATGAATGAAAACATGAAACACAAATAAGTTTATGCATACCTGCAATCCGTTCACATTGTGCAAACTTTCACAATAAGAAAGTTGTACTACATTGAGACCCAATTAGAAAGTTGTACTACTTTGACATTCAAGCATTTAGAGAGATCCGGTAGCTCCTGTAGCAGCCTGGAACCACTAAGGTCTATCTCCTGTAAGCTCACTAAATCCTATAACAAACAATATAACCACTAAAGTTCAAATGAGATTATCAAGAAGTTCATATGAATGAAAAACATGAAACAAAAATAAGTTCACGCATACCTGCACTCCGTTCACATTGCGCAAACTTTCGCATTTAAAAAACCAAACTGCTTTGAGATTCAAGCATTTAGAGAGATCCGGTAGCTCCTGTAGCAGCGTGGAACCACTAAGGTGTATCACCTGTAAGCTCCCTAAATCCTATAACAACAGATATAACCACTAAGGTTCAAATGAGATCATCAAGAAGTTCATATGAATGAAAAACATGAAACACAAATAAGTTCACGCATACCTGCACTCCATTCAAATTTCGCAAACTTTCGCATCCATAAAGTCGTACTACTTTGAGATTCAGGCATTTAGAGAGATCCGGTAGCTCCTATAGCAGCCTGGAACCAATAAGGTCTATCTCCTGTAAGCTCACTAAATCCTATAACAACATATATAACCACTAAGGTTCAAATGAGATCATCAAGAAGTTCATATGAATGAAAAACATGAAACACAAATAAGTTCACGCATACCTGCAATCCGTTCACATTGCGCAAACTTTCGCATTCAGAAAGTCGTACTACTTTGAGATTCAGGCATTTAGAGAGATCTGGTAGCTCCTGTAGCAGCCTGGAACCACTAAGGTCTATTTGCTGTAAGCTCACTAAATCCTATAACAACAGATATAACCACTAAGGTTCAAATGAGATCATCAAGAAGTTCATATGAATGAAAAACATGAAACACAAATAAGTTCATGCATACTTGCAATCCGTTCACATTGCGCAAACTTTCGCATTGAGAAAGTCGTGCTACTTTGAGATTCAGGCATTTAGAGAGATCTGGTAGCTCCTGTAGCAGCCTTGAACCACTAAGGTCTATCTCCTGTAAGCTCACTAAATCCTATAACAACAGATATAACCAGTAAGGTTCAAATGAGATAATCAAGAAGTTTATATGAATGAAAAACATGAAACACAAATAAGTTCATGCATACCTGCAATCCGTTCACATTGCGCAAATTTTCGCATTGAGAAAGTCGTACTACTTTGAGATTCAGGCATTTAGAGAGATCCGGTAGCTCCTTTAGCAGCCTGGAACCGCTAAGTTGTATCTCCCGTAAGCTCACTTAATCCTAGAACAACAGATATAACCACTAAGATTCAAATTAGATCATCAAGAAGTTCATATGAATTAAAAACATGAAACACAAAATAAGTTCATGCATACCTGCAATCCGTTAACATTGCGCAAACTTTCGCATTCAAAAAGCCATACTCCTTTGAGATTCAGGCATTTAGAGAGATCCGGTAGCTCCTGTAGCAGCCTGGAACCACTAATGAGTATCTCCTGTAAGCTCACTAAATCCTATAACAACAGATATAACCACTAAGGTTCAAATGAGATCATCAAGAAGTTCATATTAATGAAAAACATGAAACACAAATAAGTTCACGCATACTTGCAATCCGTTCACATTACGCAAACTTTCGCATTCAGAAAGCAGTACTACTTCGAGTTTCAGGCATTTAGAGAGATCTGGTAGCTCTTGTAGCTTCCTGGAACCACTAAGGTGTATATACTGTAAGCTCACTAAATCCTATAACAACAGATATAACCAGTAAGGTTCAAATGAGATCATCAAGAAGTTCATATGAATGAAAAACATGAAACACAAATAAGTTCACGCATACCTGCAATCCGTTCACATTGCGCAAACTTTCGCATTCAGAAAGTCGTACTACTTTGAGATTCAGGCATTTAGAGAGATCTGGTAGTTCCTGTAGCAGCCTGGAACTACTAAGCTGTATCACCTGTAAGCTCACTAAATCCTATAACAACAGATATAACCACTAAGGTTCAAATGAGATCATCAAGAAGTTCATATGAATGAAAAACATGAAACACAAATAAGTTCATGCATACCTGCAATCCGTTAACATTGCGCAAACTTTCGCATTCAGAAAGCCATACTTCTTTGAGATTCAGGCATTTAGAGAGATCCGGTAGCTCCTGTAGCAGCATGGAACCACTAAGGTGTATCACCTGTAATCTCACTAAATCCTATAACAACAGATATAACCACTAAGGTTCAAATGAGATCATCAAGAAGTTCATATGAATGAAAAACATGAAACACAAATAAGTTCACGCATACCTGCAATCCGTTCACATTGCGCAAACTTTCGCATTCAGAAAGTCGTACTACTTTGAGATTCAGGCATTTAGAGAGATCCGGTAGCTCCTGTAGCAGCCTGGAACCACTAAGGTGTATCTCCTGTAAGCTCACTAAATCCTATAACAACAGATATAACCGCTAAGGTTCAAATGAGATCATCAAGAAGTTCATATGAATGAAAAACATGAAACACAAATAAGTTCACGCATACCTGCAATCCATTCACATTGCGCAAACTTTCGCATTGAGAAAGTCGTACTACTTTGAGATTCAGGCATTTAGAGAGACCTGGTAGCTCCTGTAGTACCATGGAACCACTAAGTTGTATCTCCTGTAAGCTTACTAAATCCTAAAACAACAGATATAACCACTAAGATTCAAATTAGATCATCAAGAAGTTGATATGAATGAAAAACATGAAACACAAATAAGTTCATGCATACCTGCAATCCGTTAACATTTCGCAAACTTTTGCAATTAGAAAGTTGTACTACTTTGAGATTCAGGCATTTAGAGAGCTCTGGTAGCTCCTGTAGTAGCCTGGAACCGCTAAGTTGTATCTCCTGTAAGCTCACTAAATCCTAGAACAATAGATATAACCACTAAGATTCAAATTAGATCATCAAGAAGTTCATATGAATGAAAAACATGAAACACAAATAAGTTCATGCATACCTGCAATCCGTTAACATTGCGCAAACTTTCGCATCCATAAAGTCGTACTACTTTGAGATTCAGGCATTTAGAGAGATCCGGTAGCTCCTGTAGCAGCCTGGAACCACTAAGGTGTATCACCTGTAAGCTCACTAAATCCTATAACAACAGATATGACCACTAAGGTTCAAATGAGATCATCAAGAAGTTCATATGAATGAAAAACATGAAACACAAATAAGTTCATGCATACCTGCAATCCGTTAACATTGCGCAAACTTTCGCATCCATAAAGTCGTACTACTTTGAGATTCAGGCATTTAGAGAGATCCGGTAGCTCCTGTAGCAGCCTGGAACCACTAAGGTGTATCACCTGTAAGCTCACTAAATCCTATAACAACAGATATGACCACTAAGGTTCAAATGAGATCATCAAGAAGTTCATATGAATGAAAAACATGAAACACAAATAAGTTCACGCATACCTGCAATCCGTTCACATTGCGCAAACTTTCGCATTCAGAAAGTAGTACTACTTCGAGTTTCAGGCTTTTAGAGAGATCTGGTAGCTCCTGTAGCAGCCTGGAACCACTTAGGTGTATCTGCTGTAAGCTCACTAAATCCTATAACAACAGATATAACCACTAAGGTTCAAATGAGATCATCAAGAAGTTCATGTGAATGAAAAACATGAAACACAAATAAGTTCATGCATACCTGTAATCCATTCACATTGCGCAAACTTTCGCAATTAGAAAGTGACACTACTTTGAGATTTAGGCTTTTAGAGAGATCCGGTAGCTCCTGTAGTAGCATGGAACCACTAAGGTGTATCGCCTGTAAACTCACTAAATCCTATAACAACAGATATAACCACTAAGGTTCAAATGAGATCATCAAGAAGTTCATATGACTGAAAAACATGAAACACAAATAAGTTCACGCATACCTGCAATCCGTTAACATTGCGCAAACTTTCGCATTCAAAAAGCCATATTTCTTTGAGATTCAGGCATTTAGAGAGATCCGGTAGCTCCTGTAGCAGCCTGGAACCACTAAGGTGTATCTGCTGTAAGCTCACTAAATCCTATAACAACAGATATAACCACTAAGGTTCAAATGAGATCATCAAGAAGTTCATGTGATTGAAAAACCTGAAACACAAATAAGTTCATGCATACCTGCAATCCATTCACATTGCGCAAACTTTCGCAATTAGAAAGTGACACTACTTTGAGATTTAGGCATTTAGAGAGATCCGGTAGCTCCTGTAGCAGCATGGAACCACTAAGGTGTATCACCTGTAAGCTCACTAAATCCTATAACAACAGATATAACCAGTAAGGTTCAAATGAGATCATCAAGAAGTTCATATGAATGAAAAACATGAAACACAAATAAGTTCACGCATACCTGCAATCCGTTCACATTGCGCAAACTTTCGCATTCAGAAAGCCATATTTCTTTGAGATTCAGGCATTTAGAGAGATCCGGTAGCTCCTGTAGCAGCCTGGAACCACTAAGGTCTATCTGCTGTAAGCTCACTAAATCCTATAACAACAGATATAACCACTAAGGTTCAAATGAGATCATCAAGAAGTTCATGTGATTGAAAAACCTGAAACACAAATAAGTTCATGCATACCTGCAATCCATTCACATTGCGCAAACTTTCGCAATGAGAAAGTGACACTAGTTTGAGATTTAGGCATTTAGAGAGATCCGGTAGCTCCTGTAGCAGCATGGAACCACTAAGGTGTATCACTTGTAAGCTCACTAAATCCTATAACAACAGATATAACCACTAAGGTTCAAATGAGATCATCAAGAAGTTCATATGAATGAAAAACATGAAACACAAATAAGTTCACGCATACCTGCAATCCGTTCACATTGCGCAAACTTTCGCATTCAGAAAGCCATATTTCTTTGAGATTCAGGCATTTAGAGAGATCCGGTAGCTCCTGTAGCAGCCTGGAACCACTAAGGTCTATCTTCTGTAAGCTCACTAAATCCTATAACAACATATATAACCACTAAGTTTCAAATGAGATCATCAAGAAGTTCATATGAATGAAAAACATGAAACACAAATAAGTTCATGCATACCTGCACTCCATTCCAAAGCTTTGTTAGACGACTATTAGGCATGTAAAGGTAAACAAGTTCTTTAGCACAAAAAGTGGGAGGCAGGTTTCTCTTTGGGAATCCATGCCACTCTAGATACCTCATTTTCTTAGGAAGAAATGTGAGACCTTTTGGAAGGTACACATGACCTGAGCCACTGTTGAAGCTTGAATAAATTTTGAGATATCTTAAATTTGGCATCTTCTTAAAAACATCAGCCTCCAATTGTATATCTCTAATTTTAGAAACATCCAACTTTATGCCTTCAACTTTGCTTGATCCCTTACAAAAACCATATCAAATAAATAATGTCATATTACATTTATGTTATTCATAAAGTTATGTATGGTGTAAAAAAATGGATTTCTTACCACATCATTGTCCAAAACATCATAGATTTCCTTAGAATCCCATAATCGGCTGCGTCTTTTAGGTTCATCAAATGATTCTTCACGAACTATTTGTAGACCCATCTCTTGTATCAAATCATGCATTTTTATATGCCAACCATCATCAACATTTATGAGATCCTTGTCATGAAGTATTCTTATGCCAATAGCTCCATTGAAGCCAAAGCTACCTAACAAGTTGATTACAAATTCTGTCAACTCTCCCTTCAAAAAGCAAGCAACATCTAGAAATATTTTCTTCTCTTCATGATTCAATCCGTCATAACTCAATCTTAACACATTTTGGATATCTTTATGGGGATTCTTCTCAAGTTGTGTTAAAGCACTCTCCCATTCAACTTCACTTCTACCACAAAGATGTGAACCCAAAACTTTTAAAGCCAATGGAATTCCTTTTGCATAAGCAACTGCCCTTCTTGTTAGCTCTTCATATCCCATTATAGGCATGTCAGTGTTGAAGGCAGTTAAGTTGAAAAGTTTATAGGAGTGATCCAACTCTAATTCCTCAACCTTATATATTACATCAACTCCTTTGCTAGTCAGCACATGCTTGTCCCTTGTTGTTATGAGAATTCTACTTTCTAGACCAAAGCAATGAGGTTCTCCAACCAAATATTTTAACTGCTCCATCGTACTGACATCATCAAGAACAACAAAAACTTTCATACGACTAAGTCTAGACTCAAGAAAAGTGGTTGAAGTATTCGTATAGAGATCTTCCTTTAGTACACAGGAGAGAAATTTATGGCGTAATTCAGCAAGTCCATTTCCAGACTTTTCCCTTACATTTTCTAAGAAGCAAGAGCCTTCATAATGGGAAGAATATTTGAAAAATATAGTTTTGGCAATGGTTGATTTGCCGATGCCCCCCATACCCCATATTCCAATGGTTTTAGCGTCTCTCATCAATAATTCAATCTTTGCGTGGTTAGCATCAATACCCACAAGTCCTTTTAATTCAGCAGGTGGGTACTTGTAGTTCAGTTTTTGCAGTATGTCTTTGACAATCTTTTGAATCATTTCAGATTCGTCCCTACCATATGAAAAAAAAGACCAAAAAAAAAAACGACATACACAGTTATGAAAAAAAAGAATTGTGAAAGATAAAAGATAAATAAACAGAGGATAATAAATTGAATAGAGTTTATATAAATTCATAATTTTTTCCCACTATCCTATTGATTGCAAATTCGAAAGGAGGTTTTCATCAATAGGATAATGATCTAAGGGTGTACGATTTATTACAAATAACTAATTTAAATAATTTTCTTAATATTCACAAATTACTTATCCAACTCTTACATATATTGAGTAACGGACTTGGGAGTACTAGAATAAATCAAAGGATAAACTGAATAGAGTATATATATTAAGAAGACATAAAAGTATTTATAGTATATATATTAAGAAGACATAAAAGTATTTATCAGAAATTGACCTGATGTCTTAATTATTTGATCATCATGTAAATAACCGCCAACACCATCATTTGTGAACAGATGAAAATTAATGAATTTATTAATTACCTGAACGTTGGAGATTGAGAGTCATACCCAGCCAAGTTTGCAGCTTCATTAAGAGCTTGCTTCCACACTTGCATCTTTTGTTGGTCAACCTTGAGATCTCTCTCATATCTCTCAAATGCTGGCATGTAAACCCCAGTTTGATTGCGTACATGAGTTGGCTCTACTTCATAGAAGACAGGAACAACAATCTGTCCTTGAACCCTTTTGCAATAGAGTATATGGGTGAGTTCATCCAAGCACCATCTTGAAGATGCATAATTTTTAGAGAATACAACCACAGATATATATGAATCCTCGATAGCGTGCAGAAGTGATGTTGCAATCTCGTCTCCTTTGCGGAGTTCTTGGTTGTCTATGTAGGCTTTGATTTTTTGTCTGCAGAAAGCGTCATGAAGATGGCTAGTGAATTTGGAGCGAGTGTCCTCACCCCTAAAGCTGATGAATACATCATACTTCTTAGGGAGAGATTGAGCAGATGAAGAGGATGAAGCAGCAATAAGGGCCATATCTTTGAGATCACTGTGTTGTATGGAGAACTTTGAAAATGAATGAGAGACGGAGTATCAGAAGCTGCAGATAAGTGATAGAAGAAAAAGCCCACGCGGTTATGTTTTGAGAGGCTTCGCAATTTCCTTGAAGGATGGAATTGATTCTTTTGGTAAAGCCTGCAACTTTATGAATTTAAAGTCAAAAAGTTAGGTTTATGAGTTGGGGGGGGGGGGGGGTTTGTGGTCAAGGCCCAAGTGTCGGGTATGCAATTTCCAGGAAGGAGAGGATTGATGCTTGATGGTCTTGATCATCAAAAGAGTGTAACTTTATGACTCGTTAGTTATGTTTTCTAATCTAAAACTTTAAACTTGGATTGGGTGTACGGAAGAACTTCAAGTGAACTAAATTGAAAACTGAAAAATGATTTAGTCTAGTTATGTTCAAGAGATTTTTGTATAAATCTGATTTGTCACGTCATTTATTCTTTAACTAGTTAAAATATAATAATTTATGAACTGATTTGACACCTTCTAGATATTAGCTAGATAATTAATAAAATTAAAAGATTTAACAATATTCATTTTTTTTATAATTTGTGAAATTTTAATTTAAAAAATTATTTTTTAAAAAAAATATAAAATACATGAGCAACCAATAAAAATTAGTATTAACTGAGTTATTATATCTTAATAGAATATCATAAATCTTTGCAATCTCATGTTCGGACTGTGAGGGTGTCGAAGTTTCCAAATTGATCAACAGTCAAAAAGAGAAAGGGGGAGCCCACACGGTTTAACTTATGGGAGAATGACAGAAAAATATCATTTGAATTTCAAAATCCTGCTGATAAGAAGAGTAATGGGATTGACAAGCAAGGTATTAAAACTCGGACCGGGTATCGAATCGGTCGGGATACTGAGTTAAGGGTTAGTGGGTCAGACCGAGATCAAACCGGAACTAAACCAGGACCAAACCGGTAAGAAATTGAAAATTTTAAGCTTATAGTATGAAATTCTAAAGGAAAAATATAAATTTTTTTTTTTAAAATTAAAACCCGGACCGGACTAGTTTCCAGGCCGGACCGGCCGGACCGGTTTGGGTTCATGAAACTGGTTGACAAGAATAATAATAAAATTGATAACGTAAATCTTTATTAAAAGACTAACTTGAAATTTTGAAGTTTAAGTGATATTTTGTTGTGATTCTCCCTTAACTTTATTATTTATGACTTGGGAGTCTTTCAGACACACCAAAAAGAAAGAAAGGACTCGAAAGTTAAGAAGAGTAAACTTCAGTTTGTTCAATTAAGAAGCTACAGCAAGATTTCCATTCACCCTACAAAAATAAATCGGGAAAGAATTTCTTAGAAAAACATTAATAATGCATTTATTTATGAATGAATTGTTGCGAACTTTTTTTTTATCCCACCATGTATATTCTCTCATCTTCTTTTTATAAGTAATTTTTCCCTTTTTGGGCTCTTTTGTCTCAAAATTTAAACTATTTTTTTAATCCATATTAAATACAAATTTTTATATTAATTATTTCTCACTCACTACTAATTCTCTTTCATTTAACCATTTATTACTCATTTTCACTCATATTTTCTAATCATTACCTCTCCTATGCTCTTTTCATAAATAAAGGTATTTTTTATATATTTATTGTTTTTAACTAATTTTAATCACTGTTCATTTTATTACGCAATGAAAAAAAAAATACTTATAACAAGACAGGAGGAAGTATTAGATAAGCCTTCCTTGAAATTTTTGTAATTTTTTAAAATTATTTTTGCCGGCATAAAATAAAGACAATAGGACAGGTATTTCAAATTTCAATACATGATATGCAAGCTCTTTAGCCCATAACAATAGATTAGTGAGTTCGTTTCAATAGGATTTTTTTTTTACCTGAACTTTCTTTTTCCTGGTGACATACACATATAATATAGCCGTTTGATATATAAATGGAATGGAATATAGGAAAATTTTGAAAAAAAAAAGTGGTTTTTATACAGATTAAAATTATATCTGTCGTGTCCTGAAAAGAAATAAAATAGTATAGAAATAATAGCTAAAATAAAATTATTATAATATACGAGAGATATAGTAAGTATCATTATATGAGGATCAAGTCTATCTTTATGTTATCAACTAATAATATATGAAATCATCCATAAAACTAATCAAGTACACAAGATTTATATCCATAGAAACATTTTGTTACATTATTTTAACATGCGAAAATATAGAAGGACTCAAGAAGGTCTACATTTATACCACCTCTGTGCTTTTGTCGATTAGAAACACTTGAAAGTTAAAATGTAACACCTCAAATTTTATTCACAAAAAATATATTTTAATTATTTGAATAATTCAATAAAATGGTGAATATTCATGAATTTGGATCTTGTGAATTTTGAAATATTCATATTCATAAGGAAATGGGCAAATTAATTCAAAAATTGAATTAAATTACCAAGGTGATAGCAAAATCATAATTTTACCAATTTAGCAGAAATTTAATTATTTTCCCAATTAATTGGAGTTAATTTCAATTAATCAAGGAAAATAAAGAAAAATGCATAATTGAATTATTCTTAGTGGAATAAATTAAGAATTTGAGAAATTAAGGGGGATTATACATAATTCAGTTATGTGAATTATGAAATGAGTGAAAATTAATTTTTTCTTCCCTTCCTCTCATTATTTTCGTCCAACATGAAAAATAACGGAGAAAAATAGATTTAGTTAGAGTAAAGGGAAAAGTGGATAACTTGGGGAACTAGAAGGAATCTAGTCCCAATCCAATTGGACATGAATGATGACAAGGGATGGCATAAAGCAAGAGAGTATGGTGGGAGGTATGGTTGGAGGGATGGTGTACATGAGAGGTGGATAAATCCCAACCATTGGCTAGATCAAGGGTTAGGATGAAACATGAAGACTAAAATACTAAAACACACTTTCTCCCTCCCCTTGTGCATATTCCGGCCACCCATAGAGAAAAGGAAGAGAGAGTGAGTTTGTGAAGCTCTTGAGGCTAGAGAGACGAAAGAGGAAGAAAATCAAGGTAAGAGCTTGTGTTCCAAAGTGATTTAAACTTCTTATTTTATGTAGTCATCCTCTAATCTCTTATTCTTCATGGAAATCATGGTTTAGCAAGTTAATCTTCAAGGTTGAGGGGAGAGAGAGGACGTCCTAGAGAGAGAAACACCAAGGATCAAGAGGTAATCTCCAAAATCTCAACTTCTTAGTGTATTGAAGTTGTTGGTGATTGTTGTTTGGTTTATGTGATTTTTGGTTAAGTTGTAAAATTGGAAAAGCCATAACCCTAAGGGGTTATGCTGCCCAAAATCCTTTAAATCATGATTAAGAAGTGTTTAAATGAGTTAACCAAGGATTAGAAGTGGAAAAGTACAAGTTTTGGAAGCTAAAACGCAAAGCTCCATTTTTCTATTTTTCCTTCAATATTTCGGTCAGGACCAGAAATGGTAGTAGGAGTTGGATTTTCATGAAATAAATGGTTTCATTGGACTCAGTGGGTAAAAATAGGTGGGGTTACAGTTGGGCACATTTTCGGTAGAGGCCGAAAAAACATAATTACGAAAACGCTACTGAAATCACTAAATAAGGGTTGTCAAGGGTATTTTCGTAATTTGACAATGAATTTGGTGATTTTGAAGCCGGAAATGGATTCCTTGGGTGAAAATAAGTCAGAATAGCCTTAGTCAAAATTTTGGGAAAACGTGTCATCGGGCCGGGTACGGCAGGGCCGGGCCGGGGTCCCGGGGGCATTTTTGTAAATTTTCACCATAGACTAATATAACTACAATAAACACTATGGAATATTCTAAAATGATATTTGGATAAGTTATAACCTATTTTTGGTACATTTAATATTTTAGGACCGATTTGGAGGCCGAATACGACACGTTCTTCGAGGCACATTTAAAAAGAGGATTTAAAGCTTTGAGGTAGGGACATTATCTTTCATACACTATGCCATAAGTTATGTGATTGTGTGGATGCCATTGTTTTATAAATGCACTTTATTAATCAACATGTTTTACTTAAAGAGGGGCAGTTAGTGCCAGAGGTGCACTTACACTGGGAGTTGGCAGAAGTCCAACCGGTGTAGATTGTGGGGCTGAGCCCTACTCATGTATACATGACGATGATGTGTTTATATTGTTCATTAATTTGTGCATACCTTGGCGCATGTCATATTTACTTTTCGCATTTTCTATGAACGATATTGTCTCTACGAGGATTCTTCAGAATCTCACCTTATTTTTAAATAAACACCTCAGTGGGTACCAGTGGGGCAAAGGGAAAAGACGTAGACACTGGAAAGTGAACGGCACGTGTCTCGAGGCGAGGACAAGATCGTGGTTATAATTTAGTCTATTTTTTGATATTTTGGTGAAATTTGTAAATGTTAAATTTTCGCTGTATTTTTCGTTTCCGTCGACGAACAATATCGGAATTGTAAACGAATATTTTTATCAGTATAATTGTACTTTTTTGTATGTCAATGAAATTCTGTCTTTATTACTCATCGATTATCAAAATAGAAACGGGTGTTAACATAAAATTTCTCATAAACAGGTCTGAAAGTAGTAACAAAAATTCCTAGTATTAGATATTTGATGTCCATAAATACTTGAAAAAGTTGCCCCTCAATTATAGCATATGATATACATTAATATTTTCACATAATTCAAAGTGCTCCTTACAACTAGCAAAATTAAAATCAATATTCAATTCTCCTCATGCCTCTCCTTTCCCTTATTTGAGACTTCCACCTGTAAAAAGTTGAACCCTAATAAACAAAGTGACAACGACCAAAAAAAGAAGTAAAGAAAGAAAAAGCTAAGCTACATTCTCAGTTATTGTGATAATAACTAAATAATAACTACGTTAAGAAGGTATATATGCTGGAGCTGTTGAGTAATATCCTGAGACTAGAAATCCTGTGAAGGAAAGAGTTTCGTTCGTGTTAAAAAAAAAAAAAAAAATTGAAAGAACGAAGTTATGTAGGCAACACAGTTGACTATTCAACCATCTTTATTCACTTGCTGAACGAAATTTTCACATTCTTTGATGCCAATCAATAAATTATTAATGTTTTTATACCCAACACCCTGAATGACTCTCAACAGTGAATTCAAAGAAAAACATTTTGTTTAATAAAATTGTCTCGTAACAGAGAAAAAAAAATAAAAACATGATCAGATCATTTCATCTTTGCATCATGAAGGAGCAATGACATAACACACTCACCCACACTTCTTCTAAGGCAAACAATTTGGGGAAGGGTTACAGAAACAAAGACGAAGAGATAGCGTGAAACATAAACATAGGGTTAAGTAGTAAATTTGTTCCGAAAGTATAGGTCTAGGAGCAATTTTGTCCTGGAAGTTTTTTGGGATCAATTTCGCCCAAAAGTTTTAAAATGTAACAATGTTGCCCTTTTCCGTTAAATAACAAACATTGACCATTAAAAAATTGACGTTGACTGTTAATTTTTTAATGGAAAAAGGCAACATTGCTATGTTTTGAAACTTTCGGGGCGAAATTGATCTTAAAAAAACTTCCAGGGCAAAATTGCTCCTGGACCCATACTTCCGGGGCAAATTTGCTCTTTAACCCCATAAACATATGAAAAAACTAATGGGGGTTGGGCAAGGGGCTAGTTGTTCGCAATCGCAAGTATATGAGTCACACTAAATAATAAAGTGATAAGAAAAGATATTTTCTATGGGGATTTAATCAACAAATTAGTCAAACAATATGCTTAGTGAATTCAATAAAATTGAACTAAAACAAGTTTTTAATGTGGAAAAAGAAATTGAAAACTACTTTTAAGACTAAAAAGTGATAAAAGTAAATGATTCTTTAACTTCAATGATTAAATGGAACCTATGATTATTTCTCCTTTTGTATTTTATAAAACTAGATTAATTTCCTCTTTCAATAGTATTTCAATGAATATACGTGCTAGTCTAAGGTTCAAAATTACTTGATATAACTCTCTCAAGTCAAAATCAAGTTTCTCTTTTCATTAAAATGCACAATCTCTTGATACAATTAATGAAAATCAACTCTAAGCAACAACATTAATGTGACAATGTAAGGTTAGTAAATATATCTCTATTTTACCAACAAATTATCCATTTAACAAGTAAATATCAAGTCAAGCATAGTTTCACCCAAGTTCTATACATAGATTAGCTATCTCAAGTCTAATCCTAACGAACATATCATTCTAAATGGTGGCCAAACATTTAAAAGCATTAAGTTAAGGATAAAATCAACACACACACACACACACACACACATATCTCATTACCTACTAAAAAAGAGAAATAATTAAGTCTTAATCCATACAAGGTTCAAAATAATCCTAAAATAAAGAGTTTAGCTACACATAATCTTAAAATAGCCACGATTATCCAAAATAATTACAGCCATACAAAAAAACTAGCAAAGAAATGGAAGAAGAATGAGAAAAACCAAGATTTGAAGTTTCAATTCTCTTCTAACTTCAACCCCAAAGCTCCAAGCTCTTCCAAATGCAAAACCCTAGCACCCAAAAGGTCCTAAAAGTCTAGAATAAGTGATTTTTGGCCTATCCCTAGCTTTTATACTTGTTTTTTTGCTTCAATTTTCAAAACGCACAACATCAATTTCGTCCAGCGAATTGTTAGACAGAAGCAATGCTTTTTCAGGTGATGTCACTATGACTTTAACTATAGTGAATCCATGGCCAAAAGGCAGATAGAGATATCATCTTTTGAGGTAGCTTTGCAATGGCTTAGCTATGACACTTCTACTACAAATACATGCTTTTCTTTCATAATTTATTTTTCTATCTTATTCTTGCATTCTTTCCTTCCTTTCACAACTTCCCATGGTATTTGAAAGCTTTCACAACTTGTCATCTTCCACCTACAAAGAGGGTGGAATTTATGAGCTCTTTAACCTTCACAAAATAAAAAAGTCACAACTATATGCATTTAACTTATTATTTAACAAAAGTCTGACTTTGCTTTTGTCATATTACATTTTCTTCTATAATATCTTTATATGCATAATTTGAATCCAAAAATTAGTGAAAAGAGAAGAAAATGTATTAGAATATAATCGATTTCTATGAGTTAACACTAGTCCCTCACAAATATGGTAAACCAATGTTCGAATTCCCGTTAGAAAATATGTCTACATTCAGTGTCTGATAGTGTCTTGAACAGAATTGCTATCTCTAAAAGGAGGATACCTATGGGCCCGTTTGGTACACTGGAATTGATTTTGATGGATATGGAAATGGATATAGAGATGGATATGGAAATGGATATAGAGATAGAAATAAGATTTAAAAGTGTGTTTGGTATGTACATGGAATTCAGGTATTATTTTTATTTAATATTTTCTTTTAAAATGTGAAATTACTAATATGCCCTCAACCAAAAAAAAGTTGCTGAGGACGAAGAGCACTTGTTTTCATCGACGAGGAGCACTCTGTTGCTGAGGACCGAAAGAGGTTGCCGTTGTCTTCAGGCCGTCGGACAAAAGGTGGCTCTTCGTCGATGATGAGTTCAAAGCCAAGGTTGGAGAAGACGGAGGCCATTGTCAGTCGACCTTCAACCAACGTTCTAGATCTATGTTTCAGATCTGCGTGAGGAAGAAGATGAAGCACATGAACCCAGCTTGTGGTGGCCGTTGGAGTTGCCATCGCACAAGGGGTATCACTGGTGGCAAGGTGAGGTGGACAAGAACGACAAGAACCTTGAAACATAAAACTGGATTTGATGGCGGTAATGCGTTCGCTAGAGGTCTCCGTCATCGACCACTGGAGGTCGCCGTCGTCGTTCGCTGAAGGTCGCCGTCGTCGATAGCTGCAGGTCGTCATCGGTTGCGTGGGTTGTAATATCCCAATTTTTGATTATGGGTTAATCATGATTATTGTGGATAATTATGCATTAAATTGGAATTATTATGTGTTTTATGACTATATTAATTAATGTCATAATTAGTGGAAATTGGAAGAATGGAATTAATGTAATATGAATTTGGTGTACATGTGTGTGGTATTTAAGATCAAGGGTTGAGATTCATAAGGGTTGAGATTCATTGTACATGGGTCGGAATCCAGTGTATGTAGCTTGTGTGAGCTCATAGTGGAGGTGTGGAGATGGTGACATGTGGCATTGTGGTAGCCAATTGATGAGGCCACAAGAGGACAAAGGACCACTTTTTCCCTCTTCTCTCTCTCTCATTCGGCTGGACAAGGGGGGAGGGGTATCATCATCTTGTCAACTCTCACACTCCATCTCTCTCTTTCTCTCTTCTCTCTTCATTTCCTCCATTGTTGGCCAAGAGAGAGAAAGGAAAAGCTGGATTTTTAGGTAAGCAAATGGCCTCAAATGCCAAATTTCTCTTCATTAAAGTTGATCCTTGAGTTAAGAGCAACATTTCTATGGTTGTAGCTTGTCCATTGGTTGTGATTGTGGCCACACGAAATTTTGGGAGGTGGTGAATCAAGAACTCCCTTTGAGAAAGTTGATAAGGTGAGTGAGACCTATCTATCTATCTATGTTTTATGCCAAATGGATTAACTTGGATTTTCTGGAATTCTTGGGCCATTTTCGAAAATGAGGGCCATTGAGAGTTTGGTATATGTTTGGTATGGAATTTGTATGTTGGAATGCATTTTGGATAGATAGATTTGATTGGGTTTGAAATTGTTAAGTTTGGAGATTTTGAGAGTTTAGTGTTTAATGTTACCCAAAACCAAAGCATGATAATGGAATAGGATTTTGGTGATTTTGACATTCCCATTGGATTCCTTGAGTGATGTTGTGTGGGAATGAGCTTGGTTATTGATTTTGGGTTCATTTGAATCACTTGGGAAAAGTTGGAAAGTTGTCTTGTTTGAGCTCTGTTCTTCGCTGTCATTTTGAACGAGCGTTTTGAATGACCAAATGGTATTTGAAAATTATGAAACTTTCCAGTCTTAAAGTTCACATCCCAAGCTTCAAAATGGACATATATTTTGTGTCATTTCGTTTAGTATTCTGTGAGATATGGTTGTCCAAAGTTTGGGATTGAAACAGAACTCTGTTTTGGATTAGTGTTTAGTTTTTGGTGATTCTGTATTTGTGTAGAGATTTCCAGTGATGGGCTATATTTTTCCTTGAAAGAGGACTTATATACCTTTCATTTGGCTTTGGAATCACCTCGTTTCGATTTTTCTACAATTAGTTATGGTTTTCCGAAGTTCAGCCGAGAGTCAGGAAATTTCTGGGCCACAGCCCATGGGTGGCTGGCCGCGGCCCAAGACTTTCTGGCCTGATTTGGGCCGCAGCCCATGGGTGGTTGGCCGCGGCCCAAGGCCTTCTGACCATTTTTGGGCCGCAGCCCAAGGAAGGGCTGGCCGCGGCCCACCCCTGTGTTCCAGCACTTTAAGTTTTCGAAAGGAGACCCCTAACCCATTGTTTCCCAACCTTTTAGGGCTTCTATTAGAGGCATTTGTAGCTTCTTAAGGGTCAATTATGATAACCAAAATTAAGTGTTTCAAGTTAATTAAGTCTTGGAATAAAATATAACTCTTCGTCCCTAATTGTAAATATAGGATTTGATATTTGCCCTGCGCGGGAGAGACCGGTGCCAAGGAACGCCCGGAAGAACTCAGGTAGTGACTTTTCTCTCATATCTTGTATGATGTTTTGGCATGCATAACTTATCGTTGAACTTGTGAAATGTGTGCCATGGTCCATTACGGCGTGAGTAGGTCCGCGTGAGCCGTGTAGGGATTGACAGTGGTCATCTCTAGGTCGGCCGTTGAACTACCGTCGTAATCGACATGGATCTTTGTGAATCCGACCCGTGGGGCGGCGTTTGTGAAACCAGCCGTGGGCTGTGTGTGTGTATCTTGCCTATGTGGCTTGCGATTATGATATGCTTTATATGGATCCCAGCTGTGGTGAATTATACTGTGTTAATTGTTGTGATGCAATACAGCGTGAGCAATTCAACGTGAGCAATCGTAAGGGATGACATGTGTCATACTAACCATTGCCGTTGTAACTGCCGTTGTAGTTGCTTGTGTGGATAATGATTTGCTTACATGCATTATTGTTGTACATTATATGATTGATTTGTTACTACGGGGATTCTTTAGAATCTCACTCTCCCAAAATTAAACATTTTAGACAGGGCCGAAGGATCGAAAGGCAAACGGGCGACGAAGAGCAATTAGAGCTCCAGTTTGGGAGTGTATTTTGGGTTAATGGTTATCATAGTATATCTTTTAGGGTATTTTGATAGAAATGATTGTATATAGTAGTTTTGTGTAATCCCCAAGTTAAGGGTAATGAATTGTGGGCTTTGTGCCTTTGTAAATCCCTTATTTAATGAATGGAACCCGAGTGAGTCGGGAATTTATTTGCACTCTGATATTCGTAAATGGAATCCACCTGTTCAGGCCATTATTATTTTGTATTGTGCACGTGAGACCATTGTGAATAAGTTTTGGAAATTTTTTTGCAAAAATCCGATTTTTGGGCAAAAAATTATCTTAATAAGTCCCAATTTGAAATATGGTCTCTAATTACAACTTAATTATGAGTTTAAGAACTTAATCTCGGCCTAAGGTGGGAAGGGGGTTACATGGGTAGCTGGAGGTCAGAGGTGAGCTGATGGAAGGAGATGAAGAGGGAGGGTAAAACAAGAATTCCATGGAATTTTGTAGAATTCCAAGGATTAAGAGATGGAGGCCAATTCCATCAATTTTGATGGAATTGGCCTCCACATGGAATTCAATTCCATGTCTATTTTTTTGTACTAAACATGTTTTATCATGGAATTGAATTTCATTTTCATATCCATCTTTTCAATTCCTGCATACCAAACAGGCCTTATATCTAGCCAAAAAAAAAAAAAAATGAAGACCAAAAGGACTGGGGTATGAAGAACTTGAGGGGATAAGAGGAAAACAGAAAATGAGGGATAGAGAGAAGCTAAACCATATCAAATTATATTTCATTATCATCCATCTCCAAAATACACAAGGACGACAAACAAATAAAGAGAGAGGTCGAGATTTCCTTCAATTCTTTCATTCACACACACACACATATAGTCGCTATGATGCCAAGAGAGAACTTAGAAAAATAAGAGAATTGGGGAACAATGCATAGGAACAACTTAACAAGAAGGAGTAATTAAAATGAATTTAGTAAATAATCAAAAAAAATTTAAACCAAAATTTGAAATTGTAAATTTCAATCAAACCAAAAAAAAAGAACAAACGGTAGTTTGGAATTTTGAATCAAACAAATAATAAAACGAAGAATATTGAATTAATTGCATAAAGAGGCAAGGAATATTAAATTAAACAATGTCCCTTTCAAATCAAATATAAAAAAAAAATATGATGACGGATTTCAAAATTAGACATCTTTGAATAAATCTGATCGAATAATTAGGTACTAAAATAGGAACAAGAAGAAAAAATAAAAATGAATTTAGTAAATAATCCAAAACATTTCAAGCCAAACTATAAAAGTGTAATTTTCAATCAAACAAATAATAAAAAAAAGAACAAATAGAAACATTGAATTCTAAATATTAATTATCTACCTGGGTTGTATCCATAACATATTCAAAATATTTGCGAGCTATAAATTAAAAAAGAAATCAAGGATTATCAACGGTAATAAAATTTGTAAATATCAAAAATCAAAAAGTTTAGATCGAAACCAAATTTATTTTCAAATTACGGATTTTTAAAATCTTATATTGCTAAGTTGACATTCAAATTTACTGAATAAATTTAATAAGAAACTCAAAATTTATGTCAGATATAAAAAAAAATTATTTCCAAACCATTCAAATTTAAAAACAATAAGATAGTGAATTTCAAATTTTCAAAATATTAAATCAATAGAATAAAATAAGAATAAACTTTAAATCAGTAATTTTGAATAAAACAAACAATAAAAAAGAGCATGAAGAAATAATTAAATTCATAACATTTGTTTAGATTGTGAACATAATATATTCAAAATATTTGTGATCAAAGTCACGGGAACGGGGCAAGCCCATTTAGGCTCTAAATTTGTAAGGGTTAGATTTAAGAATTTTTGCCTTAAAAATAAAAGCGGGCCTAAAATGACCAATCCTATAGAGTAGAGGGATTAAAAGGACCGCATTTTTTTTAGTTTTTTAAAAATTATTTATATGATAATAATATTATTATTTTTTTATACTTTTTTAATGATGTTGTAAATATTAAATTGTTATTATCTTTTTTAGAATTAAGTTTTATAAGAATATCTTGTATTAAGAATCCTAAAAATTAAAAACTTATAAAAGCTATTTTTTATTTCATAAGTATTCTTACTAATTCTGTGTTTTTTGACTTATTTTATAGTTATTGTTTTGTTTATATCTTGTGTTGTTTATTTGGTTGACTACTTACACTTTCCAAGATATATTTATAAAAGTATTTTTAATTTTGTTCATTCTTCTCATTAATTATTTATAATTGTGGTATGTGGATGATAGTTTACCTTTGATTATGACTTAGTGATTGTGTTTGTTTGTTGCATGTTGCGTATCATTTACACAATAATTTTGATAACATTTATGTGTTAAATTATGACTTTCATTGTTGTAATTTTATTTCTTTAAAAAAACTGAAAAAATTAGTAAAAAATTATTAAAATAGCTTCGACCCTAACCTTTTTACTCAAGGGACGGACCTCTAAAGATGGCTATTTTTCTTGAGGCTCAACCCTTTTAAGCCCTGGCTTGTGAAGAGACAGCTTTGTAGGGCTAAGCCAACTCTTTTTACCATCTCTATTTGTCACTTGTGAGCTATAAAAAAATTTATTTACAAACCAATCAAATTTAAAATTTATGTGAGCTATCAAAAAATTTATTTCTAAAGCAAGTAAGATAACAATTTCATCATGATCTGGGTGTGGCGATATTTCGACCTTTTGTCTAAGATGTTGCTGTTTCTATTCCTTTGGGATTCCTCTGTTTCTACGTATAACCCCTCTACATTCCAGCCTTGTCGACAGTGATGTTGGCCCTCCAAATGCAAGAAAGGATTGAGGGCAATTTCTTGTTCACACTGCCAGGACGTCGAAGTTTCCAAATTGATCTGCAGTCAAAAAAGAGAAGATGGAGCCCAAACGGTTTAACTTTTTTATTCAGGGACAGTTGTATTTAGATTACGGATAAAAAAAAAAAAGATAAAATGATCCCTTAAATTTTTTAAAATTATATTTAAATTCTGTAGGACTTTTTTTATAATAAACTTTAATTGTTAAATATCTATTACCTTATCAATGGACACCTATGAACTAGTCAGTGGATGTTCATGAACTTGTTAGTAGAATTGACATTTATTGCAAAAACATCTCAAAGGATTTAAAATATAATTTTGAGATTTCAATGAACCATTTTATTGTATTTTCTCTTATCTTAGACCTAAAAACATTTTTTCTTATTATTTATGACCTGAGAGTCTTTCAGACACAAAAAAAAAAAAAAAGACTCGAAAGTTAAGAAGGGCAAACTTCAATTTGTTCAATTAAGAAGCTACAGCGAGATTTCCATTCACCCTACGATAATAAATCCAAACTAAGAAAGAATTTCTTAGAAAAACATTAATAAAGCATTTATTTATGAATGAATTGTTGTGAAATATGTTTTTTTAATCCCACCATGTATACTCTCTCATATTCTTTTTTATAAACAACTTTCTTTCTCTTGAGGTTTTTGGTCTTAAAATTTAAACCATTTTTTTCATTTTTACCCTTATTAAATACATATATTTATATTAATTATCTTTCACTCACTACTAATTCTCTTTTATTTATCATTTATTACTCATTATCTCTCATAGCTTTTACTCATTCTCTCTCAGCTCCTATGCTATTTTCATAAATAGAGACATATTTGAAAGAAATATGATATTTTTGACACATTTATTATTTTTAACTAATCTTTACCGCAATTTGTTTTACGCAATGAGAAAAAAAATTGCTTATAAAAAGGATATGAGGGGATATTAGATAAGCCTTACTTGAAATTTTTATAATTTTTTAAAATTATTTTTTGCAGGAATAAAATAAAGGCAATAAGACAGGTATTTTGAATTTCAATACATGATATGTAAGCTCTTTAGCCCATAACAATAGATAGTGAGCTGAGCTCATTTCAATAGATTTTTTCACCTGAACTTTCCTTTTTCTGGTGACATACACATAATATACATGGAAAAAGACATTTAAATATCATTTAAACTTAAAAATTCTAAATTGATTTTTTTTTTGACAAAAAAGAATAATAGAATTGACAAAAAAAAAAAAATATAACAATTGATAAGTCAGTTTTTTGGTCAAATCACTAAATGCTTATTTGGGATAGCTTTATTACTTATAAGTGCTTATAAATCGCGATTTACAGTATACGAGCTAAGTATGTGAGAGGAGTTTTATCTTAACTTACGTAATAAACATTTATTTTTTTAAAAAAAAGCTATTCCAAACATAGCTTTATTTGTCTTTTTAAAGTTCAAGTGATGTATTAAGTGTTTTTTCCCCTAATATTATATAGCCGTTTGATAGACAAATGGAATGTAATATGGGAAAAAGTTTGAAAGAGAAAAAGTGGTTTTTATATAGATTAAAATTATACCCTCACGTCCTGAAATGAAATAAAATAGTATAGAAATAATAGCTAATATAAAATTATCATAATGTGCGAGAGATATGGTAAGTATTATATGAGGATCAAGTCTATCGTTATGTTATCAACTAATAATATATGAAATTGTCCATAAAACTAATCAAGTACACAAGATTTATATCCATAGAAACATTTTGTTACATTATTAAAACATGCCAAAATATAAAAGAACTCAAGAAGGTCTACATTTATATATACCACCTCTGTGCTTTTGTTGATTAGTATACACTTGAAAGTTAAAATTTCTTATAAACAGGTCTGAAGGTATTACCAAATCAAAAATTCCTAGTATTAGACATTTGATGTCCATAAATATGTAAAAAGATCCCCCTCGATCAATTATAACATATGATATACATTAATATTTTCACATAATTCAAAGTGCTCCTTACAACTAGCAAAGTTAAAATCAATATTCAATTCTCCTCATGCCTCTCCTTTCCCTTATTTGAGACTTACACAGGTAAAAAGTTGAACCCTAAACAAAGTGACATTAAAAAAAAAAAAGAAGGAAAGAGTTTGGTTCGTGTTAAAAAACTAAAATTGAAAAAACAAAGTTAGAACTTAGAACAAGAAGAAAAAATAAAAATGAATTTAGTAAATAATCAAAAACATTTCAAACCAAACTATAAAAGTGTAATTTTCAATCAAACAAATAATTTAAAAAGAACAAATAGAAACATTAAATTCTAAATATTAGTTAACTACCAAACAATGGGTTGTATACATAACATATTCAAAATATTTGTGATCTATAAATTAAAAAATAAATCAAGGATTTTCGAAGGTAATAAATTTGTAAATATCAAAAATCAAAAAGTTTAGGTCGAAATTAAATTTATTTTCAAATTACGGATTTTTAAAATCTTATATTACTAAGTTAAAATTCAAATTTACTGAATAAATTTAATAAGCAACTCAAAATTTATGTCAGATATCAGAAAAATTTATTTCCAAACCATTCAAATTTAAAAAAAAAATATTGTGAATTTTAAAATTTCAGATTTTTAATTCAATAGAATGAAATAAGAATAAACTTTAAATCAGTAATTTTGAATAAAACAAACAATAAAAAAGAGCATGAAGAAATAATTAAATTCATAATATTTGTTTAGATTGTGAACATAACATATTCAAAATATTTGTGACTTGTGAGCCATAAAAAATTTATTTACAAACCAATCAAATTTAAAATAAAAATAGTGTAGTTTAAATTTCAGATTCTTGAATAAATAAATAAAGAACAATAAGAACTACATGAAGAAAGTAAAAAAAAAAATCAGAAATATAGGGTTGGTTTAGCGATGCAAAGCTTCGCTAGATCCCTTTTGGTCTCGAAGACACTTTGTGTAGAAAGGGATAATCATGAACTTCAAACTGGATACCAAATGATAATATAAAAAAAAAGCTAAAAACAAGATCAAGGATTACCGTAATACATTTGAAATGAGTGAAAATCAAATTTATTTTGAAACCATATTCAAATTCAAAATAAGATAATTGATATATGTTCAAATTGCCGAATTTTTTTATCATCGATCAATCAACATAAAATAAGAATTAAAAATTAAATAGGGATTCACCGAGTTAGAAATGAAATTTACTGAAAGAATTTAACAAATGACTCAAAATATATGGGAACTATCAAAAAATTTATTTCAAAAGCAGTCAAATTTAAAATAATAACCGAGTTGTCTAAAACACCACATTCTTGGATCAATACTTGATAAAAAATAGAGCCTTAATCTTTTTAAGTGGGGTCGACTACATAGATCAAACGACACAATTGAGCTCGATCAAAAACAAAATCTCGGGTTAAATTGCTAACTAAGAAATCTCGCTCAATAACCTCATTGAACGTTCTCTTTAGATTGTCACCGTAATGTATTTGAAATATTTGTTAATATTGAAAAAAAACAGTTCAAATTTATTTCAAAGCCAGATTTTTAAAAATAATAGATTTTGAGATTGTGGATTTTATAAATTTCAGATTACTAAGTCAGAATTCAAATTTACTGAATAAATTTAATAAGTCACTCAAAATATATAGGAGCTATCACCAACGAGCTCTGTTGGTTGAGGCCTCACAAGTTCAAATCTCAGAAAGCGTATTTGTTAGGTAAGGTAAGAACCTTATGTCCTCTAAACCTAAAAAAAAAATCCTTAATCAAATTAAATACACACACACGAGCTATCAAAAATTTTATTTCTAAAGCTATCAAAACGTACTTTTGAATCAAACAAATACTAAAACACAAAGAAATATTTAATTCAAAAAAATCACTTTAAATCAACAGTTAAGGTGCTTAAATAACCATAAACTATTTTCAAAAGTGTTAAAATAATTATGAATTATTTTTTGGAGCAAAAGTAACCATGAACTATATAAAATGATGCAAAACCATTAAAACCCTTAAAATAAGAAACATGGACCGTTAATTATGATGTTGAAGTATGTGTTAACCATTAACGGTGTTAACGGTTTTGCTTTATTTTACATAGTTCATGGTTATTTTTACTCTAAAAAATAGTTCATAGTTATTTAAACACCTTAACCCTTAAATCAAATATCTTGGAATAAATCGAACCATAAATCCAATAAAAACGTAAAGGATTTTGAAATAGCAGATTCTTAAATAAAGCAAATAATAAAATATGAAGAATTAGTAAATATATAACATGTTCAAAACATTTCTGAGCCATCAAAAAATTAATTTCCGAACCAATAAAATTTAAAATAATAACAGTGTAGTTTAAACTTTCAAATTCTGAAATAAATTTAAAACAAATTCAAGGGTTGTTGACGTAATACATTTGAAATGTGTTAATATCAAAATTTTGTTCGAAATCAATTCAAATGTATTTCAGAACCAGATTTAAAATAGTAAGATAAAAGATATATGTTCAAATTGCGGAATTTTCAATCATCAATCAATCAAAATAAAATAATAACGACTAAGAATTAAATAAGGAATTCTCAAGATAGACTTCAAATTTACTAAAAGAATTTAACAGATAACTAAAAATATATGATAAAATAACATGGCGTATTTTAAAATTGGAGATTATTCAATCAATATGATAAAATAAGAATAAACATTAATTTTGAATCAAACAAATAATTAGACAATAAATATTAAATTCAAAAAATTCAATTCAAATAAAAAAAATAGTAATCACATAATAAAATAGGAACATGAAGAAATAATAAAAATTAAACTAGTAAATGAACAAAAAAAAATTATAAGAAAAGAACAAAGAGAAATATTAAACTCATAATACGTGGTATTTTTGTAAGCATAACTTATATAAAATATTTGTGACCTTTTAAAAAATTTATTTCAAAACCAGTCAAATTTAAAATAATAACCATGTAGTTTAAATTTGCACAAGAAGAAATCAAGGATTGTCAACATAGTATGTCTCAAATATTCGTCAATATCAAAAACTAAAAAAAATAAAAGTTCAAAACGTGGTTTATATTAAAATAATATATTTTCAAGTAGCGGATTTTTAAAATTTCATCATATTAATTAAGAATTGAAATTTACTGGATAAATTGAATAAGTAACTCAGAATATATTAGAGCTGTACAAAAACTAATTTCCAAACCAATCAAATTTAAACTAATAACCGTACTGTTTAAGTCCAATAATCAAACTATAAAACAGGAACAAGAAATAATTAACATGAATTTAGTATATAATAAAAAATATTGGTAATCACAACATGGTTTGCTTTGTTACTTGGAACTCACCAGGAGGTTCCTAGTTTGATAACTGGTAGAGGAGGAGTATAAAATCAGAAATATTTCAAACTGAACTTTAAAATTATAATTTTCTACTAAAAAAATAATAAAAAAATAACATAAATATTAAATTCAAAATATTTGTTAGGAATGTAAACCTAACATATTCAAAATAATAGTATTAGAGATCTATTAAAAAATTTATATCAAAACTAGTCAAATAAGAACAAACTTCAAATCGGTACTTTTGAATCAAACAAATAATGAACATGGAATATTAAATTCAAAAAATTCACTTTCAAATCAAAAGGATTGTCCACATAATATTTGAAAAAAGAAAAAAAAGTAATTTCAAAACCAGATTTAAAATAATAAGATCAAGAGTTTTCAACTTGCGAATTTTAAAAATTTCAGATTATTCAATCAACAGAATAAAATAAGAATAAGAATAAACTTTAAAACATTAATTTTGAATCAGACAAACAAATGGTAAAACAACAAGGAATATTAAGTTCAAAAAATTCACTTTAAAAATAATCACTTTCAAATCAAATATCTAAAGCCAAGGATTGTCTATATCATATGTTTGAACAAAAATTAAAAAAAAAAAATAGTTCAAAACCAGATTTAAGTAATAAGATAAAAAAATTTTCAAATTGCAAATTTTAAAAAATTCAGATAAGAAAAACAAAGTGAGTTTTCAAATTCCAGACTATTCAATCAATAGAATTAAAAAAGAATAAGAATAAACTTTAAAACAGTAATTTTGAATCAAACAATCAAATCAATACAAAAACACGAAGGAATAATAAGTTAAAAAAATTCACTTTCAAATCAAAAGGATTGTCCACATAATCTATTTAAACAAAAACTAAAAAAAGAAAATTCAAAACCAGATTTAAAATAATAAGATAAAAAATTTTCAAATGGCGAATTTTAAAAATTTCATATAACAAAAACAATGCTTATTTTAAAATTCCAAGTTATTCAATCAAAGAATAAAATAAGAATAAAAATTCCAAGTTATGTAATCAAACCAGGAATAAAACAACAAGGAATATTAAGTTCAAAAAAATTCAATTTTAAATCATACAACAAAAAATTGAGTTAAAAAAAAAAATCACTTTCAAATCAAAAGGATTGTCCACATAATGTATTTAAAAAAAAACTAAAAAAATTAGTTCAAAACCAGACTTAAAATAATAAGATCAAAAATTTCAAATTGCGAATTTAAAAAAGGAAAAATTACGGAAAAGGAACTTGGAAATTGGGAAATGATAGATGAGTTTTTTTACCAAAAGTTGATTAGAAAATGTCAAAACATGATAAAGAATTTTTAAATTTTTTCTTGCGAAATGACTGATCTGTCATTTCCCAATTTTCAGGTTCCTTTTCCGTCATTTTCCCTTTAAAAAATTTCAGATAACTACAACAAAGTTTTTTTTTTAAATTCCAGATTATTCAATCAACATTTTAAAATAAGAATAAGAATAAACTTTAAAAGCAGAAATTTTGAATCAAACAAATAATAAACAACAACGAATATTAAGTTCAAAAAATTCACTTTCAAATCAAATATCAGAAAGTTTCGTTCGAAAAATTCACTTTCTTAAAAAATGCACTTTCAAATCAATATATCTGAAATCAAGGATTGTCCACGTAATATATTTGTGCAAAAAAAAAAAAAAGTTCGAAACCAGATTTAAAATTTTGAAATATGAGATTATTCAATCAATTGAATAAAATAAAATAAGAATAAACTTTAAAAAAGTAATTTTGAATCAAACAATCAAAACAAATGATAAAACAACAAGGAATATTAAATTCAAAATATTCACTTTAAAAAAATTCACTTTCAAATCAAAAGGATTGTCCTCATAATGTATTTAAAAAAATGAAAAAAATTGAAAACCAGATTTTGACATAATAAGATAAAAAATTTTCAAATTGAATTTTAAAATTTCAGATAACAAAAACAAAGTTTATTTTGAAATATGAGATTATTCAATCAATTGAATAAAATAAGAATAAGAATAAACTTTAAAAAATTAATTTTGAATCAAACAATCAAAACAAATGATAAAATAACAAGGAATATTAAATTCAAAATATTCACTTTAAAAAAAATCACTTTCAAATCAAACATAAAAAAAAAGTATTTTAAAAAATTCACTTTGAATTCAAAAGGGTTATCCCCATAAATGTAGTTTAAAAAAATAAAAAAATATTTGAAAACCAGATCTAAAATAATAAAATAAAAAATTTTCAAATTGCGAATTTTAAAAATTTCAGATAACAAAAAAAAAAAGTTAATTTTCAAATTCCAGATTATTCAATCAACGGAATAAAATAAGAATACGAATAAACTTTAAAATAGTAATTTTGAATCGAACAAATAATAAAACAGCAAGGAGTATTAATTTCAAAAAATTCACTTTGAAAAAAATAACTTTCAAATCAAAAGGATTTTCCACATAATGCGTTTGAACCAAAAGAAAAAAAAAATCAAAACCAGATTTAAAATAATAATATAAAAAATTTACAAATGACGAATTTTAAAATTTTCAGATAACAAAAACAATGTTTATTTCAAGAATAAACTTTAAAACAGTAAAATTTTAGATCAACTAAATAATTAAACAAGGAATACTAAGTTTAAAAAAATAAATTCCGAAAAAAATCACTTTGAAATTAAATATAAAAAAATTTAGTTAAAAAATTCACTTTTAAATCAAATATCTGAAATCAAGGATTGTCTACATAATATATTTGAATAAAAAAATTGTTCAAAACCAGATTTAAAATAATAAGATAAAAACATTTCAAATTGCGAATTTTAAAAATTTCAGATAACAAAAACAAAGTTTATTTTAAAATTCCACATTATTCAATTCAATCAACAGAATAAAATAAGTATAAGAATAAACATTAAAACCGTAATTTTGAACCTTAGAGGACTTTTTTTCAGCATGACTGAGAGCATGTTGGCAAAATATAAACTTGTTGGTTGCTTCGGCTTGGTCCCATGACAGGTTCAGAAAGAAAATGGAGAAAACAAAGCACAACAAATAAAAAAAGATGGCACAAACTTATTTCCTAGATAAAAAGAGAACCAAATCAAAATAAACAACCTCGGCCAAAATTAGACACTATGAAAGCCCCAAAGCAACTACATACTTTATCCCCTTGATAACAAACAAAACAAAACAATATACAGTCTAAAAATCGCACAACAAATTTGTACACACATCAATTTTGTAACAATCACACTTCAGAAAATATCAAACACAAAGCGGAACAAATGTTGATCACAATAAACAAACACAAAGTGTAACATGTAACCAGAAAAAGAAACAAAAAGAGGGTAAATATAATTTCCTTTTGATTGGAATCTACAATTGAAAATCGGCTTTTAAAAGAATCAAGAATCATTTCCATCAAGAGAAAAAACAAAGAAAAATACAATTGACCGGTTAACTTCAACATCAAAGTGTAACATGTAACCAAAAATCCTCATGAGCTGTACTTGCGAACCTTTAAGAGGACCCTAGACAAAGTGCTTCTAAGAACGACATTCTTGATGCATAATAAGTTCTTTCTTGATGCAGGATAAGTTCAACTTTCCTAGTATCAAATATAAAAAAATGAGACAGTAGTTGCACATCGAATGCTTCAATGATACCAGTGGTAGTGGATGAAGTCAACAAAGGCAGCTCATTTTATTGCTCTGTAAAATCTTTTTATAGTTGTTCACTTGTCACGAGCTTTTATGGATAATGCCGTCAACCTCCAATGCTATCCTGTCTAAAATAACAAACAAAGTGAGATAAAATAGGAAAAGTTACATTCTCGGTTAATATGACAACCAGCTAATCACAAAATTAAGAAAGCATATGTTTTATAAAATCGTGCAGAGGAGAAAGTTCGTTCAAGTAAAATAAATTGAAAGAACAGAGTTAGGCAGACAATAAAGTTGCCTATTCAATTTCTGCATTGCATTTTTTGCGTGTTACAAATATCCTTCCTCTTCATCAGAATCTACAGTTTTGAAGCCAAGTGACAGATGACTATATGAAGACAACCTATTTTTAATTTAGTCTGTCAACTAATACAAAATTGAACAAATTAAAGGGAAGAAAATGAACAATCTTTATTCAATTGCAGAACGAACTTTTCACATTCTGAGACTTACACTGGGTACACCCCACATTCTTTGCATCATGAAGTAACAATGATGCAACACACTCACACTTCTAATAAAAACAATTTGGGGAAGGGTTACAGATAAGAGAGGAAGAGATAGCGTAAAACAGAAACATGCTTGCTACTGAATATAAAGTAAACAATAAAATAACATATAAATGTAGCTATTTTTTATTTCTTTATAGGTTTCTCACAAAATGTGTTAATTCTCATGTTCTATTATTTCTTCCCTGCTTAATGAAACTCTCATACGAAAAATAAAGTTGATGACATAATTCCAATGAAACATAATGCAGGGAATTCCTCTAAGTAGCATCTAATATGGAATTCCCTTTAGACAGACAAAATAGATTATTAAATGCAGAAATCATAAAGACACACACAAAGCGCTTACTTGACTACGAGAGAAGGGGAGTTCAGGGGATGTCCATTCTCAAAACAGAGTATCCATTTCATCAATACCAAGACGTGTTGGAAGACCTAACTCTTTTAAACTGAGGGAGTGGTTCTTGCTCTTTTTTTTCATCCTGCTTATAAATTTGAGTTGCAAGGGGTGATAGATGAAGCTATCACAAGATTTCTTGGATTTCGACCCAAACTCCAATGCTAATCCCTGGGGAGTGAGTTGAGAGACACCAGAATTCTTGAGTTTCTTTGTGGGAGGGAGAAGATTGTCCACACAAATATATGCAACCCTCTTCTTTTTGCTCTCCATTTCCATTTGCTCAACAAATTTCTCACAATCTGAGACATACACTGGCCACACTCTGCATTCTTTGATCATTACCTTGCTAGACCCAGGACCTTCCACAGTGAATTTAAAGCAAAGCTTTCTGTTAGCAAACAGCTGTTGATTTCGAAGATTGTGGCCAGCATTCCATATATAAGCATGATCATATTTCGCCTTTGAAACAGTCAGCCATCGACATGCCTCTTCCACCACAGAACCTTCCAAGTAGCAATGGCATTTCACGCAGTTGCGTTTCAATAACGTAGCAGAATCAAAGTCTGATTCAAAGCCAATTACAACGCTGTATAAGAAATCCACCAAGTCTGAAATTTGAGGGAGTTCAACTACCACGGAGCTTTGTGCTGCCCTGTATTTGAACCACTTTGGTACTTTGCTTCCAGGGACTCTAGTCCAAGAATGATTAACCATGCGGTTTGCATTTTCAGTCCGTACATAATAAATTACACGAGAGGCAGCCTCCATGATATTGTGAAGTGATTGTTCATTCAATTGCGCACAATTCACGAATGAGAAGTATTTTGAGCCACCACTCAATGGTCTCCAAGTTGGCACAATTTCCAATGACTCACAATCATCGGCTTTTGGAGTAAAATGGATGGTGATAGTTCTGGTAAAGAGAAGAGCCTCCTACATTTATCTAGGATAAGAGATTCCAATCCTAAAAGATGCTGAGTATTATTGGGGAGTTCAATTATGTTACAACAACCGTCCAGATACACATCACTTAAAGACAACATGCCATTAAATAAGACATGTAGCTTCGAATCATCAATGAATTCACAGTTGGAAAGCTTAAAACTCGTCAAATTTGTCAAGCAAGATAATTGGTTTGGAAGGTTCACAAGTCTTAAACCCTCAAAACTAAGTTCTTCCAATTTAATTGAACGACCAACAAATGAGTGCAAGATTTCAATTCCTGTTTTATCTAAGTACAAGTATGTCAGTTCATCTGATGACAGTGAGAACTCCTTGAGATTCCAGCAGAATATCACATCAATATCTTGCAGAGATTTTAAATGAATCTCACTTTTCAGACTCCTAAGTTTCTTGCACCCACGTAAGTTCAACTTAATAAGTGAGTGGAGAGACAAAATTGAGGAATGAACATTGCATAAACTTTCACAAGCACGAAGTTTTACTTCTTTGAGATTCAATCATTTAGAGAGATTTGGAAGCTCCTAGTTGTTTGGAATGACAAAGGTCTATCTCTTGTAAGCTTACTAAATCCTCACTAGTGGAAAAAGGGTTTTTTAGACCGGTTAAAATTGAATTTTTAGACCGGTTCTGGATCCGGTCTTGATTTAGCCGATCTTAAAAGTATGTCACTTTTGAGACCGGTTGTATTAATAACCAGTATAAATTCAACAATTTTAAGACTGGTTTTCATGAGCACCGGTCTTAAAAGAACTCTTTTGCAAGGCGATTTATGTAACATTTTTAAGACCCGTTATAATTATAACCGATCTTAAAAGTTATTTTAAGACCGGTGTTACATACAACCGGTCTACAAAATTTAATTTTAAGACTGGTTTTACATACAACCGGTCTTAAAATTTTAATTTTAAGACCGGTTATAAATAGAACCGGTCTTAAAATAACTTTTAAGACCGGTTATCAATATAACCGGTCTTAAAAGTGTTATATATATATTGTTTGTGATTAGGTTAGTTACCAGAACGCATTCTTGAATTGCTACCTCCAATACCATACTTATTAAGTGCCATACGGTGTTCAGTTTGCTTTCACTTACCATTTCATTTTGCTTTAATCTTCTCATTGAATTGGGAACTTGTAATATGTTATATATCCTCATGTATAATGTTTTGTTTAAAACCATCATAGACATATATATATATATATATATATATGCAAACACGGATTCAACTATGACATATCATGCAACCAAGAAGTCAATTCATCAAAATATACAAAAACCATGTTAAAACCAACAAATATGTCAAATCATGCAACCAACAATATTTGCAACCAACCAACATGTCAATTCATCAATATCTACAAAAAAAATCCTTAGCTTTACAAGAATTCACTGTTGTAAAAGTTCATAAATGAGTTCAACACAACAATTACGAATGTGCTCAATATCTTCTTCTGGAAAGGGATCAGCAAGTTCAAACATTTGAAACACCAAAGCCAGACAAAACATTAAATTCACTTTTAAAAAAATAAAAGTAATACAAAATTTTTGAAATATATATACATTTACCTCTTCAGTAAGTTCTGTCATGCCTAGGGTAATAATATTATACATATGCCTCAGAATATACATCCCACACAAGTTGGACCCCGGTGGTTGCCTACGGGTCTAAAAAATAATATGATATCGTTAAAACACGTATAAAATTAAAGTATGACTTATTATTGAATACATTCTTAAAACAAACCAATATGTAACTAACCTTTGGCAATATCCATGTAGGGTCTTTTACCTCACGCATAGGCCTACCACAAGCAGTTTGTTAGAATGTCCGCATAACCCTATATCATCAAAATCACAAAGGTTACTTATTTTACACAAATTCCATAAATTTTGCAGACGAAAGGTAATTAATAATGCAAGAAAACTTATGAGTTCAAGCTCTTCTTCAATTCACTAGTTGGCTTGCTGAGGTGGAGGGAGCATAAGAGGATGACAGAATAACTCTTCTTGCACAAAATAGCCAATTGCCAATGATCACTGAAAAAAGGGAAAACTTTTAAGCAAATATAAAATATTATGTATAATATGAAATATAAATTTGTTTTACCCATGCAAATATGGAGCCAAGAAACACTTAATTGAGGTTTCACTAAGCCTGTGCGATAAATATGTGTATTTGATAGAAGCAGTGGTCCCTTTGTCGTAGAGTTGAACTGGGCATAGGAGTCCAAATTTATCGGTTTTGCCAGAGTCAACCAACCTACGATGCATGCATCTACAATAATTCAAGCAGGGACATTAAATCAAAGTTTAACGGTGTAATTTGTAAAATATTAACTTTCAATTTGAGAAGATACTTACATCAAAAAGAGCTGGACAATCGAAATCGTAAGCTGTTGTAAAGGAGCTACCAGGGACATTAAATCATCCCTCTCAAGATAGCATTGCGCCCCTGACTTGCCAACAGCTGACTCAGTAGCCCAATTTCTTGTTGCAAAGGACGTATCATATGCCATCAGAATCACTTGCTGCATGATATTCAATAGAGGCTGTGAAACATCTTGAGTGGAGGGAGGTGGAGGTGGAGGTGGCGGGGATTCCTCAGCTCGATCAGAAACAAGGTTCTTTGGTTACAAGATGAAAGAGTTGATGACATCGCCCACAACCTTGAAGTCATCAATAGGGATAGGAAGAGGTGCATCTGCAACGATATCATATTATTTCTTGGTGGTGGACAGTTGATCCCAAGTTGTGCCCGCTCCCTCGTGCAACCAATCGTCTCAGAGGATCCTCCACAAACAAGTCACAAGGCTCACCAATTTCTTTTCCAGGACCCTCTGATGACTGACCAATGCAACCCCCTTTAGTGCTCTGTTTAGGGTTTAGGTAATGAGCCTGGGGAGCACTGGTATCTGCTTGTCTTGTGCTTGTCATGATCATCCATTCCTTCTTCATCTTGCTGAACCTTTCTTCAAATCGTGCATCAAATGATGCTTCTACCTCGGCCCTAGCTTCCGCCCTCACAGTGGCCAATATACGCTCCATCTCCTCCCTAGTCACCATACCACTTGAGGAACGGCGTAAGGGTGCTCCAAAGTAATCCCTTATGCTTACCCCTCCTCCAATCCCCCTAACACGGCTGGGATGCTCAAGTTTTCCTGTAGCTACAGTCAGGATGTCATTCCTCCCATCTGACCTAAACAATCCCTTGGCTTGTTTTTTTTGAAGCTCCTCTTATAAGACACAGATGACAAATGTTAGTAATGAAATTTGTTTACTAAATAATTAATAACAACAAGTCAACAACAATACTTACAATTTTCTCACTAACTATACGAGATTGTTCACTCGTATAAGACCTGCTCCTCTTTTGGTGAGTGAACAACCACTTCTGTTGGCGACATATCGGAGATGGTGGAGAAAGAAGAACAGAAGGATCAGATTGAGTTTCTTCTTCCAATCTCTTCCGTTTAGCCGCCAACAAGTCTTTTTCAGCCTTCACATACCCCCCACGAGACATTGTATGGGGTAATCATTCTTTCTACCACTCTCTTGGGCCTTTTTCCTTTTTTCCTGCGAATAAGAAATCAAAATTAAGTCATTGTAAATCAATAAAGACAATTCATAATTCATAAGCAAATCAATTGCAAAATAAGTCAACTCACCAATGCTTCTGGAGTAGTCTGAAGCCGTCTAAATTCTTTCTAAGTCTGTTCGTCAATAAAAGAATATTGATCGCACGGATTAGAATCCCATAATCGGCTACGTCTTTCAGGTTTATTAATAGATTCTTCATGAACTATCTGCAAACCCATCTCTTGTATCAAATCATGCATTTTAAGATGCCTACCATCATCGACACTTATGAGAGCCTTGTCATGAAGTGTTCTTATGCCAATAGCACCATGGAAGCCAAAGCTATCTAACAACTTTATTACAAACTCTGTCACCTCTACCTTCAAAAAGCACACTATGTCTAGAAATATTTTCTTTTCCTCATTGTCCAATCCATCATAACTCAATCTTAACACCTTTTGAATATCTTGATGTGGACTCTTCTCAAGCTTTTTTAAAGCACTCTTCCATTCAACTTCACTTCTGCCACAAAGATATGAACCCATAACTTTTAAAGCCAATGGAATTCCTTTTGCATAAGCAACTGCCCTTTCTATTAACTCTTTGTATCGCATTATTGGCTGATTAGGTCCAAAGGCATTCAAGCTAAAAAGTTTATAGGAGTGATACAAGTCTAATTCCTTAACCTCATGTATTACATCAACTCCTTTGCTAAGCACATGCCTGTCCCTTGTTGTTATGAGAATTTTACTTTCTAGACCAAAGCAATGAGATTCTCCAACCAAATATAATTGCTCCATCGTACTAACATCATCAAGAACAACAAAAACTTTCATACGACTAAGCCTTGACTCAAAAAAAGTGGTTGAAGTATCTATACAGAGATCTTCCTCTAGTAGACATGAGAGAAATTTATGGCGCAATTCAACAAGTCCATTATTAGACTTTTCCCTTACATTTTCCAAGAAGCAAGAACCTTCGTAGTGGGAAGAATATTTGAAAAATATAGTTTTGGCAATGGTTGATTTGCCTATGCCCCCCATGCCCCATATTCCAATAGTTTTTGCGTCTCTCAACAATAATTCAATCTTTGCATAGTTAGCATCCATACCCACGAGTCCTTTTAATTTAGCAGGTGGGTACTTGTAATTCAATTTCTGCAATATGTCTTTGACAATCTTTTGAATCATTACAGATTCATCCCTAACATATGAAAAATAAAAGGCAAAGCATAATTAAGAAAAAAAAATTATAAAAGACAAAAGATAAATGATAAATAAACAAAGGATAAATTGAATAGAGTTTATATAAATTCATAATTTTTTAACAATGTATCCCAGTTGATTGCAAATACATAAAGGGGGGTTGCCATCAATGGAATAATGATCTAAGGCGTACAATTTATTACAAATAATTAATTTAAATAATATTTTTTAATATTCATAAATTAATTATTTAACTCTTATATTTATTAACTGGGAGTAATTAAACAAAGGATAAATTGAATAGAGTAGTGTGTGTATATATATATATATATTAAGAAGACATAAAAATATTTATCAAAAATTGACTTGATGTCTTAATTATTTGATCATCATGTAAATCATTGCCAAACCATCATTTGTGAATAGATGAAAATTAATGAAGTTATTAATTACCTGAACTTTTGAGAGTCATACCCAGCCAAGTTTGCTGCTTCATTAAGAGCTTCCTTCCACATTTGCATCTTGTGTTGGGCTACCATGAGATCTCTCTCATATATCTCAAATGCTTGCTTGTAAGGGCCAGTATGATTGCGTACATGAGATGGCTCAACTTTATAGAAGACAGGAATAACATGTCCTTGAACCCTTTTGCAATGGAGTATATGGATGAGTTCATCCAAGCACCATCTTGAAGATGCATAATTTTCAGAGAAGACCACCACAGATATATATGAATCCTCTATAGCTTGCAGAAGTGATGGTGAGATGCCGTTTCCTTTGGGGAGTTGGTAGTCTATATAGGTTCTGATAGGTTTTGTGCAGAAAGCATTGTAAAGATGGCTAGTGAAGTTGGAGCGAGTGTCCTCACCTCTAAAGCTGATGAACACATCATACTTCTTGGGGAGGGATTGAGTAGAAGAAGAGGATGAAGCAGCTTCAAGGGCCATATCTTTCTGATCGAGAAGCAAGAGAGCTTTGTGTTGAATTGAGAACTTTGAAAATAAATCAGAGGTGAAGTATCATCAGAAGCAACAGAGAAAGAGATAAGTGGAAGAAGAAAGAGTCCACGCGGTTATGTTATATGATAGGCTTCGCAATTTCCTTGAAGGATAATGGAATTGATTTTTTAGGTACTGTAAGAAACTTTATGACTTGGTCAATCAGAAAGTGAGGTTAATGATAATCGTCCGTGTAATTTCCAGGAAGGAGTGATTGATAATTCATACTCTCTCCCTTTTTTTTTTTTAATAATAAACAACCATCACACACTTTTTATTTTAAAGAAACATTTACAAAATAAGGCCTGAGAGCTAAAGGAAGCCACGATGGATTAGAGAAAAAGAGAGGAGGCGGCTGGGTTTTTGGACTGTTCATTCATCTTCTTCCTTGAGCATAACCAGAGAGCAAGAGGGGAGAGAGAGAGAGTCCAACGTTTGAGGCAGGATCTGGGGAGGTTACTGTTCATCTTCTTCTTCCCCAGGTCCGATGGGAACCAGAGTGAAAGAAGCAGAGAGAGCTGACTGATTCTAAGCTCACCATCACCATCGAAACAGGGAGAGAGCGAGAGCAGAGCAGAACGCCGTCGATGATCTTGACAGAGTCAGACGAGAGGGGGCACGCTGTTTCACTGTAGAATTATCTTCTCCAGCCTCTTTTGTTCTTCCACCACCGAGCTTCGTCCACCACCATTTTTCTGTGAGTTTTATCATCCGAGTTTCTTCTTTCTCTTTTCCCATAGGATATTGGGTTCTGAACTTTTTGATGAGATGATGCCGAGGTTTGTTTGAGTTTCATCTTGTTTGCTCTGTTTTGTTCATGAGAATATTCGGTTTACATAATTGAACATTTGCTTTGGATTATTGTAATTTGATTATGGATTAATTCATGATAATTTTCTCATTTTAAACGTTGTAGTTGTAACGATGTATTTGTTGATTCAATGTGAATATAATTGTAATATCCTGAATTTTGAGATTGGAGGTTTTGGAATAAGCCTAAATTGAGTGGACTATTAAACCCCGATTTAGTAGATGTCCTAAATCTATTCTCTAATATTCCTTATATCTTTGGGACATTAAAGAAAATAAAATGGTTAATTTTAAAGAAAGTGATTATGCTTATGGTGAAATTGCTTATGAGGTAGTTAGCTTGTCATATGATTTTAATGATCAAATGATGAGCAAAAATTATGAAATTTTACAAGGTGAAAGCAGACATCTTAAGCTTTAATTTGATAGGTCATATGACTCAATTAGAGTTATATACAAAAAGATATGAATTTTTGAAATTAGCCCAGAAAAACTAAAAATTTTCTGGAACAACATGCAAAGATTGAAATTCTGGGAATTTTGTGATTCTATCTAACAAAATTATATATTTTTCCTTGAAACTAGACTCAATAATGGTGCTATAGGCTTTGGAATCACTCCAATTCGATTTTTCTAGAATTAGTTATGATTTTTCAAAGTTTGGATAGAAATCTGCCAGAATTTTGTAAAAATCCGAAAATTGGGTAAATGAATTAGTTAAATTTCTGATATATTATTAAAACATTTCATCTCCTTCCTCAAGCATAAACTGACGTGAAGTTCAACATTTAGAGAGAGGAGATGCAGAATTTTTAGAGAGAGAAAAGGGGAGGAAAAAGCTTATAAAGGTAAGTGATTTTTTCGGTAAATCGGTTCCTAATGCGTATAACTCCGTTCCTAAGCTTCCTTTTCATATGATTTAAGGTTTGGAAGCTCAAATTTGAATGTTGAGCACCTAGGGTTCAGCCATATCAAGGGAGAGCCAGTGGGAGCTTGAGGTAACTTCCAAACTCTTGTATATTGACTATTCTGGCTGTTGTGGACAATTTAATCGGTGAAATTTCGCCGGATTGTCTTTGGTTCTAAAAATGGAAAATGGGTTTCCCTAGGGGTTATGCTGCCCAAATTGGTACTAAATGGTAGTTGTAGCCTAATGGAATAGTCAATAAAGTTGTTAGGAGTAGAAAGGAACACGTTTACGGAGCCGAAACCGAAAAATCCCGATTTTCCCCTTAAAACCCATATATTTCGGCCATCACTATAAATGGGTCTTAGAGTTGGATTTCCAATGATTTAATGGTTCCATTGAGTTCAGGAACGAAAATTGGATGGGGTTACAATTGGCACTTTTTCGGAAAAGGTCGAGAAAGCATAATTACGGAAACGCCCCTAAAACATTAAAAGTAGGGCTGCCAAGGGCAATTTCATAATTTGACATTGAATTTGATAATTCCGAGTCCGTAAATGGATTCCTTGGGTGAAAATATGTAAGAATAGCCCATGTCAAAATTTTGGGAAAAGTACAGTCGGATCGAGTACAGCGGGGCCGGGCCGGGTCCCCGGGGGTATTTTAGTAATTTTTCAAGATAGACTTATAACCCCCAGAAACACTATGAAAGTGTCTAAATGGTATATTTGGAATTGTAGAACCGAGCTGAGAGCTCGAGTTGCTGGCACGCAAATCGAGGAGAAAAGCTGGAGATATGGGACTTACCTTACTTGCATGTATTTGATATCTTTGCTTGTGTAATGATGTATGTAATTGCTTTACTTGATTGTGTAGAGCATATTTGAATAAATGAAGCTCTGTTTCTGTTTTCTCTGTGGCCATAGTCTTGTTGTATGAAACATTGAGCATGCAGAAATGTCATTATGGGGCATACATCTAGATAAAGCTAACATGTCATACACATAGCATTAATCATGCATGCATTATGATATCTGTTTCCTACTGAGATTCTCTCGAATCTCACCCTCCCCTACCAACAATTTAGATAGGAGACGATAGAAGATATGCAAACAACAATACAGAGTACCGTATGAGGGGATTACAGTAGTGGAACAAAGACGGGAAGAAGTCTCCGTTTCACTGGGATGAGTTTAGACACCCTAGTAGCCGCAACTACCTTAATCGTAAGTATCAAGTACAAACTCTATGGGGAATTTATGTAATCATGTACTTATTATCAGTTCCTTCATGCTATTTATGTGTTGCCCACCGAACCGCATATCATTTTCCGCAAATACTTTGAAAAAAGTTGAAATTGAGATAAGGGTTTGATAATAATTGTTCTGAAACATCAGAAATTTGATTGGAACTTATTTTTGTATTCTAAAGTATTGACATAAGAAATTTAGAATAGATCCTCAATTAAATTGTGTAGGATTAAATTTTCGAACTTAATTTGTTTATAGGATATATATATATATATATAACTATTGGCCCTTCATAGTCTTATTAGGCTTGCACTTAAATTAATCTAATTAAATACTAATTACCTAAGAAATTAAGGATTAATGTAATTAGAATGCGATCAAAAGACCTTATTAAGTAATTTAGAATCAGACTAACAAATATAGCTTTAATAGCAATTAAAGGGAGAGGTTAGACATTAAAAAATAATCAATGCTATACTAATCCAAACCATCGCACAAGTACTTTAAAATCATCCGTAGCCTTAGTTCTTGTTAGATTTGTTTGTTTTATTATTCTAGTTAAATCTTTGTTCTCATTTTATCTTTATCTCATCCTTGTATCTTGTATCTCGCTCAACTTAAGTGAAAATATAAAGCTATGTTTGGGATAGCTTTTTTTTTTTTTTAAAGTGTTTATTACGTAAGTTAAGATAAAACTCCTCTTACATACTTACCTCGTATACCGTAAATCATGATTTATAAGTACTTATAGGTGCTCGTTTGGAATAGATTGTTTTTGGGCAATAAGTGCTTATAAATCGTGATTCATGGTATACGAGGTAAGTATGTGAAAGAAGTTTTATTTCGGCTTGTGTAATAAGTACTTATATTTAAAAAATAAGTGTTCCCAAACATGCATTAAGTCAAAAATAAGCTATCCCAAATAAGTACTAAAATTAATGCTAAACAAAATTTTGGATATCAAATCTTCATGAGAACAATATTTTATTCACTTTTGTACTTGATATGGACCGCACACTTGCTGTGTTATATGTTGCAAATTTTCCCCCTATCAACCTTCATAAATAAAGGTATTTTAATAACAAGTGTTATAATTTTAACGTATTTATTGTTATTAACCAATATTTTGAACCATGAGATTTGGTCAAACGTTTCCTATAAAAAGAAACAGAGGAAGGAGTCTTCAGCATCAAAAGATTGTAACTTTATGGCTTGGTAGTCAAAAAGATGGCTTATGTTGTCTAATCTAAAACGTTAAACTTGAATAAGGTACTGATGGGCTTAATCACACGGTACAAACTTCAAATTGTTAAACCCAGCAACTACAGCGAGATTTCCTTTCTTTCGAAGAAAGATTACATGTCATTGGTTTTTACTTTTTATTTTCCAAATATATATTACATCCTCATTCATCATTGAAAATTGCTAAATAACTTGGTTCAGTTACATACCTGCACACTACGAGGGCGTCAAAGTTTCCAAATTGATGAACGATCAAAAATAGAAAGGGAGAGAGGCCACACGGTTTAACTTTATTACGCTATGACTTTCAAGCCTCTCGGACGCCGGGGGAAAAAAGGGATCGGAAGTTAAAAAGAGAGTTTCTACCACACAAAACTTTAATTTTGTTGAATTCAAAGAAACTACAGCGGGATTTCCAGTTTCTTCAGTTTAGTTCCCCCACCCTACAACAATAAATCCAAACTATAAGAAGCGCCAAGAAAATTGCATTTATTTATGAATGAAATATTGTGAATTTTTTTTTTTTTTGGCCTCACCATATATATTAGATAAGCCTTACTTGAAATTTTTAAAATTATTTTTGCAGGAACAAAATAAAGACATTTAGATACATACAGTAATCCTCCGTCCTAAATTAAGTCTTACATTTCGGATGTCAATACTTCAAATTATCAACAAAACAACCCAATTACACAATATTATGTTCATAAAGCATGCTAGTAACAATAATAAACACTACTTTTTTTACATAATTCAAAATACGCTTTAGAACTAGCAAAAGACATATTCAATTCTCAATTTCTCCTTGGCTTCTCCTTTCCCTTGTATGAGACTTCACATGTAGAGTATGACACTAAACAAAGGGAAGGCGTGACAAAAGAAGAAAAAAAAAGGAAAAATTCTTTTTAAAAATACTAAAAGATAAAAAGATGTTTCGAATATTCATAATACCAGATATGTGTGAGTGTCTAATTTATCCTTTTCAAAATTAAATGGAAATGACATAAATGTTTCATTGAGTTTAAAACACGTGCTCCTAATTTTTTTAACGGTTTGGCAAATTCATATACGGCTTTACTTTTAATAAGCTTTTCACAAGTTTTAATTCAAAAATTACCACTTATTAAAATTGTAAGGTATTGATTCCTAATTCTAATATGGGTTTAACAACTTTAGATAAAGTTTTGATAAGATTTTTAGAAATTCTAATTCAAAAAACATTACTTGCTACAAAGCTCTGGTAAGCTTTTTACAGATTTCAATTAAAAAATCTGAGGCACCAACACCTTCATGGCCCCATTCATCACCATGAAAAGGCCAACAACCATAAAACATCAACCAACAGCAAGATGATGATTTAAGAATAAACTTTAAAACAGTCATTTTTAATATAAAAAACTAATTCGTCATCAAATTTATTTAAAAACCATATTTTAAATAATAAGATAATAGATTTTGAAATTGCGAATTTTCAAAATTTCAAATCACTAAGCCAGAATTCAGATTTACCGAATAAATTTAATAAGTAACTCAAAATATCTGTGAACTATCAAAAAAATTATTTCCAAACCAATCAAATTTAAAAGAACACATAGTATGGGGAAAAAATTAAAAGAATAACATAATGTATCTTAAAATTTCAGATTATTCAAACAGTAGAATAAAAAAAGAATAAACTTTAAAAGAGTAATTTTGTATCAAACAAATCAAACAAATACTAAAACGAGAAGAAATATTAAATTCAAAAAATTCACTTTCAAATCAAATGTCCTTTAATAAATTGAACCATTAATCCAAGGATTTTAAAATAGCAAATTTTTTATTAAGGAAAATAATAAAATAAGTAGAATCATAAATAAAAAGTTAAGAACGAAATCAAAAATTTTTTTTAAAACCAGATTTAAAATAATAAGATAAAATATTTTTTTTAAAAAAATTAGAATTCAATTTTACTGAATAAATTTAATAAGAAACTAAAAATATATGTGAGCTATTGAAAAATCAATAAAAAATAAGCACAGGAAAAAATCAAGAATAAATCAAGGATTGTCAACATAATATATTTGAAATATTTGTTAATATAAAAAAAAAAGTATAAAAACCAATCAAATTTAAAATAATAATCATGTAGTTTAAATCGAATAATCAAATTATAAAATAGGGACAAGAAGAAATAATTAAAATTAATTTAGTAAATAATCAGAAATATATCGAAACCAAACAAAAAACAAAAAGGGATAATTTATAAAACAGAAACATGAAGAAATAATTAAAATGAATTTAGTAGATAATCAGAAATATATTCAAACGAAAAAAAAAGGGATAATCCCTTTAAAAGACATCTAAATTATTTAATAACCGTGTGGTTTAAAATTTCATTTTCTTGAATCAATAAAAAAAAAAGAACCAGATGAAGAAGCTAAAAATTTGAAATATTTGTTAATATAAAAAATTAGTTTAAAACTCGATTTAAAATATTTTCAAACAGCGGATTTTTATTTCCAAACAATTCAAATTTAAAATAACAACCGTATGGTTCAAGATTTCAACAAAATAAAAAAATATTTCAAAACCAGATTTAAAATAATAAGATAAAAAAATTTCGAATTGTGAATTTTAGAAATTTCAGATAACAAAAACAAAGTTTATTTTGAAATACGAGATTATTCAATCAATTGAATAAAATAAGAATAAGAATAAACTTTAAAACAGTAATTTTGAATCAAACAATCAAACAAATGATAAAACAACAAGGAATATTAGGTTCAAAAAATGTACTTCCAAAGAAATTAACTTTGAAACCAAATCAAAGAATTCACTTCTAAATCAAATATCTGAAATCAAGGATTGTCCATATATACATTTGAACAAAAATAAAAAAAATAGTTCAAAACCAAATTTAAAAAAAAATATAATAACATCAAAAATTTTCAAATTGCGAATTTTAAAAATTCAGACAACAAAAGAAAAGTTTCTTTTTGAAATATGAGATTATTCAATCAATTTAATCAAATAAAAGATAACAAAAACAAAGTTTATTTTGAAATACGAGATTATTCAATAAATTTAATCAAATAAAAATAAGAATAAACTTCAAAACAGTAATTTCGAATCAAACAAGAAAACAAATAATAAAACAACAAGGAATATTAAGTGTAAAAAATTTACTTCAAAAAATTTCAATTTCAAATCAAATATAAAAAAAATTAGTTCAAAAATTTCACTTTGGAAAAAATTCACTTTCAAATCAAATATCTGAAATCAAGGATTGTCCACATAATCTATTTGAACAAAAATTTAAAAAAACACAGTTCAAAACCAGATTTAAAGTAATAAGATAAAAAATTTTCAAATTGCGAATTGTAAAAATTTCTTAAAACAAAAGCAAGGTTTATTTTTAAATTCCAGATTATTCAATCAACAGAACAAAATAAGAATAAGAATAAACTTTAAAACAGTAAGTTTGAATAAACAATAAAAAAAAGGATAAAACCAGGACTATTAAGTTCAAAAAATTTGCTTTCAAATCAAAAGGATAGTCCACATAATAAGACAATAAGATAAAAAATTCTCAAATTGCGAATTTTAAAATTTTCAGATAACAAAAACAAAGTTTATTTTAAAATTCCAGATTATTCAATGAACAGAAAAAAAAAATTTTAAAAAGTAATTTTGAATCAAACAATCAAACAAATAATAAAAAAACAAGGAATACTAAGTACAAAAAATTCACTTTCAAATTAAATATCAAAAAATTTAGTTCAAAAAATTCACTTTCAAATCAAAATATCTGAAATCAAAGTGTCTGAACTACATAATATATTTGAAAAAAAATAAAAAAATTTAGTTCAAAACCAGATTTAAAATAATAAGATCAAAAGATTTCAAATTGCGAATTTTAAAAATTTCAGATAACAAAAAACAAAGTTTGTTTTAAAATTCCAGATAGCAAAAAGTTTATTTTAACATTCCAGATTATTCAATCAAAGAATAAAATAATAAGAATAAGAATAAACTGTAAAACAGTAATTTTGAATCAAACAAATCAAACAATTAATAAAACAAGGAACATTAAGTTCAAAACATTCACTTTGAAATCGAATATAAAAAAATTTAGTTCTAAAAATTCACTCCCAAATCAAATATATATTTCGAAAAAAATAAAAAAAAATTCAAAAACAGATTTTAAAAAATAAGATAAAAAATTGTCAAATTGTTAATTTTAAAAATTTCAGATAACATTTTATTTTGAAATACGAGATTATTCAATCAATTGAATCAAATAAAAATAAGAATAAACTTCAAAACTGTAATTTTGAACCAAACAAATGATAAAGCAACAAGGAATTTTAAGTTCAAAAAATTTACTCTAAAAAAGTTCACTTTAAAATCAAATATCAAAAATTTTGTTTGAAAAATCAACTTTCGGAAAAAAATTCACTTTCAAATCAAATATATGAAATTAAGGATTGTCCACATAATCCATTTGAAAAAAAAAAATTCAAAACCAGATTTAAAGTAATAAGATAAAAAATTTTCAAATTGCGAATTTTAAAAGTTTCGGATAATAAAACAAAGGTTTATTCAGTCAACAGAATAAAATAAGAATAGGAATAAACTTCAAAACAGTAATTTTCAATCAAACAAATAATAAAACAACAAGGAACATTAAGTTCAAAAAATTCACTTTCAAATCAAATATCAACAAATTTAGTTCCAAAAATTCACTTACAAATCAAAAGGATCGTCAACATAATGTATTTGAACAAAAAAAAAAAGTTCAAAACCAGATTTAAAATAATAAGATCAAAAAAATTTTAAAATTTCAGATAACAAAAACAGTTTATTTTAAAATTCCAGATCATTTCAAACAGCAGAATAAAATAAAAATACGAATAAACTTGAAGACAGTAATTTTGAATCAAAAAAATAAAAAAACAAGGCATATTAAGTTCAAAAAATTTACTTCCAATAAAATGCTCTTTTAAATCAAATATCAAAAAAATTTAGTTCGAAAAATTCATTATCAAATCAAATATCTGAAATCAAGGATTGTCCACTTAATATATTTGAACAAAAATGAAAAAAATAGTTCAAAACCAGATTTCAAATAATAATTAATATAAACAATTTTTTAATTGCCAATTTCAAAAATTTCGGATAACAAAAACAAAGTTTATTTTAAAATTCCAGATTATTCAATCAACAGAATAAAATAAAAATAAGAATAAACTTTGAAACAGTAATTTTGAATCAAACAATCAAATAAATAGTAAAACAACAAGGAATATTATGTACAAAAAATCACTTGAAAAAAATTCACTTTCAAATCAAAATATCTTAAATCAAGGATTGTCCACATAATATCTTTGAACAAAATTTTTTTTTTAAAAAAATCTAGTTCAAAACCAGATTTAAAAAAATAAGATCAACAATTTTCAAATTTCAAATTTTAAAAATTTTAGATAACAAAAACAAAGTTTATTTTAAAATTCCAGATTATTCAATAGAAGAATAAGAATAAACATTAAATTTTGAATCAAAAAAATAATAAAACTAAATTTTGAATCAAACAAATAATAAAACAACAAGTAATATTAAGTTCAAAAAATTCACTTTCAAATCAAACATCTTTGGATAAATCGAAAAATCAAATCATCAAATCAAAATATTAAAATCGAAATATTTGTGAGTTATCGCAAATTTACTTTCCAAACAATCAAATTAACAATAACAGTGGAGTTTAAAATTGCAGATTCTTACATAAAAAAAGTATAACCGAAGGAAGTAATTAAATAAGATACCATGGATTATTTACTTAATATATTTGAAATATGTAAGAATATAAATAAATTGTTCCAAATCAAATTTATTTCAAAATTTAAAAACAAGATTTAAAATATTAAGGTAATAGATAGAGGTCTCAATTGAGTCAATATTCTTGAATCAATGAAAAATAAGAACCACAGGAAGAAATTAAAAAGAAATCAAGGATTGTCAACGTTAATGTATTTGAAATATTTTTTTATTTTTAAATATAAAAATATTTAGTTAGTCACCAAATTTTTTTCAAAACCATATTTACAATAATATGATAAAAGATTTTGAAATTGCGGATTTTTAAAATTTCAGATTACTAAGTTAGAATTCAAATTTACTGAAAAAATTAAATAAGTAACTAAAAATATAAGTGAGATTTCAAAAAATTTATTAGTAATTAAAAAATAATAATGGACAGGTAACGAAATATGTTTAAATTTAAAATATTTTTTAACATCAAAAAATTTAATTCACAATCAAATTTATTTCAAAATCAAATTTGAAATAAGATACTGGATTTTTAAAATTTAGTACATAATCAGAAAATATTTGAAACGAAACTTTAAAACTGTAATTTTCAATCAAACAAATAGTAAAAATGAACAAACGGAAATATTAAATTCAAAATATGAGTGAGTTGTCAAAAAATTTATTTCCAAATAAATAAATCAAATTTAAAATAACAGTGGCGTTTAAAATTTCAGTTTCATAGATAAAAAAAAAATACAACTACAGAAAGAAATTAAAATTAGTAGTAGGAATGGTTAAAGTTTCAGAGTTTTTAATCAAGATAATAATAATAAAATAAGAAGTAGGAATAGTTAATTATCAAATAATGGAACTAAAGTGGCTACAGGAAGAAGATCGGAAGGAGGAAGGACTAAGGAGGAGCAGTTACTTCATGAGAACAGCCGGATAACACAACAGCATACTTGGAGGACTCTCTTTCAGCTTTGGTCCCATGACGGACTCAGAAAGAAAATAGGAAGAAAAAAAAATAGCACAACAAATATGTACAACCACAAAACATTAAAAAAAAAAAAAAAGCGCACAGACTTCCTCCCTGGATTAACAAGAGAACCAAATCAAATGTTAATTACAAGAATCAAACACAAAATTTTGACAATAATATCATAAGGAAACCCAAAATAGGCCTAAACCTTCAAACGGAAAGTGAGCAAACAGAAGAAAAATCACAACATCCAGAGACAAAAAATCTGAACCTTCAAACAGAAAGTGAGCATGCAAAAGAGAAATCACAACAGCCAAATAAAAAGCCTAACCCTTCAAATGAGAAAGCAAAAGAAAAATCACAACAACCAGAGAAAGAAATCTAAACCTTCAAAAGCAAAAGAAAGATCACAACCATTAAAGAGAAAACGGAAACCTGAAGAAACAAGCTAATACCAAGTAAATTAGATTCCTCCTCGTCTTCATCATAGGGAGAGTAATATGTCTTCTCTCCTAATGTAGATGCGAAAGTTTTTTTTTTTTTTTTCTTTTTATCAGTTCCATATGCTTTCATTTGTTTTTAATGAAATCCCCATAGTTTTTTTCTTCTTTTAATTAGGTCCTTATAGTTTCATATAATTTTAAAGTAACTCCCTGTAATTTTTTATTCTTTAACCTATAAATTATAATAATATATTGTTATTTCTTCTACACAAATACTTGTTTCTTTTAATGCTTTCAAATTTGGGTGATCACTCGGTTCTGTTCTGCTTTACATGCAAAAGACTTGCTTATATTTGTTGTTGTTACTATTACTATTATTATTGAAATCAAGTTTAATTGATGTGCACAGCATACTACAGTACCGTCTGATGCAAAGGGCGGAGGAGTTTCCAATAGAGTTTATTCAAGGTTTATTTAATATCCCGAATTTTGGGATCAGAGGCTTGAGAATAAGCTTGAATTAATTGGACTCCTAAGTCTCGGTTTAGTAGGTGCCTCAAATTTATTTTCTAATGTTTCTTATATCTTTGAGGTATTAAAGAAAATAAAATGGTGAATTTTGAAGAATATGATTATGCTTCCAGTGAAATTTCTTGTGAGACAGTGAGCTTGTCATTTGATTTTATATGACCAAATGATAAGTAAAAATTATGAAATTTTATAAGGTAAAAGTAGACATCCTGAGCTTTAATTTGATAGGTCATATGAATCATTTGAAGCTATATGTAAAAAGATATGAATTTTTGAAGTTTATGGACACAAATCATTGTAGAAAGGAATTTTGAAAGGTTGCTAGCTGTTAAACCTAGCATAAGGAAATATTATGATCATAAAATGCTTCAGTAAAGGATTGATTGAGGTGAAAGCTCTTTGATGAATGAGAGACAGAATTGATTTGTCTGTTATTCCACTAACTTGAGGCTATACTAGGAGTCGATCAGTAGATGGCAAATGAGGTGATGAAAGGTATGAGTAGAAGGATTACTAAGTAATCCATAACCTAGGAATCAACTGTTATGTTTTGATTCCACAAAAATTTGAAATGGCCCAGAATGATTTAAGTTAAAACGGGCCAGGAACTGGCTTAGTGAAACACAAAGACGGTAAGGCTAGGAGGTACAGATGTTGGGCCAGGTCAAGAAGCTAGAACTTGACCCAATATAGTAAATCTTCGGTATGTTAGCAAAATATCAAACATGGATCAATGATCAAGGATCATGATAATGAGCTGTGAGAGAGGCAGCAAAACACAGACCAGGGGAGGGATTGTATTCCTATGAGTCCAGGAACCCCCCGGCCCATCGAGGGCTATCGATCGATTGTTGGGGTGCGACTGTGACAGTTTAAGCATTGGAGATTACTTTAGGAATCTAATAAAATGTGAGTGCATAAAGAAATTAAGGAAAAACAAGCTAATGCAAGTACTCACACAGGCACATATGACAATTTCATTTTTACACTCAAGTTTCAGACATAACTCCTACTTTTTGATTGAAGAAAAAAGTCATCATGGTTGGCATTAATATACTTTTATAATTCCATTCCATAGAAAGGACTATAGGAAATAGGTTTTTCTATAAAAGGGAGGCATTTTTGTGTCTATACTTTGTATGCATGTACAAGAACCTGTCACTGCAAACATAGTTTGTAACAATGCATGATACAAGACATTAGTGGCAGTGTTATTTTCTTATATTACTTGAAGCAACAATCGATAATCACCTTACAGTGTTTGGTTGGAGCTTTTTTGAGAGGAGGGGAGTGGCTAAATGTTGTTTGGTTTGAAAAATTGGAGAAAGTAACTATTTAGTCGAAAATTCAAAATTCTTATTAACCACCAGCATCTAAAGCATATATTGGAGCAAAAGTAGGTAGCCCCAGCATTCAAGTGGATTAACAAGTTGTGAGGCCTCAGTTATGAGATTGTGTATAGAAAAGGCAGAGATAATCCTGTTGCAGATTCTCTTTCATGGAAAGAGCTTTTGAAGATAATTTCAATGCTTGAAACTATTCCAGAGAGTACCTAAGTTCACATGGCTGCAGAGATTGCTGAAAAGAAATGGGAAGTTGGTGAACAAAGATGAAGCTTGTTGAAGAGTTTTTCTATTTGTTTCATTGTGACCCAGTAGGAGGACATTCACGTTACTCCCACTTTTAAGATGTTGGCAGCCATTTTTTTTTTTGGAAATGAATGGCCATGGATGTTGGTATGTATCTATGAAGATGTGTTAATGCTTCAATGATACTGGTGGTAGTGGATAAAGTTAACAAAGGCAGCTCATCTAATTGCTCTGTATGATCCTTTTAAAGTTACTCACGTGGCACAAGCTTGTATGGATAATGTCATCATACTCCAATGCTTTCCTCTATCAAAAGTAACAAACAAAGTCCCTATCTTCTATGGCAAGTTCTGGAGGGCCCTTTTTAAGGCACACAAGGTTAAGTTTTTGTATTCCTCAGCCTACAATCCTCATAACAGGTGCCTGAAGTGCTATCTAAGATGTATGAGTGGAATACAACCGAAGGAGTGGAGTAAATAGTTGCTAGTTGTATAATCATTCACCGTATCTAGTAGGGATAGTGATAATGCAGTCATAGATAGGAGGTTAAGGGATAGGGATGCTACAAGCCAGTTGCTGAAGTATCATTCGGAGAGAACTCAAAACAAAATGCAACAGGTGGTGAATTAAAAAGAACTAGCGGAAGTTTTAAGAAGGGGAGATATGGTTTATCTAAAGTTGCACCCATCCAGAGGAAATACCATCAACTGTAAATCACTGCAAGAGTTAGCAGCCCTGTATTATGGATCCTATAAGGTCTGAGAGGTGGGGCAAGTTTCTTATTAGCTGGAGTTGACTGCTGAATCATGTATCATTGCTTAACGCGTATGTATGGAAAGCACACTGGTAGGTCTCGATTTGCCTCAAAAGTGGAAGATTATGGCTACTTCTTTATGGAACCAGAAGCTATGTCAGGGTGGAAGGTTGTGAGGAAAGAAGATAAACCCCTGATATAGATGCTTATACAATGGGAGCACTCTAATCCAGATGATGCTCCTTTGGAATCACTAGAAGCTACACGTGAGCGGTTCCTAAATTTTAACACTACTCTTTCTAGATACAAAGACAAGCCAAAGCTTGAGGTAAAAGAGCTAGGAAATCTTCCCTGATCAAAAGGAGAAAGCGACAAAGCTATGAGCAACTTCATTTATCTTTTAGATACATGTGAAATCATCCATCCCGCTGTTAGAAAAAATGCATGACGTTTGTTTTTATGTTAGTTAAGGTGTTTATTAACAGAGTGTTGTAGAATTGAGCCTTGCGGCAATATGCAATAGTGTTATTTAATAGATATTTTTATTTCCTTCATAATGATAATGAAAGGTATTTTTCATCATGATCAAAGGTATGGAACACTTTGCGTACGTGAAAATCTAGGATGTCGTTTAATTGCAACAAATCGAGATGCTGTTACACATCTCATAGATGCTCAAGAATGGGCAGGTTAAACCTTCTTTTCTCCTCTTACTGTGTTTGCAAATCTTAATTATGCAGCATTTTGGATTTTCCTTTAAATAAAATCAAGCTAGATTCAAGTTGACCTGATAGCGAAATAACTAATTATGAGCTAGCCAATAGACTGCAAGAAAGAGAAAGTTTCAAAAAATTCAATTACATGGAAAATTAGTTATGTTTCATCTTGAAAGTCATATCGTCAGTAGTACTTTGAGTTTTAGAGTATAGGCATCAATAAATTTTTCTTATAAATAGATACTGCCTGATATTTTTCCCATAAGCTAATAATCTATCTCATGCTCCTCTTATTGATTTTAGATGGGGGATCTATGGTTGGTGCTATTAGGGGATATACTCAACGTGAGCCACTAGTGGTTGGAAAGCCCTCAACCTTCATGATGGATTACTTAGCTAACAAGTAAGCTTTTATATTTTACTCAATGAAAGAACTTGACATTTTGCTCAAGATCTGGTGTGATATTTGCAAATGACAGGTTTGGGATTGAGAAGTCACAGATTTGTATGGTTGTGGACAAATTAGACACTGATATATTGTTTGGACAAAATGGAGGCTGCAAAACTCCTCATGTACTGTCAGGGGTAACCTCATTGACCATGCTTCAGAATCCCAACAACACCACACAACCTGACTTTTACACCAGCCAAATTTCAGATTTTCTTTCCTTGAAAGCTGTAACTGTATGATCACTTTATTATGTTTTAATGAGTTACTTCTTTTGATGTCTTGTAATTATTTTAAAATAAGAACATGATAATTAACTTTTGTATTCAAAAGTTATTATTTATTTATTTATATCTCCCTTGAAGAAGCCATAATTTCATACTCATAGATGCTAGTATCTCCTTTAGTTGCGACTTCATGTTGAGTTCTGCACTAGATGATAAATAGTTAATAATAAGCTATTTATTTGAGAAATAGTTAATAATAAGCTATTATCCTAGTAGTTGATGCTAATATCATTTTGGACTCTCATAAATCCTCCAGTTGAAGTGACGTAGTGGCAAGAAACTGCATGCTCACCTCCAAAAAATGTTAAAAAATGGTCCAAAGCTCCTCAATTTTGTACCATGATTCAGATTCATTTTTAAGTTTTAATAGCATGATGATGTTCTACGCTGTGAACTTTTGGATTGATCTTGATGGATAAGGGATGCTAAGAAATGCTTATCTAATGAAAACACTGAGAACTTGACAAAATCTGAAGGCCAATTGAATTGTTTACATCCTTAATATACTGGTGTAAAATCATACAAATACAGTACTTCGAATTGTCAATACAACTACCCAATTACCTCATTAAATTTATTTTGATCCTATTTATAAATTGTCTCATTAAATTTTTTATATGAATATATACCCTTTATTTATTAGTCACTAGGTGTGTGTTTTGATACTCTCCAAAAACATAGTTTTAGAGCGGAAATTATGGTTTTTTTAAATTTATGTGACACATATTGGAAGTGATTAATAAAAAATGTATATTGTTGCGCAAAACGAAAAATAATGTTCTATGTGTGGGGCATTAATTAGTAACAAAACTTGAAATGATTGCACAAATATGTATTATTGTATATATGTGGCATATCAATAAAAAGTTAAAAAAACAAAACGTAGAATTGATGTCTGTGTGGCATTAATGAGGAGCAAGTTACTCACTTTATATAATACACAGTTGAGTCGTTAAATTATTATTTTATTTAACTATTATCAAGAGAATATTAATAGGAAAAAAAACAGGAAAAAACTTTAAAATTGTAAAATTCTAAATCAGGTTGGTTACTAAGAGTTGATAAGGGAATAACAACACTTAATAAGCAATTAATGACTCATTTTTTAAAAAATACCTGAATTTGAATTTTGCAATTTCAAAATTATATTTTTATCTTTTTCCCATATTAATAAGGGTAATTTAGAAAAAAAATAAATATAGAAAATAAATATCACATTTAGGACCAAATCCAACACCTCAATTAGGTTTTATATTTAGGATAAAAAGAAAATAAATGTATTTTCCTTTTTATCGAATCTACAATTGAAAATCGACTTTTAAAAGAATCAAGAATCACTTCCATCAAGAGGAAAAACAAAGAAAAATACAATTGACCGGTTAAATTCAACATCAAAAAATGTAATATGTGATGAAAATCCTGATACGCTGTACTTGCAAACCTTTAAGAGGAACCTAGACAAAGTGCTTCTAAAAATGAGACAGTAGTTGCACGTGGAACACTTCAATGATACCAGTTGTCGTGGATATAGTTAACAAAGGCAGCTCATTTTATTGCTCTGTAAAATCCTTTTATAGTTGTTCACTTGTCACAAGCTTTTATGGATAATGTCGCCAACCTCCAATGCTATCATGTCTAAAATAACAAAGAAAGTGAGATAAAATAGGAAAAGTTACATTCTCGGGTAATATGACAACCAGCTAATCATAACATTAAGAAAGCATATGTTCTATAAAATCCTGCAGAGGAGAGAGTTCGTTCAAGTAAAAGAAATTGAAAGAATAGAGTTGGGGAGACAATATAGTTGCCTATTCAATTTGTGCATTGCATTTTTTGCATGTTATAATTCCTATTCATCAGAATCTACAGTTTTGAAGCCAAGTGACTGATGACTATATGAAGACAGCCTATTTTTAATGTAGTCTGTCAACTAATACAAAATTGAACATATAAAATAACATATAAAATGTAGCTATTTTCTATTTCCTTATAGGTTTCTCACAAAATGTGTTAATTCTCATGTTCCATCATTTCTTCCCTGCTTAATGAAATTCTCATATGAAAAGTAAAGTTGATGACATAATTCCAATGAAACACAATGCAGGGAATTCCTCTAAGTAGCATCTAATATGGAATTCCCTTCAGACAGACAAAATAGATTATTAAATGCAGAATTCATAAAGCCACACACAAAGAGCTTACTTGACGACAAGAGAAGGGAGTTCAGGGGATGTCCGTTCTCAAAACAGAGTATCCATTTCATCAATACCAAGACGTGTTGGAAGACCTGACTCTTTTAAAATGAGGGAGTGGTTGCTGCTCTCCTTTTTCATCCTGCTTATAAATTTGAGTTGCAAGGGGTGACAGATGAAGCTATCACAAGATTTCTTGGATTTTGACCCAAACTCCAATGCTAATCCCTGGGGAGTGGGTTGAGAGACACCAGAATTCTTGAGTCTCTTTGTGGGAGGGAGAAGATCGTCCACTCAGATATCTGCAACCCTCTTCTTTTTGCTCTCCATTTCCATTTGCTCAACAGATTTCTCACAATCTGAGACATACACTGGCCGCACCCCGCATTCTTTGATCATTACCTTGCTAGACCCAGGACCTTCCACAGTGAATTTAAAGCAAAGCTCTCTGTTAGCAAACGGCCGTTGATTTCCAAGATTGTGGTCAGCATTCCATATAAAAACATGATCATATTTCATCTTCGGAACAGTCAGCCGTCGACATGGCTCTTCCACCACAGAACCTTCCAAGTAGTAAGTGCATGTCAAGTCATAGTTGCGTTCCAATAAAGTAGCAGAATCAATGTCTGATTCAAAACCAATTACAGCGCAGTATAAGAAATCCACTAAGTTTGAAATTTGAGGGAGTTCAACTACCACAGAGCTTTGTGCTGCCCTGTATTTGAACCACTTTGGTACTTTGCTTCCAGGGACTGCAATCAAAGAATAATTAACCATGCGGTTTGCATTTTCAGTCCGTACATAATAAATTACACAAAAGGCAGCCTCCATGATATTGTGAAGTGATTGTTCATTCAATTGCGCACAATTCACGAATGAGAAGTATTTTGAGCCACCACTCAATGGTCTCCAAGTTGGCACAATTTCCAACGACTCACAATCATCGGCTTCTAGGAGTGAAATGGATGGTGGTAGTTCTGGTAAAGAGAAGAGCCTCCTACAATTTCCTAGGTTAAGATATTGCAATCCTAAAAGATGCTTAGTATTATTGGGGAGTTCAATTATGTTACAACAACCGTCCAGATACACATCTATTAAAGACAACATGCCATTAAATAAGACATGTAGCTTCGAATCATCAATGAATTCACAGTTGGAAAGCTTAAGACTCGTCAAATTTGTCAAGCAAGATAATTGGTTTGGAAGGTCCACAAGTCTTGAACCACTAAGATCGAGTTTTTCCAATTTAATTGGACGACGAACAGACGAGTCTAAGATTTCAATTCCTGTATTAGTCAAGCTCGAGTATCTAAGTTCGTCTGATGACAATGAGAACTCCTTAAGCTTCGAGCAACATGTCACATCAATATGTTCTAGAGATTTCAAATGAATCTCACTTTCTAGACTTTCAAGTTTCTCACACCCAAATAATTCCAACCTAACAAGCGACTGGAGAGACAAAATTGAGGAATGAACATAGCGCAAACTTCCGCAATTAGAAAGTCGTACTACTTTGAGATTCAGGCATTTAGAGAGATCTGGTAGCTCCTGTAGCAGCCAGGAACCACTAAGGTCTATCTCCTGTAAGCTCACTAAATCCTATAACAACAGATATAACCACTAAGGTTCAAATGAGATCATCAAGAAGTTCATATGAATGAAAAACATGAAACACAAATAAGTTCACGCATACCTGCACTCCGTTCACATTGCGCAAACTTTCGCATCCATAAAGTTGTACTACTTTGAGATTCAGGCATTTAGAGAGATCCGGGAGCTCCTGTAGCAGCCTGGAACCACTAAGGTGTATCTTCTGTAAGTTCACTAAATCCTATAACAACAGATATAACCACTAAGGTTCAAATGAGATCATCAAGAAGTTCATATGAATGAAAAACATGAAACACAAATAAGTTTATGCATACCTGCAATCCATTCACATTGCGCAAACTTTCACAATTAGAAAGCCATACATGTTTGAGATTCAGGCATTTAGAGAGATCCGGTAGCTCCTGTAGCAGCCTGGAACCACTAAGGTGTATCTCCTGTAAGCTCACTAAATCCTATAACAACAGATATAACCACTAAGGTTCAAATGAGATCATCAAGAAGTTCATGTGAATGAAAAACATGAAACATAAATAAGTTTATGCATACCTGCAATCCATTCACATTGCGCAAACTTTCGCATTCAGAAAGCCATACATGTTTGAGATTCAGGCATTTAGAGAGATTCGGTAGCTCCAGTAGCAGCCTGGAACCACTAAGGTTTATCTCCTGTAAGCTCACTAAATCCTATAACAACAAATATAACCACTAAGGTTCAAATGAGATCATCAAGAAGTTCATATGAATGAAAAACATGAAACACAAATAAGTTTATGCATACCTGCAATCCATTCACATTGTACAAACTTTCGCATTCAGAAAGCCATACATGTTTGAGATTCAGGCATTTAGAGAGATTCGGTAGCTCCTGTAGCAGCCTGGAACCACTAAGGTGTATCTCTTGTAAGCTCACTAAATCCTATAACAACAGATATAACCACTAAGGTTCAAATGAGATCATCAAGAAGTTCATATGAATGAAAAACATGAAACACAAATAAGTTCACGCATACCTGCACTCCGTTCAAATTCCGCAAACTTTCGCATCTATAAAGTCGTACTTTTTTGAGATTCAGGCATTTAGAGAGATCCGGGAGCTCCTGTAGCAGCCTTGAACCACTAAGGCCTATCTCCTGTAAGCTCACTAAATCCTATAACAACAGATATAACCACTAAGGTTCAAATGAGATCATCAAGAACTTCATATGAATAAGAAACATGAAACACAAATTAGTTCATGTATACCTGCAATCTGTTCACATTGCGCAAACTTTCGCATTCAGAAAGCAGTACTTGTTCGAGATTCAGGCATTTAGAGAGATCCGGTAGCTCCTGTAGCAGCCTGGAACCACTAAGGTCTATCTCCTGTAAGCTCACTAAATCCTATAACAACAGATATAACCACTAAGGTTCAAATGAGATCATCAAGAAGTTCATATGAATGAAAAACATGAAACAGAAATAAGGTCATGCATACCTGCAATCCGTTCACATTGCGCAAACTTTCGCAATCAAAAAGTCGTACTACTTTGAGATTCAGGCATTTAGAGAGATCCGGTAGCTCCTGTAGCAGCCTGGAACCACTAAGGTCTATCTCCTGTAAGCTCACTAAATCCTATAACAACAGATATAACTACTAAGGTTCAAATGAGATCATCAAGAAGTTCATATGAATGAAAAACATGAACCACCAATAAGTTCATGCATACCTGCACTCCATTCCAAAGCTTTTGTAGATGACTATCAGTCATGTAAAGGTAAACAAGTTCTTTAGCACAAAAAGTGGGCGGCAGGTTTTTATGTGGGAATCCATGCCACTCTAGATACCTCATTTTCTTAGGAAGAAATGGGAGACCTTTTGGAAGGTGCACATGACCTGAGTCACAGTTGAAGCTAGAATAAATTTTGAGATATCTTAAATTTGGCATCTTCTTGAAAACATCAGCCTCTAATTGTATATCTCTAATTTCAGAAACGTCCAACTTTATGCCTTCAACTTTGCTTGATCCCTTACAAAAACCATATCAAATAAATAATGTCATATTACATTTATATTATTCTTAAAGTTATGTATGGTGTAAAAAAATGGATTTCTTACCACATCATTGTCCAAAACATCATAGATTTCCTGAGAATCCCATAATCGGCTACGCCTTTTAGGTTCATCAAATGATTCTTCACGAACTATTTGTAGACCCATCTCTTGTATCAAATCATGCATTTTTATATGCCAACCATCATCAACATTTATGAGATCCTTGTCATTAAGTATTCTTATGCCAATAGCTCCATTGAAGCCAAAGCTACCTAACAAGTTGATTACAAATTCTGTCGACTCTCCCTTCAAAAAGCAAGCAATATCTAGAAATATTCTCTTCTCTTCATGATTCAATCCGTTATAACTCAATCTTAACACATTTTGGATATCTTTATGGGGATTCTTCTCAAGTTGTGTTAAAGCACTCGCCCATTCGACTTCACTTCTACTACAAAGATGTGAACCCAAAACTTTTAAAGCCAATGGAATTCCTTTTGCATAAGCAACTGCCCTTCTTGTTAGCTCTTCATATCCCATTTTAGGCATGTCAGTGTTGAAGGCAGTTAAGTTGAAAAGTTTATAGGAGTGATCCAACTCTAATTCCTCAACCTTATATATTACATCAACTCCTTTGCTAGTTAGCACATGCTTGTCCCTTGTTGTTATGAGAATTCTACTTTCTAGACCAAAGCAATGAGGTTCTCCAACCAAATATTTTAACTGCTCCATCGTACTGACATCATCAAGAACAACAAAAACTTTCATACGACTAAGTCTAGTCTCAAGAAAAGTGGTTGAAGTATCCATACAAAGATCTTCCTTTAGTACACAGGAGAGAAATTTACGGCGTAATTCAGCAAGTCCATTTCCAGACTTTTCCCTTACATTTTCTAAGAAGCAAGAGCCTTCATAATGGGAAGAATATTTGGAAAATATAGTTTTGGCAATGGTTGATTTGCCGATGCCCCCCATACCCCATATTCCAATGGTTTTAGCGTCTCTCATCAATAATTCAATCTTTGCGTGGTTAGCATCAATACCTACAAGTCCTTTTAATTGAGCAGGTGGGTACTTGTAGTTCAATTTTTGCACTATGTCTTTGACAATCTTTTGAATTATTTCAGATTCGTTCCTACCATATGAAAAAAAAGACCAAAAAAAAAAAAAGAAAAGACAACCACAGTTATGCAAAAAAAGAATTGTGAAAGATAAAAGATAAATAAACAGAGGATAATAAATTGAATAGAGTTTATATAAATTCATAATTTTTTCTCACTATCCTATTGATTGCAAATTCGAAAGGAGGATTTCATTAATAGGATAATGATCCAAGGTGTACGATTTATTACAAATAACTAATTTAAATAATTTTCTTAATATTCATAAATTACTTATCTAACTCTTATATATATTTAGCTTGAACAAATCAAAGTATAAACTGAATAGAGTATATATATTAAGAAGACATAAAAGTATTTATCAGAAATTGACCTGATGTCTTAATTATTTGATCATCATGTAAATAACCGCCAACACCATCATTTGTGAATAGAAGAAAATTAATGAATTTATTAATTACCTGAACGTTGGAGATTGAGAGTCATACCCAGCCAAGTTTGCAGCTTCATTAAGAGCTTGCTTCCAATCTTGCATCTTTTGTTGGTCAACCTTGAGATCTCTCTCATATCTCTCAAATGCTTGCATGTAAACCCCAGTTTGATTGCGTACATGAGTTGGCTCTACTTCATAGAAGACAGGAACAACAATCTGTCCTTGAACCCTTTTGCAATAGAGTATATGGGTGAGTTCATCCAAGCACCATCTTGAAGAAGCATAATTTTTAGAGAATACAACCACAGATATATATGAATCCTCGATAGCGTGCAGAAGTGATGTTGCAATCTCGTCTCCTTTGCGGAGTTCTTGGTTGTCTATGTAGGCTTTGATTTTTTGTCTGCAGAAAGCGTCATGAAGATGGCTAGTGAATTTGGAGCGAGTGTCCTCACCCCTAAAGCTGATGAATACATCATACTTCTTAGGGAGAGATTGAGCAGATGAAGAGGATGAAGCAGCAATAAGGGCCATATCTTTGAGATCACTGTGTTGTATGGAGAACTTTGAAAATGAATGAGAGACGGAGTATCAGAAGCTGCAGATAAGTGAGAGAAGAAAAAGCCCACGCGGTTATGTTTTGAGAGGCTTCGCAATTTCCTTGAAGGATGGAATTGATTCTTTTGGTAAAGCCTGCAACTTTATGACTTTAAAGTCAAAAAGTTAGGTTTATGAGTGGGGGTGTCAAGGCCCAAGTGTCGGGTATGCAATTTCCAGGAAGGAGAGGATTGATGCTTGAAACTCTTGATCATCAAAAGAGTGTAACTTTATGACTCGTTAGTAAAAAAAAAAAAAACAAGAGGTTTTGTTTTCTAATCTAAAACTTTAAACTTGGATTAGGTGTACGGAATAACTTCAAGTGAACTAAATTGAAAATTGAAAAATGATTTAGTCTAGTTATGTTCAGAGATTTTTATATAACCTGATTTGTTACGTCATTTATTGTTTAACCAGTTAAAATATAAGAATTTATGAATTGATTTGACACCTTCTAAATATTAGCTAGATAATTAATAAAATTAAAATATTTAACAATATTCACTTTTTTCATAATTTATGAAATTTTAATTAAAAAATTATTTTTTAAAAAAATATAAAATACATGAGCAACCAATAAAAATTAATATTAACTGAGTTATTATATCTTAACAGAATATCATAAACCTTCGTAATCTCATGTTCGGACTGTGAGGGTGTCGAAGTTTCCAAATTGATCAACAGTCAAAAAGAGAAAGGGGGAGCCCACATGGTTTAACTTATAGGAGAATGACAGAAAAATATCATTTGAACTTTAAAATCTTGCTGACAAGAAGAATAATAGGATTGACAAAAATAATAATAGAATTGATAACGTAAATCTTTATTAAAGGACTAATGAGATTTTAAAGTTTAAGTGATATTTTGTTGTGATTCTTCCTTAACTTTATTATTTATGACTTGGGGGTCTTTCAGAAACACCAAAGTCACGTGAACCCACACGGTTTAACTTTATTATATATGACTTGGGAGTCTTTCAGACACACCAAAAAAAAAAAGAAAGGACTCAAAAGTTAAGAAGAGTAAACTTCAGTTTGTTCAATTAATTCGTGTGTGTTTGGCAAGCACCAAAACCATAGTTTTAAATCATGGTTTGCACAATCCAAGACAAAACTCCTCTCACACACTTACCTCATAAGTCATAAAAACTATTAAAAAAAGATAATCCAAACACACACGAAGCTACAGCAAGATTTCCATTCACCCTACAAAAATAAATCGGGAAAGAATTTCTTAGAAAAACATTAATAATGCATTTATTTATGAATGAATTGTTGCGAACTTTTTTTTTATCCCACCATGTATATTTTCTCATGTTCTTTTTATAAGTAATTTTGCCCTTTTTGGACTTTTTTTATCTCAAAATTTAAACTATTTTTTTATTTTTTTAATATATATTAAATACAAATCTTTATATTAATTATTTCTCACTTACTACTAATTCTCTTTCATTTAACCATTTATTACTCATTCTCTCTCATATTTTCTAATCATTACCTCTCCTATGCTCTTTTCATAAATAAAGGTATTTTTGATATATTTATTGTTTTTAATTAATTTTAACCACTGTTCATTTTATTACGCAATGAGAAAAAAAATTACTTATAAAAAGACAGGAGGAAGTATTAGATAAGCCTTTCTTGAAATTTTTGTAATTTTTTAAAATTATTTTTGCCGGCATAAAATAAAGACAATAGGACAGGTATTTCAAATTTCAATACATGATATGCAAGCTCTTTAGCCCATAACAACAGATTAGTGAGCTCGTTTCAATAGGATTTTTTTTTTTTACCTGAACTTTCTTTTTTTCTGGTGACATACACATATAATATAGCCGTTTGATATATAAATGGAATGGAATATAGGAAAATTTTGAAAAAAAAAAGTGGTTTTTATACAGTTTAAAATTATATCTGTCGTGTCCTGAAAAGAAATAAAATAGTATAGAAATAATAGCTAAAATAAAATTATTATAATATACGAGAGATATAGTAAGTATCATTATATGAGGATCAAGTCTATCTTTATATTATCAACTAATAATATATGAAATCATCCATAAAACTAATCAAGTACACAAGATTTATATCCATAGAAACATTTTGTTACATTATTTTAACATGCGAAAATATAAAAGGACTCAAGAAGGTCTACATTTATACCACCTCTGTCCTTTTGTCGATTAGTAACACTTGAAAGTTAAAATGTAACACCCAAACTTTATTCACCAAAAATATATTATAATTATTTGAATAATTCAATAAAATGGTGAATATTCATGAATTTGGATCTTGTGAATTTTGAAATATTCATATTCATAAGGAAATGGGCAAATTAAATTAAATTACCAAGGTGATAGCAAAATCATAATTTTACCAATTTAGCCCAAGATTAATTATTTTCCCAATTAATTGGAGTTAATTTCAATTAATCAAGGAAAATAAAGAAAAATATTTAATTGGATTATTCTTGGTGGAATAAATCAATAATTTGAGAAACTAAGGGGGATTATACATAATTCAGTTATGTGAATTACGAAATGAGTGAAAAATAATTTTTTCTTCCCTTCCTCTCATTATTTTCGTCCAACATGAAAAATAGCGGAGAAAAATAGATTTAGTTAGAGTAAGTGTTTGGCAAGTACCAAAACCATGGTTTCAAACCATGGTTTGTGCAACCCGAGACAAAACTCCTCACACACACTTACCTCGTAAGTCGTAAAAGCTATTAAAAAAAAGCTAAGAGTGGATAACTTGGAGAACTAGAAGGAATCTTGTCCCTTTCGGAGAGGCTTCAAACGAGCAGATGACTGAGATCCGTGATGTCATGACTCTTTTCTACCGAATCTCTGGTCACAAGATTAATCTAAATAAATCTAAAATGTTCGTCTCTAAAAATGTTCATTTTAACAGGGCATATGAGTTAAGTCAAACTGTAGGGATTGGACTGACTGCAGACCTTGGGAAATACTTGGGCGTTCCCCTCCTGCACAAACGGATGGTTAAGAGGACGTTTGCTCCTCTTCTCCAAAAGGTGAAATTGAAATTGGCTAACTGGAAAGGTAAATACCTGAGTATGGCGGGTCGATCGACTCTCATCAAGTCTGTCCTATCGGCGATACCTCAATACCAGATGCAATCAACCCTTATTTTGAAAGGGGTGTTAGCATTGATTGAAAAGCTCAGCCGATATTTCTTTTGGAATCAACATGATGAATCCAAGAAGCTGCACCTGCTTTCATGGGACGTTCTTAAAAGACGAAAGTGTGAAGGTGGTTTGGGTATAAAAGACTTGCACTGTCAAAATAAAGCTTTTCTCATGAAATTGTGCCGGGGTCTTATCAAAAAACCGAATGCCTTTTGGGTGAAATGTTTACGAGCGAAATACTCATGTGGATCTGTTGTTGTTCCACATGTTTAGAGGTAGCGTAACCAATCGGTGGTTTGGTGTGGGGTAGTGACTGTCTAGGACGATTTCATAAGAGGCCTCGGCAAATGCCTGAGAAGTGGCCGAAATACGCTTGCTTGGTAAGAATGCTGAACCTCAGTGGATAAGCCCCTTAAATACTTTATTGACAAAAACAGCCACCTAGTTGATTTGAGTGCTAATGTTTGCTCCTTTAGGACTCAATCGGGGCATTGGGATAGAGCAAAATGGGAATCCTTCCTTCCAAATTGGGTGGTGGATAAAATATTGTTGATTCCCTCTCCTTCGGGCTTTGATGAGGATACTATCTGTTGGCGAAATGCTCCTGATGGGAATTTAGTGTAAAATCAGCATACGACGCAATCTTTCATCAACACATTCATAGCCACCATGGTCACTGGCAGACTTTATGGTGCTAGGGAATTCCTGAACGTGTCAAACTCTTTCTATGGCAAGTATTCCATGATAGGCTTCCCACTAATGAGATCAGAGCGAGACACAATCCGAGAGCCTTAAACACCTGTCCTTTTCAGTGTGATAGTGTGGAGAGCATCCTTCATATCTTGAGAGATTGTGAGCAAGCTCAGAGAGTGTGGTCAGCTTTAACTAACCCTCTATGTTATAGTATGTTTTTCTCTGGTAATTTGCAGGATTGGCTCAATTGGAACTTACAGCACTCACCAGGAAACAACAAGATGGTTAGATGGCTTTGGCAAAATGTCTTTAGTACCGCATGTTAGATACTATGGAAAAACCGTTGTAGCCAAGCTTTTGAAGGGTCATCAGACAGCCCGAAAGAGATTGTTCACAGATGTATTTATCATCTCTCAGAAGGTGTGCAGAACGGCAAGTTTCGGTATCAGATATTCTAAGTCCCAGAACGAGGAGTACTTCACTGGCAACCTCCTGATCCAGGCGTTCATTGTTTAGATGTTGATGGTTCAATTCTCAGAGACGGCCAGGCTGCTTGTGGAGGTGTTATTCGTGATCATCAGGGTAATTGGATACGTGGATTTCAACAGAAGTTAGGACATACTTTCCCAACTGCTGCGGAAATCCATGCAATCCGATGTGGCCTCCTACTATGTAAACAGTTGGGGCTAAAGAAAATCAGGATATTCACTGACTCACTACAGGCAGTCCATCTATTATCCACTTATTGTGACTCGGATCATCCATTGTATGATGTGATCTTGGCAACCAGATCTCTTATTTATAGTGATTGGGAGGTAGAAATTTCCCACGCTCACAGGGAAAGCCTTCGTTGTGCGGATTATCTTGCAAGAATGGCACACATGATTCCGCAAGAGCATGAGGAACTTGGGATTTCCCCAATTGAATGTTTTCATTTCTTTGCTTTGGATTGTGGCTTACTAGACCAAGAACATCCTGTAGGACCTAGCCTATAGTGGGTGTCATTTTCAAGCTTTGCTTGCCATTGTATCAAAAAAAAGAAGGAATCTTGTCCCAATCCAATTGGACATGAATGATGACAAGGGATGGCCTAAAGCAAGAGAGTATGGTGGGAGGTATGGTTAAAGGAATGGTGTACATGAGAGGTGGAGAAATCCCAACCATTGGCCAGATCAAGGGCTAGGATGAAGCATGAAGACTAAAATACTAAAACACACTTTCTCCCTCCCCTTGTGCATATTTCGGCCACCCATAGAGAAAAGGAAGAGAGAGTGAGTTTGTGAAGCTCTTGAGGCTAGAGAGAAAGAGGAAGAAAATCAAGGTAAGAGCTTGTGTTCCAAAGTGATTTAAGCTTCTTATTTTTTGTAGTCATCCTCTAATCTCTTATTCTTCATGGAAATCATGGTTTAGCAAGCTAATCTTCACGGTTGAGGAGAGAAAGAGGACATCATAGAGAGAGAAACACCAAAGATCAAGATGTAATCTCCAAAATCTCAACTTTTTAGTGTATTGAAGTTGCTGTTGGTGATTGTTGTTTGGTTTATGTGATTTTTGGTTAAGTTGTAAAATTGGAAAAGCCATAACCCTAAGGTTATGCTGCCCAAAATCCTTTAAATCATGATTAAAAAGTGTTTAAATGAGTTAACTAAGGATTAGAAGTGGAAAAGTACAAGTTTTGGAAGCTAAAATACAAAGCTCCATTTTTCTATTTTTCCTTCAATATTTCGGTCAGGACCAGAAATGGTAGTAGGAGTTGGATTTTCATGAAATAAATGGTTTCATTGGACTCAGTGGGCAAAAATAGGTGGGGTTACAGTTGGGCACTTTTTCGGTAGAGGTCGAAAAAATATAATTACGAAAATGCTACTGAAATCACTAAATAGGGGCTGTCAAGGGTATTTTCATAATTTGACAGTGAATTTGGTGATTTTGAGGCTGGAAATGGATTCCTTGGGCGAAAATAAGTCAGAATAGCCTTAGTCAAAATTTTGGGAAAACGTGCCGTCAGGCCAGGTACGGCAGGGCCGAACCGGGGTTCCAGAGGTATTTTTGTAAATTTTCACCATAGACTAATATAACCACAATAAATACTATGGAATATTCTAAAATGATACTTGGATAGGTTATAACTTATTTCTGGTACATTTAATATTTTATGACGTATTTGGAGGCTGGATACGACATATTCTTCGAGGCACATTTTAAAAGGGGATATTAAAGCTTTGAGGTAGGGACATTATCCTTCATACACTATGTCATAAGTTATGTGATTGTGTGGATGCCATTGTTTTGTAAATACACTTTATTAATCAACATGTTTTGCCTAGAGAGGGGCAGTTAATGTCAGAGGTGCACTTACACTGGGAGTTGACAGAAGTCCAACCCGTGTAGATTGTGGGGATGGGCCCTACTCATGTATACATGACGATGATATGTTTATATTGTTCATTAATTTGTGCATGCTTTGGCGCATGTCATATTTACTTTTCGCATTTTCTATGAACGATATTATGTCTCTACGGGGATTCTTCGGAATCTCACCTTATTTTTAAATAAACACCTTAGTGGGTGACCAGTGGGGCAAAGGGAAAAGACGTAGACGCTGGAAAGTGAACGGCACGTGTCTCGAGGCGAGAACAAGATCGTGGTTATAATTTAGTCTATTTTTTGATATTTTGGTGAAATTTGTAAATATTAAATTTTCGTTGTATTATTTGTTTCCGTCGACGAACAATATCAGAATTGTAAACGAATATTTTATCAGTATAATTGTACTTTTCGGTATGTCCATGGAATTCTGTCTTTATTATTTATCGATTATCAAAATAGAAATGGATGTTGACATAAAATTTCTCATAAACAGGTCTGAAAGTAGTAACAAAAATTCCTAGTATTAGACATTTGATGTCCATAAATACTTGAAAAAGTTGCCCCTCAATTATAGCATATGATATACATTAATATTTTCACATAATTCAAAGTGCTCCTTACAACTAGCAAAATTAAAATCAATATTCAATTCTCCTCATCATGCCTCTCCTTTCCCTTATTTGAGACTTCCACCTGTAAAAAGTTGAACCCTAATAAACAAAGTGACAACGACCAAAAAAAGAAGTAAAGAAAGAAAAAGCTAAGCTACATTCTCAGTTATTGTGATAATAACTAAATAATAACTACGATAAGAAGGTATATATGCTGGAGCTGTTGAGTAATATCCTGAGACTAGAAATCCTGTGAAGGAAAGAGTTTCGTTCGTGTTAAAAAAAAAAAAATTGAAAGAGCAAAGTTATGTAGGCAACACAGTTGACTATTCAACCATCTTTATTCACTTGCTGAACGAAATTTTCACATTCTTTGATGCCAATCAATAAATTATTAATGTTTTTAAACCCAACACCCTGAATGACTCTCAACAGTAAATTCAAAGAAAATCATTTTGTTTAATAAAATTGTCTCGTAACAGAGGAAAAAAAATAAAAACATGATCAGATCATTTCATCTTTGCATCATGAAGGAGCAATGACATGACACACTCACCCACACTTCTTCTAAGGCAAACAATTTGGGGAAGGGTTACGGAAACAAAGACCAAGAGATAGCGTGAAACATAAACATAGGGTTAAGTAGTAAATTTGTTCCGAAAGTATAGGTCCAGGAGCAATTTTGTTCTGAAAGTTTTTTGGGATCAATTTCACCCTGAAATTTTAAAACGTACCAATGTTGCCCTTTTCCGTTAAATAACAAACATTGACCATTAAAAAATTGACGTTGACTGTCAATTTTTTAATGGAAAAGGGCAACATTACTACGTTTTGAAACTTTCGGGGCGAAATTGATCTTAAAAAAACTTTCAAGGCAAAATTACTCCTGGACCCATACTTCCTGGGCAAATTTGCTCTTTAACCCCATAAACATATGAAAAAACTAATGGGGGTTGGGCAAGGGGCTAGTTGTTCGCATTCGCAAGTATATGAGTCACACTAAATAATAAAGTGATAAGAAAAGATATTTTCTATGGGGATTTAAGCAACAAATTAGTCAAACAATATGCTTAGTGAATTCAATAAAATTGAACTAAAACAAGTTTTTGATGTGGAAAAAGAAATTGAAAACTACTTTTAAGACTAAAAAGTGATAAAAGTAAATGATTCTTTAACTCCAATGATTAAATGGAACCTATGATTATTTCTCCTTTTGTATTTCATAAAACTAAATTAATTTCCTCTTTCAATAGTATTTCAATGAATATCCGTGCTAGTTTAAGGTTCAAAATTACTTGATATAACTCTCTCAAGTCAAAATCAAGTTTCTCTTTTCATTAAAATGCACAATCCCTTGATACAATTAATGAAAATCAACTCTAAGCAACAACATTAATGTGATAATGCAAGGTTAGTAAATATATCTCTAGTTTACCAACAAATTATCCATTTAACAAGTAAATATCAAGTCAAGCATAATTTCAACCAAGTTCTATACATAGATTAGCTATCTCAAGTCTAATCCAAACAAACATATCATTCTAAATGGTGGCCAAACATTTAAAAGCATTAAGTTAAGGATAAAATCAACACACACACACACACACATGTCTCATTACCTACTAAAAAAGAGAAATAATTAAGTCTTAATCCATACAAGGTTCAAAATAATCCTAAAATAAAGAGTTTGGCTACACATAATCTTAAAATAGCCACAATTATCCAAAATAATTACAACCATATAAAAAAAAACTAGCAAAGAAATGGAAGAAGAATGAGAAAAACCAAGATTTGAAGTTTCAATTCTCTTCTAACTTCAACCCCAAAGCTCCAAGCTCTTTCAAATACAAAACCCTAGCACCCAAAAGGTCCTAAAAGTCTAGAATAAGTGATTTTCGGCCTATCCCTAGCTTTTATACTTGTTTTTTTGCTTCAATTTTCAAAACGCACAACATCAATTTCGTGCAACGAATTGTCAGACAGAAGCAATGCTTTTTCAGGTGATGTCACTATGACTTTAGCTATAGCGAATCCATGGCCAAAAGGCAGATAGAGAGATCATCTTTTGAGGTAGCTTTGCAATGGCTTAGCTACGACACTTCTACTACAAATACAGGCTTTTCTTTCATAATTTTTTTTTCTATCTTATTCTCGCATTCTTTCCTTCCTTTCACAACTTCCAATGATATTTGAAAGCTTTCACAACTTGTCATCTTCCACCTACAAAGAGGGTGGAATTTATGAGCTCTTTAACCTTCACAAAATAAAAAAGTCACAACTATATGCATTTAACTTATTATTTAACAAAAGTTTGACTTTGCTTTTGTCATATTACATTTTCTTCTATAATATCTTTATATGCATAATTTGAATCCAAAAATTAGTGAAAAGAGAAGAAAATGTGTTAGAATATAATCGATTTCTATGAGTTAACACTAATCCCTCACAAATATGGTAAACCAATGTTCGAATTCCCGTTAGAAAATATGTCTACATTTAGTGTCTGATAGTGTCTTGAACAGAATTGCTATCTCTAAAAGGAGGATACATATGGGCCCATTTGGTACACTGGAATTGATTTTGATGGATATGGAGATGGATATGAAAATGGATATAGAGATGGAAATAAGATTTAAAAGTGTGTTTGGTATGTACATGGAATTCAGGTATTATTTGTATTTAATATTTTCTTTTAAAATGTGAAATTACTAATATGCCCTCAACCAAAAAAAAGTTGCTGACGACGAAGAGCACTTGTTTCCATTGACGAAGAGCACTCGTTTTCATCGACGAGGAGCACTCTGTTGCTAAGGACCGAAAGAGGTTGCCGTTGTCTTCAGGCCGTCGGACAAAAGGTGGCTCTTCGTCGATGATGAGTTCAGAGCCAAGGTTGGAGAAGACGAAGGCCATCGTCAATCGACCTTCAACCACCATTCTAGATCTATGTTTCAGATCTGCGTGAGGAAGAAGATGAAGCACATGAACCTAGCTTGTGGTGGCCGTTGGAGTCGCCGTCGCACAAGGGGTATTGCTAGAGGCAAGGTGAGGTGGGAAAGAACGACAAGAACCTTGAAAAATAAAACTAGATTTGATGGCGGTAATGCGTTCGCTAGAGGTCTTCGTCATCGACCGTTGGAGGTCACCGCCGTCGTTCGTTGAAGGTCGCCGTCGTCGATCGCTGCAGGTCGTCATCGGTTGCGTGGGTAGCTGGAGGTTAGAGGTGAGCTGATGGAAGGAGATGAAGAGGGGGGTAAAACAAGAATTCATTGGAATTTTTTAGAATTCCATGGGTTAAGTTGATGGAATTGGCCTCCACATGGAATTCTTTTCCATGTCTATTTTTTTGTATCAAACATGTTTTATCATGGAATTGAATTTCATTTCCATATCCATCTTCTCAATTCCTGCATACCAAACACGCCCTATGTCTAGCCCCCAAAAAAAAAAAAACAAATGAAGACCAAAAGGACGGGGGTATGAAGAACTTGAGGGGATAAGAGGAAAACAGAAAACCATATCAAATTATATTTCTTTATCATACATCTCCAAAATACACAAGGACGACAAACAAATAAAGAGAGAGGTCGAGATTTCCTTCAATTCTTTCATCCACAGTAGTTTGGAATTTTGAATCAAACAAATAATAAAACGAAGAATATTGAATTAATTGCATAAAAAGGCAAGGAATATTAAATTAAACAATTTCCCTTTCAAATCAAATATAAAAAAACAATATGATGTCGAATTTCAAAATTAGACATCTTTGAATAAATCTGATCGAATAATCAGATAATAAAATAGAAACAAGAAGAAAAAATAAAAATGAATTTAGTGGATAATCCAAAACATTTCAAGCCAAACTATAAAAGTGTAATTTTCAATCAAACAAATAATAAAAAAAAAGAACAAATAGAAACATTAAATTCTAAATATTAGTTATCTACCTGGGTTGTATCCATAACATATTCAAAATATCTGCGAGCTATAAATTAAAAAATAAATCAAGGATTGTCAAGGGTAATAAAATTTGTAAATATCAAAAATCAAAAAGTTTAGATCGAAACCAAATTTATTTTCAAATTACGGATTTTTAAAATCTTATATTGCTAAGTTGACATTCAAATTTACTGAATAAATTTAATAAGAAACTCAAAATTTATGTCAGATATAAAAAAAAATTATTTCCAAACCATTCAAATTTAAAAACAATAAGATAGTGAATTTCAAAATATTAAATCAATATAATAAAATAAGAATAAACTTTAAATCAGTAATTTTGAGTAAAACAAACAATAAAAAAGAGCATGAAGAAATAATTAAATTCATAACATTTGTTTAGATTGTGAACATAATATATTCAAAATATTTATGATCAAAGTCATGGGAACGGAGTAAGCCCATTTAGGCTCTGAATTTGTAAGGGCTGGATTTAAGAATTTTTGCATCAAAAATAAAACCAGGCCTAAAAGGACCAATCCTATAGAGTAGAGGGATTAAAAGGACCGCATTTTTTTTTATTTTTTAAAAATTATTTATATGATAATAATATTATTAATTTTTTATACTTTGTTAATGATGTTGTAAATATTAAATTGTTATTATCTTTTTTAGAATTAAGTTTTATAAGAATATTTTGTATTAAGAATCCTAAAAATTAAAAACTTATAAAAGATATTTTTTATTTCATAAGTATTCTTACTAATTATGTGTTTTTTGACTTATTTTGTAGTTATTTTTTTGTTTATATCTTGTGTTGTTTATTTGGTTGACTATTTACACTTTCCAAGACATATTTATAAAAGTATTTTTAATTTTGTTCATTCTTCTCATTAATTATTTATAATTGTGGTATGTGGATGATAGTTGACCTTTGATTATGACTTAGTGATTGTGTTTGTTTGTTGCATGTTGCGTACCATTTACACAATAATTTTAATAACATTTATGTGTTAAATTATGACTTTCATTGTTGTAATTTTATTTCTTTAAAAAAACTGAAAAAAATAGTAAAACATTATTAAAATAGCTTCGACCCTAACCTTTATACTCAAGGGACGGACCTCAAAAAATGGCTATTTTTCTTTAAGTTCAACCCTTTTAAGCCCTGGCTTATGAAGAGACAGCTTTGTAGGGCGAAGCCAACTCTTTTTACCATCTTTATTTGTCACTTGTGAGCTATAAAAAAATTTATTTACAAACCAATCAAATTTAAAATATATGTGAGCTATCAAAAAATTTATTTCTAAAGCAAGTAAGATAACAATTTCATCATGATCTGGGTGTGGCGATATTTCGACCTTTTGTCTAAGATGTTGCTGTTTCTATTCCTTTGGGATTCCTCTGTTTCTACGTATACCCTCTCTACATTCCAGCCTTGTCGATAGTGATGTTGGCCCTCCAAATGCAAGAAAGGATTGAGGGCAATTTCTTGTTCACACTGCCAGGACGTCAGAAGTTTCCAAATTGATCAGCAGTCAAAAAGAGAAAAGGGGAGCCCACACGGTTTGACTTCATTATTTATGACTTGGCAGTCTTTCAGACACACCAAAACCGTGTGTGCCCACACGGTTTAACTCTATTAGCTATAACTTGGGACTTGGGAGTCTGTCAGACACACCAAATTGATCAGCAGTCAAAAAAGAGAAGATGGAGCCCAAACTGTTTAACTTTATTATTCAGAGACAGTTGTATTTAGATTACGGGTAAAAAACAAAAATATAGAATGATCTCTTAAATTTTTTAAAATTATATTTAAATTCTGTAAAACTTTTTGATAATAAATTTTAATTGTTGAATATCTATGACCTTATCAATGGACACCAATGAACTAGTCAGTGAATATTCATGAACTTGTTAGTGGAATTGACATTTATTACAAAAAAATCCTAAAGGATTTAAATATAATTTTAAGATTTCAATGAACCACTTTATTGTATTTTCTCTTATCTTATATTTAAAAACAATTTTTCTTTTTATTTATGACCTGGGAATCTTACAGAAACCAAAAAAAAAAAAAAGACTCAAAAGTTAATAAGGGCAAACTTCAATTTGTTCAAATAACAAGCTACAGCGAGATTTCCATTCACCCTACGACAATAAATCCAAACTAAGAAAGAATTTCTTAGAAAAACATTAATAAAGCATTTAATTTATGAATGAATTGTTGTGAAATATTTTTTTTAAATCCCACCATGTATACTCTCTCATATTCTTTTTATAAGCAACTTTTTTTCTCTTGAGGCTTTTGGTCTCAAAATTTAAATTACTTTTTTCTTTTTTACCCTTATTATATACATATGTTTATATTAATATCTTTCATTCACCACTAATTCTCTTTCATTTACCATTTATTACTCATCATCTCTCATAGCTTTTACTCATTTTCTCTCCTATACTATTTTCATAAATAGAGATATATTTGAAAAAAATATGACATTTTTGACACATTTATTATTTTTAATTAATCTTTACTATTGTTTGTTTTACGCAATGAGAAAAAAAGTTACTTATAAAAAAGACATGAGGGAGTATTAGATAAGCCTTACTTGAAATTTTTGTAATTTATTTAAAATTATTTTTTGCAGGAATAAAATAAAGACAATAAGACAGGTATTTTGAATTTCAATACATAATATGGAAGCTCTTTAGCCCATAACAATAGATAGTGAGCATGGTTCAAAAAACCGGACCGGACCGGCCGGTTCGACCGGTTGAACCGGGAACCAGTCCATGGTCCGGTCCGGTTTGAGCAAAAACCGGTCAGACCGGTCGAACCGGTCGGACCGGTCAAAACCGGTAAAACCGGTGGTCCGACCGGTTGACCCGGTTTTTTCCTTTTTTTTTTAAAAAATTTTTCAAATTTTTATTTTGTGTTTTTTGAGGGTAAAATGGAAAGTTGAAGATTAAAATGAAGAGAAAAATAGATAAAGAAAGAACAAATCTAAAAAAAATGAAGAAAATAATGAAAAAAATTAATTAAAAAGATATAATAATTATAGGAAATGAGATATCTTTGTATAAGTATAGGTATTATAACTAATACTAATAGATTTTAAACATTTTTTTTTCTAAAAATCTTTATTTTTATCTATAGAAGTTTAAAAATATATTAATATATATTATCACTAATAAATTATAATATTTTAATATGACCGGTTATGACCGGTTCAACTACCGGTTAGACCCCGGTTGACCCATTAACCCTTGAACCTGTGCTGTGACCGGTTCATTGCCCGGTCCGGTTTTTCGTTCCTTGATAGTGAGCTCATTTCAATAGGTTTTTTTTGGTGACATACTCATAATAATTTGGGAAAAAGATATTTAAATATCATTTGAACTTAAAAATTTTAAATTGATTTTTTTTTTATAAAAAAAATAATGAGATTGACAAAAACAATATAACAATTGATAACTCAGTTTTTTGGTCAAATCACTTATTTGGCTTTTTAAAGTTTAAGTGATGTATTAAGTGTTTTTTTCCCTAATATTATATAGCCCTTTGGTGGAATGTAATATGGGAAAATTTTGAAAGAGAAAAAGTGGTGTTTATATAGATTAAAATTATATCCTCACGTCCTGAAAGGAAATAAAATAGTATAGAAATAATAGCTAATATAAAATTATCATAATGTGCGAGGGATATGGTAAGTATTATATGAGGATCAAGTCTATCTTTACATTATCAACTAATAATATATGAAATTGTCCATAAAACTAATCAAGTACACAAGATTTATATCCATAGAAACATCTTTGTTACATTATTTTAACATGCCAAAATATAAAAGAACTCAAGAAGGTCTACATTTAAACCACCTCAGTGCTTTTGTTGATTAGTATACACTTGAAAGTTAAAATTTCTTATAAACATGTGATAGCTCAAAATAAAAAATAAAAAATTAAATAATTAAATTATAATAGATAATATATATCTCTATTATTATTTGTTGCAGTGCGGTAACAAATAAAAGCTTGTGGCTTAGTGGTAATAGAGGACTCGAAAGTGTTCAAGGTTGTGAGTTGAACTCCATCACAGTTTTTTTTTATTTTATTTCAGCATACTGAAATTACCAAATGCCACTGAGTAACAAAAAAAATAACAGATTTCAGACTCTTTTTTTTTTAGCTCGTTTTTGCTGATCAAATGGCATCAGAAGCTTCTCGATCTTGAATAAAAAACCCAGCCCCATCATTCGACTCTGCCAGCCCCATCATTCGACTCTGTTCCTTCCACCCTTCCCTGCCGTTCGCCGCGCTGCCCTCTCGCCGCCGCCGCTGTTCGTCCGACCACGCCGGCGTTCTTCTCCTCTGGTCGAGATTTTTTCTGCTGTTTCTGTTCTGTTCTGGTCTGTTTGGGTATCTTTCTTCCTCAGTTGGTTCAGTCCGGGGGTGCCTCGGTGAGGGGTTAAAAGAGTCTTCATCTTCTTATGTGTTTTTGGTCCAAAAAGGAGTAATTATGTAGGTAAGCTTCATTTGTCTATGATATTTATGAAGATTCAGATGTGCAGAATATATATTTTTTTTTTGTTCTGTTTGTGGCTGTGACGTTTGGAAAAATTGAATATTTAAGAGAAATTTCGTTTTTTGCTGCTGGTTGGTTAAAGGAAGTAGATAGTTTGGAGGTTATTCTAGTTGGAAGGAGTATTGGAAAGGAAGGAATACATAAATGGGTATTTTACTTATATAAGGTTTGCTTCGAATTTTTCTTGCTTGAGATTGGATGCTGAAAATTTTGGTTATAACTTGTGATTTTTAACATGCTCTATAAAAGGAAAAGAAAATCATTTAGCCATGTGTCTATATAAACTTTTGATTGTGATGAGCAATTTGAATACTATTTTGAATTGATTATGATTTGTGCTTGGGTTCTAAGAGATGTTTGAAGGAAAAAAGAATCATTTTCTCTTCTACATGGGAAAGTTGAATGTTATGAGGTTTTATGATATAGTCGAGAAGGGAACTTCATGAAGATTATAATACAAGAGTTTTGTTTTGACTTTGAAGGTGTTGAAATATAGTATAGATATTTAAAGTTGTTGGGGTTAAGTCTTAGTTGCTGAATTGAAATTTGAAGCATGTGTAAAAGAAGGGAAAGTAGAGAATGTTTTCTCTAGGGTGGAATAGTGGATTTATTAGCTAAGAGGGGTGAAGTTTCACTACTATTTGTGCTATGAAAGGGATTAGTGTTTATGTTTCTTCTATTTTAAATCATTGTAAATTGGAGATTATAGCCATTGTTTTATAAGCTAAGATGTGGTGGATATGAAGAATTTGTATTGAATGAGAAATCGGAAATTTTATGCAAAGTTATAATTGATGAGTTTGCTTGTATGTTAGGAGGAGAAGAAGTGAATAATTTGGAAGCCGATAAATTGGAGAAAGAGAGATAAATATAAGTATTACAGGTGAGTGAATAGCGTCCCATTATGATTTTTTATAAATGATGTTTTTACTACTTACGTACTTTCATGTTAATCGCCATCTTTATAAGTATGATTTTGTTGACAGATTAAATTTGAAGGAAAGTTTTGAAATATTGTTTTTGAACTTTCATACTGGGGCATTCAATTATGTTGTATTTTATATGAGTTATCATGGTATTGAAATAAAAACTTTTCATTGCTTTGATAAATGGGCCCCAAGTATGCTTGAATATGGTTTTGAGAGGATCGAATACAGAACGCTGGTTATTAACAATTGCACTGTTAGTCCTTGGTGCACCATGGTTAATCTCGAGCTCGCTTGATATTCGTGGGATTCGTTCTCACGCTTATTATTCGTGGGCTTTTACCCGCGCTTGTTTCGTGGCTTCCAGCCACGCTTGGTTACTTACCCTCGTGGACTTAGAGTTCACGCTTGTTTTTCATGGCCTTCAGCCATGCTTGGTTATTTTCCCTCGTGGACTGTGTTTCCATGCTTGTTATCCGTTCTGTAGAAGTCCTACGGATAGATGAAACTTGAGAATTGAAGTTTTAAACTAATGCTGTTAAATCAACTATTTTATCCTTGGTTTTATTCTATTTATAATTTTATATGATCTCCTTTATATTTATAATTGTATAATTTAGAAGTTGATATTTAGTACCATGTTTTATCATTTAAAGTTGATTCTATTTTTATTATTTCATTAGTGTTTCATTTAATTCTATTGATGGGACATTATTCACCAGAAAATTTATTTTGGCTCAGATAGTATTGTTGACCTTGAACCTCCTGCTGAGCAGTGAAGAGCCTCCTTGATGATTCAAAGTTCGCCGACTCATTTTGTAGCACCGTTACTTGATGTAATCATAAACCTAGACTTTTGTATTATTATTAAAAGTTAGATGCTCCCCGAAACCTATAGGCAGCATCCATGTTTTTTATTTATTTATTGAGTTATGGAACATGTGTATACATATAAAATGTGATGGAGCGGAGCTCCGAATGTTGTTTAAATATTTTAATTCGTTGTAGAATTTTCGAAAAGTCTGACCTACAAAGAAAACGCTACCGAAATTGCTACAATGAATTTAATATAATGTGATTATATAGTATATGTCGTTGTGGAATTAGTAGTAGTAAATGTATCTTTTAAACTATGGATAATATGCTAGGTGGTCATGTAGTGTTTTAAGGCTCAAGGAATGTGAGTTTCCCTTATATTCCATGCCAGTCATCCCTTTGATTTTTAGGGCGTAACAAAACAGGTATGAAGGTATTACTAAATCAAAAATTCCTAGTATTAGGCATTTGATGTCCATAAATACGTAAAAAGACCCCCCTCAATTATAGCATATGATATACATTAATATTTTCACATAATTCAGAGAGCTCCTTACAACTAGCAAAATTAAAATCAATATTCAATTCTCCTCATGCCTCTCCTTTCCCTTATTTGAGACTTCCGCCTGTAAAAACTAAAAAGTTGAACCCTAAACAAAGTGACATTAAAAAAAAAAAAAAGAAGGAAAGAAAGAAAAAGATAAGTTACATTCTCAGTTATTGTGATAATTGGATAATCACTACATTAAGAAGGCATATATGCTGGAGATGTTGAGTAATATCCTGAGACTAGAAATCCTACAAAGGAAAGAGTTTGGTTCGTGTTAAAAAAATAAAATTGAAGAAACAAAGTTAGAACTTAGAACAAGAAGAAAAAATAAAAATGAATTTAGTAAATAATAAAAAATATTTCAAACCAAACTATAAAAGTGTAATTTTCAATCAAACAAATAATTAAAAAAGAACAAATAGAAACATTAAATTCCAAATATTAGTTAACTGCCAAACAATGGGTTGTACGCATAACATATTCAAAATATTTGTGAGCTATAAATTAAAAGAGAAATCAAGGATTTTCAACGGAAATAAAATTTGTTAATGTCAAAAATCAAAAGGTTTAGATCGAAATCAAATTTTCTTTCAAATTAGGGATTTTTAAAATATTATATTACCAAGTCAGAATTCAAATTTACTGAATAAATTTAACAAGTAACTCAAAATATACGTGAACTATTACCAAGAAGCTGTGTTAGTTGAGGTGTTAAGGGGTCTCACTCTTGTAAGGAGGAGAATATAAGTTTGAATATCAAAAAGCACACTTCTTGGGACAGGTGAAAACTCTTTGCCCTCTAAGAGCCTGTTTGAGTTGAAGTTCAAAAAACACGTTTACGCTAGTCGAAACAAAACTCCTTTTACATACTTACCTCATACACTATAAATCACGTTAGAAAAATAGCTTCTACCATTAATCCAAACAAACACTAATTCCAAAGGGGAAACCGTTAATCAAATTAAAATATATATATATACATGAGCTATCAAATATTTTATTTGGTCAAAGGGTTGTTAACGTAACACATTTGAAATGTGTTAATATCAAAATTTTGTTCAAAATCAAATCAAATTTATTTCAAAACCAGATTTAAAATGGCAGGATAAAAGATAAATGTTCTAATTGCCGAATTTTCAATCATTAATCAATCAAAATAAAATAAGAACGACTAAGAATTAAATAAGGAAATCTTAAGATAGAGTTCAAATTTATTGAAAAATTTTAACAAATAACTAAAAATACATGTAAGCTATAAAAACATTTATCTAAAATCCAGTGAAATTTGAAACAATAACATGGCGTATTTTAAAATTTGAGATTATTCAATCAATATAATAAAATAAGAATGACTAAGAATTTTCAAATTGCCGACTTTTCAATCGTCAATCAATAAAAAGAAAAAAAGAAGAACAACTAAGAATTAAATAAGGAAATCTTAAGATAGAGTTCAAATTTACTGAAAGAATTTAACAAATTTTTGATAAAAAAGACTAAATTATACAAAACGCCCCCAAATTTTGGGTCAGTTGCATATAACCCCCTAACATTTCAAAGTTTAAATTTAACCTCATGATATTTCATTTTTTAACTATCAATCCCCTGCCGTTAAGTGACCATTATCTTTTTAGTGGAAATTGCCACATCATATTATGAAATGATATGTGATATCCTACATGGCATCTTATATAAATTACTAATTTCATAAAATCACCTGAACTTTAAACAGTTGCAGATAACCCTCCTGAACTTTGATTAGTTACAAATAATTTCCTTAACATTTCAAAATTTAAATTTGACTCTCTTAAAATTTTGATTTATAATATTACTCAAGTTGTTATTTTTCTCATTTGAATAAATTTATTAATTTTTTTATTATCATTTATCAATTAAAATAGTTTTCTGGTATGGAAAAAACAGAAAAATTAGAAGAATAATATTTTAAAAATATAAAAATAAAAATAAAATCATTTGTATAATGTTTATTTATTTTCTTATGATAATTAAGCATTGATAGTATTAAAATAGCATCATTTGAGTTAAATATATTATTAGGATGATTGAACATTGATAGTTTAAATATTATGTTTGTGTCAGAGAATAGCTTATGCCCGCATTAATTTTTTTTTATTAGCAATGCTTAGTTTTTCATGAATCAAAGGTTCACTGTGTATTTTTATATTTTTCTAAATATTATACTTCTTGTTTTTGCCATATACAAAAGAATTAAAAGTATTTTAATTGATAAATGATAGCAAAAGTCTTAATAAATCTATGAAAATGATGAAAAGTAACTGCATGTGATTTAATATTATAAATCAAAATTTTAGGGGAGTCAAATATAAATTTTGAAATATCAGGGGGTTATTTGTAACTGATCAAAGTTTCGGGGGAGTTCTTTGCTATTATTCAAAGTTTAGGGGGATCTCTACAATTGTTCAAAATTAAGGGGGTTTTATGAAATTAGTAATTTACACAAGATGCTGCGTAGGATGCCACATGTCATCTCATAATCTAACGTAGCATTTTCCGTTAGAAAGATAATGGTCACTTAACGGCAGGGGGTTAATAGTTAAAAAATAAAAGGTTAGTAGGGTTAAATGTAAACTTTGAAATGTCATGGAGATTATATGCAATTGACCTAATATTCAAGGAGGTTTTGTATAATTTAGCCTAAAAAAAAAAGAGAAAGAATTTAACAATAACTAAAAATATATGTAAGCTATAAAAAATTTATCTCAAAACCAATGAAATTTAAAACAATAACATGGCGTATTTTAAAATTTGAGATTATTTAATCAATATAAGAAAATAAGAATAAACATCAAAACATTAATTTTTTGAATCGAAAAAATAATAAGACAATAAATATTAAATTCAAAAAATTCAATTCAAACCAAAAATTAAAAAACATCAAAACATTAATTTTGAATTTAAAAAATAATAAGACAATAAATATTAAATTCGAAAAATTCAATTCAAACAAAAAATTAAAAAACATCAAAACATTAATTTTGAATTAAACAAATAATAAGACAATAAATATTAAATTCGAAAAATTAAATTCAAATCAAAAATAAAAAAAAAAGTAACCAGATAATAAAAAGAAGAACATGAAGAAATAATAAAAATTAAACTAGTAAATAAAAAAAATTATAAGAAAATAACGAAGAGAAATATTAAACCCGTAATACTTGTTTGTTTTGTAAACATAACTTGTACAAAAAAATTTGAGACCTATTAAAAAATGTATTTCAAAACCAGTCGAATTTAAAATAATAACCATGTAGTTTAAAATTTCTTATTCTTGAATCAATAGAAAATATTTTAAATATTTCTCAAATATCTATCAATATAAAAAAATTTTTAAAAAAAGTTTAAACGTGATTTAAACTATTAAAATAATATATTTTCAAATAGCGGATTTTTAAAATTTCATATTATTAATTTAGAATTGAAATTTTCAGGATAAATTTATTAAGTAAGTCAGAATATATTAGAGCTGTAAAAAAACTAATTTCCACACCAATCAAATTTAAAATAATAACCGTGCAGTTTAAATAGAATAATCAAAACTAAAACTAAATGAATTTAGTATATAATCAGGATTCTAGGCCCCTTGGTTTGCCTTGTACTTGGAACTCACTCAGACTGGTAGAGAAGGATAAAAAATTTAAGACCTGTTAAAAAATAGTAATTTGAGACCTTTTAAAAAATTTATATAAAAACTAGTCAAATAAGAATAAACTTCAAAACGGTAATTTTGAATCAAAAAAATAATGAACATGGAATATTAAATTCAAAAAATTCAATTTCGAATCAAACGTAAAAAAAATTTAGTTCAAAAAATTCACTTTCAAATCAAAGGATTATCGACTTAATATATTTGAAAAAAAAATTTAAAAATAATTTCAAAACTAGTTTTAAAATAATAAGATCAAAAATTTTCAACTTGCGAATTTTAAAAATTCAGATAACAAAAAAAAAGTTTATTTAAAAATTCCAGATTATTCAATAAACAGAATAAAATAAGAATAAGAATAAACTTTAAAACAACAGTAATTTTGAATCAAACAATCAAACAAATGGTAAAACAACAAGGAACATTAAGTACAAAAAATGCACTTCAAAAAAATTCACTTTCAAATCAAATATAAAAAAATTAGTTAAAAAAAAATTCACTTTCAAATCAAAAGGATTGTCCACATAATATATTTCAACAAAAATTAAAAAAAAATTCAAACCATATTTAAAGTAATAGGATAAAAAATCTTCAGATTGCGAATTTTAAAAATTTCAGATAACAAAAACAAAGTTAACTTTCAATGTCCAGATTATTCTTTTTCTTTTGGCCAGAATTCCAGATTATTCAATCAACGGAATGAAATAAGAATAAGAATAAACTTTAAAACAATAATTTTGAATGAAACAAATACTAAAACAACAAGCAAAACGATTGTCCACATAATGTATTTGAACCAAAAAAAAAAGTTCAAAACCAGATTTTAATTAATAAGATAAAAAATTTCAAAATTGCGAATTTTAAAAACTTTAGACAACTAAAAAAAATTATTTTTAAATTCCAGATTATTCTATCAAAAGAATAAAATAAGAATAAGAAAAAAATTTGATACAGTAAATTTTGAATAAAACAAGGAATATTAAGTTCAAAAAATTCACTTTGAAATCAAATATCAAAAAACTTAGTTCAAAAAATTCACTTCTAAATCAAATATCTGAAATCAAGGATTGTCCACATAATGTATTTGAAAAAAAAATAATAGTTCAAAACCAGATTTAAAATAAAAAGATAAAAAATTTTCAAATTGCCAATTTTAAAAATTTCAGATAACAAAAACAAAGTTTATTTCAAAATTCCAGATTATTCAATCGACAGAATAAAATAAGAATAAGAATAAACTTAAAAATGGTAATTTTAAATCAAACAATGAAACAAATAATAAACAACAAAGAATATTAAGTTCAAAAAAATCACTTCCGAAAATATGCACTTTGAAATCAAATATCGAAAAATTCACTTCCAAATCAAATATCTGAAATCAAGGATTGTCAACATAATCTATTTAAACAAAAAAAAAAAAAAGTTCAAAACCAGATTTAAAGTTGTAAGATAAAAAATTTTCCAATTGAGAATTTTAAAAATTTCAGATAAAAAACAAGTTTTATTTTAAAATTCAGGATTATTCAATCAAATAATAAAATAAGAATAAGAATCATTTTCAAAAAAGTAAGTTTTAATCAAAAAATTAAACAAATAATAAAACAAGAAGGATATTAAGTTCAAAAAACTCAATTTCAAATCAAACATCAAAAAATTCACTTTCAAATCAAACATCTAAAAATTCACTTTCAAATCAAATGGATTGTCCACATAATGTATTTAAAAAAAAAAAATTAGTTCAAAACTAGACTTAAAATAATAAGATAAAAAATTTTCAAATTGCGAATCTTAAAAATTTCAGCTAACAAAAAAAAGGTTTATTTCCAAATTCCAGATTATTCAGTCAACAGAATAAAATAAGCACAAGGATAAACTTTAAAACAGTAATTTTGAATCGAACAACCAAACATCAAACATCAAACATCAAACAAATCAAACAAATACTACAGCAACAAGGAATATTAAGTTCAAAAAATTCACTTTAAAAAAATAACTTTCAAATAAAAATGATTGTCCACATAATGTATTTGAACCCAAAAACAAAAAAAGTTCAAAACCAGATTTAAAATAATAATATCAAAAATTTTCAAATTGCGAACTTTAAAAAAATTTCAGATAACAAAAACAAAGTTTATTTTAAAATTCTAGATTATTCAATCCAAAGAATAAAATAACAAGGAATATTAAGTTAAAAAATTCACTTTAAAATCAAATATAAAAAAATTTAGTTCACAAAAATCACCTTAAAAAAAATCACTTTTAAATCCAATATCTAAAATCAAGGATTGCCCACATAATATATTTGAACAAAAATAAAAAAATTGTTCAAAACCAGATTTAAAATTTTATTTATTTTAAAATTCCACATTATTCAATTCAATCAGCAGAATAAAATAAAAATAAGAATAAACAATTAAACCGTAATTTAAACACAAGAGTTGAAGAGAATAATAAGGGATCATGAAATTTCAAATTTTTCAATCAAGATAATAATAAAATGAGAAGTAAGATTTTACAAAATTCAACACAGATAAAAAAAAAAATGGCACAATGAGAGTCTAAAGCAACCTCAGCCAAAATTAGATCCTATGAAATCATCAAAGCAACTACAAACTTTATCCCCTTGATAGCGGCAAAAAAAAAAAAAAGAGTCTAAAGATCACACAACAAATTTGTACACATCAATTTTGTAACAATCACACTTCAGAAAATATCAAACACAGAGCGAAACAAATGTTGATCACAATAAACAAACACAATTTTGACATCCCCTTGCTGGCAAACAAAACACAAAAATACAGTCTAAAATGGCACAACAGATGTGTGCAAATCCAAAACAGATCAATCTTGTAACAATCACACCCCAAAAAATATCAAACACAAATGAATATAGCCAAACAAATGTTAATCACAATAAACAAACACAAAATTCTCACAATACTGTCGCAAGGAAACCCAAAATAGGCCTAAACCTTTAAAGGGAAAGTGAGCAAGCAAAAAAAAAAAAAAATCACAAAAAGAGAGAAAAAATCACAACAATGAGAGAAAGAAGTCTGAACGTTCAAACAAAAAGTGAGCAAGCAAAAGAAAAATCACAAAACCTGAAGAAACAGGTTAATACCAAATAAAAATGCGTAAGTTCGAAAATTCCTTAATACATATTAAGGAAACTTGCGTATGATTTCCCGTTTATGTAAATTACGAGATATTTAGACCCTAACAACCTGGGAATGCAAAGAATAAGGACCACAAGGCAGAACCCCAACAAACCCTTAAGCAGAACAGATCAAATTGGGTAACAATTACACCACAGAAAATATCGAACACAAATGAACAAAGCCAAACAAATGTTAATTACCATAAACAAACACAAAATTTTGACAATAATAACATAAGGAAACTCAAAAGAAGCCTAAACCTTCAAACAGGCAGAACAAAAATCACAACCAGTGAAAAAAAAAAACCTAAACATTCAGAAGTGAGCAACCAGAAGATAAATCACAACTACCTGAGAAAGAAACCCAAATCCTCAAACGAAAAGTGAGCAAGCAAGTAAAAGAAGAGTTAGCAGAAGAAAAGTTACAACCAGAGAGAAAAAATACTAAACGTTCAAACGGAAAGTGAGCAAGCAGGAGATAAATCACCACTACCAGAGAAAGAAACCCAAATTTTCAAACGAAAAGTGAGCAAGCAAGCAAAAGAAAAGTCAATCACAGTAACCAGGAAAAGAAACAAAGAGGGTAAATATAATTTCCTTTTGTTGGAATCTACAATTGAAAATCAGCTTTTAAAAGAATCAAGAATCATTTCCATCAAGAGAAAAAACAAAGAAAAATACAATTGACCGGTTAACTTCAACATCAAAGTGTAACATGTAACCAAAAATCCTCATGAGCTGTACTTGCGAACCTTTAAGAGGACCCTAGACAAAGTGCTTCTAAGAACGACATTCTTGATGCATAATAAGTTCTTTCTTGATGCAGGATAAGTTCAACTTTCCTAGTATCAAATATAAAAAAATGAGACAGTAGTTGCACATTGAATGCTTCAATGATACCAGTGATCGTGGATGAAGTCAACAAAGGCAGCTCATTTTATTGCTCTGTAAAATCTTTTTATAGTTGTTCGCTTGTCACGAGCTTTTATGGATAATGCCGTCAACCTCCAATGCTATCCTGTCTAAAATAACAAACAAAGTGAGATAAAATAGGAAAAGTTACCTTCTCCGTTAATATGACAACCAGCTAATCACAACATTAAGAAAGCATATGTTTTATAAAATCCTGCAGAGGAGAGAATTCGTTCAAGTAAAATAAATTGAAAGAACAGAGTTAGGCAGACAATAAAGTTGCCTATTCAATTTCTGCATTGCATTTTTTGCGTGTTACAAATATCCTTCCTCTTCATCAGAATCTACAGTTTTGAAGCCAAGTGACAGATGACTATATGAAGACAGCCTATTTTTAATTTAGTCTGTCAACTAATACAAAATTGAACAAATTAAATGGAAGAAAATGAACAATCTTTATTCAATTGCAGAACGAACATTTCACATTCTGAGACTTATACTGGGTACACCCCAAATTCTTTGCATCATGAAGTAACAATGATGCAACACACTCACACTTCATCTAATGCAAACAATTTGGGGAAGGGTTACAGATAAGAGAGGAAGAGATAACGTAAAACAGAAACATGCTTGATACTGAATATAAAGTAAACAATAAAATAACATATAAATGTAGCTATTTTCTATTTCTCTATAGGTTTCTCACAAAATGTGTTGATTCTCATGTTCCATCATTTCTTCCCTGCTTAATAAAATTCTCATATGAAAAGTAAAGTTGATGACATAATTCCAATGAAACACAATGCAGGTAATTCCTCTAAGTAGCATCTAATATGGAATTCCCTTTAGACAGACAAAATAGATTATTAAATGCAGAATTCATAAAGCCACACACAAAGAGCTTACTTGACTACGAGAGAAGGGAGTTCAGGGGATGTCCGTTCTCAAAACAGAGTATCCATTTCATCAATACCAATACGTGTTGGAAGACCTGACTCTTTTAAAATGAGGGAGTGGTTGCTGCTATTCTTTTTCATCCTGCTTATAAATTTGAGTTGCAAGGGGTGACAGATGAAGCATCACAAGATTTCTTGGATTTCGACCCAAACTCCAATGCTAATCCCTAGGGAGTGGGTTGAGAAACACCAGAATTCTTGAGTTTCTTTGTGGGAGGGAGAAGATCGTCCACACAGATATCTGCAACCCTCTTCTTTTTTCTCTCTATTTCCATTTGCTCAACAGATTTCTCACAATCTGAGACATACACTGGCCGCACCCCGCATTCTTTGATCATTACCTTGCTAGACCCAAGACCTTCCACACTGAATTTAAAGCAAAGCTCTCTGTTAGCAAATGGCTGTTGATTTCCAAGATTGTGGCCAGCATTCCATATAAAAACATGATCATATTTCATCTTTGGAACAACCAACCATTGATATGACTTTTCCACCACAGAACCTTCCAAGTAGCAAGTGCATGTCAAGTTGCCGTTGTGTTCCAATAAAGTAGTAGAATCAATATCTGATTCAAAGCCAATTACAGCGCAGTAGAAGAAATCCACAAAGTCTGATATTTGAGGGAGTTCAACTACCACGGAGCTTTGTGCTGCCCTGTATTTGAACCACTTTGGTACTTTGCTTCCAGGGACTCTAATCCGAGAATCATTAACCATGCGGTTTGCATTTTCAGTCTGTACATAATAAATTACACAAGAGGCAGCCTCCATGATATTGTGAAGTGATTGTTCATTCAATTGCGCACAATTCACGAATGAGAAGTATTTTGAGCCACCACTCAATGGTCTCCAAGTTGGCACAATTTCCAACGACTCACAATCATCGGCTTCTAGGAGTAAAATGGATGGTGGTAGTTCTGGTAAAGAGAAAAGCCTCCTACAATTTCCTAGGTTAAGATATTGCAATCCTAAAAGATGCTTAGTATTATTGGGGAGTACAATTATGTTACAACAACCGTCCAGAAACACATCTCTTAAAGACAACATGCCATTAAATAAGACATGTAGCTTCGAATCATCAATGAATTCACAGTTGGAAAGCTGAAGACTTGTCAAATTTGTCAAGCAAGATAACTGGTTTGGAAGGTCCACAAGTCTTGAACCACTAAGATCGAGATTTTCCAATTTAATTGGATGACCAACAGACGAATCTAAGATTTCAATTCCTGTTTTATTTAAGCTTGAGCATCTTAGTTCGTCTGATGACAATGAGAACTCCTTAAGCTTCCAGCAACATGTCACATCAATATGTTCCAGAGATTTCAAATGAATCTCACTTTTCAGACTTTCAAGTTTCTCACACCCAGATAATTCCAACCTAACAAGCGACTGGAGAGACAAAATTGAGGAATGAACATAGCGCAAACTTTCGCATTGAGAAATTTGTACTACTTTGAGATTCAGGCATTTAGAGAGATCCGGTAGCTCTTGCAGCAGCCTGGAACCACTAAGGTATATCTCCTGTAAGCTCACTAAATCCTATAACAACAGATATAACCACTAAGGTTCAAATGAGATCATCAAGAAGTTCTTATGAATGAAAAACATGAAACACAAATAAGTTCATGCATACCTGCAATCCGTTCACATTGCGCAAACTTTCGCATTCAGAAAGCCATACTCCTTTGAGATTCAGGCATTTAGAGAGATCCGGTAGCTCCTGTAGCAGCGTGCAACCAGTAAGGTGTATCTCCTGTAAGCTCACTAAATCCTATTACAATAGATATAACCACTAAGGTTCAAATGAGATCATCAAGAAGTTCATATGAATGAAAAACATGAAACACAAATAAGTTCACGCATACCTGCACTCCGTTCAAATTTCGCAAACTTTTGCATCCATAAATTCGTACTTCTTCAAGATTCAGGCACTTAGAGAGATTCGGTAGCTCCTGGAGCAGCCTGGAATCATCAAGGCCAATCACCTCTAAGCTCACTAAATCCTATAACAATAGATATAACCATTAAGGTGCAAATGAGATCATCCAGAAGTTCATATTAACGAAAAACATGAAACACAAATAAGTTCACGCATACCTGTACACAAATAAGGTCTACTACTTTGAGATTCAGGCATTTAGAGAGATCCGGTAGCTCCATTAGTAGGCTGGAACCACTAAGGGTTATCTCCTGTAAGCTCACTAAATCCTATAACAACAGATATAACCACTATGGTTCAAATGAGATTATCAAGAAGTTCACAACCATGAAAAACATGAAACATAAATAAATTCACACATACCTGCACTCCGTTCAAATTTTGCAAACTTTCGCATCGATAAAGTCGTACTATTTTGATATTCAGGCATTTAGAGAGATCCGGTAGCTCCATTAGTAGGCTGGAACCACTATGCTCTATCTTCTGTAAGCTCACTAAATCCTATAACAACAGATATAACCACTATGGTTCAAATGAGATTCTCAAGAAATTCATATGAATGAAAAACATGAAACACAAATAAGTTCACGCATACCTGCAATCCGTACAAATTTCGCAAACTTTCGCATCCATAAAGTCGTACTATTTTGAGATTCAGGCATTTAGAGAGATCCGGTAGCTCCTGCAGCAGCCTAGAACCACTAAGGTCTATCTCCTGTAAGCTCACTAAATCCTATAACAACATATATAACCACTAAGGTTCAAATGAGATCATCAAGAAATTCATATGAATGAAAAACATGAAACAGAAATAAGGTCATGCATACCTGTAATCCGTTCACATTGCGCAAACTTTCGCATCCAAAAAGCCGTACTATTTTGAGATTCAGGCATTTAGAGAGATCCGGTAGCTCCTGCAGCAGCCTGGAACCACTAAGGTCTATCTCCTGTAAGCTCACTAAATCCTATAACAACAGATATAACCACTAAGGTTCAAATGAGATCATCAAGAAGTTCATATGAATGAAAAACATGAAACACAAATAAGTTCATGCATACCTGCAATCCGTTCACATTGCGTAAACTTTCGCATCTAGAAAGCCATACATTTTTGAGATTCAGGCATTTAGAGAGATGCTGTAGCTCCTGTAGCAGCCTGGAACCACGAAGGTCTATCTCCTGTAAGCTCACTAAATCCTATAACAACAGATATAACCACTAAGGTTCAAATGAGATCATCAAGAAGTTCATATGAATGAAAAACATGAAACACAAATAAGTTCATGCATACCTGCAATCCGTTCACATTGCGCAAACTTTCGCATTCAGAAAGCCATACATATTCGAGATTCAGGCATTTAGAGAGATCCGGTAGCTCCTGTAGCAGCCCAGAACCACTAAGGTCTATCTCCTGTAAGCTCACTAAATCCTATAACAACAGATATAACTACTAAGGTTCAAATGTGATCATCAAGAAGTTCATATGAATGAAAAACATGAAACAGAAATAAGGTCATGCATACCTGTAATCCGTTCACATTGCGCAAACTTTCGCAACGAGAAAGTAGTACTACTTTGAGATTCAGGCATTTAGAGAGATCCGGTAGCTCCTGTAGCAGCCCGGAACCACTAAGGTCTATCTCCTGTAAGCTCACTAAATCCTATAACAACAGATATAATCACTAAGGTTCAAATGAGATCATCAAGAAGTTCATCTGAATGAAAAACATGAAACAGAAATAAGGTCATGCATACCTGTAATCTGTTCACATTGCGCAAACTTTCGCAATTAGAAAGTTGTACTACTTTGAGATTCAGGCATTTAGAGAGATCCGGTAGCTCCTGTAGCAGCCCGGAACCACTAAGGTTTATCTCCTGTAAGCTCACTAAATCCTATAACAACAGATATAACCACTAAGGTTCAAATGAGATCATCAAGAAGTTCATATGAATGCAAAACATGAAACAGAAATAAGATCATGCATACCTGCAATCCGTTCACATTGCGCAAACTTTCGCAATTTGAAAGTCATACTACTTTGAGATTCAGGCATTTAGATAGATCCGGTAGCTCCTGTAGCAGCCCGGAACCACTAAGGTCTATCTTTTGTAAGCTCACTAAATCCTATAACAACAGATATAACCACTAAGTTTCAAATGAGATCATCAAGAAGTTCATATGAATGAAAAACATGAACCACCAATAAGTTCATGCATACCTGCACTCCATTCCAAAGCTTTTGTAGATGACTATCAGTCATGTAAAGGTAAACAAGTTCTGTAGCACAAAAAGTGGGTGGCATGTTTTTATGTGGGAATCCATGCCACTCTAGATACCTCATTTTCTTAGGAAGAAATGAGAGACCTTTTGGAAGGTGCACATGACCTGAGTCACGGTTGAAGCTAGAATAAATTTTGAGATATCTTAAATTTGGCATCTTCTTGAAAACATCAGCCTCTAATTGTATATCTCTAATTTCAGAAACGTCCAACTTTATGCCTTCAACTTTGCTTGATCCCTTACAAAAACCATATCAAATAAATAATGTCATATTACATTTATGTTATTCTTAAAGTTATTTATGGTGTAAAAAAATGGATTTCTTACCACATCATTGTCCAAAACATCATAGATTTCCTGAGAATCCCATAATCGGCTGCGTCTTTTAGGTTCATCAAATGATTCTTCACGAACTATTTGTAGACCCATCTCTTTTATCAAATCATGCATTTTTATATGCCAACCATCATCAACATTTATGAGATCCTTGTCATTAAGTATTCTTATGCCAATAGCTCCATTGAAGCCAAAGCTACCTAACAAGTTGATTACAAATTCTGTCAACTCTCCCTTCAAAAAGCAAGCAATATCTAGAAATATTCTCTTCTCTTCATGATTCAATCCGTCATAACTCAATCTTAACACATTTTGGATATCTTTATGGGGATTCTTCTCAAGTTGTGTTAAAGCACTCGCCCATTCGACTTCACTTCTACTACAAAGATGTGAACCCAAAACTTTTAAAGCCAATGGAATTCCTTTTGCGTAAGCAACTGCCCTTCTTGTTAGCTCTTCATATCCCATTTTAGGCATGTCAGTGTTGAAGGCAGTTAAGTTGAAAAGTTTATAGGAGTGATCCAACTCTAATTCCTCAACCTTATATATTACATCAACTCCTTTGCTAGTTAGCACATGCTTGTCCCTTGTTGTTATGAGAATTCTACTTTCTAGACCAAAGCAATGAGGTTCTCCAACCAAATATTTTAACTGCTCCATCGTACTGACATCATCAAGAACAACAAAAACTTTCATACGACTAAGTCTAGTCTCAAGAAAAGTGGTTGAAGTATCCATACAGAGATCTTCCTTTAGTACACAGGAGAGAAATTTACGGCGTAATTCAGCAAGTCCATTTCCAGACTTTTCCCTTACATTTTCTAAGAAGCAAGAGCCTTCATAATGGGAAGAATATTTGGAAAATATAGTTTTGGCAATGGTTGATTTGCCGATGCCCCCCATACCCCATATTCCAATGGTTTTAGCGTCTCTCATCAATAATTCAATCTTTGCGTGGTTAGCATCAATACCTACAAGTCCTTTTAATTGAGCAGGTGGGTACTTGTAGTTCAATTTTTGCAATATGTCTTTGACAATCTTTTGAATCATTTCAGATTCGTTCCTACCATATGAAAAAAAAAAGACCAAAAAAAAAAAGACAACCACAGTTATGCAAAAAAAGAATTGTGAAAGATAAAAGATAAATAAACAGAGGATAATAAATTGAATAGAGTTTATATAAATTCATAATTTTTTCCCACTATCCTATTGATTGCAAATTCGAAAGGAGGATTTCATCAATAGGATAATGATCCAAGGTGTACGATTTATTACAAATAACTAATTTAAATAATTTTCTTAATATTCATAAATTACTTATCTAACTCTTATATATCTCTTATATATATTGAGTAACAGACTTGGGAGTACTAGAACAAATCAAAGGATAAACTGAATAGAATATATATATTAAGAAGACATAAAAGTATTTATCAGAAATTGACCTGATGTCTTAATTATTTGATCATCATGTAAATAACCGCCCACACCATCATTTGTGAATAGAAGAAAATTAATGAATTTATTAATTACCTGAACGTTGGAGATTGAGAGTCATACCCAGCCAAGTTTGCAGCTTCATTAAGAGCTTGCTTCCACACTTGCATCTTTTGTTGGTCAACCTTGAGATCTCTCTCATATCTCTCAAATGCTTGCATGTAAACCCCAGTTTGATTGCGTACATGAGTTGGCTCTACTTCATAGAAGACAGGAACAACAATCTGTCCTTGAACCCTTTTGCAATAGAGTATACGGGTGAGTTCATCCAAGCACCATCTTGAAGAAGCATAATTTTTAGAGAATACAACCACAGATATATATGAATCCTCGATAGCGTGCAGAAGTGATGTTGCAATCGCGTCTCCTTTGCGGAGTTCTTGGTTGTCTATGTAGGCTTTGATTTTTTGTCTGCAGAAAGCGTCATAAAGATGGCTAGTGAATTTGGAGCGAGTGTCCTCACCCCTAAAGCTGATGAATACATCATACTTCTTGGGGATGGATTGCGCAGATGAAGAGGATGAAGCAGCAACAAGGGCCATATCTTTGAAATCACTGTCTTGTATTGAGAACTTTGAAAATGAATGAGAGATGGAGTATCAGAAGCTGCAGATAAATGAAAGAAGAAAAAGCCCACGCGGTCATGTTTTGATAGGCTTCGCAGTTTCCTTGAAGGATGGAATTGATTTTCTTGGGCAAGTCTGCAACTTGACGACTTAAAAGTCAAAAAGTGAGGTTAATGAGTGTGGGTGTCAGGGCCCATGTGTCGGGTATGTAATTTTCAGGAAGGAGAGGATCGATGCTACCATCAAAAGAGTGTAACTTTGCCGGATTAGTTTTTAAAAAATAATTTTAAAAAAAAATGGAAAATAATTTCTAAAGAATAGATTCTGAATAAAATAAATTATGAGAAAAAAACGATTTTGATAAAATAAGAGTGTTTGGATATTTTGATCATAATAGTTTTTTTTCATAGTGTGAGGTCTACATAATAAGAAAGGACAAATGAGAGAGAGTGTGTGGGGTACACGTAAGAAAAAATGACCAATGAAAGAGAGAGAGAGTAAGGCCCATACAAGAGAAAAAGAAAAAAAAAAATAGATTTTCCTAAAATTTAGGTTTTGAGATTAAAACCATGATTTAAAAAAATTTTAAATGTTCGACAACCAAATCATAATTTTGATTCAAAACTTAGGTTTTGAAATTCTTGCCTAAGACACACTTTATGACTTACTGGTAAAAAAAAAAAAACAGGTTATGTTTTCTAATCGAAAACTTTGAACTTGGATTTGGTGTACTGAACAACTTCAAGTTTAATTAAATTGAAAATTGAAAAATGATCTAGTCCAGTTATGTTCACACGAAAGAATTTTATATGAATTTTGTTTGTTAGGTTGTTTATTGTGTGACCAATTAAAATATAATAATTCATGAGCTGATTTTACACATTTTAAATATTAGCTTCAATATTAATAAATTAAAAGATTTCATAATATTCAATTTTTTATTATTTAGGAAAATTTAATAATGGGATTTTATTTTTTTTGGTAAAAAAAAACTTATAAATATGTCCAGAGTGGTAGTTGTTTATATATTTTATATTTTTATTTTATAAAATATATAAACAACTACCACTCTGATCCTATTTATAAGTTTTTTTTTACCAAAAAAGTTGGTTCTATTTATAAGTCCAATTTCAGGGTAGTAAATGCATTTTATACTTTTTTATCCCTATTAATTACAATAAACAAAAGAAATTTATTCATATTGACTTTTGGAACCAATCAGAAATAAGGGTGAAATTGAAATTTTAGCCCATAATTAATGAGTTAACTAACTCTCCTTAGTATATGATAATCAATTAAAAAAACTTATAAACAGGACAAGAATGATAATTAAAATTAATATTAATTGAGTTATTATCTTTTAGGATTAAGGGGTATAAATACCTATAAACTTTTCTCAAAAGTGCACCCACTACCATAAACTTTTTTTTTGTATAAAAGTAACCATGAACTTTTAAAAAAGGGGCAAAGTGACACTACTGTTAACGGCCGTTTATTCAAAAGTTTTTAAGGGGCAAAAATACCCATAAACTTTTCTGAAGAGTGCACTTACCACCATAAACTTTTTTTGGTGCAAAAATAGCCATAAAATTTCAAAAATGGGGCAAAAGTGATGGTTATTTTATTGGGTTCAAATGCAATCTTTTGATTGTTCTAAGTCCAGGAAAAAAATACATCGACTTGTCCATCATGATTTTTCCAAGCCAAAAATTGAAAAACTCATCTTCAATGAAGATGACATCGCTATCCTTCTCTCACCGAAGTGCACTAAATGGAATTGTTGAGATCATTCCCAATCAACAATTTTGCCAACTGCGTTTACGACACCATTGATATCAACAATTCCATTTACGGTATGTCAGTGAGACTAGGATGATGATGTTTTCCTGAACTTAGAACAATCAAAAGATTACATTTGGTTTGGAAAAATCATGGTGGACAAGTCGAGGTGCTATTTTCCTGGACTTAGAACAATCAAAAGATTACATTTGAACATAGTAAGAGAACTGCCACTTTTACCTTATTTTTAAAAGTTTATGGTTATTTTTGCACCCAAAAAAAAGTTTAGGGTGGTGAGTGCATTTTTTAGAAAATTTTATGGGTATTTTTGCCCCTTAAAATTTTTTGAGTAAACGGCTGTTAACGGTAATGTCACTTTTGCCTCTTTTTTTAAAGTTCATGATTATTTTTGCACCATTTTTAAAAGTTCATAATTACTTTTACATCAAAAAAAATTTATGACGGTAGAGCACTTTTAAAAAAAAATTAAGGTTAGTTTCACCCCTTAACCCTATCTTTTAGTTGATCAGACTAACGCAATCTCATGTTCACACTGCGAGGACGTCGAAGTTTCCAAATTGATCAGTAGTCAAAAAGAGAAAGGGGGAGCGCACACGGTTTAACTTTATTATTTATGACTAGGGAGTCTTTCAGAGTTCAAACACACCAAATGGATCGGCAGCCAAAAAGAGAAAGGGGGAGCCCACAAGGTTTAACTTTATTATTCTGCACAGTTGTATTGAAAAAAAAAAGATAAAATGATTCTTTAAAATTTTAAAATTATATTTAAATCTTGTGTGATTTTCTTATAATAAATTTTAATTGTTGAATATTCATTGACTTATCAATAAATATCCATAGATTTATTAATATAAGTATCTATAGATTTATTAATGGACATCCATGAACTTATAAGTGAAATTAACATTTATTGCAAAAAAAATTTCACAGGACTTGAATATAATTTTAAAATTTAAAAGGATCATTTTGTTATATTTTGTCACGCCCTTATTTTAATTTCACATTTATCAGAGTATTCGCGGAAAACGATATGCGGTTCGGTAGGCAACACAGGAATAACATGACTATACTGATAATATGTGCATGACTACATAAATTCCCCTCAGGGATTCGTACCTGATAATTACAATTAGTGTAGCTGCACAGGGCTACTTGGGTGTCTAAACTCACCCCAGTGAAATGGAGACTTCTTCCCGTCTTCGTTCCACTACTATAATCCCCTCGTACAGTACTCTGCATTGTTGTTTGCATATCTTATGTCGCCTCCTGTCTAATTTGTTGGTAGGGGAGGGTGAGATTCGAGAGAATCTCAGTAGGAAACAGATACCATAATGCATGCATGATTGATGCTATGTGTATGACATGTTAGCTTTATCTAGATGTATGCACCATAATGACATTTCTGCATGCTCAATGTTTCATACAACAAGACTATGGCCACAGTGAAAACAGAAACAGAGCTTCATTTATTCAAATATGCTCTACACAATCAAGTAAAGCAATCACATACATCATTACACAAGCAAAGATATCAAATACATGCAAGTAAGGTAAGTCCCCTACCTTAACCCGTTTCCGCCTCGAAACGCGTGCCTCGATCTACGTGCAAACAGCTCGGGGCTCCATATTCGATCCTACAATGTCAAATGTACTATTTAAACACTTCCATAGTGTTTCTGGGGGTTATATGAGTCTATCTTGAAAATTTACCAAAATGCCCCCGGGACCCCGGCCCCGTCGTACCCGGCCCGATGGCACGTTTTCCCAAATTTTTGACTAGGGCTATCCTGACGTATGTTCATCCAAGGAATCCATTTCCGGACTCAAAATCATCAAATTCAATGTCAAATTACAAAAATGCCCTTGGCAGCCCTACTTTTAGGGTTTTAGGGGCGTTTCCGTAATTATGCTTTCTCGGCCTTTTCCGAAAAAGTGCCCAACTGTAACCCCACCTAATTTTCCCTCCTGAACTCAATGGAATCATCAAATAATTGAAAATCCAACTCTAAGACCCATTTAGACCCCTGACCGAAATATATGGGTTTTCCAGGGAAAATCGGGGTTTTTCGGTTTCGGCTCCGTAAACACGTTCCTTTCTACTCCTAACCACTTTATTGACTATTCCATTAGGTTACAACTACCATTTAGTATCAATTTGGGCAGCATAACCCCTAGGGAAACCCATTTTCCACTTTTACAACCAATGACAATCCGGCGAAATTTCACCGATTAAATTGTCCACAACAGCCAGAATAGTCAATATACAAGAGTTTGGAAGTTACCTCAAGCTCCAACAAGCTTTTCCCAAAAATGGCTGAAACCCTAACCTTTAGAGAACAGATTTTTGAGCCTCCAAACCCTAAAGAACAAAGAGGAGTAGCTTAGAGTCGGAGTTATACGCGTTAGGAGCGAAATCGTCGGAGAAATCGGCTTACCTTGTGATTTTTCTTCTATTTCTCTCTCTAAACTCTCTCAACCTTCTCTCTCTATGGTTCAGGTTGCTGTGCGTGAATGAGCAGCTGAATGAGAAAGATGACTTATATTCTAATATTTCATAATATTATAATAATTTGTTTAATTTTCCAAAAATTTCGGATTTTACAAAATTCTGGCAGATTTCTGCCCAAACTTTGAAAAATCATAACTAATTCTAGAAAAATCAAAATGAGGTGATTCCAAAGCCTATAGAACTCTTATTGAGTCTATTTTCAAGGAAAAATATAGACTTTTACTTTATGGAATCACAAAATTCCCAGAATTTCATTCTTTGCATGTTGTTTCAGAAACTTTCCAGTTTTTCTGGGCTAACTTCAAAAATTCATATCTTTTTGTGTATAGCTCTTATTGAGTCATATGACCTATCAAATTAAAGCTTAGGATGTCTAATTTCATCCTATAAAATTTCATAATCTTTCCTTATCATTTAGTCTTCCAAAACCTTATGATAAGCTCACTGCCTCATAGGCGATTTTATTGAAAACATAATTATATTCTCCAAAATTCACCATTTTACTTTCTTAATACCCCAAAGATATTAGAATCATTAGAGAATATATTTGGGACATCTACTAAATCGGGGCTTAGTAGTCCACTCAATTTAGGCTTATTCCAAAGCTTCCAATCCCAAAATTCGGGATATTACATTTCTCCCCCCGTTCAATAAATTTCGTCCTCGAAATTTGAACGTCTACAACTTAGGGATTAATCCTATCTCATTCTATTATCCCATGCAAGCTCAAAAGCCATGTAACACCGTAGTCATACTTCCATTACTAATCTCAAATAGCATTCAGCATTCATCATCCATTCTGTACACAATATGTAATGTGCAATCAAACACAGGTTCCCACAACGCTTGGTTCTATAGGGCTTACAGCCTCTTCGGAACTTCACCCGAATTCACACGATCACTTTTTTTTAACGGCCCAATCCTCACCCCCTTAACGAGGTCTGTTGGGCTAGTAAGCCGATGTATTTTTATGTAACGGTCCAATCCTCACCCGTGTACACGGTCTTTTGGATGTCCCACACCCCGAGTCCACGAGGTTGGGCTAGTGAGCCAGCCATGGTTCACTTCGTTAGATTCCTCTCATAGTAGAATATCGCGCCTCATGTGAGACATGGTACTATTGGACACCAAAACACTTGGTCACGCTGGTCTTATTGCCCTGTACACCTTGTACAAACCTGCACACTTTCTGTAATTTATGCCTACCTATTCGGTGTTCAGGATTAAATGAATATTTGACCCTTATTGGTCGTACTGTGTGCACTATTCACTATGTGACCATCCACTGTTTGCACTATATCACAAGTGGATGATTCATTCTGTGAGGCTATAGCTATGGAGATGCTCATGCCTCTACTCGACCTTGTTGCATCAAAACACATCCCAATCCATGCCTACCTGCATCTGTGTAGACCATAAAGCTCGACTGTGGATCTAGGATTGTTATCACTGGTGCTGTTGAGAGGTATTCGCCACCATTCTACCCTACTACACTAGGGTTCATCCCAATTCCAGTTCACATGTGTCACCACAAACTACAAAGGTTGTGTGACTGTTGACTATATAGGTCATCATACTGTACACCACGCAGAGCTTAATACTGTACACCACACAGGATGTAATATTGTACACCACTCAGGGTGTAATACTGTTCATCACATATAGTGTAACACTATTGACCATCAAGGCCATATTATGTTTTGGGATGATCAACAATGGTGCGAACATCAACCCCTCCTGTAAGTTTCAAAATTGCACCTAGATTCATCACACATTCGCTGCCCACTCTAAGGTCTATCTCCTCAAATGAGCTTTAATAATATCAGGATAATTTAATAGGAGTCCTACAAGAACCTCCCATGACACCTGACATCACCCACAATCTATATTCCTCTGTGCCCACTCTTTACCCGTTTGAACTTGAATCATTCTGATCATATAAACTCTTATCTCAAAAAAACACATTCACTGTGGGATTCATTACAATGCACCATCGTTAAGGGCCAATGTTCCCATAGCTCTACTCTACGATTCAATGTCACGGTGGCTGCACTCGCGGATTTGTCATCACGGTGGCTGCACTCTAGGGTTCTGTACTCGGTGCTTCACACAGGTGCCCATACACCTGGTCAGCCCCCTTCCGATAAGAACTTTCCTTAGGTAGCCCTTTTCGATCAGATTTCACCGTAGGTAGCCCTCTCCGATAAGAACTTTCAATCTTTGTGGTCGCAGTACAACTCCACCATTATGCCATAAAGGCAACGTTTCCTGATTCAATATAAACATTCTTATAATCAACTCAAGATTATGGATGGAATAGTTCAATTTCCGAAGCTTCAGCTGACGAGATGCGTATGCCCTCACTCGGCTCAATTATCATCTCGATCTATGCCTGCTCGCATCTGGGAATTCAATTCCCTTCCCAATCCATGCCATCTGGCGTCAGTGAAGACAACAAAGGCCCACTATGGATCTGGGATTATCAGTGTTGGTACTTTAATAAATTTTCATCATCAGCTTTCTGAAGCTCCTCTCACAATCATCATCCCATGCATAATGCTGAGTTCTGGGAAATTTCGATATAAACATCTCATCCCTTTTTTTCCATTATTGTCACACCCGTAGCCCTTCTTGGCCTCGTACCCGAGTCCCTTAGGACGTGGCTAGCAACCTCATCGGGTAGGGTGCCTTTTTATTCACACTACATGTCCCTCCATAGTAACCCACAATCATCCATAGAAAATGTGATAGATAAATATGTCATGCACCATATAGTGTAAAATGAAAATCACATCAATCCGTGTGTGTACACAAAGTTCAGGGCTAAACACCCAGTTAAAACAACAATCCGTGTGTGTACACAAAGTTCAGGGCCAACCATCCAGTTGAAACCCTTACGTGTACCACAGCCGAGTCACCGACTACAGCTAGGTAAATCGTGTATCGTAGCTGGGTCCTTACTAGGCCGAATGGTACATATACACTTCCCATCGGACGGTACATATACACTTCCCGCACCACAGCTAGATAATATTCATGTACCTCAGTTGAGTCCCAGACTACAACTAGGTAATGTGCCCTAGGCACGTGTTCATATCACAGAATACAGAACATACAACATATTAACTATCACATAGTGTATGAGAGATTATAGTTACTACATTGGCCTTTTTTTTTGGATAACCTTCCCGATAATCATTGATCATTACATACTACTTGTTAACGATCTGAATCAGAATAACAATATGCAGTTCAGTGTACCTGTAGGTGCCATGCTCGATCATACTCAATGTACCCATATGCACTATATTCGATGTACCTGAAGGCACTATGTTCGATGTACCTACAGGCACTATTCATCAAATTTGGTAAATCCACCCCCTGTCACACCATTTAAATCATCTAACATAAATAATCATTAGTCATGGAGAAACCTTAAGACAATTATTATGTCTTAAATCTTCATGACCCTATAAAATCACTTCCCAGGGGTCACCCATCCTAGGATTTCCCTGGGTTGAGCACGCTTAACTCTTTTGTACTAGTGCCCAAATGTGGATACCGACTTCTACTGTTTCAGTCCACGGGTACCCCATAACTACCCTCGTCTCAAAAGACATGCCGGCTATCTCCGGTCACCAAAATATTGAGTGTGGACCGCACATTAGCCTTGGCCGTACCCATATCCTTGGGTTCCGCAATATCATTAGACCATTCTCGTCTAGTATTGCACCACTAGCGGCCCTTCAGTACTCGCCATTTCTCAGGGCAGATTCATAAATTGGAAAGATACCCTCCTTTGGTACTTTCTGTCCATGCATATTTCCTATCACTGTGTAATCAAGACCTTATCAGTATACCATCCTATTGCCAAAACCACCGCACTTACTCTGAGCAAACAATTCTGTGGCCAGAATCCTTGCTCTGATACCAAAATGTCACGCCCTTATTTTAATTTCACATTTATCAGAGTATTCGCGGAAAACGATATGCGGTTCGGTAGGCAACACAGGAATAACATGACTATACTGATAATATGTGCATGACTACATAAATTCCCCTCAGGGATTCGTACCTGATAATTACAATTAGTGTAGCTGCACAGGGCTACTTGGGTGTCTAAACTCACCCCAGTGAAATGGAGACTTCTTCCCGTCTTCGTTCCACTACTATAATCCCCTCGTACAGTACTCTGCATTGTTGTTTGCATATCTTATGTCGCCTCCTGTCTAATTTGTTGGTAGGGGAGGGTGAGATTCGAGAGAATCTCAGTAGGAAACAGATACCATAATGCATGCATGATTGATGCTATGTGTATGACATGTTAGCTTTATCTAGATGTATGCACCATAATGACATTTCTGCATGCTCAATGTTTCATACAACAAGACTATGGCCACAGTGAAAACAGAAACAGAGCTTCATTTATTCAAATATGCTCTACACAATCAAGTAAAGCAATCACATACATCATTACACAAGCAAAGATATCAAATACATGCAAGTAAGGTAAGTCCCCTACCTTAACCCGTTTCCGCCTCGAAACGCGTGCCTCGATCTACGTGCAAACAGCTCGGGGCTCCATATTCGATCCTACAATGTCAAATGTACTATTTAAACACTTCCATAGTGTTTCTGGGGGTTATATGAGTCTATCTTGAAAATTTACCAAAATGCCCCCGGGACCCCGGCCCCGTCGTACCCGGCCCGATGGCACGTTTTCCCAAATTTTTGACTAGGGCTATCCTGACGTATGTTCATCCAAGGAATCCATTTCCGGACTCAAAATCATCAAATTCAATGTCAAATTACAAAAATGCCCTTGGCAGCCCTACTTTTAGGGTTTTAGGGGCGTTTCCGTAATTATGCTTTCTCGGCCTTTTCCGAAAAAGTGCCCAACTGTAACCCCACCTAATTTTCCCTCCTGAACTCAATGGAATCATCAAATCATTGAAAATCCAACTCTAAGACCCATTTAGACCCCTGACCGAAATATATGGGTTTTCCAGGGAAAATCGGGGTTTTTCGGTTTCGGCTCCGTAAACACGTTCCTTTCTACTCCTAACCACTTTATTGACTATTCCATTAGGTTACAACTACCATTTAGTATCAATTTGGGCAGCATAACCCCTAGGGAAACCCATTTTCCACTTTTACAACCAATGACAATCCGGCGAAATTTCACCGATTAAATTGTCCACAACAGCCAGAATAGTCAATATACAAGAGTTTGGAAGTTACCTCAAGCTCCAACAAGCTTTTCCCAAAAATGGCTGAAACCCTAACCTTTAGAGAACAGATTTTTGAGCCTCCAAACCCTAAAGAACAAAGAGGAGTAGCTTAGAGTCGGAGTTATACGCGTTAGGAGCGAAATCGTCGGAGAAATCGGCTTACCTTGTGATTTTTCTTCTATTTCTCTCTCTAAACTCTCTCAACCTTCTCTCTCTATGGTTCAGGTTGCTGTGCGTGAATGAGCAGCTGAATGAGAAAGATGACTTATATTCTAATATTTCATAATATTATAATAATTTGTTTAATTTTCCAAAAATTTCGGATTTTACAAAATTCTGGCAGATTTCTGCCCAAACTTTGAAAACTCATAACTAATTCTAGAAAAATCAAAATGAGGTGATTCCAAAGCCTATAGAACTCTTATTGAGTCTATTTTCAAGGAAAAATATAGACTTTTACTTTATGGAATCACAAAATTCCCAGAATTTCATTCTTTGCATGTTGTTTCAGAAACTTTCCAGTTTTTCTGGGCTAACTTCAAAAATTCATATCTTTTTGTGTATAGCTCTTATTGAGTCATATGACCTATCAAATTAAAGCTTAGGATGTATAATTTCATCCTATAAAATTTCATAATCTTTCCTTATCATTTAGTCTTCCAAAACCTTATGATAAGCTCACTGCCTCATAGGCGATTTTATCGAAAACATAATTATATTCTCCAAAATTCACCATTTTACTTTCTTAATACCCCAAAGATATTAGAATCATTAGAGAATATATTTGGGACATCTACTAAATCGGGGCTTAGTAGTCCACTCAATTTAGGCTTATCCCAAAGCTTCCAATCCCAAAATTCGGGATATTACATATTTTCTCTTACCCAAACCTAAATACAATTTCTCTATTATTTATGATTTGGGAGTCTCTCAGACACAACCAAAAAGAAAAAAAAAGATTCGAAAGTTAAGAAGAGCAAACTTCAATTTGTTCAATTAGGAAGCTACAGCGAAATTTCCATTGACCCTACAACAATAAATCCAAACTAAGAAAGAATTTCTTAGAAAAACATTAATAATGCATTTATTTATGAATGAATTGTTGAGAAATATTTTTTTAATCCCACTATGTATACTCTCTCATATTCTTTTTATAAGCAACTTTCTCTTTTTTGAAACTCTTGTGTCTTAAAATTTAATATCCTTTTTCCTTTTCTCTCCCTATTAAATACATATGTTTATATTAATTATCTCTCACTCACTATTAATTCTCTTTCATTTACCATTTATTACTCATTCTCTTTCATATTTTTTACTCAATTCTCTCTCCTAATGCTCTTTTCATAAATAGAGGTATATTTCAAAGAACATGACAACATTTTTTATACATTTATTATTTTTAAGTAATCTTAATCACAGTTCGTTTTACGCAATGAGAAAAAAAAAATTGCTCATAAAAAAGACAAGAGGGAGTATTAGATAATCCTTACTTGAAACTTTTGTAATTTTTTAAAATTATTTTTGCAGGAATAAAATAAAGACAATAAGACAGGGATTTTGAAATTCTATACATGATAAGTAAGCTCTTTAGCCCATAACAATAGATAGTGAGCTCCTGTCAATAGGTTTTTTTTTTTTACCTTAACTTTCTTTTTTCCGGTGACATACACATAATATAGACGTTTAATATACAAATGGAATGGAATATAGGAAAATTTTGAAAGAGAAAAGGTGGTTTTTATATAGATTAAAATGATATCTTTCGTGTCCTGAAAATCTGATTCAAAATAAGATACTGGATTTTAAAAATCTAGTTCATAATCAGAAATATTTCGAACCAAACCTTAAAACTGAATAAAAATGTGAAGAATAAATCAAATCATCTTCAAACAAGAAATAATAAATTCAAAAAATTCATTTTCAAATCAAATCTCTTCTGATAAATCGAATAAAAACGTGAAGGATTTTAAAATGGGATTTGTTTTAAAAGAAGATAATAAAATAAGTAGAATGATTGATTGATTATTATTTTTTAGTAAAGTAAATTATAATGGAGGTAACAAAGTGTATTTAAATTTAAAATACATTTTATATCAAAAAGTTTAGTTCACAATCAAATTAATTTCAAAAATCAAATTTAAAATAAGATCCAGGATTTCCTGGATTTTTAAAATTTAGTAGATGATCAGAAATATTTCAAACCAAAGCTTAAAACTGAATAAAAATGTGAAGGATAAATCAAATCACTTTCAAAGAAGAAATATTAAATTCAGAAAATTCACTTTCAAATCAAGTCTCTTCAGATGAATCGAATAAAAAGTTATAAACTGAATGATTTTAAAATAGGAATTTTTTTGCAAAGAAAATAATAAAATAAGGAGAATAAATGGTTGATTATTATTTTTTAGTAAAGTAAATCATAATGAAGGTAACGAAATATATTTAAATTTAAAATATTTTTAATATCAAAACGCTTATTTCACAATCAAATTTAAAATAAGACCCTGGATTTTCAACATTTAGTAGATAATCAGAAATATTTCAAACCAAACCTTAAAACTGAATAAAAATGTGAAGGATAAATCAAATCACTTTCAAAGAAGAAATATTAAAACAAGAAAATTCAATTTCAAATCAAATCTCTTCGGATGAATCGAATAAAAAGTTAAAAACTGAAAGATTTTCAAATAGGAAGTTTTTTGAAAAGAAAATAATAAAATAAGTAGAATGAATGATTGATTATTATTTTTCAGTAAAGTAAATCATAATGAAGTTTAAAAAATATATTTAAATTCAAAAAATTTTTAATATCAAAAAAATTAGTTCACAATCAAATGAATTTCAAAATCAAATTTAAAATAAGATCCTGGATTTTCAAAATTCAGTAGATAATCAGAAAAATTTCAAACCAAATCTTAAAACAGAATAAAAATGTGAAGGATAAATCAAATCACTTTCAAAGAAGAAATATTAAATTCAGAAAATTCAGTTTCAAATCAAATCGCTTCGGATGAATCGAATAAAAAGTTAAAAACTGGAGGATTTTAAAACAGAAACTTTTTTGTAAAGAAAATAATAAAATAGGTAGAACGAATAGTTGATTATTAGTTTTTTAGTAAAGTAAATCACAATAGGGGTAACAAAATATATTTAAATTTCAAAATCAAATGTAAAATATTTCTTAAATTTAGTAGATAATCAGAAATATTTCAAACCCAATCTTAAAACTGAATAAAAATGTGAAGGATAAATCAAATCACTTTCAAAGAAGAAATATTAAATTCAGAAAATTCACTTTCAAATCAAGTCTCTTCGGATGAATCGAATAAAAAGTTAACGACTGAAGGGGTTTAAAATAAAATTCCAGATTATACAGTCAAACAATAAAATAAGAATAAGAATAAACTTTAAAACAATAATTTTGAATCAAACAAATAATAAAACAACAACGAATATTAAGTACAAAAAATTCACTTTCAAATCAAATATAAAAAATTTTAGTTCAAAAAATCCACTTTATAAACAATTTCACTTTCAAATCAAGAATCAAGGATTGTCCACATAATATATTTGAACAAAAATTTTAAAAAAAAGTTCAAAACCAGATTTAAAATAATAAGATAAAAAATTTTCAAATTGTGAATTTTAAAAATTTCAGATAACAAAAACAAAGTTTATTTTGAAATACGAGATTATTCAATCAATTGAATAAAATAAGAATAAGAACAAACTTTAAAACAGTAATTTTGAATCAAACAATCAAAACAAATGATAAAACAACAAGGAATATTAAATTCAAAAAATTCACTTTCAAATCAAAATATCTGAAATCAAGGATTGTCCACATAATAATGCATTTGAAATAAAAAATAAAAAAAGAGTTCATTACCAGATTTAAAATAATAAGATCAAACATTTTCAAATAGCAAATTTCAAAAATTTCAGATAACAAAAACAAAGTTTATTTTAAAATTCCAGATTATTCAATCAAAGAATAAAATAAGAATAAGAGTAAACTTTAAAACATAATTTTGAATCAAACAATCAAACAAATAATAACAAGAATATTAAGTACAAAAATTTCACTTTCAAATGAAATATCACAAAGCTTAATTCAAAAAACCCATTTTCTAAAAAATTTAACTTTAAAATCAAAACATCTGGAATACGAGATCATTCAAATTGGGAATTTCAATGAGTGTGGGTGTCAGCGCCCATGTGTCGGGTATGTAATTTCCAATTTCCGGGAAGGAGAAGATGGATGCTTGATAATCTTTATCATCAAAAGTGTAACTTTATGACTTATTTGTCAAAAAAAAAAAAAAAACAGGTTATGTTTTCTAATCTAAAACTTTAAACTTGTATTAGGTGTAGTGAAGAACTTGAAGTTAATTAAATTGAAAGCTGAAATGATTTAGTCCAGTTATGTTCACACCAGAGATTTTTACCTGAACCCCGTTTGTAATGTTATTTATTGTCTTGTCAATTAAAATATAATAATTCATGAGCTGATTTGAAATCTTTTAAATATTAACTGAAATATCAATAAAATTAAAAGATTTTACAGTATTCATTTTCCTTCATTTTTTATTATTTAGAAAATTTTAATTAAGGGATTCACTTTTTTTTTTAAAAAAATACAAGTATAAAATACATAAGCAACTAATTAAAATTGATATTAACTTAGTTATTGTATTTTAGTTGATCGGCCACTCCGCAGTCTCATGTTCACACTGCGAGGACGTGGAAGTTTCCAAATTGATCAATAATAATCAAAAAGAGAAAGTGGGAGCCCACACACGGTTTAACTTTATTATTTATGACTTGGGGGTCTTTCTCACGCACCAAAACCGTGTGAGCCCACACGGTTTTACTTTATTATTGATAACTTGGGAGTCTTTCGGACAAACCAGATTGATCTGCAGTCAAACAGAAAGAAGGGGGATTGTCCAAAAAAAAAAAAACAGAGAGAGAAAGGGGGAGCCCATGCAGTTTATCATTATTATTTAGGAAAATTTTAAGAAAAAATAAAACAAAATAATCTCTTAAAATCTTAAAATTACATTTAAATCTCATGGATTTTTTTTTACAAAAAATTTTAATGGTCAAATATCCATAGATTTCTCATTGTGAGTGTCTATAGACTTGTTAGTAGATGTCCATGGACTTATCGGTGGAATTATAATTTATTATAAAAAAATCCTACTAGATTTAAATATAATTTTGAGATTTTAAATGACTATTTTATTATATTTTTTCTTATTCAAGATCTAAATGCAATTTTCTCTTATTTATGACTTGGGAGTCTTTCAGACACATAAAAAAAAAAAACTCGAAAGTTAAGAAGAGCAAACTTCAATTTGTTCAATTAAGAAGCTACAGCGAGATTTCCGTCCACCCTACAACAATAAATCCAAACCAAGAAAGAATTTCTTAGAAAAACACTAACAATGCATTTATTTATGAATGAATTACTGTGAAATATATTTTTTTTATCCCCCCATGTATACTCTCTCTCGGATTCTTTTTATAAGCAAAAAAATTCTCTCTCTTGAGCTCTTATGTCTCAAATTTAATTGGTTTTTTATCCTTATTAAATATATATATTTATATTATTTATCCCTTATTCACTATTAATTCTCTTTTATTTACCATTTATTACCCATTCTTTCTCATATTTTTTCCCTCAGTCACTATCCTATGCTTTTTTTTTTTCATAAATAGAGACATATTTGGAATAAATATGACATTTTTGACACGCTTATTATTTTTAATTAATTTTAATCGCCATTCCTTTTACGCAAGGAGGAAAAAAATTGTTTATAAAAAAGACAGGAGCGAGTATTAGATAAGCTGTGCTTGAAATTTTTGTAATTTTTTAAAATTATTTTTGCAGGAATAAAATAAAGACAATAAGACAGGTATTTTGAATTTCAATACATGATACGTAACCTCTTTAGCCCATAACAATAGATAGTGAGCTCATTTCACTAGGTTTTCTTTAGTCTTTTTTCTGGTGATATACACATAATATATAGCCATTTGATATTTAAATGGAATGGAATATAGGAAAATTTTGAAAGAGAAAAGGTGGTTTTTATATAGATTAATATTATATCTTTCGTGACCGGAAATGAAATAAAATAGTATAGAAATAATAGCTAAAATAAAATTATCATAAGATGTGAGAGATATAGTAAGTATGATATGAAGATCAAGTGTATCTTTATATTATCAACTAATAATATATGAAATTATCCATAAAACTAATCAAGTACACAAGATTTGTAACACCCCAAATTTTATTCATAAAAAATATATTGTAATTATTTTGAGTAATTCAATGAAATGGTGAATATTCATGAATTTAGATATTGTGAATTTTGAAATATTCATATTCATAAGGAAATTGGAAAATTAATTCAAGAAATGAAATAAATTAAAAAGATAATAGCAAAATAAGAATTTTGCCAATTTAGCCCAAGATTAATTATTTTCCAATTAATTGGAGTTAATTTCAGTTAATCAAGGAAAATAAAGCAAAAATGCATAATGGGATTATTCTTGGTGGATTAAATCAAAAATTGTGAAATTAGGGGGAATTATACATAAATCAATTATGTGAATTATAGAGTTGTGAAAAACAATTTTCTTCCCTTACTCTCTTTAGTTTCGTCCAAACATGAAGGTAAAGGAAAAAAATATTAAGTTCATGATCACATGCTACAAGAAGAAGGTTATGATGACTATACTACATGCACATATCAATGATAACTAAGATGGAGTGTACACAACATGGAAGGATGGTGTAATGCATGATGGGATAAGCTTGAGTGACGGAATGAAAAACATGATTGTATAGAAGAGTGTAAGTTTGGACCTAATGGAAGAAGCATGGGCTAGTTGGAGAAAAAGGGGGAGAGGACGGATTTGAGGAATAAGAAAGAGAAAGAAATTTATTCAATTTAATGAAAATTAAGTGGAGTAATTATGAGGGAAGAAGGGATTGTGACAAGTGTCACATTATGAGCTCTTGATTAAATCAATGGCTAGGAAGGAAGAAGACTAATTTATTAAACACAATCTCCCTCTTCTTCCAAGACACATTTCGTCCAAGTCTTAGGCAAAAAGAGAGAAGAGAGAGCTTGAGAAATAGAGAGAAGAGGAGAGCTCAAGGAAGAAGAAGCTAAGGTAAGTATTGTCTTTTAAGTGTTCTTCTTGTAAGCATGCATGAAGTTCTTCTCTAAACTCTTGTTTCTCATGAATCCATAATGGTGAAGTCACACTTTGAGATTAAGAAGAGAAGGAGGAGATGCGTAGAGTAAGAGCATTCAAGAAGTCTAAGAGATAATTATACCAATCTCAATTTTATGTTAGTATGAAGTTGTTGTTGGTAATTGTTGCTTGGTTTATGTGATTTTTGGTTGAGTTATGAAATTTGAAAAGCTATAACCCTAAGGAGTTATGCTGCCCAAAATCCTTTAAATCATGATTAAGAAGTGTTTAAGTGAGTTAATCAAGGATTAGAAATGGAAGAGTACAAGTTTTGGAAGCTAAAACACAAAACCCATTTTTTTTAATTTTTCCTTCCATTTTCGGCCAGAACCAGAACTGGTATTAGGATTTGGATTTTCATGAAATAAATGGTACCATTGGACTTAGTGGTTGAAAATAGGTGGGGTTACAGTTGTGCACTTTTTCGGTAGAGGCCGAAAAAGCATAATTACGAAAATGCCACTGAAATCCCTAAATAGGGAGGGTATTTTCGTAATTTGATAGTGAATTTGGTAATTTCGAGCATGGAAATGGATTCCTTGGGCGAAAATAAATCAGAATAGCCTTGGTCAAAATTTTGGAAAAACGCGCCATTAGGCCCAGTACGGTAGGGCCGGGCCGGGGTCCTGGGGGCATTTTAGTAAATTTTTACTATAGACTAATATAACCATAAGAAACACTATGGAAGAGTCTAACATGATACTTGGATAGGTTATAGCCTATTTCTTGTACATTTAATATTTTAGGATCGAATCGAAAGCCGGGAGACACGTTTTACGAGACACCGTTAAATGAAGGATTATAAAGCTTTGAGGTAGGGAAATTATCCTTCATACATTATGCCAAAATTATGTGATTGTGTGATTGCCATTGTTTGTAAATGAACTTTATTAATCAACATTATTTGCCTAGAGAGGGGTAATTAGTGCTAGAGGTGTACTTACACTGGGAGTTGGCAGAAGTCCAACAGTGTAGATTATGGGGCTGGGTCCTACTCATGTATACATGACGATGATGTGTTTATATTGTTCATTAATTTGTGCATGTAATATCCCGAATTTTGGGATTAGAGGCATGAGAATAAGCCTAAATTAAATGGACTACTAAGCCCCAGTTTAGTAGATGTCCCAAATCTATTCTCTAATGTTTCTTATATCTTTGGGGTATTAAGAAAGTAAAATGGTGAATTTTGGAGAATATAATTATGTTTTCGGTGAAATCGCTTATGAGGTAGTAAGCTTGTCATGTTCATTTGAATGACCAAATGATAATAAAAAATTATGAGATTTTACAAGATGAAAGTAGACATCCTAAGTTTTAATTTGATAGGTCATATGAATCAATTAGAGCTATACACAAAAAGATATGAATTTTTGAAGTCAGCACAGAAAAACTGTGAAATTTCTGGAACAATATGCAAAGATTGAAATTCTGGGAATTTTGTGATTCCAGAAAGCAAAATTCTATATTTTTCCTTGAAACTAGACTCAATAAGGGTTCTATAGGCTTTGGAATCACCTCATTTAGATTTTTCTAGAATTAGTTATGATTTTTCAAAGTTTGAGCAGAAATCTGCCAAAATTTTGTAAAAATCCGAATTGAGAAAATTAGTTAATTAAATGGGGATATATTATTAAAATCATCATCTTCTTCCCTAAGCACCAAAACTGACGTGCTTTATGCAGAAAATAGAGAGAGGAGTTGAGAGAAAAATAGAGAGGAGGAAGGAGAAATCTCACAAGATAGGTCGATTTCTTCGGTGAATTCGTACCTAACGTGTATAATCCTTCTCCTAAGCTTCTCTTCTATGTTGTTTGAGGTATTTGAAGCAAGATTCATGGTGTTTTAAAGTTAGGGTTTTCAGCCACAAGAAGGAAAAGCTAGTGGGAGCTTGAGGTAACTTCCAAACTCTTGCATATTGACTATTCTGGTTGCTATAGACAATTTAATCGGTGAAATTTCGCCGGATTGTCTTTGTGTGTAAAAATGGAAAATGGGTTTTCCTAGGTGTTATGTTGCCCAAATTGATACTAAATGGTAGTTTTAACCTAATGGGATAGTCAATAAAGTGGTTAGGAGTAGAAAGGAACGCGTTTACGGAGCCGAAACCGAAAAACCCCGATTTTCCCCTTAAAACCTATATATTTTGGCCAGCATTGTAAATGGGTCTTAGAGTTGGATTTTCAGTGATTTGATGATTCCATTAGATTCAGTGGGCGAAAATAGGTGGGGTTACAGTTGGGCACTTTTTCAGAAAAAGGCCAAGAAAGCATAATTACGGAAACGCCCCTAAAACCCTAAAAGTAGGGCTGCCAAGGGCAATTTTGTAATTTTACATTGAATTTGATAATTCCAATTTGGAAATGGATTCCTTGGGTGAAAATATGTCAGGATAGCCCAGGTTAGAATTTCGAGAAAAGTACAGCCGGACCGGGTATGATGGGGCCGGGTCCCCGGGGGTATTTTAGTAATTTTTCAAGATAGACTCATATAAACCCCAGAAACACTATGGAAGTGTCTAAATAGTACATTTGACATTGTAGGATCGAATATGGAGACCTGAGCTGTTTGCACGTAGATCGAGGCATGCGTTTTGAGGCGGAAAAGGGTTAAGGTAGGGGACTTACCTTACTTGCATGTATTTGATATCTTTGCTTGTGTAATGATGTATGTGATTGCTTTACTTGATTGTGTAGAGCATATTTGAATAAATGAAGCTCTGTTTCTGTTTTCGCTGTGGCCATAGTCTTGTTGTATGAAACGTTGAGCATGCAGAAATGTCATTATGGGGCATACATCTAGATAAAGCTAACATGTCATACACATAGCTTCAATCATGCATGCATTATGGTATCTGTTTCCTACTGAGATTCTCTCGAATCTCACCCTCTCCTACCAACAATTTAGACAGGAGAAAACAGAAGATATGCTGAGAACAATGCAGAGAACCATATGAGGGGATTATAGTGGTGGAACGAAGACGAGAAGATGTCTCTGTTTCACTGGAACGGGTTTAGATACCCAAGTAGTCCTGTGTGGCTACATTGATGGTAATGATAATGTACGAACCTCTATGGGGAATTTATGTAATCATGCACATATTATCAGTATAGTTATGCTATTCCTATGTTGCCTACTGAACCGCATGTCGTTTTCTGCTAATGGTAAATGTGAAATAAAGATAAGGGTGTGACAGTGCATACCTTGGCGCATGTCATATTTACTTTTCGCATTCTCTATGAATGATATCATGTCCTTACGGGGATTCTTCGGAATCTCACCCTATTTTTTAAATAAACACCTCAGCGGGTCCCAGCGGGTCAAAGGGCAAAGACGTAGACTCCGGAAAGTGAGCAGCACGTGTCTCGAGGCGAGGACAAAATAGTGATTATATTTAGTCTATGTTTTGATATTTTGGAGAAATTAGTAAATATTAAGTTTCCGCTGTATTTTCTGTATTTCGTCGATGAACGATATCGGGATTGTAAACGAATGTTTTTATCAGTATAATTGTACTTTTCTGTATGCCCATGGAATTCTGTCATCATTACTCTTTGAATGTCGAAATGGAAACAGGTGTTAACAAGATTTATATCCATAGACTCAAGAAAAGTAGTTGAAGTATTAATACAAATATCTTTATGCAGTAGACAAGAGAGAATTTATGGCGTAATTCAGCTAGCCCATTTCCAGAGTTTTCCCTTACATTTTCCAGGAAGCAAGAACCGGTGGGAAGAATATTTGAAAATGAGAGTTTTGGCAATGGTTGATTTGCCAATACCCCCACGCCCCATATTCCCATAGCAATCAAAATATTAACAATTTAAGTAAAATAATCTTATAATTAATTCAGATTTATATTATTTCCTAAAATTAATTGATAATCCAAATATTATATAATAAATTCAAATTAATCTAAAATAATCCGTAAAATAAATGAATAAGGTGGGGTAAAATATATTAAATTTGGGTTTTATCACCTAACATTAGTTTGGGCATTGAATAGTGAGCAGTAGGTATGAATGAAGGTGTGATGTCGAAGGTCCACTCCATTGGGTTAGATTAGTGGCCATGTTTGATCAATTAGATCCAATCTCCAGATGATAGGAATTTGTAGGCTCGGGGTATCTTTCAATTTGGTAATGTCTTATTGATCTCTTCAAGACCAGTGAAGGGTTTTTATATAGGAATAACAAGGTGCTTGTGTTGTAAGTGTCACATGATATCACAATATGGGTTTTGTGCAGTTCAAGGGTGAGAGCGAGACGTTCATAATTAAGAGTTTGATGGCAATGATGTCTCAACAACCGACGTGTTTGTTCCTATACCAGATGCAATATATAACAACAGGCACGTATTGTGTAACTTTTTTGCCCCAAAAAAGTTAGAACTAATGGTGGTTACACTAGTCTTCAATCTAAGTCAAAATAAAATAGAAGGATGGCCACACACACAGCAGGGGAAAAAAGTTATTGAAAGTGAGTTATGTATATCTCTTTTGCTTTAGCAATTGCTGTTTGCTGATATAACACATACAATTATATGCACGACACTTGTGTGTTATCTATCACCACTCTCCAGTGCTTTTTCTTTCACCTTTTGCTCACAGATCTCGACCTCACAACATAACTATTGTCGTCACCATCCCCAACACCTTTATCCTGTCACCACATTCAAATTTACTACTGCCTTTTAAAATGAACGTTCTTTATTTTGATGTTCAGCAGGTACCTTCTTTTATTAGTCTCACTTTATGAATTGTATTGCCATAAAGATCAGCTTAATATTTTGATTTGTTTTGATCTATCCCGATTACGTATTTTCCCTCATTCCAAACTAGAAGTTCATATTTAGCTTGAGCTTGGAATAGAACTAGAACTAGTACTTCCAAGTCAAGTTTCTTGATTAGTCTGATAATAATACGTTCTGATCTTGATTAGTCTGATAATAATAGGTTCTGATTAGTAAGTTAGTGAGATACTCTATTTTTGATATGGCTCTGTCCCCACTTTGTTGTGCAGCCGTACGTACTCTGAACGTGTCTGTTGAACTAGATTTCATATTACTCTAACATTGCCAACTTTGTCTTCTATTTTGAAATGTGGAGATTTTTATTTTCAAGTAATTGGAAGCTACATATAAGATATTTGGAGTAAAGATATCGGAAAAATTCATGGTTTGTGTGTTTGATATTCAAAGAAAACATAGGAATTTTGATTCTTGAAATAAATTTCATACTCAACATGCCTAGAAAATAGTTTCCAAGTACTTTCAAATTCAGCATTTACCAACCAAATGCCATCTGAAGGATTTGGTTGTTGGTTTGACTGATTCAAAGTAGTGGGAAGGATATTTCCGTTGAATGGGGCTCAAGTTTGTTTTTAGTGGGTATCTTAGTGTGTTAGTGGGTCCATTATTTTCTGTCAGTTTCAGATCCTGATTTCTAGCACTTATTCATTATTATTTTATTATCTATTAACCATTTTATTTTATCTATTTAAAGAGCCTCTTGTACGCATATTTCAGAAAAGCAATAAAGTGAGAACTTCAGTATATTTTCCTTGCTGTGCGACTCTGTTCTTTTATTCACTTGCTGCCATTTATTTCCTGGTTTACCAACAATTGTGGTATCCGAGCGACAGGTTTCGATCCTTCTTTTTCTATCGCAAGGAAAAGAGTGTGAGTGGGAGACTTAAACACGAGAGCAAGTGAGTAAGTGTGAGCAACAAAATTTCAGCTTTTCGGAATGGCAGCAAATGCTACGTCTTCAGTTTCTCAGCCCCTTCTTCCAATTTTCAAAGGGGTCAATTACCATTTTTGGAGTCTGAAGATGAAAACCCTCTTCAAATCTCAAGAACTATGGGACTTAGTGGAGAATGGGTTTGCTGATACGCAACCAGCGGAGCCCAGTCAGCAGCTGCGGGAAAATCGCAAGAAGGATTCAAAGGCCTTGTTTATGATTCAGCAGGCAATCGATGATGAGATATTTCCAAGAATTGCAGCAGCATCAACCTCCAATGAGGCATGGGAGATTTTACAGCAAGAGTACATGGGAGATAAAAAGGTAATTGCTGTTAAATTACAAATGCTGCGACGTGATTTCGAAACTTTACTGATGAAAACTACAGAGTCTGTACAAGATTATATGTCTAGAGTGTCTAGCCTTGTTAATCTTATGAAGTCTTATGGTGAGAGACTTAGTGCTGAAATTGTTGTGTCGAAAGTTCTGAGGACTCTAACTGCCAAATTTGATCATGTGGTTGCTGCAATTGAAGAGTCTAGAGATTTATCAGATTTCTCATTTGACGAATTAATGAGTTCTTTGTTAGCTCATGAAGATAGACTAAACAGGTCTCAAGAAAAATTGGCAGAAAAGGCATTTCAGGTGAATGAAGATTCGTCCTCTCACAAAGAAAAATCTGAAAATGGTGCTGGCAGAGGCAGAGGTAGAGGCAGAACATTTAATGGTAGAGGACGTGGTGGAGGAAGAGGAAGAGGAAGAGGAAGGACTGGTGAGCAGCGACAGTATAATGAGCAGCGGCAGTATAAGGGTGCAATTCAATGTCGATATTGCCAAAAATACGGTCACAAAGAGGCTGATTGTTGGAGTAAACAAAGAGATGGGCAGAAGGCAGTTAATTTCACCGAAAAAGTAGAAGAGGAAAGTAAGTTATTTATGGCTCATTCCTCTATTACTCCTGTATCCAGTGACATATGGTTTGTTGATAGTGGCTGCTCAAATCATATGTCCTGTTCAAGATCTTTGTTTAGAGATCTTGATGAAACAAAGAAAAGTAACGTACGTCTTGGCGATGACAATCAAGTCCAGGTTGAAGGAAAAGGTACAATTGCTATAAAGAACATCCAAGGTGAGGTAAAACTCCTTTTTGATGTGCAATTTGTGCCTAATATAGCTCATAATTTGTTAAGTGTTGGGCAATTGATGAGTAGTGGATATAGAGTTGTGTTTGATGATGATGCTTGCACTATTTATGATAAGAAATCAGGTCATATTGTTGCTGCTGTCAATATGACACAAAATAAGATGTTTCCTCTTGATGTTACAACTGTCATGAATAGTGCATTAATTGTTAAAGGAAATGATGAGTCCAAATTATGGCACCTACGGTATGGGCATTTAAATGTGAATGGTTTGAAACTCTTGAGTCAGAAAGAAATGGTATTTGGTTTGCCACATATAGCTGAACTTGACTTTTGTGAAGCATGTGTATATGGAAAGCAATCTAGGAATTCTTTTCCCATTGGAAAATCATGGAGGGCATCTAATTGTCTTGAGCTTGTGCATGCTGACTTGTGTGGACCAATGCAAACTGAATCACTTGGTGGAAGTAAGTATTTCTTGCTATTTACTGATGATTATAGTCGCATGAGTTGGATTTATTTCTTAAAGTTCAAATCTGAAACGTTCTATAACTTCAAGAAATTTAAGGCCTTGGTGGAGAACCAGAGTGGGAAAAGTATTAAGGCACTTAGAACTGACAGAGGAGGTGAATTTTTATCTCATGATTTCACTGCCTTTTGTGATGAGCATGGCATTCACAGGGAGTTGACTGCACCTTACACACCGGAGCAAAACGGTGTTGCTGAGAGGAAGAACAGGACTGTGGTGGAGATGGCTAGAAGTCTGTTAAAAGCAAAAAACCTCCCAAATCAGTTTTGGGGAGAGGCAGTTGCAACAGCAGTCTACTTATTGAATATCTCTCCAACAAAGGCTGTTTTGAATCAAACTCCATATGAAGCTTGGATGGGGAGGAAGCCACGGGTAAGCCACTTGAAAATTTTTGGTTGTATAGCATATGCTTTGGTTACTTTTCATCCTAAACTTGATGGAAAATCTGAAAAATGCATCTTTATTGGCTATAGTCCTCAATCCAAAGCATATCGTCTATATAATCCAATTTGTGGCAAGGTGATGATTAGTAGGAATGTCGTTTTTAATGAGGAAACTTGTTGGGAGTGGAGCATTGAAGAAAAAGGTGTTGCTGTTCAAGTTCCATTAGAATTTGATAATGTACAAGCAATACCACCGTCTCCTCCAAATTCTGATTCTTCCTCCCCTAGTGATAGAAGCATTACTAGATCATCAAGTCCTACATCATCAAGATCCTCTAGTGAGACACCACCAAGAAAATTACGATCTTTAAGAGAAATTTATGCTTCTTGTAATTTTGCCTTATTTGCATCTGACCCAACTTGTTTTGAAGAAGCAGCAAAACAATCTGAATGGCAAAAGGCCATGGAAGAAGAGATGCAATCCATTGAGAAGAACTCAACATGGGAGTTGGTTAATGCTCCTGAAGGCAAGAATATTATAGGGCTTAAGTGGGTATTCCGAACAAAATATAATGCTGATGGAAGCATCCAAAAGCATAAAGCTCGACTAGTTGCAAAAGGATACTCACAACAGCAAGGTATGGACTTTGAAGAGACCTTCTCTCCTGTTGCTCGATTTGAAACTGTTAGAGTAGTTTTATCATTAGCTGCTCAATTGCAACTGCCTGTGTATCAATTCGATGTGAAGTCAGCCTTCTTAAATGGTGAGCTAGGAGAAGAGGTTTATGTCTTACAACCTCAAGGCTTTGTTGTCAATGGCAATGAAAGCAAAGTCTATAGGTTGAGAAAAGCTCTATATGGACTAAAACAAGCTCCGCGAGCATGGTACAACAAAATTGACTCATTCTTTCATGAGAGTGGTTTCACAAGAAGCGAAAATGAACCCACTCTTTATTTAAAAAGGCATGATAATAGGGATTTTTTGGTGGTTTGTCTCTATGTGGATGACATGATTTATGTGGGTTCCTCAGAATCTTTAATTACTGATTTCAAGTCTTGTATGATGAGGAATTTTGAGATGACAGATTTGGGCTTGTTGCAATATTTTTTGGGACTTGAAGTGATGCAAAGTAAAGATGGAATCTTTGTAAGTCAAAAGAAATATGCTGCAGATCTTTTGCATAGATTTCATATGACAAACTGTGAAGTGGCGGCAACTCCAATGAACATCAATGAAAAATTGCAGCGAGAGGATGGAACAGAAAAAGCTAATCCAAAGTCTTACAGAAGTTTAGTCGGTGGGCTGAATTATTTAACTCACACAAGACCTGACATTGCTTTCTCTGTTAGTGTTATTTCCAGATTTATGCACAATCCTACAAAGCAACACTTTGGTGCAGCAAAGAGGATTCTCCGTTATGTGGCTGGAACTGTTTATTATGGCATTTGGTACTCTAAAGTATCAGATTTTATATTATTCGGCTTTACAGACAGTGATTGGGCAGGAAGTTTGGATGACAGAAAGAGCACTTCTGGCAGTGCTTTCAGTATTGGGTCTGGAGTAGTGACATGGAGTTCAAAGAAACAAGAAACTGTGGCTTTATCTTCCTCTGAAGCAGAGTATACAGCAGCAACTTCAGCAGCTCGACAAGCTTTATGGCTCAGAAAACTCCTAACTGATTTACATCATGAGCAAAAGGGAGCTACAGAAATTTTCTGTGATAATAGATCAGCAATTGCAATGTCAAAGAACCCAGCTTTCCATGGAAGAACCAAGCATATTGATGTGCAGCATCACTTCATTCAACAACTTGTAGCTGATGAAAAAATTGAGTTGAAATCTTGTGGCACAAATGAGCAAGTAGCTGATATTTTCACAAAATCCCTTCCTCAAGCCAAGCATCAGTTTTTCACGGCACAGTTAGGAGTATGTGATGAGTCTGAGGTTTTGAATCAAGGGGGAGTGTTGGTTTGACTGATTCAAAGTAGTGGGAAGGATATTTCCGTTGAATGGGGCTCAAGTTTGTTTTTAGTGGGTATCTTAGTGTGTTAGTGGGTCCATTATTTTCTGTCAGTTTCAGATCCTGATTTCTAGCACTTATTCATTATTATTTTATTATCTATTAACCATTTTATTTTATCTATTTAAAGAGCCTCTCGTACGCATATTTCAGAAAAGCAATAAAGTGAGAACTTCAGTATATTTTCCTTGCTGTGCGACTCTGTTCTTTTATTCACTTGCTGCCATTTATTTCCTGGTTTACCAACATTGGTTGCCTAACACACACAAGCATACATACATAAGTTCATCTGTATCCAGTGATTGGAGTTTCTAAACCTCCAGTCTTCAAACTTTTATACCTTGCTTCCTGCAGGAAAAAGGAAAAGTTGGTCGGTCTTCAATGGAAACTCTTAATGATTTGCTTGCTGCAAGTGACCTTATATCTCTTCATTGTGCTCTAACAAATGATACAATTCAAATTATCAATGCTGAATGTCTACAACATGTAAAACCTGGTATATACATGAGCATATTTAAGAGACCTCTTCTTACATACATCATTTATCATGGTTTAGGTTCTCTGAATGCTGCATAATTTTAATGTTTTCACAGGAGCTTTTCTTGTGAATACAGGTAGCAGCCAGCTATTGGATGGTTGTGCTGTGAAGCAGCTTTTGATTGATGGAACCTTAGCTGGCTGTGCTTTCGATGGTGCAGAAGGACCCCAATCGATGGAAGCATGGGTATGGCGGCCGTAGGTTTTGAATTTTGTGTGTGTGTGGCTAAGGTTTGAAATTCTTTAATTTGTAAGGTTTGTTACAGGCATCCTTATAAATTTAGACAGCTGAATGGAGTATGTCCTTATCTGATTAACAGGGTAAATTTTTGTTTCATATTTACTTTTTTTTTTTTTTTTGCTTGACCTCTCAGGCCTTGTGATGAGAACCAGCACCATGTCTACTGTGGGTGTGGAGATGCTTTAAGAATTAAAAGACATTATCACTAACAATTTGCAGCCTTATCAAACAAAATAACCGTTCTTTACAAAAAGGGGTAATTAAAGGAAAAGAAATTATCAGAGTGGGAGAGGTAGGAATGAAATATAGCCCTAGAGCAAGATCCACTTGTAATTGAGTTTGGATTTGATATTTGCTCAACTTGGTGAGAAGAGAGTTGAAAATGTATTTTGATGTAGGCATGCCTGAAGTTCATCAATATGGGCACACCCGGATACAGTCACTCATAAATAATGATATATAACAGAGTCTGTGTACACAAAAATAAGAATTCGATAAACAATGATGTTAACGTAATTCACCTTCTGTCTTCAGCAGGTAAAGGAGATGCCTAATGAGTTGATATTTCCACGTAGTGCAGATTACAGTGAAGAAGTTTGGATGGAGATAAGGGAGAAAGCTATATCTATTCTACAGACGTATTTCTTTGATGGAATAATTCCAGAAAATGCCGTATCTGATGAGGAAGAAGAGAGTGAAGTAGGTGATGAAAACGAGCAATCTGATCAACTAGAAAAAGAAAATGCTCTGCAGATCTGTGTTACAGAGCCAACAGGTGATATTCTCTGAAGCCCTGAAAGCTCCCTAAAGAAAGAAGCTAAGCGTGTAAAAGAGTCTTCTACCCAGCATCAGGCTTCTGGTTTGACTCAGTGCAGTACAGTTCGGTCTAAAGGAAGGCGTAGTAGGTCAGGTAAAAAGGCCAAGAAGAGGCGTTCACGCCAAAAGGCCCAACAAAAGTCAGAAGATCCTACATTGAAGAAAGAAAGTACATCTCACTGAGACGATACTACTATGAGTGGCACCGATCAAGCCTTGAGCTCCAGCTCTCGGTGTCCTTCTCCTGAAGGCTCAAGAAGTAGAAAAACTCCATTTGAATCTATGCAAGAATCATCTAGCAACCAACTCGCCAAGCACGAGGTTTAGTGGAAAGTGTAGTGAAGTTCTGAAAGATGGGTATATTTTAGCACTATATGCAAGAGACCGTCCTGCCCTCCATGTTTCCAGACAGAGTTAAAGGGGGAGGTTGGTTTATAGATTCCATGTCATCAAATGTGTCAAAGAGAGACCCTGCTGCACAGTTCCTTGTCATTTTCAGAAGCAAGGTTTGTTTTGAAGGAATGTAGTTCTTGTTATGGGCCTTATTTCATGATATGCCTTAACAAACAAATCGAAGTTGTTATAAGCTATATTTGATGCCAAGTAGCTGATATTTTGCATATCCATGCGTTTGCTTCAGGACACAATTGGCTTGCGGTCTCTTGCTTCAGGTGGAAAGTTGCTGCAGGTAACTACATTATATTGAAGAGTTTCTCGATTTTGCCAAAAAAAAAACTTGGACTCTAAATTATGTTCATTGAATATTCTTTTATTAAGAGGAATTTATTCTGGATGAGAGCTGCAACCATGGTATGGATATTTCCTGATTCAATTGGTTGCATTTGATTTTTCAGATAAATAGAAGAATGGAATTTGTATTTGCTAGTCATAGTTTTGATGTTTGGGAGAACTGGACGCTGGAAGGTTCCTTAGAGGAATGTAGGTTGGTCAACTGTAGAAATTCATCGGTAAGTGCTCTTCTCTTAGATAAATCTGCCACATGTTATATAGGACAAATATAAGTCATGGAATATAATTGATCTCGTTGTTTAATGTTTTATGTGGCTGCATGTGTTGAGGATTTTTCTAGAATGGAATATTTTTGGGCATATCTCAAAAATTTAGTTCTCTAAGCTATATACATATTTCAAGAAAAGCTTGGAGAGGAACCAATTGAAGAGATCCCTGTCAAAAGCTTTAATTGAATGATTTTTCTTTTTTAGTGAGGTTTTGAAAACCACCAAAATCATGGTTTCAAAATTTTTTTTTTTCTGCAAGCTGAGATGAAATTCCTCTCATGTACTTATCTCATAAATCGTAAAAGTTATTCTCCAAAAGCTAATCTAAATGCATGTTTTGATCTTTTTTTCAGAGACATGAATAAATTATAATTGTCTAGGAAAAAAACACTTAAATACTACTTGAACTTCAAAATTCTAAAACTCCTCTCAAAACCACTGCTGATCATTTAGTTAGACACTCTCATAGCATAGATGGGGTGTTTTGTTTCTGTTAAGGAAATATTATGTCATTAATATTAGATAAATTAGCATAATTAGTGAAATTGATTAACTGTTACTATTCCCTCATTTTTCTTATACCCTCAAAATCATGGTTTCAGAAGCACTTTTCCGCAAATCGAGATAAAACTCCTCTCACATACTTACCTCGTAAACTGTAAAAGCTATTCTCCAAAAGCTAATCAGAACACACACTTAAATTGGTTTTGTTGACAATAAGAGTAATGCGATTGATAAAAAGAGTATAGCAATTGACAACTCAAGTTTTTGGGAAATCCCTGATTTAAGATTTTAAAGTTCAAGTGGTATTCAAGTATCTTTTTCTCTAATTGTCTTGAACCCGGATTTTTGTGATGTTATTAGAATTTGGATATTTCTACACGTCATTGATGCGCTTCGTATGTTATTTTGTGCCGAAGTTCTGGATTGTGTCTATGAGCTGAAGTTTGCCTATGTTGTTGTCTTTGTGTGCCGTTAATTTATATTTTTATTTTGAGATTGTCTGATTCTCCTCTTAATGATATGAATTGTAGGCTGTTCTGGATATACGCATTGAGATTTTGGCTACAGTTGGAGAGGATGGAGTAACTCGCCGGATTGACTAGCCTAATTGCGAGCATTTGGTCCATGTATGCTGTGTTCTAATTCAGAATGACGAGCAAGCTTGTAAATCATTCCTGTCCGGCAACTAAGTTTTTTGTTTTAAAAAAATAAACGTCTCTCTACGGAAGGATTGTATTTCATAATGTAGAATAGGGTGTTATTTGTTTCCACAAGCAATAGCTTCTGCTTTTTCAGGAAATTAATGATATTTCATTTATGTGATGAATGGACACAGCTTTTCTTTCGAATTTGACATAGTTCCTTCACTCGTTATCATATTACTCATATCCTAAGATGCAGGAGAAACGTCACTACAGAAATTCCTTTCCCTCTTTAGGGAGATATAACCTTCGTTACATATTATTCAACACGCCCTTTTTCAAAAAAAAAACAAAAAAACAAAGAAAAAGAAAAAAAGAAAAAATTGGTAAAGAAGATGCATTGAACTTTCAGGAGGCCTAGGATTCGAACTCACCCAGAAAGTGCAAGCCTTGTCTGAAACTTGTCAAACACCTCTCCTGATTTCCAGTTGAGGATTGGTTACAATTTATTTCCTTTCGAAGCCAGCTGAACCTTTTTGTTGGGATCATGTGATGATATTAACTTTTTTTTTTTTAACCATAGTTAAGAAATAGGACTCTATACTGATCCAATTTAAATTTTAGGAAAATTCCAAATAAATACCATTTGTCATAATAACCGAGTCAAAAATTCAGGGATTGTATCGTACCGAGTCATAGTTGAGGGACTAAGTTATAAGTGAATTCAAAGTTGAAGGACAAAAAAATTATTTTTTCCAAAAATATATATTGTGAGGAGGAATACAATACTTAGGTCAAGTATGACACATAATCAGTATCAATCTTTTTTAATAATTAGTATTAACTAGTTTAGAACCTGCGCAATGTGCACGCACAAAGCAAAAAGAATTATAATATTTAAAAAGACACCAACATTTCATGATAAAAAAAGAAAGAAAGAAAAACCAAATTCATAACATCTCTTTATTGGAAAACCTTTTTTTCACTCAAACAAATATTGAAAAGACGATTAGGAACGGGCTACAATAAATCTACCACGCCATCTCCCATTTATTATATTTGGACCAAAAACTTATTCGGAAATTTTATAGTTTTCTATTGATTTATGACCTTTCAATTCAAGAGAAATAATTGATCATGGTTTGGAAGGTATAATATATTAATTTTGTAAAATTCTAAATTCTAATAATAAGTGGGAAGTTTTAAAAAAATTATGCTAGTAAAGGAGGTCTTTTGTTTATTTTTTTATGGTTGATTTATGCTAGATGTATCGGTAGATTCCCAATTAATTTGAAAATAATTTATAAAAATAATCAACTTGTTATACTATGAAATTTACAAAACTAACTGGAAAAGAGAGGGAATTCCTAATTAAAAAAAAAAGACTAGATATGAGGGGGAAATATAGAGAACTTGAGGGGAAAAAGAGACTGGTTAAATCATACCAGAGGAGATTTCCTCTACATGAAGAAATGACATACAACTTGCATGCAAAAAGCTAATAGCAACAAAAGCTAACAGCAAGTGGACATACAACATGATTTATGGTGTACAAGGTAAGTATGTAAGAGGAGTTTTGTCTTGACTTGCATGAATGTGCTTCTCAAATGCCAACTCAAACAGACCCTTAAAAAGCTAGTAGCAGCAACAAAAATGGGCTTCTCAAAAAGCTGGTACAATTACTTAAGCAAGAAAAAAAAAATTAAACTCAAGCAAGTTCTCTCCTTCTAACATAAATCTTTCTGATTTCCTATCAATGTGGTTTGCCATTGAATCTATAAGTGGAAAGAAACAAACTTTTACACCAAAAGAAAAGTTAACGAAAAAATTAAAGTTAATCTCACCTATTCAGTGCACGAGAAGACCAAAGCTAAACATCACATCATTTAAAAATGCATATAGAGCACAAGTAACTAAACATAAAACAAACGAACAATAAGCATGTTATACAAACATTATGCGACCTAACCTAACCAAGAATACAAGTACTTAACTTCTATGTCTCATACATGTTGTCTTCAAAAGCAAATCAACGACCACCTGAGAGGATAGATTCAGTTATTGAAGCGCGAGAGTGAAAGCCATCCAAAATTGAAGATGGAAAGGAAATTCGAATATCATCAAAGTCTTTGTGGCTCCCACATGTGAATCCACAACAAGAAGGAGACGACATTAGTAATGACAAATCAGGCAAATGCACTTCCATATTCAAATACTGCACAACTTGGCGCATGCTTGGCCTATCTCCAGCCTTTGAATTTGAACACAAAAGCCCCAGTTTCAACACTAATTCTACCTCCTCTGCTTTGTACTCTGTTCCTAAATTCTTATCCTTTGCCTCAATAATCTCACCCCTCTTCCATAACCCATAAACCCAATCCACCAAAATAAAGTCTTCACTTCCTCGTTCTATAGGCCTTCTTCCGCATACAACCTCCAGCATAAAAGCACCGAAAGCGAAAACATCAAACTTTATTGTGGCTCTCCATGTTCTTGTGTTCTCTGGTGCGAGATAACCCAAGGTCCCTACCACATGTGTAGTTGCAGGATCACTTCCATGATCATATAATCTTGCAAGACCAAAATCTCCCAACCTTCCATTGAACTCTGAATCTAGCAGAACATTGCTTGCTTTTATGTCTCTATGTACTACTACTTGCTTCCATTCCTCATGCAGATAGGATAATCCAAAAGCTACTCCTTTGATGATATTGAATCTTTGCATCCAATTTAATGTCACTTTAGGTTGGTTGTAAAGATATTTATATAAGCTTCCATTTGGCATGAAATCATGGACCAAAAGAAGCTCAACTTTCGCCTGCAATATCCCAAAAGAGATACGAGGTTTCGATGACGTAGATGACCAATGCTCACAATTTCTGCCATGAATTCCCTCATGCCTTGTCGGGATTCATGTTTCTTCACAGCAACCTCAATTTTCGAACCTCGCATTGTCCCTTTGTAAACGTTGCCAAAACCACCACTGCCTAAAAGCTCTTTCTCTCTGAATCCCTTGGTAGCAATGTGGGGATCTTTATATTTGAACCTGTGTGGACTATAGTCTTGCTCCCACTCCTCAACAATCTCATGAAACTTCTTTTTCCAATTTTGGTAATAAACTATAGATAAACCTACAAGAACAATAACACATATTAAAAGGAGAGGCAACACAATTGGCAAAATCATAGGTGGTTTGTTTCTCCCAAGTAGTGGGAGTTTTGGGGTGTCAAGATTTTGATCCTCCCCATCGACCTAGAAACTCCATCCAAGAACATAATGAGAGGCTCTCTTTGCCCCATTGGAGGATGAGAATCCGACATAACTGGGATTGGTTAGAATTTGAGAAAGATCTTGGGATAACGTTAGTAATGGAGTTTCGGGCTTGTTAACATTGATTGAAGCAAGGGTGACACTGATTTGCTTCTTGCCTCCATCATAGTCCACCCACACCTGCATGGGCAGGCCGTTGTTGAGGCACAAATTTTGAAACTGAAATCTACTACATGATATCCGGCAGGAGTAGATTTTGTGGAATTCAAATTATTAATATCGATCCCCACATGGTTATCATTGATATCCCCAAACCCAAGTTTTGGACAGTGTCAAATTCTATGGCGAGGACATGGTTTTTGGGCTCGCCATTGTTGCTCATATTGAAGAGGCCGAGGTACTGGCCAGCCAGAGCATCTAGAAATGCTATTGTCGGAGAAATCACAAAAGCCAATCCATGACCACTCTGAGTTGGATATTGAGGTCTAATGGCGAAAGCAAAAGCAGTAGAGAAAGAAGAAGTGTTTGTGAAAACTATTAGAGTAGGGTAAAAAGCATGACTCTTTTGCAACCCAGTTTCGTTGGTGAGTTGGAGGAGGCCATTAGAAGTGATGAAAGAAATACCATTCATGGTTAAATTAGCAGATTGGAAGCCATTATTGAAGATGAAGCTTGTATCTGCAACACTCAGTTGTACCATTGTTGTCACTAACAAAAGGACCAACACCATAAGAAGCTTAACAAACATAGTTGTGTCTCATTCAGTAGTGTCTTCTTTTAAGTCATCTGCTATATTTGAATCTTCATTAGAGGTTCTCCTTTTTATCTCCGGTCTTTGAAAGGCAAGAAAAATGGGTTGGTTTTGGTTGCCATGAAGGGTGGTTGGCTTCTTGAGTGACTGCCATTTTCAACTGTACTATAAGAAAAGATAAGGTTTTTGGTGATCTTGCAATCATATCATATGAATTTGAAGAAAAAATGTCACTTCAGAATATGGCTCTTTCTTTTTTGAATAAATATTGGAATCATTATCTTAATCAAGAGAGAGACACTACACCAAGTTTTAGAAGGGGAACCTAACCTTCATCAACGTCCGCCTCTCAAATAAAAAGAGGAGATTGATCAAGGAAACTGTAATAGAAGTATCTGAATTTATGTGTTTTCTATTCACATGAAGGTACAATATATATACAAAGAGTGATAAGCCTAGGTATTAATTGCTCCCAAATGAGGGGATCATAATGGTCAATCAATCCCGCTAATTATGCTAATTGATCTAATACTAATGACAGAATATTTCCTTAACACCGCCTCTCAAGTTGGAGCATATATGTTAATCATGCCCAACTTGTTACAAAGATACTCAACCCGTATCCCAGTTAACGCTTTTGTCAAAAGGTCTGCTAGCTGGTCGTCTGATCACACATATCCTGTAGATACAATATTTTCTTTTATCTTGTCCCGAATGAAGTGACAGTTTATCTCAATATGCTTCGTCCACTCATGGAACATAGAATTTGATGCTATATGAAGCACTGCTTTATTGTCATACCAAAGCTTCACTGGTAATGTCATGATAATGTCAATTTCCTTCATGGGCTGAAGTACCCATACAACTTATTGTACGGATTGTGACAAAGCTCTGTATTCTGCCTCTGCGCTTGATTTAGATGCAACCCCTTGTTTCTTACTCCTCCACAATATCAGGTTGCCACCAACAAACACACAGTAACCTATAGTAGATCGTCTCGTGGCCTTGGATCCTGCATGATCCACATCATGGAAGTACTTAACTTTAGTATGTCCGTAATCCGAATAGAGAATGGCTCGACCTGGGGAGCCTTTCAGATATTGCAAGATATGTTCTAAGGCTTCCTACTGTGCCATTGTTAGTGATGCCATGAAGTGACTAAGTACACTGACCGAGAAGTTTATATCAGGACGAGTCACTATCAGATAATTTAGCTTTTCAACCAATCTTCTATATCTCTCAAGATATGCAAATGGCTTCAGTTTCTCTAGATCAATCTTCTTTGTCAAGTCATTAGAAAGTTCATCAAACAGACTATCATTCAAATCCAGGTATGGATTTGGAATCATGGAAAGGCTACTTGGTGTAGCTCCAAGCTTCCTAGTTTCCTTCAAGAGGTCGAGAACATACTTCCTCTGAGTCAACAAAATGTCTTTCTTGTTTCTCACAACTTCAATACCTAAAAAGTACTTTAATAGTCCTAAGTCTTTCATCTGGAAGTGGAGGTTGAGAAAGACTTTAAGCTCTGAAATTCCAGAAGTGTTACTCCCTGTAATCTCAATGTCGTCAACATATACAATCAAAAGAATCATACCTACATCGGTCTTCTGATAGAACACAGAACGATCACTCTTGCTTTAGCTCAATTTGAACTTCTGAACCACATTATAAAATCTATTAAACCAGGTACGTGGACTCTGTTTCATACAGTACAATAACTTTCTGATATAGCACACTTTTCCACACTTCCCATGAGCAACAAAACCAGGAGGTTGCTCCATATAAACTTCCTCAAGAAGGTCACCATTCAAAAAGGCATTCTTAACATCCAACTAATACAAATCTCAATGATAGGTGGCAGCTAGAGAGACAATAAGATGAACGGAAGTGAGCTTAGCGATCGGGGAGAAAGTCTCAGAATAATTAATGCCATAAGTTTGAGTATACCCTTTGGCAACAAGCCGAGCTTTTAGCCGTTCCAAGGAACCATCAACCTTAGTTTTAACTACAAACACCCATTTACACTCAATGACCTTCTTCCCAGAAGGCAGATTAACAAGAGTCCAGGTACCAGCCTTGTCAAGGGCCATAATTTCTTCTTCCATCGTAGCACGCCAACCAGGATAGGCTAAGGCTTGGTGAAGGGTGGTAGGGGTGGTGATGGACTCAATGGTGGTCACAAGAGAAGAGGAAACAAGGGACAATTGTTGGTAAGACATAAAGTTTGATATAGGATACCAATAATCAGCATAGCGTTTGGGAGGACAATGGGGGCGGATACCTTTTTCTGAGGGTAATAGAGAGGTCATTGGACTGGTCAATGGCAGAATTAGGCACAACTGTATCAAGGGCAGGAATGGGAGGGTCTGGGGTTGCAGTAACAGAATCCAACGATGAAGTATCTACTGACAGAGGCACAGAATTGGCTAGATCAACCTTGGTGATGATATCAATTAAGAACCGGAAAAGCAGCTTGAATTGGTGGGACATGATAAACCAAGAAATGATCTGTCGTATCAATGACTAAGGGAGACTTAGATAAGACTAAAGACTTGAAGAAAGAAGAGGACTTATGGAAGGTGACATCAGTAGACACAAGATAACAATGAAGATCAGGAGAGTAACACCGATAACCTTTCTGGAAGCGAGAATAACTAAGGAAGACACACTTTAAAGACTTAGGATCGAGTTTACTGACACTTAGACGAACATCCCAAATAAAACAAATACAACCAAAGATTTTTGGATCAACAGGGAAGAACTTAGTGGTGGGGAACAAAATAGAGTAGGGAATGTTACCACTAAGAACAGCCGAAGGCATGCGATTGATGAGAAAACATGTAGTACATACTGCATTAGCCCAAAACAGTGTAGGAACTCTGGAATAAAACATAAGAGCTTGAGCAGTTTCTAAAAGATGGCGATTCTTTCTTTCGGCAACACCATTTTGAGCAGAGGTATTGATACATGAGGATTGGTGAAGAATACCATGGCTTTGCATGTAATCAGTAAAAGGGGTAGGAAAATATTCTTTCATATTATCGCTTCGAAGGATTTTGACAGGAGTATTGAACTGAGTTTGAAATTTAGCATATAAGTTTTGAAAATGAGTAAACAATTCAGAACGTTGTTTCGTTAATTAAAGCCAAGTTGTTCGGGAAAAATTATCAACAAAAGTGACAAAATAACAATAATCAGTCTGAGATAACACTGAACAAGGACCCCAAACATCAAAATATACTAACTCAAAGAGGGATGGAACCCGTTTATTGACTCGAGATGCCAAATGATAAAGCAACAAGGAATTTTAAGTTCAAAAAATTTACTCTAAAAAAGTTCACTTTAAAATTAAATATAAAAAAATTTTGTTTGAAAAATCAACTTTCGAAAAAAATTCACTTTCAAATCAAATATCTGAAATTAAGGATTGTCCACATAATCTATTTGAACAAAAATTTAAAAAAAAATTCAAAACCAGATTTAAAGTAATAAGATAAACAATTTTCAAATTGAGAATTTTAAAAGTTTCGGATAATAAAAAAAAAAGTTTATTCAGTCAACAGAATAAAATAAGAATAGGAATAAACTTCAAAACAGTAATTTTCAATCAAACAAATAATAAAACAACAAGGAACATTAAGTTCAAAAAATTCACTTTAAAAAAAATCACTTACAAAACAAAAGGATCGTCAACATAATGTATTTGAACAAACAAAAGTTCAAAACCAGATTTAAATAATAAGATCAACAAATTTTAAAATTTCAGATAACAAAAACAGTTTATTTTAAAATTCCAGATGATTCGAACAGCAGAATAAAATAAAAATACGAATAAACTTGAAGACAGTAATTTTGAATCAAACAAATAATAAAACAAGGCATATTAAGTTCAAAAAATTTACTTCCAATAAAATTCTCTTTGAAATCAAATATAAAAAAAAATTAGTTCAAAAAATTCACTTTCAAATCAAATATCTGAAATCAAGGATTATCCACATAATATATTTGAAAAAAAATGGAAAAAATAGTTCACAACCAGATTTCAAATAATAAGATAAAAAATTTTTGAATTGCCAATTTCAAAAATTTCGGATAACAAAAACAAAGTTTATTTTAAAGTTCCAGATTATTCAATCAACAGAATAAAATAAAAATAAGAATAAACTTTGAAACAGTAATTTTGAATCAAACAATCAAATAAATCAAATAAAATAGTAAAACAACAAGGAATATTAAGTACAAAAAATCACTTTAAAAAAATTCATTTTCAAATCAAAAAATCTTAAATTAAGGATTGTCCACATAATATCTTTGAACAAAAAAAAAATCTAGTTCAAAACCAGATTTAGAAAAAATAAGATAAAAAATTTTCAAATTGCAAAGTTTAAAAATTTTAGATAACAAAAACAAAGTTTATTTTAAAATTCCAGATTATTCAATAGAAGAATAAGAATAAACATTAAATTGTGAATCAAACAAATAATAAAACAACAAGGAATATTAAGTTCAAAAAATTCACTTTCAAATCAAACATCTTTGGATAAATCGAAAATCAAATCATCAGATCATAATATTAAATTCGAAATATTTGTGAGTTATCGCAAATTTAATTTCCAAATCAATCAAATTAACAATAACAGTGGAGTTTAAAATTGCAGATTCTTACATAAAAAAAGTACAACCACAGGAAGTAATTAAATAAGATACCATGGATTATTTACTTAATATATTTGAAATATTTAATAATATAAATAAATTGTTCCAAATCAAATTTATTTCAAAATTAAGATTTAAAATATTAAGGTAATAGATAGAGGTCTCAATTGAGTCAATATTCTTGAATCAATGAAAAATAAGAACCACAAGAAGAAATTAAAAAGAAATCAAGGATTGTCAACGTTAATGTATTTGAAATATTTTTTATTTTTAAATATAAAAATATTTAGTTAGTCACCAAATTTGTTTCAAAACCATATTTAGAATAATAAGATAAAAGATTTTGAAATTGCGGATTTTTAAAATTTCAGATTACTAAGTTAGAATTCAAATTAACTGAAAAAAAATTGAATAAGTAACTCAAAATATAAGTGAGATTTCAAAAAAATTATTAGTAATTAAAAAATAATAATGGACAGGTAACGAAATATGTTTAAATTTAAAATATTTTTTAACATCAAAAAATTTAATTCACAATCAAATTTATTTCAAAATCAAATTTGAAATAAGATACTGGATTTTTAAAATATAGTACATAATCAGAAAATATTTGAAACGAAACTTTAAAACTGTAATTTTCAATCAAACAAATAATAAAAATGAACAAACGGAAATATTAAATTCAAAATATGAGTGAGTTGTCAAAAAATTTATTTCCAAATAAATAAATCAAATTTAAAATAACAGTGGCGTTTAAAATTTCAGTTTCATAGATAAAAAAAAAAAAATACAACTACTGAAAGAAATTAAAATTAGTAGTAGGAATGGTTAAAGTTTCAGAGTTTTTAATCAAGATAATAATAATAAAATAAGAAGTAGGAATAGTTAATTATCAAATAATGGAACTAAAGTGGCTACTTGGAGACTAGCTACAAGAAGAAGATCGGAAGGAGGAAGGACTAAGGAGGAGCAGTTACTTCATGAGAACAACCGGATACCATAACAGCATACTTGGAGGACTCTCTTTCAGCATCACTGACTTGTTGGTTGCTTCAGCTTTGGTCCCATGACGGATTCAGAAAGAAAATGGGAAGAAAAAAAATAGCACAACAAATATGTACAACCTCAAAACATTAAAAAAAAAAAAAAAAAGCGCACAGACTTCCTCCCTGGATTAACAAGAGAACCAAATCAAATGTTAATTACAAGAATCAAACACAAAATTTTGACAATAATATCATAAGGAAACCCAAAATAGGCCTAAACCTTCAAACGGAAAGTGAGCAAACAGAAGAAAAATCACAACAACCAGAGAAAAAAATCTAAACCTTCAAACAGAAAGTGAGCATGCAAAAGAGAAATCACAACAGCCAAATAAAAAGCCTAACCCTTCAAATGAGAAAGCAAAAGAAAAATCACAACCACCAGAGAAAGAAATCTAAACCTTCAAAAGCAAAAGAAAGATCACAACCATTAAAGAGAAAACGTAAACCTGAAGAAACAAGCTAATACCAAGTAAATTAGCTACCTCCTCGTCTTCATCATAGGGAGAGTAATATGTCTTCTTTCCTAATGTAGATGCGAAAGTTTTTTTTTTCTTTTTATCAGTTCCGTATACTTTCATTTGTTTTTAATGAAATCCCCATAGTTTTTTTCTTCTTTTAATTAGGTCCTTATAGTTTCATTTAATTTTAAAGTAACTCCCTGTAACTTTTTATTCTTTAACCTATAAATTATAATAATATATTGTTATTTTATAGAGAGTCCAATAATGTTCTTATATATATATATATATGTGTGTGTGTGTGTGTATAAAATATAATATTATTAAGTATACTATTTTTTAATATTATAGTATCATAAGAATATTTTATAAATATAAGTTATTCTAATAATTTTATTTTAAAATTCTTTCAAATTTTTTGACTAAACAAATATTTATATTATTAATTTTATAGTTCTAATTATTATTTAGTCGTTAATTATAAAATTCCAATCATAATAATTAAATTTTCTGAAAACAGAATGTAATTATAATTAATGATTCAAATTTAACGGTTTTGTTAAAATTGCACCATTTTTAATTGTTCATTGTTATTTTTGCCCATTTCAAAACATATTTGTATCAGACGCCCCTCAAACAAAAGTTCATTGTTAAATTTGCACTTTAACCCTTTCAAAATTCCAAATTATTCAATAAGCAGAATAAACTAAGAATAAGAATAAACTTCAAAACAGTAAATTTTGAATCAAACAAATATTAAAACAAGGAATATTAAGTTCAAAAAATTCACTTTGAAATCAAATATCAAAAAATTGCAGCCATCATTCCATACAAAAACATGATCACATCATTTCATCAAGCACCTGATGTAGTGAATGTGCCACTTCTAAACCTTCCAAGCAGTATGTGCAGTTCAATAAAATAGCAGAATCAATTTCTGGGGGAAAGCCGATTACAATGTAGAAGAAGAAATCCTCTAAGTCTGAAATTTGAGGGAGTTCAACAATTACAAAGCTTTGTGCTGCCTTGTATTTGAGCCACTTTGGTACTTTGCTCTCGGGGATATAAATCGAAGAACCATACATGTGGTTCACATTTTTATGCAAACCAGAATAACTATTGTGAACTGACTGTTCATTCAATTTCAAACAATTCATGAATGAGAAGTATTTTGGGCCACCACTTAATGGTTTACAAGTTGAACCAATTTCCAACGACTTGCAATTATCAGCAACTAGGCTTGAAATGGATGGTCCCAATTTGTCTCAACAGTGGGAGATTATGGCTACTTCTCTGAGAAACCAGAAGCTATGTTAGGGAGGAAAATAAACCACTGATATAGATGCTTATTCAATATAAGCACTCTAATCCATATGATTCTCCTTTGGAATCACTGGAAGCTACACGTCAGCAATTCCTTGATTTCGACACTATAGCACCGCTCATCCTTGACTACATGGATTTCTTTGTTTTTTGTGATTATGTTTTTCTCAAATGAAATGTGTCTGTTAGTAATAAGGAGCATTGGCCAGTCATCTTAGCTAACAAGTAAGCTTTTAGCTTTCATTGAATGAAAGAACTTGTCATTTTGCTCAAGATAAGTTTCAATTGAACCTGGTGTGATATTTGCAAACGACAGGTTCGGGATTGAGAAGTCATTATTTGCATGGTCGGGGACAGATTAGACACTGATATATTGCTTGAACAAAATGGAGGATGAAAAACTCTTCTTGTGCTAGCAAGGTTAACCTCATTGGCTACACAAATACTTGTTTCTTTTTACGCTTTCAAATTTGGGTGATCACTCGGTTCTGTTCTGCTTTACATGCAAAAGACTTGCTTATATTTGTTGTTGTTACTATTACAATTGTTATTGAAATCAAGTTTAATTGATGTGCACAGCATACTACAGTACCGTTTGATGCAAAGGGCAGAGGAGCTTCCAATGGAGTTTATTCAAGGTTTATTTAATATTCTGAATTTTGGGATCCGAGGCTTGGGAATAAGCCTGAATTAAGTGGACTCCTAAGTCTCGGTTTAGTAGGTGCCTCAATTTATTCCCTAATGTTTCTTATATCTTTGAGGTATTAAAGAAAGTAAAATGGTGAATTTTGACGGTGGAACAGACCACCCATTGTTCGATATTATCTCAGCTACTAGATCCCTAATTTACAGGGATTGGAACTTGGTAATTGCTCATACTCACAGAGAGAACATCCGATGCGCTGACTATCTAGCGAGGAATTCTCAGCTGAGTAATCAGGAGTTTTTGGCGATGGACACACCACCTGTGGAATGCAACGACCTTTTCGCGATGGAATGTGGTGGAATACCACAAGACTACTTTGTGATGCAAGATTCTTAGCACTTTCTCTATTTTCAAGCTTCGCTTGCCTTTGTACTCAAAAAAAAAATGGTGAATTTTGAAGAATATGATTATGCTTCCAGTGAAATTTCTTGTGAGGCAGTGAGCTTATCATCTGATTTTGTATGACCAAATGATGAGTAAAAATTATGAAATTTTACAAGGTAAAAGTAGACATCCTGAGCTTTAATTTGATAGGTCATATGAATCATTTGAAGCTATATGTAAAAAGATATGAATTTTTGAAGTTTACGGACACAAATCATTGTAGAAAGGAATTTTGAAAGGTTGCTAGCTGTTAAGCCTAGCATAAGGAAATATTATGATCATAAAATGCTTTAGTAATGTATTGATTGAGGTGAAAGCTCTTTGATGAATGAGAGACAGAATTGATTTGTCTATTATTTTACTAACTTGAGGCTATACTATGAGTCGATCGGTGGATGGCAAATGAGGTGATGAAAGGTATAAGTAGAAGGGTTACTAAGTAATCCATAACCTAGGAATCAACTGTTAAGTTTTGATTCTACAAAAATTTGAAATGGCCCATAATGATTTAAGTTAAAACGGGCTAGGAACTGGCTTAGTGAAACACAAAGACGGTAAGGCTAGGAGGTACATATGCTGAGCCGGGTCAAGAAGCTAGAACTTGACCCAATATAGTAAATCTTCGGCATGTTAGCAGAATATCAAACATGGATCAATGATCAAGAATTATGATAATAAGCTGTGAGAGAGGCAGCATAACACATATCAGGGGAGGGATTATATTCCTGTGAGTCCAGGAACCCCTCCGGCCCATCGAGGGCTATCGATCGATTTTTGGGGTGCGACTGTGACAGTTTAAGCATTGGAGAATACTTTAGAATCTAATAAAATGTGAGTGCATAAAGAAATTAAGGAAAAACAAGCTAATGCAATATATAGTTGATGTTTTAACTTCAAAAAAAATGGGTTAATTTGATCAACAATTTTTATGGCTATGCCAGATGTCTAAAATCTCATTTCCCAACACTTAAAGATAGCATGTGCAAATCTGTTGTAGTCCAGATGTGTGTCTTTAGAATATGTTGAGGGATTCACATTTCATTAGGATGTTGATAGTTATGTCATTTGTGATATTTAAATTAGAAATGGAGTCCTTATACATTATACTCTTTCATCCTTTACATGTGTTGTTCCTTAGGAAGATGAAGCCAAAAAGATAGAGTTGTAGCCAGGATTTTTAATAGAGCATGATAAGGATGTAAGATACTAAGATCTTCAAACTTTATTAGCCATCAAAAGTTGTTATTGGTAATTCTGTATGCATTATCTTACCTTGTTTCTAAGTAGTGTGCCTTCTGTTTTTTTTTTTTGGTCCTCATCTAAGAAGTGCCTTCATTATTAGGTTGGAGCTGTTGTTGTTGGATTTGATCGCTACTTCAAAATAAAATCCAGTAAGATATCAAGAACTCACACAGGCACATATGACAATTTCATTTTTACACTCAAGTTTCAGACATAACTCCTACTTTTTTATTGAAGAAAAAAGTCATCATGATTGGCATTAATATACTTTTATAATTCCATTCCATAGAAAGGACTATAGGAAATAGGTTTTTCTATAAAAGGGAGGCATTTTTGTGTCTATACTTTGTATGTATGTACAAGAACCTGTCACTATGCAAACATAGTTTGTAACAATGCATGATACAAGACATTAGTGGCAGTGTTATTTTCTTATATTACTTGAAGCAACAATCAATAATCACCTTACAGTGTTTGGTTGGAGCTTTTTTGAGAGGAGGGAAGTGGGTAGATGTTGTTTGGTTTGAAAAATTGGAGAAAGTACCTATTTAGTCGAAATTTCAAAATTCTTATTAACCACCAGCATCTAAAGCATATATTGGAGCAAAAGTAGGTAGCCCCAGCATTCAAGTGGATTAACAAGTTGTGAGGCCTCAGTTATGAGATTGTGTATAGAAAAGGCAGAGATAATCCTGTTGCAGATTCTCTTTCATGGAAGGAGCTTTTGAAGATAATTTCAATGCTTGAAACTGTTCCAGAGAGTACCTAAATTCACATGGCTGCAGAGATTGCTGAAAAGAAATGGGAAGAAGTTGGTGAGCAAAGATGAAGCTTGTTGAAGAGTTTTTCTATTTGTTTCATTGTGACCCAGTAGGAGGACATTCAGGTTACTCCCACTTCTAAGATGTTGGCAGCCTTTTTTTTTTTTTGGAAATGAATGGCCATGGATGTTGGTATGTATCTATGAAGATGTGTTATTTGCCTAAGGAACAAAAATAAAACAGTAGTTTCACGTGGAATGCTTCAATGATACGGGTGGTAGTGGATAAAGTTAACAAAGGCAGCTCATCTAATTGCTCTGTATGATCCTTTTAAAGTTACTCACGTGGCACAAGCTTGTATGGATAATGTCATCATACTCCAATGCTTTCCTCTATCAAAAGTAACAAACAAAGTCCCTATCTTCTATGGCAAGTTATGGAGGGCCCTTTTTAAGGGACACAAAGTTAAGTTTTTGTATTCCTCAGCCTACAATCCTCATAACAGGTGCCTGAAGTGCTATCTAAGATGTATGAGTGGAATACAACCGAAGGAGTGGAGTAAATAGTTGCTAGTTGTATAATCATTCGCCGTATCTAGTAGGGATAGTGATAATGCAGTCATAGATAGGAGGTTAAGGGATAGGGATGCTACAAGCCAGTTGCTGAAGTATCATTCGGAGAGAACTCAAAACAAAATGCAACAGGTGGTGAATTAAAAAGAACTGACGGAAGTTTTAAGAAGGGGAGATATGGTTTATCTAAAGTTGCACCCATCCAGAGGAAATACCATCAACTGTAAATCACTGCAAGAGTTAGCAGCCCTGTATTATGGATCCTACAAGGTCTGAGAGGTGGGGCAAGTTTCTTATTAGCTGGAGTTGACTGCTGAATCATGTATCATTGCTTAACGCGTATGTATGGAAAGCACACCGGTAGGTCTCGATTTGCCTCAAAAGTGGAAGATTATGGCTACTTCTTTATGGAACCAGAAGCTATGTCAGGGTGGAAGGTTGTGAGGAAAGAAGATAAACCCCTGATATAGATGCTTATACAATGGGAGCACTCTAATCCAGATGATGCTCCTTTGGAATCACTAGAAGCTACACGTGAGCGGTTCCTAAATTTTAACACTACTCTTTCTAGATACAAAGACAAGCCAAAGCTTGAGGTAAAAGAGCTAGGAAATCTTCCCTGATCAAAAGGAGAAAGCGACAAAGCTATGAGCAACTTCATTTATCTTCTAGATACATGTGAAATCATCCATCCCGCTGTTAGAAAAAATGCATGACGTTGGTTTTTATGTTAGTTAAGGTGTTTATTAACAGAGTGTTGTAGAATTGAGCCTTGCGGCAATATGCAATAGTGTTATTTAATAGATATTTTTATTTCCTTCATAATGATAATGAAAGGTATTTTTCATCATGATCAAAGGTATGGAACGCTTTGCGTACGTGAAAATCTAGGATGTCGTTTTATTGCAACAAATCGAGATGCTGTTACACATCTCATAGATGCTCAAGAATGGGTAGGTTAAACCTTCTTTTCTCCTCTTACTGTGTTTGCAAATCTTAATTATGCAGCATTTTGGATTTTCCTTTAAATAAAATCAAGCTAGATTCAAGTTGGCCTGATAGCGAAATAACTAATTATGAGCTGGCCAATAGACTGCAAGAAAGAGAAAGTTTCAAAAAATTCAATTACATGGAAAATTAGTTATGTTTCATCTTGAAAGTCATATCGTCAGCAGTACTTTAAGTTTCAGAGTATAGGCATTAATAAATCTTTCTTATAAATAGATACTGCCTGATATTTTCCCCATAAGCTAATAATCTATCACATGCTCCTCTTATTGATTTTAGATGGGGGATCTATGGTTGGTGCTATTAGGGGATATACTCAACGTGAGCCACTAGTGGTTGGAAAGCCCTCAACCTTCATGATGGACTACTTAGCTAACAAGTAAGCTTTTATATTTTACTCAATGAAAGAACTTGACATTTTGCTCAAGAAGTTTCCATTGAATCTGGTGTGATATTTGCAAATGACAGGTTTGGGATTGAGAAGTCACATATTTGCATGGTTGGGGACAAATTAGACACTGATATATTGTTTGGACAAAATGGAGGCTGCAAAACTCCTCTTGTACTGTCAGGGGTAACCTCATTGACCATACTTCAGAATCCCAACAACACCACACAACCTGACTTTTAACACCAGCCAAATTTCAGATTTTCTTTCCTTGAAAGCTGTAACTGTATGATCACTTTATTATGTTTTAATGAGTAACTTCTTTTGATGTCTTGTAATTATTTTAAAATAAGAACATGATAATTAACTTTTGTATTCAAAAGTTCTTTTTTATTTATTTATATCTCCCTTGAAGAAGCCATAATTTCATACTCATAGATGCTAGTATCTCCTGTAGTTGCGACTTCATGTTGAGTTCTTCATTAGATGATAATAATAAGTTATTTATTTGAGAAATAGTTAATAATAAGCTATTATCCTAGTAGTTGATGCTAATATCATTTTGGACTCTCATAAATCCTCCAGTTGAAGTGACATAGTGGCACGAAACTGCATGCTCACCTCCAAAAAATGTTAAAAAATGGTCCAAAGCTCCTCAATTTTGTACCATGATTCAGATTCAGTTTTAAGTTTTAATAGCATGATGATGTTCTACGCTGTGAACTTTTGGATTGATCCTGATGGATAAGGGATGCTAAGAAATGCTTATCGAATGAAAACACTGAGAACTTGACAAAATCTGAAGGCCAATTGAATTGTTTACATCCTTAATATACTGGTGTAAAATCATACAAATATAGTACTTCGAATTGTCAATACAACTACCCAATTACCTCATTAAATTTATTTTGATCCTATTTATAAATTGTCTCATTAAATTTTTTATATGAATATATACCCTTTATTTATTATTCACTAGGTGTGTGTTTTGATACTCTCCAAAAACATAGTTTAAGAGAGGAAATTATGGTTTTTTTAAATTTATGTGACACATATTGGAAGTGATTAATAAAAAATATATATTGTTGCGCAAAACGAAAAATAATGTTCTATGTGCGGGGCATTAATTAGTAACAAAACTTGAAATGATTGCACAAATATGTATTATTATATATATGTGGCATATCAATAAAAAGTTAAAAACCAAAACGTAGAATTGATGTCTGTGTGGTATTAATGAGGAGCAAGTTACTCACTTTATATAATATACAGTTGAGTCGTTAAATTATTATTTTATTTAACTATTATCAAGAGAATATTAATAGGAAAAAAACACAGAAAAAAATTTTAAAATTATAAAATTCTAAATCAGATTGGTTACTAAGAGTTGATAAGGGAATAACAACACTTAATAAGCAATTAATGACTCATTTTTTAAAAAATACCTGAATTTGAATTTTGCAATTTCAAAATTATTTTTTTATCTTTTTCCCATATTAATAAGGATAATTTAGAAAAAAAATAAATATTACATTTATGATCAAATTCAACACCCCAGTTAGGTTTTATATTTAGGACAAAAAGAAAATAAATGTATTTTCCTTTTTATCGAATCTACAATTGAAAATCGACTTTTATAAGAATCAAGAATCACTTCCATCGCTGACTACTGTCTTTTGAAGAGAGAGAAGTTGTGACTTGGTAATCGTGCCAGTGAAGTTTGTCTCAGAATGGATGACCCCGGTGTCTTGGTTTCGCCGCCGGGGAGTTTGTTGGCTACATTGGTTCCCGCTGAGCTGGTAGCTATTGCTGAGAAGTCTCAGAATGGTACTCATGCATGCCCTCCAAGCTTCCATGATCCTGCGTGCCTGGAAGCTGAGCTCGTGTCATCAAGTCTGGTGCACCCTCCTACAAAAGCCGTGACAGAGTTATCGTATAAAGATGTGCTTTCTGGCTTCAGAGGAGAAGAGTTCAATGGGATTGCTTTCGGAAACTCCAGTTCAATTGATGATGCCAACCTTTCTGAGATCTTTGAGCAATCATGGGATTTGCCTGAGCCCTCTGATGAGATTAAGCATCTCATGGAGGTTTTCCCAACCTTGGAAATGACTAAGGAAGAGTATAACCGTTGGGCTAAACCTTGGAGCAAGTCCCTTGTTATTACTGTGCTAGGTGCTAGATTTAACTTCCATAAGTTGAAGGATCACTTAACCAAAATTTGGCAGATATCTGACTTTGATCTTATAGACATTCCCAATAATTATTATGTTATCAAACTCAGATCAAAGGACATGTGGGAAGATCACTACAGGAAAATTCTTTTGGGTGGCCCTTGGTCAATTGCGCACCACTGTATCTTAGTCCAAAGATGGACTCCTCACTTCGATCCTCTTCTTAATCCCCTTGGTCGTGTGGCCACATGGATACGGATCCCCCATATTCCTCTTCTATGCTATAACAAGGAGTGTCTGTGGAGACTTGGGAACATGGTGGGGAAAACTCTCAAGGTTGACTTAAACACTATTGAAAATCCAGAGGGTGAGGAAGCCATTGTTCACAGGGGTCGCTTCGCCAGGCTTTGTGTGGAGGTGGATCTTTAAAAGAAATTGGTGCCCAGGGTCATTTCTGCTTCGGCAATTTTCAACATTGAGTATGAGGGTCTGGGCTTGATCTGCTTCGCTTATGGAAAATATGGGCATAGGAGGGAGTTCTGTCAATCCTTGATGGCTGGTGGCACAAAGTCTTCTGAGGGCGCTAAGTCTTCTGGGAAGCCTTCGAGTGATATCCCTCATACTGTGGTGGATCCTAAGTCATTAGATTGTCCTAAGCAAGCTCCATTGGCATCTTCAAAGACCCAGCCGATCAGGGATGAGATTTTCGGGCCATGGATGATTGTTCAGAATAAAGCTAAAGCACGGATCTCTAGAAAACCATTCAGCAGGGCCAGAGTAGGAGTTGAGAGCCATACCGTTTCTGCAGATGGTAGGGGCATGGGTAGTCCTGATCAGTCTAGATTTGCCGCCCTTGCTGATGTAGATGTTGATGGTGTCGCTGTTCCCAAGCCCATTTTGAAATCGAACCAGAACTTAGTCAAGGAAAGGGATCGGAGGAAGGGTGTTAGATTCGAGCAGGCATTGCACTTGAAGGGCAGAATGGGTCAAAGAAAGGGGTCAAAGGGATTCTACGTGGGCTCAAAAAAAAATGGGCTGAGGTGTTGAAGCCTAAAGACAAAGCAAGTATCAGTTCGCAAGATAAGAAAGAGATTGCTAAGGGCATCTCATTGGGCCTGGAGTGCATTCACGGTATAAGTGGCTATAGTAATCTGAAGCCAAAAAACCCAACCTCTAAAAGGGCCCACAAAGTTGTTCAGGGAAGCATTCATGAAAGTGGGCCATCTAATAAGGACTTGGACACTCAAAGGCCTCCAGCGCCTAACCTTGTGCACTTTTCTTCAAGTAATGCCCATGATCGTGGTTCCATCCAAATTGAAGACCACATTCGGAATTGCCAAGTGACCCAAACCGTTCCTCCCACTTCGGACCAGGCGAGCTTGTCTCTACTCCAAGGGGAAGATGGTGTCACGCTCATGGAGGCTGACGGTTCTGGATCCAAAATTCATTCAGTATCTAATCTGGAAGTTGTTGTGTTGATGGATGAGAATCCTCCGGATAAGTAAGTTCTCTTGTCCTTTATCTTTGGTATATATTTTATGATTATTTCTGTCTGGAATTGTCGTGGGGCGGGCGGTCGCTCTTTCCCACGTATGTTGAAAGATGTTGTCCATAAATACGGTATTAATGTGATGTGCTTAGTAGAACCCAGGATTAGTGGTAGCAGAGCGGATAAAGTTGTTAGAAAATTGGGGTTCAATGATTGGCTGAGAGTCGAAGCCACTGGTTTCGCTGGGGGCATCTGGGTTTTATAGAACCACTGGGAGTTCAATATTGATTATATTTCATCAAACACCCAACTCCTTCACTGCAAGATTTCCCCTTTCAACAATCTCAACCCTTCGTTAGTAATGTTTGTCTATGGTGACACTAGTATCTTGAATAGGAGGGATCTATGGGAATCGCTGCATGATATCAAGCAAACGGTTAACTCTTCTTGGCTTGTTCTTGGGGATTTCAATGCCTTCCTTAATCCTAGTTATAAAGATGGCGGGGGGGTTCCTGCTCTTAGTTCTATGAAGGACTTTCAAAAGTGTATTGATGATTGTAATCTTATGGAGGTTCCTATTGTTGGGGACAAGTTTACCTGGGAGAAGACTGGGGTAAAGGAAAGGCTGGACTGGGTGTTTTGCAATTTTGATTGGGAATTACTTAATCCTAATGTCAAGGCTGTCCACAACCTCAGGTTTAAATCTGATCATCGGGTGATTGTTGTCGCGAATAGTAATAATTCGGCTGGCTGTAAAAGAGGTGGTACTTTCATGTATCAAGCAGCGTGGTGTATTGAAGATGGTTTTAGTGATGTTGTCAGCGATGCATGGCAGGGAAAAGACTGGATCCAGGGTCAGGAGCAATTTACAAAAGATGCCTCGAAGTGGAACTCTAGTGTAGTGGGTAATGTGACCAAGAAGAAAAGGGAAATCATCCGAAGACTAGAAGGGATCGATCGTGCCAGGAGTAATAGGGGTGGGCCTAATGGTCTCTTCAAGATTGAAAAGCAGCTCTGGGACAAGTATCAAAAAATCGCTTTGCAAGAGGAATTGATTTGGTTCCAGAAGTCAAGGTGTAAGTGGATCAGTGGGGGGGATAGAAACACAAAATTCTTCCATGCAAGTGTTTCTGCTAAGAGGAAAAGAAGTAGAATAGAGGCCCTGCAAGATGATAATGGGTGCTGGGTGTCTGACGACGCTCTACTAAGAGGCATGGCCCTTGACTATTTTCAGAATCTCTTTTCTGCCAAGTCCTCTTCCCCTTTCTCTCCTTGGCCGGCAAGATTCCCTCCCCTTGATGAGACTCAATTGGACCTTCTGCAAGGTCCTGTGTCCCCTTCTGAGATCAAGAAGGCTGCCTTTGAGATGGGTGCGTTTAAAGCTCCTGGTCCGGATGGCTTGAACCCCCACTTCTTCCATACCCAGTGGAATCTTATTGGGCAGAAGATTTGTGATCTGGTGATCAAGATCTTTGACAACCCGGAGGCAATTCAGAACATTAATCATACTAATATTACTCTTATCCCCAAGATTGATCATCCCTTATCTTTAAAGGACTTCAGGCCTATCTCGTTATGTAATGTTAGCTACAAAATTGTCAGCAAGGTTATTGCCAATCGCTTCAAAAGTGTCATGAACCACCTGATTGCGGAAAACCAATGTAGCTTTATCGCTGGTCGTCAGGGGGTGGATAATATCATTATTGCCCAGGAAGCTATTCACACTATGAGAAACAAGAGAGGTAATAAGGGTTACATTGCGGTGAAAGTAGATATGGAAAAGGCTTTTGACAGGCTTGACTGGCGCTTTATCGAATTTACTCTCCACAGCTTGGGTTTAGGTGCTAGCTTTGTTAAGCTAATTATGTCTTGTGTTTCAACCACTTCTATGAGCATTATTTGGAATGGCTTGGCTTCTGGTTGTTTTCATCCCTCTAGGGGGGTGAGACAGGGTGATCCCCTGAGTCTATACCTGTTCGTCCTTTGTATGGAACTGCTTGGCCAATTAATCCACCAAGAACTGGAATTGGGAAACTGGCACCCACTGAAGTTGAGCCCCTCGGGTCCCAATATTTCCCACCTTTTCTTCGCCGATGATCTTATTCTCTTCGGTGAGGCTTCATCTGAGCAGATGGTGGAGATGCGTAATGTCATGGCTCTTTTTTGTCAGGTCTCGGGTCACAAGATAAATCTGAACAAGTCTAAGATGTTCGTTTCTAGAATTGTTCATTTTAACAGGGCCTACGAGATGAGCCAGGCCATAGGAATTGGCTTAACTGCGGACCTTGGTAAATACTTGGGTGTTCCTTTACTGCACAAAAGGTTGGTTAAGAGGACTTTCGCACCGCTTCTCCAGAAGGTGAAATTGAAATTGGCAAATTGGAAAGGTAAATTCCTGAGTATGGCGGGTCGGTCGACTCTCATTAAGTCTGTCCTATCGGCTATTCCTCAATACCAGATGCAATCAACTCTTGTCCCGAAAGGGGTGCTTTCAACTATTGAAAAGCTCAGTCGAGATTTCTTTTGGAACCATCATGAGGATTCCAAAAAATTGCATTTACTCTCTTAGGATGTTCTGAAACGGAGAAAGTGTGAAGGCGGCTTGGGGATAAAAGACTTGCACTGTCAAAATAAAGCTTTTCTCATGAAGTTGTGCTGGGGTCTTATCAAAAAACCGGATGCCTTTTGGGCGAAATGTCTTCGTGCAAAATACTCATGTGGTTCGATCACTGATCCCATTGTCCTGAGAAGACGGAATCAATCGGCTGTATGGAGTGGTATTGTGGCGGTTTGGGATGATTTTAAAAGAGGCCTTGGCAAATGTCTAAAAAGCGGCAAGAATACGTTAGCCTGGAAGGAGCGCTGGTCTCCTGTGGACAATCCGCTTGATCTCCACATTGAAAATAATATGCACTTAACGGATATGAATGCCACGGTGCGCTCTTTCGTAACTCAATCCGGTCACTGGGATAGAGCAAAATAGGAATCCTACCTTCCTAGTTGGGTGGTCGATAAATTAATGTTGTTGCCACCTCCTTCGGGCAACGATGATGATGTGGTTTGCTGGAGAAATGCTCCTGATGGGAACTTCAGTGTTAAGTCAGCTTATGACGCTATCTATCATCAGCAAAGTTCCAGACGCCAACCTCACTGGCAGTCTCTTTGGCACCGGGGAATTCCTGAAAGAGTCAAATACTTTCTATGGCAAGTTTTCCATGAGAAGCTTCCTACTAATGAGTTAAGAGCGAGACACAATCCGAGCGTCCTAAACACTTGCCCTTTTCAGTGTGATAGTGTGGAGAGTATTCTTCATATTCTGAGAGATTGTGAGCATGCACAGAGAGTGTGGTCTGATTTAACTAACCCTATATATTATAGTATGTTTTTTTCTGGTAATTTGCAGGATTGGCTACACTGGAACACTCAGCACTCACCGGGAAACAACAAAATGGCGAGATGGTCATGGCAAAATGTCTTCAGTTCAACATGTTGGCTACTTTGGAAGAACCGGTGCAGTCAAGCTTTTGAAGGGTCATCGGACAACCCAAAGGAGATAGTTCACAGATGTATATACCACCTCTCCGAAGGTGTGGAGAACGGCAGGTTTCGGCATCAGATTTTTCAAGTTCCAGAACGAGGCCTACTCCACTGGGTACCACCAGATCCGGGATTTTATCGTCTAGACGTTGACGGTTCGGTAACCAGAGAAGGCCAGGCTGCTTGTGGAGGTGTCATCCGGGACCATCAGGGTAACTGGATACGTGGATTTCAACAGAAGTTAGGACATTTTTTCCCAACTGCTGCTGAAATCCATACAATCCGTCGAGGCCTCCTTTTATGTAAGCATATGGGCCTTAGGAAAATCAAGTTGTTCACGGACTCTCTTCAGGCGATTCACCTTCTATCCACTTGCTGTGACTCCGATCATCCTCTGTTTGATGTTATTTTGGATACCAGATCTCTTGTTTATAGCGACTGGGAGGTGGAAATTTCCCATTCTCATAGGGAAAGTATTCGTTGTGCAGACTTTCTGGCTGGATCGGCGCATAGGATTCCGCAGGATTACGAGGAATTAGTGCTTTCACCTTTTGAATGTACTCATCTTTTTGCGTTGGATTGTGGTTTGTTATCACATGACCACTCTGAAGGAACTAGTCCATAGTTTCTGACTTTTACAAGCTTTGCTTGCCTTTGTAACCAAAAAAAAAAAAGAATCACTTCCATCAAGAGGAAAAACAAAGAAAAATACAATTGACCGGTTAAATTCAACATAAAAAATGTAATATGTGATGAAAATCCTGATACGCTGTACTTGCAAACCTTTAAGAGGAACCTAGACAAAGTGCTTCTAAAAATGAGACAGTAGTTGCACGTGGAACACTTCAATGATACCAGTTGTCGTGGATATAGTTAACAAAGGCAGCTCATTTTATTGCTCTGTAAAATCCTTTTATAGTTGTTCACTTGTCACAAGCTTTTATGGATAATGTCGCCAACCTCCAATGCTATCCTGTCTAAAATAACAAAGAAAGTGAGATAAAATAGGAAAAGTTACATTCTCGGTTAATATGACAACCAGCTAATCATAACATTAAGAAAGCATATGTTCTATAAAATCCTGCAGAGGAGAGAGTTCGTTCAAGTAAAAGAAATTGAAAGAATAGAGTTGGGCAGACAATATAGTTGCCTATTCAATTTGTGCATTGCATTTTTTGCATGTTATAATTCCTATTCATCAGAATCTACAGTTTTGAAGCCAAGTGACTGATGACTATATGAAGACAGCCTATTTTTAGTGTAGTCTGTCAACTAATGCAAAATTGAACATATAAAATAACATATAAAATGTAGCTATTTTCTATTTCTTTATAGGTTTCTCACAAAATGTGTTAATTCTCATGTTCCATCATTTCTTCCCTGCTTAATGAAATTCTCGTATGAAAAGTAAAGTTGATGACATAATTCCAATGAAACACAATGCAGGGAATTCCGCTAAGTAGCATCTAATATGGAATTCCCTTCAGACAGACAAAATAGATTATTAAATGCAGAAATCATAAAGACACACAGAAAGAGCTTACTTGACTACAAAAGAAGGGAGTTCAGGGGATGTCCGTTCTCAAAACAGAGTATCCATTTCATCAATACCAAGACGTGTTGGAAGACCTGACTCTTTTAAACTGAGGGAGAGGTTCTTGCTCTTCTTTTTCATCCTGCTTATAAATTTGAGTTGCAAGGGGTGACAGATGAAGCTATCACAAGATTTCTTGGATTTCGACCCAAACTCCAATGCCAATCCCTGGGGAGTGAGTTGAGAGACACCAGAATTCTTGAGTTTCTTTCTGGGAGGGAGAATATTGTCCACACAAATATCTGCAACCCTCTTCTTTTTGCTCTCCATTTCCATTTGCTCAATAAATTTCTCACAATCTGAGACATACACTAGCCGCACTCCGCATTCTTTGATCATTACCTTGCTAGACCCAGGACCTCCCACAGTGAATTTAAAGCAAAGCCTTCTGTTAGCAACCAGCTGTTGATTTCGAAGATTGCGGCCAGCATTCCATATATAAACATGATCATATTTCGCCTTTGAAACAGTCAGCCATTGACATGCCTCTTCCACCACAGAACCTTCCAAGTAGCACTGGCATTTCACGCAGTTGTGTTCCAATAAAGTAGCAGAATCAAAGTCTGATTCAAAGCCAATTACAGCGCAGTATGAGAAATCCACCAAGTCTAAAATTTGAGGGAGTTCAACTACCACGGAGCTTTGTGCTGCCCTGTATTTGAACCACTTTGGTACTTTGCTTCCAGGGACTCTAGTCCAAGAATGATTAACCATGCGGTTTGCATTTTCAGTCCGTACATAATAAATTACACAAGAGGCAGCCTCTATGATATTGTGAAGTGATTGTTCATTCAATTGCGCACAATTCACGAATGAGAAGTATTTTAAGCCACCACTCAATGGTCTCCAAGTTGGCACAATTTCCAACGACTCACAATCATCGGCTTCTAGGCTTGAAATGGATGGTGGTAGTTCTGGTAAAGAGAAGAGCCTCCTACAATTTCCTAGGTTAAGATATTGCAATCCTAAAAGATGCTTAGTATTATTGGGGAGTTCAATTATGTTACAACAACCGTCCAGATACACACAACTTAAAGACAACATGCCATTAAATAAGACATGTAGCTTCGAATCATCAATGAATTCATAGTAGGAAAGCTTAAGACTCGTCAAATTTGTCAAGCAAGATAATTGGTTTGGAAGGTCCACAAGTCTTGAACCACTAAGATCGAGTTTTTCCAATTTAATTGGATGACCAACAGACGAGTCTAAGATTTCAATTCCTATTTTATTTCAGCTCGAGTATCTCAGTTCGTCTGATCACAATGAGAACTCCTTAAGCTTCCAGCAACATGTCACATCAATATGTTCTAGAGATTTCAAATGAATCTCACCTTTCAGACTTTCAAGTTTCTCACACCCAAATAATTCCAACCTAACAAGCGAATGGAGAGACAAAATTGAGGAATAAACATAGTGCAAACTTCCGCATTTAGAAAGTTGTACTACTTTGAGATTCAGGCATTTAGAGAGATCCGGTAACTCCTGTAGCAGCCTGGAACCACTAAGTTGTATCTCCTGTAAGCTCACTAAATCCTATAACAACAGATATAACCAATAAGATTCAAATGAGATCATCAAGTTCATATGAATGAAAAACATGAAACACAAATAAGTTCATGCATACCTGCAATCCGTTCACATTGCGCAAATTTTCGCAATTAGAAAGTTGTACTACTTTGAGATTCAGGCATTTACAGAGATTCGGTAGCTCCTGTAGCAGCCTGGAACCACTAAGGTGTACATCTCCTGTAAGCTCATTAAATCCTATAACAACAGATATAACAAATAAGGTTCAAATGAGATCATCAAGAAGTTCATATGAATGAAAAACATGAAACACAAATAAGTTCATGCATACCTGCAATCCGTTCATATTGCGCAAACTTTCGCAATTAGAAAGTTGTACGACTTTGAGATTCAGGCATTTAGAGAAATCAGGTAGCTCCTCTAGCAGCCTGGAAACTCAAAGGTGTATCTCCTGTAAGCTCCCTAAATCCTATAACAACAGATATAACCAATAAGGTTCAAATGAGATCATCAAGAAGTTCATATGAATGAAAAACAAGAAACACAAATAAGTTCATGTATACCTGCAATCCGTTCACATTGCGCAAACTTTCGCAATTAGAAAGTTGTACTACTTTGAGATTCAGGCATTTAGAGAGATCCGTTAGCACCTATAGCAACCTGGAACCGCTAAGGTGTATCTCCTGTAAGCTCACTAAATCCTATAACAACAGATATAACCACTAAGTTTCAAATGAGATCATCAAGAAGTTCATAAGAATGAAAAACATGAAACACAAATAAGTTCATGCATACCTGCAATCCGTTCAAATTGCGCAAACTTTCGCATTCAGAAAGCCGTACTACTTCGAGATTCAGGCATTTAGAGAGATCCGGTAGCTCCTGTAGCAGCTTGGAACCACTAAAGTGTATCTTCTGTAAGCTCAGTAAATCCTATAACAACAAATATAACCAATAAGGTTCAAATGAGATCATCAAGAAGTTCATATGAATGAAAAACATGAAACAAAAATAACTTCATGCATACCTGCAATCCGTTCACATTGCGCAAACTTTCGCAATTAGAAAGTTGTACTACTTTGAGATTCAGGCATTTAGAGAGATCCGGTAGCTTCTGTAGCAGCCTGGAACTACTAAGTTGTATCTCATGTAAGCTCACTAAATCCTATAACAACAGATATAACCAATAAGGTTCAAATGAGATCATCAAGAAGTTCATATGAATGAAAAACATGAAACACAAATAAGTTCATGCATACCTGCAATCCGTTCACATTGCGCAAACTTTCGCAATTACGAAGTTGAACTACTTTGAGATTCAGGCATTTAGAGAGATCCGGTAGCTCCTGTAGCAGCCTGGAACCACTAAGGTTTATCTTCTGTAAGCTCTCTAAATCCTATAACAACAGATATAACCACTAAGTTTCAAATGAGATCATAAAGAAGTTCATATGAACGAAAAACATGAAACACAAATAAGTTCATACATACCTGCAATCCGTTAACATTGCGCAAACTTTAGCATTCAGAAAGCCGTAATTCTTTGAGGCATTTATAGAGATCCAGTAGCTCCTGTAGCAGCTAGCAACCATTAAGGTGTATCTCCTGTAAGATAACTAAATTCTATAACAACAGATATAACCAATAAGGTTCAAATAAGATCATCAAGAAGTTCATATGAATGAAAAACAAGAAACCCAAATAAGTTCATGCATACCTGCAATCCGTTCACATTGCGCAAACTTTCGCAATTAGAAAGTTGTACTACTTTGAGATTCAGGTATTTAGAGAGATCCGTTAGCACCTGTAGCAGCCTAGAACCAGTAAGGCGTATCTCCTGTAAGCTCACTAAATCCTATAACAACAGATATAACCAATAAGATTCAAATGAGATCATCAAGTTCATATGAATGAAAAACATGAAACACAAATAAGTTCATGCATACCTGCAATCCGTTCACATTGCGCAAATTTTCGCAATTAGAAAGTTGTACTACTTTGAGATTCAGGCATTTACAGAGATCCGGTAGCTCCTGTAGCAGCTTGGAACCACTAAGGTGTATCTCCTGTAAGATCACTAAATCCTATAACAACATATAGAACCAATAAGGTTCAAATGAGATCATCAAGAAGTTCATAAGAATGAAAAACATAAAACACAAATAAGTTCATGGATACCTGCAATCCGTTAAGATTGCGTAAACTTTCGTATTCAGAAAGCCAAACTTCTTCGAGATTCAGGCATTTAGAGAGATCTGGTAGCTCCTGTAGCAGCCTGGAACCACTAAGGTCTATCTCCTGTAAGCTCACTAAATCCTATAACAACAGATATAACCACTAAGTTTCAAAAGAGATTATCAAGAAGTTCATATGAATGAAAAACATGAAACACAAATAAGTTCATGCATACCTGCAATTCGTTCACATTGCGCAAACTTTCGCATTCAGAAAGCCATACTACTTCGAGATTTAGGCATTTAGAGAGATCCGGTAGCTCCTGTAGCAGCCTGGAACCACTAAGGTATATCTCCTGTAAGCTCACTAAATCCTATAACAATAGATATAACCACTAAGTTTCAAAAGAGATCATCAAGAAGTTTATATGAATGAAAAACATGAAACACAAATATGTTCATGCATACCTGCAATCCGTTCACATTGTGCAAACTTTCGCAATTAGAAAGTTGTACTACTTTGAGATTCTGGCATTTAGAGAGATCCGGTAGCTCCTGTAGCAGCCTGGAACCACTAAGGTGTATCTCCTGTAAGCTCACTAAATCCTATAACAACAGATATAACCAATAAGGTTCAAATGAGATCATCAAGAAGTTCATATAAATGAAAAACATGAAACACAAATAACTTCATGCATACCTGCAATCCGTTCACATTGCACAAACTTTCGCAATTAGAAAGTTGTACTATTTTGAGATTCAGGCATTTAGAGAGATCTGGTAGCTCCTGTAGCAGCCTGGAACCACTAAGGTCTATCTCCTGTAAGCTCACTAAATCCTATAACAACAGATATAACCACTAAGGTTCAAATGAGATCATCAAAAAGTTTATATGAATGAAAACTTGAAACACAAATAAGTTCATGCATACCTGCACTCCATTCCAAAGCTTTTGTAGACGACTACCACGCATGTAAAGGTAAACAAGTTCTTTAGCACAAAAAGTGGGCGGCAGGTTTTTATATGGGAATCCATGCCACTCTAGATACCTCATTTTCTTAGGAAGAAATGTGAGACCATTTGGAAGGTGCACATGACCTGTGCCACGGTTGAAGCTAGAATAAATTTTGAGATATCTTAAATTTGGCATCTTCTTGAAAACATCAGCCTCCAATTGTATATCTCTAATTTCAGAAACGTCCAACTTTATGCCTTCAACTTTGCTTGATCCCTTACAAAAACCATATCAAATAAATAATGTCATATTACATTTATGTTATTCATAAAGTTATGTATAGCATAAAAAAATGGATTTCTTATCACATCATTGTCCAAAACATCATAGATTTCCTGAGAATCCCATAATCGGCTGCGTCTTTTAGGTTCATGAAATGATTCATCACGAACTATTTGTAGAGCCATCTCCTGTATTAAATCATGCATTTTTATACGCCAACCATCATCAACATTTATGAGATCCTTGTCATGAAGTATTCTTATGCCAATAGCTCCATTGAAGCCAAAGCTACCTAACAAGTTGATTACAAATTCTGTCAACTCTCCCTTCAAAAAGCAAGCAATATCTAGAAATATTCTCTTCTCTTCATGATTCAATCCGTCATAACTCAATCTTAACACATTTTGGATATCTTTATGGAGATTCTTCTCAAGTTGTGTTAAAGCACTCTCCCATTCGACTTCACTTCTACCACAAAGATGTGAACCCAAAACTTTTAAAGCCAATGGAATTCCTTTTGCATAAGCAACTGCCCTTCTTGTTAGCTCTTCATATCCCATTATAGGAATATCAGTGTTGAAGGCAGTTAAGTTGAAAAGTTTATAGGAGTGATCCAACTCTAATTCCTCAACCTTATATATTACATCAACTCCTTTGCTAGTCAGCACATGCTTGTCCCTTGTTGTTATGAGAATTCTACTTTCTAGACCAAAGCAATGAGGTTCTCCAACCAAATATTTTAATTGCTCCATCGTACTGACATCATCAAGAACAACAAAAACTTTCATACGACTAAGTCTAGATTCAAGAAAAGTGGTTGAAGTATCCATATCGAGATCTTCCTTTAGTACACAGGACAGAAATTTATGGCGTAATTCAGCAAGTCCATTTCCAGACTTTTCCGTTACATTTTCTAAGAAGCAAGAACCGTCATAATGGGAAGAATATTTGAAAAATATAGTTTTGGCAATGGTTGATTTGCCAATGCCCCCCATACCCCATATTCCAATGGTTTTAGCGTCTCTCAACAATAATTCAATCTCTGCGTAGTTAGCATCAATACCCACAAGTCCTTTTAATTCAGCAGGTGGGTACTTGTCTTTCAATTTTTGCAATATGTCTTCGACAATCTTTTGAATCATTTCAGATTCGTCCCTACCATATGAAAAAAAAAAGACAATCACAGTTAAGCAAAAAAAAAAAATTTCAAGATAAAAGATAAAAAAACAGAGGATGATAAATTGAATAGAGTTTATATAAATTCATACTTTTTTCCAACTATCCTATTGATTGCAAATTCGAAAGGAGGTTTTCATCGATAGGATAATGATCTAAGGGTGTACAATTTATTATAAATAACTAATTTAAATAATTTTTTTAATATTCATAAATTACTTATCTAACTCTTATATTGAGTAGCGGACTTGGGAGTACTTGAACAAATCAAAGGATAAACTGAATAGAGCATATATATTAAGAAGACATAAAAGTATTTATGAGAAATTGACCTGATGTCTTAATTATTTGATCATCATGTAAATAACGGCCAACACCATCATTTGTGAATAGAAGAAAATTAATGAATTTATTAATTACCTGAACGTTGGAGATTGAGAGTCATACCCAGCCAAGTTTGCAGCTTCATTAAGAGCTTGCTTCCACACTTGCATCTTTTGTTGGTCAACATTGAGATCTCTCTCATATCTCTCAAATGCTTGCATGTAAACCCCAGTTTGATTGCGTACATGAGTTGGCTCTACTTCATAGAAGACAGGAACAACAATCTGTCCTTGAACCCTTTTGCAATAGAGTATATGGGTGAGTTCATCCAAGCACCATCTTGAAGAAGCATAATTTTCAGAGAATACAACCACAGATATATATGAATCCTCGATAGCTTGCAGAAGAGATGGTGAGATGTCGTCTCCTTTGGGGAGTTGATAGTCTATGTAGGTTCTGATGTGTTTTCTGCAGAAAGCAGCATAAAGATGGCTAGTGAAGTTGGAGCGAGTGTCCTCACCCCTAAAGCTGATTAATACATCATACTTCTTGGGGGGAGATTGAGCAGATGAAGAGGATGAAGCAGAAACAAGGGCCATATCTTTGAGATCACTGTGTTGTATTGAGAACTTCGAAAATGAATCAGAGATGGAGTACCAGAAGCTGCAGATAAGTGACAGAAGAAAAAGCCCACGCGGTTATGTTTTGTGAGGCTTCGCAATTTCCTTGAATGTTGGAATTGATTCTTTTTGTAAACCCTGCAACTTTATGATTTTAAAGTCAAAAAGTGAGGTTAATGAGTGTGCGTGTCAGGGCCCATGTGTCGGGTATGTAATTTCCTGGAAGGAGAGGCTTCCTGCTTGATAGTCGTTTTTTTTTTGGCTCGAAGAAAAAGCCCACGCGGTTATGTTATGTTCACACGAGAGATTTTTGTATGAATCTGATTTATTATGTTAATTAAAATATAATAATTTATGAGCTGATTTAGTATCTTTTAAATATTAGATGAAATATTAATAAAATTAAATGATTTTATTATATTTATATTTTCATTATTACTTGTGAAATTTTAATTAATAAATTTATTTTTTTAAAAAAATAAAAAAATAAAATATATGAGCAACCAATTAAAATTAATATTAATTAAATTATTATATTTTAACTATTACTGACTTCGCAATCTCATGTTCACACTGTGAGCACGTCGAAGTTTCCAAATTGATCAGCAGTCAAAAAGAGAAAGGGTGAGCCCACGCGGTTTAACTTTATTATTTATGATTTGGGAGTCTTTCAGAACCCAAAAAAAAAAACCTCGAAAGTTAAGAAGAGAGGTTTATATTATTTGTAGGGATGGAAATAGGTTATGTTATGTTAGGTTATGTCTAAATAGGCTTGGGTCTGTAATAGAGATTCGAAGCCTGAGCCTACATGCAGATTTTTTTTTAGGCCAAGCCTGGGCCTTCAAAAAGCTTGATAAGGCCTGAAGCCTGTTTAAAGGCCTACTTAAATAATATAGGCCTATAAATAGCATTTAAAACATATACTTTCAAATTCATATATAACTCTTCATGCTTATAAACAATCCTACATTATGTCTTAGAAGCCTAATATCCATTTTTGTCGTAATATTAGGGCTTAGTAAGAAAAGGAAAAGAATGTCTAATGATAACAATTATCCGAGCAAATATGAATAAGAAAAATTAATTGTCTGTTGACTAATGAGATATATTTTTTAAAATAGACTAAGCAAAACAAATAGTAACATGTAAAACTATATTTTATCTCTTTTCCGACATAAATTGGGTCAAACTCCTATTACTAAAATTATAATATTTCATTTGACATTAAAATAAACTCATAACAATTATTATGCTTCAGTGGAGGGCGCAAATTAGGGGGGAGAGAGTGAGTTAGTGTTGCTATCTCAAGCAATGGAAGAGAAGAGAGGTAGGGGTGAATGATTAATGCCAAAGTAATGGTTGAATGTAATGATGATAAGATGTAAAACTTAAAATTAAGGTTAAGTTGGTAAATTTATAAAATTATTTAGATGATATTATATATACTTATATAATAGAACAAATTAAAAAAAAAAAGTTAAATAGGCCAGGCCTGTAGGCTTATAGGCTAGGCCTTATGAAAATAGGCCTAGCAATATACCTAAGCCTGAGCCCAACCTATTTACTAAGTAGGTTAGGTTAGACTTTATGTAGGTTAGACAGTAAGCCCCTGTTAGGGGCCTGACCTATTTTCATCCTTAATTATTTGTGCTTGACACGGCACAAACTTCAATTTGTTCAATTAAGATGCTGCAGCGAGATTTCCATTTTCCTCCAGTTTAATTCCCCCACCCTTCAACAATAAATCCAAGCTATAGAAAGAATTTCTTAGAAAAACATTGATAATGCATTTATTTATGAATGAAATGTTGTGAAATATTTTTTTTGTCCCACCATGTATATTAGATAAGCCTTACTTGAAATTTTTGTAATTTTTAAAATTATTTTTGAGGGAATAAGATAAAGACAATAAGACAGGTATTTCGAATTTCAGTACATGATATGTAAGCTCTTTAGCCCGTAACAATAGATTAGTGAGCTCATTTCAATAGTTTTTTTTTTACCCGAACTTTCTTTTTTCTGGTGACATACACATAATAAATAGCCGTTTGATATACAAATGGAATGGAGTATAGGAAAAAATAAAAGAAATAATAGCTAAAATAAAATAATTATAATATACGAGAGATGTAGTAAGTATTATTATATGAGGATCGAGTCTATCTTTATATTATCAACCAATAATATATGAAATCATCCACAAAACTAATCAGGTACACAAGATTTATATCCATAGAAACATTTTTGTCACATTATTAAAACATGCCAAAATATAAAAGAACTCAAGAAGGTCTACATTTATACCACCTCTCTGCTTTTGTTGATTAGTATACATTTGAAAGTTAAAATTTCTTATAAAGAGGTCTGAAAGTAGTACCAAATCAAAAATTCCTAGTATTAGACATTTGATGTCCATAAATACGTAAAAACATCCCCCTCGATTATAGCATATGATATACATTAATATTTTCACATAATTCAAAGTGCTCCTTACAACTATCAAAATTAAAATCAATATTCAATTCTCCTCATGCCTCACCTTTCCCTTATTGGAGATTTCCACCATTAAAAAGTTGAACCCTAAACAAAGTGACATTAAAAAAAAAAAAAAGGAAAGAAAGAAAAAGCTAAGTTATATTCTCAGTTATTGTGATAATAGCTGGATAATCACTACATTAAGAAGGTATATATGCTGGAGATGTTGAGCAATATCCTGAGACTAGAAATAATCCTTTAAAGGAAAGAGTTTCGTTCATGTTAAAAAGAAAAAAATTGAAAGAACACAATTAGGTAGGCAACACAGTTGACTATTCAACCATTTTTATTCATTTGCCCAACGAAATTTTCACATTCTTTGATGCCAATCAATAACTTATTGATGTGTTTTAACCCAACCCCCTCAATGAATCTCAACAATGAATTCAAAGAAAAAAATTTTGTTTAATAAAATTGTCTCGTAATAAAAAAAAATAAAAACATGATCAGATCATTTCATCTTTGCATCATATGAAGGAACAATGACGTGAAACTTACGCACACTTCTAATGCAAACAATTTGGGGGGAGGGTTACAGGAACAAAGAGGAAGAGATAGCGTGAAACAGAAAAATATGAAGACACCAATGGGAGTTGAATCTAGTGGAAGTGGCTAGTCTCTTATAACGTGACAAACTAAGATTTGAATTTTCATTAGGAGATATGCTCACATTTAGTGCTCAACCTCAAACAGGATTGCTATCTGCAAAACAAGGATACCTGTACCTAACAAAACAAAACAAAACAAAAAAAACAAAGAAAGAAACATATGAAGACCAAAAGGAAGGGGATATGAAGAACTTGAGGGGATAAGAGGAAAACAGAAGAGTAGCTAGACCATATAAAATTATATTTCATTATCATCCATCTCCAAAACACACAAGGACGGCACACACATAAAGAGAAAGGTTGAGATTTCCTTCAATTTTTTCATCCACATATATATAGTCGCTATGATACCAAGAGAGAATTTAGAAGAATAAGAGAATTGGGGAACAATGCATAGGAACAAGAAGGAAAAATTAAAATGAATTTAGTAAATAATAAAAAAAAAGTTTAAACCAAATTTTAAAATTGTAATTTTCAATTTTGAATCAAACAAATAATAAAAGAACGAATATTAAAGTAGTTGTATAAAAAACAAGGAATATTAAATTAAAAAATTTCCCTTTCAAATCAAATATAAAAAAAAATATTATGATGACGGATTTCAAAATTAGACATCTCTGAATAAATCTGATCGAATAATCAGATAATAAAATAGGAACAAGAAGAAAAAAAATAAAAATTAATTTAGTAAATAATCAAAAACGTTTCAAACCAAACTATAAAAGTGTAATTTTCCATCAAACAAATAATTAAAAAAAGGAAAAATAGAAACATTAAATTCTAAATATTAGTTAACTACCAAACAATGGGTTGTATCCATAACATATTCAAAATATTTGCGAGCTATAAATTAAATCAAGGATTGTCAACGATAATAAAATTTGTTAATATCAAAAATCAAAAAGTTTAGATCGAAATCAAATTTATTTTCAAATTACGGATTTTTAAACTCTTATGTTACTAAGCTAAAATTCAAATTTACTGAATAAATTTAATAAGCAACTCAAAATTTATGTCAGATATCAAAAAAATTTATTTCCAAACCATTCAAATTTAAAAACAATAAGATAGTGAGCTTTAAAATTTCAGATTATTAAATCAGTAGAATAAAATGAGAATAAACTTTAAATCAGTAATTTTGAATAAAATAAAAAATAAAAAAAGCATGAAGAAATAATTAAATTCATAATATTTGTTTAGATCGTGAATATAATATATTCAAAATATTTGTGACTTGTGAGCTGAGCTATAAAAAAAATTTATTTACAAACCAATCAAATTTAAAGTATATGAGAGCTATCAAAAAAATAATTTCTAAAACAATGTAAATTTTAAGTAAATAACTTTGTATCTTAAAATATCAGATTATTCAATCAATAGAATCAAACGAGGGATCGGGTTAGGCTATGCTGCACGGTGATCATGTTATCGAAGAGATAATACTCCCTCCGGTCCTAAATATAGGACATAGTTTGTAGTGCAATTTGCACTACAAACTATGTCCTATATTTAGGACCGGAGGTAGTAGTAAACTTGGGTAAGAAGATGCAAACTAAGAAGCCATTACTGGAAGTGTAAGATGCTGAATTTTGAGTGGTCTTGCTCTGTTTTGGTTTTTAGAATTGCAAATAGAGTTCAAGTAGTTCGAGAATGAGGGAGAAGAAGCGTTGATTTTCCATGGTTGGATTGTCAAAATTTGGTTCTTATCTTGAAAACTTTTGCTTTTCCACTATTTTATTTTAATTGCATGTGTTTGTTCTTAAACAGATATTTCGGTCATCAAAAGTTGCAATTATGACAAATGAAAAACCCTTTATTATCTACCCGTGGGTGTGGCAATATTTCGACCTTTTGTCTAAGATGTTGCTATTTCTATTCCTTTGGGATTCCTCTGTTTCTACGCCCTCTACATTCCAACCTTGTCGATAGCGATGTTGGCCCTCCAAATGTAAGAAAGGATTCAGGGCAATTTCTTGTTCACACTGCCAGGACGTCGAAGTTTCCAAATTGATCTGCAGTCAAAAAAGAGAAGATGTAGCCCAAACGGTTTAACTTTATTATTCAGGGACAGTTGTATTTAGATTACTGATAAAAGAAAAATATGATAAAATGATCCCTTAAATTTTCTAAAATTATATTTAAATTCTGTAGGACTTTTTTGATAATAAATTTTAATTGTTAAATATTTATGACCTTGTCAATAGACACCCATGAATTAGTCAGTAGACGTTTATGAACTTGTTAGTAGAATTGACATTTATTGCAAAATAATCCCAAAGGATTTAAATATAATTTTAAGATTTTAATGAACCAGTTTATTGTATTTTCTCTTATCTTGGACCTAAAAACAATTTTTCTTATTATTTATGACCTGGGAGTCTTTCAGACACCAAAAAAAAAAAAAAGACTCGAAATTTAAGAAGGGCAAACTTCAATTTGTTCAATTAAGAAGCTACAGCGAGATTTCCATTCACCCTACGACAATAAATCCAAACTAAGAAAGAATTTCTTAGAAAAACATTAATAAAGCATTTATTTATGAATGAATTGTAGTGAAATATGATTTTTTGATCCTACCATGTATACTCTCTCATATTCTTTTTTATAAACAACTTTCTTTCTCTTGAGGCTTTTGATCTCAAAATTTAAACTATTTTTTCCTTTTTTACCCCTATTAAATACATATGTTTATATTAATTATCTTTCACTCACTACTAACTCTCTTTCATTTATCATTTATTACTCATGATCTCTCATAGCTTTTACTCATTCCCTCTCCTATGCTATTTTCATAAATAGAGGCATATTTGAAAGAAATATGATACTTTTGACACATTTATTATTTTTAACTAATCTTTACCGTAATTTGTTTTACGCAATGAGAAAAAAAAGTTGCTTATAAAAAGTATATGAGGGAGTATTAGATAAGCCTTACTTGAAATTTTTGTAATTTTTTTAAATTATTTTTTGCAGGAATAAAATAAAGACAATAAGACAGGTATTTTGAATTTCAATACATGATATGTAAGCTCTTTAGCTTATAACTATAGATAGTGAGCTGAGCTCATTTCAATAGGTTTTTTCACCTGAACTTTCCTTTTTCGGGTGACAGACATATAATATACATGGAAAAAGACATTTAAATATCATTTAAACTTAAAAATTCTAAATTTATCTTTTTTGACAAAAAGAATAATAGAATTGACAAAAAAAAATATATAACAATTGATAAGTCAGTTTTTTAGTCAAATTACTAAATATTCGTTTGGGATAGCTTATTTTTTACTTATAAGTGCTTATAAATCGTGATTTACGGTATACGAGGTAAGTATGTGAGAGGAGTTTTATCTCAACTTACGTAATAAACACTTATTTTTTTTAAAAAAAATGCTATTCCAAACATAGCTTTATTTGGCTTTTTAAAGTTCAAGTGATGTATTAAGTGTTTTTTTCCCTAATATTATATAGCCGTTTGATATACAAATGGAATGTAATATGGGAAAAATTTGAAAGAGAAAAAGTGGTTTTTATATAGATTAAAATTATATCCTCACGTCCTGAAATGAAATAAAATAGTATAGAAATAATATCTAATATAAAATTATCATAATGTGAGAGAGATATGGTAAGTATTATATGAGGATCAGTTTATCTTTATGTTATCAACTAATAATATATGAAATTGTCCATAAAACTAATCAAGTACACAAGATTTATATCCATAGAAACATTTTGTTACATTATTTTAACATGCCAAAATATAAAAGAACTAAAAAAGGTCTGTATTTATAAACAGGTTTGAAAGTAGTTCCAAATAAAAAATTCCTAGTTTTAGACATTTGATGTCCATAAATACGTAAAAAGTTGCCCCTCAATTATAGCATATGATATACATTAATATTTTCACATAATTCAAAGTGCTCCTTACAACTAGCAAAATTAAAATCAATATTCAATTCTCCTCATGCCTCTCCTTTCCCTTATTTGAGACTTACACCTGTAAAAAGTTGAACCCTAAACAAAGTGACATTAAAAAAAAAAAAAAGAAGGAAAGAAAGAAAAAGCTAAGTTACATTCTCAGTTATTGTGATAATTGGATAATCACTACATTAAGAAGGTATATATGCTGGAGATGTTGAGTAATATCCTGAGACTAGAAATCCTACAAAGGAAAGAGTTTGGTTCGTGTTAAAAAAATAAAATTGAAAAAAACAAAGTTAGAACTTAGAACAAGAAGAAAAAATAAAAATGAATTTGGTAAATAATCAAAAAAATTTCAAACCAAACTATAAAAGTGTAATTTTCAATCAAACAAATAATTAGAAAAGAACAAATAGAAACATTAAATTCTAAATATTAGTTAACTACCAAACAATGGGTTGTATATATAACATATTCAAAATATTTGTGATCTATAAATTAAAAAAGAAATCAAGGATTTTCAAAGGTAATAAATTTGTAAATATCAAAAATCAAAAAGTTTAGGTCGAAATTAAATTTATTTTCAAATTCCGGATTTTTAAAATCTTATATTACTAATTTAAAATTCAAATTTACTGAATAAATTTAATAAGCAACTCAAAATTTATGTCAGAAATCAGAAAAATTTATTTCCAAACCATTAAAATTTTTAAAAAAAAAACAGATTCTGAATTTTAAAATTTCAGATTATTAATTCAATAGAATAAAATAAGAATAAACTTTGAATCAGTAATTTTGAATAAAAAAACAATAAAAAAGAGCATGAAGGAATAATTAAATTCATAATATTTGTTTAGATTGTGAACATAATATATTCAAAATATTTGTGACTTGTGAGCCATAAAAAATTTATTTACAAACCAATCAAATTTAAAATAAAAATAGTGTAGTTTAAATTTCAGATTCTTGAATAAATAAATAAAGAACAGTAAGAACTACATGAAGAAAGTAAAAACAAAATCATAAATATAGGGTTGGTCCAGTGATGCAAAGCCTCGCTAGATCCCTCTTGGTCTCAAAGACACTTGTGTAGAAAGGGACAATCACGAATCTTAAACCGGATACCAAATGATAATATAAAAAAAAACAGTTAAAAACAAGATCAAGGATTACCGTAATACATTTGAAATGAGTGAAAATCAAATTTATTTCAAAACCATATTCAAAGTCAAAATAAGATAATTGATATATGTTCAAATTGCCGAATTTTTTTATCATCAATCAATCAAAATAAAATAAGAAATAAAAATTAAATAGGGATTCACCAAGTTAGAAATGAAATTTACTGAAAGAATTTAACAAATGACTCGAAATATATGGGAACTATCAAAAAATTTATTTCAAAAGCAGTCAAATTTAAAATAATAACCGTGTTGTCTAAAACACCACATTCTTGGATCAATACTCGATAAAAAATAAAGCCTTAATCTCATTAGGTGGAATTGACTACATGAATCAAACGACATCATTGAGCTCGATCAAAAACAAAATCTTGGGTTAAATTAGTAATTAAGAGATCTCGCTCAATAACCTCATTTCGCTCAATAACCTCATTGAACGTTCTCTTCAGATTGTCACCGTAATGTATTTGAAATATTTGTTAATATTTTTTTAAAAAAAAAACTAGTTCAAATTTATTTCAAAGCTAGATTTTTAACAATAATAGATTTTGAGATTGTGGATTTTATAAATTTCAGATTACTAAGTCAGAATTCAAATTTACTGAATAAATTTAATAAGTAACTCAAAATACATATGAGCTGTCACCAACAAGCTGTGTTGGTTGAGGCCTCACAAGTTCGAATCCCGGAAAAGCGTATTTGTTAGGAGAGGTAAGAACCTTATGCCCTCTAAGCCTAAAAAGGAAAATCCTTAATCAAATTAAATATATATATATATATATAGACACACAAGTGAGCTATTAAAAATTTTATTTCTAAAGCTATCAAAATGTACTTTTGAATCAAACAAATACTAAAACAAAAAGAAATATTAAATTCAAAAACATCACTTTAAATCAAATATCTTGGAATAAATCGAACCATAAATCCAATAAAAACGTAAAGGATTTTGAAATCGCAGATTCTTAAATAAAGCAAATAATAAAATATGAAGAATTAGTAAATATATAACATGTTCAAAACATTTCTGAGCCATCAAAAAATTAATTTCCGAACCAATAAAATTTAAAATAATAACATTGTAGTTTACACTTTCAAATTCTGAAATAAATTTTAAAAAACATTCAAGGGTTTTTGACGTAATACATTTGAAATGTGTTAATATCAAAAAAATTTTCAAAATCAATTCAGATTTATTTCAAAACCATATTTAAAATAGTAAGATAAAAGGTAGATGTTCAAATTGCCGAATTTTCAATCATCAATCAATCAAAATAAAATAATAACGACTAAGAATTAAATAAGGAATTCTCAAGATAGACTTCAAATTTACTAAAAGAATTTAACAAATAACTAAAAATATATGATAAAATAACATGGCGTATTTTAAAATTGGTTTTTCAATCAATATGATAAAATAAGAATAAACATCAAAACATTAATTTTGAATCAAAAAAATAATTAGACAATAAATATTAAATTCAAAAAATTCAATTCAAATCAAAAATAAAAAAAAATAGTAACCACATAATAAAATAGGAACATGAAGAAATAATAAAAATTAAACTAGTAAATAAAAAAAAAATTATAAGAAAAGAACAAAGAGAAATATTAAACTCATAATACGTGTTATTTTTGTAAGCATGACTTATACAAAATATTTGTGACCTTTTAAAAAAATTATTTCAAAACCAGTCAAATTTAAAATAATAACCATGTAGTTTAAAATTTGCACAAGAAGAAATCAAAAAAGAAATCAAGGATTGTCAACATAGTATGTCTCAAATAATCGTCAATATCAAAAACTAAAAAAAAAAAAAAAGTGTTCAAAACGTGATTTATATTAAAATAATATATTTTCAAATAGCGGATTTTTAAAATTTCATCATATTAATTAAGAATTGAAATTTACTGGTTAAATTGAACAAGTAACTCAGAATATATTAGAGCTGTACAAAAACTAATTTCCAAACCAATCAAATTTAAAATAATAACTGTGCTGTTTAAATCGAATAATCAAACTATAAAACAGGAACAAGAAATAATTAACATGAATTTAGTATATAATAAAAAATATTGGTAATCGCAACATGGTTTGCTTTGTTACTTGGAACTCACCAAGAGGTTCCTAGTTTGATAACTGGTAGAGGAGGAGTATAAAATCAGAAATATTTCAAACTGAACTTTAAAATTATAATTTTCTACTAAACAAATAATAAAAAAAGAACATAAATATTAAAATCAAAATATTTTTTAGGAATGTAAACCTAACATATTCAAAATAATAGTATTAGAGATCTATTAAAAAATTTACATCAAAACTAGTCAAATAAGAATAAACTTCAAAACGGTACTTTTGAATCAAACAAATAATGAACATGGAATATTAAATTCAAAAAATTCACTCTCAAATCAAAAGGATTGTCCCCATAATATTTGAAAAAAGATAAAAGAGTAATTTCAAAACCAGATTTAAAATAATAAGATCAAGAATTTTCAACTTCCGAATTTTAAAAATTTCAGATTATTCAATCAATAGAATAAAATAAGAATAAGAATAAACTTTAAAACATTAATTTTGAATCAAACAAACAAATGGTAAAACAACAAGTAATATTAAGTTCAAAAAATTCACTTTAAGAATAATCAATTTCAAATCAAATATCTGAAACCAAGGATTGTCTATATCATATGTTTGAACAAAAATTAGTTCAAAACCAGATTTAAAGTAATAAGATCAAAAATTTTCATTTGTTTGTGGCCGTTCACAAAAATTAGTTCAAATTCCAGACTATTCAATCAATATAATTAAAAAAGAATAAGAATAAACTTTAAAACAGTAATTTTGAATCAAACAATCAAATCAATACAAAAACAACAAGGAATAATAAGTTAAAAAAATTCACTTTCAAATCAAAAGGATTGTCCACATAATGTATTTGAACAAAAACAAAAAAAGTAGTTCAAAACAAGATTTAAAATAATACGATGAAAAATTTCCAAATTGCGAGTTTTAAAAATCTTAGATAACAAAAACAAAGTTTATTTTAAAATTCCAGATTATTCAATCAAAAGAATAAAATAAGAATAATAATAAACTTTAAAACAGTAAATTCTGAATCAAACATAAAACAAAGAATATTAAGTTCAAAAAAATCGCTTCCAAAAAAATTCACTTCTAAATCAAAATATCTGAAATCAAGGATTGTCCACATAATGTATTTGAAAAAAAAAAAAAAAGCTCAAAACCAGATTTAAAATAAAAAGATAAAAAATATTCAAAATTCCCAATGTTAAAAATTTCAGATAACAAAAACAAAGATTATTTTAAAATTCCAGATTATTCAAACGACAGAATAAAATAAGAATATAAATAAACTTTAAAACAGAAATTTAAGATCAAACAATCAAACAAATAATAAACAACAAAGAATATTAAGTTCAAAAAATTAAGTTCAAGAAAATCACTTCCAAAAAAATTCACTTTGAAATCAAATATCAAAAAATTCACTTGCAAATCAAATATCTGAAATCAAGGATTGTCCACATAATCTATTTAAACAAAAACTAACAAAAATTTCAAAACCAGATTTAAAATAATAAGATAAAAAATTTTCAAATTGTGAATTTTAAAAATTTCATATGACAAAAACAAGGCTTATTTTAAAATTCCAAATTATTCAATCAAAGAATAAAATAAGAATAAGAATAATTTTTAAGACAGTAATTTTTAATCAAACAAGGAATAAAACAACAAGGAATATTAAGTTCAAAAAATTCAATTTTAAATCATACAACAAAAAATTGAGTTCAAAAAAATCACTTTCAAATCAAAAGGATTGTCCACATAATGTATTTGAAAAAAATAAAATAAAAAAATTGGTTCAAAACCAGACTTAAAATAATAAGATCAAAAATTTCAAATTGCGAATTTAAAAAATTTTAGATAAAAACAACAAAGTTTATTTTAAAATTCCAGATTATTCAATCAACATAATAAAATAAGAATAAGAATAAACTTTAAAAGCAGAGATTTTGAATCAAACAAATAGTAAACAACAAGGAATATTAAGTTCAAAAAATTCACTTTCAAATCAAATATCAAAAAGTTTAGTTCGAAAAATTCACTTTCTAAAAAAATGCACTTTCAAATCAATATATTTGAAATCAAGGATTGTCCACGTAATATATTTGTACAAAAAAAAAAATAGTTCGAAACCAGATTTAAAATAATAAGATTTAAAATTTTGAAATATGAGATTATTCAATCAATTGAATAAAATAAGAATAAGAATAAACTTTAAAAAAGTAATTTTGAATCAAACAATAAAAAAAATGATAAAACAAGAAGGAATATTAAATGCAAAATATTCACTTTAAAAAAATTCACTTTCAAATCAAAAGGAATGTCCCGATAATGTATTTAAAAAAAATTAAAAAGAATTGAAAACCAGATTTTGAAATAATAAGATAAAAAATTTTCAAATTGAATTTTAAAATTTCAGATAACAAAAACAAAGTTTATTTTGAAATATGAGATTATTCAATCAATTGAATAAAATAAGAATAAGAATAAACTTTAAACAAGTAATTTTGAATCAAACAATCAAAACAAATGATAAAACAACAAGGAATATTAAATTCAAAATATTCACTTTAAAAAAATTCACTTTCAAATCAAACATGAAAACAATTATTTTAAAAAATTCACTTTGAAATCAAAAGGATTATCCCCATAATGTAGTTTAAAAAAATAAAAAAAATTCGAAAACCAGATCTAAAATAATAAAATAAAAAATTTTCAAATTGCGAATTTTACAAATTTCAGATAGCAAAAACAAAGTTACTTTTCAAATTCCAGATTATTCAATCAACAGAATAAAATAAGAATACGAATAAACTTTAAAATAGTAATTTTGAATCGAACAAATAATAAAACAGCAAGGAGTATTAAGTTCAAAAAATTCACTTTGAAAAAAATAACTTTCAAATCAAAAGGATTGTCCACATAATGCGTTTGAACCCAAAAAAACAAATTCAAAACCAGATTTAAAATAATAATATAAAAAATTTACAAATTACGAATTTTAAAATTTTCAGATAACAAAAACAATGTTTATTTCAAGAATAAACTTTAAAACAGTAAAACTTTAGATCAACTAAATAATTAAACAAGGAATATTAAGTTTAAAAAAATCAATTCCGAAAAATTCACTTTGAAATTAAATATCAAAAAATTTAGTTAAAAAAAATCACTTTTAAATCAAATATAAAAAAATTTAGGTAAAAAAAAATCTCTTTTAAAAAAAATTTACTTTTAATCAAATATCTGAAATCAAGGATTGTCTACATAATATATTTGAATAAAAAAAAATTGTTCAAAACCAGATTTAAAATAATAAGATAAAAAAAAATTTCAAATTGCGAATTTTAAAAATTTCAGATAACAAAAACAAAGTTTATTTTAAAATTCCACATTATTCAATTCAATCAACAGAATAAAATAAGTATAAGAATAAACATGAATTAAAACCGTAATTTTGAACCTTAGAGGACTTTTTTTCAGCATGACTGACTTGTTGGTTGCTTCAGGCTTGGTCCCATGACAGGTTCAGAAAGAAAATGGAGGAAAAAAAAAGGCACAACAAATGCGTACAACTTCAACACACATAAAAAAAGATGGCACACACTTATTTCCTAGATAAAAAGGGAACCAAATCAAAATAAACAACCTCGGCCAAAATTAGACACTATGAAAGCCCCAAAGCAACTACATACTTTATCCCCTTGATAACAAACAAAACAAAACAAAATACAGTCTAAAAATCGCACAACAAATTTGTACACACATCAATTTTGTAACAATCACACTTCAGAAAATATCAAACACGGAGTGAAACAAATGTTGATCACAATAAACAAACACAATTTTGACATCCCCTTGATAGCAAACAAAACACAAAAATACAGTCTAAAAATGGCACAACAGATGTGTGCAAATTCAAAACAGATCAATCTTGTAACAATCACACCCCAAAAAATATCAAACGCAAATGAATATAGCCAAACAAATGTTAATCGCAACAAACAAACATGAAATTCTTACAATAATATCACAAGGAAACCCAAAATAGGCCTAAGCCTTTGAACAGAAAGTGAGCAAGCAAAAAAAAAAAAAAATCACAACAATGAGAGAAAAAAGTCTGAACGTTCAAACAAAAAGTGAGCAAGCAAAAGAAAAATCACAAAACCTGAAGAAACAGGTTAATACCAAATAAATTAGCTCTACCTCCTCTCGCCTTCATAGGGATCGGAGAGTAATCAATGCCTTCTTTCCTAACGCAAATGAACATTAAAAATGCGTAAGTTCGAAAATTCCTTAATACATATTAAGGAAACTTGCGTATGATTTCCCGTTTATGTAAATTACGAGATATGTAGACCCTAACAACCTGGGAATGCAAAGAATAAGGCAGAACCCCAACAAACCCTTAAGCAGAACAGATCAAATTGGGTAACAATTACACCACAGAAAATATCAAACACAAATGAACAAAGCCAAACAAATGTTAATTGCAATAAACAAACACAAAATTTTGACAATAATAACAAAAGGAAACCCAAAATAAGCCTAAACCTTCAAACGGGCAGAACAAAAATCACAACCAGTGGGGAAAAAAAAAACCTAAACGTTCAAAAGTGAGCAAGCAGAAGATAAATCACAACTACCTGAGAAAGAAACCCAAATCCTCAAATGAAAAGTGAGCAAGCAAGCAAAAGAAAAGTCAATCACAATAGCCAGAAAAAGAAACAAAAAGAGGGTAAATATAATTTCCTTTTGATTGGAATCTACAATTGAAAATCAGCTTTTAAAAGAATCAAGAATCATTTCCATCAAGAGAAAAAACAAAGAAAAATACAATTGACCGGTTAACTTCAACATCAAAGTGTAACATGTAACCAAAAATCCTCATGAGCTGTACTTGGGAACCTTTAAGAGGACCCTAGACAAAGTGCTTCTAAGAACGACATTCTTGATGCATAATAAGTTCTTTCTAGATGCAGGATAAGTTCAACTTTCCTAGTATCAAATATAAAAAAATGAGACAGTAGTTGCACATCGAATGCTTCAATGATACCAGTGGTCGTGGATGAAGTTAACAAAGGCAGCTCATTTTATTGCTCTGTAAAATCCTTTTATAGTTGTTCACTTGTCACAAGCTTTTATGGATAATGTCGTCAACCTCCAATGCTATCCTGTCTAAAACAACAAAGAAAGTGAGATAAAATAGGAAAAGTTGCATTCTCGGTTAATATGACAACCAGCTAATCACAACATTAAGAAAGCATATGTTCTATAAAATCCTGCAGAGGAGAGAGTTCGTCCAAGTAAAATAAATTGAAAGAATAGAGTTGGGCAGACAATATAGTTGCCTATTCAATTTCTGCATTGCATTTTTTGCATGTTAGAAATATACTTCCTCTTCATCAGAATCTACAGTTTTGAAGCCAAGTGACTGATGACTGTATGAAGACAGCCTATTTTTAATTTAGTCTGTCAACTAATACAAAATTGAACATATAAAATGTAGCTATTTTCTATTTCTTTATAGGTTTCTCACAAAATGAGTTAATTCTCATGTTCCATCATTTCTTCCCTGCCTAAAGAAATTCTCATATGAAAAGTAAAGTTGATGACATAATTCCAATGAAACACAATGTAGGGAATTCCTCTAAGTAGCATCTAATATGGAATTCCTTTCAGCCAGACAAAATAGATTATTAAATGCAGAAATCATAAAGACACACACAAAGCGCTTACTTGACTACGAGAGAAGGGAGTTCAGGCGATGTCTGTTCTCAAAACAGAGTATCCATTTCATCAATACCAAGACGTGTTGGAAGACCAGACTCTTTTAAACTGAGGGAGTGGTTGCTGCTCTTCTTTTTCATCGTGCTTATAAATTTGAGTTGCAAGGGTGATAGATGAAGCTATCACAAGATTTCTTGGATTTCGACCCAAACTCCAATGCCAATCCCTGGGGAGTTAGTTGAGAGACATCAGAATTCTTGAGTTTCTTTGTGGTAGGGAGAAGATCGTCCACACAGATATCTGCAACCCTCTTCGTTTTGCTCTCCATTTCCATTTGCTCAACAGATTTCTCACAATCTGAGACATACACTGGCCGCACCCCGCATTCTTTGATCATTACCTTGCTAGACCCAGGACCTTCCACAGTGAATTTAAAGCAAAGCTTTCTGTTAGCAAACAACTGTTGATTTCCACGATTGTGGTTAGCATTCCATATAAAAACATGATCATATTTCGTCTTTGGAACAGTCAGCCATTTATGTGGCTCTTCCACCACAGAACCTTCCAAGTAGCAAGTGCATGTCAAGTCACAGTTGCGTTCCAATAAAGTAGCAGAATCAATGTCTGATGCAAAGCCAATTACAGCGCAGTATAAGAAATCCACCAAGTCTGAAATTTGAGGGAGTTCAACTACCACGGAGCTTTGTGCTGCCCTGTATTTGAACCACTTTGGTACTTTGCTTCCAGGGACTCTAATCAAAGAATCATTATCCATGTGGTTTGTATTTTCATGCGATACATAATAAATTACACAAGAGGCAGCCTCCATGATATTGTGAAATGATTGTTCATTCAATTGCACACAATTCACGAAATTGAAGTATTTTGAGCCACCACTCAATGGTCTCCAAGTTGGCACAATTTCCAATGACTCACAATCATTGGCACGTAGGATTGAAATGGATGGTGGTAGTTCTGGTAAAGAGAAGAGCCTCCTACAATTCACTAGGTCAAGATATCGCAATCCTAAAAGATGTTTAGTATTATTGGGGAGTTCAATGATGTTACAACAACTGTCCAGATACACATATCGTAAAGACAACATGCCATTAAATAACACATGTAGCTTCGCATCATCAATGAATCCACAATTGGAAAGCTTAAGACTCGTCAAACTTGTCAAACAAGATAATTGGTTTGGAAGGTCCACAAGTCTTAGACCCTCAAGATTTAGTTCTTCCAATTTAATTGAACAACCAACAGACGAGTGCAAGATTTCAATTCCTGTTTGAACTAAGTTCAAGCATCTCAGTTCATCTGATGACAGTGAGAACTCCTTGAGATTCCAGCAGTGTATCACATCAATATCTTGCAGAGATTTCAAATGAATCTCACTTTTCAGACTCCTAAGTTTCTTGCACCCACGTAAGTTCAACTTAATAAGCGAGTGGAGAGACAAAATTGAGGAATGGATATTGCATAAACTTTCACAATCACGAAGTTTTACTTCTTTGAGATTCAAGCATTTAGAGAGATTTGGCAGCTTCCGTAGTTTTTTGGAACGACAAAGGTTTATCTCTTGTAAGCTTTCTAAATCCTATAACAACAAATATAACCACTAAGGTTAAAATGAGATCATCAAGAAGTTCATATGAATTAAAAACATGAAACAAAAATAAGTTGATAGATACATGCACTCCATCCCAAAGCTTTTGTAGATGGCTATTTGGCAAGGAGAGCTTAATAAGATTTTTAGGACAAAAAGTGGACGGCAGAGATTTAAGTGGAAATCCATGCCACTTTAGATAACTCAATTTATTAGGAAGAAATGTGAGACCTTTTGGAAGATGCACATGACTTGAGCCACACTTGAAACCAGAATGAAGTTTAAGATATCTTAATTTTGGCATCTTCTTGAAAACATCAGCTTCCAAATGTATATCTCTAATTTTAGAAACGTCCAACTTTATGCCTTCAACTTTTCTTGACTCCTTAAAAAACAATAGTAAATAAATCGTGTCATGTTACATTTATATTAAAGTTATGTATGGTGTAAAAAAAATTGATTTCTTACCACATTATTGTCCAAAACATCATAGATTTCCGTTGAATCCCATAATCGGCTACGATTTTCAGGTTCATCAATAGATTCTTCACGAACTATTTGTAAACCCATCTCTTATATCAAATCATGCATTTTTATACCACTACCATCATCAACATTTATGAGAGCCCTGTCATGAAGTATTCTTATGCCAATAGCTCCATGGAAGCCAAAGCTATCTAACAAGTTGACAACAAATTCTGTCAACTCTCCCTTCAAAAAGCAAGCAATGTCTAGAAATATTCTCTTCTCTTCATGATTTAATCCGTCATAACTCAATCTTAACACCTTTTGAATATCTTCATGGGGACTCTTTTCAAGTCTTCTTAAAGCACTCTCCCATTCGACTTCAGTTCTACCATGAAGATATGATCCCAGAACTTTTAAAGCCAATGGAACTCCTTTTGCATAAAAAACCACCCTTGTTGTTAGTTCTTCCTATCCCATTATAGGCCTGTCAGTGTTGAAGGCATGTAAGTTGAAAAGTTTATAGGAGTGATACAACTCTAATTCCTTAACCTCGTATATTTCATCAACTCCTTTGCTCAGCACATGCTTATCCCTTGTAGTGATGAGAATTTTGCTTCCTCGACCAAAGCATTGAGGTTGTCCAACCAAATATTCTAATTGCTCCACAGTACTAATATCATCAAGAACAATAAAAACTTTCATACGACTAAGCCTAGACTCAAGAAAAGTGGTTGAAGAATTAATATAATAAATATCTTCATTCAGTAGACAGGAGAGAAATTCATGGCGTAATTCAGCAAGCCCATTTCCTGATTTTTCCCTTACATTTTCCAACCAGCAAAAACCTTCGTAATGGGAAGAATATTTGAAAAATATAGTTTTGGCAATGGTTGATTTGCCAATGCCCCCCATGCCCCATATTCCAATGGTTTTAGCGTCTCTCAACAATAATTCAATATTTGCACAGCTGTCATCAATACCTATGAGTCCTTTTAATTCAGTAGGTGGGTACTTGTAATTCAAGTTTTGCAATATATCCTTGACAATCTTTTGAATCCATTCAGATTCATCCCTGACATATGAAAAAAAGAAGGTAAAAAAGGAAAAGCATAATTAAGCCAAAAAAGAAAGATTTATGGAAGAGGAAAAACACGAACAAAGGATAAATTGAGCAGGGTACATATATATATCAGAAGACAAAAATATTTATATAAAGTTGACCAAGATGTCTTAATTATTTTGATCCATCGTGTAAATCACTGCCAACCCCATCATTTGAGAATAGAAGAAAATTAATGAATTTATTAGTTACCTGAACGTCTGAGAGTCATACCCGGCCAAGTTTGCAGCTTCATTAAGTGATTGCTTCCACATATGCATCTTGTGCTGGGCAACCTTGAGATCTCTCTCATATCTCTCAAATGCTTGCCGGTAAATCCCAGTCTGATTGCGTACATGAGATGGCTCAACCTTATAGAAGACAGGAACAACAATCTGTCCTTGAACCCTTTTGCAATGGAGTATATTGGAGAGTTCATCCAAGCACCATCTTGAAGAAGCATAATTTTCAGAGAATACAACCACAGATATATATGAATCGTCGATAGCTTGCAGAAGAGAAGGTGAGATGTCATCTCCTTTGGGGAGTTGGTAGTCTATGTAGGTTCTGGTGTGTTTGCTGCGGAAAGCGTCATAAAGATGGCTAATGAAGTTGGAGCGAGTATCCTCACCCCTAAAGCTCATGAATACATCATATTTTTTGGGGAGGGACTGGGTAGAGGAAGAAGAAGAAGCAACAGGAAGGGCCATATCTATCTGATCGAGAAGCAAGAAGATTGACAAGTTTGAAAACCAGAGGTTAAAGTGTACAAAGCAGTATCAGAAGTTACATATACGTATTCCAAAAAAAGAAGTTAAATATAAGTGAAAACAAAGCAGCCCACGTGGCTTCTTTCAATAGGTTTAGCAATTTCCTCGAAGCTAGAAAGGAGTCTATTCTTTTCAAGTCAGACATAAAGCTCGTTGGTCGCAATTTCCTTGAAGATCGTTGGCACTATAAAAATGACCCCGGGAGCCCACGCGGTTTAATATTATATATATAAATATAAGCAAGTAGGATTATACTAATGTGAGAGAGGGAGGAAGGGAAAATTAATTAAATTTAAATTAATGAATAGCTAGCTAGGGAGAATGCAAGTAGGATTAATGCGTGTTTTGTAGCCATCGGATCAGACCCATGTTCGAGATTTCGGCTGGAGAGATGGCTGCACATATGTAGGTTCTGATGTGTTTTCTGTAGAAAGCATTGTAAGGATGGCTAGTGAAGTTGAAGCGAGTGTCCTCACCCCTAAAGCTTGTAAATACATCATATACTTATTGGGGAGAGATTGGGCAGAAGAAGAGGATGAAGCAGCTTCAAGGGCCATATCTTTCTGATCGAGCAGGAAGAGAGCTGTGTGTTGAATTGGGAACTTTGAAAATAAATCAGAGGTGAAGTCAGCTTCAAGGGCCATACCTTTCTGATCGAGCAGGAAGAGAGCTGTGTGTTGAATTGGGAACTTTGAAAATAAATCAGAGGTGAAGTATCATCAGAAGCTGCAGACATAAGTGGAAGAAGAAAGAGCCCACGCGGTTATGTTGTGATAGGCTTCGCAATTTCCTTGAAGGATAATGGAATTGATTTTTTTCGGTAAAGTGGGAAGCTTTATGACTTATCAGTAAATGAGGCTAATGATAGTCGTCCAGCAAGGATTGATTGATAATTGATCCTCCGTACCACAAACAACTGTTACACATATCCCATTTTTTCTAAAAAATATTTAGAAATGTCTTATTTTTTATTTTCTTATTTTATCTTTATTTAATTATTCTATTTAATATCAATATAATAAATTTTCATAACCCAAAACATATTATTTCCATTATATTTATTTTCTTATTTTCTCTGTTCCATAATCCTTTTTATTATAATAATTTTCTTATCCTCTCTTATTTTTTATTCTTGATGATTTCTTATTTTTAATAAATTTGAGATATATTAAAAGTATATTTGAGGAATCATTTATGCATTTTGGAGAGATTTTTATGAAACTATTGAAAGAAATCAATTTAATGCGGGGATTTGGTATCTTAATATTAAATTATAGATAGTTAAATTTTAAAATAAATAAATAATAAGAATTGAAAGTTTAAAAAAAAAGGGGGAAAAGGAGAAGAAGAAGCAGATTCAGTATGTTATTATTAGTATTTGCCTTTACCTTTCATTGTATTTTTTTTTTTTTTTCTACACAGTTAAAGGAGTGACGCCGTTTTGAATTGGGAAATTGGGAAAAGAAGACCTAACAGCTAAGGAAGCCACGATGGATTTGAGAAAAGGAGAGGAGGCGGCAGGGTTTCTGGACTGTTCATTCGTCTTCTTCCTTGAGCATAACCAGAGAGAGAGAGAGAGAGGGAGAGAGAGAGAGAGAGATTCCGACTTTGAAGGCTGGACCTGGGGAGGTTACCGTTCATCTTCTTCTTCCCCAGGTCGGACGGGAACCAGAGTGAAAGAAGCAGAGAGAGGTGACCGATTCTAAGCTCACCATCATCATCGAAACAGGGAGAGAGCGAGAGCAGAGGAGAACGCCGTCTATGATCTTGACAGAGTCAGACGAGAGGGGGCACGCTGTTTCACTGTTGAATTATCTTCTCCAGCCTCTTTTGTTCTTCCACCACCGAGCTTCATCCACCGCCATTTTTCTCTAAGTTTTATCATCCGAGTTTCTTCTTTCTCTTTTCCCATAGGATAGTGGGTTCTGAACTTTTTGATGAGATGATGCTGAGGTTTGTTTGAGTTTCGTCTTGTTTGCTCTGTTTTGTTCATGAGAATATTCGGTTTACATGGTTGAACGTTTGCTTCGGATTATTGGAGTTTGATTATGGATTAATGGATGATAATTTTTAGATAAGAAAAACAAAGGATGATAATTTTCTCCATTTAATTGTTGGAATGTTATATTTGTTGATTTAATTGGATTATTAACTGTATGTTATGAGAAATTTGAGTGAAACTTATTTTAATATTTTAAAGCATTGACATAGAAAATTTAAAATAGATCCCAATTAAATTGTGTTAATTTACTTATAGGATAACCATATAACTATCGACTCTTCATAATCTCATTAGACTTATACTTAAATTAATTCAATTAAGTATTAATCACTTAAAAAAATTAAGTATTAACATAATTAGAATGTCTTTTAATTGATCTAGAGACCTTATTAGATAATTTAGAATTATAAACTAACAAATATAGCTTTAATAGCAATTAAGGGGAGAGGTTAAACACTAAGAAATAATCAATGCTATAATAATATAAATCATTGCACAAGTAATTTAAAATCATCGGGAGCCGTAGTTTTCGTTAGATTTATTTGTTTCATTATTCTAGTTAAATTTTTGTTCTCATTTTATCTTTATTTCATCCTTGTATCTTGCCCAACTTAAGCGAAAATATAAAATTAATGCTAAACAAACTTTTGGATATTAAATCCTTATGGGAACAATATTTTATTCGCCTTTTTACTTGATATGAACCACACACTTGCAGTGTTATATGTTGCAAATTTTCCCCTATCAACCCTTTTAGTATTATTTCAGTAAAAAAGGTTATAATTTTGATATATTTATTGATTTTAATCAACATTTTGAATCATGAGAATCGGTTAAACATTTCTTATAAAAAAGAGAAGGTAGTCTTTTTTTTTTCTTTTTTGGGACAATGGAGAAGGTAGTCTTCAGCATCAGAAGATTGTAACTTTATATTCAAAAAGATGGGTTATATTCTCTAATCTAAAACGTTTAACCTGAAATAGGTACTGATAGACTTAAAGTTAATCACACGGAACAAACTTCATTTTGTTCAACTCAGCAACTACAGCGAGATTTCCTTTCTTTCGAAGAAAGATTACATGTCATTGGTTTTTACTTTTTATTTTCCAAATAAAAATTCTAAAATAATTTAGTTCTGTTTCATACACACACACTTCGCTTCGAGGGCGTCGAAGTTTCCAAATAGATGAACGATCAAAAAGAGAAAGGGAGAGCCCACAAGGTTTAACTTCATTACGCTGTTATGACTTGGGGCCTCTAGGACGCAGGGGGTTAAAAAGAATCGAAGTTAAAAAGAGAGTTTCCATCGCACAAAACTTTAATTTTGTTGAATTCAAAGAAACTACAGCGAGATTTCCTGTTTTCTTGAGTTTAGTTCCCCCACCCTTCAACAATAAATCCAAACTATAACAAGCACTAAGAAAAACGTTAATAACTATGTTAATTGTTTATTTATGAATGAAATTTTGTGAAATATTTTTTGTCCACACCATATATTAGATAAGCCTTACTTGAAATTTTTAAAATTATTTTTGCGGGGATAAAAAAAAGACATGTAGTCAATAATCCTCCGTTCTAAATTAAGTCTTACATTTTGGATGTCAATACTTCAAATTATCAACAAAACAACTCAATTACACAATATTATGTCCATAAAGCATCCAAGTAACAAGAATATACACTACTCTTGTCACATAATTCAAAATACGCTTTAGAACTAACAAAAGACATTCGATCCTCAATTTCTCCTCACGCTTCTCCTTTCCCTTGTTTGAGACTTCACCTGTAAGAGTGTAACCCTGAACAAACTGAATGCGTGAAAAAAAAGGAAAAATTTCTGAAAAAGAATTTTAAAACTGCTACAGGATAAAAAAGGTGTTCTAAATATTCATAATACTATAGAGGTGTGAGTTCCAAATTTATCCTTTTCAGAATTAAATAGAAATGACATAAATGTCCCCTAGAATTAAAAACATGTGCTCCCAATTTTTTCAAGGGTTTAACGAGTTTAGATACTGCTTTACTAAGTTTTGATAAGATTTTCACAAATTTTAATTTAAAAATTGCCACTTATTAAAATGGTAAGGGTATTGATTCCTAATTCTAATAAGGGTTCAACAAATTTAGATAAGGTTTTGACAAATTCTAACAAGATATTTACAAATTCTTATTCAAAAATCATCATTTGCTGTAACACCCCAAATTTTATATTCATAAAAAATATATTATAATTAATTGAGAAATTTACTAAAATAGTGAATATTCATGAATTTAGATCTTGTGAATTTTGAAATATTCATGTTCACAAGGAAATGGGCAAATAAATTCAAGAAATGATTTAAATTACAAAGGTGATAGCAAAATCATAATTTTGCCAATTTAACCCAAGATTAATTATTTTCCAATTAATTGGAGTTAATTTCAATTAATCAAGGAAAATAAAGGAAGATGCATAATGGGATTATTCTTTGTGGAATAAATCAAGAATTTGGGAAATTAAGGGGGGATTATACATAATTCAATTATGTGAATTATGGGATTAATGAAATGCAAATTTTTCTCCTCTTCCTCTCTAATTTTCGTCGAAAGAAATATTAAAATACATGATCACATGCCACAAGAAAGAGGAAATGATGACCATGGTTGAGTGAGTTGGTGAATTAATGTTGAGTGTAAGAGTGGGAAGGGAAGCTTGAGTGAAGGAGTGAAACACATGATTACATAAAAGAGTATAAGTGTGAACATGGATAAAGAAGGATGGACTAGTGGAGAAAAAGGGAGAGAGATCACGGTTTTGAGGAGAAAAATAAGGGAAGCAATTGCATCAATTTAATGGCGAGTCAATAAAGAAATCATGAAGGAAGATAAGAGTGTGACAAGTGTCACATTAGGAGCCCTTGATCAAATCAATGGATTGGAAGAAGGAAGACAAAATAAATAAAACACTTACTCCCTCCACTTTCATCACACATTCGGCCATAACATAAGGAAGAGAGAGAGTGAGCGAGCTTATGAAGTTCTTGAAGATTTGAGAGAAAAAGGAGCAAGAAGACTAAGGTAAGTGTTGTCTCTTAGGCATTTTCCTTGTGATCTTCCATGAAATCCTTCTCTAAACTCTTGTTTCTCATGAATCTATGGTGGTAAAGACACACTTTGAGATCAAGAAGAGAGGGAGGAGGAGCCTAGAGTAAGAGGAAACCAAGAAGCTAAAGAGGGTAACTTCATGAACTTGCCTTCTTAAGTTATTGTTGGTAATTGTTGTTTGGTTTTTATGATTTTTGGGTTGAGTTATAAAAATTAGAAAGGCCAGAATCTTAAGGGGTTATGCTGCCCAAAATCCTTTAAATTATAATTAAGAAGGGTTTAAGTGAGTTAATCAAGAATTAGAAGTAGAAAAGTACAAGTTTTGGGAACTAAAACACAAAACCTCATTTTTCCACTTTTCCCTAATATTTTCGGCCAGCACCAGAATTGGTACTAGGAGTTAGATTTTTATGAAATAAATGGTTCCATTGGATTCAGTGGGCAAAAATAGGCAGGGTTATAGTTGAGTACTTTTTCGGTAGAGGCCGAAAAAGTATAATTATGAAAACGCCATTGAAATCCCTAGATAGAGGCTGTCAAGGGTATTTTCGTAATTTGACAGTGAATTTGGTGATTTCGAGCCCTGAAATGGATTCCTTGGGCGAAAATAAGTCAAAATAGCTTTGGTTAAAATTTTGGGAAAACGTGCCATCAGGCCGGGTACGGCTGGGCCGAGCCGGGTTCGGGGGTATTTTTGTAAATTTTTACCATAGACTAATATAACCACAATAAACACTATGGAAGAATCTAAAATGATATTTGGATAAGTTATGACATATTTCTTATACATTTAATATTTTAGGACCGAGTCGAGAGCCGGAACGACATGTTTTACAAGACACCGTTAAACAGAGGATTATAAAGTGCTGAGGTAGGGACATTATCCTTCATACACTATGCCATAAGTTATATGATTGTGTGGATGTCAATGTTTGTAAATGCGCTTTATTAATCAATACGATTTGCCCAGAGAGGGGCCAGAAGTGTCAGAGGCACTTACACTGGAGTTGGTGAAAACCCAATCGGTGCAGAATAGTGGGGATGGGCCCTACTCATGTATACATGCAGATGATATGTTTATAATGTTCATTAATTGGTGCATACATGGCATATATCATATTTACTTTTCGCATTTTCTATGAACGATAGCATGTTTCTATTGGGGTTCTTCTGAATCTCACCCTATTTTTAAACAAACATCTCAGCGGGTGCTAGTGGATCAAAAGGCGAAGATGTAGACGCCAAGAAGTAATTGGCTCATGTATCGAGGAAAGGACGAGGTCGTGGTTATCATTAGATATTTTGAGTTACCCTGTATATGTTAGAACTTCAGCTGTATTTTCTATTTTTCGTTGACGAACGACGTTGGGATTGTAAACAAACATTTTTATTAGTATAATTGTACTTTCCTGTATGCCCATTGAATTCCGTCTTTATTACTCTTCGATTATTGAAATAGAAACGGGTGTAGACACTTACTACAATGACAAGAAATTAATTCTAACTTATGATAAGGATTTCGTAAATTTAGATATGGTTTTAATTAAGGTCTAGTAAGCTTTTTCCAAATTTTAATTAAAAAAATTTGAGGCACGAACATCTATACATAGCACCATTCACACATGAAAAGACCTACAACACTTTCCAGCGAAGGATCCAAAACACCACCAACAACCATAAAACATCAACCACCAACAACAAGATGATGATTTAAGAATAAACTTTAAAGCAGTAATTTTTAAATCACAAAATTGTTATTTGAAATATTTCTAATATAAAAATATAGTTCTTCATGAAATTTATTTAAAAACCAGATTTTAAATAATAAGATAATAGATTTTGAAAATTGCGCTCGAATTTTAATAAGTAACTCAAAAAATATGTGAGCTATCAAAAAATTTATTTCCAAACCAATCAAATTTAAAAGAACAGAATAGTATGGGGAAACATTTAAAGAATAACATAATGCATCTTAAAATTTCAGATTATTCATACAATAGAATAAAAAAAGGAATAAACTTTAAAAGAGTATTTTTGTATCCAACAAATACTAAAACAAGAAGAAATATTAAATTCAAAAAATTCACTTTCAAATCAAATATCTTTTAATAAATCGAGCCATAAATCCAGGGATTATAAAAGAGCAAATTTTTTAGTAAGGAAAATAATAAAATAAGTAGAATCATAAATAAAAAAAGTTAAGATCGAAATCAATTTTTTTCTAAAACCATATTTAAAATAATACAATAAAATATTTTCAAAAAAAATTAGAATTCAAATTTACAGAATAAATTTAATAAGTAACTTAAAATATATGTGAGCTATCGAAAAATCAATAAAAAATAAGAAGCACAGGAAGAAATCAAGGATCGTCAACATAATATATTTGAAATATTTGTTAATATAAAAAACAAAAAATTAGATCAAAACTAGATTTCAAATATTTAAATGTAAGTCAGAATATATTTGAGCTTAAAAAAAAAACGTTTCCAAACCAAGCAAATTTAAAAGAATAACCATGTAGTTTAAATCGAATAATCAAATTATAAAATAGGAACAAGCAGAAATATTAAAATGAATTTAGTAAATAATCAGAAATATATTCAAACCAAACAAAAAACGAAAAGGGATAATTTATAAAATAGGAACAAGAAATAATTAAAATGAATTTAGTAAATAATCAGAAATATATTCAAACAAAAAAAAAAACAAAAATGGATAAACCCTTTAAAAGCCATCTGAATTATTTAATAACCGTGTAGTTCAAAATTTCATTTTCTTGAATCAATAAAAAAAAAAGAAAAAGAACCACATGAAGAAGCTAAAAAGAAATCAATGATTGTCAACATAATATATTTGAAATTTAAAATATTTTTTAATATAAAAAATTAGTTTAAGACCAGATTTAAACTATTACAATAATATATTTTCAAATAGCGGATTTTTATTTCCAAACAATTCAAATTTAAAATAACAACCGTATTGTTCAAAATTTCATATTCTTGAATCAATAAAAAAAAAAGAACCACAGGAAAATCAAATGCAAAAGAAATTAAGGAATGTCCACATAATATATTTCAAAACCAGATTTAAAATAATAAGATAAAAACTTCTGAATTTGAGAAATTTCATATAACAAAAACAAAGTTTATTTTGAAATACGAGATTATTCAATCAATTGAATAAAATAAGAATAAGAATCAATTGAACAAAATAAGAATAAACTTTAAAACAGTAATTTTGCATCAAACAAATGATAAAACAACAAGGAATATTATGTTCAAAAAATTTACTTTGAAATCAAACAAAACAATTCTTTTTTTTTTTTGGACAATCAAACCATTCACTTCCAAATCAAATATCTGAAATCAAGGACTGTCCACATAATACATTTAAACAAAAAAAAAAAAAGTTCAAAACCAGATTTAAAAAAATATATAATATGATAAAAAAATTTCCAAATTGCAAATTTTAAAAATTTCAGATAACAAAAGCAAAGTTTATTTTGAAATACGAGATTATTAAATCAATTTAATCAAATAAAAATAAGAATAAACTTCAAAACAGTAATTTTGAATCAAACAATCAAACGAATGATAAAACAACCAGGGATATTAAGTTCAAAAAATTTACTTCAAAAAAATTCACTTTCAAATCAAATATCTGAAATCAAGGATTGTCCACATAATCTATTTGAACAAAAATTTTTAAAAAAATAGTTCAAAACAAGATTTAAAGTAACAAGATAAAAAATTTTCAAATTACGAATTGTAAAAATTTCTTAAAACAAAAGCAAGGTTAATTTTTAAATTCCAGATTATTCAATCAACAGAATAAAATAAAAATAAGAATAAACTTTAAAACAGTAATTTTGAATAAAAAAATAAAAAAAACGAGGAATATTAAGTTCAAAAAATATTCTTTCAAATCAAAAGGATTGTCCACATAATATATTTGAACAAAAAAAAAAAGGAGGTGGTTCACGGCCAGATTCAAAACAATAAGAACAAAAATTCTCAAATTGCTAATTTTAAAAATTTCAGACAACAAAAAAAAATTTTATTTTAAAATTCCATATTATTCAATCAACAGAATAAAATAAGAAAAAGAATAAACTTTAAAACAGTAATTTTGAATCAAACAAATAATAAAACAACAACTCAACAAGGAATACTAAGTACAAAAAATTCACTTTCAAATCAAATATCAAAAAAATTTAGTTCAAAAATTCACTCCCTAAAAAAATTCACTTTCAAATCAAAATATCTGAACTACATAATATATTTTAAAAATTAAAAAAATTTAGTTCAAAACCAGATTTAAAATAAAAGGACCAAAAGTTTTCAAATTGCGAATTTTAAAAACTTCAGATAACAAAAACAACGATTGATTTAAAATTTCAGATAACAAAAACAAAGTTTATTTTAACATTCCAGATTATTCAATCAATCAAAGAATAAAATAAGAATACGAATGAACTTTAAAACAGTAATTTTGAATCAACAATCAAACCAATCAAACAAATAATAAGACAGGAAGGAATATTTAGTTCAAAAAATTCACTTTAAAATCAAATATAAAAAAATTCACTCCCAAATCAAATATATGAAATCAAGGACTATCCACATAATATATTTCAACAAAAATAAAAAAAATGGTTCAAAACCAGATTAAAAATAATAAGATCAAAAATTTTCAAATTGCGACTTTTAAAAATTTCAGATAACAAAAACAAAGTTTATTTTAAAATTCCAGATCATCAAACAACAGAATAAATTAAGAATACGAATAAACTTTAAAATAGTAATTTTAAATCAAACAAATAATAAAACAGGGAAAATTAAGTTCAAAATATTCACTTCCAATACAATTCACTTTGAAATCAAATATAAAAAAAAATTAGTTCAAAATATTCACTTTCAAAAAAATTCACTTTCAAATCAGATATCTGAAATCAAGGATTGTCCATATAATATATTTGAAAAAAAAAATAAAAAAAATAGTTCAAAACCAGATTTCAAATAATTAGATCAAAAATTTTTGAATTGCCAATCTAAAAAATTTCGGATAACAAAAACAAAGTTTATTTTAAAATTCCAGATTATTCAATTAACAGAATAAAATAAGAATAACAATAAACTTTAAAGCAGTAATTTTGAATCAAACAATCAATCAAATAAATAGTAAAACAACAAGGAATATTGAGTACAAAAAATCACTTTAAAAAAATTCACTTTCAAATCAAAATATTTGAAATCATGGATTGTCCACATAATATATTTGAATCACTCCCTCCGATACAAACGATTTTCCAGAGAAAGAGTGCCAGATTGAAGGGAGTTCTTGGTGTTACAAATATTGAAAATCAACCACCAACAATATAGTCATCTGCAATGTCTCCTCCCGCCACATCAAATGCACAGTCCAAATGTCCAGGTTTGTACAACATGTTGAAAACTACCAATTAATGTCATTAGTTATCTAAAATTGTTTCGTTCAACGCATAATATTGCATTTGCCAATAACGTATTAATGATAATGTCCACATAGGAGGTGTTAGGCATTTCATTTGGAATTACATCAGGAAACTCATCTAATAATGGCTGCACTTCAGGTGGAATGGCAGTTCCATTATTTGTCTCGAACAATAAAAGAAAACCCATGACTTGGCTTTCTGTTTTGGTCACCTTCTCAACTAAAGACACCAATACTTTGGACTCATTTTTGTCTTTATTGTGTTTAACGGGAGGCAAAGGTGCGAGCTGAATCTTCACGCCATCCTTCTGGAAGGAATATGTGTTTGCGTGACTGTCATACAGAACGCGTCGATCATATTGCCAAGGTCTCCCCAAAAGAAGATGACAAGCATCCATGGGAACAACATCACACCAAACTTCATCATGATACCTTTTACCAATAGAAAAAGTAATAAGACATCATTGAAACTCTTACCTCACTATCCTGGTTAAGCCATTGGAGCTTGTAAGGGCACAGATGGTTGTGATTCTGTAGATGCAACTTTTCTACCATATAGTTGGAAACTACATTTTCACAGCTTTCGTTGTCAATGATGACATTACAGACTTTACCTTGAGTAGTGCAGCGAGTATGAAAAATGTTGTGACATAGCCAAGGCTCTTCTTTCACAGTTGTTGTATGCAGGCTTCTCCTAATCACGAGTGATTTACCGTGATCAGCAGGAGTAACTTCCTCATCAAATACTGGCGCCTCATCAAATATTGGTTCTATTTCAGGCATAGGCTCCCTTTCTTCTTCAAATACTGCAGAAGCTTCCCCTTTAATAATAGTGACAACTCTGCGGTTAGGGCAGTTAGAAGCGATGTGACCGAATCCTTGGCATTTGAAGCACTTAGGTGCTTTGGAGTTGAATTCCCTAGTAACCTTTGGTGGAGGCGCACTTGAAGAGATAGGATGATGCATTTGTGGCTTACGCCCATCAAAAGGAATTTTGGTTGAGGAAGACGGTTGGTATGGAGGCCTTCTAGGCAACTGTTTCTCGATACGACGTCATCTAGAGTCCAGTATTGCTGGAGTTGTACTGGATGGGAGATGTTTGTATTTAACCCTCCGAGATAACGAGCTATTGTTTGCTCCTCCCTTTCTTGTATATCACATTTCATGATAAGTTTCTCAAATTCCCTGGTATATTCCTCCACAGACATAACCTTTTGGTGGAGATTATGTAATAGAAGGAAATTATCTTGATAATAATGTTCGGGAAGAAACTTACGTGAGAGTTCATGTCGCATCTTGTTCCACATTCGTATCTTGCTTTTTCCTTCTCTTTCACGCCTTTTCTTGAGATTTTCCCACCATATGGAAACATGTTTCTTTAGTTTGATGGCGACAATTTTGACTTTCTGCTCATCGGGAATTTTTTTATATTCAAAAACTCGTTCGACGGTTTGAAGCGAATCGACGAATTCGTCTGGTTGAAGTCTTCCCTCAAATTCAGGTATGTCTACCTTAATGTCATTAAGGCGGAATTGCTGTTGTTGAGCACGGCGACGGTAGTCAGTAGACGACGAACTATTATTATCTAATCATCTGGATATTCACTGTAAGATTCTAGCATGGCTTGCTGCGTTTGTACAGTGGTTTCCGGTTCCTATATCCGGTGTCTCATCTCGTCCATCTCAATCTCGTGTGTGTTTCTGCGTCTTGGAGGCATTTTGGAATTGTTCTTGTGAGGTTAGGTATAGGGTGGAAGGGTAGGATTGGTATTTATGGAAAAGTAAGGGATAAAATTAGAAATTTTATGGACAAATGGGGTAGAAAGGTAATTTCTTAACTTTCAGGGACTGAAATATAATTTTGGCAAAAATTGGGGTCAAAATATAATTTCAGAAAATTTTGAGGTCCGAAATGTAATTTTGGCAGAAATCAGGGACCACAATATAATTTCAGAAAGTTTTGGGGTCCGAAATGTAATTTTGGCATAAATTTGGGGGCCAAAATATAATTTCAGAAAGTTTTGGGGCTAGAAATTGTAATTTTTACTAAATTTAGGGGTCAAATTTCAATTTCTGAAAGTTTGTCTGACTGGGATTGTTGACGTAGAGGTTATGACACGTGGCAGTCAACGGGTGGCTGACCTGTTGATGACACAGCAGATCAGGATGACGTGGTAGATGACGTCATCATCTTCAACCTCTGAACTCCGGCGACTGTGTGAAATTCCGACGACTTTCTGGCAACGTCCGTGGAAGTACGTGAAACTGTTTCACGGTGGTGATCGGGGCTATTCCTAGGTTTTTCGGCCTTCTGAACACGATGGTGAGGTCAGTTTCTTCAAAAAACGCTCCGAGAGTAAAAATCCGACACCCCCTTTTTCTTATGTTTTTTGTTTCTCACCCACTCCTCACTCTTTCGCTCTCTGGCACTCTAGAACTCAGCTCTGATACCAAAATGGTTTAGGAACCAATCTCAAATGTGTTTTTCAATACTTAGATGTGTTTTTACAATAAAAAACGGTACTTATTTATACTAATACATTTCTTATTAAAATAAGGAAAGTAAATGCTCTGTTTCAATGTTGGTGTGCTTAACAACTCCCTCAGTCACCAACCCCCAACCGTCGTTCTTGTTTCTATCGTCATTGCATGCGTCATGTTTATGTCCTCTGTTTCAACGTGCATGGTTCTGTTTCATGTGGTTTTGTTTCAGTGATAAATATGAAAACTTTTTTTTTTTATATTTAGGATTAAGATCAACTCTCTAAATATATCTTATATTAAGAATCGGAAGGAGTACATAGATAAAACAATCATAGAGAGAGAGGGAGAGCTTACTTGCGAGTTCATGGTGATATTCATTCTCAAAAAGTAGAGTATCCATTCCATCAAACTTAAATTTTTTAAACTGAGAAAGTGGTTGTTGCTCTTCAACATTTTGAAGCCTCTTATTTTTCCTCTCTATTATTTTCATTTGCTCAATAAATTTCTGACATTTTGAGACATACACTGGCCACACCACACATTCTTTGATCACAACCTCGCTAAACCCATAAGTTTCAACGGTGAATTCAAAGCAAAGCTTTATGTTAGTGAACAACTGTTGATTTCTTCTTCTAATTTCACGCATTATCTCTCCACCACTACAGCCATCATTCCATATAAAAACATGATCATATTTCATCTTCAGAACAAGCACCTGATGTAGTGAATGTGCCACCTCTAAACCTTCCAAGTAGTATGTGTATTTCAGTAAAATAACAGAATCAATTTCTAAGGGAAAACCGATTACAATGCAGGAGAAGAAATCCTCTAAGTCTGAAATTTGAGGGAGTTCAACAATTACAAATCTTTTTGCTGCCCTGTATTCGAACCACTTTGGTACTTTGCTCCCGGGGATATAAATCGAAGAACCATACATGTGGTTCACATTTTTATGTAAACCGGAATAAATATTGTGAGGTGACTGTTCATTAAATTGCACACAATTCATTAAAGAACGCTGATGAGCTCATTGATTCCGTCTCGACTGTGACAGTACAGAACACAATGAATTTTGAAGTGATGCAATCTTTCTTTCTCATCACACTTTTTTTTTTTAACTTAATTTGCAGGAGTTATATTGAAGGCCGATATATTAATATGAGGAGTCCCAGAAACTCTTGACATGCTTCGCTCAAAGGTTTGTTCCTGCTTAATATTTGTGGACAGTTACATGCATTTTTAAATTTTAAGCATTTGATGTTCTTAGGTCATTTGATTTCTCCTTCGTCTTAGTCACTGTTGTGACAGTTTATGATAGCATAAAAAAAAAATTGAAATTTGGGAATTTACAAGTGTTGATAAACTTCTGTAGGGCAAACGATTAGTTTTCGTTACTAACAACTCTACCAAGTCAAGGAAACAATACGGGAAGGAGTTTGAGACTCTTGGCCTGAATGTTAGCGAGGTAAGTTCAAAGTTTTCGCTCTCCATTTTCTTGATTGGCAAGAAGATCAATAATTTTAACCTTTAATTCCTGAATCGTTTCAGGAGGAAATTTTTGCATCATCTTTTGCAGCTGCAGCATATTTCAAATCCATTATTTCCCGAAAGATAGAAAGGTACAAATCATTTGCAATCCTAACTATTCTTTGGGCCGATGTATGTTGGTGAATGCAAAGGACTGATTATTGAGTTTTATTTAGGTTTATGTCATTGGAGAAGATGGCATCTTGAAGGAGCTTGAGCTTGCTAGTTATCAGTACCTTGGGGGCCCAGTATGTTCTCAGTTCTGCTACACAAATATTTGTTTCTTTTTATGCTTTCAACTTTGGTTGATCACTCGGTTCTGTTCTGCTTTACATGCAAAAGACTTACTTATATTTGTTGTTGTTACTATTACTATTACTATTATTATTGAAAATCAAGTGTAACTGATGTGCACAGCATATTACTATTACTTTTATTATTGAAAATCAAGTTAAATGAAGTTTATTCAAGGTCTAAGAATTGGAGGTTACGTTAGAATCTAATAAAATGTGAGTGCATAAAAAAATTAAGGAAAAAAAGCTAATGCAATATGTAGATGATGTTTTACTTCAAAAAAATGCGTTAATTTCATCTACAATTTTATGGCTCTGCCATATGTCTAAAATCTCATTTCCCAACAGTTAAGGACAGTAGTGCAAATCTGTTGTAGTCCACATGCGTGTATTTAGATTATGTTGAGGGATTCATATTTCATTAGGATGTTGATAGTTATGTCATTTGTGATACATAAATTAAATATGGAGTCGTCATCCATTACACTCTCTCATCCTTTACATGTGTTGTTCCTTTAGGAAGATGGTGCCAAAAATATAGAGTTGAAGCCAGGATTTTTGATGGAGCATGATACGGACGTAAGATACTAAGATCTTCAAACTTTATTAGCCATCAAAAGTTGTTATTGGTAATTCTGTATGCATTATCTTACCTTGTTTCTAAGTCGTGTGCCTTCTTTTTTTTTTTTTTGGTCCTCATCTAAGAAGTGTCTTCACTATTGGTTGGAGCTATTGTTGTTGGATTTGATCGCTACTTCAACTACTATAAAATCTAGTAAGATATCAAATACTAACACAGGCACATATGACAAGTTCATTTTTACACTCAAGTTACAAACATAACTACTACTTTTTGAGTGAAGAAAAAAGTCATCATGGTTGGCATTAATATACTTTTATAATTCCATTCTATAGAAAGGACTATAGGAAATAGGTTTTCCCTTATAAATGGAGGCATTTTTGTGTCTGTACTCTGTATGTATGGACAAGAACCTTTGTCTCTGCAAACATAGTATGTACCAATACATGATACAAGACATTAGTGACTGTATTAGTTTCTTATATTACTTGTTGCTAGTAGTTAGAAGCAACAATCAATAATCACCTTACAGTGTTTGGTTGGAGCTTTTTTAGAGGAGGGAAGTGGGTAAGTGTGTTTGGTTGAAAAATTGGAGAAAGTACGTATTGGGTCGAAAATTCAAAATTCTTGTTGACCACTAGCATCTGAAGCATGTATTGGAGCAAAAGCAAGTGACCCCAGCATTCAAGTGGATTAACAAGTTGTGATGCTTCAGTTATGAGATTGTGTATAGAAAACGCAGAGATGATCCTGTTGCAGATGCTCTTTCAAGGAAAGAGCTTTTGAAGATAATTTCAATGCTTGAAACTGTTTTCGAGAGCACCCAAATTCACATGGCACCAAGGATTGCTAAAAAGGAATGGGAAGAAGTTGGTGAGCAAAGATGAAGCTTTGTGAAGAGTTTTTGTATCAGTTTCATTGTGACTCAGTAGGAGGACATTCAGGTTACTCCCACTTTCAAGATGTTGGCAGCCATTTTTTATTGGAAATGAATGGCCATGGATGTTGGTATGTATCTATGAAGATGTGTTATTTGCCTAAGGTACAAAAATGAGACGGTAGTTGCACGTGGAATGCTTCAATGATACTGGTGGTAGTGGATAAAGTTAATAAAGGCGGCTCATCTTATTGCTCTGTATGATCGTTTTAAAGTTATTCACGTGGCACAAGCTTCTATGGATAATGACATCAAGCTCCAATGCTTTCCTCTATCAAAAGTAACAAACACAGACCCTATCTTCTATGGCAAGTTATGGAGGACCCTTTTTAAGGCACACAAAGTTAAGTTTTTGTATTCCTCAGCCTACAATCCTCATAACAGATGCCTAAAATGCTATCTAAGATGTATGAGTGGAATACAACCTAAGGAGTAGAGTACATAGTTGCTATTTGTATAATCATTCACCGTATCTATTAGGGATAGTGATAATACAGTGATAGATAGGAGTTTAAGGAATAGGGATGCTACAAGGCAGTTGCTCAAGTATCTTTCAGAGAGAACTCAAAACAAAATGCAACAGATGGCGAATTAAAAAGGACTAACGGAAGCTTTTAAAAAGGGGAGATATGGTTTATCTGAAGTTGCACCCTTCCAGAGGAAATACTATCAACTGTAAATCACTGCAAGAGTTAGTAGCCAAGTACTCCCTCCGGTCCTAATTATAAGACAAAGTTGACTTTTTTGGAGAAATTAAAGAAGCCAATTAAATTACTTTAGAGTGCTTATATTTTTAATATCCTTAGATTATATATTAGTTTATTAGTCAAATTAATTAGTTTGGAGAAAAAAATAAAAATATAAATACTCTAAAGTAATTTAATTGGCTTCCTTAATTTCTCTAAAAAAGTTAACTTTATCTTATAATTAGGACCGAAGGGAGTATTATGGATCCTATAAGATCTGAAAGGTGGGGCAAGTTTCTTATTAGCTGGAGTTAACTGCTGAACCATGTATCATTGCTTAACATGTATGTATGGGAAGGACACCGGTAGGTCCCAATTTGCCTAAAAAATGGAAGATTATGGCTACTTCTTTGTGGAACCAGAGGCTATGTCAGGAAGGAAGGTTGTGAGGAAAGAAGATAAACCCCTGATATAGATGCTTATTCAATATGAGCACTCTAATCCAAGTGATGCTCCTTTGGAATTAGTAGAAGCTACACGTGAGCGGTTCCTTAATTTTAACACTACTCTTTTTAGATACGAAGACAAGCCAAAGCTTGAGGTAAAAGAGCTAGGAAATCTTCCCTGATCAAAAGGGAAAAGCGACAAAGCTATGAGCAACTTCATTTATCTTCTAGATACATGTGAAATCATCCATCCCATTGTTAGAAACAATGCATGACATTTGTTTTTATGTTAGTTAAGGTGTTTATTTATAGAGTGTTGTAGAATTGAGCCTTGTGCTAGTATGCAAAAGTGTTATTTAATATATATTTTTATTTCCTTCATAATGAAAGGTATTTTTCATCATGTTGAAAGGTATGGAATGCTTTGCATACGTGAAAATCCAGGATGTCTTTTCATTGTAACAAATTGAGATGCTGTTTCGCATCTCACACATGCTGAGGAATGGGCAGGTTAAACCTTCTTTCCTCCTCTTACTGTGTTTGCAAATCTTAATTATGCAACATTTTGGGTAATAAAATCAAGCTAGATTCATGTTGGCTTGACAGTTAAATAACTGATTCTGAGCTGGCCAATAGACTGCAAGATAGAGAAAGTTTCAAAAAATTCAATTACATGGAAAATTTATTATATGTTTCATCTTGAAAGTCATCTTATGCAACAGTACTTTAAGTTTCAGAGTATAGGCATCAATAAAACTTTCTTATAAATAGATACTGCCTGATATTTTCCCTATAAGCTAATAATCTATCTCATGCTCCTCTTGTTGGTTTTAGGTGGGGAATCTATGGTTGGTGCTATTAGGGGATCAACTCAACGTGAGCCGCTAGTGGTTGGAAAGCCCTCAACCTTCATGATGGACTACTTAGCTAACAAGTAAGCTTTTATATTTTACTAAATGAAAGAATTTGACATTTTTCTCAAGAAGTTTCCATTAAATCTGGTGTGATATTTGCAAATGACAGATTTGGAATTGAGAAGTCACATATTTGCATGGTTGGGGACAGATTAGACACTGATGATATATTGTTTGGACAAAATGGATGCTACAAAACTCTTCTTGTGCTGTCAGGGATAACCTCATTGGCCATGCTTCAGAATCCCAACAACACCACACAACCTGACTTTTACACCAACCAAATTTCAGATTTTCTGTCCTTAAAAGCTGCAACTGTATGATCGGTTTATTATGTTTTAAGGAGTTACTTCTTTTGATGTCTTGTTATTATTTTCAAATAAGAACATGATAATTATTTTGTGTATTCAAAAATCATTTTTATTTATTTATATCTCCCTTAAAGACACCATAATTTAATACTCGTAGATGCTAGTATCTCCTTTAGTTACAACTCCATGTTTAGTTCTACACCATATGATAATAATAAGTTAGTGCCCGTTTGGAATAGCTTATTTTTGGGCAATAAGTGCTTATAAATCGTGATTCACTGTATACGAGGTAAGTATGTGAAAGGAGTTTTATCTCGACTTACGTAATAAGGACTTATTTGCCCCCAAAATGTGTTTCCAAACACAGCTTTATTCATTTGAGAAAAGTTAACAATAAGCTATTATCCTAGTAGTTGATGATAATATCATTTTGGACTCTCACAAATCCTCCAGTTGAAGTGACGTAGTGTCACGAAATTGCATGCTCGCTTCCAAAAAATGTTAAAAAAATGGTCTAAAGCTCCTTAATGATTTTGTACCATTATTCAGATTCATTTTTAAGTTTTAATAGCATTATGATGTGCTACGCTGTGAACTTTTGGATTGATCTTGATGGACAGTGTTGAGGGCTCTAAGAAATGCGTCTTGAGGAGGATCCGGATCCCACTCTTCTTAATGAATGAAATCACTGAGAACTTGACAAAATCTAGATTAAAGGCCCATTGCATTGTTTACATCCTTAAAATCCTTGTGTAAAATCATACAAATATGGTACTTCGAATTATCAATACAACTACCCAATTACCTCATTAAATTTATTTTGGTCCTATTTATAAATTGCCTTATTAAATTTTTTATATAAATATATCCTTTTTTTATTAGTCACTAGGTTTGTGTTTTGATACTCTCCAAAAACATAGGTTTAGAGAGGAAATTACGGTTTTTTTTAAAATTTATGTGGTACATACTGAAAGTGACTAATAAAAAATATATATTATTGCACGAAATGAAAAATAATGTTCTATGTGCGGGGCATTAATTAGTAACAAAACTTAAAATGATTGCATAAATATGTATTATTGTATATACGTGGCGTATCAATAAAAAAAAATTTTCAAAAAAAACTGTAGAATTGATGTCTGTGTGGTGTTAACGAGGAGCAAGTTGCTCACCTTATATAATACACAGTTGTGTTAAATTATTATTTTATTAACTATTATCAAGAGAATATTAATACAAAAAAAATACAGAAAAATAATTTTAAAATTATAAAATTCTAAATCAGGTTGGTTATCAAGAATTAATAAAGGAATGTCGAAACTTGAAAAGCAAGTTACAACTCATTTTTTGAGAAAAACCTAATTTAAAATTTTGTAATTTCAAAAAATATTTTCTTTCTTTTTCTCATATTAATAAGGGCAGTTTTAAAAAAATAAATAAAGAAAATAAATATTACATTTAGGACCAAATTCAACACTCCAATTAGGTCTTATATTTAGAACAAAAAGAGGATAAATGTATTTCCTTTTAATCGGAATCTACAACTAAAAATCGGCTTTTAAAAAAATCAAGAATCACTTCCATCAAGAGATAAAATAAAGAAAAATACAATTGACCGGTTAACTTCAACATCAAAATGTAATATGTGACGGAAAATTCTGATAAGCTGCACTTGCGAACCTTTAAGAGGAACCTAGACAAAGAGCTTCTAAGAATGACAGTCTTGATGTAGATTAAGTTCAATTTTCCTAGTATCAAATATAAATAAATGAGACAGTGGTTGCACATGGAATACTTCAATGATAAAGTTAACAGAGGCAGCTCATTTTATTGCTCTGTAAAATTCTTTTATAGTTGTTCACTTGTCACAAGCTTTTATGGATAATGTCGGCAACCTCCAATGCTATCCAGTCTAAAATAACAAACAAAGTGAGATAAAATAGGAAAAGTTACATTCTCGGTTAATATGACAACCAGTTAATCATAACATTAAGAAAGCATATGTTTTATAAAATCCTGCAGAGGAGAGAGTTCGTTCAAGTAAAAGAAATTGAAAAAATAGAGTTGGGCAGACAATATAGTTGCCTATTCAATTTCTGCATTGCATTTTTTGCATGTTAGAAATATACCTCCTCTTCATCAGAATCTACAGTTTTGAAGCCAAGTGACTGATGACTGTATGAAGACAGCCTATTTTTAATGTAGTCTGTCAACTAATACAAAATTGAACATATAAAATAACATATAAAATGTAGCTATTTTCTATTTCTTTATAGGTTTCTTAGAAAATGTGTTAATTCTCATGTTCCATCATTTCTTCCCTACTTAATGAAATTCTCGTATGAAAAGTAAAGTTGATGACATAATTCCAATGAAACACAATGCAGGGAATTCCTCTAAGTAGCATCTAATATGGAATTCCTTTCAAGCAGACAAAATAGATTATTAAATGCAGAAATCATAAAGACACACACAAAGCGCTTACTTGACTACGAGAGAAGCTAAGGGAGCTCAGGGGATGTCTTTTCTCAAAACAGAGTATCCATTTCATCGATACCAAGACGTGTTGGAAGACCTGACTCTTTTAAACTAAGGGAGAGGTTCTTGCTCTTCTTTTTCATCCTACTTATAAATTTGAGTTGCAAGGGGTGACAGATGAAGCTATCACAAGATTTCTTGGATTTCAACCCAAACTCCAATGCCAATCCCTGGGGAGTGAGTTGAGAGACACCAGAATTCTTGAGTTTCTTTGTGGGAGGGAGAAGATTGTCCACACAAATATCTGCAACCCTCTTCTTTTTGCTCTCCATTTCCATTTGCTCAACAAATTTCTCACAATCTGAGACATACACTGGCTGCACTCCGCATTCTTTGATCATTACCTTGCTAGACCAAGGACCTTCCACAGTGAATTTAAAACAAAGCTTTCTGTCAGCAAACAACTATTGACTTCTAAGACAGCGGTCAGCGTTCCATATAAAAACATGATCATATTTCGTCTTTGGAATAGTCAGCCATCGACGTGGCTCTTCCAGCATAGAACCTTCCAAGTAGCAAGTGCATTTCAATTCGCAGTTGTGTTCCAATAAAGTAGCAGAATCAATGTCTGATTCAAAGCCAATTACAGCGCAGTATAAGAAATCCACCAAGTCTGAAATTTGAGGGAGTTCAACTACCACGGAGCTTTGTGCTGCCCTGTATTTGAACCACTTTGGTACTTTGCTTCCAGGGACTCTAATCAAAGAATCATTATCCATGTGGTTTGTATTTTCATGCGATACATAATAAATTACACAAGAGGCAGCCTCCATGATATTGTAAAGTGATTGTTCATTCAATTGCGCACAATTCACGAATGAGAAGTATTTTGAGCCACCACTCAATGGTCTCCAAGTTGGCACAATTTCCAACGACTCACAATCATCGGCTTCTAGGCGTGAAATGGATGGTGGTGGTTCTGGTAAAGAGAAGAGCCTCCTACAATTCTCGAGGCTAAGATATTGCAATCCTAAAAGATGCTTAGTATTATTGGGGAGTTCAATTATGTTACAACAACCATTCAGATACACTTCACTTAAAGACAACATGCCATTAAATAAGACATGTAGCTTCAAATCATCAATGAATTCACAGTTGGAAAGCTTAAGACTCGTCAAATTTGTCAAGCAAGATAATTGGTTTGGAAGGTCCACAAGTTTTGAACCACTAAGATCGAGTTTTTCCAATTTAATTGGACGACCAACAGACGAGTCTAAGATTTCAATTCCTGTTTTATTTAAGCTCGAGTATCTTAGTTCATCGGATGACAATGAGAACTCCTTAAGCTTCCAGCAACATGTCACATTAATATGTTCCAGAGATTTCAAATGAATCTCACTTTTCAGACTTTCAAGTTTCTCACACCCAAATAATTCCAACCTAACAAGCGACTGGAGAGACAAAATTGAGGAATGAACATAGCGCAAACTTTCGCATTTAGAAAGTTGTACTACTTTGAGATTCATGCATTTAGACAGATCCGGTAGCTCCTGTAGTAGCTTGGAACGACTAAGGTGTATCTCCTGTAAGCTCACTAAATCCTATAACAACATATATAACCATTAAGGTTCAAATGAGATAATTAAGAAGTTCATATGAATGAAAAACATGAAACACAAATAAATTCACGCATACCTGCACTCCGTTCACATTGCGCAAACTTTCGCATTTAGAAAGTTGTACTACTTTGAGATTTAGGCATTTAGAGAGATCCGGTAGCTCCTGTAGCAGCCTGGAACCACTAAGGCCTATCTCTTGTAAGCTCACTAAATCCTATAACAACAGATATAACCACTAAGGTTAAAATGAGATCATCAAGAAGTTCATATGAATGAAAAACATGAAACAAAAATTAGTTCACGCATACCTGCACTCCGTTCAAATTTCGCAAACTTTCGCATCCATAAAGTCGTACTTCTTTGAGATTCAGGCATTTAGAGAGATTCGGTAGCTCCTGCAGCAGCCTGGAACTACTAAGGCCTATCTCCTCTAAGCTCACTAAATCCTATAACAACAAATAGGACCACTAAGGTTCAAATGAGATCATCAAGAAGTTCATATGAATGAAAAACATGAAACACAAATAAGTTCACGCATACCTGCACTCCGTTCAAATTTCGCAAACTTTCGCATCCATAAAGCCGTACTTCTTTGAGATTTAGGCATTTAGAGAGATCCGGTAGCTCTTGTAGCAGCCTGGAACCAATAAGGCCTATCTCCTGTAGCCTCACTAAATCCTATAACAAGAGATATAACCACTAAGGTTCAAATGAGATCATCAAGAAGTTCATATGAATGTAAAACATGAAACACAAAAAAGTTCACGCATACCTGCACTCCGTTCAAATTTCGCAAACTTTCGCATCCATAAAGTCGAACTTTTTTGAGATTCAGGCAATTAGAGAGATCCGGTAGCTCCTGGAGCAGCCTGGAACTACTAAGGTGTATTTCCTGTAAGCTCACTAAATCCTATAAAAACAGATATAACCACTAAGGTTCAATTGAGATCATCAAGAAGTTCATATGAATGAAAAACATTAAACACAAATAAATTCAGGCATACCTGCACCCCGTTCAAATTTTGCAAGCTTTCGCATCCATAAGGTCGTACTACTTTGAGATTCAGGCATTTAGAGAGATCCGGTAGCTCCTGCAGCAGCCTGGAACCACTAAGGTGTATCTCCTGTAAGCTCACTAAATCCTATAACAACAGATATAACCACCAAAGTTCAATGAGATCATCAAGAAGTTCATATGAATGAAAAACATGAAACACAAATAAGTTCACACATACCTGCACTCCGTTCAAATTTCGCAAACTTTCGCATTCAGAAAGTCGTACTACTTCGAGATTCAGGCATTTAGAGAGATCCGGTAGCTCCTGGAGCAGCTTGGAACCACTAAGGTCTATCTCTTGTAAGCTCACTAAATCCTATAATAACAGATATAACCACTAAGGTTCAAATGAGATCATTAAGAAGTTCATATGAATGAAAAACATGAAACACAAATAAGTTCACGCATACCTGCACTCCGTTCAAATTTCGCAAACTTTCGCATCCATAAAGTCGTACTACTTTGAGATTCAGGCATTTAGAGAGATCCGGTAGCTCCTGTAGCAGTCTGAAACCACTAAGGTGTATCTCCTTTAAGCTCACTAAATCCTATAACAATAGATATAACCACTAAGGTTCAAATGAGATCATCAAGAATTTCATATGAATGAAAAACATGAAACACAAATAAGTTCACGCATACCTGCACTCCGTTCAAATTTCGCAAACTTTCGCATTCAGAAAGTATTACTACTTTGAGATTCAGGCATTTAGAGAGATCCGGTAGCTCCTGTAGCAGCCTGGAACCACTAAGGTCTATCTCCTGTAAGCTCACTAAATCCTATAACAACAGATATAACCACTAGTTTCAAATGAGATCATCAAGAAGTTCATATGAATGAAAAACATGAAACACAAATAAGTTCATGCATACCTGCACTTTATTCCAAAGCTTTTGTAGATGACTATCAGGCATGTAAAGGTAAACAAGTTCTTTAGCACAAAAAGTGGGCGTCAGGTTTTTATGTGGGAATCCATGCCACTCTAGATACCTCATTTTCTTAGGAAGAAATGTGAGACCTTTTGGAAGGTGCACATGACCTGAGCCACCGTTGAAGCTAGAATAAATTTTGAGATATCTTAAATTTGGCATCTTCTTGAAAACATCAGCCTCCAATTGTATATCTCTAATTTCAGAAACGTCCAACTTTATGCCTTCAACTTTGGTTGATCCCTTACAAAAACCATATCAAATAAATAATGTCATATTACTTTTATGTTATTCATAAAGTTATGTATGGCGTAAAAAAATGAATTTCTTACCACATCATTGTCCAAAACATCATAGATTTCCTGAGAATCCCATAATCGGCTGCGTCTTTTAGGTTCATCAAATGATTCTTCACGAACTATTTGTAGACCCATCTCCTGTATCAAATCATGCATTTTTATATGCCAACCATCATCAACATTTATGAGATCCTTGTCATGAAGTATTCTTATGCCAATAGCTCCATGGAAGCCAAAGCTACCTAACAAGTTGATTACAAATTCTGTCAACTCTCCCTTCAAAAAGCAGGCAATATCTAGAAATATTCTCTTCTCTTCATGATTCAATCCATCATAACTCAATCTTAACACATTTTGGATATCTTTATGGAGATTCTTCTCAAGTTGTGTTAAAGCACTCTCCCATTCGACTTCACTTCTACCACAAAGATGTGAACCCAAAACTTTTAAAGCCAATGGAATTCCTTTGGCATAAGCAACTGCCCTTCTTGTTAGCTCTTTATATCCCATTATAGGCATGCCAGTGTTGAAGGCATTTAAGTTGAAAAGTTTATAGGAGTGATCCAACTCTAATTCCTCAACCTTATATATTACATCAACTCCTTTGCTAGTCAACACATGCTTGTCCCTTGTTGTTATGAGAATTCTACTTTCTAGACCAAAGCAATGAGGTTCTCCAACTAAATATTTTAACTGCTCCATCGTACTGACATCATCAAGAACAACAAAAACTTTCATACGACTAAGTCTAGACTCAAGAAAAGTGGTTGAAGTATCCATACAGAGATCTTCCTTTAGTACACAAGAGAGAAATTTACGACGTAATTCAGCAAGTCCATTTCCAGACTTTTCCCTTACATTTTCTAAGAAGCAAGAGCCTTCATAATGGGAAGAATATTTGAAAAATATAGTTTTGGCAATGGTTGATTTGCCGATGCCCCCCATACCCCATATTCCAATGGTTTTAGCATCTCTCATCAATAATTCAATCTTTGCGTGGTTAGCATCAATACCCACAAGTCCTTTTAATTCAGCAGGTGGGTATTTGTAGTTCAATTTTTGCAATATGTCTTTGACAATCTTTTGAATCATTTCAGATTCATCCCTACCATATGAAAAAAAAGACCAAAAAAAAGAAAAGAAAAGACAACCACAGTTATGCAAAAAAAGAATTGTGAAAGATAAAAGATAAATAAACAGAGGATAATAAATTGAATAGAGTTTATATAAATTCATAATTTTTTCCCACTATCCTATTGATTGCAAATTTGAAAGGAGGTTTTCATCAATAGGATAATGATCTAAGGGTGTAAGATTTGTTACAAATAACTAATTTAAATAATTTTCTTAATATTCATAAATTACTTATCCAACTCTTATATATATTGAGTAACGGACTTGGGAGTACTAGAACAAATCAAAGGATAAACTGAATAGAGTATATAGATTAAGAAGACATAAAGTATTTATCAGAAATTGACCTGATGTCTTAATTATTTGATCATCATGTAAATAACCGCCAACACCATCATTTGTGAATAGAAGAAAATTAATGAATTTATTAATTACCTGAACGTTGGAGATTGAGAGTCATACCCAGCCAAATTTGCAGCTTCATTAAGAGCTTGCTTCCACACTTGCATCTTTTGTTGGTCAACCTTGAGATCTCTCTCATATCTCTCAAATGCTTGCATGTAAACCCCAGTTTGATTGCGTACATGAGTTGGCTCTACTTCATAGAAGACAGGAACAACAATTTGTCCTTGAACCCTTTTGCAATAGAGTATATGGGTGAGTTCATCCAAGCACCATCTTGAAGAAGCATAATTTTTAGAGAACACAACCACAGATATATATGAATCCTCGATAGCGTGCGGAAGTGTTGTTGCAATCTCGTCTCCTTTGCGGAGTTCTTGGTTGTCTATGTAGGCTTTGATTTTTTGTCTGCAGAAAGCGTCATAGAGATGGCTAGTGAATTTGGAGCGAGTGTCCTCACCCCTAAAGCTGATGAATACATCATACTTCTTGGGGAGGGATTGCGCAGATGAAGAGGATGAAGCAGCAACAAGGGCCATATCTTTGAGATCACTGTGTTGTATTGAGAACTTTGAAAATGAATGAGAGATGGAGTTACAGAGGCTGCATATAAGTGAAAGAAGAAAAAGCCCACGCGGTCATGTTTTGATAGGCTTCGCAGTTTCCTTGAAGGATGGAATTGATTTTCTTGGGCAAGTCTGCAACTTGACGACTTAAAAGTCAAAAAGTGAGGTTAATGAGTGTGTCGGGTATGTAATTTTCAGGAAGGAGAGGATCGATGCTACCATCAAAAGAGTGTAACTTTGTGATGTTGGAAGTCGTTTTTGGAAAATAGTTTTTTAAGAAAAAATGGAGAATAATTTTTAAAAAATTGATTCTGAGTAAAATAGATTATGAGAAAAAAATGATTTTGATAAAGTAAGAGCAATGTTTTAAAAGCCGGACCGAACGTCGAGCCGGAAAGATTAGCAGGTCAAGGTTCAACCGGTTGGAACGGTTGAGCCGTTTGGTCGGACCGGTAACATGATAATTAAATTTAAAAATATTATACGTATATATTTATAATTATATATATATATATATTATACAATTAATCTTTAGTGGTCTAATTTGATTGGAAGTTAACTATATGGGTCACAAAATGTGGTTGAAGGAAGAACACTAAGTCAACAATCAACCTAAAAATGCATTAGACCATAATGATTTCATGATTTATTAAACATTGGTGACTCTTGATTGATCCAAGTATGAGTTTTTTGATAAGCATTTAGACCATAAATATCATCATCTGTTTGAGAAAAATATTCAAAATTAAGACCGCCAACTCAAATCCCAAAACTTCCAATTCCATCCTTTACTTGAGGATGAATTTCATAAATGCATAACAAGTCTAATTATTAACATAATAACACCTTAATATATGAGAGTTATAATAAAATAACACTATATAGCGTCAGCAACATTAGAATTTTTTTATATATTTTAAAATTAATATTATAAAATTTAAGATAAAAAATCATAAAATTAAATATGGAAGAAATTAATTTTAAATATATAAATATAGTGGTGTGTTTATTTCTGAGAGGTAAATGGAAGATGAATAATAATAACTCTTTTTACGTTCAGCTTAAGCATTAAAAACAAAGTCACATCTCACCAAGCACGAAAAAGCTGAAAACCTGAAATAAATTAATGCAATCTACTACCCTACTAACTAGATTCTTTCATCTTTAAGTTTTTTAATAATTTTTTTATTATTTTAAAAACTTTTCACCCTTCAGACCACACCTTACATTACTTTTTCATTTTTTCGCCCTGTGTTTCTTTTCTTTTTGCTTTCAAAACATCTCCTCCCATCTCTGTAACTTGTGCTTTTGCTCTTGACGAAGAAGGAGAAAACACAGTATGTTGTTCAACTCTCTCTTTCTTTCTGCATCTCCTTTCTTCATCTTCTCAAGGATCTTATCTCTCTTCTTCTTGATTTTTCTCTCTCCTTGCGTTGCGAGACACTCATTCATGCATCTCAGTGATTTTTGTTTTTCGAGCTCATTTCTTACCACAAACATAGCCGTCCGGTTATTGCGTAGCCGTTCCGGCTTCTGGCCAAAAAACGGGTTCCTGCCAAAAAACGGCTTCTCTCCGGTTTGAAACGGCCTAACGTGTAAAACGGCCCTTATGACATAAACAAGCCGTTGCTGACTCCGAGTGACGGTTTGGCCGGCCGGACCGTCCGGTTTTCAAAAGCATGAGTAAGAGTGTTTGGGTATTTTGGTTAGAATAACTTTTTTAAATAGTGTGAGGCCCACATAATGAGAAAGGATCAATGAGAGAAGAGGTGGGGCCCACATAAGGAAAATGACCAATGAGAAAGAGAGAAGGTAAGGGCCACATAAGAGAAAAAGAAAAAAAAATAGATTTTCCCAAAACTTAGGTTTTGAGATCAAAACCATGGTTTTAAAAAATTTGAAGTGTTCGACAATCAAATCATAGTTTTGATTCAAAACCTAGGTTTTGAAATTGTTGCCGAACACACACTTTATGACTTACTTGTCAAAAAAAAAAAAAACAGGTTATGTTTTCTAATCGAAAACTTTGAACTTGAATTAGGTGTACTGAAGAACTTCAAGTTTAATTAAATTGAAAATTGAAAACGATTTAGTCCAACTATGTTCACACGAAAGAATTTTTTATGAATTTGGTTTGTCACGTTGTTTATTGTCTGATTAATTAAAATATAATAATTTATGAGCTGATTTTACACATTTTAAATATTAGCTTCAATATTAATAAATTAAAATATTTCACAATATTCAGTTTTTCATTATTTAGGAAATTTTAATAATGGGATTTTATTTTTTTTAAGAAAAATAAAAATATAAAATATATAAACAACTATCACTTTGGTCTTATTTATAAATCCAATTTCAGGATACATTTTTACCCCTATTAATTATAATAAACAAAAAAATTTATTCATATTGACTTTTGGAACCAATCAGAAATAAGGGTGAAATTGAAAATTTAGCCCATAGTTAAGAAGTTAACTAACTCTCCTTGATATATGATAATCAGTTAAAAAAACTTATAAACAGGATAAAATGATAATTAAAATTAATATTAACTGAGTTACTATCTTTTAGTTTATTAGACTAGCGCAATCTCATGTTTACACTGCGAGGACGTCCAAGTCTCCAAATTGACCAGTAGTAAAAAAGAGAAAGGGGGAGCCCACACAGTTTAACTTTATTATTCGGCACAGTTGTATTGAAAAAATATGATAAAATGATTCTTTAAAATTTTAAAATTATATTTAAATCTTGTGATATTTTTTTATAATAAATTTTAATTGTTAAATATTTATAGACTTATCAATAAATATCTATAAATGTATTAGTATAAGTATCCATAGATTTGTTAGTGGACACCCATAAACTTATAAGTGAGAAAAACATTAATAATGCATTTATTTATGAATGAATTGTTGAGAAATATTTTTTTAATCCCACCATGTATGCTTTCTTATATTCTTTTTATAAGCAACTTTCTCTTTCTTGAAGCTCTTGTGTCTTAAAATTTAATATACTTTTTTCTTTTCTCTCCCTATTAAATACATATATTTATATTAATTATCTCTCACTCACTATTAATTCTCTTTCATTTACCATTTATTACTCATTCTCTTTCATATTTTTTACTCAATTCTCTCTCCTCCTAATGCTCTTTTTATAAACAGAGGCATATTTGAAAGAATATGACATTTTTGACACATTTATTATTTTTAACTAATCTTAATCATAGTTCGTTTTAAGGAATGAGAAAAAAAGTTGCTTATAAAAAAGACATGAGGGAGTATTAGATAACCCCTACTTGAAATTTTTGTAATTTTTTAAAATTATTTTTGCAGGATTAAAATAAAGACAATAAGACAGGGATTTTGAATTTCAATACATGATAAGTAAGCTCTTTAGCCCATAACAATAGCTAGTGAGCTCATATCAATAGGATTTTTTTACCTGAACTTTCTTTTTTCCGGTGACATACACATAATATAGCCGTTTAATATACAAATGGAATGGAATATAGGAAAAGTTTGAAAGAGAAAAGGTGGTTTTTATATAGATTAAAATTATATCGTTCGTGTCCTGAAAAGAAATAAAATAGTATAGAAATAATAGCTAAAGTAAAATTATCATAATATGCGAGAGATATAGTATGTATTATTATTAGAGGATAAAGTCTATCTTTATATCATCAACTAATATTATATAAAATCTTCCATAAAACTAATCAAGTACACAAGATTTATATCCATAGAAACATTTTGTTACATTATTTTAACATGCCAAAATATAAAAGAACTCAAGCAGGTCTTCATTATCATCCATCACCAAAATACGCAAGGACGACACACACATAAAGAGAGATGTCGGGATTTCCTTCAATTCTTTCATCCACATATATACTATGATACCCAGAGAGAATTTAGAAGAATAAGATATTTAGAAAAAATATTTTTAATATCAAAAAATTTAGTTCACAACCAAATTTATTTGAAAATCTGATTCAAAATAAGATACTGGATTTTAAAAATCTAGTTCACAATCAGAAATATTTCGAACCAAACCATAAAACTGAATAAAAATGTGAAGAATAAATCAAATCACCTTCAAACAAGAAATAATAAATTCAAAAAATTCATTTTCAAATCAAATCTCTTCGGATAAATCGAATAAAAACGTGAAGGATTTTAAAATGCGATTTTTTTTTAAAAGAAGATAATAAAATAAGTAGAATGATTGATTGATTATTATTTTTTAGTAAAGTAAATTATAACGAAGGTAACAAAGTGTATTTAAATTTAAAATACATTTTATATCAAAAAATTTAGTTCACAATCAAATTAATTTCAAAAATCAAATTTAAAATAAGATCCTGGATTTTTAAAATTTAGTAGATGATCAGAAATATTTCAAACCAAACCTTAAAACTGAATAAAAATGTGAAGGATAAATCAAATCACTTTCAAAGAAGAAATATTAAATTCAGAAAATTCAAGTTCAAATCAAATCTCTTCGGATGAATCGAATAAAAAGTTAAAAACTGAAGGATATTCAAATAGGAATTTTTTTTTGAAAAGAAAATAATAAAATAAGTAGAATGAATGGTTGATTATTATTTTTCAGTAAAGTAAATCATAATGAAGTTTAAAAAATATATTTAAATTCAAAAAATTTTTAATATCGAAAAAATTAGTTCACAATCAAATGAATTTCAAAATCAAATTTAAAATAAGATCTGGATTTTCAAAATTCAGTAGATACAAACCAAATCTTAAAACAGAATAAAAATGTGAAGGATAAATCAAATCACTTTCAAAGAAGAAATATTAAGTTTCAAATCAAATCTCTTTGGATGAATCGAATAAAAAGTTAAAAACTGAAGGATTTTAAAACAGCAACTTTTTTGTAAAGAAAATAATAAAATAGGTAGAACGAATAGTTGATTACTACTTTTTTAGTAAAGTAAATCATAATGGGGGTAACAAAATATATTTAAATTTCAAAATCAAATCTAAAATATTTCTTAAATTTAGTAGATAATCAGAAATATTTCAAACCAAACCTTACAACTGAATAAAAATGTCAAGGATAAATCAAATCACTTTCAAAGAAGAAATATTAAATTCAGAAATTTCACTTTCAAATCAAGCCTCTTCGGATGAATCGAATAAAAACTTAACGACTGAAGGACTTTAAAATAAAATTCCAGATTATACAGTCAAAAACAATAAAATAAGAATAAGAATAAACTTTAAAACAATAATTTTGATTCAAACAAATAATAAAACAACAACGAATATTAAGTACAAAAAAATTCACTTTCAAAGCAAATATAAAAAATTTTAGCTCAAAAAAATCAACTTTCTAAACAATTTCACTTTCAAATCAAGAATCAAGGATTGTCCACATAATATATTTGAACAAAAATTAAAAAAAAAAAAGTTCAAAACCAGATTTAAAATAATAAGATAAAAAATTTTCAAATTGTGAATTTTAAAAATTTCAGATAACAAGAACAAATTTTATTTTGAAATACGAGATTATTCAATCAATTGAATAAAATAAGAATAAGAACAAACTTTAAACAATAATTTTGAATCAAACAATCAAAACAAATGATAAAGCAACAAGGAATATTAAATCCAAAAAATTCACTTTCAAATCAAAATATCTGAAATTAAGGATTGTCCACATAATAATGCCTTTGAAAAAAAAATAAAAAAAATAGTTCAAAACCAGATTTAAAATAATAAGATCAAACATTTTCAAATCGCAAATTTCAAAAATTTCAGATAACGAAAACAAAGTTTATTTTAAAATTCCAGATTATTCAATCAAAGAATAAAATATAAGAATAAGAGTAAACTTTAAAACATAATTTTGAATCAAACAATCAAACGAATAATAACAAGGAATATTAAGTACAAAAATTTCACTTTCAAATGAAATATCACAAAGTTTAATTCAAAAACCCACTTTCTAAAAAATTTCACTTTAAAATCAAAACATCTGGAATACGAGATTATTCAAATTGGGAATTTTAATGAGTTTGGGTGTCAGGGCCCATTTGTCGGGTATGTAATTTCCATTTTCCAGGAAGGAGAGGATTGATGCTTGATAGTCTTTATCATCAAAAGTGTAACTTTATGACTTATTTGTCAAAAAAAAAAAAAAAACGGTTATGTTTTCTAATCTAAAACTTTAAACTTGGATTAGGTGTACTGAAGAAATTCAAGTTAATTAAATTGAAAGCTGAAAAATGATTTAGTCCAGTTATGTTCACACCAGAGATTTTTATATAAATCTGATTTGTAACGTCATTTATTATCTAATAAGTTAAAATATAATAATTCATGAGTTGATTTGGAACCTTCTAAATATTAACTGAAATATTAATAAAATTAAAATATTTTACAGTATTCATTTTTCATTATTTAGAAAATTTTAATTAGGGATTCAATTTTTTTTAAAAAAATATAACTATAAAATATATAAAAAATTAATTAAAATTAATATTAATTGAGTTATTGTATTTTAATTGATCCAAACTCCACAGTCTAATGTTCACATTGCGAGGACGTCAAAGTTTCCACATTGATCCGTAGTCAAAAAGAAAAAGGGGGAGCCCACAGGGTTTAAATTTATTATTTAGGAAAAATTTAAGAGAAAATATGATAAAATGATCCCTTAAAATTTTAAAATTATATTTAGATCCGTGAAACTTTTTTGACAATAAATTTTAATTGTCAAATATCCATAGATTTCTCAGTGTAAGTGCCTATAGATTTATCAGTAGACACCTATGGACTTGTGAGTGGAATTAGAATTTATTACAAAAAAGTCTCACTAGACTTAAATGTAAGTTTGAGATTTTAAAAGACCATTTTATTGTATTTTCTCTTATTCAGGGCTTAAATGCAATTTTTCCTGTTATTTATGGCTTGGGAGTCTTTCAGACACATCCCAAAAAAAAAATACTCGAAAGTTAAGAAGAGCAAACTTCAATTTGTTCAAAGACAAGCCAAAGCTTGAAGTAAAAGAGCTAGGAAATCTTCCCTGATCAAAAGGAGAAAGCGACAAAGCTATGAGCAACTTCATTTATCTTCAAGATACATGTGAAATCATCCATCCCGCAGTTTAGAAAAAATGCTTGACATTTGTTTTTATGTTAGTTAAGGTGTTTATTAACCGAGTGTTGTAGAATTGAGCCTTGTGCTAGTATGCAATAGTGTTATTTAATAGATATTTTTATTTTCTTCATAATGAAAGGTATTTTTCATCATTATGAAAGGTATGGAACGCTTTGCATAGGTGAAAATCCAGGATGTCTTTTCATTGCAACAAATTGAGATGCTGTTACTCATCTCACAGATGCTCAGCAATGGGTAGGTTAAACCTTCTTTCCTCATCTTGCTGTTTTTGCAAATCTTAATTATGCAACATTTTGGATTTTCCTTTAAATAAAATCAAGCTAGATTCATGTTGGCCTGACAGTCAAATAACTGATTATGAGCTTGCCAATAGACTGCAAGAAAGAGAAAGTTTCAAAAAATTCAATTACATGAAAAATTAGTTATGTTTTATCTTGGAAGTCATCTCGTTAGCATTACTTTAAGTTTCAGACTATAGGCATCAATAAAACTTTCTTATAAATAGATACTGCATGATATTTTCCCCATAAGCTAATAAGCTCTCTCATGCTCCTCTTGTTGATTTTAGGTGGGGGATCTATGGTTGGTGCTATTAGGGGATCTACTCAACGTGAGTCGCTTGTGGTTGGAAAGCCCTCAACCTTCATGATGGATTACTTAGCTAACAAGTAAGTTTTTATATTTTATTGAATGAAAAAACTTGACATTTTGCTCAAGAAGTTTCCATTGAATCTGGTGTGATATTTGCAAATGACAAGTTTGGGGACAGAGTAGACACTGATATATTGTTTGGACAAAATGGAGGCTCCAAAACTCTTCTTGTGATGTCAGGGGTAACCTCATTGGCCATGCTTCAGAATCCCAACAACACCATACAGCTTGACTTTTACGCCAACAAAATTTCAGATTTTCTTGCCCCGAAAGCTGCACATGTATGATCACTTTATTATGTTTTAATGAGTTACTTCTTTTGATGTCTTGTTATTATTTTAAAATAAGAACATGATAATTATTTTGTGTATTCAAAAGTCATTTTTATTTATTTATATTTCCCTGGAAGAAGCCATAATTTAATACGCATAGATGCTAATATCTTCTTTAGTTGTGACTCCATGTTGAGTTCTGTACCAGATGATAATAATAAGTTATTCATTTTAGAAAAAAGTTAATAATAAGCGATTATCCTAGTAGTTGATGCTAATATCATTTTGGACTCTCATAAATCCTCCAGTTGAAGTGAGGCAGTGCCACGAAACTGCATGCTCACCTCCAAAAAATGTTAAAATATGGTCCAAAGCTCCTCAATGATTTTGTACCATGATTCAGATTCATTTTTAAGTTTTAATAGTATGATGATATACTACGCTGTAAACTTTTGGATTGATCTTGATGGACCGTGTTGAGGGATGCTAAGAAATGCGTCATGAGGAGGATCCGGATCCCACTCTTCCTATCAAATGAAAACACTAAGAACTTGACAAATTTGAAGGCCAATTGAATTGTTTACATTTTGGACTCTCATAAATCCTCCAGTTGAAGTGAGGCAGTGCCACGAAACTGCATGCTCACCTCCAAAAAATGTTAAAATATGGTCCAAAGCTCCTCAATGATTTTGTACCATGATTCAGATTCATTTTTAAGTTTTAATAGTATGATGATATACTACGCTGTAAACTTTTGGATTGATCTTGATGGACCGTGTTGAGGGATGCTAAGAAATGCGTCATGAGGAGGATCCGGATCCCACTCTTCCTATCAAATGAAAACACTAAGAACTTGACAAATTTGAAGGCCAATTGAATTGTTTACATTTTGGACTCTCATAAATCCTCCAGTTGAAGTGAGGCAGTGCCACGAAACTGGATGCTCACCTCCAAAAAATGTTAAAATATGGTCCAAAGCTCCTCAATGATTTTGTACCATGATTCAGATTCATTTTTAAGTTTTAATAGCATGATGATGTGCTACGCTGTAAACTTTTGGATTGATCTTGATGGACCGTGTTGAGGGACGCTAAGAAATGCGTCATGAGGAGGATCTGGATCCCACTCTTCCTATCAAATGAAAACACTAAGAACTTGACAAATTTGAAGGCCAATTGAATTGTTTACATTTTGGACTCTCATAAATCCTCCAGTTGAAGTGAGGCAGTGACACGAAACTGCATGCTCACCTCCAAAAAATGTTAAAAAATGGTCCAAAGCTCCTCAATGATTTTGTACCATGATTCAGATTCATTTTTAAGTTTTAATAGCATGATGATGTGCTACGCTGTAAACTTTTGGATTGATCTTGATGGACCGTGTTGAGGGACGCTAAGAAATGCGTCATGAGGAGGATCTGGATCCCACTCTTCTTATCGAATGAAAACACTAAGAACTTGACAAAATTTGAAGGCCAATTGAATTGTTTACATCCTTAATAAACTTGTGTAAAATCATCAAATATGGTACTTTGAATTATCAATACAACTATCCAGTTACCTCATTAAATTTATTTTGGTCCTATTTATAAATTGCGTCATTAAATTTTTTATATAAATATATACCCTTTATCTATTATTCACTAGGAGTGCGTTTTGATACTCTCCAAAAACATAGTTTTAGAGAGGAAATTATGGTTTTTTTTTTAAATTTATGTGACACATATTGAAAGTGATTAATAAAAAATATATATTATTGCACAAAACGATAAATAATGTTCTATGTGCGGGCATTAATTAGTAACAAAACTCAAAATGATTGCACAAATATGTATTATTGTTCAAGTTTTGAAACCTGGATCAGACAGGCAAACCGGGCATGGAACCGGTCCAGTTTATGACCCGAACGGTTCAGAAATTTTTATTTTTATTTTAAAAATATCGATTTTTTTAAATTTTTCTTTAGAATTTCATATTAATAAGTCTAAAATATTCAATTTCTCACCGGTTTGACCCCGGGCTAGTTCCAGTCTGACCCATTAACGTTTGACCCAGTATCTCGACCGGTTCGGGTTTTAGAACCTTGATTGTTGTATATATTTGGCATATCAACAAAAATTTTTTTTTAAAAAAAAAACCATAGAATTGATGTCTGTGTGGTATTAATGAGGAGCAAGTTACTCACTTTATATAACACACAGTTGTGTTGTTAAATTATTATATTTTATTTAACTATTATCAAGAGAATATTAATAGAAAAAAAAGACAGAAAAAAAAATTTAAAATTATAAAATTCTAAATCAGGTTTGTTACCAAAAGCTGATAAGGGAACATCGAAATTTGATAAGCAATTCATAACTCATTTTTTTAGAAAATACCTGATTTAAAATTTTGTAATTTTAAATTTCTTTTTCTGTCTCTTTCCCATATTAATAAGGTTAATTTAAAAAAAATAAATATAGAAAATAAATATTACATTTAAGACCAAATTCAACACTCCAATTAGGTCTTATATTTAGGACAAAAAGAGGATAAATGTATTTTCCTTTTATCAGAATGTACAATTGAAAATCGGCTTTTAAAAGAATGAAGAATCACTTCCACCAAGAGAAAAAACAACGAAAAATACAATTGACCAGTTAACTTCAACATCAAAATGTAATATGTGACGAAAAAATGCTGATAAGCTGTACTTGCGAACCTTTAAGAGGAACCTAGACAAAGTGCTTCTAAGAATGACATTCTTGATGCAGAATAAGTTCAATTTTCCTAGTATCAAATATTCCTAGCATCAAATATAAAAAAATGAGACAGTGGTTGCATGTGGAATGCTTCAATGACACCAGTGGTCGTGGATAAAGTTAACAAAGGCAGCTCATTTTATTGCAATGTAAAATCCTTTTATAGTTGTTCACTTGTCACAAGCTTTTATGGATAATGTCGCCAACCTCCAATGCTATCCTGTCTAAAATAACAAAGAAAGTGAGATAAAATAGGAAAAGTTACATTCTCGGTTAATATGACAACCAGCTAATCATAACATTAAGAAAGCATCTGTTCTATAAAATCCTGCAGAGGAGAGAGTTCGTTCAAGTAAAAGAAATTGAAAGAATAGAGTTGGGCAGACAATATAGTTGCCTATTCAATTTGTGCATTGCATTTTTTGCATGTTATAATTCCTATTCATCAGAATCTACAGTTTTGAAGCCAAGTGACTGATGACTATATGAAGACAGCCTATTTTTAATGTAGTCTGTCAACTAATACAAAATTGAACATATAAAATAACATATTTAGCTATTTTCTATTTCTTTATAGGTTTCTCACAAAATGTGTTAATTCTCATGTTCCATCATTTCTTCCCTGCTTAATGAAATTCTCGTTGAAAAGTAAAGTTGATGACATAATTCCAATGAAACACAATGCAGGGAATTCCTCTAAGCAGCATCTAATATGGAATTCCCTTCAGATAGACAAAATAGATTATTAAATGCAGAAATCATAAAGACACAACAAAGAGCTTACTTGACTACAAAAGAAGGGAGTTCAGGGGATGTCCATTCTCAAAACAGAGTATCCATTTCATCAATACCAAGACGTGTTGGAAGACCTGACTCTTTCAAATTGAGGGAGAGGTTCTTGCTCTTCTTTTTCATCCTACTTATAAATTTGAGTTGCAAGAGGTGACAGATGAAGCTATCACAAGATTTCTTGGATTTCGACCCAAACTCCAATGCCAATCCCTAGGGAGTGAGTTGAGAGACACCATAATTCTTGAGTTTCTTCGTGGGAGGGAGAAGATTGTCCACACAAATATCTGCAACCCTCTTCTTTTTGCTCTCCATCTCAATTTGCTCAACAAATTTCTCACAATCTGAGACATACACTGGCCGTACTCCGCATTCTTTGATCATTACCTTGCTAGACCCAGGAACTTCCACAGTGAATTTAAAGCAAAGCTTTCTGTTAGCAAATAGCTGTTGATTTCGAAGATTGTGTCGAGCATTCCATATATAAACATGATCATATTTCACCTTTGAAAAATTCTGCCATTGACATGCCTCTTCCACCACAGAACCTTCCAAGTAGCAATGGCATTCCATGTACTTGTCTTCCAATAAAGTAGCAGAATCAAAGTCTGATTCAAAGCCAATTATAGCGCAGTATAAGAAATCCACCAAGTTTGAAATTTGAGGGAGTTCAACTACCACAAAGCTTTGTGCTGCCCTGTATTTGAACCACTTTGGTACTTTGCTTCCAGGGACTCTAGTCCAAGAATGATTAACCATGTGGTTTGCATTTTCAGTCTGTACATAATAAATTAGACAAGAGGCAGCCTCTATGATGTTGTGAAGTGATTGTTCATTCAATTGCGCACAATTCTCAAATGAGAAGTATTTTGAGCCACCACTCAATGGTCTCCAAGTTGGCACAATTTCCAACGACTCACAATCATTGGCTTTTATGAGTGAAATGGATGGTGGTAGTTCTGGTAAAGAGAAGAGCCTCCTACAATTTCCCAGGTAAAGATATTGCAATCCTAAAAGATGCTTAGTATTATTGGGGAGTTCAATTATGTTACAACAACCATTCAGATACACTTCACTTAAAGACAACATGCCATTAAATATGACATGTAGCTTCAAATCATCAATGAATTCACAGTTGGAAAGATTAAGACATGTCAAATTTGTCAAGCAAGATAATTGGTTTGGAAGGTCCACAAGTCTTGAACCACTAAGATTGAGTTTTTCCAATTTAATTGAACGACCAACAGACGAGTCTAAGATTTCAATTCTTGTTTGATTTAAGCTCGAGTATCTCAATTCGTCTGATGACAATGAGAACTCCTTAAGCTTCCAGCAACATGTCACATCAATATGTTCCAGAGATTTCAAACGAATCTCACTTTTGAAAATTTCAAGTTTCTTGCAGCCCAATAATTCCAACCTAAGAATCGACTGGAGAGACAAAATTGAGGAATGAACATAGCGCAAACTTTCGCATTCATAAATTCGTACTACTTTGAGATTCAAGCATTTAGAGAGATCCGGTAGCTCCTGCAGCAGCTTGGAACCACTAACGTGTATCTCTTGTAAGCTCACTAAATCCTATAACAACAGATATAACCACTAAGGTTCAAATGAGATCATCAAGAAGTTCATATGAATGAAAAATATGAAACACAAATAAGTTCATGTATACCTGCAATCCGTTCACATTGCACAAACTTTCGCATTTAGAAAGTCGTACTTGTTTGAGATTCAAACATTTAGAGAGATCCGGTATCTCCTGTAGCAGCCTAGAACCACTAAGGTGTATCTCCTGCAAGCTCATTAGATCCTATAACAACAAATATAACCACGAAGGTTCAAATGAGATCCTCAAGAAGTTCATATGAATGAAAAATATGAAACACAAATAAGTTCATTCATACCTGCAATCCGTTCACATTGCACAAACTTTCACATTCATAAAGTCGTACTACTTTGAGATTCAAGCATTTAGAGAGATCCGGTAGCTCCTGTAGCAGCCTGGAACCACTAAGTTCTATCTCCTGCAAGCTCACTAAATCCTATAACAACAGATATAACCACAAAGGTTCAAATGAGATCATCAAGAAGTTCATATGTATCAAAAACTTGAAACACAAATAAGTTCATGCATACCTGCAATCCGTTCACATTGCACAAACTTTCGCATGCAAGAAGTTTTACTTCTTTGAGATTCAAGCATTTAGAGAGATCCGGTAGCTCCTGTAGCAGCTTGGAACAACTAAGGAGTATCTCCTGCAAGCTCACTAGATCCTATAACAACAGATATAACCACGAAGGTTCAAATGAGATCATCAAGAAGTTCATATGAATGAAAAATATGAAACACAAATAAGTTCATGCATACCTGCAATTCGTTCACATTGCACAAACTTTCACCTTCATAAAGTCGTACTACTTTGAGATTCAAGCATTTAGAGAGATCCGGCAGCTCCTGTAGCAGCCTGGAACCATTAAGATCTATCTCCTGCAAGCTCACTAAATCCTATAACAACAGATATAACCACTAAGGTTCAAATGAGATCATCAAGAAGTTCATATGAATGAAAAACATGAAACACAAATAAGTTCATGCATACCTGCACTCCGTTCACATTACGCAAACTTTTGCATTCAGAAAGTTGTACTACTTTGAGATTCAAGAATTTAGAGAGATCCGGTAGCTCTTGTAGCGGCCAGCAATCACTAAGGTGTATCTCCTGCAAGTTCACTAGATCCTATAACAACAGATATAACCACGAAGGTTCAAATGAGATCATCAAGAAGTTCATATGAATGAAAAGCATGAAACACAAATAAGTTCATGCATACCTGCAATCCGTTCACATTGTGCAAACTTTCGCTTGCAAGAAGTTGTACTTCTTTGAGATTCAAGCATTTAGAGAGATCCGGTAGCTCCTGTAGCAGCTTAGAACCACTAAGGTGTATCTCCTGCAACCTCACTAGATCCTATAACAACAGATATAACCATTAAGGTTCAAATGAGATCATTAAGAAGTTCATATGAATGAAAAATATGAAACACAAATAAGTTCATGCATACCTGCGATCCATTCACATTGCGCAAACTTTCGCATTCATAAAGTCCTACTACTTTGAGATTCAAGCATTTAGAGAGATCCGGTACCTTCTGTAGCAGCCTGGAACCACTAAGTTCTATCTCCTGCAAGCTCACTAAATCCTATTCAACAGATATAACCACGAAGGTTCAAATGAGATCATCAAGAAGTTCATATGAATGAAAAACATGAAACAAATAAGTTCATGCATACCTGCACTCCTTTCACATTGCGCAAACTTTTGCATTTAGAGAGTTGTACTACTTTGAGATTCAAGCATTTAGAGAGATCCGGTAGCTCCTGTAGCAGCCTGGAACCACTAAGGTGTATCTGCTGTAAGCTCACTAAATCCTATAACAACAGATTTAACCACTAAGGTTCAAATGAGATCATCAAGAAGTTCATATGAATGAAAAACATGAAACACAAATAAGTTCATGCATACCTGCAATCCGTTCACATTGTGCAAACTTTTGCATTCAAGAAGTTGTACTTCTTTGAGATTCAAGCATTTAGAGAGATCCGGTAGCTCCTGTAGCAGCCTGGAACCACTAAGGTCTATCCCCTGTAAGCTCACTAAATCCTATAACAACAGATATAACCACTAAGGTTCAAATGAGATCATCAAGAAGTTCATATGTATGAAAAACATGAAACACAAATAAGTTCATGTATACCTGCACTCCATTCCAAAGCTTTTGTAGATGGCTATTAGGCATGTAAAGGTAAACAAGTTCTTTAGCACAAAAAGTGGGCGGCAGGTTTTTATGTGGGAATCCATGCCACTCTAGATACCTCATTTTTTTAGGAAGAAATGTGAGACCTTTTGGAAGGTGCACATGAACTGAGCCGCGGTTGAAACTAGAATAAATTTTGAGATATCTTAAATTTGGCATCTTCTTAAAAACATCAGCCTCCAAATATATATCTCTAATTTCAGAAACGTCCAACTTTATGCCTTCAACTTTGCTTGATCCCTTACAAAAACCATATCAAATAAATAATGTCATATTACATTTATGTTATTCATAAAGTTATATATGGTGTAAAAAAATGGATTTCTTACCACATCATTGTCCAAAACATCATAGATTTCCTTAGAATCACATAATCGGCTGCGTCTTTCAGGTTCATCAAATGATTCTTCACGAACTATTTGTAGACCCATTTCTTGTTTCAAATCATGCATTTTTATATGCCTACCATCATCAACATTTATGAGATCCTTTTCATGAAGTATTCTTATGCCAATAGCTCCATTGAAGCCAAAGCTACCTAACAAGTTGATTACAAATTCTGTCAACTCTCCCTTCAAAAAGCAAGCAATATCTAGAAATATTCTCTTCTCTTCATGATTCAATCCGTCATAACTCAATCTTAACACATTTTGGATATCTTTATGGGGATTCTTCTCAAGTTGTGTTAAAGCACTCTCCCATTCGACTTCACTTCTACCACAAAGATGTGAACCCAAAACTTTTAAAGCCAATGGAATTCCTTTTGCATAAGCAACAGCCTTTCTTGTTAGCTCTTCATATCCCATTATAGGCCTATCAGTGTTGAAGGCATTTAAGTTGAAAAGTTTATAGGAGTGATCCAACTCTAATCCCTTAACCTTATATATTACATCAACTCCTTTGCTAATCAGCACATGCTTGTCCCTTGTTGTTATGAGAATTTTACTTTCTAGACCAAAGCAATGAGGTTCTCCAACCAAATATTTTAACTGCTCCATCGTACTGACATCATCAAGAACAACAAAAACTTTCATACGACCAAGTCTAGACTCAAGAAAAGTGGTTGAAGTATCCATATAGAGATCTTCCTTTAGTACACAGGAGAGAAATTTATGGCGTAATTCAGCAAGTCCATTTCCAGACTTTTCCCTTACATTTTCTAAGAAGCAAGAACCTTCATAATGGGAAGAATATTTGAAAAATATAGTTTTAGCAATGGTTGATTTGCCGATGCCCCCCATACCCCATATTCCAATGGTTTTAGCGTCTCTCAACAATAATTCAATCTCTGCGTAGTTAGCATCAATACCCACAAGTCCTTTTAATTCAGCAGGTGGGTACTTGTAGTTCAATTTTTGCAATGTCTTTGACAATATTTTGAATCATTTCAGATTCGTCCCTACCAAGAAAAAAAAAGACAACCACAGTTAAGCAAACAAACAAAAAATTATGAAAGATAAAAGATAAATAAACAGTGGATAATAAATTGAATAGAGTTTATATAAATTCATAATTTTTTCCAACTATCCTATTGATCGCAAATTCGGAAGGAGGTTTTCATCAAATAGGATAATGATCTAAGAGTGTACAATTTATTACAAATAACTGATTTAAATAATTTTCTTAATATTCATAAATTACTTATCTAACTCTTATATTGAGTAACGGTCTTGGGAGTACTTGAACAAATAAAAGGATAGACTGAATAGAGTATATACATTAAGAAGACATAAAAGTATTTATCAGAAATTGACCTGATGTCTTAATTATTTGATCATCATGTAAATAACTGCCAACACCATCATTTGTGAATAGAAGAAAATTAATGAATTTATTAATTACCTGAATGTGTGAGAGTCATGACCAGCCACGTTTGCAGCTTCATTAAGAGCTTGCTTCCACACTTGCATCTTTTGTTGGTCAACCTTGAGATCTCTCTCATATCTCTCAAATGCTGGCATGTAAACCCCAGTCTGATTGCGTACATGAGATGGCTCAACCTTATAGAAGACAGGAACAACAATCTGTCCTTGAACCCTTTTGCAATGGAGTATATGGGTGAGTTCATCCAAGCACCATCTTGAAGTAGCATAATTTTCAGAGAATACAAGCACTGATATATATGAATCCTTGATAGCTTGCAGAAGTGATGGTGAGATGTCGTCTCCTTTGGGGAGTTGGTAGTCTATGTAGGTTCTGATGTGTTTTCTGCAGAAAGCGTCATAAAGAGGGCTAGTGAAGTTGGAGCGAGTATCCTCACCCCTAAAGCTGATGAATACATCATACTTCTTGGGGAGAGATTGAGCAGATGAAGAGGATGAAGCAGCAACAAGGGCCATATCTTTGAGATCACTGTGTTGTATTGAGAACTTTGAAAATGAATGGGAGGTGGAGTATCAGAAGCTGCAAATAAGTGAAAGAAGAAAAAGCCCACGCGGTTATGTTTTGATAAGTGAAAGAAGAAAAAGCCCACGCGGTTAAGAAGAAAAAGCTAAGTTACATTCTCAGTTATTGTGATAATAGCTGGATAATAACTACATTAAGAAGGTATATATGCTGGAGATGTTGAGCAATATCCTGAGACTAGAAATAATCCTGCAAAGGAAAGAGTTTCGTTCGTGTTAAAAAAAAAAAATTGAAAGAACAGAATTAGGCAGGCAACACAGTTGACTATTCAACCATCTTTATTCATTTGCCCAACGAAATTTTCACATTCTTTGATGCCAATCAATGACTTATTGATGTGTTTTAACCCAACCCCCTGAATGACTCTCACCAATGAATTCAAAGGAAAAAATTTTGTTTAATAAAATTGTCTCGTAATAATAATAAAAAAAAAAATACAAACATGATCAGATCATTTCATCTTTGCATCATATGAAGGAACAATGACGTGACCCACACTTAAACACACTTCTAACGCAAACAATTTGGGGGAGGGTTACAGGAACAAAGAGGAAGAGATAGCGTGAAACAGAAAAAATATGAAGACACCGACGGGAGTTGAGTCTAAGAGAAGTTGCTATAGTCTCTTATAATGTGACAAACTAAGGTTCGAATTTTCACTTGGAGATATGCCCACATTTAGTGCTCAGCCTCAAATAGGATTGCTATCTCCAAAACAAGGATACCTGTACCTAACAAACAAACAAAAAAGAAACATATGAAGACCAAAAGGAAGGGGATGTGAAGAACTTGAGGGGATAAGAGGAAAACAGAAGAGTAGCTAAACCATATCAAATTATATTTCATTATCATCCATCTCCAAAATACACAAGGACGGCACACACATAAAGAGTGGTTGAGATTTCCTTCAATTCTTTCATCCACATATATATAGTCGCTATGATACCAAGAGAGAATTTAGAAGAATAAGAGAATTGGGGAACAATGCATAGGAACAAGAAGGAATAATTAAAATGAATTTAGTAAATAATAAAAAAAAAAGTTTAAACCAAATTTGAAATTGTAATTTTCAATTTTGAATCAAACAAATAATAAAAGAAGGAATATTAAAGTAATTGTATAAACAACAAGGAATATTAAATTAAAAAATTTCCCTTTTAAATCAAATATATAAAAAAATATTATGATGACAGATTTCAAAATTAGACATCTCTGAATAAATCTGATCGAATAATCAGATAATAAAATCGGAACAAGAAGAAAAAATAAAAATTAATTTAGTAAAGAATAAAAAACATTTCAAACCAAACTATAAAAGTGTAATTTTCAATCGAACAAATAATTAAAAAAAGGACAAATAGAAACATTAAATTCTAAATGTTAGTTATCTACCAAACAATGGGTTGTATCCATAACATGTTCAAAATATTTGTGAGCTATAAATTAAAAAAGAAATCAAGGCTTGTCAACGATAATAAAATTTGTTAATATCAAAAATAAAAAAGTTTAGATCGAAATCAAATTTATTTTCAAATTTCGGATTTTTAAAATCTTATATTACTAAGTTAAAATTCAAATTTACTGAATAAATTTAATAAGCAACTCAAAATTTATGTCAGATATCAAAAAAATTTATTTCCAAACCATTCAAATTTAAAAACAATAAGATAGTGAATTTTAAAATTTCAGATTATTAAATCAGTAGAATAAAATAAGAATAAACTTTAAATCAGTAATTTTGAATAAAATAAACAATAAAAAAGAGCAGTAAGAAATAATTAAATTCATAATATTTTTTTAGATTGTGAATATAATATATTCAAAATATTTGTGACTTGTGAGCTGAGCTATAAAAAAAAAAATTTATTTACAAACCAATCAAATTTAAAGTATATGTGAGCTATCAAAAAAATTATTTCTAAAACAATGTAAATTTTAAGTAAATAACTGTGTATGTATCTTAAAATATCAGATTATTCAATCAATAGAATCAAACGACGGATCGGGTTAGGCTATTCTGCACGGTGACCATGTTATGGAAGAGATAATAGTAAACTTGGGTAAGAAGATGCAAACTAAGAAGCCATTACTGGAAGTGTAAGATGATGAATTTTGAGTGGTCTTGCTCTGTTTTGGTTTTTAGAATTGCGAATACAGTCCAAGTAGTTGGAGAATCAGGGAGAAGAAGCGTTGACTTTCCATGGTTGGATTGTCAAAATTTGTTGATTCTTATCTCGAAAACTTTTAAAGTTACTTTGTCGAGTTCATTTTGTTGAGTATTGAGTTATTGTTTGCATTTAAGAATTCACATCAAACTAAGCTCTTTTTTTTTTTTTTGTTAAAGAATCAGAATTTAATACTCCTACAACCCACCATTTTTCTATATTTTGTTCACCTCAAGTCATTTGGATGCTTGCTTTTCCACTATTAATTGTAAGTGCTTGTTCTTAAACAAATATTTCGGTCATCAAAAGTTGCGATTATGACAAATGAAATTCCCTTTATTATCTACCGGTGAAGTTAAGATTGGTCACATATGGCTAAGAGTCACTACTGAAGCTAAATCAAGTAAGATAACAATTTCATCATCATCTGGCTGTCACCATATTTCGACCTCTTGTCTAAGATGTTGCTATTTCTATTCCTTGAGTAATGCCACCAAATTTGCTTTGGAGTGGGATTCCCCTGTTTCTACATATACCCCCTCTACGTTTGAGCCTAGTCGATAGTGATGTTGGCCCTCCGAATGCAAGAAAGGATTGAGGGTGACCCTTGTCACATTTTTGTAACTGTGAATGTGCAAGGTTCCTGATAAATGTATATGAATGTGTAACCAAATTAGTTGTAGTGATACTGAGACTTATGTGCTTTGTGTTGTTATCTGTATTATTCCTAAATACTGATTGTCTTTACTTACCTTTATGTCTCTCGATTGTGTAGAACTGAATTAACAAAATGGGCGCGTTGTATTAACCCCATTTATTACTCTGCATTTTTTTCTGGAAATTTACAGGTATGGATCAAATGGAATATGAAGCACTCACCAGGCGATAGTAAGATGTCCCAGTGGCCCTGGCTCAGGGTCTTTGGTTCAATGTGCTGGCTGATTTGGAAGAACAGATGTAGAAGAGTGTTTGAAGGGACAAATGATCTTCCACAACAACTTATTCACAAAAGTTTGCATTTTCTCCATGAAGGCATAGAAGAGGGGCGGCTCAAACACAAGATATTCAGAGTCCCAGATAGAGACACAGTAAGATGGAATGCTCCGCCGGTGGGTTTTGTTCGGGTCGATGTGGATGCTGCGGTAGACGAGCACAGAAACTATGCAGTTGGAGGAGTGATTCGTGATAGCTCAGGAGCTTGGCTTTGCGGTTTCCAACAGAACATAGGTTTCACTTTTGGCTCTACAGCTTCCGAGATTCAAGCAATTAAAATAGGCCTCCAGACATGTAAAAACATGAATCTCAGAAAGATCAAGCTGCATACTGACTCAATCGAAGCAATCCAGTTGTTATTTCAGTCAGGCGGCCATTATCATCCCTTTCAGAACGAGGTAGACGAAGCAAGACAACTAATCTATAGGGATTGGGACTTAGAAATCTATCACTGTCATCGAGAAGGCCTTAAATGTGCCGATGCCTTGGCAAAGGCGGCTTTAGATTCGATCAATGATCTGTCACTTCTGGATCATCCGCCAGATTTTTGTTCGTTTCAAATGTTAGCTGATTTCAGCTAACATTTGGTCCTTTTTGGTATCTTTTCTGTAAGCAGGACTACTGCTACGGCCCGTCGTGGCCTCAAGAGATTTTTTCTCTTGTCTTTGTAATTCAAAAAAAAAAAAAATGGGCGCCTTGTCCTAATTTGGCATATACTTCCTGAATGTGTCGTCCATAATTTCCCCCTTAAGTACGAATTTGATGTGATTGTCCCTACAGTTGAATATGTCATAATAGGGATTCCTTTCCTGTCAAGCATATTTGCATCAACACAAGAGCCTAACTGTGACTAGGGGTGTACATGAACCAGACCGGGCCGGGCAGGTCATTAGCCCGTGGTCTAGTCCAGAAGGATGTTTGGGCTGGACAGTCCAGTCCAAAGCCCGGTCTTACCTGGGTTGGGCAGACCGGACCAGACTGGACTGGGTTAGTGGTCTAGTCTGGCCTAGTCCAGGCTTTTTTTTTGGACAACCTCAAATTTTTTTCCAAAACCTAAAATTAAACAAATATATATATATATATATATATCTCCTGATCTTAAATCCTAAAACGGTAAAACCAAACCTGATGCCAAAAAAGAATCCTAAAACCAAACCTCATGACTATATCAAAATCCCTAATTCGAACAAATAGATCCATATTCATCATTCATAAGAATATATCATCAAAATATATTCATCATTCAGCAAATAGTTCAACATTCATCAATATCATCAAAATATCATGAATATCCAATAATGCTAGGCGCTTGGGCAGATAGAAATATGTTGATAAATTCTTCAATATATATATATAATGACAAATAGAGTAATTCATAATTTGCATCTGCCTATAGATAACCTGCCCTTAGATAACAACTGATAAGCATCCTCAAAATAATTAAAAGGCACAAGTCTAAATAAAGATCAAATACTCAAATTACAACCAAAGTTCAAAGTTCAAAGTCCAAAAGATGAACTAAAATCCATAACCATAAGGCAAAAGTTCATAATTCTAAAGCTGAGAAGGTAATACCAAGTCCATGACTCAAAACAAAATATCAAACATCAAGATAATCTAATTTAAGCTCCAAAAGTTGTCATGGCAGCAAAAAAGGAAGTCCATTTGTGCTATTAATCAAGTTCCTCCATGGATGTCGCAGCAGCTCCAACATCAGTCACACATGAAGCATCTAGAAAGATAAATTACAGAAACATTAAATTTTTTACAAAGATATGATAAAGTAACAACTAGTTATATTAAAAACATTACCAGAGTCTTCAAAGTTGTCAAATTCATGAAGTTGTTCAATGAGTTCTGACAGTGATTGCCCAGGAATAAGCCAATTTTGAGAACAAATAAGAGCCTCAATCATTCTAGGTGACAATGAGCTTCTATATTGATCAACCACACGACCTCATGTGCTAAAAGCAGATTCAGTAGGGATTGAGGAGAAATGGGCTGGACTTTGGACTTTGGAGTTACGGTTTTGGAGACTTGGACTATTGGCTAATGGCTCTTCCTTTTCCCTCTTAGTTAAAAAAAAATATGGGCCAACCCGCCAACCAGGTGGTCCAACCCGTGATGGGTTGGGACCATATGGGTTCGGGCCAAAAAGGACCGCATCAATATGGTCCCAGTTTTGTAAAACCCAAACCGCCCATTTTGTCGGGTTGGGCGGGCTCAGCCCACGGTCCCAACCCATATTACCACCTCTACCCATAACAATAGATAGTGAGCTCATATCAATAGGTTTTTTTTACCTGAACTTTCTTTTTTCTGGTGACATACACATAATATAGCCGTTTAATATACAAACGGAATGGAATATAGGAAAATTTTGAAAGAGAAAAGGTGGTTTTTATATAGATTAAAATTATATCTTTCGTGTCCTGAAAAGAAATAAAATGGTATAGCAATAATAGCTAAAGTAAAATTATCATAATATGCGAGAGATATAGTATGTATTATTATAAGAGGATAAAGTCTATCTTTATATCATCAACTAATATTATATAAAATCTTCCATAAAACTAATCAAGTACACATGATTTATATCCATAGAAACATTTTGTTACATTATTTTAACATGCCAAAATATAAAAGAACTCAAGAAGGTCTTCATTTATAAACAGGTCTGAAAGTAGTACCAAATCAAAAATTCCCAGTATTAGACATTTGATGTCCATAAATACGTAAAAAGTTGCCCCTCAATTATAGGATATGTTACACATCAATATTTTCACATAATTCAAATTGCTCATTACAACTAGCAAAATTAAAATCAATATTCAATTCTCCTCGTGACCCACACTTACACACACTTCTCATGCAAACAATTCGGAGGGGGGGGGGGGGGGGTTTGCCGAAACAAAGAGGAAGAGATAGCTTGAAGCTGAAATATATGAAGACCCCAATAAAGGTTGGGTCTAACAGAAAGGACTAATCCCTCACAATGTGGGGAACTAAGGTTTGAATTCTCGTCGAGAAAGATGTCCACATACAATGTTCAACCTCGGATAGGATTGATATCTTTAAAAGGAGAATACATGTGCCTAGCAAAAAAAAAAAAAAAGATACGGAAGACCAAAAGGACGGGGATATGAAGAACTTGAGGGGATAAGAGGAAAACAGAAGAGCAGCTAAACCATATCAAATTATATTTCATTATCATCCATCTGCAAAATACGCAAGGACGACACACACATAAAGAGAGAGGTTGAGATTTCCTTCAATTCTTTCATCCACATATATACTATGATACCAAGAGAGAATTTAGAAGAATAAGATATTTAGAAAAAATATTTTTAATATCAAAAAATTTAGTTCACAACCAAATTTATTTGAAAATCTGATTCAAAATAAGATACTGGATTTTAAAAATCTAGTTCATAATCTGAAATATTTCGAACCAAACCTGAAAACTGAATAAAAATGTGAAGAATAAATCAAATCATCTTCAAACAAGAAATAATAAATTCAAAAAATTCATTTTCAAATAAAATCCCTTCGGATAAATCCAATAAAAACGTGAAGGATTTTAAAATGCGATTTTTTTTTAAAAAGAAGATAATAAAATAAGTAGAATGATTGATTATTATTTTTTAGTAAAGTAAATTATAATGGAGGTAACAAAGTGTATTTAAATTTAAAATACATTTTATATCAAAAAATTTAGTTCACAATCAAATTAATTTCAAAAATCAAATTTAAAATAAGATCCTGGATTTCCTGGATTTTTAAAGTTTAGTAGATGATCAGAAATATTTCAAACCAAACCTTAAAACTGAATAAAAATGTGAAGGATAAATCAAATCACTTTCAAAGAAGAAATATTAAATTCAGAAAATTCACTTTCAAATCAAGTCTCTTCAGATGAATCGAATAAAAAGTTAAAACTTGAAGGATTTTAAAATAGGAATTTTTTTGTAAAGAAAATAATAAAATAAGTAGAATGAATGGTTTATTATTATTTTTTTAGTAAAGTAAATCATAATGAAGGTAACGAAATATATTTAAATTTAAAATATTTTTAATATCAAAACACTTATTTCACAATCAAATTTAGAATAAGACCCTGGATTTTCAACATTTAGTAGATAATCAGAAATATTTCAAACCAAACCTTAAAACTGAATAAAAATGTGAAGGATAAATCAAATCACTTTCAAAGAAGAAAAATTAAATCAAGAAAATTCAATTTCAAATCAAATCTCTTCGGATGAATCGAATAAAAAGTTAAAAACTGAAAGATTTTCAAATAGGAATTTTTTTGAAAAGAAAATAATAAAATAAGTAGAATGAATGGTTGATTATTATTTTTCAGTAAAGTAAATCATAATGAAGTTTAAAAAATATATTTAAATTCAAAATATTTTTAATATCAAAAAAATTAGTTCACAATCAAATGAGTTTCAAAATCAAATTTAAAATAAGATCCTGGATTTTCAAAATTCAGTAGATAGTCAGAAAATTTTCAAACCAAATCTTAAAACAGAATAAAAATGTGAAGGATAAATCAAATCACTTTCAAAGAAGAAATATTAAATTCAGAAAATTCAGTTTCAAATCAAATCGCTTCGGATGAATCGAATAAAAAGTTAAAAACTGGAGGATTTTAAAACAGCAACTTTGTTGTAAAGAAAATAATAAAATAGGTAGAACGAATAGGGGTAACAAAATATATTTAAATTTCAAAATCAAATCTAAAATATTTCTTAAATTTAGTAGATAATCAGAAATATTTCAAACCCAACCTTAAAACTGAATAAAAATGTGAAGGATAAATCAAATCACTTTCAAAGAATAAATATTAAATTCAGAAAATTCACTTTCAAATCAAGTCTCTTCGGATGAATCGAATAAAAAGTTAACGACTGAAGGACTTTAAAATAAAATTCCAGATTATACAGTCAAACAATAAAATAAGAATAAGAATAAAATTTAAAACAATAATTTTGAATCATACAAATAATAAAACAACAAAGAATATTAAGTACAAAAAATTCACTTTCAAATCAAATATAAAAAATTTTAGTTCAAAAAATCCACTTTCTAAACAATTTCACTTTCAAATCAAGAATCAAGGATTGTCCACATAATATATTTGAACAAAAGTTTTAAAAAAAATTTCAAAACCAGATTTAAAATAATAAGATAAAAAATTTCAAATTGTGAATTTTAAAAATTTCAGATAACAAAAACAAAGTTTATTTTGAAATACGAGATTATTCAATCAATTGAATAAAATAAGAATAAGAACAAACTTTAAAACAGTAATTTTGAATCAAACAATCAAAACAAATGATAAAACAACAAGGAATATTAAATTCAAAAAATTCACTTTCAAATCAAAATATCTGAAATCAAGGATTTTCCACATAATAATGCATTTGAAAAAAAATAAAAAAATAGTTGAAAACCAGATTTAAAATAATAAGATCAAACATTTTCAAATTGCAAATTTCAAAAATTTCTGATAACAAAAAAAAATTTCATTTTAAAATTCCAGATTATTCAATCAAAGAATAAAATAAGAATAAGAGTAAACTTTAAAACATAATTTTGAATCAAACAATCAAACAAATAATAACAAGGAATATTATGTACAAAAATTTCACTTTCAAATGAAATATCACAAAGCTTAATTCAAAAAACCCATTTTCTAAAAAATTTAACTTTAAAATCAAAACATCTGGAATACAGAGAAAGGGTTTACTTAATTATTGATAACTCGGGAGTCTTTCGGACATATCAAATTGAAAGGGGGATTGTCCAAAAAAAGAGAGATAGAGAAAGGGGGAGCCCATGCAGTTTATCTTTATTATTTATGAAAATTTTAAGAAAACATAAAACAAGATAATCCCTTAAAATCTTAAAATTAAATTTAAATCTTATTGAATTTTTTTGAAAATAAATTTGAATTGTCAAATATCCATAGATTTCTCAGGGTAAGTGCCTATAGACTTGTTAGTAGACGTCCATGGACTTGTCGGTGGAATTAGAATTTATTATAAAAAAGTCCTACTAGACTTCAATACAATTTTGAGATTTTAAATGACCATTTTATTATATTTTTTCTTATTCAAGATCTACGTACAATTTTCTCTTATTTATGACTTGGGAGTCTTTCAGACACATAAAAAAAAAAAAAACTCGAAAGTTAAGAAGAGCAAACTTCAATTTGTTCAATTAAGAAGCTACAACGACTCGGCGAGATTTCCATCCACCCTACAACAATAAATCCAAACCAAGAAAGAATTTCTTAGAAAAACACTAATAATGCATTTATTTATGAATGAATTGCTGTGAAATATATTTTTTTATCCCGCCATGTATACTCTCTCTCGGATTCTTTTTATAAGCAAAAAATTTCTCTCTCTTGAGCTTTTATGTCTCAAATTTTAATTGTTTTTTTATCCTTATTAAATATATTTATATTTATATTATTTATCCCTCATTCACTATTAATTCTCTTTCATTTACCATTTAGTACCCATTCTTTCTCATAATTTTCCCTCATTCACTATCCTATGCTTTTTTTTTTCCCATAAATAGGGACATATTTGGAAGAAATATGACATTTTTTATACAATTATTATTTTTAATTAATTTTAATTGCCATTCCTTTTACGCAATGAGGAAAACAATTGTTTATAAAAAAGACAAGAGAGAGTATTAGATAAACCTTGCTTGAAATTTTTGTAATTTTTTAAAATTATTTTTGCAGGAATAAAATAAAGACAATAAGACAGGTATCTTGAATTTCAATACATGATACGTAACCTCTTTTAGCCCATAACAATAGATAGTGAGCTCATTTCACCAAGGTATTAAAACTCGGACCGGGCATTGAACCGGTCGGGGTATTGGGTTAAGGGTCAGTGGGTCAGACCGGGACCAAACCGGTGAGAAATTGAAAATTTTAAACTTATAGTATGAAATTCTAAAGGAAAAATTAATTTTTTTTTAAAAAAATACCAACCCGGACCGGACCGGGAACTGGACCGGTTTACCGGCTAGTTCGCCTGTTCCCGGGCCAGACCGGCAGGTTCGGTCCGGGTTCAATAACCCTGCATTTCACTAGGTTTTCTTTAGTCATTTTTCTGGTGATATACACATAATATATAGCCATTTGATATATAAATGGAATGGAATACAGGAAAATTTTGAAAGAGAAAATGTGGTTTTTATATAGATTAATATTATATCTTTCGTGTCCTGAAATGAAATAAAATAGTATAGAAATAATAGCTAAAATAAAATTATCATAAGATGTGAGAGATATAGTAAGTATGATATGAAGATCAAGTGTATCTTTATATTATCATCTAATAATATATGAAATTATCCATAAAACTAATCAAGTACACAAGATTTGTAACACCCCAAATTTTATTCACAAAAAATATATTGTAATTATTTTGAGTAATTCAATAAAATGGTGAATATTCATGAATTTGGATCTTGTGAATTTTGAAATATTCACATTCATAAGGAAATTGGAAAATTAATTCAAGAAATGAATTAAATTACAAAGGTGATAGCAAAATAAGAATTTTGCCAATTTAGCCCAATATTAATTATTTTCCAATTAATTGGATTTAATTTCAGTTAATCAAGGAAAATAAAGGGAAAATGCATAATTGGATTATTCTTGGTGGAATAAATCAAGAATTGTTAAATTAGGGGGAATTATACATAAACCAATTATGTGATTTATGGAGTTGTGAAAAACAATTTTCTTCCCTTCCTCTTTTTAGTTTCGTCCAAGCATGAAGGTAAAGGGAAAAAAATATTAAGTTCATGATCACATGCTACAAGAAGAAAGTTATGATGACTATACTATATGCACATATCAATGATAACCAAGATGGAGTGTACACAACATGGAAGGATGGTGTAATGCATGATGGGATAAGCTTGAGTGACGGAATGAAAAACATGATTGCATGGAAGAGTGTAAGTTTGGACCTAGTGGAAGAAGCATGGGCTAGTTGGAGAAAAAGGGGGGAGAGGACGGATTTGAGGAATAAGAAAGAGAAAAAATTTTATTCAATTTAATGGAAATTAAGTGGAGTAATTATGAGGGAAGAAGGGATTGTGACAAGTGTCACATTATGAGCTCTTGATTAAATCAATGGCTAGGAAGGAATAAGACTAATTTATTAAACACAATCTCCCTCTTCTTCCAAGACACATTTTGTCCAAGTCTTAGGCAAAAAGAGAAAAGAGAGAGCTTGAGAAATAGAGAGAAGAGGAGAGCTCAAGGAAGAAGAAGCTAAGGTAAGTATTGTCTTTTAAGTGTTCTTCTTGTAAGCATGCATGAAGTTCTTCTCTAAACTCTTGTTTCTCATGAATCCATGATGGTGAAGTCACATTTTGAGATTAAGAAGAGAAGGAGGAGATGCCTAGAGTAAGAGCATTTAAGAAGTCTAAGAGGTAATTATACCAATCTCAACTTTATGTTAGTATGAAATTATTGTTGGTAATTGTTGCTTGGTTTATGTGATTTTTGGTTGAGTTATGAAATTTGAAAAGCTATAACCCTAAGGGGTTATGATGCCCAAAATCCTTTAAATCATGATTAAGAAGTGTTTAAGTGAGTTAATCAAGGATTAGAAGTGGAAGAGTACAAGTTTTGGAAGCTAAAACACAAAACCCCATTTTTTTAATTTTTCCTTCCATTTTCGGCAATAACCAGAACTGTTATTAGGATTTGGATTTTCATGAAATAAATGGTTCCATTGGACTCAATGGGCGAAAATAGGTGGGGTTACAGTTGGGCACTTTTTCGGTAGAGGCTAAAAAAGCATAATTACGAAAATGCCATTGAAATCCCTAAATAGTGAATTTGGTAATTTCAAGCCTAGAAATGGATTCCTTAGGCGAAAATAATTCAGAATAGCCTTGGTCAAAATTTTGGGAAAACGCGCCATCAGGCCTGGTACGGTTGGGCCAGGCCGGGGTCCCGGGGGCATTTTAGTAAATTTTCACTATAGACTAATATAACCATAAGAAACACTATGGAAGAGTCTAAAATGATACTTGGATAGGTTATAACCTATTTCTTGTACATTTAATATTTTAGGACTGAGTCGAAAGCCGGGACGACATGTTTAATGAGACACCATTAAACGAAGGATTATAAAGCTTTGAGGTAGGAAAATTATCCTTCATACATTATGCCAAAATTATGTGATTGTGTGATTGCCATTGTTTGTAAATGAACTTTATTAATCAACATTATTTGCCTAGAGAGAGGCAATTAGTACTAGAGGTGCACTTACACTGGGAGTTGGCAGAAGTCCAATAGTGTAGATTGTGGGGCTGGGTCCTACTTATGTATACATGACGATGATGTGTTTATATTGTTCATTAATTTGTGCATACCTTGGCGCATTCATATTTACTTTTCGCATTCTCTATGAACGATATCATGTCCCTATGGGGATTCTTCGGAATCTCACCCTATTTTTTAAATAAACACCTCAGCGGGTCCCAGCGGGTCAAAGGGCAAAGATGTAGACACCGGAAAGTGAGCAGCACGTGTCTGAGGCGAGGACAAAATAGTGATTATATTTAGTCTATGTTTTGATATTTTGGAGAAATTTGTAAATATTAAGTTTTTGCTGTATTTTCTGTATTTCGTCGATGAACGATATCGAGATTGTAAACAAATGTTTTTATCAGTATAATTGTACTTTTCTGTATGCCCATGAAATTCTATCATTATTACTCTTTGAATATCGAAATGGAAACGGATGTTGACAAGATTTATATCCATAAACTCAAGAAAAGTAGTTGAAGTATTAATACAAATATCTTTATTCAGCAGACAAGAGAGAATTAATGGCGTAATTCAGCTAGCCCATTTTCAGAGTTTTCCCTTACATTTTCCAAGAAGCAAGAACCGGTGGGAAGAATATTTGAAAATAAGAGTTTTGGCAATGGTTGATTTGCCAATACCCCCACGCCCCATATTCCAATGGTTTTATCATCTCTCAACAATAATTCAATCTTTACGTAGTTAGCATCAATACCCACGAGTCCTTTTAATTAAGTAGGTGGGTACTTGTAGTTCAATTTCTGCAATATGCCTTTGACAATCATTTGAATCATTTCAGATTCGTCCCTAACATATGAAAAAAAAGAAGGAAAAGCAGAGTTAAGCAAAAAAAAATCATGAAAGACAAAAGATAAATAATAAATATACCTGGGATAATAAATTGAATAGAGTTTATATAAATTCACAATTTTTTTCCAATGTATCCTATTGATTGCAAATTTGAAAGGGGGTTTTCATCAATAGGATAATGATACAAGGGTGCACAATTTATTACAAATAAATAATTTATATAGTTTCCTTAATTTCATAAATTAGTTATCTAAACTCATATATATATATATATATAGCATTGGGACTCGAGGTACTTGAATGAATTAAAGGATAAATCGAACAAAGTATATACTCCCTCCGGTCCTATTTATAAGCAACTTTCTTCTTAATTGTGTAAAATGAACTGGTAGTTAAAAGCAATAAGTGTGTAAAAAATGACATGTTTTTCTATATATGCCCCTATTTATGAAAAGAGTATAGGAGAGAGAATAGATAAAAAGTATGAGAGATAATGAGTATAAGATATGAGAGAGAATGAGTATTTAATAAGGGTAATATAGGAAAAAGAAGCTTACATTTTCAGACAAAAAGTGAAAGTTGCTTATAAAAGGGACTAGCACTAAGATAGAGAAAATTGCTTATAAATAGGACCGGAAGAAGTGTATATATATATATATATATATTAAGAAGACAAAAAAGTATTTATCAGAAATTGACTTGATGTTTTAATTATTTGATCAACATGTAAAAAACTGCCAACCCCATCATTTGTGAATAGAAGAAAATTAATGAATTTATTGTTAACCTGAACGTTTGAGAGTCATACCTAGCCAAGTTTGCAGCTTCATTAAGAGCTTGCTTCCATGTCTGCATCTTGTGTTGGGCAACCTTGAGATCTCTCTCATATCTCTCAAATGCTTGCCTGTAAACCCCAGTTTGATTGCGTAAATGAGATGGCTCAACCTTATAGAAGACAGGAACAACAATCTGTCCTAGAACCCTTTTGCAATTGTTGGACTTTGGGTCCAAGTTCGCCCTTGATGGGCCGGACTATTTGATTAAGGACATAAGTGACCTTATCAAATAATAAATCAATTAGCATTAATTGTGGCTTGGTAAATAAGTCGGTAATTAATTGTGGGATTGTGAATTAAGGAACAAATCGCCATAATTAGAAAATTGATTGAGAATCAATCAAATTAAATTACCATCTTGGAGAGGAAGAAAGGGTACACACACTTCCTTATTAGTGGTCACTCTAATCACTATAAATAGGGTGTGCCTCTTCCATTGCAAATCACCCCTACCATTGAGCTTTCTGGCAATCCCTTCTTATCTACCATCTTGCTTGTTCTGGTGCACTGCTGTGCAATTCCATATTAGGCTTTTGTAGTCTAATACTTGCGTGGGCTCTCAAACCCGGATCCGACTCGACCCGGTACGCGTTTCTACTCAATATCTATTTTATTATTCCTTCATTGGCATCAAAGCCTGCCTGATCTTATGGCTGTATGTGATATGTGTTCTGCCATGTTTTAATATATACGTGTATGTATGTGAAAAAATGACTACGCCTGCGTATATATATATTTTTTCTGCTTTTCCCTCTCTACACATGTTCATATGTTTTTTTTATTCTTCCGCTACTACTCTGTGTATCTGCATGTTCTCTATATTAATCCATAAAGCATGCAATATGAACCTGTGCCTCTCTCTCTCTCTCTCTCTTTATCTCTCTCTCCCCTGTAACAATTTTTTTTTCATATGTACTCACATAATCAAGTATTGCGTTTTCATTTATGTTTAATGACCATTTCCTTAAAGCATGTCTTTTTTTATTTTCAAAGATCTAAATTGCAATATGCTTTCTCTCTCTTCTCGTTGTCTCTGTCAATGTCGTTATGATTTTGGAATCTGTGTGGATCCGAAAAACAACAACTTGAACATATAACTAAGTGCATGAGATCATAAAACGTAAGAAGAAAGAGAAGGACCGTGCTTTGTGTGTGAATCCGACGGCCACCGACAAGCTTTAAGAATTGGGTCTTTGAAAACACGAGCCTCTGTGTGAGAAGAGGTGACAAACGTGAAGCACTCGAGGAGATGATTCCAACGGCACCGGAATCGCTTGAAACAGAGGTCGGACGAGGGAGAAAAAGGGAAAATAAAAATGGTGGGTTGCGATGGACCCACCTGAGTTCCAGCTAGGTTATGTCGACTCGGCTGGAGCTTGAAGAAGGGGGAGGGGGCCAAAACGGCGTAGTTTTGGCCAAAACCCTGAAACGCACCGTTTCACTAAGTGCAACGAGGACGTTTAGACACTGGCCGAAACGACAATGTTTAGGTACTGTCATTTCAGCCAGTGGGGGCGCTGCGTTTCAACCAAGTGAAACGAAGTGTTTCAAGTCAAGCGACCCGAAACCCGATTCAAAGGATAGTGGGCCAGTTCATTCGACCCGAACCGGCCCAACCTGATTTCCAAAAAAAAACTTTTTTTAAAATTCATTTTAAAAAAAACAAATTTTTTTTGAGGCAGCACGTCTCTGTGGTGTGTGGGATCCACCCCCAGGCCATATGGGCCAATCAAGAACATCATCGGACTCAGTGCACTGAGACAAGTCTACTTGTTCTGATAACATGTCAAAATAATGTCCCTAAGGCGGCGTGTGAGAGACACGCACCACCACCCGAGTATGGAACTTCCCAGTTTCCTATTTTTAAATGAATTTTTTCAACCAGCAACCTTCAGGGTGTGCGTGCAAGGGTATTTTTGGGATTTTTTTGGCCCTAAAAATCTGTAAATTCATGATCTTCAAATGGGTATGCTGTTTGTCTATTTTTGGAAATTATTCAGAACATTTTATATACGTTTTTGAGTGTTTTTTTGACCCTAAACTATTTAAAATAAGTTATGAAAATTGTTTTTCTTTGTGATGAACAATTATTGGTCAGATATGGCAAGTATACAGACTGATCGACCCTTTGATGGGACTCCCCCTGAATATTCTCCGGCTTCTGATGATGAAAAAGAGGTAAAGACCTCAAGTGGAGTTGGGAGCACCAACAAGAAGGGTCCCCCTTTGTCACTACAAGACTCTTATACACCTGATGAGGTGAAGCAAGAAGAGAAAGCGAAGTTCATATTCGATGAGTTGGAAGAGGAAGAGGTCGATAGACCAAGAACTAGTGTTCTAATCAAATCTCTTGCTAAAAAAGATGCTGATAAGTATGTTCAAATCAAGAGCATCTTTTATGGATATGGTAGACAAGTTACTAATGCCAGTGACGCTTTGTTCTATATAAGGGCTATGCTGGAATACAGTGAGCAAGTTACAAAGAGGGGTCATCTCCATGACCTGGGATTTTGGAAAGACGTTTTTAAGAGAGGCTTAAACAATATAGATGCAGGAGCTTATAGAGCTAAGGTTAGGAGAACCTTTCTAGATTTTGGCATTGATGTACCCTGTTATTAAAACTTGATTATCCATGTTATAGTTTGTTGTTTTTGGTTTTTGTTTTCATTGCAACTTATATGAACCTTTCATGGATTATTGCTTAATGAATAAATTGTTTTTCAAATTATTTATTCTACTTGCTTATGATGCTTTATTTGAGTGGGAGCATGTTTTTTTTCTGGAATTGTGTTTTCTTGAAAAAACAATTATGGGGATATGTTTGAATAAGAACAGAAATTAAGAAAAATAAGCAGTAAACTAGAATGAGTGGGATGGGGGTCAACCTAGTTGATTTCTAAATACAAAGCTAGCAGACTCTCATTCTATTAATTTCTACTCTTACTTAAATGAGAGATAGTATCTCAAAATGGAATTGCATACCTAATGAAAATGCATGTCTATGTGACAGAAAAATGGCTCAAATGACAAGCAAGACTTTTGTTGCTGATCTTGTTAAAGGAGACAAGTTGCATGGTGAGAACTTCGTCATGTGGCGCCGTAAGATCTCGTATGTGTTAGATCCCATGTTTTGATGATAACAAAAGGATGGGTTGAAAAGGAAATGATTAATAAACAAGTTTGAACAAAGTAATGACAGGAACAAGCATCACTTGAAGTAAGCATTGGACTAATGAAGAAAGACCAAGAGAAAATGCTGAAGAACTTGATTAGAAGCAAGTTTACTAAGGCATTACTCGAGGAGCTACTCGAGTAATGAGACAAAACTTGAAGTAACCAGAGACAACTTCCAGTAACCTGCCAACGTTACTCGAGTAGGTACTCGAGTAATAGTGCAAAAATTTTCAAGGTGCTCTCGGCCTGCCAATGTTACTCGAGGAGTTACTCGAGTAACCAGGTAAAAACTTGGAGTAGCTCTCGGCCTGCCAATGTTACTCGAGGCGCTACTCGAGTAACCATGTGAAAAACTTCCAGTTGCCTTCAAGTTTTCAACGATACTCGAGGAGCTACTCGAGTAATTCTGTTTCTTAAAATATGGAGCTCTCGGCACTTAGTACTACTGCTAATGTTACTAGAGGAGCTACTCGAGTAACTCACTAAGGTAAGTTAAAACTTGAAGGTAGTACCCGCTTAACTTCATATCTTTTTATCTCATTTTTCTCGAGTTCTTACTCTAGTATGCAAGTATCTAATGTTGTATTTTAAGTGGATTCCTCGAGTAAGTACCCGAGTATGCTGAAATATTTTCAAAGGAAACTTCCAGTCAGTACCAGGGTAAGTCATGCACATGAAGTACAATTACTCGAGGTGGTACCCGAGTAACCTATGCAAAAATTAGTGCATTACTCGAGTCCAGACCCGAGTAACAAGGTAAGTGCTCTCGGCCTAGAAATCCTGCCAACATTACTGGAGTAGGGCATCGAGTAATCAAAAGTTATTTGAAGCTTTACTCGAGTTGGTACCCGAGTAACTCATAAAGTTATGAGTTCATTACTCGAGTTGGTACCCGAGTAAATTGACATTTCCAAAGGTTTGAAAATTGGTTATTCCATGCACTACCCGAATATTCTTGTATTTGCTCATTGACTTGAAGTTAATTTAAGAATTCCTGATGATACTCGAGTAAGTACTCGAGTAACCTTCATGTGATACTCGAGTAAGCAAACCCAGAAAGTTTGAAATCATTCCAACGGTCATTGTTCTGTTTCCTATTTGATTAAATTTTCATTATATTAGTGTACTTAGCATTTCAACAGGTAAATAATGAAGAGATCTTACCAAATAAGGAAAGTCAAAAGCAATGCTCAAATGTCATCGACCGTCACCTACCATAACGTATGTTTTTCAAAAACTAGAAAAGTCAATAATGGCTGCGCACACTCCAACGAACATAAAGAAATATGTTCCAGCAATCATTACCAACGTATCTATATATATGTGGACATCTGAACAGAGAAAAACACAAGAACACACTTAAGAACGTATCATCAAGTTCATTACTCTATTTTCCATTATACTTGTGATTCTATGCTTCAGTGATTCTTATTTACTCTGTAAGAGAGATATTTCATTCAAACTCAATATTTGTTATTGAGGTAACTTAAGGTTGTGGAACCTTGAGTTGGTATTGAATTACAACTTGTAAGGGGGAGCGAGTGTCCAGGTGTAGGAACTTGCTTGTACTGAGGTGCCAAGAACCCACTGAATCTTGGAAGTTATAGTGAAACTCTCAGAGAAGCTCTGAGGACTGGACGTAGGTCAAAGTGGTTGTGGCCGAACCAGTATAACTCCCGGTGTACACTTCGGTGATATTTCTCCTTACTCTTTCATGTTTTAATTTCAACGTCAAATTTTATATTTGCAACGAAATTTTTAAGATCACCCAATTCACCCCCCTCTTGGGTGAAACGCTTGCTCTAACATTTGGTATCAGAGCATAGGTCTTCTTGTTAAGGTTTAACAGCCTAAGAAGGATCCAATGGCAAGCATGGGTGAAGGAATTCTTCCCGACGGAGCATCCATCACTAGACCTCCAGGTTTCAATGGCAAACACTTTTCTTTCTGGAAAGCAAAGTTCAGAGTATTCGTGATGGCTACTGAATATGGGCTATGGGATGTGATTGAGAGTGGAAACTATCAACCTACAAAGATTGTAGATTCTTAGAAAATTCCCAAAACGCCAGCGGAATATGATGAGAATGACAAGAAACTTATCACTCTTAACAGCAAGGCAATTCTGATGTTACAAAGTGCTTTGAGTCAGAGTGAATATTTCAAAATTTGCACACTCCCAACAGCAAAGGAAATATGGGAAGCTCTGGAAATCGCCCATGAAGGAACTTCGGGAATAAAGGAGAATCGCATCAACACATTGATCACTAAATTCTATCTACTTCGAATGAAATCAAGTGAGTCAATTTCTAAATTCGAACTTAGATATACTCATCTTGTTAATCAACTTGCAGCACTTGGTAAAGTCTATGATCAACATACCCAAGTATGAAAGATTTTGAATATTCTTTCTAAAGAGTGGGAGGCCAAAGTCACTACGATAGAAGATGCAAAAGGAGAATCAATGAGATCAGTTGCTTCTCTATTTGGAAGTCTTTCTGAATATGAAAGCAAATTAAAGTTCAAACGGGAACTAGATGACATCGGTGAAAAAAGAAAGAAAGGTCTAGCACTAAAAGCAAAAGAAGAAAATCAAGATGAGGATGAGGAGTTTGATGATGATGAAATGGGCTTAATCATAAAACGATTCAGAAAGTTCTACAAGAAAGGTCAAGGATTCAAACATTTTCACAAAGGTGGAACTAGCAACAAAGATCATATTATTTGCTACGAAAGTGGAAAACCAGGACATATCAAATCAGAATGTCCAGAACTAAATCAAAAGAGCAAAGAAAAGAGAAAAGGCAAATTCTTTAACAAAAAGAAGGCCTTTGTATCTACTATATGGGGAGATAGTTCCTCTGACGAAGAAAGTGATGACGAAGAGGTAGCCAATATATGTCTTGTTGCTCAAGAAGAAACAGAAGAAGAGGTAAATGATTCTGATCCTACCTATGATGAATTACTCTTTGAATATAATGCTTTACATTCTGAATTCATCAAAGTAGTTAAAGAATTGATTGTTTTCAAAAAGAAAAACAAAGCTCTTGAAATTGAACTTAAAGAAAGTTCAGAAAAGAATTGTGAAAATTGTTCTTCGTTGAAAAAGAAAAACATTGATCTCATAAAAACTCTTGAAAAGTTTACCAAAGGAAGTGAGATGCTAAGTGTAATTTTAAAAGAACAATGATGTGTAAATGATCGATCTGGTATTGGATATGATCCAAAATCAGATAAAAGGAAAGGTAAAAAGAAAGCAGGAGGTAAGCTATATTTAAATTATTTCCAGCATTCTGTGCATATATCAAATCCTTTTGCATTCTGTAACTACTGTAATAGAAAAGGTCATTATACCTCTTCATGCATTCATAAGAAGAAAGGAAATATAGGAACCTACAAATGGGTACCTAAAGGTTCATATATTCAGAAAATTATTTGTACTAACCCAATAGGACCCAAAAAGATGTGGGTACCTAAGACCTAGTCATTTGATTGTAGGTATGTCTCAAAGCATCCAAAAATAGCAAGTAGTACATAGATAGTGGATGCTCTAGACATATGACCGGGGATTTCGAAAGTTTTACCACATTGCAACCTAAGGAAGGTGGCAAGGTAAAATTTGGAGGAAATCAATCCGGAAAGATTGCAGGAATTGGTGAAATTAAAAATGACAAAGGAATACAAGTCAAAGATGTATATTACGTTGAAGGCTTGTGTCATAATTTGCTGAGTGTAAGTCAAAGTGCAGATAAAGACAACTGGATAATATTTGATTCAGAGGAATGTCTGATTGTCAACAAGGAAGACTTACAACTCGATAAGAAAAATATCAAGGCAAAACTCAGAGCTAAAAGGGAAGGTAACTGTTATACTTGAGATATTAGTAGAAATGAATCTGAAAATTGTTTTCTGAGTAATGCCGATGAAAGTTGGTTATGGCATAAGAGATTGGCTCATGTCAATATGCATCAACTAGGCAAACTACTCAAAAAGGATTTAGTGCTTGGATTACCCAAAGTAAATTTCAAAAATGACTTGATTTGTGATGCATGTCAAAAGGGGAAACAAACTAAATCATCTTTCAAATTGAAAAATGAGATTTCAACAAATAGACCATTACAATTATTGCATATGGATTTAGTGGGTCCAGCAAGAGTAAAGAGCCTTGGTGGCAACTTATATTTATTGGTCATTGTTGATGATTTCTCTAGATTTACATGGGTTATTTTTCTATCATCAAAGGATGAGACATTTGAAGAATTTATTGTTTTTGCCAAGAAGGTGCATTGCAGGTATTAGAACCGATCATGGTGGAGAATTTGAAAATCAAGCTTTTGAAAAACATTGTGATACTAATGGCATTGATCACAATTTCTCTGCTCCAAGGACGCCTCAACAAAATGGAGTCATGGAACGCAAGAATAGAGTGCTCACTGAAATGGCTAGAGCAATGTTAAATGAAAAGAACGTGTCTCAAGTATTTTGGGCTGATGCTATGAGTACAGCATGCTACATTTCAAATAGAGCCTATATCAGAACAAAACTTGGAAAGACACCATACGAGCTGTATAAAGGAAGAAAGCCAAACATTGCTCATCTACATATCTTCGGTTGTAAGTGTTTCATTCATAATAATGGTAAAGATAACTTAGGAAAATTTGATTCTAAAACAGATGAAGGAATCTTCCTAGGATATTCTAACCGAAGTAAAGCATATAGAGTTTACAATAAAAGAACATGTATTATTGAAGAATCAATTCATATTGTATTTGATGAATTTGAATCCTCTGACAAAACCATTGATAAAGAATAGGAAGTTGGTTTAAACCAAGAAAATGGTCAATCTATTTCTAAATCTCTTATTCCAGAGGTTGATGAAACTAAGGAAGAAGAGCAATCCCTAGGTCAACCTAGAGCTTGGAAATACAATAAAAGTCATCCCTTAGATCAAGTCATAGGAGATGTGAATGAAGGGATCAAAACTAGAAATAGAATTTTCAATGAAGTAAGTTTTTCTGCATTCATTTCTGAGATTGAACCTTCTAATATTGATGAAGCCCTATCAGACAATGATTGGGTTATAGCAATGCAAGAAGAACTAAATCAATTTGAGAGAAATCAAGTTTGGGATTTGGTGCCCCGACCCAAAGATCATCCGATCATTGGTACTAAATGGGTATTCAAAAACAAACTCGATGAATCTATAATTATTGTCAGAAACAAGGCAAGATTGGTGGCCAAAGGCTATAATCAGGAAGAAGGGATCGATTATAAGGAAACGTATGCTCCAGTGGCTAGATTGGAAGCTATACGTGTACTCTTAGCCTTTACATGCATCAAAGGATTCAAACTCTATCAAATGGATGTAAAGAGTGCTTTTTTAAATGGTTACATCATGGAAGAAGTGTATGTAGAACAACCTCTAGGTTTTGAGGATGTTACTAAACCTGACCATGTTTTCAAACTCAAAAAGGCTTTATATGGTTTAAAACAAGCTCCTAGAGCCTGGTATGAAAGGCTCAGTAAGTTTCTTATTGATCAAGGTTTTGTACGGGGAAAAGTTGATACAACACTCTTCATAAAACGAAAACACAACGATATTTTAATTGTTCAAATATATGTTGATGATATTGTTTTCGGTGCTACTAATGAATCTCTGTGTATAGAATTTTCTGAGATTATGCAGGGAGAATTTGAGATGTCAATGATGGGAGAATTGAATTTCTTTCTTGGTTTGCAAATCAAACAAAGAAAGAATGGAATCTTCATATCTCAAACAAAGTATTTGAAAGAGCTATTGAAGAAGTATGGAATGGATGAAGCAAATGGCACGGATACACCTATGAGCTCAACTACGTTACTTGATGCTGATGTCAAAGGAAAAGACTACAACATCACAAAATATAGAGGAATGATTGGATTATTACTCTATCTCACGGCAAGTAGACCGGACATCCAATTTAGTGTTGGCATATGTGCAAGATATCAATTAGCACCAAAAGAATCACATGCTGAAACGGTCAAACGAATCTTTAGATACCTTGCTGACACACCCGAATTGGGTCTGTGGTATCCCAAAAGAAGAAGTGAATATCTTGTTGCATATTCATATTCAGATCATGGAGGATACAAAACAGACAGAAAGAGCACCAGTGGACAAGGACAATTTCTTGGAGGATCTCTTGTATCATGGTTCAGCAAGAAACAAAATATTGTGTCTCTTTCGTCAACAGAAGCCGAATATGTTGTAGTATCAAGTTGTTGTGCACAAGTAATATGGCTAAAACAATAACTACAAGATCTTGGTATTTATCTCAAAGAAATACCAATCTATTGTGACAATACTAGTACGATTAGCTTGGCAAAGAATCCAGTTCAACACTCTAGAACCGAGCATATCGATGTCAGACATCACTTCATCAGAGATCATGTTCAAAAGAAAGATGTGAAAGTGATATTTATTCCCACTCATCTTCAACTAGCAGATATTTTCACAAAACCTCTTGCAAAAGACCAATTTCTATACATTAGAAGAGAATTGGGAATGGTAAATCCCAATGAGTTGCAAGTTATTTCAGTTTCTCATAATATTAGATGAAGTCATATGTTAAAGTTTTGATGATTACTAACTTAAGCATCGAAGTATATAGAAATTTGTTTTATAGGAAGAAAGAAACTCTGTTTTGGGAAACAAAAACAGAGATTATCAGAGGACACATTTACTGGAGTATCAACTTGAAGTTGTCACTAATAGAGAAGCATTACCCGAGGAACAACTTGAAGTAAAGAAGCACTTTACTCGAGTATGTACTCGAGTAATGGACTTCAAAACTGGAAGTAACAGATCAAGTTACTTGATTTTCAAACATAACGGTTCAGTTTCAAAGAAATGAAGAGTCAGAAGTTGAAAAGCAGTTTACTCGAGGAGGGCCTTGAGTAAAGATGAAGCTTACTCGAGGAAGGCCTCGAGTAATGTCGGAGTCCAGAATATCAAATTGATGAAAAATGACTCAAATCTGATCAAAATGGGTTATAAATGATCGAGGGAACAACCATGGATAATTACTATATTATTCATGCCAGGTACGCAATTTAAATGAATTATTTTATAATTTTTCTGTATGAACACCCGAGGAAGGCCTCGAGTAAACTTGAAGCTTACTCGAGTAAGGCCTCGAGTAACGTCGGGTTCTAGGTCTTTATCTGTCACAAACTTGGTCATTTTCACAAAATCTCCTCGAGTAAATCACTATTCTCTCTCACAGAAATTTTTCACAAGTGATTCCTTGTCCTATTTCCGTTAAAACCCAACCATTTTCATCCCTAGAAACCTCCTATCTTGCTCAAAATCCCTGTGCCCTAAATTTGCGTCAGTTATTCTATTTTTCTGAAAATCTCAGTTTCTCAATCTTTCAGAAAGATGAGGACCAAAAACCTTACTCCCATAGATTCCTCTGAATCCCAACAACCCTCTGATCCTTTTTCTTCTACTCCCAAAAAGAGAAGAAAATTAACTCCAAGACCAAAAGCTAAAATTCCTCTTCAACCTCAATCTCAATCGAAACCTAAAGGAGTGGTAATCAAAGAGCCTATTGTGACAAGGGCTCAATCTAAAAAGAGTACATCTACCGGAAGAGGCAAGAGTGCCAAATCTCCCTCACCTCCTCACTCTGATTACTCTACCCCCTCTTTCACTCCAAAGCCTCCCAAAAAGCCTAAATATGATAAGAATGTGGCTAAGGCTATGGCTGGGATCATTGACCAAATGGAGAAGGGTCAATCTTCCAAGAAGTCCAAGATACCGAAAGCAGAGATCACTACCCCACCAAAAGGTTTCAATGTCAGCAAATTGGTGGAGTCTCCAAAGTACTTGTCTCAGTTCTCCAGAAGGAAGGTGTGTAAGACACACTATGTTGATCTGAAGTTACTTCAAGAGGTAGTGAAGCATGACCTAAGTCCTTATTTAGATCCCTTTATGTCTTGGCTATCTATTAGATTACCATTTTGTACTAAAGTGATCACCCATTTTTATTGTAACTTAGAGATCATAGATGAGCCTAACCAAACCTCAGTAGAGGAAGAAATGACCACAACTGTGAGAGGACAAAAGATTTTAATTTCACCATCTAGAATTAACTTGTGGTTAGGAATAGAGAACCCCCCAGATGATATATATTCTGAGCTTGAGCCAAATCAAATTTTCACTATTCTCAAACCCGGTGAGTTAGTTGGCCCCCTAAATTTTAAACTGAGTGATATGTGTGATCATCACAGGGTCCTATGGTACATCTACTCTAGGTCCCTAGTAAATAAAGCCAACAACTATACCCATTTCTCTGATAGGGACTATAGGTGGTTTGCTTCATTGCTGTTAAAGGAACAGAAGGATCTGGGAGAATATATTTTCTCAGAGATGAAAAGGTATAAAGTGGATGGGAAGGCTACAACTCCAATGCCATATCCCCAAATTGTGTCTCTAATCCTGAAAGAGAACAAAATATGGTATTTGGATAGCAAGGAGCCAATTGAGAGGTTGACTCCGGTTGGAAAGAACCAGATTGGAAAATTGAACATCGATATCCCTCTCAAAGGCCCTCTGGAGTCTGGGTCCAAGAAGAAAAGGAAGACTACTGAGGCAGAGACCAGTAGGTTAGATGACACCCAGTCATCGGCTCCAGCTGCTACCACATCATCGCCATCCTTCCTCAATGCCACTCTCCAGCACTTCATGGAGAACATACTCAGAGGCTTCCATGTGGACATAGCCAACACAAACGCTGAGCTAATCACCAATACGAACTTTAAGATGGGGGAGCTGGTTGAGAGAATAGACAAAAGGCATGAGGAGTTGGTTGAGAGAATGGATAGAAGGCATGAGGTGTTGCTAGCAGAGCAACGTGCCTAGGGAGAGACATTGAGACTGATTCTGGCATGATTGGACTCCTTGGGTCCTGGACCTTCTGCCGGTCCCTCCTCATCTGCACCACCACCACCTCCAGAGAACCCTCCTACTGATGATCCTATTCCTGAGGCTGAACCATCTATCCCTTTGGTCTCTGATCCACTTGAGCCCTAAGGCAAAGATATTTTATTCACAGTGGATGATCCTGATACCCATGAGACCACACATATCATCATTGATGATTCACCTCCCAAACCTCAACCAGAAACCGCTCCTAAACCTATTCCCTCTCCTACCCGAACAGAGGAAATATCTCCCTCTTCCTCCCCTGAACAACATACACCTAAGGTTGAGATTACTCCTGAGACTCAGACCACCCCAGAAGGAGAAACCTCTACTATCGTTGTCTTCCAACCTTCTCCTCCTGGCGATAACATCCATATCCCTCCAGTTCATCTACCTGACCCTGTGCCCTCTAGTTCATTTGATTCTTTGGATTCAGATGATTCCATGGTCTTTCCAGTGACACCCATTTCCATGGTCAAGCCTCCTAGCCCTCCACTTGATTGATGAAGCCAAAAAGGGGGAGAAGAGCTTGAGAATGATTTTGTGAATGTGTCCTAGTTTATTTTGGGGTATTTGGGTGTACATGGGATTTTAGGGAGCATTTTGATTTCATTTTGAACTTTATCTTGTAATTTGAAAGTTTTAAGTTTAATGCAAGTGTGTTATGATTTCATTTTAAGTTCATTAAAGTTTTGAATTATGATACATGTTTGGACTAATGAAGTTGTTGTGAATGCAAGGTGTATAAATTCAAACTTAATAAGCCATATTTAATTAAGAATCCAATTTGAGAAACATGTTCAAAATCACCAAGTTTTGTCATCATCAAAAAGGGGGAGAATGTTAGATCCTATGTTTTGATGATAACAAAAGGATGGGTTGAAAAGGAAATGATTAATAAACAAGTTTGAACAAAGTAATGACAGGAACAAGCATCACTTGAAGTAAGCATTGGACTAATGAAGAAAGACCAAGAGAAAATGCTGAAGAACTTGATTAGAAGCAAGTTTACTAAGGCATTACTCGAGGAGCTACTCGAGTAATGAGACAAAACTTGAAGTAACCAGAGACAACTTCCAGTAACCTGCCAACGTTACTCGAGTAGGTACTCGAGTAATAGTGCAAAAATTTTCAAGGTGCTCTCGGCCTGCCAATGTTACTCAAGGAGTTACTCGAGTAACCAGGTAAAAACTTGGAGTTGCTCTCGGCCTGCCAATGTTACTCGAGACGCTACTCGAGTAACCATGTGAAAAACTTCCAGTTGCCTTCAAGTTTTCAACGATACTCGAGGAGCTACTCGAGTAATTCTGTTTCTGAAAATGTGGAGCTCTCGGCACTTAGTACTACTGCTAATGTTACTAGAGGAGCTACTCGAGTAACTCACTAAGGTAAGTTAAAACTTGAAGGTAGTACCCGATTAACTTCATATCTTTTTATCTCATTTTCCTCGAGTTCTTACTCTAGTATGCAAATATCTAATGTTGTATTTTAAGTGGATTCCTCGAGTAAGTACCCGAGTATGCTGAAATATTTTCAAGGGAAACTTCCAGTCAGTACCAGGGTAAGTCATGCACATGAAGTACAATTACTCGAGGTGGTACCCGAGTAACCTATGCAAAAATTAGTGCATTACTCGAGTCCATACCCGAGTAACAAGGTAAGTGCTCTCGGCCTTGAAATCCTACCAACATTACTGGAGTAGGGCATCGAGTAATCAAAAGTTATTTGAAGCTTTACTCAAGTTGGTACCCGAGTAACTCATAAAGTTATGAGTGCATTACTCGAGTTGGTACCCGAGTAAATTGACATTTCCAAAGGTTTGAAAATTGGTTATTCCATGCACTACCCGAGTATTCTTGTATTTGCTCATTGACTTGAAGTTAATTTAAGAATTCCTGATGATACTCGAGTAAGTACTCGAGTAACCTTCATGTGATACTCGAGTAGTTACTCGAGTAAGCAAACCCAGAAAGTTTGAAATCATTCCAACGGTCATTGTTCTGTTTCCTATTTGATTAACTTTTCATTATATTAGTGTACTTAGCATTTCAACAGGTAAATAATGAAGAGATCTTACCAAATAAGGAAAGTCAAAAGCAATGCTCAAATGTCATCGACCATCACCTACCATAACGTATGTTTTTCAAAAACTGGAAAAGTCAATAATGGCTGCGCACACTCCAACGGACATGAAGAAATATGTTCCAGCAATCATTACCAACGTATCTATATATATGTGGACATCTGAACAGAGAAAAACACAAGAACACACTTACGAACGTATCATCAAGTTCATTACTCTGTTTTCCATTATACTTGTGATTCTATGCTTCAGTGATTCTTATTTACTCTGTAAGAGAGATATTTCATTCAAACTCAATATTTGTTATTGAGGTAACTTAAGGTTGTGGAACCTTGAGTTGGTATTGAATTACAACTTGTAAGGGGGAGCGATTGTCCAGGTGTAGGAACTTGCTTGTACTGAGGTGCCAAGAACCCACTGAATCTTGGAAGTTATAGTGAAACTCTCAGAGAAGCTCTGAGGACTGGATGTAGGTCAAAGTGGTTGTGGCCGAACCAGTATAACTCCCGGTGTACACTTCGGTGATATTTCTCCTTACTCTTTCATGTTTTAATTTCAACGTCAAATTTTATATTTGCAATGAAATTTTTAAGATCACCCAATTCACCCCCACTCTTGGGTGAAACGCTTGCTCTAACAGTATGTCTTGGAGGTACAATATGTCATAGACATCTTAACTATTGTGCTTCCGCAACCCGATGCTAATGCATCACGAAGGGAATAAGAAGCTTTTGCAACCTGGAAAAGAAAGGATACCATCGCTTGGATCACAATGCTTGTGGCAATGACCAACGATGTGATATGTCAATTTGAAGGACATGTCACTGCCTCTGCCATATGGATAGCGCTGAAAGAGGAGTTTGATGGTACTTCTGATGCGAGACTCAGGAGAATCACTGTCAAGCTTGATAATTATAAGCTGGGTCCAAACACTACTATAAGACAGTATTTGAGGAAAATGCAGAATATGATAAGGGAACTTATTGAGGCAGGAGGAACCTTTCTGAAGCACAGCAAGTGCAAGCTGTTGTGAGTTCACTCCCTGCAAGCTGGGATCACATGAAGCACACTATAACTCACAACAACACCATCAAGACTTTTGCTGACGTTGCTCGTCACATCCAATTAGAGGATGACTGTATGTACGGTGCAAAGACCAATGGTCAAGCACTCTTAACTGAAGAAAAAGGAGCTTCATTCCAAAAGCGGAAGCCCAATAAAGGCAAGGGACCTTAAAAGAAGAAGGGGAACCTAGGGGCAAAGAAGGATAAGAATGCCTTCAAGAAGAACAAGAAACCTGCAAAGAAGCGAGACCTTTCCAAGGTCAAGTGCTACTCTTGCGAAAAGAAAGGCCATTTTGCAAAAGATTGCCTTGAGAAGAATAAGGTACTATGTGATAACCCTCTCATTTTTCTTTTGTTTCTAGTACTGCCTTTATAGCTGAGGCTAATCCTGTGTGGGTTGTAGACTCATGGGCCACAGACCATATGAGCAGAGATCGTGGGAACTTCACTGAATTTCGCAGGCTACCAGCTAGAAGCATATAGCTTTACGTTGGGAACAATGCGATGGTAGAAGTCAAAGGGATCGGCACCTGTAAATTGACTTTACAAGGCAGGTGAACCCTAATTTTGCAAGATGTCCTCTACGCTCCAGAAATTTGACAAAACCTTGTGGCTGTTATTTCTTTAGTTAAGTTAAGTTTTAATGTTAACTTTCATGATCAAGTTGTTGACATTTCAAATGGGACCGATTATTTTAGATTTGGTTGTATTTCATATGGTTTCTTTGTTTTAATGAATTATGTTTTTAATTCTAGTCAATGCTATACGATTTCATCTAATGATAATTACGGTACATGGCACGCCAGATTAGGACACATTGGTCAAGAACATATGACCAAACTAGCAAATGAAGGATTGCTAAGAAAAGTGTCAAAAAAGGAAATGTCTCTATGTGAGCATTGCCTTGCTGGTAAAAGCAAAAGGAAACCCTTCGAAAAGGTAATTAGAGCAGAACATCCTCTTAAACTAGTTTACTCAGATATCTGTGGACCTATGAGTGTGAGGGCACAACATGGAGTATGGTACTTCGTTACATTTATCGACGATTTTTCACGATATGGACATGTATACTTGATCTCTTATAAGTTTGAAGCTTTAGAATGCTTTATGAAGTACCTTAATCTAGTTGAATATCAACTAAACTGTAAGTTTAAAGCTTAAGAACTTATAGAGGTCGAGAGTATCTCTCAGAATAGTTCAAAATTCTCTGTAATGAAAACGGAATTGTCAGACAGCTGACCATCCCTGGCACTCCTCAACAAAATGGGGTGGCAGAGAAGGAATAGAACTCTTCTTGATATGGTTAGGTCAATGATGTCGCAAGTTAAACTACCAATTTCATATTGGGCTGATGCATTGTTGACTGCGATACTTATACTTAATCGACTGCCTTTCAAATTAGTCACTTCTACACCTTATGAGCTGTGGACAGGATGTAAGCTAGATCTAAGTGTCTTACGACCATGGGGATCGGTAGCCTATATACACAACTTATCTCACAAACATGGAAAGTTGGGACCTAGAGGCAAGAAATGTATCTTTATAAGATACTCCGAGCAATCAAAAGGATAAGTCTTCATTGGTGAAAATGAGGATGGCTCAATGACTGAGGTAGAGTCAAGAGACGTAGTGTTCCTAGAATCAGATTTTCCTAGTAGAGGAAGGTTTAACCAAACTGAAACTCTATATGAGAGTGAGGAAGTTGAAGGCACTCCTCAGATCACTAACCTGAGTGGGAGAAATGAGTCATTTTCACAACATGGAAATGATGATCATTCACAGGAAAGGTAGATGGATCAATTAATAAACCCAAAGCATGCTTGGTGGCTAAGGGGTACACCCAGCGAGAAGGGATAGATTATGAAGATACCTTCTCACCAGTGGTGCGTTTTAACTCAATAAGACTCATACTTGCCATAGTTGCAAGCATGGACTTAGAGTTACATCAAATGGATGTAAAAACCGCATTCCTTAATGAAAAACTAGATGAAGAGATATATATTGAGCAGCCTAAGGGCTTCATAGAAAAGGGAAGTGAACAAAAGGTTTGTAAAATCCTAAGGTCCATCTACGGACTGAAACAATCATCTAGACAGTGGTATCTAAGATTTCAAGAGGCAGTAACCTCATTCAACTCTGAGATGATCGAAGAAGACCACTGTGTCTACATAAAGCGGTTTGGAGATGATTTTTTGATCTTGTCTCTTTATGTAGATGATATACTCCTTGCCGGAATGAGCCTTAAGGTAGTTAAAACAATCAAGTCCTTGAACTTTGAAATGAAAGACATGGGCGAAGCAGCATATATCTTGGGAGTCAAGATAAAGAGGAATTGTTCAAAAGGATTGTTATCCTTCTCACAAAAGACATACATAACAAAGATCTTAGAACGATTCAATATGAGAGACTGCAAGCCTATGGATACCCTTGTGGTTAAAGGACACCACCTTAGCACAGACATGTGTCCCATGGAAGAATCCAAAATAAAGCGTATGAAAAGAGTCCCATACTCAAGTGCAGTTGGAAGCTTGATGTACACTATGCTCTATACTAGATCAGACATATGCTTCACAGTCAGACTTATGATCTGTTTTCAATCCAACCCTGGAATCAAGCATTGGGAAGCTGTAAAGAGAATCATGAGGTGCCTAAAGGGAACCATGGATTACGATCTATGTTACCAAGGTAGAGAGATGCATCTAGTAGGATACTCTGACCTTAATTGGATGGGAGATATAAATGAATGACACTCCACCTCAGGGTACGCGTACCTCCTAAATAATGGAGCAATTTCCTGGATCAGCAAGAAATAGACTTGTGTGGCTCTGTCATCCATGGAATATGAATACATAGCTTGTTCTGCTGCTAATCAAGAAGCTGTATGGCTTAAGAGATTTCTAGAATGTCTAGGAATGAAAGGTAGAAAGGAGGGTCCTATTCTGATACATTGCGATAGTCAAGCCGAAATAGCCTATGCTAAGGACCCTAAGGATCACAGTAGGACAAAGCACATAGACATTAAATATCATTTTGTAAGAGTCATGATCACTAAGAAACAAGTGACTGTTCAATACCTCTCCACTTATATGATGTTAGCTGATCCCCTTACGAAGCCTATTGCTAGAAACCCTTTTATTAAGCATGTGAATGCTTTGGGTATGAGTAGATTGTAATGTATTGAACGTTGTTTTTTTTCAAAGTAATAAAATGATGCATTTTTCAGTTTTGCCAAATATATTGTGTATATTTTAATGCATAGGCATGAGGTATGCAATTCCGTATGTTGTACAGGTAGGAAGGTTGGTTCACTCACACGAACAACCGTCTTCCCATGATTTACAGGGGTATAGGACGATAAGATGAGCGAATGATCACCATAAGATGGGTAAGGAAGATCTTTACGCTTGAGTCGCCTTAGTTGAACTGAGATGAGATCCACATGTATATAACTACATCATGGATCGAGGCATGATTACAAAGGATGTATCATCAGACCTGTAGCCAGGCAAAAGACTCTCTTTTACAAATGAGGTTCCAAAAGGGAATGATTGTAAAAAGGAAGTTCTGGTTCCAATGCTGAGTACTTTTGAACTAAAGTCTGTACAGTGAAAGATAAAGATAAAATCGACATACACTATTGCAAAATCACCGTAGCATGTAATTCATACTGTATGTGCTTGAGAGAATGACTGCAATATAGGACGTAGGTGAAAGATCCCTGGTTCACTACGGTGTGAGTCCTTGGAAGGAAAAATCCTTCAACAATGCCCTCAAGACTTAGGCAGGCATCCTGAAAGCCTGACTTGGGGCTAGCTGCTTTAGTTGAAGCTTCATGATCATGCATGATTCGATCAGACTGTTAAAAGCTAGGAAAGCAACCAAGTCGGGAAAGATCAATGTTTTTAGTCAAAAAGGAAGTTCTATCTTGAAGTACACTTTTTGTGGTGGCATCTATGACATGTCCCTTACAATTTATAAGAAAAATCCAGTAAGTGTGGATACTATGCGTATAGTAGGCAATCTAGGTCAAGATCGAAAACAAGAGAAACTATGACTCGAGAGGGATCAGATATGCCATGAGTTGAGTGTATGGACAGACCTAGGGCATATGAGGCAACAGTTTATAGGTTCATAAAAGGTGTCCTTGGATGCTGATCCGATATCAATGATTTCTAGTATCACAAGCACCAAAGGTTCTGAAGATGTTGTGCCCACGCAGTCACGACAGACACCAATTATGAAACAAGAAAAAGACGTAGTCGCACGATGGGTGGCCCATCAAGTGTGAGTGGGAGATATTGGACTTTGGTCTAAGTCTGCCCTTGATGGGCTGGACTATTTGATTAAGGACATTAGTGGCCTTATCAAATAGCATATTAATTAGCATTAATTGTGGCTTGGTAAATAAGTCAGTAATTAATTATGGGATTGTGAATTAAGGAACAAATCGACATAATTAAGAAATTGATTGAGAATCAATCAAATTGAATTACTGTCTTAGAGAGCAATAAAGGGTGTACATACTTCTTAATTAGTGGTCACTCTAATCACTATAAATAGGGTGTGCCTCTTCCATTGCAAATCACCCCTGCCATTGAGCTTTCTGGCAGTCCCCTCTTATCTATCATCTTTCTTGTTTTGGTGCATTGCTGTGCAATTCCATATTAGGCTCTTGCAGTCTAATACTTGTGTGGGCTCTCCAACTCAGATCTGACTCGACCTGGTACATGTTTCTACTCAATATCTATTTTATTAATCCTTCAGCAATGGAGTATATGGGTGAGTTCATCCAAGCACCATCTTGAAGTAGCATAATTTTTAGAGAATACAAGCACTGATATATATGAATCCTTGATAGCTTGCAGAAGTGATGGTGAGATGCCATCTCCTTTGGGGAGTTGGTAGTCTATATAGGTTCTGATGTGTTTTCTGCAGAAAGCGTCATAAAGATGGCTAGTGAAGTTGGAGCGAGTGTCCTCACCCGTAAAACTCATGAATACATCATACTTCTTGGGGAGAGATTGAGCAGATGAAGAAGATGAAGCAGCAACAAGGGCTATATCTTTGAGATCACTGTGTTGTATTGAGAACTTTTGAAATGAATGAGAGATGGAGTATCAAAAGCTGCAAATAAATGAAAGAAGAAAAAGCCACGCTGTTTTGTTTTGAGAGGCTTCACAGTTTCCTTGAATGATGGAATTGATTGTTTTTGGTAAAATTTGCAACTTTATGACTTAAAAGTCAAATAGTGAGGTTAATGAGTGAGGGTGTTAGGGCCTATTTATCAGGTATGTAATTTACAGGAAGGAGAGGATTTATGCTTGATAGTCTTTATCATCAAAAGAGTGTAACTTTATGACTTGTAACTTGTAAGTCAAAAAAACAGGTTATGTTTTCTAATCTAAAACTTTAAACTTGGATTAGGTGTACTGAAGACTTCAAGTTAATTAAATTGAAAGTTGAACAATGATTTAGTCCAGTTACATCTACAAGAGGGATTTTGGTATAAATCTTTATCATGTCATTTGTTGTTTGACCAGTTAAAATATATACAATAATTCATGAGTTGATTTGACACCTTCTAAATATTAACTAAAATATTAATAAAATTAAAAGATTTCATAATATTCACTTTTTCATTACTCATGAAATTTTAATTAAGAGATTCACTTTCTTAAGAAAAATAAAGTATAAAATACATAAATAGCCAACTAGAATTAATGTTAACTGAGTTGTTGCATTTTAACTTAGGTAAAGGTGCAGATTGGCCAACAAAGTTTTACATTAGGAGCACCCACTGCAAATAATTTTTTAAGGGGGCAAAAATACAAATCAACAATTTAAATTAGGGCAAGTAGCACAACCCCATTAAAATTAGCTTAACGTCCGTTTTTTGTGGGAGCACTTGTATTCGAATAATGAGACTATAGATTCAAATAAAAGCTGTGTAACAACACTTGTATTCGAATAATGAGACTAATATTTGAATAATAGCCGGATTATTCAAATAGAAGCAGGATTATTCAAAGAAAAGCAGCAACTCTGTTTTATCCAGCATGCATGAGGTTCAGTAATTTAGCCATATCTCATAAACCACAATCCCAAATGAGGTGAAGCCAGTGACATATAATACTAGACTCCCAATGCGTCATTTTGACACCAAGATCAAGTAAAAAGGAGTTGATATGAAAGATATATGAATTTTACAAAATGACACTCAAATCACCGTCATATTCCAAAACATGTTTGGTATTTTAGACATAACTCTCAAAATACATGTTGGATTGAGATGAAACTAGACTTATATTCAAAGAGATATGCTTTTTGGAATTTGGTGCTCGAAATCAAGCTCTGTTCTAGACTAGTCGATACATATTGGATCATAACTTTTGGAATACAAAATATTTGTGATTGATTCCAGATGTTGTGCAAAGTAAACGTATAGAGCTTTTTGGGATAGGTCATTAATTTGGAGTTATATCAAAGAGTTATATCTGTTAGAATTAGAAATTTATTCAAATAGAGGCTGAAGTATTCGGATAAACACATTCATCAAAGAAGCAATATTCGAATACAAGTTATTGTATTCGAATAGAGTCACCTATTTTGCATGAGAGGCTATTCGAATAAGGGACTAACTATTCAAATAACATCACCTATCTTCTGAAGAAGGGACTAACTATTCGAATACAATTCAAGTTTTGCTACAAGTTACACAAAATGGATGTTAAGCTGATTTTAATGGGGTTGTGCTACTTGCCCCAGTTTAAATTGTTGATTTGTATTTTTGTTCCCTTGAAAACTTATTTATGCTTGGTGCTTTTAGTGTAAAACTTTGTTGGCCAATTTGCACATCAACCCTTTAAAAAAAGAAGAACTAGAAGATTATGGCGGCCCAGCACGAAGCATAGAGACAAAAGGGCACATCTTAATTTATTGGCCATGGTTATCCTTTTGTTGTCCGCAGCGATAGTAAACTTATATAAAGTGATGGATGTAATTAAAATTGGGAGAAATACACTTAGGTCATAAGGAAAAAGAAAAATAAAGAAATGGTCTCTTAAAATTGTAATATGAAAAAATAGTCTCACTAACAACTCCAAGAGCAATTTGACAATTTAAAAGCTTGTACTAACAACTTTATGGGACCATTTTTTTATTTTTTTATTTCAAGGGATCATTTCTTCATTTTTCTTTTTTCTTAAGACCTGAGTGTAATTCTCCCATTAAAATATTTGATGGGGCCGTTGAACTTAATAAAAGCTGTGATTTGAAGCCTCCAGTAGCATAATTCAAAGAATGCATACATTGATAGTAAATAATCAGTTTTGTTTTATCATATCTGGTCAAGCAAAGTGGCTGTCAAGCAAAGTAGCTACTCGAGTAACATTGGCAGGCCGAGAGCAACTTGAAAACATTTACACTATTACTCGAGTATCATTAGCAGGTTACTTGAAGGTGTGTCTAGTTACTTCAAGTTTCTGTCTCATTACTCGAGTATTTACTCGAGTAATGCCTTAGAAAACTTGCTTCTGATTAAGTTTCTCAGCTTTTTCTCTTGGCCTTTCTTCATTACTCCAATGCTTACTTCAAGTGATACTTTTCCCTGTTATTACTTTGTTTAAACTTATTTATTAATCAAATCTTTTTCATAATATTCTTTGTTATCATCAAAATATGATATCTAACATTCTCCCCCTTTTTGATGATGACAAAACTTGGTGATTTTGAACAAGGTTTTTGAAAGTGAGTTCTCAAATAAACACTTCTTGAATTCAATGATAAAATTTGAAAAACTTGTTAAGTTTATATTCAAAATGTTTTGAAAAAGATTGAGATTATAACATATTCACCTTGCATACATAATAAACTTCATTAGTCCAATAATGTATCATAATTTAAAACTTAAATGGACTTGAAATGAAATCATAACTTAAATAAACTTGTATTAAACTTAAAATTGCATTACAAGATGAAAAGCTTAAATTCAAAAGCTCCCTAAATCCCATATACACCCAAAATACCCAAGATGACTCAGAAACTTCCACAAAATCACTCAAGCTCTTCTCCCTCTTTTTGTCTTCATCAATCAATTGGAGGACTAGAAGGCTTGACCATGGAGATAGGCTTCACTGGAAGAACAAAAGAGTCATCTGAACCAGAAGAATCAAAGGAGCTAGTGGATTCTGGTTCAGGAAGATAAACTGGAGGGATATGGATGTCATCTCTGGGAGGAATAGGAGAAGGCTAGAAGACGGTCATAGTGGTCTCAACCTCTGGAGTGGTCTCAACGTTTGGAGTATGATGATCAGAGGATGAGGAGGGAGATATTTCCTCTGTTTGGGTAGGAGATGGAATAGTTTTAGGAGCAGGTTCAGGCTGAGGTTTGGGTGGTGAATCATCAATGATGATATGGATGGTCTCATTTGTTTCGGGGTTATCCACTGAGTATAAGATATCTTTGGCTTGTCGCTCAGGTGGACTAGAGACCGGAGGGATAGAAGGCTCATCCTCAGAGTGAGGAATATCAGAAGGAATGTGCTCTGGAGGTGGTGGTGGTGTAGAAGAAGATGGACCGGCAGAAGGTCTGGGACCCAAGGAATCTAGTCGTGCCAGAATCAATCTCAATGTCTCACCCTGGGCACGTTGCTCAGCTAGCAACTCCTCGTGCCTCTTATCCATCTTTTCTACCAACTCCGCCATCTTGTAATTCATGTTGGTTATCAATTTAGCATTTGTGTTGGCAATATCAATATGGAATCCTCGGAGCATATTCTCCATAAAATGCTGAAGTGTGGCATTGAGGAAGGAGGGTGATGATGTAGTGGCAGCTGGAGCTGATGACTGAGTGTCATCCATCTTGCTAGTCTTGGTCTCAGCCTTCTTCTTCTTCTTCGATCCAGACTCTAGAGGGCCTTTGAGAGGGATGTCAATATTGAGCTTGCCAATCTGATTTCTCCCAACCGGAGTGATCCTCTCAATGTGTTCCTTGCTCTCCAGATACCATATCTTATTCTCCTTCAAAATGAGAGAAACAATCTAAGGATATGGCATCGGTGTGGTAGCTTTCCCATCCACTTTGTACCTCTTCATCTCAGAGAAAATATACTCCCCCAAGTCCTTCTGTTCCTTCAGGAGTAATGAAGCAAACCATCTCAAGTCCCTATCAGAGAAGTGGGTATAGTTGTTGGCCTTGTTCACAAGGGATCTACAGTAGATGTACCATAGAACCCTGTGATGATCACATATATCACTCGGTTTGAAATTTAAAGGACCAACAAGCTCACCAGGTTTAAGGACAGAAAAGATTTGGTTTGAGTCAAGTTGGGAGTAAATGTCATTTGGGGGGTTCTCTATCCCTAACCACACATTTATCCTAGAGGGTGAAATGAGAATCTTTTGCCTTCTCATAGTGGTGGTTATCTCTTCCTCAGTTGAGGTTCTGTTTGGTTCATCTAAGATCTCAAGGTTACAGTAAAAATGTGTGACCACTTTTGTGCAAAAAGGTAGTCTAATAGAAAGCCAAGGCATAAATGGTTCTAAATAAGGACTAAGATCATGCTTCAATACCTCCTGAAGTAACTTGAGGTCCACAAAGTGTGTCTTGCACACTTTCCTTCTGGAGAATTGAGTGAGATACTTTGGGGACTCCTCCAGTTTATTGAAATTGAACCCCTTTGGAGGTTTGGTGATCTCCTTTTCTGGCAATTTGGATTTCTTTGAAGACTGCCCCTTCTCTATTTGATCTAGAATGCCAGCCATTACCTTAGCCACATTCTTATCATATTTGGGCTTTTTAGGAGGCTTTGGTGTGAAGGAGGGAGTAGAGGAATCAGAGGGTGGAGGAGAGGGAGACTTTGCACTTTTTCCTCTCCCAGTAGAGGTGCTCTTTTTGGATTGAGCCCTTGTAACTATGGGCTCTTTGATCACAACCCTTTTTGGTTTTGGTTGAGGTTGAGGTTGAAGTTGGATTTTGGCTTTTGATCTAGGGGTAAGTTTCCTTCTCTTTCTGGGAGGAGATGAAAGAGGATCAGGGTGTAGTGGAAATCCAGAAGAATCTGTGGGAGTAAGATTTTTAGTTCTCACCATTTTGAATAAGTGAAAAATGAAAATCTCAGAAAAAACAGAGTCACAGTCACGAGTTTAGGGCACAGAGAATCTGAGCAGAATAGGAAGTTTCTGGGGTTGAAATTTAGTGGGTTTTGACGGAAATGATGCCAGAAAGTGATTGTGAAAAATTTTTGTGAGAGAGTAGAGTGATTTACTCGAGGAGATTTTATGGAAATGACCGAGTTTGCGACAGATAAAGACCTAAAACCCGACGTTACTCGAGGCCTTACTCGAGTAAACTTCAAAGATACTCGAGTCCTTACTCAAGTGATCATACAGAAAATCTCAAAAATAATTCATTTAAATTGCGTACCTAGCATGAATAATATTGTAATTATCCATGTATGTTCCCTTTATCAGTTTACAGCCAATTTGAAGCAGATTTGAATCATTTTTCATCAATTTCGTAATCTGGATTTCTAGTTACTCGAGTCCTTACTCGAGTAAGCTTCAAGTTTACTCGAGGCTCTCCTCGAATAACCTATCTTTTCACTTCTGACTATTCAGTCCTTAGCAACTGAACCGTTTTATTTAAATTCCAGGTAACGTGATCCGTTACTTCCAGTTTTGGAAGATCATTACTCGAGTAGTTACTCGAGTAAAGTGCTTCTTCACTTCAAGTTGGTACTCCAGTAACGGTGTCCTCTGATAATCTCTATTTTTGTTTCTCAAAACAGAGTTTCAATCTTCCTGCAAAACAAGTTTCTATATACTCCGATGCTTAAATTAGTAATCATCAAAACATTATCAAATGACTTCATCTAATATTATGAGGAACTGAAATAACTTATAACTCATTGGGATTTACCATTCCCAATTCTCTTCTAATGTATAGAAATTGATCTTTTGCAAGGGGTTTTGTGAAGATATCAGCTAGTTGAAGATGCGTAGGAATGAATATCACTTTTACATCTTTCTTTTGGACATGATCTCTGATGAAGTGATGTCTGACATCGATATGCTTGGTTCTAGAGTGTTGAACTGGATTCTTAGCCAAGCTTATTGCACTAGTATTGTCACAATAGATTGGTATTTCTTTGAGATAAATACCAAGATCTTGTAGTTGTTGTTTTAACCATATCACTTGTGCACAACAACTTGAGACTACAACATATTCAGCTTCTGTTGATGAAAGAGACACTGTATTTTGTTTCTTGCTGAACCATGAAACAAGAGATCCTCCAAGAAATTGTCCTTGTCCACTGGTACTCTTTCTGTATGTTTTGTATCCTCCATGATTTGAATCTGATATGCAATAAGATATTCACTTCTTCCTTTGGGATACCACAGACTCAATTCTGGTGTGTCAGCAAGATATCTAAAGATTCGTTTAATAGTTTCAGCATGTGATTCCTTTGGTGCTGATTGATATCTTGCACATATGCCAACACTAAATTGAATGTCTGGTCTGCTTGCCGTGAGATAGAGTAATGATCCTATCATTCCTCTATATTTTGTGATGTTGTAGTCTTTCCCTTTGACATCAGCATCAAGCAACGTAATTGAGCTTATAGGTGTGTCCGTGCCATTTGCTTCATCCATTCCATACTTCTTCAATAGCTCTTTTAAGTACTTTGTTTGAGATATGAAGATTCCATTCTTTCTTTGTTTGATTTGCAAACCAAGAAAGAAATTCAATTCTCCCATCATTGACATCTCAAACTCTCCTTGCATTATCTCAGAAAATTCTTTACACAGAGATTCATTAGTAGCACCAAAAACAATGTCATCAACATATATTTGAACAATCAAAATATCATCACGTTTTCGTTTTATAAAGAGTGTTGTATCAACTTTTCCTCGTACAAAACCTTGATCAATGAGAAATTTACTGAGCCTTTCATACCATGATTTAGGAGCTTATTTTAAACCATATAAAGCCTATTTGAGTTTGAAAATATGGTTAGGTTTGGTAACATCCTCAAAACCTGGAGGTTGTTCTACATATACTTCTTCCATGATGTAACCATTTAGAAAAGCACTCTTTACATCCATTTGATAGAGTTTGAATCCTTTGATGCATGCAAAGGCTAAGAGTACGCGTATAGCTTTCAATCTAGCCACTGGAGCATACGTTTTCTGATAATCAATCCCTTCTTCCTGATTATAGCCTTTGGCCACCAATCTTGCCTTGTTTCTGACAATAATTGCGGATTCATCAAGTTTGTTCTTGAATACCCATTTAGTACCAATGATCGGATGATCCTTGGGTTGTGGCACCAAATCCCAAACTTGATTTCTCTCAAATTGATTTAGTTCTTCTTGCATTGCTATAACCCAATCATTGTCTGATAGGGCTTTATCAATGTTAGAAGGTTCAATTTCAGAAATGAATGCAGAAAAACTTACTTCATTGAAAATTCTATTTCTAGTTTTAATCCCTTCATTCACATCTCCTATGACTTGTTCTAAAGGATGACTTTTATTGTATTTCCAGGCTCTAGGTTGTCCTAGTGATTGCTCTTCTTCCTTAGTTTCATCAACTTCTGGAATAAGAGACTTAGAAATAGATTGACCATTTTCTTGATCTAAAACAACTTTCTATTCTTCATCAATGGTTTTGTCAGAGGATTCAAATTCATCAAATACAATATGAATTGATTCTTCAATAACACATGTTCGTTTATTAAAAACTCTATATGCTTTACTTCGGTTAGAGTATCCTAGGAAAATTCCTTCATCAGTTTTAGAATCAAATTTTCCTAAGTTATCTTTACCATTATTATGAATGAAACACTTACAACCGAAGATGTGTAAATGAGCAATGTTTGTCTTTCTTCCTTTGTACAGCTCGTATGGTGTCTTTCCAAGTTTTGTTCTGATATAGGCTCTATTTGAAATATAGCATGCTGTACTCATAGCATCAACCCAGAAAACTTGAGATACATTCTTTTCATTCAACATTGCTCTAGCCATTTCAGTGAGCACTCTATTCTTGCGTTCCACAACTCTATTTTGTTGAGGCGTCCTTGGAGCAGAGAAATTGTGATCAATGCCATTAGTATCACAATATTCTTCAAAGGCTTGATTTTCAAATTCTCCACCATGATCGGCCCTAATACCTGCAATGGACATACCTTTCTCATTTTGCACTTTCTTGGCAAAAACAATAAATTCTTCAAAGGTTTCATCTTTTGATGATAGAAAAATAACCCATATAAATCTGGAGAAATCATCAACAATGACCAATGAATATAAGTTGCCACCAAGACTCTTTACTCTTGCTGGGCCAACTAAATCCATATGCAATAATTGTAGTGGTCTATTTGTTGAAATCTCATTTTTTGATTTGAAAGATGATTTAGTTTGTTTACCCTTTTGACATACATCACAAATTAAGTCATTTTTGAAAGTTACTTTGGGTAATCCAAGAACTAAATCCTTTTTGAGTAGTTTGCCTAATTGATGCATATTAACATGAGCCAATCTCTTATGCCAAAGCCAACTTTCATCAGCATTACTCAGAAAATAATTTTCAGATTCATTTCTACTAATATCTAGAGTATAACAGTTACCTTCCCTTTTTGCTCTGAGCTTAGCCTTGATATTCTTCTTATCAAGTGGTAAGTCATTCTTGTTGATAATTAAACATTCCTCTGAGTCAAATATTACCCAGTTGTCTTTATCTGCACTTTGGCTTACGCTCAGTAAATTGTGACACAAGCCTTCAACATAATATACATCTTTGACTTGTATTCCTTTGTCATTTTTGATTTCACCAATTCCTGCTATTCTTCCGGTTTGATTTTCTCCAAATTTTACCTTTCCACCTTCTTTAGGTTGCAATTTGGTAAAACTTTTGAAATCACCGGTCATATGTCTAGAGCATCCACTATCAATGTACCACTTGCTATTTTTGGATGCTTTAAGACATACCTGCAATCAAATGACTAAGTCTTAGGTACCCACATCTTTTTGGGTCCTTTTGGGTTAGTACAAATAACTTTATGAACATATGAGCCTTTAGGTACCCATTTGTAGGTTCCTATCGTTCCTTTCTTCTTATGAATACATGAAGAGGTATAATGACCTTTTCTATTACAGTAATTACAAAATGCAAAAGGATTTGATGTATGCACAGAATGCTGGAAATAATTCAAATATGACTTACCTCCTACTTTCTTCCTACCTTTCCTTCTATCTGATTTTGGATCATATCCAATTCCAGATCGGTCATTTACAAATCGTTGAGCTTTTAAAATGACATTTAGCATCTCACTTCCTTGTGTAAATTTTTCTAGAGTTCTTGTGAGATCAATGTTTTTCTTTTTCAAGGAAGAACAATTTTCACAATCCTTTTCTGAACTTTATTTAAGTTCAATTTCAAGAGCTTTGTTTTTCTTTTTGAAAACAACCAATTCTTTAACTACTTTGATGAATTCAGAATGTAAAGCATTGTATTCAGAAAGTAATTCATCATAGGTAGGTTCAGAATCATTTACCTCTTCTTCTGTTTCTTCTTCAGCAACAAGACATATATTAGCTACTTCTTCCTCATCACTTTCTTCGTCAGAGGAGCTGTCACCCCATATAGCAGATACGAAGGCCTTCTTTTTGTTGAAGAATTTTCCTTTTCTCTTTTCTTTGCTCTTTTGATTCAGTTCTGGACATTCTGATTTGATATGTCCTGGTTTTCCACATTCATAGCAAATTATATGATCTTTGCTGCTATTTTCTCCTTTCTGAAAGTGTCTGAATCCTTGACCTTTCTTGTAGAACTTTCTGAATCGTTTTATGATTAGTCCCATTTCATCATCGTCAAACTCCTCATCCTCATCTTGATTCTCTTCTTTTGCTTTTAGTGCTAGACCTTTCTTTTTCTTGTCACCAATGTCATCTAGTTCCCATTTGCACTTTAGTTTGCTTTCATATTCAGAAAGACTTCCAAATAGAGAAGCAACTGATCTCATTGATTCTCCTTTTGATTCTTCTATCGCAGTGACTTTGGCCTCCCATTCTTTAGAGAGAATATTTAAAATCTTTCGTACTTGGGTATGCTGATCATAGACTTTCCCAAGAGCTGCAAGTTGATTAACAAGATGAGTATATCTAAGTTCAAATTTAGATATTGATTCACCTGATTTCATTCGAAGTAAATCGAATTCAGTGACCAAGGTGTTGATCCGATTCTCCTTTATTCCTGAGGTTCCTTCGTGACCTATTTCTAGAGCTTCCCATATTTCCTTTGCTGTTGGAAGTGTGCAAATTCTGAAATATTCACTTTGACTCAAGGCACTTTGTAACATCAGAATTGCCTTGCTGTTGAGATGATAAGTTTCTTGTCATTCTCATCATATTCCGCTGGCGTCTTTGGAATTTTCTGAGAATCTACAATCTTTGTAGGTTGATAGTTTCCACTCTCAATTACATCCCATAGCCCATATTCGGTAGCCATCACGAACACTCTGAATTTTGCTTTCCAGAAAGAAAAGTGTTCTCCACTGAAACCGGGAGGTCTAGTGATGGATGCTCCGTCAGGAAGAATTCCTTCACCCATGCTTGCCATTGGATCCTTCTTAGGTTGTTATATCTTAACAAGAAGACCTACGTTCTGATACCAAATGTTAGAGCAAGCGTTTCACCCAAGAGGGGGGATGAATTGGGTGATACTAAAAATTCGTTGCAAATATAAAATCTTGACGGTGAAATTAAAATAGTAAGAAGTAAGGAGAAATATCACCGAAGTGTACACTGGGAGTTATACTGGTTCGGCCACAACCACTTTGACCTACGACCAGTCCTCAGAGCTTCTCTGAGAGTTTCACTATAACTTCCAAGATTTAGTGGGTTCTTGGCACCTCAGTACAAGCAAGTTCCTTCACCTGGACACTCGCTCCCCCTTACAGGTTGTAATCCAATCCCAACTCAAGGTTCCACAACCTTAAGTTATCTCAATAACAAATATTAAGTTTGAATGAAATATCTCTCTCACAGAGTGAATAAGAATCACTGAAGTACAGAATCACTAAAATGAGTAAAACAGAGTAATGAACTTGATGATACGTTTGTGTGTGTTCTTGTTGTTGTCTTCTCTGCTTGGATGTTCCCATATTTATAGGAGTGTTGGAAAAGACCGTTGGAACATTTTCTTCTCATCCGTTGGAGAGTGCACAGCCATTGTTGACTTTTCCAGTATTTTGAAAATATTCGTTGGCGGTAGATAGTATTTAAACGTTACATTTGACTTTCCTTATTTGTTAAGATCTCTTCATTATTTATCTGTAAATATGCTAAGAATACTAATATAATGAAAGGTTAATCATATAGGAAACAAAACAATGATCGTTGGAATGATTTCTGAATTTCTGGGTTTGCATACTCGAGTAGCTACTCGAGTATTCATTAAAGATTACTCGAGTACATACTCGAGTATCATCGAGAAAACTTTGATGAACTGCAAGTCAACAAACAACTATAACATTACTCGGGTAGTGCATGGAATAAACAAAATATCAAACCTTTGGAAATACTGGTTTACTCGGGTACCTACTCGAGTATTGCATTCTTTTCTTGATAGGTTACTCGGATACCAACTCGAGTAAACCTTTAAATAAACTTTGGGTTACTCGATGCTTTACTCCAGTAATGTTGGCAGGATCTCAAAGCCGAGAGCACTTCAAGTTTTATTCCCTTGTTACTCGAGTACATACTCGAGTAAACTCCATTTATGTGCATAGCTTACTCGGGTAATGACTTGAGGTTTTTCTTCAAAAATAACTCTGCATACTCGAGTACATACTCGAGTAATCCACTTAAAATGAGTCATTAAATACCTGCATACTTGAGTAGCACCTCGAGTGAAGTATGATAAAAATAGATTAAGTTATTCGAGTACTACCTTCAGGTTTTTGCTTACCACAGTGAGTTACTCGAGTAGCTACTCGAGTAACGTTGGCAGGATTGAAAATGCCGAGAGCAACACTTTTCTTGAAACAGGGGACTTGAGTACATACTCGAGTATTATTGGCAGGCCGAGAGCAACTGGAAGTCTTTTACATGGTTACTCGAGTAACTACTTGAGTAACGTTGGCAGGCCGAGAGCAACTCCAAGTGATTTACCTGGTTACTCGAGTAGCTACTCGAGTAATATTGGCAGGCCAAGAGCAACTTGAAAATATTTACACTATTACTCGAGTATCATTGGCAGGTTACTTGAAGGTGACTCTGGTTACTTCAATTTTTTGTCTCATTACTCGAGTACTTACTCGAGTAATGCCTTAGAAAACTTGCTTCTGATCAAGTTTCTCCTATTTTTCTCTTGGCCTTTCTTCATTACTCCAATGCTTACTTCAAGTGATGCTTTTCCCTGTTATTACTTTGTTTAAACTTATTTATTAATCAAATCTTTTTCATAATATTCTTTGTTATCATCAAAACATGAGATCTAACACCAAGGTCTTTATTTATAAGTGCAAAATGAAGGTAAATAGTGATTTTTCCTTGTCGCTACAGTACTGCTACAATATTTTCATGTCGCTACAGTACTGCTACAATATTTTCGTGTCGCTACAATACTGCTACGGTAATTCCCCCTGGTTGATGCGATAGTAAATATACAATACATTACAATAAATGTACGGTACTTTGCTACAGTACTTCTGTATGACCAGTATGTTTGCTTTTTGGAGATCAAGTTGATTGAAAGAGCAAGTTGGTTTGGATATGAGTCAATGAGTATCCACATAATTAATATTCATAACACTCCCCTTGGATGTCCATTATGAATGTGCCTCATTAAAAACTTTAACTAGGAAAAACCTAGTTGGATAAAAACCTAGCCAAAGAAATGAGTACATCATTTATTGATACACTGTCCAATGTTGCCTCTTTAAAAACCTTAATAGGAAAATCCAGTAGGATAAAACCTAGATAAGGGAAAAAGAGTACAGCGTGTATCGACTCCCCCTCTTGACAACATCAGTTGAGTTCTTTGAGTCTCAGAAGACCAATGTCATGAACAGGCTTTTCAAAGATTATACTTAGAAGTGACTTGGTGAATAAATCTGCTAGATTTTCACTTCAACGAATTTTCTAGATATCTATTTCACTATCCTTTTGAAGGTCATAAGTGAAGAAGAATGTTGGTGAAATATGCTTTGTCTATCGCCCTTGATATAGCCTTCTTTAAGTTGGGCAATACATGTAGTATTGTCCTTATATAGAACTGTTGGGACAATTTTATTTGAAGATAAATGACAAGTTGTACGTATGTGATGTATCATTGACCTCAACAATACACATTCTCAACTTACTTCATGTATTGCTAGAATTTCTGCATGGTTAGATGATGTGATTGATATAGTCTGTTCATAGATCACCATGAGATAGCTGCACCTCCACATATAAATAGATAGTCTATTTGTGATTTACCATCGTGTGGATCAAACAAAAATCCAGCATTTGCATAACCAACAAGTTCATGCTTGGATACATTTGAGTAGTATAAAGCCATGTCTATAGTACCTATGTGGTAACGAAGAATGTGCTTTACTCCATTCCAATGCCTTCGTGTTGGTGAAGAACTATATCTTACCAATAAATTAACAATAAATGATATATCAAGACATGTGTGATTAGCAAGATATATTAGTGTTTCAATAGCACTAAGATATGATACTTTTATAGGGCCGAGGGCTTAAAAGGGCCCACCCTGTAGGGCCACACGCCGGCTCTTTTAGGCCGGTATATATTTTTTTTATTTTTTAAAATTATTTATATAATAATATTATTATTGATTTTTTATATTCTGTTGATAATGTTGCAAATATTTAGTTATTATTATCATTTTTAGAATTAAGTTTCATAACAATATCTTGTATTAATAATCCTAAAAACTAAAAACTTATAAAAGATATTTCTTATTTCATAAGTATTCCTATCAAATTTGTATTTTTTGACTTATTTTCTGGTTATCGTTTTATTTATATCTTGTGTTGTTTATTTTATTGACCACATACATTTTTAAGACATATTTATAAGAAGTATTTTTAATTTTGTCAAGTCTTCTCATTAAATATTTGTAATTGTGGTATGTAGACAATGGTTTACCTTTGATTATGACTTAATGAATGTGTTTGTTTTGTGCATGATGTTTACAGTTTACACTTTAATTTTGACAACATTTATTTGTTACAATAGGAATTTCATTGTTGTAATTTTTTTAAAAAAACTGAAAAAAAGTAAAAATTGTTAAATCTTGTGAAAGGAGGTTTAGGCCCAGGGCCAGCCCTGCCACGTATGCTTTCGGGCCAGGCTTTGAAAAACAACAAATTTTCTTAACTCGGACCTAAAAGGGCCGATCTTGATTCCCAGTTCTATCTCTAATTTCTCTTTCCACATCTTTTCTCTCTCCTCCTCTGATCTCCTTCCCCCCTTCTAACATGTGCCTTTCTTCTTTTGCCAATCTCCTTCTTTTGTGCCCCCAATACTTTTCATTTTTCTATTTTTTTCACATGATTTTCTATTTAAAATTCTAAGTCATTTAACTCAAAAAATGACAACTCATTATTTCTTGCCACTTAATCATGACACATGATTATTATTGCCACCATAAATCAACATTAGCACCGTTAACAAACAGAAGCACCCTTGACTTAACGGTTTAAAGCTTGAGGGACCTATTCCTTGAAAATCAAATTGCGGCGACCTTAACCAAAATTGACCCAAACTACAATGACCAAAAGGTGGGTTTTCTCCTTTTTTTAGTTTCTAAGAAAAATTCTGCACCGTAGGATCTTTTAATATGCTTTTCCATGCCCTACAAGAATCAAATAAAATCATGATCTATCATATATTTGAAAATATTATCCAATCATAATATAGCAATCAAAATATTAACAATTTAAGCAAAATAATCTTATAATTAATTCATATTTATATTATTTCCTAAAATTAACTGATAATCCAAATATTATCTAATAAATTCAAATTAGTCTAAAATAATCCATAAAATAAATGAATAAGGTGGGGTAAAATATATTAAATTTGGGTTTTATCACCTAACATTAGTTTGGGCATTGAATAGTGAGTAGTAGGTATGAATAAAGGTGTGATGTCGAAGGTCCACTCCATTGGGTTAGATTAGTGGCCATGTTTGATCAATTAGATCCAATCTCCAGATGATAGGAATTTGTAGGCTTGGGGCATCTTTCAATTTGGTAATGTCTTATTGATCTCTTCAAGACCAGTGAAGGGTTTATATATAGGAATAACAAGGTGCTTGTGTTGTAAGTGTCACATGATATCACAATATGGGTTTTGTGCAGTTCAAGGGTGAGAGCGAGACGTTCATAATTAAGAGTTTGATGGCAATGATGTCTCAACAACCGACGTGTTTGTTCCTATACTAGATGCAATATATAACAACAGGCACGTATTGTGTAACTTTTTTGCCCCAAAAAAGTTAGAACTAATGGTGGTTACACTAGTCTTCAATCTAAGTCAAAATAAAATAGAAGGATGGCCACACACACAGCAGGGGAAAAAAGGTATTGAAAGTGAGTTATGTATATCTCTTTTGCTTTAGCAATTGCTGTTTACTGATATAACACATACAATTATATACACGAGACTTGTGTGTTATCTATCACCACTCTCCAGTGGTTTTTCTTTCACCTTTTGCTCATAGATCTCGACCTCACAACATAACTATTGTCGTCACCACCCCCAACACCTTTATCCTGTCACCACATTCAAATTTACTACACCCTTTTAAAATGAACGTTCTTTATTTTGATGTTCAGCAGGTACCTTCTTTTATTAGTCTCACTTTATGAATTGTATTGCCATGAACAATCAGCTTAATATTTTGATTTGTTTTGATCTATCCCGATTACGTATTTTCCCTCATTCCAAACTAGAAGTTCATATTTAGCTTGAGCTTGGAATAGAACTAGAACTAGTACTTCCAAGTCAAGTTTCTTGATTAGTTTGATAATAATACGTTCTGATCTTGATTAGTTTGATAATAATAGGTTCTGATTAGTAAGTTAGTGAGATACTCTGTTTTTGATATGGCTCTATCCCCACTTTGTTGTGCAGCCGTACGTACTCTGAACGTGTTTGTTGAACTAGATTTCATATTACTCTAACATTGCCAACTTTGTCTTCTGTTGTGAACACAGATTAAGACAGTGGCATGAGATAGTTGAAGAAGCAAGTCGGTGGTGTATTTTGTTGACTATTCCTCAACTACTCTCTGATTTGTTCCCACTTACTTTGTCTATATTTTTTCTTATAAATACCATGTAAATCCTCTCAGTTTAATCAGTCAATTCTAATCTTCAATTCTTTTCATGGTATCAGAGAAATAGGAGAGATTAGGAATATGAATTCATACCAGAATTCTTCAACACGCCCTCTGGGTTCTCCACTTTGTCAGAACCAGTATCGGCGTCCTCAACGTTTCCAGTTCTCACCGTCACTCCACTCACCGTGCGTCGACTACACCAGTAGTCCCCACGGCGACCTTCGTTTCTGCATCACCTCCAATTGGAGCGACTGTACACGTTGACGAAGAAGCAAAGTGAGGGAGAGCCGCTGCTGTAGATCGGAAGCTTGAGAGGCGCGAGAGGGAGGTCCACCATCGTCAGTTCATCTTCTTCTCCTCGCCGGCCTGCACCATCTCCACGTCGACGTTACTACCACCATCGGCGCATCTGGACAGAGGAGGCACTCAACCACCGCCGTCGGACACCACTGCACCAGCGCCGTCACCTTCGCTGCTGTCTCTTCACAATCGGCAGTCACCGACCAGAAATCCGTTCTCATATTCGTGTTCGAAGACTCCGCCTCATTCTCGCCATCTCAGTTTCGCAATATCTGACTCAATTATTTAATTGAGTCGAAGACCAATTTGACATTTTCAAAATTCAGAGGACTAAATTGTCATTTTTCAAATTCGGAGGATCAAACTGTCCTTTTGCAAATTCAGAGGATCAAACTGTCATTTTCCAAATTCAGAGGACCAACGTGTCATTTTGAAAATTCTACGGACCAAACTGGTATTTCTGAAATTTGAAAAACCACTTTGTCATTCTTTCCAGTTATTATGTCTACAGTTTCATATGCCTCTTCCTCTGTGCCTAGATCTAGTTCTAATGATCTATCCACGGTCCTCCTTGTTTCTGAGAAACTTACCAGCGACAATTATCGAGAATGGTCTCAATCCATGATTCTCGCTCTCGATGGAAGGGACAAACTTGAATACATAACTGGTGAGGTAAAAAGACCTCCAACTTCAGAAACCAAGGAATTTCACAAATGGAAGTCCGAAAATGCATTAGTATCCTCTTGGTTAATCAATGCGATGTCATCCTCAATTAAGAAGAGTTTTATGTACCTTCCCTCAGCTCAAGAAATTTGGGAAGCTCTTCGTGAAACATACAGTCCTGTGGGAAATAAGTCCCGCATATTTGATGTCAAGAAAAAGATATGGCAGCTAAAATAGGACCACATACCACTCGGTGATTATTATCTAGAAAAATCCTCACTTTGGCAAGAGCTTGATGCCCTACAGAATCAAACTTATCATTGTGGGGCAGATGCTCAAGAAGATCGCAAAGCAAAAGAAGCAGAGAGAGTATATGAGTTGCTTGCTGGTCTTAATGTGATTTATGATAATGTTCGAGCTAGAATTCTTAGTCAAGAACCCTTACCATCTGTACGTGAAGTCTATACTTTCTTGCGAAATGAAGGGGATAGACGAAAATCAATGCTTCAAAATTCAAATAATTCTGCTGCTAATTCTGAGGCCTCAGCACTTGCTGTTCAATCCATGGAACCAAAAGGTTCTAAAGGTCGCCCATTCTGTGATCATTGTAAGAAACAGGGGCATACTAAGGACACTTGCTGGAACCTCCATGGTAAACCTGCTGACTGGAAGCCAAAGAAATGGAAAGGAAGAGGTTACGTGGCTAAAACTTCCAAGGAATCATCCCAAAGTGATCCTCTACACAAAATCATGGAAATGCTAGCCACACTACAAACTACGACCAAGCCTACTGCCACAGTGGTCAAGAGAGGTAATTTCTTTCAAGCTTTGGCTATGATAAAAGAACAATATACAGGGAATTGTTGGATTGTTGACTCAGGTGCCTCAGATCATATGACTGATAATAAGGCTCTCTTCTCATCCTATACTCCTATCACTAAGGGTGTAACTGTACGAATTGCTGATGATTCTGAACCTATTGTTACTGGAATTGGTTCCATCAAAATCTCAGCTGCACTTACTCTTCACTCCGTATTACATTTTCCAAAGTTGAAGTGTAATTTACTATCCGTAAGTAAATTGGCTAATGATGAACATTGTCAAGCTAATTTCTTTGGGACCTACTGTATTTTTCAGGATCTGCTGACGGGGACGACGATTAGGAGTGCTAAAGAGCTTGATGGTCTTTATTACCTTAATGAAAGTGATCGTTCTCAAACTTGTAATAAAGTGTCTCTCCCTAGCACTAGTAACCTGGAGTTATGGCACAAACGATTAGGTCATCCTAATTTAAATTACATGTCTCAAATGTTTCCATCCCTCGTTTCTAATAAAAGCACCTCTGATTTTCATTGTGATTCATGTGAAAAGGCTAAGCATTATCGTACTTCATTCCCAAAAATCCCATACCAAGCCTCAAAACCTTTTTCCACAATTCACAGTGACTTATGGGGACCATCCCGCACACCAAACCGATCAAAAACAAAATGGTTCATCACATTCATTGATGACCATACACGTGTCAGTTGGGTCTACTTGTTGAAAGATAAAACAGAGGTGTATCAAACGTTCCTTAACTTCCACTACATGATCCAAACTCAATTCCAAACCCAAATCCATATCCTGCACATCGATAATGGGACTGAATATTCAATCAGGCCCTCTCTACCTTCCTGGCTGAAAATGGCATTGTTCACAAAAGTACTTGTCCTAATACACCTCAGTAGAATGGTATTGCTGAACGAAAGAATCGCCATATTCTTGAGACTGCTAGAGCCATTATGTTTAGTAGTACTGTTCCTAAATATCATTGGGATGATGCTGTCCTAACTGCCACATTTCTCATTAACCGAATGCCAAGCCGACCACTGTCTTACAAAACGCCACTTCAACTTCTCCACCAATACTATAATCTCCCATACCTTGAAAACACTCTGCCACTCCGGGTGTTTGGGTGTACATCATACGTTCATCTCCATAACACCAATAAACTTGACCCTAGAGCCCTTAGGTGTGTCTTCCTTGGCTATTCTCATTCTCAAAAAGGATACAAGTGTTATGATCCAGTCTCCAAACGTTTATTTGTCACCTGTGATGTCACCTTCCTTGAAAATACACCTTTTTATGCCTTGTCTGCAATTCAGGGGGAGAGAACTGGTGAATTCCAGACAAATGAAACACCAAAGGATGACCAGACATTCACAATTTATATACCTACCCACACAGAACCTGCTCCTGATACCTCTGATACACCTGATAACAACTTTGAGATTCCTGATAACCTTGATACCTCTGATAATGTGCCAATTCCAGGGGGAGACACAAATATGTGGGGTAATACCTACATGTGACGACACAAAAGAGGTAATGAACCACAACCTATTAGCACTCACCAAGAGTCAGTACTAGAGGCAGATCCAAGAGAAATAGAAGGTTCTGATCTTAATCTTCCCATTGTAATGCGAAAACAACCTAGACAACCCAGATCAAGCACCAGATATCCTATAGAGAAATTTGTCTCTTATAAGGCGCTTTCATCTAAGTACTGTACATTTGTCTCTCATCTTGATAGAATCAGGATACTAGACACGATTGATGAAGCTATGGCTTTACCTGAATGGAGACAAGCTGTTTTAGGAGAGATGGAGGCTCTCAAGCGAAATAAGACATGGGATGTAGTAAATTTACCTCAAGGAAAAAAGGCTGTTGAATGCAAATGGGTATTCACTCCTAAGTATAGAGCAGATGGAACACTCGAGAAATATAAAGCTAGACTGGTTGCACAAGGTTTTACACAAAAATATGGGGAAGATTACATAAAAACTTTTGCTCCAGTAGCCAAGCTGAATACCATCAGGATTCTATTATCTATTGCAGTGAATTTAGATTGGGATCTACACCAACTTGATGTAAAAAATGCCTTCCTCAACGGAGAACTCAAGGAAGAAGTGTACATGAAGTTACCTCCAGGGTTCGCAGGAAAAAAAGGTGACCAAGTCTGCAAGTTAAAGAGGTCGTTATATGGGTTAAAGCAATCTCCGCGTGCTTGGTTTGACAGATTTACCCAGGTTCTGAAGAGACATGGGTATACTTAAGGGCAGAGTGACCATACTTTGTTTGTCAAACATCATAAGGGTAAGATGGCTGTTCTGGCTGTATACGTTGATGATATAATTCTTACAGGAGATGACGAGGTGGAAATCAATCAAATCAGGACAGCCCTGGCACGAGAATTCCAGATTAAAAATCTTGGAGAAATGAAGTACTTTCCTAGAATGGAAGTTGCCCGATCTAAGAAAGGCATTTATATCTCCCAAAGGAAGTATGTACTCGACCTTCTAAAAGAAACAAGGATGATAGGTTGCAGGCCAAGTGACACACCTATACGGGTAGATAAAATAGATGAAGATGCAGATCTCGGTAAAGCAGTGGACTTAGGGAATTATCAACGGATGGTAGGCAAACTAATATATCTGTCTCATACTAGACCAGACATTGCATTTGCAGTAGGTGTGGTCAGCCAGCATTCTCATGATCCTAAACAGAAACATTTGAATGAAGTCTATAGGATCCTTCGTTACTTAAAGGGATCTCCAGGACATGGCTTGTTATTTAAGAAAACTGACAAACGGATTGTAGAGTTATTTACAGATGCTGATTGGGCAGGTGATCAAGATGACAGGAAATCCACATCTGGATATTGTATGTATGTGTGGGGTAACCTAGTCACATGGAGAAGTAAGAAGCAAAGTGTAGTTGCGAGAAGCAGTGCCGAAGCTAAATATAGGGCCGTAGCACTGGGAATCTGTGAAGGCATATGGATAAAGCATGTTCTTGAAGATTTGAGGAAGTTTATAAATCTACCAATCAAGGTCTATTGCGATAACATGGCTACAATCAACATTGCTCATAATCCAATTCAACATGACAGAACTAAACATGTCGAGATAGACAGACATTTTATAAGGGAAAAAGTTGATGAGGGAATTGTTGATCTAAGGTATATTCCTTCTAGAGAACAGACCGCAGACATCCTCACTAAAGGACTGCCCAAGGACAGGTTTGATTATCTGATTGGCAAGTTGAACTTGATTGATATCTACAGTCCCACTTGAGGGGGAGTGTTGTGAACACAGATTAACACAGTGGCATGAGATAGTTGAAGAAGCAAGTCGGTGGTGTATTTTGTTGACTATTCCTCAACTACTCTTTGATTTGTTCCCACTTACTTTGTCTATATTTTTTCCTATAAATACCATGTAAATCCTCTCAGTTTAATCAATCAATTCTAATCTTCAATTCTCTTCATCTTCTATTTTGAAATGTGGAGATTTTTATTTTCAAGTAATTGGAAGCTACATATAAGATATTTGGAGTAAAGATATCGAAAAAAAATTCATGGTTTGTGTGTTTGATATTCAAAGAAAACATAGGAATTTTGATTCTTGAAATAAATTTCATACTCAACATGCCTAGAAAATAGTTTCCAAGTACTTTGAAATTCAGCATTTACCAACCAAATGCCATCTAAAGGATTTGGTTGCCTAACACACACAAGCATACATACATAAGTTCATATATAAATAGCCAACATTGAATGATTGCTCATGTGGTGATCAATTTTTATTAATTAATGACCTTTATGCATGGAATACGTCTTTGTAATATTCTGTATCCAGTGATTGGAGTTTCTAAACCTCCAGTCTTCAAACTTTTATACCTTGCTTCCTGCAGGAAAAAGAAAAAGTTGGTCGGTCTTCAACAAATTTCCCCCCGGCTGCACGAAGAATGGAAACTCTTAATGATTTGCTTGCTGCAAGTGACCTTATATCTCTTCATTGTGCTCTAACAAATGACACAATTCAAATTATCAATGCTGAATGTCTACAACATGTAAAACCTGGTATATACATGAGCATATTTAAGAGACCTGTTCTTAGATACATCATTTATCATGGTTTAGGTTCTCTGAATGCTGCATAATTTTAATGTTTTCACAGGAGCTTTTCTTGTGAATACAGGTAGCAGCCAGCTATTGGATGATTGTGCTGTGAAGCAGCTTTTGATTGATGGAACCTTAGCTGGCTGTGCTTTCGATGGTGCAGAAGGACCCCAATGGATGGAAGCATGGGTATGGCGGCTGTAGGTTTTGAATTTTGTGTGTGTGTGGCTAAGGTTTGAAATTCTTTAATTTGTAAGGTTTGTTACAGGCATCCTTATAAATTTAGACAGCTGAATGGAGTATGTCCTTATCTGATTAACAGGGTAAATTTTTGTTTTATATTTACTTTTTTTGTTTGTTTTGCTTGACCTCTCAGGCCTTGTGATGAGAACCAGCACCATGTCTGCTGTGGGTGTGGAGATGCTTTAAGAATTAAAAGATTCATTATCACTGACAATTTGCAGCCTTATCAAACAAAATAACCGTTCTTTACAAAAAGGGGTAATTAAAGGAAAAGAAATTATCAGAGTGGGAGAGGTAGGAATGAAATATAGCCCTAGAGCAAGATCCACTTGTAATTGAGTTTGGATTGGATATTTGCTCAACTTGGTGAGAAGAGAGTTGAAAATGTATTTTGATGTAGGCATGCCTGAAGTTCATCAATATGGGCACACCCGGATACAGTCACTCATAAATAATGATATATAACAGAGTCTGTGTACACAAAAATAAGAATTCGATAAACAATGATGTTAAGGTAATTCACCTTCTGTCTTCAGCAGGTAAAGGAGATGCCTAATGAGTTGATATTTCCACGGAGTGCAGATTACAGTGAAGAAGTTTGGATGGAGATAAGGGAGAAAGCTATATCTATTCTACAGACGTATTTCTTTGATGGAATAATTCCAGAAAATGCCGTATCTGATGAGGAAGAAGAGAGTGAAGTAGGTGATGAAAACGAGCAATCTGATCAACTAGAAAAAGAAAATGCTCTGCAGATCTGTGTTACAGAGCCAACAGGTGATATTCTCTGAAGCCCTGAAAGCTCCCTAAAGAAAGAAGCTAAGCATGTAAAAGAGTCTTCTACCCAGCATCAGGCTTCTGGTTTGACTCAGTGCAGTACAGTTCGGTCTAAAGGAAGGCGTAGTAGGTCAGGTAAAAAGGCCAAGAAGAGGCATTCACGCCAAAAGGCCCAACAAAAGTCAGAAGATCCTACATTGAAGAAAGAAAGTACATCTCACAGAGACGATACTGCTATGAGTGGCACCGAACAAGCCTTAAGCTCCAGCTCTCGGTGTCTTTCTCCTGAAGGCTCAAGAAGTAGAAAAACTCCATTGGAATCTATGCAAGAATCATCTAGCAACCAACTCTTTAAGCCAAGCACGAGGTTTAGTGGAAAGTGTAGTGAAGTTCTGAAAGATGGGTATATTGTAGCACTATATGCAAGAGACCGTCCTGCCCTCCATGTTTGCAGACAGAGTTAAAGGGGGAGGTTGGTTTCTAGATTCCATGTCATCAAATGTGTCAAAGAGAGACCCTGCTGCACAGTTCCTTATCATTTTCAGCAGCAAGGTTTGTTTTGAAGGAATGTAGTTCTTGTTATGGGCCTTATTTCATGATATGCCTTAACAAACAAATCGAAGTTGTTATAAGCTATATTTGATGCCAAGTAGCTGATATTTTGCATATCCATGCGTTTGCTTCAGGACACAATTGGCTTGCGGTCTCTTGCTTCAGGTGGAAAGTTGCTGCAGGTAACTACATTATATTGAAGAGTTTCTCGATTTTACCAAAAAAAAAAACTTGGACTCTAAATTATGTTCATTGAATATTCTTTTATTAAGAGGAATTTATTCTGGATGAGAGCTGCAACCATGGTATGGATATTTCCTGATTCAAGTGGTTGCATTTGATTTTTCAGATAAATAGAAGAATGGAATTTGTATTTGCTAGTCATAGTTTTGATGTTTGGGAGAACTGGACGCTGGAAGGTTCCTTAGAGGAATATAGGTTGGTCAACTGTAGAAATTCATCGGTAAGTGCTCCTCTCTTAGATAAATCTGCCACATGTTATATATGACAAATATAAGTCATGGAATATAATTGGTCTCGTTGTTAAATGTTTTATGTGGCTGCATGTGTTGAGGATTTTTCTAGAATGGAATATTTTTGGGCATATCTCAAAAATTTAGTTCTCTAAGCTATATACATATTTCAAGAAAAGCTTGGAGAGGAACCAATTGAAGAGATCCCTGTCAAAAGCTTTAATTGAATGATTTTTCTTTTTTCAGTGAGGGTTTGAAAACCACCAAAATCGTGGTTTCAAAAGTTTTTTTCTTTGCAAGCTGAGATGAAATTCCTCTCACATACTTATCTCGTAAATCGTAAAAGCTATTCTCTAAAAGCTAATCCAAACGCACGTCTTGATCTTTTTTTCAGAGACATGAATAAATCATAATTGTCTAGGAAAAAGACACTTAAATACCACTTGAACTTCAAAATTCTAAATTGGTTTTGTTGACAATAAGAGTAATGCGATTAATAAAAAGAGTATAACAATTGACAATTCAAGTTTTTGAGAAATCCCTGATTTAAGATTTTAAAGTTCAAGTGGTATTTAAGTGTCTTTTTCTCTAATTGTCTTGTACCCGGATTTTTGTGATGTTATTAGAATTTGGATATTTCTACACGTCATTGATGCGCTTCGTAAGTTATTTTGTGCCGAAGTTCTGGATTGTGTCTATGAGCTGAAGTTTGCCTATGTTGTTGTCTTTGTGTGCCGTTAATTTATATTTTTATTTTGAGATTGTCTGATTCTCCTCTTAATGATATGAATTGTAGGCTGTTCTGGATATACGCATTGAGATTTTGGCTACTGTTGGAGAGGATGGAGTAACTCGCTGCATTGACTAGCCTAATTGCGAGCATTTGGTCCATGTATGCTGTGTTCTAATTCAGAATGACGAGCAAGCTTGTAAATCATTCCTGTCCGGCAACTAAGTTTTTTGTTTTAAAAAAATAAACGTCTCTCTACGGAAGGATTGTATTTCATAATGTAGAATAGGGTGTTATTTGTTTCCACAAGCAATAGCTTCTGCTTTTTCAGGAAATTAATGATATTTCATTTGCGTGATGAATGGACACAGCCTTTCTTTCGAATTTGACATAGTTCCTTCACTCGTTATCATATTACTCATATCCTAAGATGCAGGAGAAACGTCACTACAGAAATTCCTTTCCCTCTTTAGGGAGATATAACCTTCGTTACATATTATTCAACAAGCCCTTTTTCAAAAAAAAAAAAAAAACAAAGAAAAGGAAAAAAAGAAAAAATTGGTAAAGAAGATGCATTGAGCTTTCAGGAGGCCTAGGATTCGAACTCACCCAGAAAGTGCAAGCCTTGTCTGAAACTCGTCAAACACCTCTCCTGATTTCCAGTTGAATATTGGTTACAATTTATTTCCTTTCGAAGCCAGCTGAACCTTTTTGTTGGGATCATGTGATGATATTAACTTTTTTTTTTTTAACCATAGTTAAGAAATAGGACTTTATGCTGATCCAATTTAAATTTTACAAAAATTCCAAATAAATACCATTTATCATAATAACCGAGTCAAAAATTCAGGGATTGTATCGTACCGAGTCATAGTTGAGGGATTAAGTTATAAGTGGATTCAAAGTTAAAGGACAAAAAAATTATTTTTTCCAAAAATATATATTGTGAGGAGGAATACAATACTTAGGTCAAGTATGACACATAATCAGTATCAATCTTTTTTAATAATTAGTATTAACTAGTTTAGAACTTGCGCAATGTGCATGCACAAAGCAAAAAGAATTATAATATTTAAAAAGAGACCAAAATTTCATGATAAAAAAGAAAAAAGAAAAAAAGACCAAATTCTTAACATCTCTTTATTGGAAAACCTTTTTTTCACTCAAAAAAATATTGAAAAAACGATTAGGAACGGGCTACAATAAATCTACCACGCCATCTCCCATTTATGATATTTGGACCAAAAACTTATTCAGAAACTTTTTAGTTTTCTGTTGATTTATGACCTTTCAATTCAAGAGAAATAATTGATCATGGTTTGGAAGGTATAATATATCAATTTTATAAAATTCTAAATTCTAATAATAAGTGGGAAGTTTAAAAAAAAAATATGCTAGTAAGGGAGGTCTTTTGTTTATTTTTTTTATGGTTGATTTATGCTAGATGTATCGGTAGATTCCCAATTAATTTGAAAATAATTTATAAAAATAATCAACTTGTTATACTATGAAATTTACAAAACTAACAGGAAAAGAGAGGGAATTCTGAATTAAAAAACAGACTAGATATGAGGGGGAAATATAGAGAACTTGAGGGGGAAAAGAGAGTGGTTAAATCATATCAGATTTCATTCATTGAAGTTTGTCCAGTATAAGTTACATCCTAGCTATATATATAAGAGGAGATTTCCTCTACGTGAAGAAATGACATACAACTTGCATGCAAAAGCTAACAGCAAGTGGACATAAAACGTGATTTATGATGTACAAGGTAAATATGTAAGAGGAGTTTTGTCTCGACTTGCGTGAATATGCTTCTCAAATGCCAACTCAAACAGACCCTTAAAAAGCTAGTAGCAGCAACAAAAATGGGCTTCTCAAAAAGCTGGTACAATTACTTAGGCAAGAAAAAAAAAATAATCTCAAGCAAGTTCTCTCCTTCTAACATAAATCTTTCTTATTTCCTATCAATGTGGTTTGCCATTGAATGCCCCGTTTGAATCTCAAAGTTGAAAGAAACAAACTCTTACACCAAAAGAAAAGTTAACGAAAAAATTAAAGTAAATCTCACCTATTCAGTGCACAAGAAGACCAAAGCTAAACATCACATCATTTAAAATGCATATAGAGCACAAGTAACTAAACATAAAACAAAGGAACAATAAGCATGTTATACAAACATTATGCGACCTAACCTAACCAAGAGTACAAGTACTTAACTTCTATGTCTCATACATGTTGTCTTCAAAAGCAAATCAACGACCACCTGAGAGGATAGATTCAGTTATTGAAGTGCGAGAGTGAAAGCCATCCAAAATTGAAGATGGAAAGGAAATTCGAATATCATCAAAGTCTTTGTGGCTCCCACATGTGAATCCACAACAAGAAGGAGACGACATTAGTAATGACAAATCAGGCAAATGCACTTCCATATTCAAATGCTGCACAACTTGGCGCATGCTTGGCCTATCTCCAGCCTTTGAATTTGAACACAAAAGCCCCAGTTTCAACACTAATTCTACCTCCTCTGCTTTGTACTCTGTTCCTAAATTCTTATCCTTTGCCTCAATAATCTCACCCCTTTTCCATAACCCATAAACCCAATCCACCAAAATAAAGTCTTCACTTCCTCGTTCTATAGGCCTTCTTCTACATACAACCTCCAGCATAAAAGCACCGAAGACAAAAACATCAGACTTTGTTGTGGCTCTCCCTGTTCTTGTGTTCTCTGATGCGAGATACCCAAGGTCCCTACCACATATGTAGTTGCAGGATCACTTCCATGATCATATAATCTTGCAAGACCAAAGTCTCCCAACCTTCCATTGAACTCTAAATCTAGCAGAACATTGCTTGCTTTTATGTCTCTATGCACTACTACTTGCTTCCATTCCTCATGCAGATAGGATAATCCAAAAGCTACCCCTTTGATGATATTGAATCTTTGCATCCAATTTAATGTCACTTTAGGTTGGTTGTAAAGATATTTATATAAGCTTCCATTTGGCATGAAATCATAGACCAAAAGAAGCTCAACTTTTGCCTGCAATATCCCAAAAGAGATACGAGGTTTCGATGACGTAGATGAACAATGCTCTCAATTTCTACTATGAATTCCCTCATGCCTTGTCGGGATTCATGTTTCTTCACAGCAACCTCAATTTTCGAACCTCGCATTGTCCCTTTGTAAACGTTGTCAAAACCACCACTGCCTAAAAGCTCTTTCTCTCTGAATCCCTTTGTAGCAATGTAGAGATCTTTATATTTGAACCTATGAGGACCATAGTCTTGCTCCCACTCCTCAACAATATCACGAAACTTCTTTTTCCTATTTTGGTAATAAACTATAGATAAACCTACAGGAACAATTAAACAAATTAAAAGGAAAGGTAACACAATTGGCAAAATCATAGGTGGTTTGTTTCTTCCAAGTTGTGGGATTTTTGAGGTGTCAAGTTTTTTATCCTCCCCATCGACCTGGAAACTTCATCCAAGAACATAATGAGAAGCTCTCTTTGCCCTATTGGAGGATGAGAATCTGACATAACTGGGATTGGTTAGAATTTGAGAAAGATCTTGGGATAACATTAGCAATAGAGTTTTGGGCTTGTTAACATTGATTGAAGCAAGGGTGACACTGATTTGCTTCTTGCCTCCATCATAGTCCACCCACACCTGCATGGGCAGGCCACTATTGAGGCTCAAATTTTGAAACTAAAATCTAGTTACATGATATCCGCCAGGAGTAGATTTTGTGGAATTCAAACTATTAATATCGATCCCCACATGGTTATCACTGATATCCCCAAACTCAAGTTTTGGACAGTGTCAAATTCTATGGTGAGGACATGGCTTTTGGGGTCGCCATTGTTGCTCATGTTAAAAAGGTCGAGGTAGTGGCCAGCTAGAGCATCTGGAAATGCTTTTGTCTGAGAAATCACAAAAGCCAATCCATGATCACTCTGAGTTGGATATTGAGGTCTAATGGCGAAAACAAAAGCAGTAGAGAAAGAAGAAGTATTTGTGAAAACTATTGGAGTAGGGTAAAAAGCATGACTCTTTTGCAACCCAATTTCGTTAGTGAGTTGGAGGAGGCCATTAGAAGTGATGAAAGAAATACCATTCATGGTTAAATTAGTAGATTGGAAGCCATTATTGAAAAGGAAGCTTGTATTTGCAACACTCAATTGTACCATTGTTGTCACTAATAAAAGGACCAATACCATAAGAAGCTTCACAAACATAGTTGTGTCTCATTCAGTAGTGTCTTCTTTTAAGTCATCTGCTATATTTGAATCTTCATTAGAGGTTCTCCTTTTTATCTCTGGTCTTTGAAAGGAAAGAAAAATGGGTTGGTTTTGGTTGCCATGAAGGGTGGTTGGCTTCTTCAGTGACTGCCATTTTCAACTGTACTATAAGAAAAGATAAGGGTTTTGGTGATCTCGCAATCATATCATATGAATTTGGAGAAAAAATGTCACTTCAGAATATGGCTCTTTCTTTTTTGAATAAATATTAGAATCATTATCTTAATCAAGAGAGAGACATTACACCAAGTTTTAGAAGGGGAACCTAACCTTCATCAACGTCCGCCTCTCACATAAAAAAAGGATATTGATCAAGGAAACTGTAATAGAAGTATCTGAATTTGTGTGTTTTCTATTCACATGAAGGTACAATATATATACAAAGAGTGAGGAGCCTAGGTATTAATTACTCCTAAATGAGGGAATCATAATGGTCAATCAATCTCGCTAATTATGCTAATTGATTTAATACTAATGACAGAATATTTCCTTAACACTGCCCCTCAAGTTGGAGCATATATGTTAATCATGCCCAACTTGTTACAAAGATACTCAACCCGTATCCCAGTTAACGCTTTTGTTAGAAGGTCTGCTAGCTGGTCGTCTGATCACACATGTCCTGTAGATACAATATTTTCTTTTATCTTGTCCCGAATGAAGTGACAGTTTATCTCAATATGCTTTGTCCGCTCATGGAACATAGAATTCGATGCTATGTAAAGCACTGCTTTATTGTCACACCAAAGCTTCACAGGTAATGTCGTGACAATGTCAATTTCCTTCATGGGCTGAAGTACCCATACAACTTATTGTACAGATTGTGACAAAGCTCTGTATTCTGCCTCTGTGCTTGATTTAGATACAACCCCTTGTTTCTTACTCCTCCATGATATCAGGTTGCCACCAACAAACACACAGTAACCCGTAGTAGATTGTCCCGTGACCTTGGATCCTGCATGATCCGCATCATAGAAGTACTCAACTTTAGTATGTCCGAATAAAGAATGCCTCAACCTGGGAAGCCTTTCAGATAGTGCAAGATATGTTCTAAGGCTTCCTACTGTGCCATTGTCAGTTATGCCATGAAGTGACTAAGTAAACTAACCGAGAAGTTTATATTTTGACAAGTCACTATCAGATAATTTAGCTTTCCAACCAATCTTCTATATCTCTCAAGATATGCAAATGGCTTCAGTTTCTCTAGATCAATCTTCTTTTTCAAGTCATTAGGAAGCTTATCAAACAGACTATCATTCAAGTCCAGGTATGGATTTGGAATCATGGAAAGGCTACTTGGTGCAGCTCCAAGCTTCCCAATTTCCTTCAGGAGGTCGAGAACATACTTCCTCTTAGTCAACAAAATGTCTTTTTTGTTTCTCATAACTTCAATACCTAAAACGTACTTCAATAGTCCTAAGTCTTTCATCTGGAAGTGGAGGTTGAGAAAGACTTTAAGCTCTGAAATTCTAGAAGTGTTACTCCCTGTAATCACAATGTCGTCAACATATACAACCAGAAGAATCATACCTACATCGGTCTTTTGATATAACGGAGAATGATCACTCTTGCTTTAGCTCAATTCGAACTTCTAAACCACATTACAAAATCTATTAAACCAGGTATGTGGACTCTGTTTCATACCATACAATAACTTTCTGAGATAGCATACTTTTCCACACTTCCTCTGAGCAACAAAACCAGGAGGTTGCTCTATATAAACTTCCTCAAGAAGGTCACCATTCAAAAAGGCATTCTTAACATCCAACTAATGTAAATCTCAATGATAGGTGGTAGCTAGAGAGATAAGAAGATGAATGGAAGTGAGCTTAATGACCGGGGAGAAAGTCTCAGAGTAATCAATGCCATAAGTTTGAGTATACCCTTTGGCAACAAGCCGAGCTTTTAGCTATTCCAAGGAACCATCAACCTTAGTCTTAACTACAAACACCCATTTACACCCAAAGACCTTCTTCCTAGTAGGCATATTAACAAGAGTCCAGGTACTAGCCTCGTCAAGGGCCATCATTTCTTCTTCCATCATAGCATGCCAACCAGGATGAGCTAAGGCTTGGTGAAGGGTGGTAGGGGTGGTGATGGACTCAATGGTGGCCAAAAGGGAAAAGGCAATAAAGGACAATTGTTGGTAAGACATAAAGTTTGATATAGGATACTGACAATCAGCATAGCGTTTGGGAGGACAATGGGGGCGGATACCTTTTTTGAGGGTAATAGGGAGGTCATTGGACTGGCCAATGGAAGAATCAGGCACAATTGTATTAGGGGCAGGAATGGGAGGGTCTGGGGTCGTAGTAATAGAATCCGACGGTGAAGCATCTACCGACAGAGGCACATAATTGGCTAGATCAACCTTAGTGATGATATCAATTAAAAACCAGAAAAGCAGCCTGAATTGGTGGGACACGATAAACCAAGAAATGATATGTCGTATCAATGACTGAGGGAGATTTAGATAAGACTAAAGACTTGAAGAAAGAAGAGGACTTATGGAAGGTGACATTAGTAGACACAAGATAACGACGAAGATTAGGAGAGTAACACCGATAACCTTTCTGGACACGAGAATAACCAAGGAAAACACACTTTAAAGACTTAGGATCGAGTTTACTGACACTCGGACAAACATCCAGAATAAAACAAATACAATCAAAGATTTTCGGATCAACAGGGAAGAACTTAGTGGTGGGGAACAAAATAGAGTAGGGAATGTCACCACTAAGAACAGCCGAAGGCATGCGATTGATGAGAAAACATTTAGTACATACGGCATTAGCCCAAAAAAGTGTAGGAACAATGGAATAAAACATAAGAGCTTGAGCAGTTTCTAAAAGATGGTGATTCTTTCTTTCGGCAACGCCATTTTGAGCAGGGGTATTGACATATGAAGATTGGTGAAGAATACCATGGCTATGCATGTAATTAGTAAAAGGGGCAGAAGAATATTCTTTCATATTATCTCTTTAAAGAATTTGGATAGGAGTATTGAACTGAGTTTGAACTTTAGCATATAAGTTTTGAAAATAAGTAAACAATTCATATCGTTGTTTCGTTAAATAAAGCCAAGTTGTTCAGGAAAAATTATCAACAAAAGTGACAAAATAACAATAATTAGTATGAGATAACACTGAACAAGGAACCCCAAACATCAAAATATATTAACTCAAAGAGGGATGGAACCCGTTTATTGACTCGAGGTGCCAAATGAACACAATGGTGTTTGGCAAACTGACATGACTCACAATCCAAAGCAGACATAGAAGAAAACTGAGGATATAACCTCTTTAGAGATAAAATTTACACATGACGGAGACGAGAATGAACTTCAAAGGGAGATGACCCACCAAAACATGCAATGGAATGTGACACCTGATCATACAGAATATAGTGTCCACTAGATTCATAACCTCTACTAATAATACAATTTATCGAAAGATCCTAAATCAAACAATGGTCAGGAAATAGTGAGATGAAATAGTTCAAATGACGAGTCAGTTTACTGAGAGATAGAAGATTAAAAGTGAGATTAGGAATATCAAGAACAGAAGATAATGAAATAAAGGGGGTGGGGTTAATAATGCCTGATCCAACTACACGGATAGGGGAACCATTGGCAACAAAAATGGAAGATGGGTTAGCATAGGCGGCATACGACAAAAATAAATAATGGTTATCTATCATGTGGTCAGTAGCACTAGAATCAATGACCCACTTTGAGGAAGTGGTGGCAAGACCAGAGGGCAGAGTACCTGTAGATAAGGCTAGGGAAGATAGCGAACTAAAGGTAGACGGATCAGAGGTCTGGGCAACATGGGCAGAACCATACTGCTAATCATGTTGCTGTTTAGTCTGTAATTTTCTACAATTTTTCTTGATATGACCAAGTTCCTTACAATAATGACAAATAATACTGCTAGAAGTTATGTTCGGGGCATTGGAACCCTATTTGGAGCCAGAATTCATTTTGTTAAAGGGACCCTGACTGGCCAAAGCACTTGTATTGGGATCCACAGATGAACGGGTCACACATCAGTGCGAAGGACTTGTGTGAACACATCTTTGAAGGATAGGAGCTCCTGACTAGACAGGATTTGAGAGCGGATGGTCTCATAAGAGGGATCAAGGGCTTCAAGAAAACCAATGATGGTCTTTAGTTCCAGATTCTTAATATGAGTCTTAAGATTTGCTTGTGGAGATATGAGGACTTTCATTTCCTCTTACAACCGTTTATAATCCAAAAAGAAGTCCTTTAATGGACAACCTTGCTGCTGAGAGCGATAAAAACCTTTACAAACTTCATGAATCCAAGTGAGGCTTCCTTTACCAGAAATCAATTCTGCTCTGATACCATGTAATAAAAGTATCTGAATTTGTGTGTTTTCTAATCACATGAAGGTACAATATATATATACAAAGAGTGAGAAGCCTAGGTATTAAGTGCTCCTAAATGAGGAAATCATAATAGTTAATCAATTACGCTAATTATGCTAATTGATCTAATACTAATGACATAATATTTCCTTAACAAAAACAAAACACCTCATCCATGCTATGAGAGTGTCTAGCTAAATGATCAGTAGTGGTTATGTACTCTTTTATTTATGAGCGATCATAACTTGCCAATTTATATAGAAAAGTAGCATAATATCATCCACAATGAATATGGCTCTTTCATTGCACATATTAGAGCCATAGTTAGCCATACACAAAAAATCTTTTCTACTTGCAGAGCATTTTTGTAACTAGTTCATAGTTAGCTTTTATTTTATGGATCCTTATGGATTTTGTATTTGTACAGTTTTCCACAATAATGAAATGTCCATTTCATTCGAAAAAAAGAATATGGCTCTTTCTAAAATTGAGAGAAAGATGTATACGCCATAAGAACGACCAAAGGAGGATGTAAATACAAGAATCCTAAGATAATTCATTAAAAGCGCTTAATTCCTATGAAGCCTCTAAAATTTTATATTTATAGCAAAAACCTAATTATCCTCATATAAAAGAAATTCTTATGAGCTCCGGTCGGCTAACATCGGTCATTGGCTACTAAAGCAGCCCGATAGACCCGATCTATATTATCGGCTATAGTATAAGGGTACCCTATCAAGACTTTGAATTATCTACTTGACCAGAAAATATTAAATAAAATAAGAGATTAATGTATTTTTGTGAGCCGCATTCGAATCCACATTCCCTGCTCATCAATGAGCAGGGAATGCTGATCGCAAAAGGAGTGTTTTTTTTTAAATTTTTTCATTAATTTTTTTATTTGTTTGAATGAAGCTGTATTTAATAGCTTGGAGTATTTTTTGAATAACATCCAATATCTCAAATTAATTATTTTTTAATGTATCTAACACCAATATTTTGGGCTATTAGTGAGTGTTATTAGAAAAATATTTCATGATACTGGATACACTAAAAATTAATTAATTAAATTAATTTGATATATTGGGTGCTGCTAAAAAAATATTTTAGGATATTAGGTGCTGCTAGAAAAATATTTCATGATACTGGGTGGTATTGGAAAAATATTTCTGCATGTTGGATATACTAAAAATTAATTAATTTCAGATAATGAGTGCTAAAAATACTTCAAGGTGCAACATACAATTTATTCTAAATAAAGAAGAATATATAAAAAAAAAATTTGAAAAAAACAAAAAAAGGGTTCCCTCACATTACCCGTGCCTTTCCTATTTGGTACGAAGAAATTAAGGGGCCGTTTGGTACAAGAAAAGGTGGGAAGGGAAAGGAAGATAAGGAAGTTCCTTTGTTTGGCACACTTTTAGTGCCCAATCTATTGAGAACTCAAGTTCTCAGGCCCACAATTTTCTTTTAAATATGGGAAGATGAGATCCTATCAAAATTATCGTCAACCCAAGTTTCCTCCATGAACAGTGGCACTTTTAGACATATTTGCCCGTTAAAAACTTCATACCAGATAAGCATCTTCGTCTCCTCCCTGTTTCGGTCATTTGCCCCTTTTCAAATTGAAATGGAATAGGACCCAAGCTGTTTACGGGAGGGACTTTGTTGCATCTTAAGAATTGACTGTGAATACAGAGGAAAACATTATTGTTAAATCAACTAGGATCAAGGAAAATAAAGCTAAATGACGAGAAGAGCGATGCCTTACCCGAGAAATTATCTAAAACTGGGAGGACACGAAGATTCTTCATTAAGTCCACGTAGGAAATTGCCGCTAGGAGGAAAAAATCAACACCGATCAAAATGAGAGGAGAAGTAAAAATCTCGTTTAGGCATAAAAGGTGAGAAAACCGAACGAAGCAGCCCTAGCCTTTGAACCATAAAAGAATGAGCACTTGAAGCTGCTGCCTACTGGAAAATCGTAGAAGGCAACGAAAATTCAGACCACATTGGGATCTGCTATTTCTCCTGTTCTCCCACTAAAAATAGGGGAGTTTTTTTTTCTCCATAAATAAATGCTTCGCCGTCACATTCAAATTTGCTCCTGTAAGTTCGAATTCGAATGTGATGTACCGAATTCGCATTTGATGATTTAAATAAAATAGAAAATATAAAACAAATTAAATAAATATATATTCCTAATATTTCTCACTCTCGATATCATCTGTTATCTCATAACCTCTATCAAATATCTACACCTACAATGATTTTTATATTTATTTTTTTAAATTATAATTTTTATTTATTATTCCGTCTTGATTGTTATTCGATTTATTAAAAAACCTATTTCAATTATAACTTTTTATTTATTATCCCATCTTGGTTGTTCTTCGATTTACTAAAAAATATTTTTCCTTTTTTTTTTAAAATTAATTTCAACACAAGTCGTTTGATTTGGTATCGTTACTTCTTCATTTTTTTATTCATATTGTTTATTTTTAATTTTTTATTCATTTAATATTTACTGTTATTTTTTTAAATATTTATATTTATTTATTTAAATTATAATTTATTTTATTTTTGAATTATTTTTCTACAAATTATTGAATTGAAACATAGAACTAATTAATAAATAATCATTAATTCATTTTGAGGGTAAAATGGGTATTTATCTTTTCTTTCTCATCTGTCACTATTCAATTTTCTTCATAACAAACAACATATCTTTCCTTAATCTTCTCAATCTTCACTTCACTTCCCTTCACTTCACTAAGGGCCCGTTTGGTTCGATTCCATTACACCCTGCGATGCAGTGCAATGCGATGCAATGGTAATGCAATGGTAATGCAATGTAATATTAATTACAAGGGTAGTGTTTGGTTTGATTTTTAAGCAACATGCAATGAGTTAATATTTTAACAATTATTTAAAATTAATATATTACACAAAGTCCATTTTACCCCTTAATATAATCTTTGTAGAAAAAATAGTTACAAGCCGATGATGGAGGGGATGGAGGAGGAAGAGGTAGTGGTGGTGGCAATGATGGGGGTGGCGGGGGAGGGGGAGGTGGTGGTGGCGGCAGTGGGCGGCGGGGGTGGAGGAGGAGGAGGAGGTGGTGGCAATGGGTGGTGGGCTGCCGCCGACGGCGGCTGAAGAGGTGGTGGTGGTGGTAGCAACGAGGGTGGTGGAGGAGGTGGTGGCGGCGGTGGGGGTGGGCGGTGGGCTTGTGGCGGCGGAAGAGGAGGTGGAGGTGGCGGTAGGCGATGGGGGTGGAGGAGGTGGTGGTGGTGGTGGCGGCGGCGGCGGGGGTGAGGGTGGCAACGGAGGAGGAGGTGGTGGTGGCGGTGGGCGGCGGGGGTGGAAGAGGTGGTGGTAGGCGGTGGGCCGGTGGCCGTGGAGGAGGAGGTGGTGGCGGCGGCGGAGGGGGAGGTGGCCGTGGTAGTGGTGGGCGGTAGGCCGGTGGCTGGGCCGGGGGGTGGCGGCGGGTGGAGGTGACGGCGGTGGAAGAGGTAGTGGTGGCGGCAGAAGGTGGAGGTGACGGCGGTGGAAGAGGAAGAGGTTGTGGCGGTGGCAGTTGTGACGTGATACGGCAAGTGAAATAAAGATAAGGAAACTAAAGGGTAAATTAGACTTTTTAGACCATGCAATAGGATGGTAATGAGGATTCATAGGGGGGAGGTATGAATGAGGATTACCAATTTTTTGGTAATCATCATTACCATGGTAAACCCTATTACCATGCTAAAGAGCAACCAAACACTCTTCTCTAAGTAATGCAATCATGATTACCATTGCAGGCATGCAATGCGGTCGAACCAAACGGGCTCTAAGTTCCTTTCTCTCCTCGAATTTTCCTCGTACCAGACTGGCTCTAAGGGAGTTTATTGACAATGTGTGGAGTCATAGTCAAACATGATATGTGTGTAAAATTAATTTAAATAAAATGGAGGGCTTAAATTATTTTGAAGAGGTTATTATTTTTCAATTAAATTATTGAAAATAAGATTTTTTTATTTCTAATATACTTTCCTTTGTTTGATTTGGGGTTTTGAAAGGGAAGGGTGCATTTTAATGAAATTCAAGCATATGGAAAAAGAATAAAGAGGCAATTATATTAAAAAGAAAAGGAAAAATATAATATTTAGTCCTTGAACTTTTTCATAATTATCAGTTTGGTTATTGAATATCAGAACCATCCACCAGTACCAGCTCCAGCATTGCATTCTTCATATTTGTTGTGTGCTTTAACACAAAAATAGATCAGAAATAGGATCAAGTTTATGCACAGTTGATCGAAGCAGAGCACCAATGAGGAAAAGAAAAAGAGGGGGGAGAGAGAGAAATGTGAAACTGAGAAAAGAGAATTAGGAATTATTATTTCCTCTGGTCAACATCTGTATATATACAAAGAGAACAGGTCAACATATTGAATATAGTTGGCATCTGACTAATTGTAAAACAACTAACTAATTTAAGTTAGAACCTAATTACATAACTAATTACAAGTTTAGCACCACCCTCAAGTTGGAGAGTGCAAATTGTGCAATCCCAACTTGGACTGAGATGAACAAATGGAGCTGGATCTAAAGGCTTTGTGAAGATGTCAGCAAGCTGATTGTGTGTTCGGATAGTCAAAAGATGCAAAATACCAGATTTAAGCTTCTCCAGTACTATGTGATAATCAAGTTTGATGTGCTTAGTACGCTCGTGGATTAGTCGCTTCTCTAGTACTATAGGATTAGTAGCAATATGACGAGCAGATTGACTATCACAATAGACAAGGGCTGGCAGAGGATAAGAAACATGTAAGTCATGAAAGAGATAAAGAGGCCATTGAATTTCACAAGTAAATGTAGATAAAGCCCGGTATTCAGCCTCTGTGGAGGAAGTAGAAACAGTATTTTGTTTCTTGGATTTCCAAGAAATCAAGGCATTCCCAAGAAACACATAATAGCCAGTAATAGAACGATGAGTATTTAAACAACCAGCCTAATCAGAGTCACTAAAACCTTTGAGATGTAAGTATGAAGAAGCAGGAAACAAGATATCTTGACTAGGAGATGACTTCAAGTCCCTTAAAACATGATGTGCAACCTTTAAATGAAGATCAGTAGGATTAGACATGAATTGACTAAGTTGTCGGACAACAAAAGAGAGATCTGGCTGAGTATTAGTTAAATATATCAAATAACCCATAAGAGTGTGAAACGTAGTGGCATCTGGCAAAGGTTGACCAAAATCTTTTGAAAGCTTTGTATTACAATGCATAAGAGTCTTGAGAGACTTACTATCAAGAAAACCAAAGTCATGTAAGATCTCTAGTATGAACTTGCGCTGATAAAGAAAGACATCATGCTTAGAACGGGCAACTTCAAGGCCAAGGAAGAATTTAAGATCACAAAGATCTTTAATCTTAAAGGCGACATCATGTAAAGACTTAACCGGTTGAATTTCAGCCATATCATTTCTTGTAAGAAGAATATCATCCACATAAACCAATAAAGCAGTAAAGGAATGATTAGTTTGTCCAATGAACAAAGATAATCAACCTTAGATTGCACATAACCATATGAAACCAAGGAAGTAGATAACTTAGAGTGCCATTGTCAACTAGCTTACTTTAAACCATATAAAAATTTTTGTAATTTGTAAACCATGTTGGGAGATGGTGAATGAAAACCAAGTGGAACAACCATGTAAACCTCTTCATCCAAGTACCATATAGGAAAGTATTATTAACGTCAAGTTGTTAAAGATGCCATTAGTGTGAAGAAGCTCTAACAAAAGATGAACAGTAGTGATTTTTGCAACAAGAGAAAAAGTATCTAAGTAGTCAACACCCTCAATTTGTGTATAACCTTTGGCGACTAGAGCCTTAGCCCTCTCAAGGGTCCCATCAGCATGGAATTTGTTCTTCTAAACCCAATGGAGCCTAATGATAGGTTTACCAGAAGGTAGAGGCATAAGAACCCAAATATCAAGAGCCTCAATTTTAATAACCATAACATTATGCCAAACATCATGTTTCACAAGTTGATGATATGTTTTAGGTTCAAAAAGAGTGGAAATAGACAAACTAAAGTGTTTATAAGTAGGAGAAAAATTAGAATAAGAAAGAACATTATTTTAAGGAATGAGGAGATTTATCAAAACCAAGAGAAGAATATGGTTGTGCTAAAGTAAGAAGGGCATGATGATAATCCCTCAAATAAGAAGGTGGTTGTCATTGTCTATATGATCTTCATGGCAAAGGAGCTAGAATAACAGAAGAGTCTTGAGAAGCAGAATTTTCAATAAAGGAGTCCTTAGGAAAATCAAGTGAAGGAAGGGTATGTGGTAAAGAAATAGAAGAAGGAGGCGTAGTAAGAGGTGTGAAGTAGTGAAAGGGAAATATATGTTTATAAAAATAAGCATCTTGTGATAAGAAAATATGGCAAGTAACCAAATCTAAAAGAATACATTCCTTAACTCCAGACTTGAAACCTAAGAAAACATACTTATGAGCTCTAGGATCTAACTTTCTATGATTGCTAGCAAGAGTAAAAGCAAAACAGAGTGAGAAAAAAACCTTAAGGTGAGCAAGATCAGGATAAGATTGATGTAAATAAGAAACGGGAGATAAATTCTGAAGAAAAGGAGTTGGCAACCTGTTAATGAGGTGGATAGAATGTAAAATAGCATAGGACCAGTAAAATTTAGGTAAGTGAGAATGAAACAATAAAGAACGAGCCACATTAAGGATATGTTAGTGTTTATGCTCAATAATGCTATTTTGTTGAGGTGTTTCTACACATAAGCTCTAATGTATAATGCCTTTAGAAGCAAAGTAATCAAGCATGTGAAATTCAACACCATTATTAGACCAAAATGGTTTGAATTTTAACTTGAAATTGATTTCTAGAAAGGATAATAAAGTTTTGAAGAGGTTGACGTGTTTCAGATTTATTATGTTAAAAAAAGACCCATGTATAGCAAGAGCAATCATCAACAACAGTTAAAAAATATTTATGACCATGAATAGAAGCAAGATGATAAGGACCACATAGATTAACATGCAATAGGGAAAAATTTTTATTAGAATGTGAGGAACTAACAGGAAATGACAAACACTTTTGTTTAGCTGGTGACAAGAATCACAATAAGCAAAAGACTTATTGGGAACAACATAAGGATGTAACTGCTGAGTACATTTAGAAACAGAATATGAAAGATAGCCTAACCTAAAGTGACACAAATCAAAAGTGGACGATGAAGGGGAATTAAGGGGAACAACCATAGAAGAAGTTAGACAACATGTCAAATGTTGATGAGGAAGAAAATATAAGCCCTCTTTCTCTTTAGCTAAACAATCATAATTTATTGGTTCAGATCCATGAGGAAGCAAAAATTGCTCTGAAAATGCACATAAGAAGGAAGGGAATGAGTAAGCTTAGAAATAGAGATAATATGAAAATGAAAGTTAGGAATGAAAAGAACATTTTGAAAGACAAGTGAATCAGAAATTCAAGGTGAACTAGATTGATTAGCTGTAATAGACGAACCATTTGGCAAATGAACAATAATAGGAGAAATATGAGTAAGAGATAAAAAGAAAGAGGCAATGGAGCAAATATGATCAGTGGCTCAAGTATCCAATATCCAGAAAGTTTTAAGTGAAAAAGGAATAGTGTTACCTGATGCAACATTATTAATGACATGATTAGAAGGAGTGGAATCTCCTTGAACCAATTACAGCAATTTTTGGTACTGCTCAGCTGTGAAACCAAGATGTGGAGTAGAACCATGAACTTTCGAATTAGACTCCAAAACAGAAGGAACTAGAGTCTCTTTATGCTCTATCTTTTGACATACATTGTTAACAGTGGCTGAATTACAAAATTTAGAACCTAGAGGATAACCATGCTTCTTGTAACAAGTCTCAATGATGTGATGTGGCTTACCATAATAAGTGCACATCTTAGTAGTGCGATCCAAATTCTAAAATCTAAATGGCTTACTAGTCTTAGCAATAATCAAGTTAGCCTTAACAAGATTGTCCAAAATTCCCATTTCGTGCTCTTCTTGTGAAATTAAAGAAAATACATAATTAATAGGAGGTAAAGGGTCTAGAATCATAATCTGTGACTTCACAGTAGCATATCTATTACTAAGTCATTTCAAAACATGAATTACATAACTTGATTGCAGATCTTATTCATTTTGTCAAAGGTTCCATAAGAACAACAATTATCACAGTAGCATACAGGAAGTGGTTGAAGGTGTTCAACTCATCCCAAATAATTTTAAATTTAGTGTAGTATTCACTTACAGTCAAGTCACCTTATTTGAGAGAGTATAAATCATCTTGCAGATCAGCTATTCAAAATATATCACACTGTGATAATCGACAGCGAAGATCCGCCCAAATTTTAGAAGCTTGATTGATCCAAAGAATAGTCTAAGCTACTGTTGAGGAAATAGACGAAGTAAGCCATGGTACCACTATTGTATTACATCGTTACCAAAATGAAAACAAAGGATCGGTCACCGGCGGAGGTTGAATCATGCCATCTACAAATTGAAATTTACTCCTCGATTGTAGTGCCATCTCTATGGCTCCAGACTAAGAATGATAGTTGGATCCAGAAAGAACCGGTGAGACCAACACCAATGATGGATTCTTATCAGGATGAATATAAAATAGGTTAAAGCATTTTGAGTTGCATCCAGAAGATGAGAAGACGGAGAAACTAAATCTGCCATGATTGATTGCTTATTTCAGAGATTTGAGAGCGGAAGGCTCTGATACCATAACACATAAACAAATTAGAAACAGAATCAAGCTTCTGCATAGTTGATCAAAGTTGAGCATGAGTAAGGAAAAGAACGAGAGGAAGAGAGAGAGAGAGAGATGTGAAACTGAGAAAAGAGTATTTGGCATTATTATTTTCTCTAGTCAACATCTATATATATACAAAGAGGATAGGTCAACATATTGAATGCAATTAGCATTTAACTAATTGTAAAACAACTAATTAATTTAAGTTAGAACCTAATTACAAAACTAATTACAAGTTCAGCATGCTTCTCAACTTCTATTCCTCAGTCACGTCTAGCATTCTGAGTTTTTTTTTTCTATCCTTTGTTTCTCCATCATGTATCTTATTTTTCTTAGATTGTTGGTTTTGATACAATAATTACTATAAGCATGTTAGATTTTTAATTTTGAAAACTGTTTCCGATTTTTGGACTCTCTCTCTCTCTCTCTATTTTTTTTTACATGGAGACCAAAATGGAAGAGATGGAAATTATAGTGGGCTTTTTATTGGTGGATTCCCAAATTTTTTTCCTCATGGAGACATAAATGGTAGAGATGAAAATTGGTACTGGGGTAAAAGTGAGAAGATGAATGAAGACCTTCAAAGCAATTAGTTCTAATAAAATGAGTTTTGATTCTTTAAGCATGAGGTCTTGATTTTGAATAAATTTGAATATAGAAAACTTTTTTAGCAAAGCCACCTCTAATAAGAGCTGAAAATATTTAAATATGAGCCAGTCAAATAGCTATATCAAATACACACGCATATATCAAAATCAATAGGATGATACAAACAAAACACAACCAGCAAAATGGTGCATGCTAAGTTCCTTGGAAATGTGTAACACAAGCAGGTGTATGTGTGTGTGTTCATTAGATCATTCAATGATCACTAGAGAGAAGGGGTTAAGATGTTGAAGTGTGATAAGAGCCATCAATAATAGAAGATGGAAAGGACACTATAATATCATCAAACTCTCCCTCATCACTCTTAAATGCTAATCTGATTAGTGGTAACCAATCGAGCATAGCAATTTCCTTAGTTAAATATTGCATAACCTGATGCATGCTTGGCCTATCTTTAGCCCTAGAATTAGAACACAAAAGTCCTAATCTCAACACTAATACTACCTCTTCTCTATTATATTCCGTTCCTAAAGTTTGATCCTTTGCCTCAATAATCTTTTCCTTCTTCCATAGCTCACAAACCTAGTCCACCAAAATCTTATCTTCACTTTCTCGCTCTATAGGTCTTCTTCCACATACAACTTCTAGGATAAAGGCATTAAAAGCAAACATATTAGATTTTGTTGTGGCTCTTTCTATTCTTATGCTTTATGGTGCCAAATACCCTAAAGTCTCAGCTGGATGTGTAGTTGCAAGATCAACCCTATGATCATATAATCTAGCAAGACCAAAATCTCATAACCTTCCATTGAACTCTGAATCCAACATAACATTGATTGCTTTTATGTCTCTGTGAACCACAACTTGCTCCTATTCTTTATGCAGGTAGCATGATCCCAAAGCTACCCCTTTGATGATTTTAAATCTTTGTATCCAATCTAGTTTCATACTTGGTTGGTTGCAGACTTATTTGTCTAAGCTTCTATTCGGCATAAACTCATAGACTAAAAGAAGCTCACCTTTTCGCCTACAATATCCCAAACGAGAAATAAGGTTTTGATGATGAAGATGACCTATGCTTACAATTTCTACAAAAAATTCCTTGATGCCTTATTGGGAGTCATGTGATATTTTCTTTACTGCATCCTCAATTTTTGAATCTTGCATTATCCCCTTGTATACCTTTCCAAATCCACCAAAGCCCAAGACCTCTTTCCTTTTGAATCCTTTTGTGGCAAACTAAAGATCTTTATATTTAAACCTATAAGGACCCTGATTTTGCTCCCACCCCTTGATAATCTCAAAAACCTTCCTTCTCCTTTTTATATAAAATACTACAAATAAACTCGCAAGAACAACTAAATAGAGTGAAAGCAGAGGTAACATAATTGGTAAAATCATATATTGTAATTTCCCACCAAGTGTTAGTTTTGGGAGTTTACAGGTGTCAATTTTTCAAGCCTCTTCATTGACCTTGAAACTCCACCCAAGAACATAATGAGAAGATCCAACATAACTTGGATTAGTTAAAATTTGAGAAAGATCTAATTGGGAAAACCTTAATAAAGGAGTTTTAGGTTGCTTGGCATTGATTGAAGGGTGACATTGAATTGCCTCTTACCTCTATCATTGTCCACCCACACTTGCATTTATAAGCCACTGATAAGGCTCAAATTATGAAACTAAAACTCATCATCATAATATCCAGTAAGAGAAGAGTTCCTTGAATTCAAACTATTAATATCAATTCCAACATGGTTCCCATTGATATAATCAAACTCACCGGTCTCAACGATGTCGAGTTCCACCACCAATACATGGTTTATTAGGTCACCATTATTCATTTCATTGAAGAGGCCTAGGTACTCGGGTGAGCAGCACCTGGAAATACTTTGGTTGGAGATATTACAACAGTTATTCCATGACCACTCGGAGTTATAGGAACAGGTTGTAGAATCCTATATATTATTAGAATATATTATGAGGAATCTCATGATTATAGAGATTAATTAAATCTAAATATTATAGGAGATAATTGTTAGGATATTAAGATATTATTTTCAAATTTCAAATCTAGATCTCATTAACATATATGATTCTCTCTTGTGTATAAATGTAATCACCCTCTTATTGGAATACATGACAGTTATCTCATCTGATCATGATAATCTGACCAGGACCAGACCAGCCAGTCCAGACTGAAAATCGACCAACTGGCCGATAGATTAGTTGATCCAATTTTTTTAAAAAATTGATTTTTTAATTCTTCTTTAAAATTTCATATTAATAATCCTAAAATATTCAATTTCTCACCAGTTTTTCTATGGGTTCGCTCCTGTTTGACTCCAGTCTGACCCACTGACCCATAACCCAGTACCCTAGTCAGTTCAATAGTCGGTCCAAGTTTAATTACCTTGTATCTGATTATCTTCATGGTACCAGAGCTGTTTGAAATAATCAGAGTTAATATTTTTCCTGCGCCATCATCAGAACCCTAGTCTTTTTTGACACTATCGAGTTTCTCGAAAAATCTCTTCAGAGCATCTGACCAATTACTCCCATCTGTGATCATCAAGCCTTATCGAAAATCATACTTCCACTCAAAAGTCCCATCTATCAAGTTGTTCCCTCGCTGTCATCGACTCAGTCCAAGATTGACCACCATCAGATTGTCTCCCAGTGAGCAAACTGTCATTTGGAAAAATTGTAGGGCTAAACTATCATTTTTGAAATTTAAAACCCCAAAATGACATTTTCATTTTTTAGTCAGTGTGCCTATTTATGTAGTACTTAATAAATCTCAAGTCAGATTATTCCACTTAATCTCATCAATATGTCTATAGATTTTGATGCTTCCTCTCTTTCTGTTCCACGAGTTGGTGCTAATGACATCTTCAATGCTTTTCTTGTTTAAGAGAAACTTACCAGCGAAAATTATTGAGAATGGTCTCAATCCATGATCCTTGCTCTCGATGGAAGGGATAAACTTGAATATATAACTGGTGAAGCAAAAATGCCCCCAGAATTGGGAACGAAGGTGTTTCGAACATGGAAATCTGAGAATGCATTAGTGTACTCTTGGCTGATCAGTATAATGTCATCCTAATTTTATGTATCTTCCTTCAGCAAGGAAAAATTGGGAAGCTCTTTGAGAAATATACAACCTTGTGGGAAATAGGTCCCACACATTTGATGTTAAGAGAAAGGTATAGGATCTAAAACAAAATCACAAGCCTCTTGATGAATACTACCTTGCAAAATCCACTCTTTAGTAGGAGTTTGATGATCTGAATGATAAAATTCATCATTGCCAAGCTGATGCTCTTGAGGATCGTAAAGAAAAAGAAGAGGAGCGAGTATGAGTTTCTGGCTGGTCTTGATGTGACTTATGATGATGTTTGGGCTTGGATTCTCAGCTAGGAACCTTTGCCTTTTGTTCATAAAGTCTATACCATTCTGTGTAATAAAGAGGATAGGCATAAATCAATGCTTTATAATACTCCTGCTAGCACTGCAACTCTGACATCTTGAGGCTTTGGCTCTTGCTGTTTGATCTATTGAATCAAAAGGTTCCAAAGATCGTCCATTTTTTTTATCATTTCAAGAAACATGGGCACATAAAAGATACTTGTTAGGACATCTATGGTAAACCTACTGATTGGAAGCCCAAGAAGGGGAAAGGAAGAAACAATGTGGTTGAAGTTTCAAAAGGTGGAGGACCTCCAAGAATGACTAGCTGAATAAGATTATGGAAATGCTTGCAACACTTCAGACTACAAAACAACTTGTTGCTACGGTAGTGAGAAGAGGTGATTTTTTGCAAGCCTTGTCTACAATAAAGGATTTGTATATAGGTAATTGTTGGATTGTTGACTCAGGAACCTTGAACTATATGACTAGTGATATGACTCTGTTCTCATATTATACTCCTATTTCCAAGGGAATGCCGTGTGGATTGCTGATGACTCCAAATCTATTATGACTAGAGTTGGCTTTGTTAAAATCTCTGCTATACTTACTTTTCACTTTGTGTTGCATGTTTCAAAACTAAAATGCAACTTATTATCATTGAGTCAATTATCAAATGATGAACGATATCATGCAAATTTCTTTGCTACTTACTGTCTTTTTCAAGATCTACTAACTAGGACGACAATTGGGAGGCAACGTAGCTTGATAGTCTCTATTACCTTAATGAGAATGATGATTGTAGGATTAAGTCTAGCAATAAAGTGTCTCTCCCTAGGACTAGTGACTTAGAGCTATGGCATGTAACACCCCAAATTTTATATTCACCAAATATATTGTAATTATTTGAGAAATTCAATAAAATGATGAATATTTATGAATTTGGAACTTATGAATGTTAGAAATATTCATATTCATAAGAAAATGGGCACATTAAGTCAAGAAAAGAAATTAGATTTCAAAGGTAATGGCGAAATCGTAATTTTTCCAATTTAGCACAAGATTAATTATTTTCCAATTAATTGAAGTTAATTTCAATTAATTAAGGAAAATGAAGGAGAATATATATTTGGAATATTCTTGGTTAAATAAATTAAGACTTGTGAAATTGGAAGGACTTGTGCATAATTCAATTAAGGGAATTATGGAAAATATTGGAACAAATTTTATTTCCCTTTTTCCTTGATATTTTCACCTAGCATAAGGAAATAAGAGGGGAAATAGTTATTTTAAAACTTAAAAGTGCCAAGTGTCACTATCCTAAGGTAAAGGATTCGTTTATAATTGTTAAATTTGAGCACATGTCTAATTGTGTTAAAATAATACTTCTTGTACATGGTAATTATCATTATGGTACAACACTTGAGCATGCAGTTGGACAAGTTGGATAAAGTTCATTTGGTTTTGTAAGGGCTTGAGTTATGCGTTTTGGGCTAGAGGGAAAAGAGAAGGAATTAGTTCAAAAGCAAGTGGACATTATGACATAAATTAGATGAAGATAAGGCTTAAGTACATAAGTGATGTCATGATGCGATTTACCACCAATTATTAAATAAAGAGAAAAGGTGTAAGATGTAAGATATTTTATGAAGCTTTTCCTTCATCTTTCTCTTGCCTCCATTTCGTCCAAAGCAACAAGAAAGAAGAGAGAGAGAGAGAGAGAGAGCTTAAGAAAATCTCAAGCCAAGAGAGCAGGAAGAAGGGAAGGATTAAGGTAAGTGGAGATTTCTTAAGGTTTTTCCTTCTAATCTTCCATAAACTCCATAGTTTAGTAAGCAAATCTTCAGCTCAAGGAGAGAGAGAGGAAGACACCTAGAGAAAGAAAGTTCAAGAACTCAAGAGACAACCTCACAAATCTTAAATCCATACTAGTATGTTGTTATTGTTGATGTGTATGGTTAGATTTGGTGATTTTTTGTTGAATTTGTAAATTTGGAAAGCCTTAACCCTAAGGGGTTATGCTGGCCAAATTTCTTTGAATTATAGTTAGAATGTGTTTAAATGGCTTAATAATATATTAGAAGTGTAAATGAGTAAGCTTTAGAGGTTAAAACACAAAACTCCAATTTCCCTTTTCTTGACATATATTTCAGCTAGCACTGTTTTGGGGGGAAGGACTTGGATTTTTAATGATTTAAGGGTTCCATTGGATTCAGGAGGCAAAATTAGGCAAAATTAACTGAATGCCTAGCCAACCACTGTCCTGCAAAACACCACTTCATCTCCTACACAAATACTATAACCTCCCATAACTTGAGAACACTCTGTCAGTTAAGGTGTTTGGATGTACATCTTACATCTATCTTCTCACACCAACAAATTTGATCCCAAAGCCCTTTGATGTATCTTCCTAGGCTACTATAACTCACAAAAAAAAGATACGAATGATATGACCCTATCTCTAAACACCTCTTCATTACCTGTGATATCACCTTCTATGAAAACACCCCCTATTATCCCCTGTTAGTAATTAAGGGGGAGAGAGACAGTGAATTCTAGATAAAGGACAATTAGAAGACCTAACCTTTATAATTTATATACCTAATAATACCCATGATACCCATGAGACCTCTGATAATACTCCTGCTACCCCTAATAATTCTAATACTTCTAATAATCCTACCCCAGGGCTAGACACATACAAGTAGGGTAATACCTACAAAAGATGCCACAGAAGAGGTAATGAGCCACAAGTTGCTAGCACTCACCAAGAGTTAGAATTGGAGGCAGGTTGAAAGGAAATAGTGGTAATAGAGAGCTCTGATCTTGATCTTCCTATTGTAGTAAGAAATAAGCCGAGAGTGCCCAGATCATGCACTTGATATCCCATTAAGAAGTTTGTTTCCTACAAAGCCATTTCATCTACATACAAGGTATTTGTCTCTCATCTTGATAGTATTAGGGTACCAAACACAATTGATGAGGCCATAGCCATACCTGAATGGAGGCAAGCCAACTTAGAGGAGATGGAAGCCCTTAAGGATAACATGATATGGGAGGTAGTAGAGCTGGGAATACAGGCTTGCCCTTCACGGGCTCGAGCCTCAACAAGTCGGCCTGTTTCCTAAAAAGCACCATATTTTTGAAGCCCGTGGCCCTACAGGGCTGGCCCTTCACAGGCTCTAACCTAAACAGGCTTAAACTCATTTTAATTCAATCTTTTTTTCAAGTTTTACAATTTATTTATTATTTTGCTTTAAATTGAGATATATCATTTTTAAAAATCATAAAATTTTAGTTAAAATAATCATCTAATGTCCAAATTAGCCTTATTTTTAAAGTTTAAATGAATAAACCATTGTAAAAAATAAAATAAATCAAACTAATTAATAAGTGTTTGCTTGTTATTAATACTCTATTAGGTACTTAAGTGTCTCTCACATTGATAATTTGATATAATGATATTATATTTATTAATTTATTTTAAAAAATATTAAATGGGTCTAAAAGGGCCGGCCCTACAGGGCTGCAAGGCCTTCCCTTTTTAGCCTCTAAATGATAAGCCCAGCCCTTGAAGGGCTCGGGCCTAAACAAGCTGGCCTGATGGGCTCGGCCCGAATTCCCAGCTCTAAGAGGTAGTAGACTTACCATAAGGGAAGAAACCCGTAGGATGCAAATAGGCATTTACTCTTAGGCATATAAAAGATGGAACTCTTGAGAAATACAAGTAAGACTGGTTGAAAAAGGCTTCATGCAAGTATATGGGGAAGATTACACTGAAACTTTGGCTCCAGTAGCCGAGTTAAATATAATCAAGATTCTCTTGTCCATTACAATCAATCTAGATTAGGGTTTGCACCAACTTGATGTGAAGAATGCCTTCCTCAACAGAGAACTTAAGGAAGATGTGTATATGAAGTTACCTTCAGGGTTCTTAGGGAAAAAGACGAATCAAGTATGCAAGTTAAAGAGGTCATTGTATGGATTGAAGCAATCTCCACGTGCCTGGTTTGACAGGTTCACTCAAGTCCTTAAAAGACATAGATACACTCAAGGGCAGAGTGATCATACCCTTTTTTTAAACAACTTAAGGGTAAGATGGATGTTCTAATTGTATTTATTAATGACATAATTCTTACTTAAGATGATGAGGTAGAGATCAGTAAAATCAAGAAAGCCCTTACACGAGAAATCTAAATCAAATATCTTAGGGAAATAAATGCTTTCTTGGGATGGAAGTTCCTTGGTCGAAGGGAGGAATCTATATCTCCCAAAGAAAGTATATACTGGACCTTCTAAAGGAAACAAGAATGATGGGTTGCACACCTAGTAACACACCAATATAGGTTGATAATATAGATAAAGAAGTAGATCCTAGCAAAGCTATGGACACAGGAAATTACCAATGAATGGTATGCAAACTAATATACTTGTCTTATACTAGACCAGACATTGCATTTGTAGTTAGTGTGGTTAGCCAGCACTCTCATACTCCTAAACAAAAAACATCTGAATGAAGTCTATCGGATCCTATATTATTTGAAGGGATCTCCTGGACGTGGGTTATTGTTCAAGAAGACCAATAAATGGAATGTCAAATTATTTACAGATACTAATTGGGCAAGTGATCAATATGACCAAAAATCAACCTTTGGATACTGTACAAATGTGTGGGGCAACTTGGTCACATGGAGAAATAAAAAGCAAAGTGTAGTCACTAGAAGCAACGCTAAGGTTGTATACAGAGCTGTAGCACCAGCAATTTGTGAAGGCATATAGGTAAAAGGTGTTATTGAAGACCTTAAAAAATGTATAAATCTGTCAATCAAGGTCTATTGTGATAACATGTCTGCAATCAATATTGCTCACAATCCAGTTCAGCATGATAGAACCAAGCATATGGAGATAGACAGAAACTTCATAAGAGAGAAGGTTGATAAAGGTGTTGTAGACCTGTGACACATACCATCTAAAGAGCAGACCGCTAACATCCTTACTAAAGGACTACCCAAGGACAAATTCGAATATCTCATTGGCAAGTTGAACATACACTACTATAAAAAACCAAAGCTGTGGCGCTTATAATTGAGTAGTTGTGGCGTTAGAGAAGTGCTACATATCTGGATGCCACTAAAAGAAGTTGTGGCGCTTCAGCATTTTAATTCTTTTTTTTAAAGAATGCCCTCCTGTGGCACTTGCCTCATCAAGTGCCACAGGAGGGTCCCTTTTTTTCATTTCTTTTTTTCCTCGCTTTCTTTTCTTTTCTTTTCTCTTTTGGTACTTCCTGTGGCCCTTGTTTAAAGAAGCGCCACAGAAACTTTTTTTTTGTACTTTTTTCATATATCCCATAATTGCAGTATTGCACACTGCATGGTCTAATAAACATTTTGTATCTATATCTATAGTAAAGCAGAATGAAGAAAAGCAAACAACAATGATAGATAACTTTAAAATGATACAAACAGATGATTAATTAGTTAAAGTAGTACATAAAATAATTATACAATATATTGTACGCGAATGAATTATACAACAAATTCAACTTGAATACATGCATGCATGACACAACAATTGCCAAGAAACAACATAACAAAGGTCAGCAGCTAGTGATGAATTAAATAGTATAGCTACCCAGAGATTTGCCTAAACACATATTCACACCATTCCTCGATCACTTCATTAAGCTGATGGTCAGTCAAAGTGTCACAACGTTGATCTTTATAATACTACACATATATACAATCAGCCACAAATTAAAACGAATTAAAATCAGCAAAATGTAATTATCAAGCATTAATTAAATTTAATTTAAACACAATATGAAGTGCAACTAAATGACTTACTTTTTGAGGAATAAATGCCTGATCATGTTTAATTACATCTTTTATAAATTTCATTATGTAATACCCATAATCATTGTCATTGGGTTGGAAAGGGTACTACAAAAATATAATGCAATATTATATTTAACTCTGTTTATGAGTAAAAATTGTTTACTAATAAAGTTTTAATTAATTCATATATCAGTATCAGTATCTTCTTCCAAGGATAGCTAAGGTGAGGGTCAGCAGCTTTAGAATAGCTTAAGGAGATAGAGGCCCGATACGCAGTCAAAGCACTAACAAAACAAATAGAAACTAACTACTTTTGGTTATTCAATCACATATGCAAATATTTACACATATACACGTACGCTTACATATTGAACAATAGTAACATATCAGAACGGTTTTGTGAAAGACCATCTCTTAGAGGATCTACATAGTAAATGTGAGGGCCTGAAGGTTCTGCTGGATTGATAACTATCAATATCTAATGGCGCCTAAAATATTTTAAAAAAATTGTTTCAACAATAATGGGATGATAAAAGTTAAACAATAAAAACAAAAATTGTATTACTAATAACTTACCCCGCATTGTATGACACTAAAAATAGCATAGTTGGTGTCGCTCTCTTTCTAAAGTAATCTTTTAGATCATTAAACTGTGCATTTATATCTATTTTACCCCCATGATAGCCAACAAGATAAAGGTTGACAAATACGAATTGGACCATGTTTGTATCCATTAAGATCTCATTGTACAAATGCCTGCTATAAAATAAACACTGTCATGAAAAATAAAAGAAAAGGAATGAGAAATATTAATAATAGTGATAAACGATAATAGTCAAGTACCTTATCCAGATGTTGATAGCTAAAGCACTAACCCAATCATGAGTACATATGTCGTGCACGACCTCGGCAGTAACATAATCAACTAGATCGCCAATATTGTAGATATGTCTTTCAAGACGTATTTCCCGTCCTCCTACATCGATTAATTGTGGTGTAATTGATACTAATTGATCGCGATATGAGGTTGGTCTTCTTTTGCTCTATTGGCTAGCTGATGCTTTTGACTTGGGTTGTGTTGTCGAACACTTTGAGATCTTACCATAAGGTTGAATTTGTTTCTCTCTAGATCGTCCACCCTGCGAAAATCAAAAAATTAAATCATAGTTTTAGATGGAAGTACGAATGAAAAGTGTAGGGAATTGTAAATGAACAACCTTTTCATATAGCTCGATAAGACCTATTAGCCAAGCAATATAGCCACCTACAACATCTTTCACCATTATTTGCTCATCCCGAGACTAGATCAGTAAGAGGGCGTCTTCATTTGTGCAGATGTCAACCCTCACTCGAAGTGTGTTGTCGGGCAATAGTGAAATGTGCAGTGTGTCCTTATCAGTGTTGTAGGCAGCACCCACTGCAACCACGTACTTTAAAGCTTGATCAGCATATAACTTGCATTGAAATTTGCCCTATAGAAAATAGAGTTAATATGTTATAGTTTGCTAAATTATAATGTAAAATAAAGTTAAATAGAGAAGAAATTAATTACCAAAGGAAAAGGGACTTTAGGTATGGAAGTGCAACTATCTTTGACACTCGGGCTATCACAGAAGGGAACATTTTGTGTTGGCCTATACTGCACTAACTGTTGTATTTGCGTTGTTAACAACGCATTATGTTCTTGCATCAAACACATTTGTTCTAAGAATTGTTCTTCTTATTGTTTCCTGTAGCGCATTTGTTCTTGAAGTTCTTGCATTTGATGCTTGAAACTAGTTATCTAGTCATGCAATTGGGAAACGTTACTTCTATTGGAGCGCTTCTGATGTCCGAAGTATGCTGATGGGGTGACAGCAAAACCAGTACCCCAAACACGACTATCATACTCTGGTACTCCTAGCGCTCTGCTCAACAAATCGTCCCGGCCAACATAGCTCGCTAACTTAAGATCCTCTTGTGTCATTTGTCGCTATTACAAAAAGAATTACAATAATATTAGTTATTATATAAATCAAGTTAATATAAAGTCAATTATTTATTGTATGCATAATCCAATACTTACACAATATTCGGCTACTCTTCTTGCTTCCTCACTAAAAATTTCACCTTTCTTATTTGTGACACCCGCTAGCCACAGATCATGTCGTGGAACCTGTGTAATATCTAAACTTGATTCTTCTATATATCTGCACAGGAAATTTAGTTGAAGTTAAATGATTTTCATACAATTTATCTACAAATGAAATAATCATTAATTCGTACCAGTTTTCTTTTTAACTGTGCATATGAAATAGGTCTTTGTGTGTACCGGTATGCCATGTTTGTAGCATTAGCTCTATTTTTCTCACTCAACTCCTATTTAGATCAAAATAATTCATATTAATATATAAATGTTAATTACAAATACGTACATTACAAGTAATAGGGAAAGTCAAACAAATTATATTACCAGGAATTCTTGAGTTGTATGTGTTCTGATAAACTCATCCCACATTTCTTGAGTAATGATTCCTTCATACAATAGATAAGGCGGTGTATCAATGATATTGTCATCATCATCCCTCAAGTAGTATTTGACAAGATCAGAACAAAACTTTCTCATAAGTTTTCCGGCTTTTCTTAGCACGAAGTTATTCCGATCATCATCAATAATAAAAATGCTCTGTAACATTAATAAAAACATATATAATATGTAAGATTGAATTTAAGTGAAATAAAGCAAACCGAACAATAATATAATTAATGTGTTACCTGTACTTCATCCCATATGTCATCCTCATAATTTTTTCTTGCCATTTTCCAGTTTTGAACTGTAATAGGGACTCTGTCTCGAACTGTAGTCCCAATCAAGTTATTTAATGAGGTACCGTTCTTGCCGAACGGGTTTCCCTTTTCATTCCACTCCAATTGTAACTTGATTCCCTTACTTCTTAATTTGATCAATCTTGCCATAACTGTCCTGCCACGTCTTACGTTCGCCTCAAATCTTTGTCTACCAATATTCTTAGGAACATCATTAGTTTCATCATGTGGTGAGTCCATACTCATGAAAGTGAAATAAACCAAAACAAAACATCAGTGTATAACGTCAACCATGTCAACAAAAGCAAATTATTTTGAAATTTATAAAAATGTACGTACAAGTAAAACAAGTCAAGGAACTCATTATCTTTTCCTTTTTCTGGTTTGATTTAAAATTTTATTCTTCAGAATTTGTGTTGGATTGAGAAATGTGTTTCTCGTGACCCAAGTTCCCTCTTCATGATCATGTCTTACGTATACGTGTCCATCTCCATCTCTATCTCCATTTCTATCTTCATCTCTATCTGCATCTGCATTTATACCAATCTCTACTGACCACAAATTCTCAAACGAAGGATCATTATCATTGATGTTCAAATTTTCATTACTTTCAAAATCAACTTGTTCTTGACAATTCTTGTTGGATGGGAGTACAATAGACCAATTCTTTTTAGCAGGATCCGGAATGAAAAACGCTTGTTCAGCTTGTGCTGCTAAAATAAAAGGATCATCTTCATACCAAACCTTAGAAAGGTCCACTTGAACAAAGCCTAAGTCATCTATCTGTAATCCACAGTTGTTGTTAACCTACTTATATTTGAAGACAGGGACCCTGAACATAGAGTAATCTAACTCCCATATGCGTTCAATGACACCAAAGTATGACATTGAGGCATAGATAGGGTATATGTCTTTAGCACTGGACCTATGCCAAGAATCAGCAACAAGTATTACCCCACTATTTTGCATTGTGCTCTGTGTATCATGATCTTGTGTATAGAATGTGTAACCGTTGATTGCATAACCATTATAAGATAATACATTTAAGCTCAGTCCCTTTGACAGCCACTTCAATTTTTTTGAAACTGAATCAGGATTCCGCTCCATCTCATCATTAATGCGATTTTTCAACCAGCATGAAAATTGTTTATTGTGTTCTTTTGTAAACAAATTTTCATTCTTATCACCATGTACCAATCGAAGAACATCCTTGTGTTCTTCTACATATGGTTCAACCTCATCAATATTATGTAGCACATACAAGTGGGCTTGCTCTCGTTCAGTCGCTGATATTGTTATTACATCCCTCCCAGTTGTTCCTTTCCCTAATCTTCGCCCATCATGAAGGGACTTAGGGATCCCTACAAGGTCAACATTTGATAGAAAATCAGCATAGAAGTCACTTGCTTATTCAACCATATACCTTTCAGCGATACAACCCTCTGGGAGATATCTATTTTTCACATACCCTTTTAATATTTTCATGAATCACTCATTCAGGCACATCCATTTCAAGTATACTAGACCGCACAATTGAATCTCTTTGACCAAGTGTATGGGTAGATGTATCATAATGTCAAAAAAAGAAGGTGGAAAATACATTTCAAGTTCACACAGAGTACACACAATCAGCCTTTGCAAATCTTGTAACTTCGTTGAATCTACCACTTTACTGCATATCAACTTGAAAAACACGCAAATTTTAGTGATGGTGTTTCTTAAATTTTTGGGTAAAATGGATCGTATACCAACCAGTAGGAAATTCTGCATGAGCACATGACAATCATGAGACTTGAGGTTCTTTAACTTCAACTCTTTCACTGATACAAGGTTCTTTATATTTGAAGAGTAGCTCTCTTGAACTTTAATTCCTTGCAAAAACTCATAAAATAATTTCTTCTCTTTCCTCAATATAGTGTATGCAGTTGACGATAGGTAGGTACGATGCCCTTGCTCAATCGGTGCCAACTCTTCTCTAATTCCCAAGTTCACCAAATCCAACCTCGAATTGACACTATCCTTGCTTTTTCCTTATATATTGAGCAACATGCCAATTAAACTATCACAGATATTTTTTTCTAAGTGTATCACATCAAGAAAATGTCTCACATATAAAGAATTCCAATATGGAAGTTCAAAGAAAATAGACTTTTTCTTCCAACCACTTGTCTCGATTTGTTTTGCAAAAGGCTTGCCAACATTGTTATCCAAGTCTTTTACCTTGGAATACATCTGGGCACCGGTCAACATCTTTGGTGGGCTACCTTCTTCTGAGTCACTATTGAAAGGCTTTTTTCACTTCCTCCAACGATGTTGTGATGGTAAGAATCTTCGATACCCCATGTAAACATTTTTCTTACAATGATGAAGTCGCACTGAATGAGTGTCATCTTCACATATAGGGCATGCACCATATTCTTTGACGCTGTATCCCGACAAATTACCATAAGCAAGGAAATCATTAATTGTGCCAAACAACATGTCTTTCAAAGTGAAACTTTCTTCCATGTACCCATCATACACACTGACGCCTTCCTCCCAAAAGAGCTTCAAGTAATCAATTAAAGGAGCCAAGTATACATCTATATCAGTCCCAGGTTGCCTTGGCCCAAAAATTAACATGGGCAACATCATAAACTTACGTTTCATGATCAAGTGTGGAGGAAGGTTATAAATCATCAATATCACTGGGCACGTGCTATGTGTACTACTCTGAACATCGTGCAGATTAATTCCATCAGTTGACAGTACAAGGCGAAGGTTCCTTGCTTCATCGATAAAGTCAAGGTACTCATGATCAATTTTTTTTCATTGAAGAGCATCTGCAGGGTGCCTAAGCTTCGTGTCTTTAATCCTCTCATCTGCATGCCATGTCAACTGCTTAGCAATCTCTACATTATTGTACAGTCGTTTGAATCTCAGAATAATGGGAAAATACCATAGGACCTTCAAAGGACTCTTTCCTTTCTTCTTCCTATATTGAGATGCATTGCATTTAGGGCACTTCTCCAACGTTGCATACTGATTTCGAAATAATACGCAATCATTTAGACATGCATGTATCTTCTCATATCCCATGCCGGTTGTAGAGCAAAGAATTCGCTTTGCCTCGTATGTCTTGGTAGGAAGTACATTTTCTTCTGGAAGCATATCTTGCAACAGTTCAAGCAGTATGGTGAAACCCAAATCACTCAATCCGTAGCAAGATTTAAAGTTGTACAACTTCAACACTGCTAGCAATCTTGTGTATTTAGTACTACTGGCATATAATAGTTTCTCTGCATCACCTTTCAACTTTTCAAATTTGTTAAGGCAGTTATGATGCACCCCTTCAACCACATTTAACATTTCTTGAAGACCATCATCTTCATCAAACATGCTTTGATCAAATTCATCTGAACCACCACTCGTGGTATGCACCCGATCACTACATGCATCGTTCGTATCACCATGCCTTATCCATCGTATATATGTTTGATCAATACCATAACACACTAAATGATCTAGTAAATCAAGTGGACTAATCCGCTTTCCAAAACAACAAGATAAGCAAGGACACAAGATTTTATCAGAATCTTTTGTGTGCTCAATTGCAAATGTAATAAAATCTTTCAGCCCATCTATATATTCCCTCGAACACCGATTAGATGACATCCATTTACGATCCATATATGCCTTCAATCTATTTTTAAAAAAAGTACGTGGTTAGTTGTATGACTATTGCATTTACTAATTACTTTTATATTCTCTACCAATTTTAAAATTAATTACCAACATGAAATCTTCAAAATTGAAGCTTTCTAAGTCTTAAACCCTATGTTTTAATTGACAAATAATCCATTCATTATTCCCAGGCATTCTAATAATTTTTCACAACTCATAACAAAAGAAACCATATTTGCCACAACATATCATAGGTAAATTAGAAAACATTACAAGTCAAGAAATAAAGTACAAGTGTTAAGAATATATAAATAATTATTTTACTTATGAAACTAATCTATAACAATCATTAGAACACCTACAAATTATAACTAACTATTATTAAATTCAACTAAAATCACATTTGTAAGCTCAAAATTTAAAAAACATACAGTAAATAGAAGCTCCAATAGACTGATGAACTGAAACTACAAACACAAATTAAACGTAAAAAAAGTCAATAAAATATTAGTGGTTGTAAGTTATTTTTTTTAATAATAATAATGTGTACAAAACATCAATATATAACAAAATAAAATATGGTTAGCTTAAATAAAAAAATATGATTCAGAAAAAAAAGAAAGAAAATAAAATAAAACAAAAAGGAAAGCATATATAATCCCAACATTAATTAAATTATTTTCAGCTCAATGTTGAGAATAAAAAAAAAATATTTTTGATTAGCTACATTGCCAATTATTCTTGGGTAGTCATAAATATGGTGCATGCATACATACCTACGTACATACATACATTAAACCCAACTCCTATTGGTTTAATTTTTTTTAATTATTTGTTAGTGTTGGTTTAATTTTAATCAAAAGTCCAGGATTGATTAGGTTTGGCCAAACCCATGTTGAAGGGTGAGGCTTATTATTTCAATGAGTAAAAGTTTGGGTCAGAGAGTGTAATATATAATCAACACACACACACACACACGTGTGTGATAAAAAAATAAACAGAACAACCTGAAAAAAATTAGTTCAAATGCCTATAACAAATCATAATGCAAAAACACAATTCAAATAAAATAGAACTAAATTAGGAATATAAAAAATTAGACTAAATTATATTTTTTTATTAATGGATCCAAACTAAATCCCCTGGTATTTATTATCATACTAAATCCACTAGTATTTATTATTTTCTTGCAAAAAAATCTAAAATAATCATCAATAAATTATTTTTATTGATTAACATGGAGATAAAAAAATAATTATAAAATATTCATCAATAAATTGTATTTATTGATTAGTGGATCCAAACCAAATTTCCTAATATTTATAATGTGTTTTGGCAAGATTTATATAGAGATAAAAAAAATTCAATTATAATGAAATATAAAAATAAAATGGTGTTACTTTATGAAATTAATGGAGTTAATTACTTAAAAACAAAATAGAATTTAACAATGTTACTATGAGTATTAAAGAATAATATATAGATATAGATATTTTCTAAAAATATTATTAAAATATTTAATTTAATGCGGTTTAATGAATGGGAGATGAAATAAAAAGAAAAACTAAAAAATCAGAAAAAATTGAACTATAAAAATATTTTCTCCATCAAAAATAAAATAGAGATTAATTTTTTTGGAAATACAAAAATTAGAATCAAAATTAATTATAAAAATAAAAATATATAAGAAATTACACTAACGGAATTGATGGAAAAATATGAGAGATCGAATAAAAAAGTATCACACCGATTGAAATATCAACACTAATAAGGATCATCACACAAATATTGGGCTTTCTAGGGTTATTACTAAATCTAAATAATATTTTTATTATTATCCTTCTTTTTATAGAATTTAAATTATATTCCTTTAAGAGTTTGTAGGAATATATTAGAAATAGGATATATAGATATCTTAATGAGATAACTTTACTTTTTTTTTTTGAGTGAAAGGTATTATATTAACCAAAAGGAATATGTACAACATTGTGAAACTAAACAGCAGCTACGTTGGCCAAAAAAAAAAACCGCAGCTATGTCAAACTTTACAATATGTATGCCTTTGAATGTTGAAAAACTTCTATTCGTGTGTACTGCATGCTAGCTAGAATTCTAATATGGGATACCATGCTATCTGCTGAGTACTTTACTTTTTTTTTCTTATAATGTAACTTTACTTTTAAATTCGTTATGTATTACGGTTAGAACATAGATATTGATTTGTAATAAAAAATTACAGAAATTAAATGCCAATTAAAAAAAAGCACGTTGAACTTACAGTTTAATTGATCAGTGCAGTGGAGTGGGGGACCACCTTGTCCGTTGGCGACGCAATCTTCAGCGAGGAGGAGGAGGAAATTTGAGCAATTGGGACCAACTGGAGTTGGGACCAAAAGTGGAAGACAGTGCAAAGAAAAGGGAACAATTAAGACAGGAGTAGGGATGACAGTTGGAACAAAACAAAGAAGTAGATTCGATGATGAAGACGTGTGCGCGTGTGGGTGTGTTTTTAAGTATGAAGATGACAAGAAATGGAGGGTTGGGGGCGACGGTCATCCAGCAAGAAGATGAGAAAGGGAAAGTAAGAGAGGAAGGGAATAATTAAAGTGGGATGGAGTCAAAATAAAAGAGAGGGAGAGGGCCACTATGTGGGAAGGGACAAAAAGATAAGGGTGGGGGTGGGGGTGGGGGAAGTTGTGATTAGTGGGGAGCGGATAGTGTAATCCACATTGAAGGTAAAAAAAAAGTTTTTTTTTTTTGAAGGTCAAGTGTGGCACCTGAAAAACTGCAGGAGCCACAGTAAGGAAGACCAGCTGTGGCGCCTGGTTGCCCAGGCCCCACAACTGGGCCGGACTGGCCTAGTGTGGCACCTGGAGGCACAGGCGCCACAGGTGGTATCCAAAATTAAAAAAAAAATTAAAATATATATCTAAAAAAGTAAGTTGTGGCACTTCTTTAAAGAAGGGCCACAAAATGTGTGCCACCTTTCAGTCTTTTTGTAGTAGTGATACATGAAGGATATCTATACACTACAAAAAAAATGTGATTTGGTAGCAGTTAAAAAGGTGTATTTGTAGTGGTTGATTTTGTAGTTGTTTCAACCGCTACAAATGCTAGTAGTGCAGTTCATAAAACCGCTACGAAATTCACTATTGCAATCGGATAAAATAATCGCTACTCAAGCACAAACGCTGCTACAATATTTGTAGCGGTTCATTCCAACCGTTACAACATTCTTAACGGGAAAAAATTGTTTTATGTGAACTTTGTAGCGGTTTCATAACCCCTACAAATGTCAACCCATAAATTTTGGATGGCTGGAAACGAAAAATCAAAACTTGGCTTCCTCTTTGTAGCGGTCCAAAAACCGCTACTAACTTTAATTTAAAAATGGTGCCAAACATTAGTAGTCGTTATGTAATCGCTACTAATTTTAATAGAAATTCAAATTTTCTGCCAAAAATTTAATTTTAGTTTTAAAATGGTACCTTATATTAGTAGCAATAATAGAATCGCTACAAATGTTTGTCAAATTGAAAAAAAAATACAATTATTTATTTTCCTTTTTTTATTATTAAATTATATAGTTTATTATTCTAGTAGTTTAGCTAATTTAATTAGCTTAGTATTCAATAGTTTAGCTCATATATAATTTAAAAGGAATGATTTAATTAAGTTGGATAAGTATGAAGATTGTATTGATAATATTATTGAGGATACGTAGGTCATAAGGAACTATTATGTTGTCTGCTACAATGTGATTACGATTATATAAGATCAATAAGAAACAATGAAAAAATGTTCTTAAATATCTGCAAAAAAATAGTGAGAATAAATATTATGTGAAGAAAAGAGGTATTGAAATAAAAAATTTAAAAACTTGTTACCATATTTGATCACTTTGTTCATCTCCTCGACTCGTAGAAAAAAATTTTTAAAAGAGAGAAAATGAAAGAGGGGTAAGGTGGAAAGAAATGAGGCAGTGTTTGAAATGAGATGTGGTGGGAGTATTTATAGAAATCTGCGTAGCACTTACAGTGATTAGTGTAACGGGTTTTGTAGCGGCTGTGTTTGTAGCAGTTATTTTATGTTTTTGTAGTGGTTTTGGAACCTCTAGAAATTTTTTATTAATTTTTTTAAAAATATTTTTTAAAAAAAACAAAAACATAATTTGTTTGATTATTCATCCTCATTATCCTTAGAGAAACTATTAGAAAAATTGTTAGTAATGTATTATTTTGTTCAAAAAAATTAATTTAAATGATGTGAACTTAAAAAACGCAAAGAAGTAGATGTTAATTGTCATCGCCTTCAGGGAAGAAGTTTTCAAAATTGGCAAGCTGAAGTGGCTCACTCTCATAGGCGATGTTATCACCATCACACATGTCGTAAAGGTCTAGTGCCTTTAAATGAACTACCATGTGCTAATCCATGTGCCTCTCGTCCTCGACATAATAAACCTGGTGTGCCTCTGAGGCAAGAATATACATCCTCACGCACCTCTGGTGCGGTCGTCTCCTATGGGATCGTCTGCGGTGCCTATGGTAGGGCCAACTCCTATGGGGGGATGGGCTGAAATGCCGCGGTCGCCCTGCCTCCGCGCTGCCCCCTCCCTCTGCCCCCCACAAAATTGGTCTGGGGACCTCTGGGGCCTTCCCCCTATCCTCTCTTGAAGCCATATCAATTGTAAAAATCCAAAAAAAAAATATTTTAGTCACATTATTATGCAAAAATCTAATAAAAGTACAAATATAAATATACGTGTTATCTACGTACCTCAAGTGCAAATACTGAGAAATACTGCAGCAAAAACTCTTTTACAGACGTCTGGACGCTCAAATCTCAAAGAAAACACTCAGATAAACTTCAGGAAACAAAATGAGCAAATGGAAAAAAGAAGGGAGGCGGGCCTTAAATAGGCTAGCAATTTGTAGCGGTTATCCCAATAACCGCTACTTTAACCACTACAAATCAACCAGGGTGACTTAAATTTGTAGTGGTTTTCTAATAACCGCGATAAAGTACAAGAACCTTTGAAATTCTGTAGCGGTTATAGCCTAGAACCGCTACAAACTTGGAGACTCCTGAAATTCTATAGCGGTTATATCCCTATAACCGCTACAAATACCTGACGTTTGGCATTTTGTAGCGGTTTTGTTGCAATAACCGCTACAAATAACCGCTACACTGTTGGCGGGTCTTGGTCACGCCAAGTGGCGGGAATATTGTAGCGGTTTTTGTTTATGAACTGCTACAAGTGTTAGCGGGAATTTCGCGCCAACTTTAAGCGGTTTTGTCTACCTAACTGCTACAAAAAAACGCTGCTAATCTGTCACGCCACTTAGCGCGTAGCTTGCCGCTACAAATTTGTAGTGGTTTAGATTAAAACCGCTACAAATACTATAATTTGTGGCGCTTTAATATAACCCCTACAATACCACCGCTACAGAATACCATTTTTTTTGTAGTGGTACCTTAATGACCCCAAATCTTTTGTTTGGAAATGAGAATTCAAGAAGACTTTAAGTTCTGAGATTCCAGAAATGTTACTCCCTGTAATCACCATATCATCAACATATACTACTAGAAGAATCATGCCTGCATCAGATTGTTGGTAGAACACAGAGTGATCATACTTGCTTTGACTTAATCCAAACTTCTTGACTACATCACAGTCTATCAACCATGCATGAAGGCCTTGCTTTAGACCATACAACGACTTCCGGAGGTAGCACACTTTCCTATTCTCCCCCTGAGCAGCGAACCCAGGTGGTTGCTCCATATAAACTTTGTCAAGGAGGTCACCATTCAAAAAGGCATTCTTAACATCTAACTGATGCAAATCCCAATGATATGTGGCAGCTAAAGAGATAAGAAGACGAATGTAGGTGAGCTTAGCCACAGAAGAGAAAGTCTCAAAATAATTAATACCATAAGTTTGTGCATACCCTTTGGCAACGAGTTGAGCTTTTAACCGTTCCAAGGAACCATCAGCTTTAGTTTTAACCACAAACACCCATTTACAACCAATGGCCTTCTTTCAAAGCGGGAGATCAACAAGAGTCCAGGTACCAGCCTTGTCAAGGGCTAATATTTCATCTTCCATTGCGGCACGCCAACCAGGGTGAGTTAGGGCTTGGTGAAGAGTAGTAGGGGTGGAGATGGAATCAAGTATGGCAACAAGGGATACAGAAACAGGGGACACATAATGGTATGATACAAAAGATGAGATAAGATAGGTACAGTCAGTATATCTTTTAGGGGGATAGTGAGGACAAGTACCTTTTCAAAGGGCAATGGGCAGGTCATCAGAGGTAGTAATTTGAGGATTTGGAATAGGTGGTTCAGTCACAGGAAGTAGAGGATTGGTGGAAATAGAAGCAGGAACGGGAAAGCTTTAACTAATCAATTGACGAAGCAGGATCTGGTAAAGGTGAAGAATTGGCAACATCAGTATCATTGATGATATAAGGGTCGGGAGCAGTAGCCTAACTGGTGAGAGAAGGACAGGATAAACCAGGAGATCATCAGGTTCATCCATGACAGAGGGAGACCCAGATATGGTTGAATCCTTGAAGAAAGGAGAGGATTTATGAAAAGTTACATCGGTGGACACAAGATAACAATGGAGATCAGGAGAGTAACATCAATAACCTTTCTGAACTCGAGAATAGCTAAGAAAAACACATCTTAAGGACTTAAGATCAAGTTTACTAACATTATGATGGACATCCCGAACAAAATGGACACAACCAAAGAGTTTTGGATCAATAGGGAACATTTTAGTATTTGGAAACAAAATGGAATACAGAATTTTTCCACCAAGAAAAAGCTAAAGGCATGCGATTGATGAGAAAACAGGCAGTAGCCATAGCATCGGCCCAAAAACGTTTAGGGACAAAGTAATGAAACATGAGAGCTCGTGCAGTTTCTAAGATATGTCGATTCTTTCTCTCAGCAACACCATTTTGAGCAGGGGTATCAACATAAGAGAATTGGTGAAGAATACCATAACTTTGCATGTAATCGGTGAATATGGTAGAAAAATATTCTTTTGCATTATCACTGCGTAAGATTTTCACAGAAGTATTAAATTGGTTCTGAATTTCAATACAGAAATTACAAAAGTGAGTAAATAGTTCAAAACGATGTTTCATTAAGTAAAGCCAAGTGGTTCAAGAAAAATCATCAACAAAAGTGACAAAGTAACAATAACCAGTCTAAGACATAACTGAACAAGGACCCCAAACATCAAAATGTACTAACTCAAAGGGGGACACAGCCTGTTTATTGGCGTGAGGTGCCAAATGAACATGATGGTGTTTGGCAAACTGACATGACTCACAATCTAAAGCAGACACAAATGAGAACTAAGGATACAACTTTCAGAGAGATGACAGAGACATATGACCTAGACGACAATGAACTTCAAAAAGGGATGACCCACCAGAACAAGCAACTGAATATGGGACCGTATCATCAAGAATGTAATGTGCGCTAGATTCGTAACCTCTACCAATAATCTGTTTCATTGATAGATCCTGAATTAAACAGTAGGCAGGGAAGAGTGAGATAAAACAATTCAAATGACGAGTGAGTTTGCTAGGGGATAAGAGATTAAATATAAGATCAGGGGTGTTAAGGATAGAGGTTAATGAAATAGATGAAGTTGGGTTGGCTGTGCCTGAACCAAGCACACGAACAGATGAACCATTGGCTATGAATATGGAAGATAAGTTGGCATAAGGAGCATATAATGAAAATAAATGATGATTACCTGTCATATGGTCGGTGGTGCCAGAATGTAAAGGAAGTAGCAAGACCAGAGGATAGATTACTTGTAGCAAGTCCCCCGGCATGTAATAAACCAACATTCAACTGATCAGGATCAGGTGTCTATGTAATATGGGCAAAACCATGTTGCTGATCTCGTTGTTGCTTATTTTGTAATTTGTGACAGTTTTTCTTAATGTGACCAGGTTCCTTGCAATAATTACAGATAATACTGCCATAATTCATTGGTTGAGTACCATGTTTGGACCCATAATTCTTGTTTTCAAAAGAGCTATGCCTAGCTAGAGCACTTACGGTTGAATCAATGGATAGACGAACCAAATTATCGGCACGAAGTACTCGAGAGAACACATCTTCAAGAGAGGGAAGCTCTTGACTAGACAAAATCTGAGAATGAATCATTTCATATGAAGGGTTAATAGCTTCAAGAAAGCTGATAATTGCCTGGAGTTCCAGATTCTTAATACGAGTTGAAAGATCTGCCTGTGGAGACATGAGTACTTTCATTTCTTCATACAATTGCTTGAAGTCGAGAAAGAAGTTCTTTAAGGGACGACCCTGTTGTTGAGAGCGATAAAAGCCTTTACAAATCTCATGAACCCGAGTGATATTTCCTTTGCTAGAAAACATAAATTCAAGGTACTGCATAATTTCTTTAACGGAATTGCAGTGGCTAATTGAAGACAAAATCCTTGGTTCAATAGAATTTTGAATTTGAAACAGAAGTTGAGCACCCGCTCTTTGTTAAGCCAAAAGTTTTGTTTCATCATCATAAGGAGGATCCTTAGTTAAATGAGTTTCCATTTCAATTCCCAGAATATAAATTCTAACAGTTTTGTTCCAATCACTGTAATTTGTCCAATTCAACTGTGAAGCAGTGATCTTAGCAAACATAGGTAACATATCAGAGTTTTTAGAATCAGTCATGATAGTGGTATGCAAACAATCTTCACAAGAGTAGCAAGATTAATAATCAATCAGAAGGAACGTACACACTCTGAACTCAAACTAGTTGCAACCCACGAGACCCACAGAGATATACTCAATCAAACTAAAAGGCTTCAAACAAGGCAAGGTATCCGTAGAGACATAAAACACTAACTCAGAACACTAAAGTTAGTGACAAACTGCAACTTAAGAATGTGGAAATAGAAGCGAAGTCTAAAGCTCAAAAATTGAAATATGTCGGATGGCCATGAAACTTCAAAGGCAGGAAGAGGGTGAAGAGTCGATCAGAACGCCGCAAACGGCGTCACAAACGGACACCGGAGGAGCTCCCACGCGCCAGCGCGTGTGTCTGGTGGCGAAGCTTCAATTTGCGCGTGAGAGGAGACGCACCGCCGGATCTGGAAGCGGCTTTTGGGTTCGGCCAATAGGAGGTCAAAGAGTCTAAATATGTAGCGCGTGTAGGTAGATGGTGAGCTGGTGAAGGAGATCTGAAACGGGGAACGTAAGCTAGTTCACCGGAAAAAATGGAGTTTCGCCGGAGAAAAACTGAAAACTAGAGGAACACTCACGGCTCTGATACCATATAGTGAAATGTAAGTTCAGAATGTTATTCGTATATTGGACAAGAGAATTACAAGTTCTATATATACACAAAATAGAGACAGATCAAGCGTGATTAATGGAAGCAATTCAAAGGATGGTTGAAGGAATTGTTAACAAATTCCACTACCGACTTGCTTCTTCAACAATATCATACCACCGTCTTAAACTATATTCACAACTACACTACTTCTAACATTGAGATTCATCACAGTGATCAATTTTCAAAAAAAAAAAAAAAGAAACTAAAGGTTGTAAATAATATTATGTCCGTTGGAAGTGATAGAGAAAGACCATCCATTGTTGTCAAAGATGAAACTTTAATCTTCACCACTCACTTAGAACAATGCTGTCACCAACAAAAACACCTTGGCCGTAAGCTGCACAAACAAATTATAGCTGCTTTATAAAGTCATCGTTGATTAATACACACGAATTATTGAATTTAACACGTTAGTTTAAATTAATTGACGTTATTAACGCTAAATTATATACTCGTATATCCAATCTTTCCAAAAATATCCTTAATCAAATGTAATAAATTCTAATCTATTTTTATATTATTTCCACCATTATAGAATAAGAATGGAAAACGTTTGTGGAAGGTTATTTGTAAATATATAGGAAATGAAGTAGCCAGTGCATATGTTTGTACAAGATATAGAGAATCAAGGGCTTGTCTGATTCTGTTTTTAAAAATAGTTTTCTTGTTTTTAAGAACAAAAAACAATACAATTTGTTTGCAAAACTGTTTTCAAGAAGTTGTTTTTTTTAAAAAAAACATTTTTGAAAACTTAAAAACAAAAATAGTTTTAAATTATTTGCTCATTTTTATTTTTTTATTTCTTTTTTTTCTTTTTGAGTCGGCCAACTATCCACTATCGACACCACACCCGGTGCCAACCACTATCATCACGTCACCGTAGGTGACAGCCGCTATTATGACACTTTAAAAACAGGTCTTGTTTTTAAAACAATTATCCAAATAGATTTTTTTTAATTTCTTGTTTTCAAAACCTATTTTTAAAAACAATTTTATAAAACAATTTTGGAAACAAAAAAAAAACAGAAAGCAGAATCAAACAATCCCAAAGTTTCTCTCTTTTTTAGGGGTGTCATTGGAGGGTAAGAACAATAACAAGGTAGTTTTGGTTCATTGATTATGAAGAAAAGATAATACTATTATTGACTTGTACATCATTGTCTTGGTCTCTTTTAATTTGTTGGTTTGGTAGTCGTATGAATGTTACCTTAGCCTTTATGATGAGTGCCATGCATGTCGACGTGGCAGGATTAACCTTAGATTGGTGTCTGTAGGCTCTGACCGTCGCTGAAATGAGAGACTTGTTGGTGTCCTTTTTATTCAACATTGCAGCGTCGAGTAGAATTAACAAATAATGTTATTTATCAGCGCGGAGTTCAAAAGAGAAGAAAGCGTATGAGGAAGGAAAAATGGTTTCTAAAGAACACATGTGATTCAGAACCTTGGTAAAAATATGATGGGTAAGGATTTGATTTTTAAAAAAGGAAGATGAAAAATGGACGATTAAAAAGGAAAAATTAATTCACATCGACAATTTAATCGCTAAAAAGTACAATAATAAAAAAAAATCTGGTACAAGAAATGATAACATATTACATGCAACTAACTTCTTGTACTTTTTAAGGCATGCTTGGCCTATAAATCTTCAATTTCTTTTCTTTTTCCAAGTTGATATGATTTAGCCAGTGGTCAAGTAATGGGCTCCATTACTTCTTCTCCTTCTTTGGCAGCGTATACTCGAAGGGATGAAGGATAGGGGCAACTGCCTTTCTGCCCACGAGCTAAGTCACTTTAAAGCTGAGGACTTGAAGTACAACTATTTTTGACTTTTAGTTTTTGATTTTTCATCATATTTAAATTTTTTAAAATTGACTTTAATCAATATGTTATTTAAATAAGTTTCTATCATACCGCCTTTTTTTAATAAAATTTTATCTAAACATAAATCACATTTCATTAATTGACTTTTATCATAATTTCAGTTTGCAAAAGTTAGTTACAATAAAAGTAACCCTTGCCAACTTTTATCCAAACAGGTCTTATTAAGGTGGGTTTGATCATTTTCCTTCAACGCATCTCACCCTGATTGAATCAAAAATCATTTATGAAAATGCAACATTTTGCAAGAGTTCAGAGATAAATAAATAGAATCGAAAATTAGTGAATAATAAATTTCTTATTTTATTTAAAAGAGATAAAAAATTAATTAGGCACTATTAAATAATAATAATAATAATAATAATAATAATAATAATAGAAATTACATATGACATATCTCATTCTTTTTTTGTACAAAAATTTTTGTTTTCTTCAAGATAGTCCTAAGATATACTCCCTCCTATCTATTGAACTACAAAGTGGGTTTTATATTTAGAATTTGAGGAGTAGAAGAACAAGAAACTAATTTATATTTGTGAAATTGTGATTTCACGTACTATAAGATATTTATGAGGTAATCCCTTCGGTCCTTTTTATAAAGAACAATCTCTCTCATTAAAGCAGTCTTAAATATAAGGAACAAATCTTTTTATCTCTATACAATAAATTTTCACCCATTATCTCTCATATACTCTCTTTATAAATAAGAGTATAATTGGTAAAAATACATATTTTACACATTTATTATTTTTAACTAACATTTTAAACCATGTAATTTTGATAATTGTTTCTTATAAAAAAAGGAACAGAGCGATTATTTTATTAGAGATCGAGTGTCACATGACAATGCCACGTGGAAGTTCCAAACAAAAATAACGGTCAAACTTAACATTTTCCAACGTCGGGGTGAACTTGCTATGTTTTGTAAACTTTCGAGGCAATCTTGCTTCTAGAAAAACTTTTAGGTACCTAGTGCTCCATAGCCAAAACTTTCGAGGCAAAAATGACCCTTAAACTAATCTTATATGTGAAAATTACATGAAAGAATATGAACAAACAACATAAATAACCACTCCCTCCCCTCCATTAACTTCCATTATCTTCAATCCATCTCTGTACACAACTAATCAAATAATATTATCTGGATAATAACCGTAAACAAATCATATCAAAGATCTACCCAAAATCCTATCATAAAATCCCTTCACGTTGTCTCCACTTAATCCATGTTGACTCCATTTAACCCAGATTCTCTTCATCTTTTGCAGCTCCATCCATGTCTCGATCCTTTTCTTGTAAATCATCTTTGTCTTCTTCAATCTTTGACTCGAAACAGGTGGCTGCCAACGCAGTAGCACCCTCTGCCATGCTCTGCTGTTACGTTTGTCGTGCTCAGCTGCGAATTCCGCTACGTTCGTTCATTTTGAGCCCACAATGGGATGTGGCCGGTCTTTGATTGAAGAGGACATGGTTTTCTTTTGATTTGGGAAAATGACAAAGTTATCCAAAAGTTTCATAATTTGGATATTATTGTAAAGAACACGGAAGTGAGATGAATTCTATGGGCCTACCCATTTAAGTAAGGAATCTAGTTTCATCATTTTTTGTGGAAGTGACTTGCATGAAAGAGAGATCCAATGTATAACACAACCCAATTTTAGAATTCTACATCCACTTCCAATTCTCCATGTTCACTTCTAGCGTACCAAATGGGGCATAAGTTTGGGTCAATTGGAAAAAAGAAAAATCACACCAAGGTCCCGTAAGATTTTTAAACAATTATAAAGTCCTACCCAGGTCCAATGAAAAACATATGGGTACTACAGTAATTGTATATTTTCTATCTTTCACACTCGGGTCGATGGAACTTTATAATTGTTTAAAAATTTTATTGGTTGAAGCCTTGGTATGATTTTTCCTTTATTCTTGTTTTGAAAATGTCTTTAGGTACCAACATAAAGTTAGTTTAATAGTGTAAGGCTTATAGATTCCTTTAGGTTTTGAGTTCGACTCTTAGAAGAGACACTTGTGTTGTAAAGGACATCCACAAACTCTAAACCGGATAGCGGATGATAATATCAAAAAAATGTTTCTAAGTTGGGTTAGTGAGGTGGAGCACGTTTCTTTCTTTTCTTAGTTTTTTCCCCCTTAGCTGGTTAGAAGGAGGGAAGTTAATGAGGTGTATCTAGTCTAGTAACATAAAATAAGGATATGCTTAAATTAAGTGCAAAATAATAAATTCTTTTTTATTAAATTTTAATACTTTTTAAAAAAAGGGCTAGCGGGTTGTGGGTTCATGGGTGTAGACTAAAAAGGCCCGCATCAAAACAGTCTTCTGTTTTGGCAACTCAAGCCCACCATTTTTTACGAGTTGCTGGTATGGGTTGTAACTCATATTACCTCTTCTATCTTTTAGTCTTCAATATGAATGGTAGATAATTAATTAATTTACATAATATAAAAACTAAATTAAATTAGATACCTATCAAAATGAGAAAATTTGGGATAAATCCCCATTTCACAAATTAATTAGAGAGTAGGACCTGAAATATTTTAAGTATTAGAGAGTACCGTGTATGAGTGTCAGATCTCATTCAACAAAATCTCATTCTCCAATTAATTTGTCGAATGAGGATTTATCCCCAATTGTTTCAAAAAAAATATTATATAATAATTTTTTTTAAATATAATTTTTTTAATTATTTAATTATAAATAAAAGTAGTTTGTAAAAAATATTAAACATAAGAGATAAAAAGATTGAAATCTTAAATATAAAATTATAACAAACTTTTCAACTAGCTTTTACATATATAATGGTGAGAAGTATATTGTAATAATCACAATTCACAAACATGAGAACACGTTGTGTATGGAATTATGAATTATACCGACACAGCCTAATATTCATTAAATAATGGAAATAAAAATTCCAAAGTAGATGTATAAAATATTGATTGAAACTGAGTTGTAAGTATTAATTTGGAAGTCATCCTAAAGGAGCGACTTATCGGCCCAAGGAAAATGCATTCAACGTAAAAATTCTCCCTCCACAAATTTTGAAACTAATAATTCCAAGCAGTCATTGCCCATTATAAGAGTACCTCCATATAGAAAAAGTTTTGTTCTAAACGGCTATATTGTCTTTGTAATGATGGTTGATAATTTATACTCCTCTGGTCCTAAATATAAAATAAAGTTGACTTTTCTAGAGAGATTAAAGAAGTTAATTAAATTACTTTAGAATATTTTTATTTTTATTTTTTTCTCAAAACTAATTAGTTTGACTAATAAACTAATATATAATCTAAGGATAAACAACATATGATATAATTAAGTAACTCATTTAGCTAATAACTCTCCAAAAAAAGTCAACTATGTTTTATATTTAGGACTAGAGGGAGTATTTTTAATTCATTTTACTTAGTTTTTTTAGTGATGAACTGTGAACAATTAAGTTTAATTAAATTATATTTATTTTATTAATAATTTTATATTTTATGAAAAATATTTTATTATTTATTTAATATTTTTGCACATACTTTAAAATTCTATTTTGTTTTTCTAAATATTAATTAAATATTAATGATAGACATTACTTGGGTTGAAATAAATTAAATTTTACTATCTTAATTTTTTATTTCTTTTTGAATGAATTTGTGTAAATAGAAAAATCAGAGTTTAAATTTTAGCCAAAAAAAGAAAAAAGAAAAGAAAAATGGGTTTTTAGGGGTAATTTTGTATTTTTACTATTAAAAATTAGGTTTCAGTCTCACGCTCCGGCGATTAAAATTCAAAAGGGGATTATTGGAGAGGCGTTGGTAAACAGAGGAGGCCGCCTTTTCTCTGCGTGTGAGGGTTTCACTTTCACCACCGTCTTTCTGTTTCAATTGTTTTTTACTTCCATGACCCCCTCTGATCATCTCTAAATATGCAGGGTCCGGGACTATGAGTGGCAGTGGAACTGGAGCCGGAGCTGAGGCCGGGGCTGCCTCTTTCTTTTTCTCGTCATCTTTCTTCTCCTTTCTTTCCTTCTTCTTTCTTCTCTTCTTTCTTTCCTTCTTCCTTCTCTTTTCCTCTTCTTTCTTTTCTCCCTCCTTCTTTTGGCTCTTCTTTCTTTTCTCCAGCTCTCGGTGTCCTTCTCCTGAAGGCTCAAGTAGTAGAAAAACTCCATTGGAATCTATGCAAGAATCATCTAGCAACCAACTCCTTAAGTCAAGCACGAGGTTTAGTGGAAAGTGTATTGAAGTTCTGAAAGATGGCTATATTGTAGCACTACATGCAAGAGACCGTCCTGCCCTCCATGTTTCCAGACAAAGAGCTAGAGGGGAAGGTTGGTTTCTAGATTCCATGTCATCAAATTTGTCAAAGAAAGACCCCTGCTGCACAGTTCCTTATCATTTTCAGAAGCAAGGTTTGTTTTTGTTACGAAAGTAACTGAATACTAAAAGAATTGTGTCTTTTCTATTCACAGGAAGGTACTATATATATACAAAAGTGAGGAGTCTAAATATTAATTGCTCCTAAATGAGGGAATCGTAACGGTCAATCAATCCCGCTAATTATGCTAATTGATATAATAATAATGATAGAATAATTCTAATAATGATAAAATATTTCCTTAACACTCCCCCTCAAGTTGGAGTATATATGTTAATCATGCCCAACTTGTTACAAAGATACTCAACCTGTATCCCAGTCAACGCTTTTGTCAGAAGGTCTGCTAGCTGGTCGTTCGATCGCACATGTCCTGTAGATACAACATTTTCTTTGATCTTGTCCCGAATGAAGTGACAGTCGATCTCAATGTGCTTCATCCGCTCATGGAACATAGAGTTTGATGCTATATAAAGCGCTGCTTTATTGTCACACCAAAGCTTCGCAGGTAATGTCGTGACAATGCCAATTTCCTTTATGAGCTGAAGTACCCATACAATTTCTTGTACGGATTGTGACATAGCTCTGTATTCTGCCTCTGCGCTTGATTTAGATGCAACCCCTTGTTTCTTACTCCTCCAAGATATTAGGTTGCCACCAACAAACACATAGTAACCCGTAGTGGATCGTCTCGTGGCCTTGGATCTTGCATGATCCGCATCACAGAAACACTCAACTTTAGTGTGCCCAAAATCCGAATAGAGAATGCCCCGACCTGGGGAGCCTTTTAGATAGTGCAAGATATGTTCTAAGGCTTCCCACTATGCCACTGTTGGAGATGCCATGAATTGACTAAGTACACTAACCGAGAAGGTTATATCCGGACGAGTCACTGTCAGATAATTCAGCTTTCCAACCAATCTTCTATATCTCTCAGGATATGCAAATGTCTTCAGTTTCTCTGGATCAATCTTCTTTTTCAAGTCATCAGGAAGTTCATCAAACATACTATCATTCAAGTCCAGGTATGGATTTGAAATCATGGGAAGGCTACTTGGTGTAGCTCCAAGCTTCCCAGTTTCCTTTAGGAGGTCGAGAACATACTTCCTCTGAGTCAACAGAATGCCTTTCTTGTTTCTCATAACTTCAATACCCAGAAAGTACTTCAATGATCCTAAGTCTTTCATCTGGAAGTGGAGGTTGAGAAAGACTTTAAGTTCAGAAATTCCAGAAGTGCTACTCCCTGTAATCACAATGTCGTCAACATATACAACCAGAAGAATCATACCTGCATCGGTCTTCTGATAGAACATAGAATGATCACTTTTGCTTTGGCTCAATCCGAACTTCTGAACCACGTTACAAAATCTATCAAACCAGGCACATGGACTCTGTTTTAGACCATACAATGACTTTCTGAGATAACACACTTTCCCATACTCCCCCTGAGCAACAAAACCAAGAGGTTGCTCCATATAAACTTCCTCAAGAAGGTCACCATTCAAAAAGGCATTCTTAACATCCAACTGATGCAAATCCCAATGATAGGTGGAAGCTAGAGAGACAAGAAGATGGATGGAAGTGAGCTTAGCGACCGGGGAGAAAGTCTCAGAGTAGTCAATGCCATAAGTTTGAGTATACCCTTTAGCAACAAGTCGAGCTTTTAGCCGGTCCAAGGAACCATCAACCTTAGTCTTAACCACAAACACCCACTTACACCCAATAGCCTTCTTCCCAGAAGGTAGATCAATAAGAGTCCAGGTACCAGCCTTGTCAAGGGCCATCATTTCTTCTTCCATCGCAGCAACCCAACCATGATGGGCTAAGGCTTGGTGAAGGGTGGCAGGGGTGGTGATGGACTCAAGGGTAGCCACAAGGGAAGAGGAAACAGGAGACAAGTGTTGGTAAGACACAAAGTTTGATATAGGATACATGCAGTCAGCATAGCGTTTAGGAGGACAATGGGGGCGGATACCTTTTCTGAGGGCAATAGGGAGGTCATTGGACGGGTCAATGGCAGAATCAGGTACAACTATATCAGGGGCAGGAGCTGGAGGGTCTGGGGTCACAAGAACAGAATCAGACAGCAAAGCATCTACTGAAAGAGGCGCAGAATTGGCTGGATCAGTCTCAGTAATGATAGCAGGAACCGGAACAGCAGCCTGAACTGGTGGGACATGATAAACCAAGAAATTATCCTCCGTATCAATGACCGAAGGAGAAGCAGAGAAGACTGAAGATTGGAAGAAAGAAGAGGACTCATGGAAGGTGACATCAGTGGACACAAGATAATGACAAAGGTCAGGAGAGTAACACCGATAACCTTTTTGGACGCGAGAATAACTAAGGAATACACACTTTAAAGACTTGGGATCGAGTTTACTAACACTTGGACGAACATCCCGAACAAAACAAACGCAACCAAAGATTTTCGGATCAACAGGGTAGAGTTAGTGGTGGGGAATAAAACAGAATAGGGAATGTCACTACTAAGAACAGTCGAAGGCATGCGATTGATAAGAAAACATGCAGTAGATATGGCATCAGCCTAAAACGGTTGAAGAACACTAGAATGAGCAAGGGTTGTTTCTAAAAGGTGGCGATTTTTTCTTTCGGTAACCCCATTTTGAGCAGGGGTATCAACACATGAGGATTGGTGAAGAATACCATGGTTATGCATGTAATCAGAAAAAGGGGTGGAAAAATATTCTTTTGCATTATCACTTCGAAGGATTTTGACAGGAGTATTGAACTGAGTTTGAATTTTAGCACAGAAGTTTTGAAAATGAGTAAACAATTCAGAGCATTGTTTCATTAAATAAAGCCAAGTTGTTCGGAAAAAATCATCAACAAAAGTGACAAAATAACAATAACCAGTATGAGATAAACCTGAACAAGGACCCCAAACATCAGAATGTAATAACTCAAAGGGGGACGCAGCCCGTTTATTGACTCGAGGGGCCAAATGAACACGATGGTGTTTGGCGAACTGACACGACTCACAATCCAAAGCAGACACAGAAGAAAAATGAGGATATAACCTCTTTAAAGACGAAATTGACACATGACCAAGACGACAATGAACTTCAAAGGGAGAGGATCCACCAGAGCAGGCAACAGAATGCGGCACCTGATCATCCAGAATGTAATGTCCACCAGATTCATAACCTCTACCAATAATATGCTTCGTTGACAGATCCTGGATTAAACAATGGTCAGGGAACAGTGAAATGAAGCAATTCAAATGACGAGTTAGTTTACTGGGAGACAGAAGATTAAATGTGAGATCAGGAATATTAAGGACAGAGGATAACGTAATAGAGGGAGTGGGGTTAATAATGCCTGATCCAACGACACAGACGGGGGAACCATTGGCAACATAGATGGAAGATGGGTTAGCATAGGGGGTATACGATGAAAATAAGTTATGGTTACCTGTCATGTGGTCGGTAGCACCAGAATCAATGACCCACTTCAAGGAAGTGGTAGCAAGACCAAAGGGCAGAGTGCCTGCGGGTAAGGCCACGGTAGAGGGCGAACCAGGTGCAGGTTGATCAGAATTATGGGCAACATGAGCAAATCCACGCTGCTGTTTATTTTACAATTTGAGACAATTTTTCTTGATATGGCCAGGTTCCTTGCAATAATTACAAATAATACTGTCAGAAGTCATGTCTGGAGTACTGGAACTCTATTTGGATCCATAATTCTTGAGGTCAAAGGGGCCCCGACCAGCCAAAGCACTTGCATTTGGATCCATAGACGGACGAGTCATACTATCAGCGCGAAGAACACGAGCGAACACATCGTCAAGAGATGGGAGTTCTTGACTAGACAGAATCTGAGAGCGAATGGTCTCATAAGAGGGATCAAGGGCTTCAAGAAAACCAATGATGGCCTGTAGTTCTAGATTCTTAATACGAGTGGCAAGATCTGCTTGTGGAGACATGAGGATTTAATTTCCTCATACAATCGCTTATAGTCCAAAAAGAAGTCCTTCAATGGACGACCTTGCTGCTGAGAGCGATAAAAACCTTTACAAACTTCGTGAACACGAGTGAGGCTCCCTTTACCAGAGAACATACATTCCAAATAACTCATTATTTCCTTAACAGTAGTACAATAACTCGCTGAAGACAAGATCCGGGGTTCAATAGAATTTCTAATTTGAAATAAGATTCTAGCATCAACCCTTTTCCAAGCAACTATTTTTTCTTTATCATTAGGGGGTTCATCAGTTAAATGTTCTTCCTTCTCAATACCCATAATATAGATTTTAACAGTGGTGCTCCAATCACTATAATTAGTCCAGTTCAATTGTGAGAAAGTAATCTTAGCCGACATGGGTAACATTTCAGGAGTCTTAGAGTCAGCCATAGAATCCAGAAGCGAATAACAATAATAAAGAAGTCCAATCCAACGAGAAAATCCCCAAATTTGGGCACAAAACTGAACACTAAATAAGATACTAGGAACAGTACCTGAATAGTGAGAAAATAGCCCCAAACAGCACCCTAAATAGTGCCAAACAGTGTTTCGGAATAGTGCCAAACAATGTCTATGAACAGTGACCAACATTGTTTCGGAACAGTACCAAACAGTGTCTAGGAACAGTACCAAACAGTGCGCTGAACAGGGCACAACAGTGCCGATGAACAGTGCTAATGAACAGTGCAAAACAGTCCGATGAATAGTGCAAAACAATACCGATATACAGTACCGAACAGTGCCGATGAACAGTGATGGAATAGCGCCGCCATAGTACCGAAAACAGTGCTACAGTGCCGCCAATGAACAGTGAATCGGGAAAAAATATTCAGAAAACCCTAACCCTGCACTGGCTCTGATACCATGTTACGAAAGTAACTGAATACTAAAAGAATTGTGTCTTTTCTATTCACAGGAAGGTACTATATATATACAAAAGTGAGGAGTCTAAATATTAATTGCTCCTAAATGAGGGAATCGTAACGGTTAATTAATCCCGCTAATTATGCTAATTGATCTAATAATAATAATAGAATAATTCTAATAATGATAAAATATTTCCTTAACAGTTTCGAAGGAATGCAGTTCTTGTTATGGGCCTTATTTCATGATATGCCTTAACAAACAAATCAAAGTTGTATAAGCTATATTTGATGCCACGTAGCTGATATTTTGTGTTTGCTTCAGGACACAATTGGCTTGCGATCTCTTGCTTCAGGTGGAAAGTTGCGGCAGGTAACTACATTATGTTGAAGAGTTTCTCAATTTTAAACAACACATTTATTATTCTGAAACTGAATTTATAATAAAGACAAAAAATAGACTTATAAATAAGGTGTGAGTATAAGAGATGGCCAGGTAAATTACAGGTAATATTTTTAAAAAACTATAATTTATATTTTCTTCTTTCTTTTCTCGCTCCATCTTTGGCTCCCTTCTTCTTGGGCTCTACTTTCTCAGGTCTAAGGCTTCCCGTTCTTCTCAGGCTACTCAACTGGTCTTGCTGAGAATATATCGGCTGAACAGTATTTGCTGCGAAGTTGGTTCCCTACAGAGATCAGATCAGACCTCCTATCCAGATGTAATTTCTTCTCGTTCATGTCCATAGAGACGAAATCTTGCCCTACAAGAAGATAGCAGAAGTTAACAGCTTCAACTATGGAAGAGGCTCAATAATTCACTTGCATTTACTACATTCCATGGGAGTGGGATTGAGGGTAATCATGTGGTACGACTTTCGGTACTGTAGTAAAGGCCAATGGTGTATAAATATATAGCCTCTCCTTCCTGAGTTTTTATATATATTATCATTATGCCTGCTATCTTATGTTTTATCTAACACTTAACCTGTAAAGGCCCATCTTTAGCGATTTATACCCACAATCTCAATACATATCATGTAAGCATAGTGTGGTTCTAAAGAGAGACACATGATCCCTTACTCATGTCAGACTTAACTGCATATACAGATGAAGCAGAAGATGTATTCCCTTTCCCTTCCCCTACCACAACCCAGAAACTATAACAATAATATTGAAAATAGGAAACAATTTTAATGATAAAAAAAAATAGGAAGCAATTTAATTAGTTGAAAGAGCATATGACGATTCAAATATTTAAATTCAAAATAACTAAAACAGGCATACAATACTTACGAATTTGAAGATCTTGACTACTATGGTCATTTTTTGGTATTCCAAACATGAACATACAGAAAGTTAATCAGAGTATCTTAAATTCAAAATAACTAAAACACGCATCCAATACAAACGCACCCACAAAAATCTGCGAGTATCCCACTGTTCCTCCAATATTCATTTTCGTAGGATAAATAAATAAAAGTTTAACATAAAGAATTGAGGAAGGCACGATACTGAACAATGCAACGTTTTTGTACCTGTAAGTGCAGCGACCTTTTTCAGAGCATTCTTCTTGGCCTTGTCATTTTTCCAATCTAACTTGATCACAGCAACGTTCTGTAAGCATAAATGAGAAAGTGGTTCAGCTTAGATTCAAATAAATACCATAACATAATAACAAACAAGGTATAATCATATAAATTAACAAATGAAAGTAAATATTTTTCTCCAAGCCAGAAGCTCTGTTACTTTGCATGGCTCATTGTTCTCAGGCTCCTCAACTGGTCTTGCTAAGAATATATCGGCTGAACAGTATTTCCGAAGTTTGCTCCCCACAGAGATCAGATCAAACTTTCCCTCCAGATTTAATTTCTTTTCGTTCATGTCCATAGAGACGAAATCTAGCTCTACAAGAAGATAGCAGAAGTTAATTAACAGCTTCAACTATGCGAGAGGCTCAATTCAATCATAGTAAATAAAATAAAAAACTCAGAGTCCAATAATTCACTTGCATGTACTTCATTCCATGGGAGTGGGATTGAGGGTAATCATGTGGAACGACTTTTGTTACTGTAGTAAAGGCCGATGGTGTATAAATATATAGCCTCTGACTCTGTAGTATAGTTTCATTATACCTTCCTGAGTTTTTTATATATATTATCATTCATGCCTGCTTTCTTATGTTTTATCTAACACTTAACCTGTAAAGGCCCATCTTTAGCGATTTATACCCACAATCTCAATACATATCATGCAAGCATAGTGTGATTCTAAAGAGAGACACATTATCCCTTACTCATGTCAGACTTAACTACATATACAGATGAAGCAGAGGATGTATTCCCGTTCCATTCCCCCACCACAAATCCCTTTACAAATAAGAAACCCCATTTTAACGTTTTTTTAATAATACATCCCACTGTAGTTGTTGACAAGCTTACAGATATTCAATTAACATCTTAATGATCTCAAGTAAAATAAGGATTCAGTATTTTCAGCCAACGAAAATATGAGATTTAATAGATCTCTCCCCTACCACAACCCAGAAACTATGACAATAATATTGAAAATAGGAAACAATTTTAATGATAAAAAAAAATAGGAAGCAATTTAATTAGTTGAAAGAGCATATGACGATTCAAATATTTAAATTCAAAATAACTAAAACAGGCATACAATACTTACCAATTTGAAGATCTGGACTACTTTGGTCATTTTTTGGCATTCCAAACATGAACATACAGAAAGTTAATCAGAGTATCTTAAATTCAAAATAACTAAAACACGCATCCAATACAAACGCACCCACAAAAATCTGCGAGTATCCCACAGTTCCTCCAATATTCATTTTCGTAGAATAAATAAATAAAAGGTTAACATAAAGAATTGAGGAAGGCACGATACTGAACAATGCAACGTTTTTGTACCTGTAAGTGCAAAGACCGTTTCCAGAGCCTTCCGCTTGGCCTTGTCATTTGTCCAATCTAACTTGATCACAGCAAAAACCTGTAAGCATAATCAGAAAGTGGTTCAGCTTAGATTCAAATAAATACCATAACATAATAACAAACGACGTATAATCATATAAATTAACAAATGAAAGCAAATATTTTTCTCCCAGCCAGGAGCTCTGTTACTTCGCAAGTTCGCATAATAGAAGCGGCACAAAAAAAGCAACTTAATCCGGATTCAGGGATAGAAAGATTCGGTTCGCAAATATTCACGATTCACCTCAGATCTTTAATGAGTAATGACAGGGACGAAGTGAGAGGAGAAAGGGTGAGTTTTGATTAGTTTTTTAAAAATAGCTTCGAACAAAAAAAAAAGAGCATAACTTTTAGAGCAGAATAGATTAGAATAGGTTATAGAAAAATATGACTTTCATTTCATGAGAGTGTTCGAATATTGTAATCAAAATATTTTTTTTTCATAATTAAATTATTAAAAAAAATATTAGTTTTTATGATAATTACATATAAAAGATAATATTATATTTTAAATATTATTTAATATTAAATTGTATAATAAATATAAAAAATGAAATAAATATGTTTTACATGTGATATTAATTAACTTAACTAATTTTCTTAATATAATTAAATTAGATAAATTTATCTAAATAAAATAAATTAGTGTTTCTTAGATACCATATAATAAAATTTAACGGTCCAAAAATCATTAAGCTTTTTCTTGAAACTATAATATTTTTAATTTTAATGAAATTAAAATGTAAATTGAAATTAATTTTCAATTACCAATTTTAAAAAACTGGAAAATTCTAATATTCTATAAATTAGAATTTATTTATTTATTTATTTATTATTTTAGTTATAAAATTTTAGGAGTTTAAATTTATTTGTTTGTATTTATAGAAATAACTTTTAAAATATTAAATGTAATGAAATAAATACAAATTTGAAAAGGAAAAAAAAAACGTGAGATATAAGAGAGAGGGATAAGATCTGAGGGGGTGAGGGGGGAAGGGGGAACTGTAAAAAAAAGGGACAAGCTGTTTCGCGGCCCCACTAACATGAGAAAACCAAAAAAAAAAAAAAGAGAATTACACTCAAGTCCCAAGAAAAAAAAATGGTCCCTATAGATTATAAAATAAAAAAATGGTCCCAAGGAGTTGTCAATACAGGCTCCTAGAGTTGTTAACGAGTTGTCAATGCAGGCTCCTGGAATTGTTAATGGGACCATTTTTTCATTTTGCAATCTATAGGGACCATTTCTTCATTGTTTTCTTTTCTTAAGACCTAAATGTAATTCTCCTAAAAAAAGATTTTTTCAAACCATGCTTTCCGGAGAGAAAAAAGGCTTCTACATTTAGAATGTTTGGATGATATTTTCTCAAACCATAGTTTTCTCCCAAAAGTGTTTTTTTAAGTGTTATCCAAATACACAGAATAACACTATAAGGTTGTAGTCTTTTTTCATAAATTGAGATAAATATTTTCTTATCTACTTATATCATAAATCATAAAATCTATTTTCTAAAAACTAAACCAAACAAGAATCAGAATCAGAACTGAATAAAAAAAAAATGTTAGAGAACCGATTCATCGGTTTTCGAAGGAAGAAGAAAAAGCCAAAAGAATTAAAAACCAGAAGTGGGAATCGGACCTTCATTTTAATTAGCAGGAAACAGCAGATCAAAGGCAGAGAGAGAGAGAGAGATTAGGTGAGCTTTGCAAGAACTAGGCTCAGAGAGAAGATCGAACACATCTGCTTATATACTGAGATATAAATATAAATATCTGCTTTAATTTTAATATAAATATAAATGATACACTTATATACTGAAATTGCTACACATCTGCTTTTATGGAGAGAAGATCGAACACGGAAGTTACAACCCCCCCCCCTCCCCCCTTTTTCCTGTTCAAAAAAGATCTCTGAATGACCGATTGTATTGACTGTTGTGGAGGCCCCAAGGCAGAACTGGGGAGGGGCGGGTGACTGGTATAGACATGATGCTCGTGTGAAAGGAGGAAGTGAGGTTGATGGGGCCCATGAGTCAATAATTTAAAAAAAAGGTAAAGGGGTTAGATTGGCCAACAAAATTTTATACTAAGAGCACTTACCACAAATAAATTTTTAAAAGGATGATAAAAATACAAATCAATAATTTAAATTGGGGTAAGTAACACAACCCCGTTAAAATCAGCATAACATCAGTTGTGTGGCAGCACTTGTATTCAAATAATGAGACTATTATTTGAATAATGAGACTATTATTTGAATAAGGGTTAAGGTGCAGATTGGCCAATAAAATTTTGGTATTTTAGATATAACTTTTAAGATATATATTGGATTGAGATAAAACTAGTGGCATGTGAAACTAGATTTAAATATCTTTTGTTTGATAGGTTATGGGTCATATTTAGAGTTATATTCAAAGAGATATGATTTTTGGAAGTTGGTGCTCGAAATCAAGCTCTATTCTAGATCAGGCGATATACATTGGATCATAATTTTTGAAATACAAAATATTTGTGATTGATTCCAGTTGTTGTACAAAGTAAACTTAAAGAGTTTTCTGGGATATGTCATTAATTTGGAGTTATACCAAAGAGTTATGCCTGTTAGAATTATTCATCAAAGAAGCAATATTCGAATACAAGTTATTGTATTCGAATAAAGTCACCTATCTTATATGAGAGGCTATTTAAATAAGGGACCAACTATTTGAATAACATCACCTATCTTCTGAGGAAGGGATCGACTATTTGAATATAATTCAAGTTTTGCTACAAAGCCTCACAAAACAGATGTTAAGCTGATTTTAACGAGATTGTGCTACTTATCCCAATTTAAATTATTGATTTATATTTTTGTCCCCTTATAAATTTATTTATACTTGATGTTCTTAGTACAAAACTTTAATTTATGGGTCACCTTAACCCTTTAATTTATCATTCCATAAATGACTTGGCAATCTCATGTTCACACTATGAGGGCGTCGAAGTTTCCAAATTGGCCAGTAGTCAAAAAGAGGAAGGGGGATCCCACACGGTTTAACTTGATCACTTATGACTCGTTGACTTGGAAGTCTTCCAGACATATCAAAACTGTGTGAGCCCACACGGTTTCAGAAACACCAAATTGATTAGCAATCAAGAAGAGAAAAGGGGAGCCCACCCGATTTAACTTTACCATTCAGGCACAGATGTATTTAGGTTACGGATAAAAAATTTATGATAAAATGATTCTTTAAAATTTTAAAATTATATTTAAGCCCCATAAGATTTTTTTATAATAAATTTTAGTTGTTAAATACCCATGGATTTATTAGTGTAAGTATTCCTGAACTTGTTAGTAGATTTCCATAGATTTATTAGTAGAATTTATATTTATTGTAAAAAAATCCCACAAGACTTAAATATAATTTTAAGATTTTAAGGGATCATTTTATTTTATTTTCTCTAACCTAAATACAATTTCCCTCTTATTTATGACTTGGGAGTCTTTCTGACAAAAAAAAAAAATCGAAAGTTAAGAAGAGCAAACTTCAATTTGTTCAATTAAGAAGCTACATCGAGATTTCCATTCACCCTACAACAATAAATCCAAACTAAGATCACTCAAACAAAAAAAATCCAAACTAAGAAAGAATTTCTTAGAAAAACAATAATAATGCATTTATTTATGAATGAATTGTTGAGAAATATTTTTTTTTTGATCCCGCCATGTATACTCTCTCATATTTTTTTTATAAGTAACTTTCTCTATCTTGAAGCTTTTGTGACTTAAAATTTAAACTACTTTTTCCTTTTCTACCCCTATTAAACTCATATGTTTATATTAATTATCTTTTACTCACTACTAATTCTCTTTCATTTACCATTTATTACTCATTCTCTCTCATATTTTTTACTCATTCTCTCTCCTAATGCTCTTTTTATAAATAGAGGTATATTCGAAAGAAACATGACATTTTTGACATATTTATTATTTTTAACTAATCTTAATCCTCATTCGTTAAGATACCAAGAGAGAATTTAAAAGAATAAGAGAATTGGGGAACAATGCATAGGAACAAGAAGGAATAATTAAAATGAATTTAGTAAATAATCAAAAGAATTTAAACCAAATTTTGAAATTGTAATTTTCGGTCAAACAAAAAATTTTAAAAGAACAAACAGTAATTTTGAATTTTGAATCAAACAAATAATAAAACAAGGAATATTAAATCAAAAAATTTCTCTTTCAAATCAAATATAAAAAAATAGTACGATGACGGATTTCAAAATTAGGCATCTTTGAATAATTCTGATCGAACAATCAGATAATAAAATAGGAACAAGAAGAAAAAATAAAAATAAATTTAGTAAATAATCAAAGAAATTCAAACCAAACTATAAAAATTTAATTTTCAATCAAACAAACAATTAAAAAAAGAATAAATAGAAACATTAAATTCTAAATATCAGTTAACTACCAAACAATGGGTTGTATGCATAACATATTCAAAATATTTGTCAGCTATAAATTAAAAAAGAAATCAAGGATTGTCAACGGTAATAAAATTTCTTAATATGAAAAATAAAAAATTTTAGATCGAAATCAAATTTATTTTCAAATTACGGATTTTTAAGATCTTATATTACTAAGTTAAAATTCAAACTTGCCGTATAAATTTAATAAGCAACTCAAAATTTATGTCAGATATCAGAAAAATTTATTTCCAAACCATTCAAATTCAAATTTTAAAACATTAAGATGGTGAATTATAAAATTTCAGATTATTAAATCAATAGAATAAATAATAAATCAGTAATTTTGAATAAAACAATCAATAAAAAAGAGCATGAAGAAATAATTCAATTCACAGTATTTGTTTAGATCGTGAACATAATATATTCAAAATATTTGCGACTCGTTAGCCATAAAAAAATTTTTACAAACCAATCAAATTTAAATAAAAACAGTGTAGTTTGAAATTTCAGATTCTTGAATAAATAAATAAAGAACAATAAGAACTACATTAAGAAAGTAAAAATGAAATCACCAACATAGAGTTGGTCTAGTGATATAACACCTTACTATATCCCTCTACGTCTCAAAAACACGAGCCCCCAAATTGGATATCGAATGATAAGATAAAAAAAAATGGAAATCTAATTTATTTCAAAACCATATTCAAATTCAAAATAAGATGATAGATATATGTTCAACTTGCCGAATTTTTTTTATCATCAATCAATCAAAATAAAATAAGAACTAAGAATTAAATAAGGATTCAAAGAGTTAGAAATGAAATTCACTGAAAGAATTTAATAAATGACTCAAAATAAAAGTGAACAACTAAAAAATTTATTTCTAAAGCAGTCAAATTTAAAATAATAACCGTGTTGTTCAAAACACGATATGCCTGAATCAATACATAATGGTAAGAACCACAAGAAGAAATTAAAAAGAAATATTAAATTCAAAAAATTCACTTTAAATCAAATACCTTTGAATAAATTGAGCCATAAATCCAATAAAAACGTGAAAGATTTTGAAATAGCAGATTCTTAAATAAAGAAAATAACAAAATAAGGAGTATTGTATCATATAACATGTTCAAAATATTTCTGAGCCATCAAAAAATTAATTTCCAAACCAATAAAATTTAAAGTAATAACAATGCAGTTTAAACTTTGAAATTCTGAAATAAATTTTTAAAAAGTCAACGGTTGTTAACGTAATACATTGAAATGTGTTAATATCAAAATTTTGTACAAAATCAAATCAAATTTATTTCAAAACCAGATTTAAAATAGTAAGATAAAAAATAGATGTTCAAATGTTTCGAATTTTTAATCAATCAATCAAAATAAAATAAGAACGACTAAGGATTGAATAAGGAATTATTAAGATAGAGTTCAAATTTACTGAAAAAATTTAACAAATAAGTAAAAATATATTAAGCTATGCAAAATTTATTTCCAAACCAGTGAAATTTAAAACAATATCATGGCGTATTTTAAAATTTGAGATTATTCAATCATCAATATAATAAAATAAGAATAAACATCAAAACATTAATTTTGAATCAAACAAATAATAAGACAATAAATATTAAATTCAAAAAATTCAATTCAAATAAAAAATAAAAAATAGTAACCAGATAATAAAATAGGAACATGAAGAAATAATAAAAATTAAAATAGTAAATAAAAAAAAAATTTTAAGAAAAGAACGAAGACAAATGTTAAACTCATAATACTTGTTTGTTTTGTAAACAAAACTTACACAACATATTTGTGACCTATTAAAAAATTTATTTCAAAACCAGTGAAATTTAAAATAATAACCATGTAGTGTAAAATTTCTTATTCTTGATTCTTGAATCATTAAAAAAATAAGAAGCACAGGAAGAAATCAAAAAAGAAATCAAGGACTTTCAACATAATATATTTCAAATATTTGTCAATATCAAAAACTAAAAAAAAGTTCAAAACATAATTTAAAATATTAAAATAATATATTTTCAAATTGTGGATTTTTAAAATTTTATATTATTAATTTAGAATTGAAATTTATGGATAAATTTAAAAAGTGACTCAGAATATATTAGAGCTGTAAAAAGGCTAATTTCCAAACCAATCAAATTTAAAATAATAACCGTAAGACACCAAGGAATATTAAGCACAAAAATTAAGCACAAAAATTCACTTTCAAATCATTGACTTTCAAATCAAAAGGATTGTCCACATAATGTATTTGAACAAAAATTTAAAAAAAAAAAAGTTCAAAACCAGATTTAAAGTAATAAGGTCAAAAATTTTCAAATTGTGAATTTTAAATCAACAGAATAAAATAAGAATAAGAAAAAAATTTAAAACAACAAGGAATATTAAGTTCAAAAAATTCACTTTCAAATCAAATATCTGAAATCAAGGATTGGCCAGATAATATATTAGAAAAAAAATTTAAAAAAAAAGTTCAAAACCAGCTTTAAAGTAATAAGATAAAAAATTTTCAAATTGTGAATTTTAAAAATTTCAGATAAACAAAAACAAAGTTAATTTTCCAATTCCAGATTATTCAATCAACAGAATTAAATAAGAATAATAATAAACTTTAAAACAGTAATTTTAAATCAAATAATCAAAAAAATAATAAACAACAAAGAACATTTAGTTCAAAAAAATATCTTCCAAAAAAAAATTCACTTTGAAATCAGATATTAAAAACTTCACTTTCAAAAAAAAAATATTCTCTTCCAAATCAAATATCCGAAATCAATGATTGTCCACATAATCTATTTAAAAAAAACTAAAAACATTGGTTCAAAACCAGATTTAAAGTAATAAGATAAAAAAAATTCAAATTGCAAATTTCAAAAATTTCAGATAAAAAACAAAGTTTATTTTAAAATTCTAGATTATTCAATCAAAGAATAAAATAAGAATAAGAATAATTTTTAAAACATTAATTTTTAATCAAACAATCAAACAAATAATAAAACAACACGGAATATGAAGTTCAAAAAATCCAATTTCAAATAAAACTTTAGTTAAAAAAATTCACTTCAAATCAAAAGGATTGTCCACATAATGTATTTGAAAAAAAAACATAAAAAAATTAGTTCAAAACCAGACTTAAAATAATAAGATAAAAAATTTTCAACTTGCGAATTTTAAAAATTTCAGATAACAAAAAAAAAACTATTTTAAAATTCCAGATTATTCAATCAATAGAATAAAAAAAGAATAAGCATAAGCGTTAATAGTAACTTTGAATCAAACAATCAAACAAATAAAAAACAACAAGGAATATTAAGTTCAAAAAATTAACTTTCAAACTAAATATCAGAAAGTTTAGATCAAAAAATTCACCTTCTAAAAAAAATGCACATTGTTAAATTGCTGGAGAGGCGATCGATGGCTCAGAAGAACGAGGGTTGGGAGGTCCTGGTTCTGAAGAAGAGGTTGATCTTTTAGCAGATAGTACAAAGAAGGTCCGTATAAGGACAAAGGAGAATGGTGAGGAGGATACTACTAATACTGATGTATCTACCAAAAAACCTATCTCATACAGGGATAAGGTTCAGAACCTAGAAGAGAGGGTTAAGCAAGCCTCAGATAGGACCTGTTCTATGATGGACACTGCATGGAAGGATTATATCGATGGGTTGAAAGGGTACTTTACTAGTCCTGAATCTATATCAAAGTCCTCTAGGTTACATACAGAAGATGGGAAACGTCGAGATCGATGTCCTTCACTTAAAGTTACTCAAGAAGAGTATGAAGCCTGGTGTGCACCATGGAGAAAGTCCTTGATCATTAAACCGCTGGGCATTTATATCCCGCTGTTTCGAATGCGTCAAAAGCTAGAAAATCTCTGGAAGTTTGAGACACCTTTCAAACTTTTAGATCTAGAGAATGGCTATTCTATAGTGTCTTTTACAACTAATGAAGATCTAAATTTTGTCTATCAAGAGGGTCCTTGGATGGTTGCAGATCATTATTTACTGGTGCAATGGTGGAGGCTAAATTTTGACCTATAGAATGCGTGGAACCAGCAAAAAGTTGCAGCATGGATACATATTCGAACATTGCCGGTAGAGTTTTATAATTATGAATCGTTGTTTCGGTTAGGTGGTATGATTGGAATAACTCTTTAGGTTGATTTGGCTACGTCAATAAGCTCACGAGAAAGGTTTTCTCAAGTCTGTGTTGAGATCGACTTGCGGTTAGAACTGCTTTCTACTCTACAGATTTTTGGCCAGACATTTGTTCTTAAGTATGAAGGTTTGCATCTGGTCTGTTTCAACTGTGGCATCTATGGCCATCACCAAGAGGAGTGCCCTTCATTACCGTGTGTTCATTCAGATACTTCTAAGAAAATGAAGCAAGTCCCTATCTCGTTAGAAGATAAAGCGGGCCATGCAAGTAATGTGAGCATGAATGTAGTTCCAACAGAGACGGCAAGGGGCGAGGGTGAGCACGATGGGTCGAAGTCTGACCCCTTGAAACGACACGAGAGGAGTGTGAGTCGGAGAAGCAGAAGGGGCTTATCGGCTGTGTCTCGGCGGCGTCAGAGACCAAGTTTAGCTCGGAGAATCTTCATAAGCGTCAGGTTTGGAAATGATTTCCTGGGTCCGAAAGTCAAGGAGTGAAATCTGCGTCAATTATAAATCATGGCAAATCAGCCGCAATTGAAGGGATGGATCAACATCTCCATGATTTCAGGAGAGTGGGTGATAAGAAAGGAATAGGACATCAACAAGGATCTCACAAGTTTAATGTTAATGCAGTGAATAAATGTCATGAGGCAAAATATTCGCCAGAATTGGATTTTGGTGGGAGAATTTCTCTAGGGAAAGATATTAGTGTGAAAGGAAAGGAGGATAATCTGCAAAAAAACAAGTCATGGCTCTGGTAAATCACCTAATGTGCAGAAGGTATGGGTTCCTATTGGGCCTATGCCAAATCATTTGGGCCAAAAGGATGTTAAAGGAAAAGCACAACGAAGTGGGCTAATTAAAAGTGCTAGACCCATTCAGCAAGTTTCTTTACTTAAATCTTCACCAAGTATTGCCATAATGAATCCTTTTAATGTATTGAATGATTTAGAGGCTCAGGATACTAGGGGCACTTCTACTGAGACCATGCAAACTGAACATTCTGACCCAAATACCTTTATTGTAGCGGGGTCTACTACTTCGAGTCAAATTGTGCAAGAAGCTCACGAGTCCAATAAGATGGAAGAAGAAGCTACTTTGTGCGAAGTTATTGAAGGTTCCAGGAGCTATGAGGCTCAACATACTCTTACTAGTTGCTAATGAATTACATCTTTTGGAATAGTAGAGGTACCGGGGCCAAATCTTTTCTTGGTTTAGTTCGTGAACTGACCAAGAAACATAATATTGATTTTCTTGCTATTCTTGAAACATGTAGTGGTGGAGAAAAGGCTAGAAAAATTGCAATGAGACTGGGATTCGATAATTTCATAGTGGTTGATGCCCAAGGGTATAGTAGTGGCTTGTGGGTACTTTGGAAAAATAATACTTGGAAATTTGAAGTTGTAGGGACTCATGATCAGTTCATTCATATGAGTCTTAATATGGGAAATAGGACTTGTTTCCTTACAGCTGTATATGGGAGTCCTAATCCCATCAAACGTCATGTGTTATGGTCGCCTCTTTAGGATATGAGTAGTTTAATTTGGGCCCTTGGTGCATTGGCGAAGACTTCAATGGTACCCTTTATATGCATGACTATTGCTTTACTCGTGGAGTTGGTAGTAGCATTGATAGAGATATGATCAAGGGTGTTGAGGATATGGGGCTGTCAGACTTGGGATGCTAAGGTCCTTATTTCACATGCAAGCGGGATGGTAGTAAAAGTAGATTGGATAGAATCCTAGTGAACTCAGAGTTTCTTCAGGCTTTCTCTCAAGCCTCGGTGATTCATCTACCATTTTTTAAATATGATCATCGACCTCTTCTTCTTCATATTTCTCAAGCTCAAGGCAGGGATGTTAACACAAAATTTTCTTTTCGTTTTGTGGCCTCCTGGATACTTCATGATAAATTCGCTGATTTTCTGAAAAATTACTGGCATGAGGAGTGGCATCTACTTGATAATATTTCCCAATTTACAGTTGATGTCAAAACTTGGAGTCATGAAGTTTTCAGTCATCTGGGACATTGTCGACAACACCTCCTGAACAAATTGGAGGGCTTGAATAAGACTCCTTGTACTTGTTTAAATGAGCAATCCCTTGATTTATTGCTTCAACAGCTTTGTCAAGAACTTAAGGAGGTTCTAATCCAGGAAGACCTTCTTTGGGTTCAAAAGGCTAAGTGAAATTGGTACATGTTGGATGATCGTAACTCTAAATATTTCCATGCCAAAGCAAATGTGAGAAGGAAAAGGAACAAGATTGAAGCTTTGCTAGATGATACTGATACCTGGCATTATGACAAAGAAGGTATTAAGAATATTGCATTAGCTTATTATACTAATCTTTTTTATAATAATGATCCCAGGTTGCCTGCTACAAACTGGAAATTCATGTATCCAGCAATTGATGAGGAACGGTTAGATTCTATGGCTAGAGAAATTACACATGAAGAAATCAAACAAACTGTTTTTAGCATGGGTGTTCTTAAATCTCTTGGTCCTGATGGACTCAATGCTCTTTTCTTCCAAAGCTAATGGAATCATGTTGGCAAGTTTGTGAGTACTTTTATTCAGGAGGCCTTCAGTGACTCATCCATTATTGATGATATCAATGGGACTCTTATTGTTCTCATTCCCAAGAAAGACCATCCAGAACGCATTCAGGATTTTCGCCCTATTAGCTTGTGTAATGTTGTTTATAAGATCATTACAAAAATTCTTGCAAACAGGATTAAGGGTATTCTTCTTGACATTATTTCTCCTAACCAATGTGGATTTGTGCCTGGTAGACTGAGATTAGATAATATCATTATTGCTCAGGAGGTTATTCATTCAATGCGTAATATATAGAAAAAGAAGGGCTTCATGGCGATCAAAATTGATCTTGAGAAAGCATATGATAGATTCAATTAGGGATTCATTATTGATTGCCTTGAGGAGATGTGCTTGCCTCCTTACCTTCTCAATATGGTTCGTCGTTGTATATCTTCTGTGGCTATGCAAATCCTGTGGGAAGGTAGTAAAACACAGGAGTTTTTTCCATCGCGTGGAGTTAGACAAGGTGATCCTATTTCTCCTTATCTTTTTGTTATTTGTATTGAGAAATTGGCTCACTTGATGCAAGAAGAGCTTCATAGTGGGAAATGAAAACCTATTCGTCTAAGGAAAGATGGGCCCCCTCTTTCTTATCTTTTCTTTGCTGATGATTTGATCTTATTTGTTGAGGCATCTATGGAGCAAGTCGAGGTAGTGAAAGGTTGTCTTGAAAAATTTTGTAGCCTTTCAGGTCAAAAAGTAAGTTTAGCGAAGACACGGGTATTCTTTTCCAATGCTGTGAATCATAATAGGCGGACTCAACTCAGCACGAGTTTGGGTTTTGCTAGTAAGTCCATCTTGGGAAATATTTGGGACCACCATTGCATCATGATAGAGTCAAGGGTGATACTTATCAGTATGTAGTTGACAAGGTGAAATCAAGACTGAACAATTGAAAGGTTTATACTATTTCTTTAGCAGGTCATCATACTCTTATCTCTTCAGTGGTGCAATCTATCCCTTTATACCATATGCAAACATGTCTGCTTCCTGCTACTGTCTGCGATGAAATTGATAAAAAAAGCCAGTGGCTTTCTCTGGGGCTCAACTTGTGAACAAAGGAAAGTGCATTTAGTTGCATGGGATAATGTTTGTCAAGAAAAGAGACGAGGGGGACTTGGGTACGTCATTCACGACTCCAGAATAAAGTTTTCATGATCAAATCTGGGTGGGGTCTAATAAAGAATCTTGAGTCTCTTTGGGCATAGGTTGTTCGAAATAAATATCATTGTGGAGAGGATCTCTTGCCTAATATTAATGCTCGGCGCCTAGGTTCTCGGTTATGGGTGGGTATCCGTGACAATTGGGAAAAGATATTGGAAGGAACAAAACGAGTAAGGCGGCCTAATGGAGATGAAACAATGAGATGGAAGTTAGAGAAGCATGGTAACTTTTCTCTCAAATCTGCTTATTATATGTTGCAGGATAATGGTCCTATTGGAACTCAAATTTGGAGTCAAGTTTGGAAGTTAGCTGTTCCACAGCGATATCGGACTTTTATGTGGTTGACTCTTCACAATAAGCTTCGACCAATGATGAATTAAGGAGGTGGGGCATGACTATCTCAGCTACATGTATTTGGTGCAACCAAAACCCTGAGTCTTGTCTGCATGTGTTACGGGATTGTCTAGCTGTTTGAAAAATGTAGGAGAGTATTTTAAAACCAAGTTGTATGCTTCGTTTCTTTCACTACAATCTCTGGGAATGGTGTACCATGAATCTCTCACAGCATATGGGTCTTGGCAAGGAATTGTTGATTTGTTGGCTCTTATGGAAGCATCGCAATGAATGGATTTTTAATCACACTGTTTCCACGGCTGACAGCATTGTTGGAAGAGCCAAGGCCATTCTTTTAAGTTACATGTCCGCCACGGTAAAGTTGTAGAATATGCGGATTCGCGGCACCCATGTTGTTGTAGAACCTCCACATGATTTAATGGAGGAGGGCTATATTTGTGTATTAGTGGATGGAGCTTATTCTCTCACTAACATGTTGGCAGTGTGTAGGGGAATCATTAAGGATCATGAGAGTAGGCTAATTGAGTCTTTCATGTTTCATATTGGACGAGGGGATCCTTTGTGTGCAGAATTGTGGGCCTGCCTAATGGGATTACGAAGAGCATGGAATCATGGGTTTAGAAAGTTAATTGCCAAAAGTGATTGTTCTCACACTGTGGAGCTGATTCGACAAGCTTCTGCTGAGCTTCACACTTACGAGAATATTATTGTGGAAATCAACAGTATGTTGCAACGACAATGGAACGTGAGGATTGATACATGCAGTCGAGTGGTGATCCAAGAGGTTGACGTGTAACATCCCAAAATTTTATTCACCAAAAATATATTGTAATTATTTGAATAATTCAATAAAATGGTGAATATTCATGAATTTTGAATCTTGTGAATTTTGAAATATTCATATTCATAAGGAAATGGGAAAATTAATTCAAGAATTGAATTAAATTACAAAGGTGATAGCAAAATCATAATTTTGCCAATTTAGCCCAAGATTAATTATTTTCCAATTAATTGGAGTTAATTTCAATTAATCAAGGAAAATAAAGGAAAATGTATAAATTGAATATTCTTAGTGGAATAAATTAAGATTTGTGAAATAAGGAAATAGGATGGGAAAATAATTACTTGGCTCATAAACATGCCAAGTGGCATCATCTAATGCCAAACAATTAAATAAGAATTACTAAGATATGAGCACATGTGTTATTAGCAATAAAATAATAATTAGTTACACACTTGACCTAGGCAATTACATGAAGCCCAATTTGGTTTCTTAAGGACCCTTTGTGCGTGATGGGCTAGAAGGAAAGGAGAAGAAATTGATTCAAACTTAATTGGACTCTATGACATAAGTTTGAAGGAGATAAGGCCTAAGTACTAAAGTGATGTCATAAGCCTAATTTGCCACCATTTATTAATTAAGGGGAAAATGACAAGATATTTTATGAAGCTTGGCTTCATCTTTCTTGCCCCATTTTCGTTCAAGCCAAAGAAAGGAGAGAGAGAGAGAGAGAGAGAGTTTGAGAAGCTTCATGCTCTAAGAGAGAAGAAAGAAGAGAAAGACAAAGGTAAGTTATGATTTCTTAAGGTTTCTTCTTCTAATCTTCCATAAATCTCTTCTCTAATCTCTTCCTTTCCATAAACACTATGGTTTAGCACGCAAATCTTGAGCCCAAAGAGAAAGAGAGAGGAGGACTCCTAGAGAAAGGAAAAGAACTCATGAAGGTAACTTCACAAATCCTAAAATTTTGCTAGTATGTGGTTGTTGTTGATGATTATGGTTGGATTTGGTTATTTTGTTGAGTTTGTAAATTTGGAAAGTCCTAACCCTAAGGGGTTATGCTGCCCAAAATCCTTTAAATCATGGTTATGAAGTGTTTAAATAAGTTAATCAAGGATTAGAAGTGAAAAAGTATAAGTTTTGGAAGCTAAAACACAAAGCTCCATTTTTCTATTTTTCTCTCAATATTTCGGCCAGACCAGATCTGATAGTAGGAGTTGGATTTTCATGAAATAAATGGTTCCATTGGACTCAGTGGGCAAAAATAGGTGGGGTTACAGTTGGGCACTTTTTCGGTAGAGGCCGAAAAAGCATAATTACGAAAACGCCATTGAAATCACTAATTAGGGGCTGTCAAGGGTATTTTCATAATTTGATAGTGAATTTGGTAATTTCGAGCCCAAAAATGGGTTCCTTGGGCAAAAATAAGTCAGAATAGCCTTAGTCAAAATTTTTGGGAAAACGTGCCATGGGGCTGGGTACGGCAAGGCCGGGCCTAGGTCCCGGGGGCATTTTTGTAAATTTTCACCATAGACTAATATAATCACAATAAACACTATGGAAGAGTCTAAAATGGTACTTGGATAGGTTATGACCTATTTCTGGTATATTTAATATTTTAGGACCGAGTTGGACGTCGGAACAGCACGCCTTATGAGACACTGTTAAATAGGGGATATTAAAGCTTTGAGGTAGGGATATTATCCTTCATACACTATGCTATAAGTTATGTGATTGTGTGGATGCCATTGTTTTGTAAATGTACTTTATTAATTAACATGATTTGCCTAGAGAAGGGCAATTAGTGCCAGAGGTGCACTTACACTAGGAGTTGGCATAAGTCCAACTGGTGTAGATTGTAGGGTTGAGCCCTACTCATGTATACATGACGATGATGTGATTATATTGTTCATTAATTTGTGCATACCTTGGCGCATGACATATTTACTTTTCGCATTTTCTATAAACGATATTATGTCTCTACGGGGATTCTTCGGAATCTCACCCTATTTTTAAATAAACACCTCAGGGGGTACCAGTGGGCCAAAGGGAAAAGATGTAGATGCCGGTAAGTGAGCGGCATGTGTCTCGAGGCTCAGACAAGAACGTGGTCATAATTAGTCTATTTTGTGATACTTTGGTGAAATTTGTAAATATTAAAAAACTTCCGCTGTATTTTTTGTTTCCATCAATGAACAATATCGGAATTGTAAACGAATATTATTATCAGTATAATTGTACTTTTCTGTATGCCCATTAAATTCTGTCTTTATTACTCTTCGATTATCGAAATGGAAACGGGTGTTGACATGACGAACTTGCAAAAAGGGCTCTAGCATGTTCTCTTGGACTTCACTTTGCACCGCCTCTTGAGGGATCTCTTATTGCTGGTCCAATAGAGTAGTTGTTTTTCTTTTCCCCTGTATAAAAAAAAATGCACATTCAAATCAAAAAATCTGAAATCAAAGATTTTGCACAAAAATATTTGAACAAGAATAAAAAATAGTTCAAAACCAGATTTAAAATTTTCATAACAAAAACAAAAGTTAATTTTGAAATATGAGCTTATCCGATCAATTGAATAAAAGAAGAGTAAGTATAAACTTTAAAACAGTAATTTTGAATCAAACAATCAAAACAAATGATAAAAAAACAAGAAATATTAAATTCAAAAAATTCACTTTATAACAGTAATTTTGAATCAAACAATCAAAACAAATGATAAAAAAAAATATTAATTCAAAAAATTCAATTTATAACAGTAATTTTGAATCAAACAATCAAAACAAATGATAAAAAAACAAGAAATATTAAATTCAAAAAATTGACTTTATAAAAAGTCACTTTCAAATCAAACATCGAAAAAAGAGTTCAAAAAATTCACTTTCAAATCAAAAGGATTGTCCACATAATGTATTTGAAAAAAAATAAGATGTAATAGATATAAGGAACTTGATGTAAGTAAGATCCATTAAGAAAAATACTTATATCAAGTTTCTTATATTCATTTCATCAAGTTTTCTAATCACATGTGACCATGTGTCATGTTTTTTAATGTTCATCATTTAACTATAAATCCAAATAAAAAAAAATAGGACATATGATTTTATGTGATTGGTGAACTTGATGTAATAGATATAGGAAACTAAGGAAAATACTTACATCAAGTTTCTTATATCCATTTCATCAAGTTTTCTAATCACATGTGACCATGTGTCATGTTTTTTAATTTCCATTATTTAACTATAAACCCAAATAAAAAAAAATAGGACATATGATTTTATGTTATTGGTGAACTTGATGTAATAAATATAAGGAACTTGATGTAAGTATGATCCTTAAATTAATACGGTAAAAAATTTTCAAATGGCAAATTTTAAAAATTTCAGATAACAAAAACAAAGTTTATTTTAAAATTCCAGATTATTCAATCAACAGAATAAAATAAGAATCAGAATAAACTTTAAAACACTGAATTTTGAATCAAACAAATAATAAAACAAGGAATATTAATTTCAAAAAATTCACTTCCAGAAAAATTCACTTTGAAATCAAATATCATAAAATTAAGTTCATAAAATTCACTTCCAAACAAATTCACTTTGAAATCAAATATCAAAAAATTTAGTTCAAAAAATTCACTTTTAAAAAAAATTTACTTCTAAATCAGATATCTGAAATCAAGGATTTCCCTAATAATGCATTTGAAAAAAAAATGTAAAAAAATAGTTGAAAACCAGATTTAAAATAAAAAGATAAAAACTTTTCAAATTGCGAATTTTAAAAATTTCAGATAATAAAAAAAAAGTTTATTTTAAAATTCCAGAATAAAATATGAACAAGAATAAACTTTAAAACAGCAATTTTAAATCAAACAATCAAACAAATAATAAAAAACACAGAATATTAAGTTTAAAAAATTCTCTTTCAAAAAGATTCACTTCCAAATCAAGTAAATCAAGGAATGTCCAAAAACTAGAAAAATCAGTTCAAAACCAGATTTAAAGTAATAAGATAAAAAATTTTCAAATTGTGAATTTTAAAAATTTCAGAGAAAAAAGAACAAAGTTTATTTTAAAACTCCAGATTATTCAATTAAAGAAAAAATGAGAATAAGAATAATTTTTAAAACATTAATTTTTAATCGAACAATCAAACAAATAATACAACAATAAGGAATACTAAGTTCAAAAAATTTAATTTCAAATCAAACATTAAAAAATTTAGTTCAAAAAATTCACTTTCAAATCAAAAGGATTGTCCACATAATGTATTTGAAAAAGAATTTTAAAAAAATAGTTCAAAACCAGACTTAAAATAATAAGATAAAAAAATTTTCAAATTGCGAATCTTAAAAATTTCAGATAACAAAAAACAAAGTTTATTTCAAATTTCCATATTATTCAATCAACAGAATAAAATAAGAATAAGAATCAATTTTAAAATAGTAATTTTGAATCAAACAATCAAACAAATAATAAACAAGGAATATTAAGTGCATGTGAACATTAAGATGCAATTCTTTCCTAAAAGTTTCCACATAAAAACAGAAGAGTACGCGGAAGTTATTTTTTAAAGGAGCAACATTATTTGAAAGTTTTAAAAAAAGGAGCAATTTGTTGTCCGTTTAGTAGTACCCAGCTACGTTGACAGTTAATTTTGACACGAAATGCTCATATGGGAAACGTATTATAAGAGAAAGATATGACTAGTTAGTTTTAAGAATGTCAGTAATTTTGAGTGAAAAATCAATGTGACCTATTCCATTATTCCTTTCATTCTAAGTATAAATATAAGATAGAGTTGATTTTTTAGAGATATTAAAAAAATTAATTAAATTATTTTAAAATATTTATATTTATCTTTTTTTCTTTAAACTATTTTACTTGATTATTAGAGATCAAACTTGTGATTTTCTTACTTTAGACATCCAACCTATATAATATGTAAATTATTAGAGAGGGAATAAATTTTGATGCTAAATGTAATGCTTTGTTACTTGGTTTTTTCTTTTAATAGATTGAGGAGATGATCACTTTTTGGTTTTTACTAAACAAGAAAACGAAAACGAAATATTTTAAAGCCAATTAATAAGCAGTAACTAATGAGCAGTTAAAAAATTAGCAGAGGTTGGAAGGAATTAATGAGCAGATAAAAAATTAGTAGAGTTTGGAAGGAATAAATATTTTAAAGCCAATTAATAAGCATTAGCTGAAAGGTCAAGTCATTTTCTCCCTTCTTATCAAAGCCACCTCCGCACCCTCATGTATAAGCACGATATCACCGTTTTTTTCACTCATACATTCGTTCCAATTCTACCCCCAACTTATCCTGATAGGGTTACTAAGGCCTTGTTTGTTACGCGGAAAGTTGAGAAGGGAAAGGGAAGATTGCAAAGTTCCTTTGCTTAAAACGCGTTTGGTTGCCCAAAGTGACCGGAACTGTGATTCCCGCCAAGTCAAATCTTCCTTTAAATATTGGAAAGTGAGTTCCTACCAAAAGTGGGATGAACTTGAAAATGTTCCCGGCAAGATAAAATCTGAGACAAAAAAGCCTTTGAAAACATATACAATAGATAAAAGACATAGACACAACGCGTGAAAGGCTTTGGTGCACCAGCTTGGTATAGAATCAAACATCAGAAAGTTTAGTTCGAAAAATTCACTTTCTTAAAAAATGCACTTTCAAATCAATATATCTGAAATCAAGGATTGTCCACGTAATATATTTGTGCAAAAAAAAAAGTTCGAAACCATATTTAAAATTTTGAAATATGAGATTATTCAATCAATTGAATAAAATAAAATAAGAATAAACTTTAAAAAATTAATTTTGAATCAAACAATCAAAACAAATGATAAAACAACAAGGAATATTAAATTCAAAATATTCACTTTAAAAAAATTCACTTTCAAATCAAAAGGATTGTCCTCATAATGTATTTAAAAAAAAATTGAAAACCAGATTTTGACATAATAAGATATAAAATTTTCAAATTGAATTTTAAAATTTCAGATAACAAAAACAAAGTTTATTTTGAAATATGAGATTATTCAATCAATTGAATAAAATAAGAATAAGAATAAACTTTAAAAAAGTAATTTTGAATCAAACAATCAAAACAAATGATAAAACAACAAGGAATATTAAATTCAAAATATTCACTTTAAAAAAATTCACTTTCAAATCAAAAGGATTGTCCTCATAATGTATTTAAAAAAAATTGAAAACCAGATTTTGACATAATAAGATATAAAATTTTCAAATTGAATTTTAAAATTTCAGATAACAAAAACAAAGTTTATTTTGAAATATGAGATTATTCAATCAATTGAATAAAATAAGAATAAGAATAAACTTTAAAAAAGTAATTTTGAATCAAACAATCAAAACAAATGATAAAACAACAAGGAATATTAAATTCAAAATATTCACTTTAAAAAAATTCACTTTCAAATCAAACATCAAAAAAATTATTTTAAAAAATTCACTTTGAAATCAAAAGGATTATCCCCATAATGTAGTTTAAAAAAATAAAAAAAATATTTGAAAACCAGATCTAAAATAATAAAATAAAAAATTTTCAAATTGCGAATTTTAAAAATTTCAGATAACAAAAACAAAGTTAATTTTCAAATTCCAGATTATTCAATCAACCGAATAAAATAAGAATACGAATAAACTTTAAAATAGTAATTTTGAATCGAACAAATAATAAAACAGCAAGGAGTATTAATTTCAAAAAATTCACTTTGAAAAAAATAACTTTCAAATCAAAAGGATTTTCCGCATAATGCGTTTGAACCAAAAGAAAAAAAAATTCAAAACCAGATTTAAAATAATAATATTAAAAATTTACAAATTACGAATTTTAAAATTTTCAGATAATAAAAACAATGTTTATTTCAAGAATAAACTTTAAAACAGTAAAATTTTAGATCTACTAAATAATAAAACAAGTAATAAGTTTTAAAAAATCAATTCCGAAAAAAATCACTTTGAAATTAAATATAAAAAAATTTAGTTAAAAAATTCACTTTTAAATCAAATATAAAAAATTTAGTTAAAAAAAAATCCCTTTTGAAAAAAATTCACTTTTAAATCAAATATCTGAAATCAAGGATTGTCTACATAATATATTTGAATAAAAAAAATTTGTTCAAAACCAGATTTAAAATAATAAGATAAAAACATTTCAAATTTCGAATTTTAAAAATTTCAGATAACAAAAAAAAAAGTTTATTTTAAAATTCCACATTATTCAATTCAATCAACAGAAAAAAATAAGTATAAGAATAAACATTAAAACCGTAATTTTGAACCTTAGAGGACTTATTTTCAGCATGACTGAGAGCATGTTGGCAAAATATAAACTTGTTGGTTGCTTCGGCTTGGTCCCATGACAGGTTCAGAAAGAAAATGGAGAAAAAAAAGGCACAACAAATGCGTACAACTTCAACACAGATAAAAAAACAATGGCACAAACTTATTTCCTAGATAAAAAAGGAACCAAATCAAAATAAACAACCTCGGCCAAAATTAGACACTATGAAAGCCCCAAAGCAACTACATACTTTATCCCCTTGATAACAAACAAAACAAAATACAGTCTAAAAATTGCACAACAAATTTGTACACACATCAATTTTGTAACAATCACACTTCAGAAAATATCAAACACGGAGCGGAACAAATGTTGATCACAATAAACAAACACAATTTTGAGATCCCCTTGCTAGCAAACAAAACACAAAAATACAGTCTAAAAATGGCACAACAGATGTGTGCAAATTCAAAACAGATCAATCTTGTAACAATCACACCCCAAAAAATATCAAACACAAATGAATATAGCCAAACAAATGTTAATCACAATAAACAAACACAAAATTCTCACAATAATATCACAAGGAAACCCAAAATAGGCCTCAACCTTTAAACAGAAAGTGAGCAAGCAAAAAGAAAATCACAAGAGAGAGAAAAAATCACAACAATAAGAGAAAGAAGTCTGAACCTTCAAACAAAAAGTGAGCAAACAAAAGAAAAATCACAAAACCTGAAGAAACAGGTTAATACCAAATAAATTAGCTCTACCTCCTCTCGCCTTCATACGGATCGGAGAGTAATCAATGCCTTCTTTCCTAACGCAACTGAACATTAAAAATGAGTAAGTTCGAAAATTCCGTAATACATATTAAGGAAACTTGCGTATGATTTCCCCTGTTTATGTAAACTACGAGAAATTTAGACCCTAGCAAATTGTTTGCGTATGGGAATGCAAAGAATAAAGAGCATAACCCAACAAATCCTTAAGCAGAACAGATCAAATTGGGTAACAATTACACCACAAAAAATATCAAACACAAATGAACAAAGCCAAACAAATGTTAATTACAATAAACAAACACAAAATTTTGACAATAATAACATAAGGAAACCCAAAATAAGCCTAAACCTTCAAACGGGCAGAACAAAAATCGCAACCAGAGCCAAAAAAAGAAAAGAAAAGAACCTAAACGTTCAAAAGTGAGCAAGCAGAAGATAAATCACAACTACCTGAGAAAGAAACCAAATCCTCAAACGAAAGAGTGAGCAATCAAGCAAAAGAAGAGCCAGTAGAAGAAAAGTCACAACCAGAGGGGAAAAAAAACCTAAACATTCAAATGGAAAGTGAGCAAGGAGAAGATATATCACACCTACCAGAGAAAGAAACCCAAACTTCAAACGAAAAGTGAGCAAGCAAGTAAAAGAAGAGCTAGCAGAAGAAAAGTCACAACCAGAGAGAAAAAATACTAAACGTTCAAACGGAAAGTGAGCAAGAAGGAGATAAATCACCACTACCAGAGAAAGAAACCCAAATTTTCAAACGAAAAGTGAGCAAGCAAGCAAAGAAAAATCAATCACAATAACCAGAAAAAGAAACAAAAAGAGGGTAAATATAATTTCCTTTTGATTGGAATCTACAATTGAAAATCAGCTTTTAAAAGAATCAAGAATCATTTCCATCAAGAGAAAAAACAAAGAAAAATACAATTGACCGGTTAACTTCAACATCAAAGTGTAACATGTAACCAAAAATCCTCATGAGCTGTACTTGCGAACCTTTAAGAGGACCCTAGACAAAGTGCTTCTAACAACGACATTCTTGATGCATAATAAGTTCTTTCTTGATGCAGGATAAGTTCAAATTTTCTAGTATCAAATATAAAAAAATGAGACAGTAGTTGCACATCGAATGCTTCAATGATACCAGTGGTCGTGGATGAAGTTAACAAAGGCAGCTCATTTTATTGCTCTGTAAAATCTTTTTATAGTTGTTCACTTGTCACGAGCTTTTATGGATAATGCCGTCAACCTCCAATGCTATCCTGTCTAAAATAACAAACAAAGTGAGATAAAATAGGAAAAGTTACATTCTCGGTTAATATGACAACCAGCTAATCACAACATTAAGAAAGCATATGATTTATAAAATCCTGCAGAGGAGAGAGTTCGTTCAAGTAAAATAAATTGAAAGAACAGAGTTAGACAGACAAAAAAGTTGCCTATTCAATTTCTGCATTGCATTTTTTGCATGTTACAAATATACTTCCTCTTCATCAGAATCTACAGTTTTGAAGCCAAGTGACTGATGACTATATGAAGACAGCCTATTTTTAATTTAGTCTGTCAACTAATACAAAATTGAACAAATTAAAGGGAAGAAAATGAACAATCTTTATTCAATTGCAGAACGAACTTTTCACATTCTGAGACTTATACTGGGTACACCCCACATTCTTTGCATCATGAAGTAACAATGATGCAACACACTCACACTTCTAATGCAAACAATTTGGGAAAGGGTTACAGATAAGAGAGGAAGAGATAGCCTAAAACAGAAACATGCTTGCTACTGAATATAAAGTAAACAATAAAATAACATATAAATGTAGCTATTTTCTACATAATTCCAATGAAACACAATGCAAGGAATTCCTCTAAGTAGCATCTAATACGGAATTCCCTTCAGGCAGACAAAATAGATTATTAAATGTAGAAATCATAAAGACACACACAAAGAGCTTACTTGACTATGAGAGAAGGGAGTTCAGGGGATGTCCGTTCTCAAAACAGAGTATTCATTTCATCAATACCAAGACGTGTTGGAAGACCTGACTCTTTTAAAATGAGGGAGTGGTTCTTGCTCTTCTGTTTCATCCTGCTTATAAATTTGAGTTGCAAGGGGTGAAGGATGAAGCTATCACAAGATTTCTTGGATTTTGACCCAAACTCCAATGCCAATTCCTAGGGAGTGAGTTGAGAGACACCAGAATTCTTGAGTTTCTTTGTGGGAGGGAGAAGATCGTCCACACATATATCTGCAACCCTTTTCTTTTTGCTCTCCATTTCCATTTGCTCAACAGATTTCTCACAATATGAGACATACACTGGCAGCACCCCGCATTCTTTGATCATTACCTTGCTAGACCCAGGACCTTCCACAGTGAATTTAAAGCAAAGCTCTTTGTTAGCAAACGGCTGTAGATTTCCAAGATTATGGCCAGCATTCCATATAAAAACATGATTATATTTCGTCTTCGGAACCTTCAGCTGTCGACATGGCTCTTCCACCACAGAACCTTCCAAGTAGCAAGTGCATGTCAAGTCACAGTTGTGTTCCAATAAAGTAGCAGAATCAAAGTCTGATTCAAAGCCAATTACAGCACAGTATAAGAAATCCACCAAGTCTGAAATTTGAGGGAGTTCAACTACCACGGAGCTTTGTGCTGCCCTATATTTGAACCACTTTGGTACTTTGCTTCCAGGGATTGCAATCAAAGAATGATTAACCATGCGGTTTGCATTTTCAGTCTGTACATAATAAATTACACAAGAGGCAGCCTCCATGATATTGTGAAGTGATTGTTCATTCAATTGCGCACAATTCACGAATGAGAAGTATTTTGAGCCACCACTCAATGGTCTCCAAGTTGGCACAATTTCCAACGACTCACAATTATCGGCTTCTAGGCGTGAAATGGATGGTGGTAGTTCTGGTAAAGAGAAAAGCCTCCTACAATTCTCGAGGCTAAGATATTTCAATCCGAAAAGATGTTTAGTATTATTAGGGAGTTCAATTATGTTACAACAACCATCCAGCTTCACTACTCTTAAAGACAACATGCCATTAAATAAGACATGTAGCTTCAAATCATCAATGAATTCACAATTGGAAAGCTTAAGACTCGTCAAATTTGTCAAGCAAGATAATTGGTTTGGAAGGTTCACAAGTCTTGAACCACTAAGATCGAGTATTTCCAATTTAATTGGACGACCAACAGACGAGTCTAAGATTTCAATTCCTGTTTTATTTAAGCTCGAGTATCTCAGTTCGTCTGATGACAATGCGAACTCCTTAAGCTTCCAGCAACATGTCACATCAATATGTTCAAAAGATTTCAAATGAATCTCACTATTCAGACATTCAAGTTTCTCACACCCAAATAATTCCAACCTAACAAGCGACTGGAGAGACAAAATTGAGGAATGAACATAGCGCAAACTTTCACATTGAGAAAGTTGTACTACTTTGAGATTCAGGCATTTAGAGAGATCCGGTAGCTCCTGTAGCAGCCTGGAACCACTAAGGTGTATCTCCTGTAAGCTCACTAAATCCTATAACAACAGATATAACCATTAAGGTTTAAATGAGATCATCAAGAAGTTCATATGAATGAAAAACATGAAATACAAATAAGTTCACGCATACCTGCACTCCGTTCAAATTTCGCAAACTTTCACATCCATAAAGTCGTACTTCTTTGAGATTCAGGCATTTAGAGAGATCCGGTAGCTCCTGTAGTAGCCTGGAACCACTAAGGTCTATCTCCTGTAAGCTCACTAAATCCTATAACAACATATATAACCACTAAGGTTCATATGAGATCATCAAGAAGTTCATATGAAAGAAAAACATGAAACACAAATAAGTTCACGCATACCTGCACTCCGTTCAAATTTTGCAAACTTTCGCATCCATAAAGTCGTACTACTTTGAGATTCAGGCATTTAGAGAGATCCGGTGGCTCCTGTAGCAACCTGGAACCACTAAGGCTTACCTCCAGTAAGCTCAGTAAATCCTATAAAAAAATATATAACCACTACGGTTCAAATGAGATCATCAAGAAGTTCATATGAATAAAAAACAAGAAACACAAATAAGTTCACGTATACCTGCACTCCTTTCACATTGCGCAAACTTTCGCATTCATAAAATTGTACTACTTTGAGATTCAGGCATTTAGAGAGATCCGGTAGCTCCTGTAGCAGCCTGGAACCACTAAGGCCTATCTCCTGTAAGCTCACTAAATCCTATAACAATAGATATAACCACTAAGGTTCAAATGAGATCATCAAGAAGTTCATATGAATGAAAAACATGAAACACAAATAAGTTCAAGCATACCTGCACTCCGTTCAAATTTCGCAAACTTTCGCAACCATAAAGTCGTACTACTTTGAGATTCAGGTATTTAGAGAGATCTGGTAGCTCCTGTAGCAGCCTGGAACCACTAAGGGCTATCTCCTGTAAGCTCACTAAATCCTATAACAACAAATATAACCACTAAGGTTCAAATGAGGCGATCAAGATGTTCATATGAATGAAAAACATGAAACACAAATAAGTTCACGTAAACCTGCACTCCGTTCAAATTTCGCAAACTTTTGCATTCATAAAGTCGTACTACTTTGAGATTCAAGCATTTAGAGAGATCCGGTAGCTCCTGCAGCAGCCTGGAACCACTAAGGTGTATCTCCTGTAAGCTCACTAAATCCTATAACAACATATAGAACCACTACGATTCAAATGAGATCATCAAGAAGTTCATATGAATGAAAAACATGAAACACAAATAAGTTCACGCATACCTGCACTCCGTTCAAATTTCGCAAACTTTCGCATCCATAAAGTCGTACTACTTTGAGATTCAGGCATTTAGAGAGATCCGGTAGCTTCTGTAACAACCTGGAACCACTAAGGCCTATCTCCTGTAAGCTCACTAAATCCTATAACAATAGATATAACCACTAAGTTCCAAATGAGATAATAAAGAACTTCATATGAAAGAAACACATGAAACACAAATAAGTACACGCATACCTGCACTCCATTCAAATTTCGCAAACTTTCGAATCCATCAAGTCGTAGTACTTTGAGATTCAAGTATTGAGAGAGATCCGGTAGCTCCTGTAGCAGCCTGGAACCACTAAGGTGTATCTCCTGTAAGCTCACTAAATCCTATAACAACATATATAACCATTAAGGTTTAAATGAGATCATCAAGAAGTTCATATGAATGAAAAACATGAAACACAAATAAGTTCACGCATACCTGCACTCCGTTCAAATTTTGCAAACTTTCACATCCATAAAGTCGTACTACTTTGAGATTCAGGCATTTCGAGAGATCCGGAGGGTCCTGTAGCAGCCTGGAACGACTAAGGGCTATCTCCTGTAAGCTCACTAAATCCTATAACAATAGATATAACCACTAAGGTTCAAATGAGATAATCAAGAAGTTCATATGAATGAAAAACATGAAACACAAATAAGTTCATGCATACCTGCACTCCGTTCAAATTTCGCAAACTTTCGCATCCATAAAGTCGTACTACTTTGAGATTCAGGCATTTAGAAAGATCCGGTAGCTCCTGTAGTAGCTTGGAACCACTAAGGTCTATCTTCTGTAAGCTCACTAAATTCTATAACAACATATATAACCACTAAGTTTCAAATGAGATCATCAAGAAGTTCATTTGAATGAAAAACATGAAACACAAATAAGTTCACGCATACCTGTACTCCGTTCAAATTCCGCAAACTTTCGCATCCATAAAGTCGTACTATTTTGAGATTCAGGCATTTAGAGAGATTTGGGAGCTCCTGTAGCAGCCTGGAACCACTAAGGCCTATCTCCTGTAAGCTCACTAAATCCTATAACAACAGATATAACTACTACCGTTCAAATGAGATCATCTAGAAGTTCATATGAATGAAAAACATGAAACACAAATAAGTTCACGCATACCTGCACTCCGTTCACATTGCACAAATTCTCGCATCCATAAAGTTGTACTACTTTGAGATTCAGGCATTTAGAGAGATCTGGTAGCTGCTGTAGCTGCCTGGAACCACTAAGGTCTATCTCCTGTAAGCTCACTAAATCCTATTACAACAGATATAACCACTAAGGTTCAAATGAGATCATCAAGAAGTTCATTTGAATGAAAAACATGAAACATAAATAAGTTCACGCATACCTGCACTCCGTTCAAATTTTGCAAACTTTCGCATCCATAAAGTCGTACTACTTTGAGATTCAGGTATTTAGAGAGATCTGGTAGCTCCTGTAGCAGCCTGGAACCACTAAGGTCTATCTCCTGTAAGCTCACTAAATCCTAAACAACAGATATAACCACGAAGGTTCAAATGAGATCATCAAGAAGTTCATATGATTAAAAACATGAAACACAAATAAGTTCAGGCATACCTGCACTCCATTCAAATTTCGCAAACTTTTGCATCCATAAAGTCGTACTACTTTGAGATTCAGGCATTTAGAGAGATCCGGCAGCTCTTGTAGCAGCCTGGAACCACTAAGGCCTATCTCCTGTAAGCTCACTAAATCCTATAACAGATATAACCACTACGGTTCAAATGAGATCATCAAGAAGTTCATATGAATGAAAAACAAGAAACACAAATAAGTTCACGCATACCTGGACTCCGTTCACATTGCGCAAACTTTCACATTCATAAAGTCGTACTACTTTGAGATTCAGGCATTTAGAGAGATCCGGTAGCTCCTGTAGCAGCCTGGAACCACTAAGGTCTATCTGCTGTAAGCTCACTAAATCCTATAACAATAGATATAACCACTAAGTTTCAAATGAGATCATCAAGAAGTTCATATGAATAAAAAACGTGAAACAAAAATAAGTTCATGCATACCTGCACTCCATTCCAAAGCTTTTGTAGATAACTATCAGTCATGTAAAGGTAAACAAGTTCTTTAGCGCAAAAAGTGGCCGGCAGGTTTTTATGTGGGAATCCATGCCACTCTAGATACCTCATTTTCTTAGGAAGAAATGTGAGACCTTTTGGAAGGTGCACATGACCTGAGTCACGGTTGAAGCTAGAATAAATTTTGAGATATCTTAAATTTGGCATCTTCTTGAAAACATCAGCATCTAATTGTATATCTCTAATTTCAGAAACGTCCAACTTTATGCCTTCAACTTTGCTTGATCCCTTACAAAAACCATATCAAATAAATAATGTCATATTACATTTATGTTATTCATAAAGTTATGTATGGCATAAAAAAATGAATTTCTTACCACATCATTGTCCAAAACATCATAGATTTCCTGAGAATCCCATAATCGGCTGCGTCTTTTAGGTTCATCAAATGATTCTTCACGAACTATTTGTAGACCCATCTCTTGTATCAAATCATGCATTTTTATACGCCAACCACCATCAACATTTATGAGATCCTTGTCATGAAGTATTCTTATGCCAATAGCTCCATTAAAGCCAAAGCTACCTAACAAGGTGATTACAAATTCTGTCAACTCTCCCTTCAAAAAGCAAGCAATATCTAGAAATATTCTCTTCTCTTCATGATTCAATCCGTCATAACTCAATCTTAACACATTTTGGATATCTTTATGGAGATTCTTCTCAAGTTGTGTTAAAGCACTCTCCCATTCGACTTCACTTCTACCACAAAGATGTGAACCCAAAACTTTTAAAGCCAATGGAATTCCTTTTGCATAAGCAACTGCCCTTCTTGTTAGCTCTTCATATCCCATTATAGGCATGTCAGTGTTGAAGGCATTTAAGTTGAAAAGTTTATAGGAGTGATCCAACTCTAATTCCTCAACCTTATATATTACATCAACTCCTTTGCTAGTCAGCACATGCTTGTCCCTTGTTGTTATGAGAATTCTACTTTCTAGACCAAAGCAATGAGGTTCTCCAACTAAATATTTTAACTGCTCCATCGTACTGACATCATCAAGAACAACAAAAACTTTCATACGACTAAGTCTAGACTCAAGAAAAGTGGTTGAAGTATCCATACAGAGATCTTCCTTTAGTACACTAGAGAGAAATTTACGACGTAATTCAGCAAGTCCATTTCCAGACTTTTCCCTTACATTTTCTAAGAAGCTAGAGCCTTCATAATGGGAAGAATATTTGAAAAATATAGTTTTGGCAATGGTTGATTTGCCGATGCCCCCCATACCCCATATTCCAATGGTTTTAGCATCTCTCATCAATAATTCAATCTTTGCGTGGTTAGCATCAATACCCACAAGTCCTTTTAATTCAGCAGGTGGGTAGTTGTAGTTCAATTTTTGCAACATGTCTTTGACAATCTTTTGAATCAATTCAGATTCGTCCCTACCATATGAAAAAAGGGACCAAAAAAAAAAAAAGAAGAAGAAGACAACCACAGTTATGAGAAAAAAGAATTGTGAAAGATAAAAGATATATAAATAAACAGAGGATAATAAATTGAATAGAGTTTATATAAATTCATAATTTTTTCCCACTATCCTATTGATTGCAAATTCGAAAGGAGGATTTCATCAATAGGATAATGATCTAAGGGTGTACGATTTATTATAAATAACTAATTTTCTTAATATTTATAAATTATTTATCTAACTCTTATATATATTGAGTAACGGATTTAGGAGTACTTGAACAAATCAAAGGATAAACTGAATAGAGTATATATATTAAGAAGACATAAAAGTATTTATCAGAAATTGACCTGATATCTTAATTATTTGATCATCATGTAAATAACCGCCAACACCATCATTTGTGAATAGAAGAAAATTAATGAATTTATTAATTACCTGAACGTTGGAGATTGAGAGTCATATCCAGCCAAGTTTGCAGCTTCATTAAGAGCTTGCTTCCACACTTGCATCTTTTGTTGGTCAACCTTGAGATCTCTCTCATATCTCTCAAATGCTTGCATGTAAACCCCAGTTTGATAGCGTACATGAGTTGGCTCTACTTCATAGAAGACAGGAACAACAATCTGTCCTTGAACCCTTTTGCAATAGAGTATATGGGTGAGTTCATCCAAGCACCATCTTGAAGAAGCATAATTTTTAGAGAATACAACCACAGATATATATGAATCCTCGATAGCGTGCAGAAGTGATGTTGCAATCTCGTCTCCTTTGCGGAGTTCTTGGTTGTCTATGTAGGCTTTGATTTTTTGTCTGCAGAAAGCGTCATGAAGATGGCTAGTGAATTTGGAGCGAGTGTCCTCACCCCTAAAGCTGATGAATACATCATACTTCTTAGGGAGAGATTGAGCAGATGAGGAGGATGAAGCAGCAATAAGGGCCATATCTTTGAGATCACTGTGTTGTATGGAGAACTTTGAAAATGAATGAGAGACGGAGTATCAGAAGCTGCAGATAAGTGATAGAAGAAAAAGCCCACGCGGTTATGTTTTGAGAGGCTTCGCAATTTCCTTGAAGGATAAAATTGATTCTTTTGGTAAAGCCTGCAACTTTATGACTTTTGAAAAGAATAGGTTATGTTTAAATGTTAAACTTGGATTAGGTACTGATGAACTTTCAAGTTAATTAAATTGAATATTGCAAAAAGAGTCTGCCCACGCGGTTTTCTTTTAATAAGTTTTGTAATTTCCTCGAAGCTAGAATGGAATCCACTCTTTTCAAAAGTCGCAACTTCCTTGAAGATCATTGGTACTATAAAAATGATCTGGGAGCCCACGCGGTTTAATTTTATATATACACATACAAGCAAGTAGGATTATAATAATGGTGAGAAAGAAACGAAGGGAGAATTAAAGTTAGAGAAATGAGGAGGGTGAATGCAAGTAGGATTAATGCATGTTTGTAGCCATAGGATCATACTGGTGTCAAGATTTCAGCTGGATTGCTGCGCCTATTTTGGCAAGAGAGCATAAACATCCAAACCTAATTTTAAAGATGCACAACGGACGGATCAGACTAAACTAGAGCTAATTCGAAGTCTGATTTTAAATGTTGCTGCTATAAAATCAACTGGGTCAATATTTTGTCTCCATCGGCATCATCCGGCGGCCACAGCATACGCATTAATACTTTCATTCTCCTTCCTCATTTCTTTAAATATAATTTTCCCTTTGTCTTTCTCACCACTAATATAATCCCCCTTGCCTGTATGTATATAAGTATAATATCAAACCGCGTGGGCTCCCTGATCATTTTTAAGTACCAACAATCCTCAAGGAAATTGCGGCCAACGACCTTTATGTCTGACTTGAAAAGAATAGATTCTATTTTTTTAAAATGAAAACTGGAATCACATTAATGAAACTCGATAGATAAAAAATAAACAAAAGAGGAAAACAAACTTCAACCTACTATCCTTCACCAAACATTATCTCCTGGTACGAAAGTGGTGGATGGTCAAGGATACAAAAATTTGCTTCAATATTATGAGCTAACTTAGCTAAATGATCAGCTAAGCTATTTTGCTCCCTAGAAACATGACTGACTAACACTTGCCAGTTTTTAAATATCCACAATTTGGCATCCTTTATAATATCTCTAAAGGGGTGAGTAATATCATAACCCCTAGTCAAAACATTCATAGCCTCGATACAATCTCATAATACGATGACATTTTTATAGTCTCTATTCCAACAAATCTAAAAACCTTAGATAACTACAATGGTTTCTGCTATCGCTGGGGGAACTGTTAGTTTACACATGAAACCACATATCCACCGATCATCTTCTCCACTGATAGTGCCTCCACAACTGATTCTCCCAGACTCCAGAACTGAAGCATCCACCGCTAGGGTGATACAGTCTTGTTGAAGATCTTGGTTACTCCTTCCTGCACCTACACTGATATAGTTATTGTAGAATTTGCAATTTGTTCTTAAATCTGTATCCCAACTTGTCCTGAAAAGGCTATCATGCACATTTGTATTGTCTGTGGTGATCTTCTCGCCAAAGAGTTTCTTGCATCGATCTGCCCAAATATCCTAGCATATATAGCCAAATAGCAACGCCGATTGAATCTTTTTGGTGAAATTCACTTCGATGAAATTGCGAAACTTATTAAATTTAAAGATATTGCTTTGTATACTTTGACCTCTTCTCGATCTCACATATTTATTTTGTCAAAGACTAAAATATTTTTAATTTTCTAAGTTCTTTCCAATCTCTTTATTTATCTTGTAAATACTCTTCTGGAAAAAATAAAAGAAGGACATCATTATTTTTTCACCCACAAAATTTAATTTCATTTTGACTATAGGGATGTAATGAAGTTTCAGAAAATTTTAAGATTGACAAAATTTAATTAATTTCTACGGAGAGGCTGACTGAAATTTTCCCTTTAACTAACTTGAAGTTCTTTAGTACACCAAATCCAAGTTTAACGTTTTAGGTTAGAAAAGATAACCTGTTTTTTTTTTTTACTAACAAGTTCTGATAAAGATTAAGGGTTTAGGTTTCACAAGTTATGAAAAGAATTTCATAAGTGGCAAATTTTGATTCACAAGATCTTATAAGAGTTTCACAAGTTTAGATAAATGTTTCACAAGTTCGAGTAAGGTTTTCACAAGTTCTCTAAAGAATTTCACAAGTTGCAAATCAAAACTCACAAGATCTTATAAGAATTTCACAAGTTCTGATAAAGGTTTCATAAGTTCGGATAAGGTTTTCATAATTAATTCTGTCAAAGTGAAAATTAAACTCCGAGGAACAATTCTGTCATTTTTTTTTAATTTTGAAAATGACAAATCAGGTCCTAACATCTCTTTAACATTATGAATTTCAGAATACGTTTTTGTCTTTTAACATTTTAAAAGTTCTTTTTAAGAATTTTCCCTTTAAAAAAAAATGCAATTCACAATAATCATTGTTATCTTATCACAACTGCCACTCTGTTCTTTCAATTTTTTTTTTTTTTTAACTTGAACTAACTCTCTTCTTTGCAGGATTTTCTAGTCATACGATGTTATCCAACAATCAACATCTCCAGCATATATACCTTCTAAATGTAGTGATTATCCAGTTATCACAATAACTAAGAATGTAACTTTTTCCTTCCTTCTTTTTTTTAATCTCACTTTGTTAAGAGCACTTTGAATTACGTGAAAATATTTAATGTATATCATATGCGGTAATAGAGTGGGAAGTTTTTACGTGTGTATATATATATATCAACAACTGCAAGAAAGCCGAAGCGACCCCAAGCTGATCCAATTCCTAATAAGAGAAACTTGTATTGCTCGAGAGGATCCCATACATAAATTGAAATAGAGATGGGAGCGAGAGAGGTACCAGAAGCAGGAAGAGGTAAGGCGAGAGACTGAAACAACAGTTGGTGAGTGAAGACTGGGAGGTGACGGTGGAAGACGAGCACCGGACGGTTGAGAGCTTCAGAGTGTTGGGGTGAAAAACAAAGAAAACAACAAAACAAGACTAAAAACGTAAAACCAAAAAGCATCTCAAAATTGTTTTCTGTTTTTAGGTTTTAAAAACAAAGTGTTGTTTTTTTGTTTTTTAAAATAGTGGGCTGAAAACAAGTCCCTAAACAGGTTTTTTTTTTTAATTTTTAAAAACAAAAAATATTATTCACATAATAGGTAATCAAACAGGCCCTTGGTATGTTTATTGTTATTAGCAAAGCTTTCTATTTTCATTTGATTTAAAAAAGAGATAGTATAAAATGCTTACTATATCTTTCGTCATAATATAAAAAATTTATTTTAGCTATTACTATTTCAATACTATTTTTTTATTAGCACAAATATCATCTGTGAAATCCCATCCTCATAGCTTGCCTATAGAAAGGGCAATAACCTCGGTACATTTCAATGAAGATCAATACAAGAATATTTCTATTAGTGCCTTAGGTCTGATACATCTATTATATTCCATTTGTATATCAAACGGTTAGATATGTTTCTGGTTAACTTGTTACATCAATTTAAAATAAATTAGGGCTAAGGTGTAAATATGACGACTAAATTTTGAAAAAAAGGGCATTTGATACCATAATATTTATTTGAGTGAAAAGATACAGAGAGTTAACTCCCCTTAAACGTCTGTTATGTTTCTCTTTTGCGGGCCCCACTTAATATCCACATCATCCTCATCTTTCCCAACCCAACTCGCTTCTCGTCTTCATCGTCATCCTTTAGCCCTTCTCTCCACTCAGGCTCTCCTTCCTCCCTTGCCGACATTACAGATTGCAAGCATCCCAAGACAGAGAGTACAAGATGTTTATAGTAAGTTACTGAAAATTGGACGGGATATTGAATTTGTTTAGGTACTAAGTTAAGGGTCAGTGGTTTAAATCGAGGTTAATTTGAGGTCACGTTGGGATCAATTAAAAAAAATAATTTAAATGTTTATATATACTATTAAAAAAACTATATGAGAGTTATTTTTTAACTAATAGTCCAATATAATCTCGTGAACCTAATACATAAAAAAATATCATTAAGTACATGAGGATTTTTCCCCAACCAATGCCAAAAGTATTCCACAATTATTTTAAAGCTTCTTATAAATCAAAAAATGTTAGGAAAATATTTTTTTAAAAAAAAGCCAAAACAACTTCATTTAGAGTGTAAATAAAAAAAAATGAGCCAAACCGTGACTAAGCCAGACTTGATAGATTAAGTTTGGTCTATCCTGATCTTGGGCTCCTTCTAGCCCAGAATAGACCACGTGCTGTCTAACTCAGCGGGTCTATGAAATACTTCTTCTACTCCTAAATATAAAATCCAGTTGATTTTTTTTAAAGATTAAGTAAGCTAATTATATTACATTAAAGTATTTTTATTTTTATTTTTTCTCAAAACTAATTTGTTTGACTTATAAACTGATATATAATATAATAATACACAATATATGATGTGATTAAGTAACTTATTTAGTTTTTTTAATCTCTTCAAAAAAATTAACTAAATTTTATATTTAAGACTAGGGCTAGTTAAAAGAGACAAGCAAGACAAATTAGAGAAGAGTGATTGGGAGAGATGAAGTATTTCTCATCTGTTCATGTACCACGCATGATTATGTCCAGCAACACTCTTCTCTCCCTGCTTTGCCCAAGATTTTGATTCAACAAACATGTTTCAGGACATATATCTCCTAAACATAAGTAGTAAAGCTCCGCCATGATCTAATTAATATATATACATATATATATATATATATATATAAAGCTGTAAACAACAGTGCAGAAACTGGTCACACCCCATTCCTTATCTCTATCCTTTGAGGCATGTGTTGCTTATATATAGTCAGAGCGCGAAATCACTCATGTCAGGGCCCATAGTGGTCAAATCAGGGAACCACTTTAATTACAAGAGGTACAAATTACCAAGTTTTATCAGAAGGTTATAAGGATCTTGGTTACCCCCTCCAGTTATACGCGATTGTGAAATCACGAGAATATCAAATTATGAAGTTTTAAGAGTTGTTCACATCCTTAAGATACTTGTGTAAAATCACGTGAATATGGTACTTCAAATTATCAATACAATTACCCAATTACACAAGATTATGTCCATGTATAAAGCATGCTAGTAACTAGCAAATTATGCATTCACATCATTCAAAATTCTCTTTCTAACAGTAAAAAGACATATTCAATCCTCAATTTCTCCACATGCCTCTCCTTTCCCTTGCCTGAGACTTTACCGGTAACAGTGTGACCCCAAAACAAAGTGAGGGGGACAAAAAGAAAAAAAAGTAATATTCTCATTTATAATGATAACCTGCTGACCACTTCCACTAAAATTGCTGGAGATCATCCTGAGTCATATACCACAAGACACAAATCGCGGGTGTAGTATTTAGTTGAGAAGGAACAGTGTTATAACCTGCTGACCAGTTCTTTCTGTCAAACATGCATGTGTCTGTCTTGCTCAAGCATTTATGTTATTTGGTATTTGGTATACAAATTAACAAGTTTAAATTCAAAAATAGTAAGGATAATAATTCCTTATCTAAAAATATCCTGAAAAGACAAACTGAGGAACTTTCACCCCCACAACTTGACAAACGATTGGCCACTCTAGGCAGCTAACCATAGAGAAAGAGTGTGCTCTCTGTTTTTTTTAATAAAAAAAATATTATCCTTAATGTTTTCGGACCAAAAAAAATCTATAATGCAGTCTGAATTATCCATAGTGAGAAATGCTAAACTTAATTAAAAACTTGGAGCTCTCATCTGTGATGGCCAATGGGAGCCTAGTTTCTCCGCTATTCAATTTCATTTAAGAAGTTTTGTTTTAAAATAAGGATAGATAAAATGAACTATGACCACACAACTTATTGTATATTCAATATTTAATTTGATATATATATATTGATAATAGAAAAAAATACAAATAAATACCACTTAAATTTTAAAATCTTAAATCAGTGATTTCCTTAAAACCTGAGTTGTCAATTCGTACATTGATTTTTTGTATGTTGCGGTGATGATTATTGTAATGCACTATAAATATATTTCCCTTTTGTTCAGAATCTACAATTGAAGACAATATGTTCTCAAAGAATCAAGAATGACTTCCGTCAAGAGAAAAAACAAAGGAAAATAAAATTTACCCATTAACTTTAAATTAAAGATTTAATATGCGATGACAAAAATCCTGACAAGCTGCACTTGCATTAATATGTTCACATAATTCAAAAGGCTCTTTACAACCAGCAACAAAAAATATTCAATTCTCCCCATGCCTCTCCTGTCCCCTATTTGAGACTCCACATGTAAAAAGGGTAGCCCTAAACAAAGTGAGATAAAATAGGATAAGTTACATTCTCAGTTATCATGATAACCAGCTAATCAATACATTAACTATATATGCTACAAATCCTACGGAGGAAAGAGTTCGTTTAAGTAAAAGAAATTGAAAGAACAGAGTTAGGAAGACAATACAGTTGACTATTCAATTTGTGCATTTCATTTTTTACATGTTGTGATCAAAATGTTTATTGTGGTGCATAAATATATTTCCTATATATCAGAATCTACACAGTTATGAAGCCAAGAGACTAACGACTATATGAAGATATCCTATTACTTATTTTTAATTTAGTCTGTCAACTAATACAAAGCTGAACAAATTAAAGGGAAGAAAATGAACAATCTTTATTCATTTGCAAAAGGAACTTTTCACATTCTAAGCCTTATACTGCGTACTCCCACATTCTTTGATTCCAATTAATAACTTTTTATTTTTGGATTACAAAGACAAGAGAAAAATCTCTTGAGGCCACGACGGGCCGAAGCAGTAGTCCTGCATACAGAAAAAGATACCAAAAGAACCAAATATTAGCTGAGATCAGCTAACATTTGAAGTGCACAAAAATCTGGCGGATGATCCAGAAGTGACAAATCAGTGATCGAATCTAAAGCCGCCTTTGCCAAGGCATCGGCACATTTAATGCCTTCTCGATGACAGTGATAGATTTCTAAGTCCCAATCCCTATAGATGAGTTGTCGTGCTTCTTCTACCTCGCTCTGAAGAGGATGATAATGGCCGCCTGACTGAAATAGCAACTGGATTGCTTCGATTGAGTCAGTGTGCAGTTTGATATTCCTAAGATTCATGTTTTTACAAGTTTGGAGGCCTATTTTAATTGCTTGAATCTCGGAAGCAGTTGACCCAAAAGTGAAACCTATGTTCTATTGGAAGCCGCTAAGCCAAGCTCCTGAGCTATCACGAATTACTCCTCCAACTGCAGAATTTCTGTGCTCGTCTACCGCAGCGTCCACATCGACCCGAACAAAACCCACTGGCGGAGCATTCCATCTTACTGTGTCTCTATCTGGGACTCTGAATACCTTGTGTTTGAGCCGCCCCTCTTCTATTCCTTCGTGGAGAACATGCAGGCCTCTGTGGATAAGTTGTTGTGGAAGATCATTTGTCCCTTCAAAAACTCTTTTACATCTGTTCTTCCAAATCAGCCAGCACATTGAACCAAAGACCCTGAGCCAGGGCCACTGGGACATCTTACTTTCGCCTGGTGAGTGCTTCATGTTCCATTTGATCCATACCTGTAAATTTCCAGAAAAAAATGCAGAGTAATAAATGGGGTTAATACAAGAAAGCCATACAGAACTGGCAAATTCACAATTTGTCAAAGTATGAATTGTTGTTTCCTCACAGTGACACTCAAATGGACACTCAGAGTTTATCCTCACATCCCTCCTAGCTCGAATAGAATTTGTAGGAATTCTTTCCTGGAACAATTGCCACATGAGGAATTTAACTTTCTTAGGAATAGGCCATCTCCAGATACGTTGCCAGAATGGATCTGAGGATTCCTCAGACGACGCGTAGATCATGGAATAAGCAGATTTGACACTAAAGTTTCCTTCAGGGGTTTTCCTCCACCAGAAAGTATCTTCACCTGATTGGGAAGGAGGGGGAACTTTCTTGATTCTCTCAATCACCCACCATGGTAGGAACATTCCCCATCTCTGAATATGAGCGGGTGGTCCAGGTTTGTCCATAAATCCCACCAGGCATTTGTAGACTGCCCACTACAAAGCTTTTTACCCACTGCTGTCCTGAATGAATCCCAAACTGATGTAATTGCGTTCCAGACGGCTGATTGATTCCTTTTCTTCTCAACTCTTGGAAATTGATCATCTCCGCAGTCGTATTTTGATCTGAGAGCTTTTACCCATAGAGCATCCGATCTAGTAATGAGGTTCCAGCATAGTTTCATGATGAGCGCTTTATTTTGACTGGTCAGATCTTTGATGCCAAGGCCACCTTCTTTTTTATCCTTCTTAATTTTTTCCCAAGCAATTAGATGCATCTTCTTACTATCCGGCCCTTGGTTCCAGAAGAAATTCCTATTTAATCTTTCAAGATCATGAAGAACCCCTTTAGGAAGAAGGGTGGTTTGCATCTGGTAAGACGGAAGAGTGGAGAGAATAGAATTTATCAGGACGGTTCTTCCAGCCATGTTCAAGAAGCTACCTTTCCAAGTAGACAATCTCTTCTGAACTTTTGAAACAAGAGGAGCGTATGTCAGTCTGGTGGTTCTTTTATGATGGAGAGGAACACCCAGATATTTACCTAGATCACCTGAGATACTGATTCCTATGGTTTGGGCCAGCTGCAATGCTCTGTGAAATTGGATATTTCTTGAGGCAAATAATTTGGACTTAGAAAGATTAATTCTGTGCCCCGAGACTTTACAGAAATAGGCCATCACTTCTCTAATATTCTCCATCTGAAATGAGGAAGCCTCACAGAATAGGAGAAGATCATCAGCGAAGAAGAGGTGGGTGAGCTCCAGACCTGAATTGCAGAGCCTTAAAGGTTTCCATCTACCTTTATTCACTTCACGGCTTATCAGTTGGCTAAGCCGTTCCATACATATAATGAATAGATAGGGACTAAGGGGATCTCCTTGGCGAACACCTCTTGTTGGCTGAAACTGGTTTGTAAGAGACCCATTCCAAATCACTCTCATGGTTGAAGATGTGACACACTTCATCAACAGCCTCACAAAATGATCACTAATACCCAGGCTGTGAAGATTGAAAGACAGAAAGTTCCAATCTAATCTGTCAAAAGCTTTCTCCATATCCACTTTGATAGCAACATATCCCTTCTTCTTTCTGGTCGTTCTCATTGTATGGATCGCTTCTTGAGCCAGAATTATGTTGTCACAGCTTTATCTGCCCCTTATGAAACTGCACTGTGTAGGATGAATCAAATAGTCCAAAACAGACCTCATCCTGTTCGCAAGTACTTTACTGAGAATTTTATAGCTCACATTGCAAAGGGCTATGGGTCGGAATTCCTTAATCGAGGTAGGGTTGTCTACCTTAGGAATCAATGTGATGTGTGTCTGGTTAATATCATTGACCATGTTAGGATTCCTAAAAATGGAGAAGATAATATCACAGATCTTCGGACCCACAACCTCCCACTGAGTCTGAAAGAAGTGAGGTTGAAGCCCGTCCGGACCCGGTGCTTTGAAAGCATCCATTTCAAAAGCAGCATTTTTTATCTCCACCGCAGACACATCTTTTTGAATACAAGAAATCTGAGAATCATTTAGTGGTAAGAAGTCAACCGGCCAATCAGATATATTTAGCACATCTTGATCTGATGAGTAGAGCTCGCGGAAATAATTAAGTACTGATTGCTTTAGATCATCCTGATTAGTAATCCAATCACCCTGATCATTTTGGAGAGCTTCAATTTTACTTTTCTTTCTTCTGATCACAGTAGAAGAGTGGAAGAATCTAGTATTCTTGTCTCCATACTTTAACCATTTGCACCTAGACTTTTGATACCAGAGGAGCTCTTCCTGACTTACAACTTTGGTATACTCTTTCCAAAGTTTCGCTTCAAGCTTCAAAAGGCCAGCATGAGGACGAGTGGTGATTGCATGGTCAACACCCTCCAATCGCTTAATCAGTGTCCTCTTCTTTTTGGGGAGACTACCTACTTCATTTCTGTTCCACCAGGAGGCTTTATTCTGAAATTCGTTACAACCAGTTAACCAGTCATTGCTTTGCCATGCAGAACTAACTAAATCAGGGAAGCCCTCTTCTAGATACCAGGCAGCTTGGTACCTAAAAAGATTTGGGTAGGGAGCAGTTTGTACATTTCCAGAAGTGATCACCAGGACTCTGTGATCAGATTTGTAACGAAGCTGGTGGAATACTTTATGATTTGGGTGACTCAATTTCCAGGCTAAATTGCAAAAAGCCCAGTCTAACCTTTCCTTCATATCATTTCTAGACCAAGTGAATTTGTCGCCAACCACAGGCAGGTCCAAAAAGTCACAATCATGAACACAGTTTTGAAAAGGAGCTAGGGATCTATCAGGAGTAACTGTACCCCCGATCTTATCGGAATGATTTAAATAAGAGTTAAAATCACCTAAGACAAGCCAAGCCTCATTAACTCTTCCTGCCAAGTTCCGGAGATCAGACCACAACTCCTGCCTATAACTCCATTTGGGATCTCCATAGACAAAAGAAACACAAAAACATTCTCTGGTTTTTATGTCAGTCAAACGGCAATGGAGGAGTTGGGCAGTAGAAAAAATATATTCAACAGAAACATCAATGTCATGCCAAAGGATCCATATGCCACCTGCATAGCCCGTCGCTTCAACCCTCAGCCAATTGTTAAAACCTAGCTTACGTACCACTAAATCAGCTTTATGACCACTAACTCTGGTTTCCAAGAGACACATAACGGAGATATTATGTTTGGAAACAATGTCACGGAGAACACGAGGAAAAGATTTTTTACAAGCACCTCTACAATTCCAACTTGATATAATCATGATAAAAGGAGAAAATTAACACACCAGGAAAAAAAAGGAGTTACTTATCTGGAGGTATGCGCCTTGAAACTGATCTACTCTTGTTCTTGACTTCCCTTAAATTCTTATTTGGCTTGCCTTGTTCTTTATTCCTCACTAAAGGAATTTGAGATTCCATCTTTAACTTTGGAGGTGACATAACATCAGGTGAATTCTGCTTCTGAGTTTCAATCAATTGCACTTGGTTCAGAACGCTTTCGTGAGCCAGAGCTTGCTTGGAATCTGAGACACTTGTTGAAGAGGAAGATGTGACGAGAATGTCAGGATGAGCTTCTGACAGCGTCTCTAACCTTTGGTCATCAACAACTAATTTCTCTTTACTGACTTAATTATTTAGATTCAGATTCTAAGTATCTAAATCCTTGTCCAGCGCTTTAGGAATATTTGCCATCAGCTGGTTTGCAGAATTTCCTGATGGGATGATCTCTTTGGAATTTGATGAGGACAAAGAGCCCATAACAATTTAATGTTTTCAGGCTCCCTCTTTTAATGGAGTTGCTTCAATCGGATGTTGGGCTGGGAGTATCTGATCCGAGCTTTGCAATTTTACTTGGTCCTGGGCTTCCAAGTCAATCGGCCCCCTTGGAAGGACTTTGGGCAATAGGGATTTCAGCCCACCACCCTCCTTTTTCTTTATTTGATAGACTTGCTTTGGAGGGCGTGTATGCAATAGGTTCAGATTGCTTTTTGACTGACCTCTTAATGTTGCCTCCTTTTGACTTTTCCCTTTATCACTTAAACCCATATTCCTCTTAATTCTCGCAGCGTCTGGACGTTCAAAGACACGGTGATTTGCATCTTCAATTTCTTCAAGCGCGCCTTCATCGTCCATGTCAGCTAGAATTTGAAAACATGATGATTGATGTCTTCTCCCCATACCCCTTGCAGAGATCGACCCATACCTTCCACCTGCAGCGCTGTCTCCATGATTTTCATTCCTTGGAAACCGAGCTTTCCTCTGGCCTCCCACCAGCATCTATGGACCGAAAGCCTCCTCTGGTTTTGATGAGACGTTTTCCGGCAGCAGCACCTGGGTTTCCTTGCCGATAATCAACGCAGCTTGCTGTGGTTTTAAGCTTTCTTTTCCTACTTCCTTCTTTGCACAAGAATCTTTCTTATGACCGTATCTACCACAAGTGAAACAAATCAGATCCAGTCCCTCATATTCGACGTTGAAGACGGTGGATGCTAAGATGACTCTTGGAACAAGCCATTTTTGGAGATCTAACTCAACACAGATCCTTGCATATCTTCCCCTCGAAACGACGCCAGAAGAGTGATCCCGGCAATTTAGGGTATGCATATATACTTTTAAGGTCTTTCCTATCATATCCCCTAATCTGGAAATGAATTTCTGAGAGTAATAGATTAGAGGGATATTCGGTATTTGAACCCAAGTAGCGATCTTCCCCAATTGGTTTTGAAATGGGTCGAAATATGGGGACCACTTCTGGACTAAGATCACATGATGCGCTATTACCCACGGTCCTTCCAAGATAATGTGTTTGTAATTTGCTTCCCAGTTTTCAGGGTTTGTGAACCTAATAACATAGTAATTGTTTGGAAGATCCACCAATTCAAATTCATTAAAACTCTACACCCTACCAAGCATCTCTTTCAACTTGTGTAAGTAGAAATGAGCACCTAACACCGTGATAATTAGAGATTTATTCCACGGCTGGCAGGCTTCATTAAACTCATCATCTGTAATGTCCATTATAGGGTAAACAGACATAAGTTTTTTGGTCTCATCAGATGGCTCTGGGATCTTCCACGTTTGATTCTGCAAGTTTGTTGTTATTTGATCCTCACTGGAGTTGGAAGCACCTTGAGCCATACCATTAAATTCTAATCTATTAAACCCCATCAGTGAGTCTTTATAAGAGGAGTTTTTCAAATGCTTATATGAATCATAGAGACTCCCCTGTTTTTCACTTTGCACTTCGACTACAGGGACATCTGATGCCACATGCAAATTTTTCTCTTGCTCCTCCTCTATCCTAATCAGTGCGAGATTTTCTAATGCAGAGCATGAAATGAGCTTGTTCATTGAATCCACTGACGTTGTTTAAGAATCCGGTGATTTATCCGGTGGTATCTTGAGAGAAAAAACGTCATCCATTGAAAGAAATTCCGGTGACACGAGTTCCAAGAGAGAGGATTCCGGTAGACGATGCTTCCTTTTTTCTCTCTTCTTATTTTGCTTCTCCCTAGCGTTGCATATCTTGATTCCAATTAATAACTTGTTGATGTGATTAAACCCAATCTTCCAAATATGAGTCTCAAAAGTGAATTCAAAGAAAAACATTATTATGTCAGTGAACAAAACAACTGTTGATTTCCGCCTCTTGTAATTTCTTGCACTACATTTTTACACATGGCGGCATCATTCCATTCAAAAATGTGACCAGATTTCATATTTGCATCAAAATGGAACAATGATGCAACACACACTTACACATACTTCTAATGCAAACAATTTGGGGGAGGGTCACAGAAAAGAAACAGGGAGGAAGAGATAGCGTGAAACAGAACAGAGATAATAGGGAAGAGAAGAGCCAGAACATTACAGGGGGCTAAGACAAAGAAATATTAAATTTTAGGGATGTTACACTAAAGCCTTCACTTCTTTCATCTACGTATTGTTCAATTGAGTTTGTCTTTCTTTTCTTTCTGTTTCATGTCATGTTTGATGGATTGGCCCACACCTTTACGCCAAGCTCATGAGATAGTCAAGAATAAACACCCTTAATTCTAGAGGAAAATGCAGAAATAGAAGGCTAATACTCCCTCCGGTCTTTAATATAAGACATATTTGCCTAATTTGATTAGATTAAGGAAGTTATTTAAGTTAGTTAATATGATATGTATTTTCTAAAAGACTCTAATTATCTTTATTAATTCTCTCATTCCCCCTCCTCCTTGATTATTGTTGAGGGAGTATCAATAGGGGTAAATTAAGAAGAGATTGGTAAATATGAAATTTTTTTCTTATAATTAGGACTAAGATCAACTCTCTAAATATGTCTTATATTAAGGATCGGAAGGAACACATAGATAAAACAATCATATAGAGAGAGAGAGAGAGTATGTGTTTACTTGCCTAAAGAAGGGAGTACATCATGGTGATATCCATTCTCAAAGTAGAGTATCCATTCCATCAAACGCAAATTTTTTAAACTGAGGAAGCCGTTGTTGCTCTTCAACATTTTGAAGCTTTTTATTTTTCCTCTCTATTATTTTCATTTGCTCAACAAATTTCTGGCATTTTGAGACATACACTGGCCACACCCCACATTCCCACATTCTTTTATTACTACCTCGCTAAACCCATCAGTTTCAACGGTGAATTCAAAGCAAAGCTTTATGTTAGTGAACAACTGTACTGTTGATTTCTTCTTCTAATTTCACGCATTATCTCTCCACCATTGCAGCCATCATTCCATATAAAAACATATCACATTTCATCGTCAAAACAAGTACCTGATGTAGTGTATGTGCCACTTCTAAACCTTCCAAGTAGTATGTGCATTTCAATAAAATAACATAATCAATTTCTAAGGGAAAACCGCTTACAATGCAGAAGAAGAAATCCTCTAAGTCTGAAATCTGAGCGAGTTCAACAACTACAAAGCTTTGTGCTGCCCTGTATTTGAACCACTTTGGTACTTTACTTTCGGGAATATAAATCGAAGAACCATGTATGTGGTTTACATTTTTATGCAAACCGGAATATATATTGTAAAGTGACTGTTCATTCAATTGCACACAATTCATGAAAGAACGCTGATGAGCTTATTGATTCCGTCGAGACTTTTATCTTCGAATGTGACGGTACAGAACACTATCAATCTTGTATTGATGCATTCTTTCTTTCTCATCACACATTTCTTTGTTAACTTAATTTGCAGGAGTCATATGGAAGGGCGAGAAATTAATAGAAGCAGCCCAAGAAACTCTTGACATGCTTCTCTTAAAGGTTTGTTCCTGCTTACTATTTGTGGACTGTTATTTGCATTTTTAAATTTTAAGCGTTTGATGTTCTTTGATCATTTGATTCCTCCCTCATCTTAGTCACTGTTGCGTCAGTTTATGATAGCATCAAAGAGTTTTGAAATTTGGGAATTTACTACTGTTGATAAACTTCTGTGGGGCAAACGATTAGTTTTCGTTACTATCAACTCTACCAAGTCAAGGAAACCATACGGGAAGGAGTTTGAGACTCTTGGCCTGAATGTTAGTGAGGTAAGTTCACAGTTTTCGCTTTCCATTTTCTTGATTGGCACGAAGATCAATAATTTTAACCTTTAATTCTTGAATCATTTCAGGAGGAAATTTTTACATCATCTTTTGCAGCTGCAGCATATTTGAAATCCATTGATTTCCCAAAAGATAAAATGGTACAAATCATTCGCAATTCTAACTATTCTTTGGGCCGATGTGTGTTGGTGAATGCAAAGGACTTATCATTGAGTTTTATTTAGGTTTATGTCATTGGAGAACATGGCATCTTGAGGAGCTTGAGCTTGCTGGTTATCAGTACCTTGGAGGGCCAGACTGCCAGAGTATGTCCTCAGTTCTGCTACACAAATACTTGTTTCTTTTTATGCTTTCAAATTTAGGTGATCACTCGGTTTTCTTTCTGCTTTACATGCAAAAGACTTACTTATATTTGTTGTTGTTACCATTACTATTGAAAATCAAGTTTAACTGATATGCACAGCATATTACAGTACCGTCTGATGCATTGGTAATTCTGTATGCACTGTCTTACCTTGTTTGTAAGTAGTGTGCCTTCTTTCTTTTTTCTTTTTGTCCTCATCTAAGAAGTGTCTTCATTATTAGGTTGGAGCTGTTGTTGTTCGATTTGATCGCTACTTCAACTACTATAAAATCCAGTAAGATATCAAATACTAACACAGGCACATATGACAAGTTCATTTTTACACTCAAGTTACAGACATAACTATTACTTTTTGATTGAAGAAAAAAGTTATCATGGTTGGCATTAATATACTTTTATAATTCCATTCGATAGAAAGGACTATAGGAAATAGGTTTTTCCTTATAAAAGGGAGTCATTTTTGTGTCCGTACTTTTTATGTATGTACAAGAACCTTTGTCTCTGCAAACATAGTTTGTAACAATACATGATACAAGACATTAGTGACTGTGTTAGTTTCTTATATTACTTGTTGCTAGTAGTTAGAAGCAACAATCAATAATCACCTTACAGTGTTTAGTTGGAGCTTTTTTGAGAGGAGGGGAGTGGGTAAATGTGTTTGGTTTGAAAAATTGGAGAAATTACCTATTTGGTTGAAAATTCAAAATTCGTATTCACCACCAGCATCTGAAGCATATGTTGGAGAAAAAGCAGGTGGCCCCAGCATTAAAGTGGATTAACAAGTTGTGAGGCCTCAGTTATAAGATTGGGTATAGAAAAGGCAGAGATAATCCTGTTGCAAATGCTCTTTCAAGGAAAGAGCTTTTGAAGATAATTTCAATGCTTGAAACTGTTCCCGAGAGTACCCAAGTTCACATGGCACCGAGGATTGCTAAAAAGAAATGGGAAGAAGTTGGTGAGCAAAGATAAAGCTTTGTGAGGAGTCTTTGTGTCAATTTCATTGTGACTCAGTAGGAGGGCATTTTGGTTACTCCCACTTTCAAGATGTTGGTAGCCATATTTTATTCAAAATGAATGGCCATGGATGTTGGTATGTATCTGTGAAGATGTGTCATTTTCCTATAAGGTACAAAAATGAGACAGTAGTTGCACGTGGAATGCTTCAATGATACTGGTGGTAGTGGATAAAGTTAACAAAGGCAGCTCATCTTACTGCTCTGTATGATCCTTTTAAAGTTATTCACGTGGCACAAGCTTCTATGGATAATGTCATCAAGCTCCAATGTTTTCCTATGTCAAATGTAACAAATAGAGACCCTATCTTCTATGGCAAGTTATGGAGGGCCCTTTTTAAGGCACTGTTAGCCTCCGCAAGTGCACGGATCGCGTCAAGTAATAAAGTGATAAGTAAAGATCGTTCCCTTGAGGATTTGTGTAACAAATTAGTCAAGCAATAGGTTTGGTGAATTCGATTAAGTTGAGCCAAAATATGTTGTTGTGTGTGGAAAGAGGAATTTCAAAAGATATATTTGTAAAACTAAAATTTGCTGAACAGAACTCTGAGTTGTATAACTTCAATCAAATATAATAAACCTAGGATTGTTCATCCCCTTAGTATTTCATAAACTTTTTTCTTTTCCTCTCCAAGGATTCTTTTCATGGGGTATATATATGTCAGTTTAAGAATCCCAAGTATATGATTGAGCTCTCTCAAGTCATAACCAATTGCATATCTTCTATTAGCATGCACAATCTCTTGCTACAACTAAGAGAAGATATTCATTACATACCAATCTTACTTTCACAATGCTAGGTTAATAACTATATCTCTATGTTACTAACAAACCATCCATTTAGTTGTAAACTTCAAGTCTAGCATGATTTCACTCCAGTTCAGCAATTAAATTAACTCTCTCAAGCTTAACTTAATTGAACACATCATCCACAGTGATGGCCAGTCACATACAGCAGTAAAAACGAAATGAAATAAACATATATATGCCATTAGATACTTAGAGAGGAAAGGAAACAGGTTTAATCCATACAAAGGATAAAAAACAATCCTAGAAAAGGACTCTAGCTATCCATGTTCACACATGATTCACAGACATAAGCTCTCATTACAGCCATATCAGAATTACAGAGAAGAAATGGAAGGAATACAGAAAAACCAGAGAATCTGGGCTGAAATCCCTGCAAATCCTTAATCTCTCTGTGATTCTCCTTGATTTCAAGCACACGCAAGCTCAGAGGAAGTTCTCAGCCGCCTCCTAGGTCTTTTCCTAATCTGGATCCCCTTCTTCAGCCTCTGGTTTTTGCTTTTATAGTTCCCAAGTGACAAAACGCACAACAGCATTTTCGGGTATTAGCCGCGGACAGGCAATCTGTGTGCCGCGGACAGTGAACTTCTGACCTTATGTTAGCCGCGGCCCATAACCTTCTGACCTCTTGTTGGCCACGGCCAATCATCTCTGAAGTTCAACTTCTTCCCTTTTATGCTCTGTTCTCATCCCTTCTTGCCTTTCCTTGGCAGGGTTGATGGCTTCAACTTCCTTTCACCTCCTTCTTATTGAATTTGGCTTTCTCTGGTCCAGCTATGACTGAATCTGTATCCTTTCAACACAAAGAACTCACAAACAATCACGGTTGAATAGTCATAGCAGTTAGTGATATGTTTCCTCCACATTTGCATTCTTTTTGTCCCCAGCATGAATAGAACACATTTAATCAACTTTAGCACTCTCAGATGCCCACTAATATACCCAAAGTGAGGGGAAAATAGGATGAAATGTGCAATTCTGATAAGAATTTCATGAGGTTAATACACCCCCAAACTTGAACTTTTGCTCGTCCTCGAGTAAAATCAGTCAAATGACAAAAGCAAGATTAAATTAATCCCAAACATAGTGCTCATGCATGACCATTTCTTTTCTTTAGCTACTCATAACAACAAAATATATATGGATGCCTGGTTCATAGTTTAAAAACGAATTTCCCAACATTTTTCAGACTGAGTGTGTGTTTGACAAGAGTTGAATAACAATCTTCCTACATTTATTAAGATCAGAAACAACACCTCAACATGTATGACTCAGCCTCAATATCCAGACTTAATCCTTTGCATTCTCTTTTCTTTTTACTTATAAATCATTCCACACACCTTTAATGCCAATGGGACTTTAGGGTTTTATGGAATTGCTCATTGTCACCGCTTAAGGCTAACACAAGTTTTAGTATGAGGCAATGTAGATGAACTAGATTAATGCTCAATCAATCAATGTTATGTACACAAGAGAACACTCACGGATTTAAGTGTTTAGCTCTCACAAATGTAGGTAATTTCGCTCAGTACCACTTATAGTAGGTCCTGCCATAGGCTTGTAGAAACTCTATTTTCTCCACTGCTTTGTACACCTGGATTCATGAATCAAGGGGACTTTTGAAAAGGGTTGTAATGTTGGAAATGGTTTAATGGAAAGGATAATGGAATAAGTACTATACACGCATAAGTGTATATAATGACATCTTTTTCTTTTCTCTCTCTCTCTCTCTCTCTCTCTTTTAAAACAACATATATATTGCTTTTCTTTCACCAATTCCTTCTCTCTTTTGTAAATTGCATAACTTAGCACCTATTGAAACAAAGAGTGAATCAAATGCTATTTCAATGCTTTTTAAGTGTCATTCTAATGCAGAACAGAAGCATGCATAGCTTGTTGTTGAATGCTAGATTTTGAAAAGTGAAGGGTTCAAAGGGGGTCATTAATGGGTGAGTATGAAAGGTTTGTGTTTAGGTCAATGTGTTCAAAAATGAATGCCCCTATCATTTTCATTAATCCACATGCATATGTGATTTTGAAAAAGAATTTAAACAAGTTCTAGAGGTACGCTAGCATAAGTGGCACAAACACACTAATGAATGAAACTCGGGCTCGAAATCCTTCCAACAGAGGTTTTCTTCTCTCATGCACAATCCCCAAGATTAATTCAACATTAGCCTAATCTGAATGCATTAACTTAACCAATCCATATGCTAACTCTAAGCGCCATAACCAGCCAATTCCTTACAATTCACCCAAGAACATAAGCAAGTCCCATAAAAATTTAGCTCAAAGATAATGTCAATCATGATCTCAACGTGTGTGAAATGCTAATTTCTTTGAAGAAATTCAAATACAAATTCAAAAGGCTTTCAATGAAAATAGTTCATACACGTCAATTTGCTATAAAATCCCTTGACAAAGTATTCGAATTATTTTCAACCCTCGTGCGCAGTGTTTAATCAGGTAAGTATTAGGAATTAGCTTTTAAAATGAGAACCAAGCATTCATGAATATCTAGTCTTGTTTTCCCAGAAAGCCTACAAATCAACTATTCACTTCAGATATGATTAATCAAATCTAACTTGACTTTGACTCAAGGATAGGGCACAAAACAAATTTACAAAATTTGAACTTCTTTGACAGTAATCAAAGCATGCATACGAATATTCAAGTACCCTTAAACTTGAAGCAGACAGTGTTCGTACTGTCACAGGGGACAACCGTGTCACACATATCACTTGTAATGAAAAAGAGGACACAACAACCCACAGATAGAATAGTAATAGGTATATTAAGAGGCACAATAGCAAGTGAGATCCAATATCAGTCAGTAGTAAGAGAAAGTTCAACAATAGTCACTGAAGTAAAATATGAGCAATAGTCAAAGTAATAAAACAAGGGTAAGAAGCTCAACAACAACAAACTGAACACTAACACCATAGTCCTGCAGATATGTGAGGCATTGGGTGGCAGTAGCCTCAGTGCGCTGGATGGCCGTGAGGATCACATCCAACATAGCAGAAGACTGAGAAGAGGAAGCGGTACAGGATGGTTCACCTTGCTCCAGCGGAGATGGAGAGTGCCCCACATGTGCCTGAGGAGCTTGAGAAGGTCCTCCCTGCTGAAAAACAGGGTCGTTCATTGAACGTTGGGATGATGGGACTTGCTCATTCGGTTTTAGCTTGATGCTCAAGTAGTTGAACTTCTTGATAAGCTTAAAAAGAACATCAGTAGCCATGGCTGAGACACCCACAGAAGAACAGAAGGAAGAAATAAGGTGCGGCAACATCAATCCAACCGAATGATCACGTGCATGGTCTCTCAGAGTTTGATAAATTAATGCACCTAGATCGATTGGCTCCTTTTTCATAAGAAGGTAAATCAAGAGAGCCTGGTCTCTAGTAAGTCGATTCCAGTTTGACGAAGGCCAAAAGTAGTCCTTGCCAAAATGCAACCAAACCCGGGCCTTAACTGATAATTGAGCATGTGGTAAATACTTCTGAGCCCCACCTTGACTCTGTCACACCACCATGTTGTTGTAAACCAGCAATTCAGAAATTTCATCCTCAGGGATGTCATCTTCATTATCCAAGAGCTGCTTGTACTTGCATTACTCAACAGTCGGGAGTGATGCGAACTGCCGGAAGCTAGCCAAAGTAAAGTCAATGTCGACCCCCCTAAGGGTAAACCGCCAAATAGGTCTCACACAAGCATTGGCATAGAATTCCTAGATAATCTGCAAATTCCTGTCAACCTTAGGGTCTATGAGCCTCTACAAGTGATAGGTTCGGGTGGCTAAATCATAAAAAGTATAAGAGACGTTGAACGGGAATTCACGCTCTTGTAACAAGGGTCGGTTAAGGATCTTGGCTTTGGCCTCAGCGACGGCCCTGGGACCGGTTCGGTCAGTAACATGCTTGGCAGGCATTGAAACTGGAGAAGGAGCAATGCGAAACCAAAGCAGATAAAGAAATAAACCGGCACTCAATACTGACACCAGAAGTAGACAGAACACATAGAACCTCCCCTAAACTTATAACCTAAGCAAGACCACATCACTCATCGCAATTCAAGCCTAACCCCTATCCTGACTTCATGGAGATTATGCTCTTGCCCCCTAAACAACTAATCTTAACCAATAGGCAAAGCATTTTAATGATTAAAGAAGGAATTCCAATTCAGTATGCTATGGAAAAACAAAGAAAATTCACAAAATACCCCCAATCGCTAAACCATTCTGCACTTTTCAGACCGAGGCGCAATATATAATCGAACTATTGGAAACTTGCCAAAAATAGTTCAAAATGACAAAATATCCTTACTTTCAGAAAAACAGAGGGAATGGTTTATGCAACCACAGAATCCAAGACAATGAGCAAGAAGAAACCACAATAAGGGTCACAAGCATTATGAAATTTCAAGTGCAACAATGCAAATGCAAATTGCTTGGCAAAAGGCTGGAACTAGACAGAATTGGAGTAGCAGACATCGATCAGATTTATCACAATAAATAGCAAACAAGTTACTTTCAAGGCACAAATGATTAAGTAATGTCAAGTAAGTGAGATTCAGCAGGATAAGACAAGATCAGTTTAGGTTCAGTAGCTCAAACCTTGAAGAAATTAACCTTTCATTTCCCAAATCAATTTTTCAGAGGTGCTCTAGGATTTAACTTCTAACAGGACAACTTCACAAGAAGATAAAAACAAAACAACATTTTATGAACAACTCTACTGCAACAGTAATCAATGCAGGACACAAACAACTTCAGATTTCCACCACCACACACTTAGCATAATCAGAGCAGTAGCTTACAACCAGCAATGACAGCAATGCACACTAACAACATCAACATTCAATTTTCATAACAGGGCAATAGCTTACAAGGCAGATCAAGGCTAACTGAATGTATCAATTGCTGTCACAAGGATAGAAAAACTCTATAATTTAATTGAACACATCATCCACAGCGATGGCCAGTCACATACAGCAGTAAAAACGAAATGAAATAAACATATATATGCCATTAGATACTTAGAGAGGAAAGGAAACAGGTTTAATCCATACAAAGGATAAAAAACAATCCTAGAAAAGGACTCTAGCTATCCATGTTCACACATGATTCACAGACATAAGCTCTCATTACAGCCATATCAGAATTACAGAGAAGAAATGGAAGGACTACAGAAAAACCAGAGAATCTGGGCTGAAATCCCTGCAAATCCTTAATCTCTCTGTGATTCTCCTTGATTTCAAGCACACGCAAGCTCAGAGGAAGTTCTCAGCCGCCTCCTAGGTCTTTTCCTAATCTGAATCCCCTTCTTCAGCCTCTGGTTTTCGCTTTTATAGTTCCCAAGTGACAAAACGCACAACAGCATTTTCAGGTGTTGGCCCTGGCCAGGCAATCTATGTGCCACGGCCAGTGAGCTTCTGACCTTATGTTAGCCACGGCCCATAACCTTCTGACCTCTTGTTGGCCGCGGCCCAAGGATAGGTTGCCCGCGGCCAGTCATCTCTGAAGTTTAGCTTCTTCCCTTTTATGCTCTGTTCTCATCCCTTCTTGCCTTTCCTTGGCATGGTTGATGGCTTCAACTTCCTTTCACGTCCTTCTCATTGAATTTGGCTTTCTCTGGTCCAGCTATGACTGAATCTGTATCCTTTCAACACAAAGAACTCACAAACAATCACAGTTGAATAGTCATAGCAGTTAGTGATATATTTCCTCCACATTTGCATTCTTTTTGTACCCAGCATGAATAGAACACATTTCATCAACTTTAGCACTCTCGGATGCCCACTAATATACCCAAAGTGAGGGAAAAATAGGATGAAATGTGCAATTCTGACAAGAATTTGATGAGGTTAACAGGCACACAAAGTTAAGTTTTTGTATTCCTCAGCCTACGGTCCTCATAACAGATGCTTGAAGTGCTATCTAAGATGTATGAGTGGAATACAACCCAAGGAGTGGAGTAAATAGTTGCTATTTGTATAATCGTTCACTGTATCTATTAGGGATAGTGATAATGCAGTGGTGGATAGGTGTTTAAGGGATAGAGATGCTACACGGCAGTTGCTAAAGTATCATTCCGAGAGAAATCAAAACAAAATGCAACAGGTGGCGAATTAAAAAGAACTAATGGAAGCTTTTAAGAAGGGGAGATATGGTTTATCTGAAGTTGCACTCATCCAGAGGAAATACTATCAACTATAAATCACTACAAGAGTTAGTAGCCAAGTGTTATGGATCCTACAAGGTCTAAAAGGCGGGGCAAGTTTCTTATTAGCTGGAGTTGACTGCTGAATCATGTATCAGCTTAACGTGTATGTATGGGAAGGACACCGGTAGGTCCCGATTTGCCTCAAAAGTGGAAGATTATGGCTTCTTGTTTATGGAACCAGAAGCTCTGTCAGCAAGGAAGGTTGTGAGGAAACAAGATAAAACCCTGATATAGATGCTTATTCAATGGGAGCACTCTAATCCAAATGATGCTCCTTTGGAATCACTAGAAGCTACACTCGAGCGGTTCCTTAATTTTAATACTACTCTTTTTAGATATAAAGACAAGCCAAGGCTTGAGGCAAAAGAGCTAGGAAATCTTCCCTGATCAAAAGGAGAAAGTGACAAAGCTATGAGCAACTTCATTTATCTTCTAGATACATGTGAAATCATTCATCCCACTGTTAGAAAAAATGCACGACGTTTGTTTTTATGTTAGTTAAGGTGTTTATTAACAGAGTGTTGTAGAATTGAGCCTAGTGGCAGTATGCAATAGTGTTATTTAATAGATATTTTTATTTCCTTCATAATGAAAGGTATTTTTCATCATGATGAAAGGTCTGGAACACTTTGTATACGTGACAATCCATTATGTCTTTTCATTGCAACAAATCAAGATGCTATTACTCATCTCACAAATGCTCAAGAATGGGCAGGTTAAACATTCTTTCCTCCTCTTACAGTGTATGCAAATCTTAATTATGCAACATTTTGGATTTTCCTTTAAATAAAATCAAGCTAGATTCATGTTGGTCTGACAGCAAAATAACTAATTCTGAGCTGGCCAATAGACTGCAAGATAGAGAAAGTTTCATAAAATTCAATTACATGGAAAATTTGTTATGTTTCATCTTGAAAGTCATCTAGTGAGCTGCTAGTGGTTGGAAAGCCCTCAACCTTCATGATGGATTACTTAGCTAACAAGTAAGATTTTATATTTTATTGAATGAAAGAACTCGGCATTTTGCTCAAGAAGTTTCCATTGAATGTGGTGTGATATTTGCAAATGACGAGTTTTTTTTTTTTAAGATACAAAGGCAAGCAAAGCTTGAAATGGATTACAAAATCAAGGGCTGAAACCCAAAGATAGATCAAGTGGCTGCAAACCGCGTTCTAACACAAAAAGACGGACACATTCCGCCGGTGGTGATCCCAATTCTGTATAAGTCCGGTGGCTATAGTGAGCCGAACGAGCAAGGTAGTCCGCACATCGAGTATTCTCCCTATGAGCATGGGAAATCTTCAAGTCCCAATCTGCATAGATGAGAGCGTTGGTATCCAAGATGACGTCATGCAATGGATGATCATTCCCACATTGAGTTGACAAATATTGAATGGCCTGGAGAGAATCACTGAACAGTTTGATTTTCTTGAAACCCAACTGTTTACAAAGCTGTAGACCACGATGGATTGCATGGATTTCCGCAGCAGTTAGGAAAGAGAGTCCTAACTTCTGTTGAAATCCACAAATCCAGTTGCCTTGGTGATCGCGGATGACTCCTCCACAGGTTGATTGACCATCACTAGCAGTTGAGCCATCGACATCAATTCTAATATAACCTTCTTCTGGGGGAATCCAGTTGAGCAGACTTCTCACCGGAGTCTGGAAGATCTGATGATGAAAGCGACCTAACTCCACACCTTCGGAGAGGTGAAAGATGCATTTGTGAACCAGCTCCTTTGGTTTGGCCGCTTTACCTTCAAAAGCTTGACAACACCGGTTCTTCCAGAGGAGCCAGCATGTGGTACTGAAAACTTGTTGCCATGACCATCTGGCCATTCTTTTGTTTCCTGGGGAATGGTGAAGATTCCAATTTAGCCAGTCCTGCAAATTACCAGAAGCAAACATAGTAGAGTATAGATGGTTAGTTAAAGAAAGCCAAACTCTCTGGGCCTGCTCACAGTCTCTCAGAATATGAATGATGGATTCCTCACACTCACACTGAAAAGGACAAGTGTTTAAGGCACTCGGATTGAATCTGGCTCTAATCTCATTTGTTGGTAGCCTCTCATGGAAAACTTGCCACATAAAATGCTTGACTTTTTCAGGGACACCCCAGTGCCAAAGATGCCGCCAGGAGGAGTGATGATGAGCTAGGGATTGTTGGTGATAAGTAACATCGTAGGCAGACTTCACACTAAAGTTACTATCAGGAGTATTGCGCCAACAAACAGAGTCATCCACAGTGCCCATAGGAGGGGGGAGCATCATGATTTTATCAACCACCCAATTAGGAAGGAAAGTCTCCCAAAGCGCCCTGTCCCAGAGTCCAGTTGGGGAGGTGAAGGAGCGAACAGTAGATTCCATATTCAGAAGGTGAAGATTTCTATCCACAAAGTATATTAGAGGTTTATCCAGGGGGGACCAGCATTCCTGCCAAACAAACGTGTTTCTACCACTTCTGATCTTCTTACCAAGACCTTTTTGGAAATCCTCCCAGACCGATACAATACCATTCCACACTACCGATTGGCAACGCCATTTTTGCACATGAGGAATCAAGGATAGGCCACAAGAGTATTTGGTGCGGAGACATTTCACCCACAGAGCATCCGGTTTTGTGACTAGACTCCAACATAATTTCATGAGTAATGCTTTATTCTGACAGTGAAGGTCCTTAATACCTAGCCCTCCTTCATACTTCCTCTTTTTGAGAACGTCCCAAGCTATCAGATGCATTTTCCTAGAATCGTCATATTGATTCCAAAAAAAGTCTCTGCTCAATTTCTCAATTTCAGAAAGAACTCATTTTGGAACCAAGGTTGATTGCATCTGGTATTGGGGAATGGCTGAAAGAACCGATTTGATGAGCACCGTCCGGCCAGCCATACTCAGATATTTGCCCTTCCAGCTAGACAGCTTAGATCTCACCTTTTGAAGGAGCGGGGCAAAGGTCATCTTAACCATGCGTTTATGGAGGAGGGGAACACCCAAATATTTCCCAAGGTCAGCAGTGAGACCAACTCCCACAATTTGACTCATCTCAAGAGCTCTATTAAAGTGAACATTCTTGGATACAAACATTTTAGACTTGCTCAGGTTAATCCTGTGGCCGGAAACCCTACAGAACAAATCCATAACATTTCTAATTTCCTCCATCTGATCAATTGAGGCTTCACCAAAGAGGAGGAGGTCATCTGCGAAGAAAAGATGAGAAATACGGGGACCAGAGGCACTTAAATGAAGGGGACGCCAATTCCCCAAATCTACCTCGTTGTGGATAAGTTGGCCAAGAAGCTCCATACATAAGACAAAAAGGTACGGGCTTAGGGGATCGCCCTGTCTCACACCTCTAGAAGGGGTGAAGGGGTCCGACGGAATCCCATTCCAGTTGATGCTCATGGAGGCAGAGGAAACACAACTCATAATCAACTTTACGAAGTCAGCACGTAAACCAAGGCTGTGGAGGGTGAATTCTAAGAAACGCCAATCAAGCCTGTCGAAAGCCTTTCCCATGTCAACTTTCACAGCTATAAAGCCTTTTTTCCCCCTCTTATTTCTCATGGTATGAATAGCCTCTTGAGCAATGATGATATTATCAACACCTTGTCTCCCGGAGATAAAACTGCATTGGTTCTCAGAGACAAGGTAGTCCATGACACCTTTGAAACGGTTGGCGATCACCTTGCTGAGAATTTTGTAGCTAACATTGCACAGAGAGATAGGTCTAAAGTCTTTAAAAGAGACCGGATGGTCAACCTTGGGAATGAGGACAATGCTGGTATGGTTAATAGCTTCCACCGCTTCAGGATATTCGAAAATCCTGATAACCAGATCGCAAATTTTCTGCCCAATCGAATCCCACTGAGTCTGGAAGAAATGAGGGTTCAAACCGTCAGGACCCGGGGCTTTGAAGGCACCCATCTCAAAGGCCGCATTCTTGATCTCCACCGAGGAGACTTGCCTGTGAAGAAGGTCAAGCTGATGAATATCCAGAGATGGGAAACGAGCCGTCCAAGGAGAGAAAGGAGAGGAGGGATTCTCAGCCGAATACAGCTTTTGAAAGTGATCACAAGCCATTACTCTCAAACGATTCCCATCGGAGACCCAGTTACCATCCTCATCTTGAAGAGCCCCAATATTGTTCCGCTTTCTCCTAGACACCACATTGGCATGGAAAAATTTTGTATTTCTATCACCACCACTGAGCCACTTGCATCTAGACTTCTGGAACCAGATTAGCTCTTCTTGAAGAGCAATTTTTTGGTACAAGTCCCAAAGCTTCTTCTCAATCCTGTGGAGACCATTTTGGGAACCAACTTTGATTCTGGCACGATCAATACCTTCCAAACGACGTAGGATTTCTCTCTTCTTTTTTGCAACGTTCCCCACCACATTGTCATTCCAGATCATAGCGTCTTTGGAAAATTGGGAGTTGCTAAGAAGCCAATCCTTCCCCCGCCAGGCATCTTTGACCACATCACTGAACCCATCCTCGATGCACCAAGCTGCTTGGTAGAAGAATTTCCTCACCCTGTTCCTACCATCACTATATTGCTGGTCCGCAACAACAACAACACGATGGTCAGACTTAAACCTGAGGCGGTGGTAAGATTTGGAGTGAGGGTTGTGGATTTCCCAGTCAAAATTACAGAAAACCCAATCAAGCCTCTCCTTAACCCCCGATTTTTCCCAGGTGAAGCGGTCACCTTCGACAGGCATCTCAATGAGATTGCATTGATTAATGCAGGATTGAAAATCCATCATGGAGCTATGATTAGGACTAGCCCCGCCCTCCTTATCGCTCGAGGAAAGGAAGGCATTGAAGTCACCTAAGACCAGCCAGGGGATAGACACCGATTGATAAATAGAATGCAGAGCCGACCACAGATCCCTTCTCTTAAAAGCATTGGTATCCCCATAGACAAAAGTCACAAACATAGGACTCATAGTATTTTTATCACAAACTTTACAGTGAATCAATTGGGTACTAGAAGCAATATACTCGAGATGGGTCTCCCAGTTATTCCAGAGAACCCAAATACCTCCAGCGAAGCCAGTAGCTTCGATACGGAGCCAGTCGTTAAACCCCAGCCTTCTAACGACCTTATCAGCTCTATTACCACTAATTCTGGGCTCCACAAGACACATAACATTGATGCCATATTTATTTACCACATCTTTCAACAATCTAGGAAACGAGTTACCACCCGCCCCGCGACAATTCCAAGACGAGATAATCATAAACACAATAGAGTAAGTGAGGAAACACAAGCACTTACTTGTCAGGAGGATCGTCGTCTATGAGAACCACAACTTCAAGTTTGGAAACAGCACGCATCTCAGAGCCATGGTCAAGGTTGACCTGCTTAGGATTGAGATGACTAGGGGAAATCAAAGCCAAGCTCATGCTCTCTAATGAAGTAATATCCACAAGCCTCTCTGCCTCAGAGGAAGCCACTTCGTTATTTTCGGTCACCAGGGAGGCCTCCACGTGATTATCATTTTTCTCATTCATGTTAGAAGGCTCCACATGCTTCATCTCAGCACAAGGCTGTGCCACCGTGGACGGAGGGGGAGGTTCACGTTGCATATTGGAAACAGGAGGGGAAATATGGGTTAATGAAATAGAGCCCACCTTTGGAACAGCAAGGTCCATATTCCCATCTATGATTGCGGACTGAGGAGCATTGAGAGGGACATTGGGCGTGGGCCCAGCTTCTTGGAGGCTTCCTTTTACTAAGAGGTGGGCCCGATGGCTTGTTTTCTTTTTCGGATCAGGAACAATAGTGCTCACCAATGGGCTCACACTCTTACTCTTGGACTCGTCCGAAGTGCTAGTAGAGCCTGACATAGAATTTTTCCTTACAGCCCATTTCTTGCTTCCAACTTGGACACCCTTTAGTTTATTTATACGTTGACCAAGGATGGCCTTTTTACTTCTTCCAACCATGACTTCCGAAGCAGAGAACTCAGGGGCGCCTTTCTTTGGGATAGCAGGATCCAGGAGTGAATTTGAATTCGGCTGGGAGATCGTGTCAGCGCTAAGGTCAGAGCCCGATAGGACGGCGAACCTTGATTGAGACCTAGGGCAGTCGACCTTACCCTGAGCAGAGCCGGAATGTAGCTGCCCACCCACTCTGTTAAAACTGCTCCTACTATCAGTGAATCTCGGAGGCCGTGATCTAGCTGGACGGCGCACTAGCATCCAAGGGCCAAACTGTTGGTCTAGAGACGGGGGTGGAATTTCCGGTGGCTTCTCCGGAGGAGAGGAAGAAATTTGGGAAGAACTTGGGACCGTCTTTGAAGTCGGATCCAACACGGGTGATGAATTCTCCACTGGAGCCAATCGTTCAGGGATAACAGAAAGCTTACAGGAATCCTTACGGTGACCATATCTACCACAGGCAAAGCATATGAGTCCCAAGCCCTCATATTCTATATTAAAAAGAGTATATGCAGAGATGATTCTGGGCACAAGTTTTTTCTGCAAATCAACTTCCACACAGAGCCTCGCATAACGTCCCCTGAGGTTGGTAGCTTCAGCGACATCTGGATTAGCCATGGTGTTCATATCGACCTTGATGGTTTTGCCAATCATGTCTCCTAATCTCCAGAGACATTCCTTGTTGTAGAAGAGGAGAGGGACGTTAGGGATGCGAACCCAAGTGGCAACACGACCGAGAGCGTTCTTGTAAGGATCAAAGAACGGAGACCAACGTTGCACCAAGATAGAATGCTGGGAAATTGTCCAAGGACCACCAAATAATATTCTTTTGTAAAGATGTTCCCAGTTCTCGTGATCTCTGGATTTAACAACATAATAGTTGCAAATGACGAGTTTGAAATTGAGAAGTCATAGATTTGCATGGTTTAGGACAAATTAGACACTGATATATTGTTTGGACAAAATGGAGGCTGCAAAACTCTTCTTATGCTATTAGGGGTAACCTTATTGGCCATGCTTCAGAATCCCAACAACACCATACAACCTGACTTCTACACCAACCAAATTTCATATTTCTTTCCTTGATTCTACACCTGTATGATCACTTTATTTTGTTTTAATGAGTTACTTCTTTTGATGTCTTGTTATTATTTTAAAATAAGAACATGATAATTATTTTGTGTATTCAAAAGTCATTTTTATTTATTTATATCTCCCTTGAAGAAGCCATAATTTAATACTCATAGATGCTAGTATCTCCTTTAGTTGCGACTCCATGATGAGTTCTGCACCAGATGATAATAATAAGTTATTCATTTGAGAAAAGTAAATAATAAGCTATTATCCTAATAGTTGATGTTAATATCATTTTGGACTCTCATAAATCCTCCAATTGAAGTGAGGTAATGTCAAGAAACTGCATGCTCACCTCCAAAAAATGGTCCAAAGCTCCTCAATGATTCAGGTTCATTTTTAAGTCTTAATAGCATAATGATGTGCTACGTTGTGAACTTTTGGATTGATCTTGTTGGACAGTGTTGAGGGATGCTAAGAAATGCGTCATGAGGAGGATCCGGATCCCACTCTTCTTATCAAATGAAAACACTGAGAACTTGACAAAATCTAAAGGCCAATTGAATTGTTTACATCCTTAATATACTAGTGTAAAATCATACAAATATGGTACTTCGAATTATCAATACAACTACCCAATCACCTCATTAGATTTATTTTGGTCCTATTTATAAATTGCCTTATTAAATTTTTTATATAAATATATCCTTTATTTATTAGTCACTAGGTGTGTGTTTTGATACTCTACAAAAACATAGTTTTAGAGAGGAAATTACTGGTTTTTTAAATTTATGTGGCACATATTGAAAGTGACTAATAAAAAATATATATTATTGCCCAGAATGAAAAATAATGTTCTATCTGTGGGCCATTAATTAGTAACAAAACTTAAAATGATTGCACAAATATGTATTATTGTATATATGTGGCATATCAATCAAAAAAAAAAAAACTCGTAGAATTGATGTCTGTGTGGTATTATTGAGGAGCAAGTATAATACACAGCCGTGTTGTTAAATTATTATCAAGAGAATATTAATAGGAAAAAAAGATAAAAAAATTTTAAAATTCTAAAATTCTAAATCAGGTTTGTTATAAAAAATTGATAAGGAAACGTCGAAACTTGATAAGCAATTAATAACTCATTTTTTGAGAAATACCTAATTTAAAATTTTGTAATTTCAAATTTCTTTTGTCTTTTTCCCATATAATAAGGGTAATTTAGAAAAAAATAAATATAGAAAATAAATATTACATTTAAGACCAAATGCAACACCTCAATCAGGTCTTATATTTAGGATAAAAGGAAAATAAATGTATTTTCCTTTTTATTGGAATCTACAATTGAAAATTAAATTTTAAAAGAATCAAGAATCACTTCCATCAAGAGAAGAAACAAAGAAAAATACAATTGACCGCTTAAGTTCAACATAAAAAATGTAATGTGACGAAAAATCCTGATAAGATGTACTTGCAAACCTTTAAGAGGAACCTAAACAAAGTGCTTCTAAACAAAAATGACATTCTTGTTGCTGAATAAGTTCAATTTTCCTAGTATCAAATATAAAAAAAATGAGACAGTAGTTGCACGTTGAATGCTTCAATGATACCAGTGGTCGTGGATAAAGTTAACAAAGGCAGCTCATTTTATTGCTCTGTAAAATCCTTTTATAGTTGTTCACTTGTCACAAGCTTTTATGGATAATGTCGTCAACCTCCAATGCTATCCTGTCTAAAACAACAAAGAAAGTGAGATAAAATAGGAAAAGTTGCATTCTCGGTTAATATGACAACCAACTAGTCACAACATTAAGAAAACATATGTTCTATAAAATCCTGCAGAGTAGAGAGTTCTTTCAAGTAAAAGAAATTGAAAGAATAGAGTTGGGCAGACAATATAGTTGTCTATTCAATTTGTGCATTGCATTTTTTGCATGTTATAAATATACTTCCTCTTCATCAGAATCTACAGTTTTGAAGCCAAGTGACTGATGACTATATGAACACAGCCAATTTTTAATTTAGTCTGTCAACTAATAAAAAATTGAACATATAAAATGTAGCTATTTTCTATTTCTTTATAGGTTTCTCACAAAATGTGTTAATTCTCATGTTCCAGCATTTCTTCCCTGCTTAATTAAATTCTCATATGAAAAGTAAAGTTGATGACATAATTCCAATGAAACACAATGCAGGGAATTCCTTTAAGTAGCATCTAATATGGAATTCCTTTCAGGCAGACAAAATAGATTATTAAATAAAGAAATCATAAAGACACACACAAAGTGCTTACTTGACTACGAGAGAAGGGAGCTCAGGGGATGTCTGTTCTCAAAACAGAGTATCCATTTAAACCGAGTGAGTTGTTGTTGCTCTTCTTTTTCATCGTGTTTATATATTTGTGTTGCAAGGGGTGACGGATGAAGCAATCACAAGATTTCTTGGATTTGGACCCAAACTCCAATGCCAATCCCTAGGGATTGAGTTGAGAGACACCAGAATTCTTGAGTTTCTTTGTGGCAAGGAGAAGATCGTCCACACAAATATCTGCAACCCTCTTCTTTTTGCTCTCCATTTCCATTTGCTCAACAAATTTCTCACAACCTAAGACATACAGTGGCCGCACCCTGCATTCTTTGTTCACTGCCTTTCTAGACCCAGGACCTCCCAAACTGAATTTAAAGCAAAGCTTTCTGTTAGCAAACAGCTGTTGATTTCCTTCATTCCATATAAAAACATGATCACATTTCATCTTTGGAACAGACAGCCAGACCTCTTTCACCACAGAACCTTCCAAGTAGCAAGTGCATTTCAAGTAGCAGTTGCGTTCCAATGAAGTAGCAAAATCAAAGTCTGATTCAAAGCCAATTACAGCGCAGTATAAGAAATCCACCAAGTCTAAAATTTGAGGGAGTTCAACTACCACGGAGCTTTGTGCTACCCTGTATTTGAACCCCTTTGGTACTTTGCTTCCAGGAACTCTCACCGAAAAATAATTCATGTGATAATTCGTATGTTCACGCGACACATAATAACTTACAGAAGAAGCAACCTCCATGATATTGTGAAGTGATTGTTCATTCAGTTGCACACAATTTATGAATGACAAGTATGTTGAGCCCCAACTTAATGGTCTACAAGTTGGCACAATTTCCAACAACTCACAATCATTGGCACTTAAGGTTGAAATGGATGGTGGTAGTTCTGGTAAAGAGAAGAGCCTCCTATATTTATCTAGGATAAGATATTCCAATCCTAAAACATGTTTAATAGTATTGGGGAGTTCAATTATGTTACAACAACCGGCCAGATACACATCTCTTAAAGACACCATGCCATTAAATAAGACATGTAGCTTCGAATCATCAATGAATTCACAGTTGAAAAGCTTAAGACTTGTCAAACTTGTCAATCAAGTTAATTGGTTTGGAAGGTCCACAAGTTTGGAACCCTCAAGATTGAGTTCTTCGAATTTAATTGAATGACCAATAGACAAGTGCAAGATTTCAATTCCTGTTTCATATAAGTTCAAGTCTCTCAGTTCATCTGATGACAGTGAGAACTTCTTGAGATTCTAGCAATAGTCCACATTAATATCTTGCAGAGATTTCAAATGAATCTCACTTTTCAGACTCCTAAGTTTCTTGCACCGAAATAAGTTCAATTGAACAAGCGAGTGGAGAGACAAAATTGAGGAATGAACATAGCACAAACTTTTGCATTCACTAAGTTGTACTACTTTGAGATTCAAGCATTTAGAGAGATCTGGTAGCTCCTGTAGCTGCTTGGAACCAATAAGGTCTATCTCTTGTAAGCTCACTAAATCCTATAACAATAGATATAACCACTAAGGTTAAAATAAGATCATCAATAAGTTTATATGAATGAAAAACAAGAAACACAAATAAGTTGATAGATACCTGCACTCCATCCCAAAGCTTTTGTAGATGGCTATTTGGCAAGGAGAGCTTAACAAGATTTGTAGGACAAAAAGTGGATGATAGAGATTTAAGTGGAAATCCATGCCACTCTAGATACCTCATTTTATTAGGAAGAAATGTGAGACCTTTTGGAAGATGCACATGACTTGAGCCACACTCGAAATCAGAATGAAGTTTGAGATATCTTAATTTTGGCATCTTGAAAACATCAGCTTCCAAATGTATATCTCTAATTTTAGAAACGTCCAATTTTATGCCTTCAACTTTGCTTGATCCCTTAAAAAATAGTAGTAAATAAATCGTGTCATATTACATTTATATTAAAGTTATGTATGGTGTAAAAAAATTGATTTCTTACCACATTATTGTCCAAAACATCATAGATTTCCATAGAATCCCATAATCGGCTACGATTTTCTGGTTCATCAATAGATTCTTCACGAACTATTTGTAAACCCATCTCTTGCATCAAATCATGCATTTTTATATGCCTACCATCATCAACATTTATGAGAGCCCTGTCATGAAGTTTTCTTATTCCAATAGCTCCATGGAAGCCAAAGCTATCTAACAAGTTGACTACAAATTCTGTCAACTCACCCTTCAAAAAGCAAGCAATGTCTAGAAATATTCTCTTCTCTTCATGATTCAATCCGTCATAACTCAATCTCAACACCTTTTGAATATCTTCATGGGGACTCTTCTCAAGTCTTCTTAAAGCACTCTCCCATTCGACTTCAGTTCTACCATGACGATATGATCCCAGAACTTTTAAAGCCAATGGAACTCCTTTTGCATAAAAAACCACCCTTGTTGTTAGCTCTTCGTATCCCATTATAGGCCTGTCAGTGTTGAAGGCATTTAAGTTGAAAAGTTTATAGGAGTCATACAACTCTAATTCCTCAACCTTATATATTTCATCAACTCCTTTGCTCAGCACATGCTTATCCCTTGTAGTGATGAGAATTTTACTTCCTTGACCAAAGCATTGAGGTTGTCCAACCAAATATTCTAATTGCTCCATAGTACTAATATCATCAAGAACAACAAAAACTTTCATACGACTAAATCTAGACTCAAGAAAAGTGGGTGAAGTATTAATATAAGAAATATCTTCCTTCAATAGAGAAGAGAGAAATTTATGGCGTAATTCAGCAAGCCCATTTCCAGATTTTTCCCTTACATTTTCCAAGAAGCAAGAACCTTCGTAATGGGAAGAATATTTGAAAAAAAAAATAGTTTTGGCAATGGTTGATTTGCCAATACCCCCCATGCCCCATATTCCAATGGTTTCATTATCTCTCAACAATGATTCAATCTGTGCGTAGTTAGCATCAATACCCACGAGTCCTTTTAATTCAGTGGGTTGGTGGTTGTAGTTCAATTTCTGCAATATGTCTTTGACAATCTTTTGAATCATTTCAGATTCGTCCCTACCATATGAAAAAAAAAGACCAAAAAAAAAAAAAACAAGACAACCACAGTCAAGCAAAAAAAAAATTACGAAAGATAAAAGATAAATGATAAATAAACAGAGGATAATAAATTTAATAGAATTTATATAAATTCATAATATTTTCCAACCATCCCTATTGATTGCAAATTCGAAAGGAGGTTTTCATCAATAGGATAATGATCTAAGGGTGTACAATTTATTATAAATAACTAATTTGAATAATTTTTTTAATATTCATAAATTACTTATCTAACTTTTAGTAACGCCCTTAGGAGTACTTCAACAAATTAAAGTATAAGCTGAATAGAGTATATATATTAAGAAGACATAAAAGTATTTATCAGAAATTAACTTGATGCCTTAATTATTTGATCATCATCTAAATAACCGCCAACCCCATCAATTGTGTATAGAAGAAAATTAATGAATTTATTAATTACCAAAATGTGTGAGAGTCATGACCAGCCACGTTTGCAGCTTCATTAAGAGCTTGTTTCCACACTTGCATCTTTTGTCGGTCAACCTTGGGATCTCCCTCATATCTCTCAAATGCTTGCCTGTAAACCCCAGTCTGATTGCGTACATGAGTTGGCTCAACCTTATATAAGACAGGAACAACAATCTGTCCTTGAACGCTTTTGCAATGGAGTATATGGGTGAGTTCATCCAAGCACCATCTTGAAGTAGCATATTTTTCAGAGAATACAACCACAGATATATATGAATCCTCAATAGCTTGCAGAAGTGATGCTGAGATGTCATCTCCCTTGGCGAGTTGGTAGTCTATGTAGGTTCTGATGTGTTTTCTGCAGAAAGCGTCATAAAGATGGCTTGTGAAGTTGGAGCGAGTGTCCTCACCCCTAAAGCTGATGAATACATCATACTTCTTGGGGAGGGATTGCGCAGATGAAGAGGATGAAGCAGCAACAAGGGCCATATCTTTGAGATCACTTTGTTGTATTGAGGACCTTGAAAATGAATGAGAGATGGAGTTTCAGAAGCTACGGATAAGTGAAAGAAGAACAAGCCCACGCGGTTATGTTTTGAGAGGCTTCGCAATGTCCTTGAAGGATGGAATTGATTGCTTTTGGTAAAGTCTGCAACTTTGTGGCTAATGAGTGTGGGTGTCAGGGCCCATGTGTCGGGTATGTAATTTCCAGGAAGGAGAGGATTGATGCTTGATAGTCTTTATCATCAAAAGAGTGTAACTTTATGACTTGTTAGTTAGAAAGAAAACAGATTATGTTTTCTAATCTAAAACTTTATACTTGGATTAGGTGTACTGAAAAACTTCAGTTAATAAAATTGAAAAATGAAAAATGATTTAGTCCAGTTATGTTTACATGAAAGATTTTTTGTATGAGCTTAGTTTGTCACATTATTGTTTGACTAATTAAAACTCAATAATTCATGAGCTGTTTCAACACTTTTCAAATATTAGCTAGAATATTAATAAAATTAAAAGATTTCATCATATTCACTTTTTCATTATTTGTGAAATTTTAATTAAGGGATTCACTTTTTTAAGAAAAATAAAAATATAAAATATATGAGTAGTCTAGTATTAATGTTAACTAAATTGTTATATTTTAACCGTAAATGACTACGCAATCTCATGTCCACACTGCAAGGATGTCGTAGTTTCCAAATTGATCAGCAGTAAAAAAAAGAAATGGGGAGCCCATGTGGTTTAACTTTATTATTATTATTTTTTGTTACAAAGGCAAGCAAAGCTTGTAGGTGACAGAATCTATAAGCTAGTTCCTACAGAATGTTCTTGTGATAACAAACCACAATCCAAAGCAAAAAGATGAATACATTCAATTGGGGAAATCCCTAATTCCTTGTAGTCTTGCGGAATCCTATGCGCCGTTCCTGCCAGATAGTCTACACAACGAATACTTTCCCTATGAGTGTGGGAAATTTCTACCTCCCAGTCGCTATAAACAAGAGATCTGGTATCTAAGATAACGTCATACAAAGGATGATCGGAATCACAGTGAGTGGATAGAAGGTGGACCGCTTGTAGTGAGTCAGTGAACAACTTGATTTTCTTAAGTCCCAGCTGTTTACATAGTAGAAGGCCTCGACGGATTGCATGGATTTCAGCAGCAGTTGGGAAAGTATGTCCTAACTTCTGTTGAAATCCACATATCCAGTTACCTAGGTGATCCCGGATAACACCTCCACAAGCAGCCTGACCGTCCCTAACCACCGAACCGTCTACATCTAGACGATGAAATCCCGGATCTGGAGGTTGCCAGTGAAGTAGTCCTCTTTCTGGGACTTGGAATATCTGATGCCGAAACCTGCCATTCTCCACACCTTCCGAGAGATGGTATATACATCTGTGAACTATCTCTTTTGGGCTATCGGATGACCCTTCAAAGGCTTGACTGCATCGGTTCTTCTATAGGAGCCAACATGCGGAGCTGAAGACTTTTTGCCATGGCCATCTCACCATCTTGTTGTTTCCTGGTGAGTGGTGTAAGTTCCAATTAAGCCAATCCTACAGATTACTAGAAAAAAACATACTATAATATAGAGGGTTAGTTAAAGCTGACCATACTCTCTGCGCTTGCTCACAATCTCTCAACATATGAAGGATACTCTCCATACTATCACACTGAAAAGGATAGGTGTTTAAGACGCTCGGGTTGTGTCTCGCTCTTAACTCATTAGTAGGAAGCCTCTCATGGAACACTTGCCACAAAAAAATTTTGACTCTTTCAGGAATTCCCTAGTGCCATAGAGACTGCCAGTGATGTTGGTGCTTAGAGCTGTGCTGATGATAGATAGCGTCATAAGCTGATTTTACACTAAAGTTCCCATCAGGAGCATTCCTCCAGCATACAATATCGTTTTCAATACCCAATAGTGGAGACATCAACATTATTTTATCAACCACCCAGTTAGGAAGAAAAGATTCCCATTTAGCTCTATCCCAATGACCCGATTGAGTCGTAAAAGAGCACACATTGGCATTCATATCAACTAAGTGCATGTTTTTATCAATAAGGAATTCAAGCAGCTTGTCCACAGGAGTCCAGCAATCCTGCCAAGCTAACGTATTCTGGCCGCTTCTCAAACATTTGCCAAGGCCTCTTTTGAAGTCATCCTAGATAGCCATAATTCCACTCCAAACAGCAGACTGTTTACGCCGCCTCTGAACAAGGGAATCTACAATCGATCCACATGAGTATTTTGCTCGTAATCATTTTGTAACCCCCTCCGTAATTATATCCGAAATATGCGATTAAGATGAAATAGAGACCAATAAGAACAAAATTTAATATTATAAACCCATCTACCAGACGGGGTTTTCACAAATGCCTTTCGAAATCATTTATAAACTTGGTCTCAGAATCATATTTCCGAATACAATTACTACGCGGAATATCACATTCATAACAAATATCAGAGTATACAACAATAATCCCGGCAATTCCGGATTCCATTTATTAATCAAGCCTTACAGGGCACAATCGCCCATACAAGCCCTCATATGGGGATTACACAAATCTTTCTCATACACATAATCAAATCCTCATCCACATATACACAACTAAATCCAATTACCAATATCTATACTCCCAACTATGATAACCAACTATCAAAACGATAACCCGAAGGAGTCTTCATCGCCCTTGTCTGCTTACTCCATCATCGATCTACTACCCTGTCTGAAAGGTTAGTAGGGGAGGGTGAGATTCTAGAGAATCTCAGTAGGATAACAATATCAATATGCACGTACGATACATGTTTAATGCATGACATGCTTGCATCACACAACTCATGCTAACACAATGACAATTTGCAAGCTCAATGCTTCGAACAATATACCTATGGCCATAGCATAAATTGAAACATAGCTTCAAATTACACACAATTATGCAAAGCTAAGACATGCACCAACACACTAACACATATATCAAATACAAGCAGAAGAGATATGTTCCCTACACTCTTTCCACGTAAGCTCCAGCTCCGGCTGCTCACGACCAGGGCGAACACCGAACCACGACCAGGGCGAATATCAAACCCTATAACCAAACAAGGACATAGGGTTAAATCCCTTTTCCAATTCCTTAACTCTCAAACACTTAAGTTGGTTATCATTCATGACCTTTAGGAGGCTAATTAAAGCCCAAACATATGCCTAAAGGCTTGGGAAACACTTGACCAAAGATCACCTTTCAAAAACGCATAACACTGATTTTTCGGGGTGGGCCGCGGCCCACAATCCTTGGGCTGCGGCCCAAGGCTGTCCAGAGACGCACAGAAACATTTGGGCTGCGGCCCAATAAAATCCAGTTTCTGGCTGAACTTCCAAAAATCATAACTAATTCCACAAAAATCGAAATGAGGTGATCCCAAAGCCAAATGAAAGCTATTCAAGTCCTCTACACAGGAAAAATACTGGCCATTACTGGAAATCACCACACAAATACAGAATTCCCAAACATTCAAGACTGTCCCAAAACAGAATCCATTTTCGACCTCAAACTTTGGACAGCTATAACTCCCAGTTCCCAAAACGAAATGGCACAAGTTATATGTCCATTTTGAAGCTTAAGATGTGAACTTCAAGACTGGAAAGTTTCAGAATTTTATAACATCATTTGCCCATTCAAAACGGCAACACAAACAGACTGCCCAGACAGAATTCTCACTGGACAGAATTTCCAGTTTTGCAACCATTGTGTCCAATCCAATTCAAACCAATTCCAATGATTAAATACCACAACATGGCACCATTTTCAACATAAAACACAACCCAATTCATCCAATCCAAAATCACAAGAAAATCAGGGCAAAATTCGAAATTCACAATACTCAACCATAATTCACAAAACTTGGATCAAAATGCTTCAAATGCTCACCTCTTCCTCTTTCCCAAACCAATTCTTTGATTCTTCATACTTCCAATTTTCCTCAAGCTATCAAACACCACCAATCAAGAATCTAAAACCATAGAGATGAAGCTCTCATCACTATGAACAATATTATAGAAGGGTGTTTTAGCAATAGAGGACTAGAAACAAGGCAAATCTCACCTTCAATTTTCTTCTTTCCTCCCCTTAAGCATGCGCCATGGAGAAACAAGAGAGAGATGAGATGATGAATAAATGAAGATGATGAAGAAGAGAACAGATTTTTAGGGCCAAAAACCGTCCAAGTAAGGGAGAGAAAAGAGAGGAAAAACTTTGAATATTTGACCCAAATCCAAGGGTTCAAATTGTGCCAAGTGTCACTCTCTTGTTCCATCTTCATGAGTTCACATAGGCCCTTGCACACATGATTCCACCCTTTGATCTCTACACAAATCAATCTCAACCATTGATCTTGAAGTTACCAATGAGTTTTCTCTTCGGCAACCGATCAATTGGCCGGTAACTTTACCGTTTAGCCCCTGATTTCGGTAATTCTCATTGAATCAGCACCAAACACTTCATATCGTTTCATTTAGCCACAATATGCGCCTTCCCTCTATTTTAAGTCAATTTAGATGTTAATCCATAATTGAGCTTAAATACAGGGTTTCCGGCGCTGCTCACAGCACATACGAATCACATCGGGTGCCAAAACACACCATAATCTCCAAAAGGGTTCATTTATCACTAATGACATCCACTTTTGGAGTCATTGACCCTTAATCACAATTTGGGATTTTGCTAAACCGGGCTTAGCAGTCCACTAATCTCAGGCTTATTCTCTAGCCTCGAGTCTCAAAATTCGGGGTATTACACATTTCACCCAAAAAGGCATCTAGTTTTTTGATTAGACACCTGCACAACTTCATGAGAAAAGCTTTATTTTGGCAGTGCAAGTCTTTTATTCCCAATCCACCTTCACACTTTCTTCATTTTAGAATGTCCCAAGAAAGTAGATGCAATTTTTTGGAGTCATTATGATGGTTCCAAAAGAAGTTTCGACTGAGTTTTTCAATAGTTGATAACACCCCTTTTGGAACAAGAGTTGATTGCATCTGGTATTGAGGAATTGCCGATAAGACCGACTTGATGAGAGTCAACCGGCCTGCCATACTCAGGTATTTACCTTTCCAGTTTGCCAATTTCAATCTCACCTTCTAAAGTAGCGGAGCAAAAGTCCTCTTAACCATCCGTTTGTGCAGGAGAGGAACACCCAAATATTTCCCAAGGTCCGCAGTCAATCTAACTCCTACAATCTGGCTCATCTCGTACGCCCTATTGAAGTGAACATTTCTAGAAACGAACATTTTAGACTTGTTCAGATTAATCCTATGACCAGAGACTCGACAAAAAAGAGCCATGACATTACGAATCTCTACCATCTGCTCATTTGAAGCCTCTCCGAAAAGGACAAGGTCGTCTGCGAAGAAAAGATGGGATATATTAGGACCAGAAGAGCTCAATTTTAGAGGATGCCAATTCCCCATTTCAACTTCTTGGTGAATTAGTTGGCCGAGCAATTCCATACAAAGGACGAAAAGATACGGACTCAGAGGATCACCCTGTCTCACCCCTCTAGAGGGATGGAAGCGTTAGGAAGCTATGCCATTCCAGATAATGCTCATGGAAGTGGATGAAACACAGGACATAATCAGCTTAACAAAGCCAGCTCCCAAACCTAAGCTGTGAAGAGTGAATTCTAGAAAGCTCCAGTCAAGTCTGTCAAAAGCCTTTTCCATATCTACTTTCACGGCAATGTATCTCTTATTACCTCTCCTGTTTCTCATGGAGTGGATTGCCTCCTGGGCAATAATGATATTGTCCACACCCTGTCTTCCTGCAATAAAGCTACATTGGTTTTTCGCAACCAGGTGGTTCATGACACTTTTAAAGCGATTGGCAATAACTTTGCTGACAATTTTGTAGCTCACATTGCATAAAGAGATAGGCATGAAGTCCTTTAAAGATGTAGGATGATCAATCTTGGGAATTAGGGTGATGTTCGTATGATTAATGTCTTGAATGACCTCTGGGTTCTCAAAGATCCTGATCACCAGATCACATATCTTATGCCCAATAAGATTCTACTGGGTATGGAAGAAATGGGGATTCAAACCATCCGGACCTAGAGCTTTAAAAGCTCCCATCTCAAAGGCTGCATTTTTTTATCTCAGTAGGGGATACAAATCTTTGCAGATGGTCCCATTGTATCTCATCTAGAGGTAGGAATCTTACCGGCCAAGGAGAAAATGGAGAAGATGTGTTCTCAGCCGAGAAGAGGTTCTGAAAATAGTCAAGAGCCATGCCTCTTAACAAAGACTCATCTGACACCCAGTTTCCATTATCATCTTGCAGAGCCTCGATTCTGCTTCTTTTCCTCTTTGCAGATACACTTGCATGAAAGAATTTAGTATTTCTGTCACCACTACTAATCCACTTACATCTTGATTTCTGGAACCAAATCAGTTCTTCTTGTAAAGCGATTTTATGATACATGTCCCAGAGCTGCTTTTCAATCTTGAAGAGACCATTAAGCCCACCCCCTCTACTCCTGACACGATCAATCCCTTCCAGTCTTCGGATGATCTCTCTCTTCTTTTTGGCCACATTCCCCACCACTTTAGAGTTCCACACCGATGCTTCTTTTGTGAACTGCTCCTGACCTTGGATCTAGTTTTTCCCCTGCCATGCTTCTTTGACCACATCACTAAATCCATCTTCAATACACCATGCATCCTGGTAAAGGAACTTTCCACCCCTTTTACAGCCAGCAATATTATTACTGTCCGCAACAACAATCACCCGATGGTCAGACTTAAACCTGAGATTGTGGTAAGCCTTGGCTTGAGGGTTAAGAATATCCCAATTGAAATTACAAAACACCCAGTCTAGCCTTTCCTTAACTCTGGTCTTTTCCCAAGTAAATTTGTCCCCAACAACCGGTACCTCAATAAGATTACAACGATCAATACAATTTTGAAAGTCCTTCATTCAGCTGAGAGCAGGAACCGCTCCACCTTCTTTATTACTAGGATTAAGGAAGGTATTGAAATCACCTAAAACCAGCCAGGAAGTATTAACCGTTTGCTTAATAACATGCAACGACTCCCATAGATCCCTCCTCTTCAGAATACTAGTATCCCCATATACAAAAGTCACAAACGTAGGGTTGAGATTATTCATAGGAGAAATCTTGCAGTGGAGAAGTTGAGTGTTTGATGAAATATAATCAAGGTGAAACTCCCAATGGTTCCATAAAACCCAAATACCCCCTACATACCCAGTGGCTTCGATTCTCAACCAGTCATTGAAACCCAATTTCCTAACAACCTTGTCTACTCTGCTTCCACTAATCCTGGGTTCCACTAAACACATCACATTTATACCATATTTCTGGACCACATCTTTCAACACACGCGGGAACGTGTGGCCACCCGCCCCACGACAATTCCAGGAAGAGATAATCATAAATAAAAATATATACAAGAAAAAGAGGGGACAGTGAACTTACTTGTCCGGAGGTTTGTCTTCCATCATAACAACAACTTCCAGATGGGACACTGAATGCATCTTTGAGCCAGGGTCATCAACCTCTTCATTTGTGGCAGCATCATTTAGATGGATCAATGCCAAGCTCGACGGTTCTGAGGTAGAGGAAATGTCCTGAGTCTCGGGGTATCTTGTAGGCAAACTATCCTTTTGATTAAGATGATTGCCACGGACCTGAGCACTCCTGGATGCGTTAAGCGCCTGAGCAGAAACTGGAGGCCCATGTGCAGCGATTTCATCTTGTGATGGCCCAATAGCTTGCATGCAACCTTGAATTAATTTGTGGGTCCTTTTTGTTGTGGATTTTGTGGGCTTCGACTTCTTAAAGCCATCCAGATCGTGAGTTCCCTTCTGATCCATTTCAAGGCTCTTTACTTCCTCCTTCTTCCCATGCAAAATAAGATCAGAATTTTCTTTAGGCTTTTTCACTTCAGCCCAACGTTTAGAGCCCACGTGGAAGCCTTCCATCACCTTTCTTTGACTAATTCTTCCCTTCATCTGCATAGCTTGCTCAGATCTCACACCTTCGGTCAGCTTCTGCACATCATCACCTGATAAGGCTTTCTCTAAGCTTAGCTTTGATTTCAAATCACACTCGGGATCCATGCCTTCGACTAAGACCACATCTACCAGGGTGGCAAATTTGGACTGAGATGGTCTGCCAAGCCCCTATCTTCTGCAGAAACGGTATGGCTCTTGCCACCTACTCTGGTCCTGCTTTTTGTTCTTCTTGGATTTTGTGCTTTAGCAGACTTCTAAACGAGCATCCATGGCCCGAAGTGGTCATCCCTAATCAGAAGATTCTTTGGTGGTGACAATGTTACCTGTTTCAGATTTTCCAATGATAAAGAATTCACCGTCGATGGTGGGGCTTGGCACGATGACACCCCAGAAGGTCCAGCGACATCAACCTTCTTTGACTGGCATAGTTCTTTCCTATGCCCGTATTTGCCACAGGTAAAGCAAATCAAACCCAGACCTTCGAACTCTATATTAAAGACCGTCGAAGCTGAGATGACCCTAAGAACCAATTTTTTCTGCAAATCCACCTCCACGCAGAGTCTAGCAAAATGACCTCTGTGAACTATAGCTTCCTCATCATCAGGATTGTTAATTGCGTTCATGTCAACCTTGAGGGTTTTCCCAACTATATCCCCTAGCCTCCACAAACATTCTTTGTTGTAACATAATAATGGAATGTGAGGGATTCTGATCCAGGTAGCCACTCTTCCAAGAGGATTATGGAGAGGATCAAAATAAGGAGTCCATCTCTGCACTAAAATGAAGTGTTGCGCTATTGTCCAAGGACCACCCAAGAGGATTTTTTTGAATTGATTTTCCCACATGTCTTGCATTCTAAGCTTAATAACATAGTAGTTGTTGGGAATGTCAATTAAATCGAAGTTACTTATCTGCCAGATTCTGGATAGGTGATCCTTCAACCTGTGGAAGTTGAATTTAGCACCTAGGACAGTGATAACAAGAGACTTGTTCCAAGGTCTAGCCGATTGGTTATACTCCTCTTTTGACATTTTCATGGTTGGGTATACCTCCATAAGTTGTTTAATCTCATTTGAAGGCTCTGGCAGTTCCCAGGATTGCTAAAAAAACTCGGATAGATTAGCTTCCTCCACTAAACTGGGGTTCCCATGGGCAATCCCATTAAATTCTGTTCCCTTGAAACCAGAAAGCATGTCCTTATACGAGATTGCATTCTCGGATTTGTTTGGAGGGCTGACCCGGCTTGACCCTACCAGCTCAGCTTCCAAACAAGCAGGGGTTAGGGAAGCTTGGGGGATTTACAAGGATTCCATTTGAAGACTTCGCAGCAATAGCTATCAGCTCAGCAGGTTCCTTAGAGACCAACGTTCTCCCAGGCGACGAAACCAGGACGCTGGGGTCATCCATCGGGAGACAAACTTCACGGGCTCGTATTCCAATACACAGCTTCTCTCTCTAACTCTCCTCTCTCCACAATCCCCTAACCTTTGGTTTAACTTATTATTTATGACTTGGGAATCTTTCAGACCCAAAAAAAAAAACTCGATAGTTAAGAAAAGAGGTTTATATTATTTGTGCTTGATACGGCACAAACTTCAATTTGTTCAATTAAGAAGCTACAGCAAGATCTCCACTTTCCTCCAATTTAATTCCCCCACCCTTCAGCAATAAATCCAAGCTATAGAAAGAATTTCTTAGAAAAATATTGATAATGCATGTATTTATGAATGAAATGTTGTGAAATATTTTTTTTATCCCACCATGTATATTAGAAAAGCCTTACATGAAATTTTTGTAATTTTTAAAATTATTTTTGAGGGAATAAGATAAAGACAATAAGACAGGTATTTCAATTTTTTTTTTTGGAATGAAAACTGGAATCACATTAATAAAACGCGAAAGAGCAAATACAAATACAAACAGAAAACAAACAACAACCTACTATTCTTCACCTAACACTACTTCCTGGAGGTATTTCGAATTTCAATACATGATATGTTAGCTCTTTATCCCATAACAATAGATTAGTGAGCTCATTTTAATAGTTTTTTTTTTACCTGATCTTTCTTTTTTCAGGTGACATACACATAACAAATAGCCGTTTGATATACAAATGGAATGGAATATAGGAAAAAATAAAAGAGAAAAAGTGGTTTTTATATAGATTAAAATTATATCTTTCGTGTCCTGAAAAGAAATAAAATAATAACGAAATAATAGCTAAAATAAAATAATTATAATATGCGAGAGATGTTGTAAGTATTATTATATGAGGATCAAGTCTATCTTTATATTATCAACCGATAATATATGAAATCATCCACAAAACTAATCAAGTACACAAGATTTATATCCATAGAAACATTTTTGTTACATTATGTTAACATGCCAAAATATAAAAGAACTCAAGAAGGTCTACATTTATACCACGTCTGTGCTTTTGTTGATTAGTATGCACTTGAAAGTTAAAATTTCTTATAAAAAGGTCTGAAAGTAGTACCAAGTCAAAAATTCCCAGTATTAGACATTCGACGTCCATAAATACGTAAAAACATCCCCCTCGATTATAGCATATGATATACATTAATATTTTCAAATAATTCAAAGGGTTCCTTACAACTAGCAAAATTAAAATCAATATTCAATTCTCCTCATGACCCACATTCACACACACTTCTAATGCAAACAATTTGGGGGAGGGTTACCGAAACAAAGAGGAAGAGATAGCTTAAAGCTGAAACATATGAAGACCCCAATAGAGGTTGGATCTAACAGAAAGGGCTAATCCCTTATAATGTGGTGAACTAAGGTTTGAATTCTTGTCAAGAGAGATGTCCACATGCAATGTTCAGCCTCGGATAGGATTGATGTCTTCAAAAAGAGAATACATGTGCCTAGCAAAAAAAAAAAAAAAAGACATACAGAAGACCAAAAGGACGGGTATATGAAGAACTTGAGGGGATAAGAGGAAAACAGAAGAGTAGCTAGACCATATAAAATTATATTTCATTATCATCCATCTCCAAAATACACAAGGACGGCACACACATAAAGAGAGAGGTTGAGATTTCCTTCAATTCTTTCATCCACATATATATATAGTCGCTATGATTACCAAGAGAGAATTTAGAAGAATAAGAGAATTGGGGAACAATGCATAGGAACAAGAAGGAATAATTAAAATGAATTTAGTAAATAACAAAAAAAAAGTTTAAACCAAATTTTGAAATTGTAATTTTCAATTTTGAATCAAACAAATAATAAAAGAAGGAATATTAAAGTAATTATATAAAAAACAAGGAATATTAAATTAAAAATTTTCCCTTTCAAATCAAATATAAAAAATTATATTATGATGACGGATTTCAAAATTAGACATCTCTGAATAAATCTGATCGAATAATAAGATAATAAAATAGGAACAAGAAGAAAAAATAAAAATTAATTTAGTAAATAATCAAAAACATTTCAAACCAAACTATAACAGTGTAATTTTCAATCAAACAAATAATTACAAAAAGGACAAATAGAAACGTTAAATTCTAAATATTAGTTAAATACCAAACAATGGGTTTATTGGGTTGTATCCATAACATAGTCAAAATATTTGTGAGCTATAAATTAAAAAAGAAATCAAGGATTGTCAACGATAATAAAATTTGTTAATATAAAAAATAAAAATTTTAGATCAAAATCAAATTTATTTTCAAATTACGGATTTTTTAAATCTTATATTACTAAGTTAAAATTCAAATTTACTGAATAAATTTAATAAGCAACTCAAAATTTATGTCAGATATCAAAAATATTTATTTCCAAACCATTCAAATTTAAAAACAATAAGATAGTGAATTTTAAAATTTCAGATTATTAAATCAGTAGAATAAAATAAGAATAAACTTTACATCAGTAATTTTGAATAAAATAAAAAATAAAAATATATTCATAATACAATAAAAATAAGAAATAATTAAATTCATAATATTTGTTTAGATTGTGAATATATTATATTCAAAATATTTGTGACTTGTAGGCTATTTAAAAAAATATTTACAAACCAATCAAATTTAAAGTATATGTGAGCTATCAAAAAAATTATTTCTAAAACAACGTAAATTTTAAGTAAATAACTGGGTGTCTTAAAATATCAGATTATTCAATCAAAAGAATCAAACGAGGGATCGGATTAGGCTATTCTGCACGGTGATCATGTTATGGAAGAGATAATAGTAAGCTTGGGTAAGAAGATGCAAACTAAGAAGCCATTACTGGAAGTGTAAGATGCTGAATTTTGAGTGGTCTTGCTCTGTTTTGGTGTTTAGAATTGCGAATAGAGTTCAAGTAGTTGGAGAATGAGGGAGAAGAAGCGTTGATTTTCCATGGTAGGATTGTCAAAATTTGATTCTTATCTCGAAAAATTTTAAAGTTACTTTATGGAGTTCACTTTGTTGAGTATTGAGTTAATGTTTGCATTTAAGAATTTACATCAAACTAAGCTTTTTTTTTTTTTTTTTGGGTTAAAGAATCAGAATTTAATACTCCTACAACCCACCTTTTTCTATATTTTGTTCACCTCAAGTCATTTGGATGCTTGCTTTTCCACTATTAATTGTAAGTGCTTGTTCTTAAACAGATATTTCGGTCATCAAAAGTTGCAATTATGACAAATGAAAGTCCCTTTATTATCTACCTGTGAAGTTAAGATTGGTTACATATGGCTAAAAGTCACTACTGAAGCTATAACAAGTAAGATAACAATTTCATCATCATCTGGGTGTCACCATATTTCGACCTCTTATCTAAGATGTTGCTATTTCTATTCCTTGAGTAATGCCACCAAATTTGCTTTGGAGTGGGATTCCCCTGTTTCTACGTATACCCCCTCTACGTTCGAGCCTAGTTGATAGTGATGTTGGCCCTCCAAATGCAAGAAAGGATTGAGGGCGACCCTTGTCACATTTTTGTAACTGTGAATCTGCAAGGTTCCTGAAAAATGCATATGAATGTGTAACTAAATTAGTTGTAGTGATACTGAGACTTATGTGCTTTGTGTTGTTATCTGTATTGTTCCTAAGTACTGATTGTCTTTACTTACCTTTATGTCTCGCGATTGTGTAGAACTGAATTAACAAAATGGGCGCCTCGTCCTGATTTGGCATATACTTCTTGAATGTGTCGTCCATAATTTCCCCCTTAAGTACGAATTTGATGTGATTGTCCCTACAGTTGAATATGTCATAATAGGGATTCCTTTCCTGTCAAGCATATTTGCATCAACACGAGCGTATCTGTGACACAAGTGGCCCTCACCATGTGAACGTGGAATTTGGGAAAAGGGCACTTTGAAGGCCACATTATAAATAATGAGACTTTAATTTATCCCAAAATTATATACATCCGAACTAAGTCTGGCCCTTAAAAGTTAGCAATATCTCATAATTTTGTATTCTTCCATTTTCTCATAAACCAGGATAAGAATCTTAAAAGCTTTAATTAGTCTTGTTTTTAATTAACTTGTTCACATTTTTTTTTATTCTAAATAATGTGTAAAGTTATGTTTTAAATAATAATGTACACGTTGAAGAATGTTGGCGAGAAGAAAAAAGGTAAAATTATTTGTCCGAAAGCGATTTGAACTACAATTGTTATAAGAGGGCATTCATTAGCTTGACACATCTTTATCCTCTCGTTGTACCATAACAGTGCGCTATTGGCACTCGTAAATAGAGTCTCCATGGAGCATCTTCTATTGTTGCGTCATTGTCATTTGAATTATATTCAGCTTCATCTACGTTGCAAATTTCAAATCATCTTCCTACTACAATTTTAGAGGTGCATGAAAGTGAAATGCCACGCACAATATAATGCTACTAAATAGACCCAATGGTTTACGTCAGGATTCTTAGTGAGTGGATTTTGAGGTTACAAATTGTTATTATTTAATGGATCATTTGTGCGCACAATGATGTCCACGGCATCTCTCAAGAAGTTTTGATCCATTAAGTGCAAGCTAACTAAACTCCATATTCAATGTCTAAAGCAATAGTTGCAGCTCCAACGGAGTGATTCTTTAACCATTACCGTTACTGCGCTCTTTCTAGTTAGAGAGTAGATAAACTTTAAGAGAGTACTTTTGAATCAAACAAATACTAAAAGTCTAAAACAAACAGAAATATTAAATTCAAAAAATTAACTTTAAATCAAATATCTTTGAATAAATCGAGCCATCCAATAAAAACATGATGGATTTTGAAACAGCAGATTCTTAAATAAAGAAAATAATAAAATAAGAAGTATTATTAGTAATATATAACATGTCCAAAATCTTTCTGAGCCATCAAAAAATTAATTTTCAAGCCAATAAAATTTAAAATAATAACATTGTAGTTTAAACTTTCATATTCTGAAATAAATTTTTTCATGATTTTTTTAAAAAGTAAAGGCTTGTTAATGAATACATTTGAAATGTGTTAATATCAAAATTTTGATCAAAATCAAATCAAATTTATTTCAAAACCAGATTTAAAATAGTAAGATAAAATATAGATGTTCAAATTACCGAATTTTTAATCATCAATCAATCAAAATAAAATAAGAAGGACTAATTAGGAATTCTTAAGATAGAGTTCAAATTTACTGAAAGAATTTAACAAATAACTGAAAAAATATGTAAGCTATAAAATAATTTTTTTTGAAACCAGTGAAATTTAAAACAATAACATGGCAAATTTTAAAATTAAATTAGTAAATAGACAAAAAAAATTATAAGAAAAAAAAAGAGAAATATTAAACATAACTTATACAAAATATTTGTGACGTATCAAAAATTTATTTCAAAACCAGTCAAATTTAAAATAATAACCATGTAGTTTAAAATTTCTTATTCTTGAATCAATAACAAATAAGAAGCACAGGAAGAAATCAAAAAAGAAATCAAGGATTGTCAACATAATACACCTCAAATATTTGTCAATAACAAAAAAAAATCAAAATGTGATTTAAAATATTAAAATAATATATTTTCAAATAGGGGATTTCTAAAATTTCATATTATTAATTTAGAATTGAAATTTGCTGGGTAAATTTAATAAGTAACTCAGAGTATATTAGAGCTGTTAAAAAAAACTAATTTCCAAACCAATTAAATTTAAAATAATAACCCTTGCTGTTTAAATCGAGTAATCAAATTATAAAACAGGAACAATAATAAATTCCGAAAATTCACTTTCAAATGAAAAAAATCTTTGACTAAATGGAATAATCAAACAAATCAAAAAAATACGAACAAGAAGAAACAATTATTTAAAGAATTTAGTATATAATCAGAAATATTTTAATGGGAAAAAAAGAAATTTTTTAAACCAAATTTTAATTTTCAATTGAAAAAATAATAAAAAAAGAACAAACGAAAATGTTATATTCAATCGAACAAAAACTGTAATTTTCAATCGAGCAAATAATAAAAAACGATCAAACAAAAATATTATATTGAAAGTATTTGTTAACTATCAAATATCGATTGTGAACATTACACATTCAAAATATTTGTGACCTTTCAAAAAATTCATTTTCAAACCAGTCAAATAATAATGATGATGATGATGCTTAAAAGAATACAGCCATTGCAAGAAATTAAAAAAGAAACCAAGGATTGTCATCATAGAATATTTGACATATTTGTTATTTGTTAATATCAAAAATAAAAATATAGTACAAAACCAGGTTTAAAATAATAAGATAATTTCATCGAAAAAAAAATAATATGATAATAATTTTTCAAAATATATGTGAGCTATCAAAATATTTATTTCCAAACCATTCAGAATAATCAATGAAAATAATAAAATAAGAATAAACTTCTATAAAATAAAACAAGAAGAAATATTAAATTAAAAAAATTCACTTTCAAATCAAACTTCTGTGGATTGAATAGAATAAAAACCAGAAGAGGTAAGTCATAATGGAGAGGTAACGAAACATATTTAAATTTAAAATATTTTTTATATCAAAAAATTTAGTTCACAATAAAATTTATTTGAAAATCAGATTCAAAATAAAATACTGGATTTTAAAAATTTAGTACATAATCAGAAATATTTCGAACCAAACCTTAAAACTGAATAAAAAGGTGAAGGATAAATCAAATCACGTTCAAACAAGAAATATTAAATTCAAAAAATTCACTTTCCAATCAAATCTCTTTGGATAAATGGAGGAAAAACGTGAAGGATTATAAAATACGATTTTTTTTTTTTGAAAAGATGAGAATAAAATAAGTAGAATGAATGGTTGATTATTATATTTTAGTAGAGTAAATCATAATGGAAGTAACAAAATATCAATTTTATATCAAAAATTTTAGTTCACAATCAAATTAATTTCAAAATCAAATTTAAAATAAGATACTGGATTTCCAAAATTTAGTGGATAATCAGAAATATTTCAAACCAAACCTTTAAACTGAACAAAAATGTGAAGGATAAATCAAATCACTTTTAAAGAAGAAATATTAAATTCAGAAAATTCACTTTCAAATCAAGGCTCTTAAGATGAATCGAAAAAAAAGCTGAAAACTGGAGGATTTTAAAATAGGAATTTTTTTTGTTAAGAAAATAATAAAATAAGTAGAATGAATGGTTGATTATTATTTTTTAGTAAAGTAAATCATAATGAAGGTAACGAAATATATTTAAATTTAAAATATTTTTAATGTCAAAAAACTTAGATCACAATCAAATTAATTTCAAAATCAAATTTAAAATAAGATACTGGATTTTCAAATTAATTTCAAAACCTCAAAATTGAATGGTTTGGTTTGAAATATTTCAAACCAAACCTTAAAACTGAATAAAAATGTGAAGGATAATCCAAATCACTTTCAAAGAAGAAATATTAAATACAGAAAATTCACTTTCAAATCAAATCTCTTCGGATGAATCGAATAAAAAGTTAAAAACTGAAGGCTTTTAAAACAGCAATTTTTTTTGTAGAGAAAAAAAATAAAATATGTAGAATGAATGGTTGATTATTATCTTATATAATATATAAATCTTTTTCCATGTTACTGTTCATAGACCCACCCCATAAATCGTCACCTCTCTACTTTTTATTGTGCATGCATAAGCCGGCTTACCGATGAACAGTAATCAGCTCCATCATTACAATATCACCACCTTTGGACGTAAATCTAAAGCTCAAAAATTTTATTAGAGATTTTGTCCCTGCCCATTTACAGGAATGGTATGCCCGTATTCAAGCACCCCATTTTTTAGTATATTATTTAAATTTTTTTTTTCCAATCAACATTGTATTTTATAAATGGATTGCTGCTTGAATGTTTGGAAGCTTTAAGAAGCAAATTATATTGACGAATGTTATTTGAAAATTTAATGTCGGGTGGAACTAAGGCTTGTAAATAATGCACTCTTCAATAGTAGAACATTAGGTTAATCACCTCTTGAAGATAGTCATTTTTAAATATAAATTTGTAACGAAAGAAAAGTGAATGAGGACGGGAAAGCAACTATGATATGTTTGAGGAAAAGGGTAAAAGAAAAATTATAGGTGATGTTCTAGAAATTGAGAAATTTAGTTTGCTTACTTGAATTTTTAAGTGTGCGAAATATATGTGATGAAAGATATCTTTTTCCACTCGAAAAATATATATTTAAAATTTGAAATATTTTTAATATCAAAAAAATAGTTCACAATCAAATTATTTTCAAAATCAAATTTAAAATAAGATACTGGATTTTCAAAATTTAGTAGATAATCATAAATATTTCAAACCAAACCTTAAAACTGAAAAAAAAAAATCGTGAAGGATAAATCAAATCACTTTCAAAGAAGAAATATTAAGTTCAGAAAATTCACGTCCAAATCAAATCTCTTCGGATAAATCAAATAAAAACGAGAAAAATTTTAAAATAGCAATTTTAGTAGAGAAAATAATAAAATAAGTAGAATGAATGGTTGATTATAACTCATTTTTAAGTAAAGTAAATCATAATGGAGAGGTAACGAAATATATTTAAATCTAAAACACTTTAATTAACACCAAAAAATTTAATTCACAATCAAATTTATTTCAAAGGATAATTTAAAATAAGATATAGATTTTTAAAATTGAGTACATAATCAGAAATATTTGAAACCAAACTTTAAAACAGTAATTTTTAATTTTATTGAATTCTCTAAGCCTATTAGTGGATTAATTTGTTAAACAAATCCACAACCGATACTCCATTTATCACTTTATTATTATTTGATGTGACTCATGCACTTGGAGCGCGAACACAACCCCAACTCCAATTCCAATCACAAGGGACTGAGTTGAGAGACACCAGAATTCTTGAGTTTCTTTGTGGGAGGGAGAAGATCTTCCGCACAGATATTTGCAACCCTCCTCTTTTTCCTTTCCATTTCCATTTGCTCAACAAACTTCTGACATTCTGAGACATACACTGGCCGCACCCCACATTCTTTGATCATTACCTTGCTAGACCCACGACCTTCCATAGTGAATTTAAAGCAAAGCTTTCTGTTAGTGAACACCTGTTGATTTCCTCTTCTAATTTCACGTATCATCCGTCCGCAACTGTAGGCATCATTCCATATATAAACATGATCATATTCGGTCTTTGGAAATATCACCCATCCATATGTATTTTTCACCTCAAAACCTTCCAAGTAGCACGTGCATACCAAAAAAGTATCAGAATCAATGTCTGATTCAAAACCAATTGCAATGCAATAGAAGAAATCTACCAAGTCTGAAATTTGAGGTAGTTCAACTACCACGGAGCTTTGTGCTGCCCTGTATTTGAACCACTTTGGTACTTTGCTTCCAGGGACTCCAATCCAATAATAATTATTCATGTGGTTCGTATTTTCATATGATACATAATAAATTGCACAAGAGGCAGCCTCCATGATATTGTGAAGTGATTGTTCATTCAGTTGCATACAATTCATGAAAGAGAAGTCCTTTGAGTCGCCACTTATTGGTCTCCAAGTTGGCACAATTTCCAATGACTCACAATCATCAACTTCTAACGTTGAAATGGATGATGGTAGCTCTGGTAAAGAGAAGAGCCTCTTACAATTCCGTAGGCTAAGGCATTCCAATCCTAAAAGATGTTTAGTATTATTGGGGAGTTCAATTATGTTACAACAACCGTCCAGTTCGACTTCTCTTAAAGATAACATGCCATTAAATAAGACATGTAGCTTTAAATCATTAATGAATTCACAGTAGGAAAGCGTAAGAATCGTCAAACTTGTCAAGCAAGATAATTGGTTTGGAAGGTCCACAAGTCTTGAAGCACTAAGATCGAGTTCTTCCAATTTAATTGAACGACCAATAGATGAGTGCAAGATTTCAATTCCTGTGTTATATGAGATTAAGCGTCTCAGTTCATCTGATGATAGTGAGAACTCCTTAAGATTCCAGCAATAGCCCAAATCAATATTTTGCAGAGATTTCAAGTGAATCTCACTTTTCAGACTCCTAAGTTTCTTGCACCTATATAAGCTCAACTTAACAAGTGAGTGGAGAGACAAAATTGAGGAATGGACATAGCACAAACTTTTGCATCTGTTAAGTAGTACTACTTTTAGATTCAAGCATTTAGAGAGATCCGGTAGCTCCTGTAGCTGTGTGGAACCACTAAAGTCTATCTCTTGCAAGCTCGCTAAATCCTATATAACAACAAATATAACCACTAAGCTTCAAATGAGATAATCAAGAAGTTCATATAAATGAAAAACAAGAAACACAAATAAGTTGATAGATACCTGCACTCCATCCCAAAGCTTTTGTAGATGGCTATTTGGCAAGGAGAGCTTAACAAGATTTTTAGGACAAAAAGTAGACCACAGACATTTAAGTGGAAATCCATGCCACTCTAGATACCTCATTTTATTAGGAAGAAATTTGCAACCTTTTGGAAGATGCACATGACTTGAGCCACGGTTGAAACTAGAATGAAATTTGAGATATCTTAAATTTGGCATTTTCTTGAAAACATCAGCTTCTAAATGTATATCTCTAATTTCATAAACATCCAACTTTATGCCTTCAACTTTGCTTGATCCCTTAAAAAACAATAGTAAATAAATCATGTCATATTACATTTATATTAGTCATAAAGTTATATATGGTATAAAAAATGGATTTCTTACCACATTATTATCCAAAACATCATAGATGTCCGTAGAATCCCATAATCGGCTGCGTCTTTCAGGTTCATCAATAGATTCTTCACGAACTATTTGTAATCCCATCTCTTGTATCAAATCATGCATTTTTATATGCCAACCATCATCAACATTTATGAGAGCCTTTTCATGAAGTATTCTTATGCCAATAGCTCCATGGAAGCCAAAGCTATCTAACAAGTTGACTACAAATTCTGTCAACTCTCCCTTCAAAAGGCAAGCAATGTCTAGAAATATTCTCTTCTCTTCATGATTCAATCCATCATAACTCAATCTTAACACCTTTTGGATATCTTCATGGGGACTCTTCTCAAGTTTTCTTAAAGCACTCTCCCATTCGACTTCGCTTCTACCATGAAGATGTGAACCCAAAACTTTTAAAGCCAATGGAATTCCTTTTGCATAAGCAACTCCCCTTCTTGTTAGCTCTTTGTATCCCATTACTGGCTGATTAGTGCTAAAGGCATTCAAGCTAAACAGTTTATAGGAGTGAAGCAAGTCTAATTCCTTAACCTCATATATTACATCAACTCCTTTATTAAGCACATGCTTGTCCCTTGTTGTTATCAGAAGTTTACTTTCTAGACCAAAGCAATGATGTTCTCCAGCCAAATATTCTAATTGTTCCATTGTACTGACATCATCAAGAACAACAAAAACTTTCATACGACTAAGTCTAGACTCAAGAAAAGTGGTTGAAGTATCCATATAGAGATCTTCCTTTAGTACATAGGAGAGAAATTTATGGCGTAATTTGGCAAGTCCATTTCCAGACTTTTCCCTTACATTTTCCAAGAAGCAAGAACCTTCATAGTGGGAAGAATATTTGAAAAATATAGCTTTGGCAATAGTTGATTTGCCGATGCCCCCCATGCCCCATAGTCCAATGGTTTTAGCGTCTCTCAACAATAATTCAATCTTTGCGTAGTTAGCATCGATACCCACTTGTCCTTTCAATTCAGCCGGTGGGTACTTGTAGTTCAATTTCTGCAATATGTCTTTGACAATCTTTTGAATCATTTCACATTCATCCCTAACATATTAAAAAAAAAAGAAAAAGGAAAAGCACAATTAAGCAAAAAAAAATTATGAAAGACAAAAAAAAATGATAAATAAACAGGAAATAATAAATTGAATAGAGCTTATATAAATTCATAATTTTTTTCCCAACATATCCCTATGGGAAAATCCCATATAAAGATGCCTAAAATAGGAAAATTCTAAATCAGGTTGATAAATTCAATAAATCCCTAATTAAGTTATCGACTTAATTTATAATTTCAAAATGTAAGTTAAATAACTTTATTGCCCTCTCTTAATCTCCTATCTTATCTTAAAAGAGTTTTATTGTTCTGTAACTTAGTTTTTCAAAAGTGTGTGTGTGTGTGTGTGTGTGTATCAGCATTAATGTATAATAAAATAAAATATGATTAGCTTAAATCAAAGAAATTTTTTGTGGTTTGGAATGATCATCAAGAATAATTCAAGCCGAAAAAGAAAAGAATAACCCAAAAACAATGAAATGATATTTAATTGAATATTGAGAGTAGAAAATTTTATTATTATAAAAAATAATATTGAGAATAGCAAATTTTATTTTTGAATTGATTTTTTTTAAGAGAAGAAAATGAAGCTATGTTAATCACACTCAAAAATCTGACTTGTATGATATATCAAACTATATATAAAAGATTTTCAGTAATGGAATTAAAAAAGAGTCTCGTTAACGTAAAAAACCAAACTATATGTTAGACCAGTCAGAATTCTAGGATTAATGAAGTTTTATTTTCTTTTTATTAACAAAACAAATTGAAGTTCAGATCTTCCAAAAATAAAATTTTTATTGACATTATTTAAATAAAAATCGTTTAATCGATATTGGAGTTATGCTTTTCTTTTTATTTTTTGGCTTGAATTATTCTTTATGATTATTTTGGAACACAAAACTTCCTATTTACGCAAATCATATTTTATTTTATTAATATTAATGTTAATATATACACACACTCTGATTAAAAAACTTAGTTATAAAATAATAAAACTCTTTTAAAATGAGAGATGATAGAGAAGACTATGAGAGTGCAATAAAATCATTTTAATCATATTTTGAAATTCTAAGTTGGGTCAATAACTTAACTAGGGATTTATTGAATTTAACAACATGATTTAGAATTTCCCTATTTCATGTAGCCTTAAATGGGATTTTCCCTATCCCCCCTATTGATTGCAAATTCAAAATGGGGTTTTCATCAATATGTTAATGTTCTAAGGGTGTACAATTTATTTACAAATAACTAATTTAAATAATTTCTGTAATATTCATAAATTAGTTATCTAACTCTTATATTTAGTAACAGCACTTGAGGAGTACTTGAACAAATTAAAGGATAAATTGAATAGAGTATGTATATTAAGAAGATATAAAAGTATTTATCAGAAATTGACCTGATGTCTTAATTATTTGATCATCATGTGAATAACTGCCAACCCCAACATTTGTGAATAGGAGAAAATTAATGAACTTATTATTTACCTGAACGTTTCAGAGTCATACCCAGCCAAGTTTGCAGCTTCCTTAAGAGCTTGCTTCCACATTTGCACCTTGTCTTGGGCAACCTTGAGGTCTCTCTCATATCTCTCAAATGCTTGCCTGTAAACCCCACTCTGATTGCGTACATGAGATGGATCAACCTTATAGAAGACAGGAACAACAGTCTGTCCTTGAACCCTTTTGCATTGGAGTATACGGGTGAGTTCATCCAAGCACCATCTTGAAGAAGCATAATTTTCAGAGAAGACCACCACAGATATATATGAATCATCGATAGCTTGCAGAAGTGATGGTGAGATGTCATCTCCTTTGGGGAGTCGGTAGTCTATGTAGGCTTCGATGTGTTTTCTGCAGAAAGCGTCATAAAGATGGCTAGTGAAGTTGGAGCGAGTGTCCTCACCCCTAAAGCTCATGAATACATCATACTTCTTCGGGAGGGATTGAGCAGATGAAGAGGATGAAGCAGCAACAAGGGACATATCTTTGAGATCTCTGTGTTGTATTGAGAACTTTGAAAATGAATGAGAGATGGATTATCAGAAGCAGCAAGTAAGTGAAAGAAGAAAAAGCCCACGCGGTTATGTTTATGTTTAGGGTATGTAATTTCCAGAAAGGAGAGGATTGATGCTATTATCAAAAGAGTGTAAATTTATGACTTGTTTGTCAAAAACAACAGGTTATGTTTTCTAATCTAAAATTTCAAACTTGGATTAGGTGTGGTGAAGAACTTCAAGGTAATTAAATTGAAAAAAGAAAAATGAAATAGTCCAGTTATGTTCACACGAGAGATTTTTTACTGAATCTAATTTGTCATGTTATTTATTGTCTGACTAGTTAAAATACAACAATAATTCATGAGTTGGTTTGGCACATTCTAAATATTTGGCGGAATATTAATAAAATTAAAAGATTTCATAATATGCCCTTTTTCATTACTTATAAAATTTTCATTAAGGGATTCATTTTTTTAAGAAAAATAAAAATATAAAATACATAAACAGCTATCTAAAATTAATATTAACTAAGTTGTTGTATTCAAACTGATCAATGGCAATCTCATGTTCGCACTGTCGGTCGAAGTTTCCAAATTGACCCTCAGTCAAAAAGAGAAAGGTGGAGCCCACACAGTTTTTTTTTTTTTTTTTGTAAAAAGCCAACACAGTTTAACTTCATCATCTAGGACTTGGGAGTCTTTCCGACACGCCCCGAAAAAAAAAAAAAAACAGAGAAACTCTAAAGTTAAGAAGAGATTTCCATTCATCCTACAATAAAAAATCTAAACTTAGAAAGAATTTCTTTGAAAAACATTAATAATGCATTTTTTTGTGAATGAATTGGTGTGAAATATTTTTTTGATCCAACCATGCATATTCTCTCTAACTTTTTATAAGCAATTTTCTCTTTTGGGACTCTTGTGTTTCAAAATTTAAATTAATTTTTCCTTTTCTATCACTATTAAATACATATCTTTATATTAATTATCTCTCACTCACTACTAATTATCTTCCATTTACCATTTATGAGTCATTCTCTCTTATATTTTTTACTCATTATCTCTCATATGCTCTTTTCATAAATAGAGGCATATTTGGAAGAAACATGATATTTTTTATATATTTATTATTTTTAACTAATATTAACCACCGTTCGTTTTATATAATGAGGAAAAAAGTTGCTTATGAAAAGGACATGAGGGAGTATTAGATAAGCCTTACTTGAAATTTTTGTAATTTTTTAAAATTATTTTTGCAGGAGTACAATAAAGACAATAAAACAGGTAATTTGAATTTCAATACATGATATGTAAGCTCTTTAGCCCATAACAATAGATAGTGCTCATTTCAATAGTTTTTTTTACTTTCTTTTTTCTGGTGACACACACATAATATATGGCCGTTTGATATACAAATGGAATGGAATATAGGACAATTTTGAAAGAGAAAAGGTGGTTTTTATATGGATTAAAATTATATCTTTCGCTTGCTGAAAAGAAATAAAATAGTATAGAAATAACAGCTAAAATAGAATTTTCATAATATGCGAGAGATATAGTAAGTATTATTTGAGGATCAAGTGTATATTTATATTATCAACTAATACTATATGAAATTAGGCATATAATAAAGTTGACTATTCAATTTGTGCATTTCATTGTTTTGAATGTTGTGATCAAAATGTTTATTGTGGTGCATAAATATAATTTCCTATTTATCGGAATCTACATAGTTATGAAGCCAAGTGGCTAATGACTATATGAAGAGATGCTATTACTTATTTGTAATTTAGTCTATCAACTAATACAAAACAGAACAAATTAAAGGAAAGAAAATGAATAATCTTTATTCCTTTGTAGAACGAACCTTTCACATTATGAGCCTTAGACTGCGTACACCCACATTCTTCGATGCCAATTAATAACTTGTTGATCTGATTAAACCCAATCCTCCAAATATGAGTCTCAATAGTGCAAGGAGCGAAAACCTGGACTAGACAATAAACCAGTTGATTCAAGGGTCAATGGGTCAAGCCGGAGTCAACTCGGCGTTAGAGCGATCATAATTAAAATAATGTAATTTAATTAAAAATAATTATATTCAAATATAAATATTTATAATTAAATTTGAAGTGTGCTTCTAGGCCTCTAGGATATTGGATTATGTGGACAGTTGAGAAGTTATATCTTATTATATATTATATAATATTTGATTGTGTTATATTAGTTGAAATTAGATCATATTATTTGTTCAAAAGATTATATCTAATTATGTGTATAGAGTGTTTTTGTAATTTTTATCCCAATTTCAGTCAAAGTTTTTAAAATATTCAAAAAAACATTTACTGATTCATTTATTTTTTTAACATTTTTTTGCTCTTAAAATTTTATAATCAATATTTTATACTTAAATAAATAAAATAAAAAAACTAAATAGATTTGTTTTAAAGAAACCTAAATAGATTTGTGTTGGCGTGTAAATATTTTCTACTTTTGAATAGTGACCTACAGATTTGACAAAGCGTGTGCAAGTAGAGAAAAAGACTTCAATTAAAACAGGGCCCAAGGTCTAGAAGTGAAAACTGGAAAGCAAACAAAATAAAAATGAAAAAAAAAATAAAGGAATAAGATAATGCTTAATCTCTTATTTACCCTAATTTCTTGTTGAACGCTCAGGAATCTCAAAGACCACCATTTTGTCCCTCCCCCAACTCTGCTCAGTCTCGCCATGGCATTTGCACAATGATTCTCATCCTCCACACCTAAGAAATTCATATTTGTTTGAGTGGCCCACCACTTCCCTCACCATTCGGGTATGACCATGCACCATTGTATCTTTGCTTTCTTCACCCAGTCTCTATTAAGCTCTTGCTCCTCCATTTCGAACTCATCTCGCTACATAATCTCCACAAAATCATCCACTGTCACCCCTTCTTCTCCATCATCTTCTCTCAATCTCGTCCTGAGTGGTTGCAGTTTTGTTTTTCAATTTTTTTTGGGTCTAAACTGCCCCAAAACCGTGCCATTTTAGAAAAAGTTGAATAAAAAAAGTTAACTGGGTCAACCCACCTCACTCGACGGGTTGGCCGAGCCAACAACGAGTCAAACCTGATTTTCACTGGGTAGATACTCCTCCCGGTTTAAGTTGCAGAGCAGACTGGACAGGGAGCCAATTCACTGATTTTTTGGTTGAACCGGCCGGTCCGTCTGATTTTTTGTTTCTTGCAATAGTGAATTCAAAGAAAAATATTATTATGTCTGTGAACAAAACAACTGTTGATTTCCTTCTCCTAGAAATATTACCCTTAAATTTGACACATGGAACACTTCTTGCAAAAGTCTGGGGATCACGAAATAGACTAGGCAAGAGCAATCCACTTTCCAAAACTTTCCTAGCAGTACACTTAGCACTAAAATGTCCCCCACATGCAAGAGTATGGCAAAAAGTTAAGACAGACTCAAATTCATCATCAAGAATGCATCGCCTAATAATTTGATCACTACAAATGTACCACAAGCAAGGATCATCCCATATATAAATCTTAGTGCCTCTCTTAAACTTATTCAATTGATGTTTATTCATGTCAACTGATAAAACAGATACAACTAGATAATTAGCAATATTAGCATACCAAGGGATAGAAACAAGAAGCTCACAGTGCCTTTGATAAGGAAAATCTTCTAAAGGTAAAGATGTTACCGCAGGTGACTCAAATCTACTCAAATGATTAGCTACCATATTCTTTGCACCACTCTTATCATGGATCTCCACATCAAACTCTTGTATTAACATCACCCACGTAATGAGGTGGGGCTTGGAGTCCTGTTTCTTGAACAAGCATTTGATAGCTGAGTGATCTATTAAGATAGTCACCTTCGTGTGAATGATATAGGATCAAAATTTCTTTAGCCCAAAGACGATTGCAAATAGCTCCTTCTCTGTGGTAATGTAGTTAGCCTGAGTAGCATCTAATGTTTGAGAAGCATAGGCTATGATATGTTGTCTCTTCTCTACTCTTTGGTAAGAACTGCACCTAATGCATAGTCTGAAGCATCACACAAGAGCTCAAATGAAAGGCTCCAATTAGGTGGTTGAATGATTGGGGGTGTAGTAAGTCTCTTCTTTAACTCATCCGATGCACACCTACAAGCATCATAAAAAACAAAACCCACATCTTTCTTTAATAAACAAGACAATGGCAATGCTATCTTACTAAAATCTTGGAAGAATCTTTTATAAGATCCAGCATGCCCAAGAAAAGAGCGTACATCTTTCACACAAGAAGGATATGGAAGGGATGAAATTATATCAACCTTAGCTTTATCAACTTCAATACCATCATGTGAAACAATATGGCCAAAAACAATTCCTTTCTTAACCATAAAATGACATTTTTCAAAATTCAGCACAAGATTATATTGAATGCATCTTTCCAAAACCTTATCCAAACTAGCTAAGCATGCATCAAAGGAATTACCGTAAACAGGGAAATCATCCATGAAAACTTCCATGCAGTGTTCAAGAAAATCAGAGAATATGGAAACCATGCAACGCTGAAAAGTGTCTGGTGCATTGCATAAGCCGAATGGCATTCGTCTATATGCAAAGGTTCCAAATGAACATGTAAATGTGGTCTTATCCTAATCCTCAGGGGCAATAGAAATATGAAAATATCAAGAAAAACCATCCAAAAAGTAGTAATGTGATCTACCAACCAGCCTTTCTAACATTTGATCTATAAAGGGAAGGGGCTAGTGATCCTTTCTAGTCACAGAATTCAACTGCCTATAGTCAATGCATACTCTCCAACTATTCTGAACTCTAGTTAGAACTAGCCCACCTTTATCATTACGAACGACTGTAAAGGTTAACAAGTTTGTCAACCAAAAAAGTAGGCAACATGTTTTTATGTGAAAATCCATACCACTCTAGATACCTCATTTTTTTAGGAAGAGATGTGAGACCTTTTGGAATGTGCACATGACTCGAGCCATAGTTGAAACTAGAATAAAATTTAAGATGTCTTAAACTGGGCATCTTCTTGAAAACATCAGCTTCTAAATGTAAATCTCTAATTTCAGAAACGTCCAACTTTATGCCTTTAACTTTGCTTGATCCCTTAAAAAACAATAGTAAATAAATCGTGTCATATTACATTTATATTACTCATAAAGTTATGTATGGTATAAAAAAAATTGATTTCTTACCACATTATCATACAAAACATCATAAATTTTTGTACAATCTCATAATCGGCTACATTTTTCACGTTCATCAATAGATTCTTCACAAACTATTTGTAAACCCATCTCTTCTATCAAATCATGCATTTTTATATGCCAACCATCATCAACATTTATGAGAGCCTTGTCATGAAGTATTCTTATGCCCATAGCGACTTGTCTGACAGAAGTAGTGTTTTTTCAGGTGATTTTGCTATGACTTTGGCTACAGTAAATCCACGGCCAAAGGGCAGAGAAAGAGGTCATCTTTTAAGGCAATTTTGCAATGGTTGGCTATGGCACTTCCACGGCAAATGCAAACTTCTCTTCTATAGTATTATTTTTTATCTTCTTTTTGTATTCTTTCTGTACTTTCACAACTTCCCATGATTTTTTAAAGCTTTTACAACTTTTTGTCATCTTCCACCTACAAGGAGGGGGAATTTATGAGCTTTTTAACCTTCACAAAAAAAAAAAGTCACAACTATATGCATTTAACTTATTATTTAACAAAAGTTTGAGGTTGTTTTTGTCACATCACATTTTCTTCTATAATCTCTTTATATGCACAATTTGAACTCAAAAAATAGAGAAAATAGAAGAAAATGTGCTAGAATATGATCGATTTTTGTGAGTTAACACTAGTCCCCCACAACATAGCAAATCAATGTTCAAATTCCAGCTGTGAGATATGCCCACATTTAATGCCTAACAATGCCTCAAATTTCTCCAAAAAGGAGATTCCTATGCCTAGCAAAAAAAAGAAACATATGAAGACCAAAAGGAGGGGGATATGAAGAACTTGAAGTGATAAGAGGAAAACAGAAAACAAGGGATAGAGAGAAGCTAAACCATATCAAATTATATTTCATTATCGTCCATCTCCAAAATACACAAGGACGACACGAACATAAAGAGAGAGGTTGATATTTCCTTCAATTCTTTCATCCACATATATATGTAGTCGCTATGATGCCAAGAGCGAATTTAGGAGAATAAGAGAATTGGGGAACAATGCATAGGAACAAGAAGGAATAATTAAAATGAATATAGTAAATAATAAAAAAAATTAAACCAAGTTTTGAAATTGTAATTTTCAATCAAACAAAAAAATTAAAAAAGAATAAACAGTAATTTTGAATTTTGAATCAAACAAATAATAAAACGAGGAATATTAAATTAATTGTACAAAAAACAAGGAATATTTAATCAAAAAATTTCCCTTTCAAGTCAATTAAAAAAAATAATATGATGACCGATTTCAAAATTAGACATCTTTGAATAAATCTGATCGAATAATCAGATAATAAAATGGGAACAAGCAGAAAAAATAAAAATGAATTTAGTAAATACTCAAAAATATTTCAAACCAAACTATAAAAGTGTAATTTTCAATTAAACAAATAATTAAAAAAAAGAACAAATAGAAACATTAAATTATAAATATAGTTAACTTCCAAACAATGGGTTGTATCCATAACATATTCAAAATATTGGTGAGCTATAAATTAAAATGGAAATCAAGGATTGCCAAAGGTAATAAAATTTGTTAACTTTCAAAATAAAAAAGTTTAGATCGAAATCAAATTTATTTTCATATTACGGATTTTCAAAATCTTATATTACTAAGTTAACATTCAAATTTACCGAACAAATTTAATAAGCAACTCAAAATTTATGTCAGATATCACAAAAATTTATTTCCAAACCATTCAAATTTAAAAACAATAAGATAGTGAATTTTAAAATTTCAGATTATTAAATCAATAGAATAAAATACGAATAAACTTTAAATCAGTAACTTTGAATAAAAAAAACAATAAAAAAACAGCATAAAGAAATAATTAAATTCATAATATTTGTTTAGATTGTGAACATAATATATTCAAAATATTTGTGACTTGTGAGCTATAAAAAAAAATTATTTACAAACCAATCAAATTTAAAATATATGCGAGCTATCAAAAAATTTATTTCTAAAGCAATCAAAATGTTAAGTAAATAACAGTGTATCTTAAAATATCAGATTATTCAATCAATAGAATCAAACGAGGGATCCGGTTAGGGTATTCTGCACGGTGATCATGTTATGGAAGAGATAATAGTACACTTGGGTAAGAAGATGCAAACTAAGAAGCCCATACTGGAAGCGTAAGATGCTGAATTTTGGGTGGTCTTGCTCTGTTTTGGTTTTTAGAATTGTGAATAGAGTTCAAGTAGTTGGAGAATGAGGGAGAACAAGCATTGATTTTCCATGGTTGGAGTGTCAAAATTTGATTCTTATCTTGAAAACTTTGAAAGTTACTTTGTCGAGTTCACTTTGTTGGGTATGAGTTAGTTGATTATTATCTTATATAATATATAAATCTTTTTCCATGTTACTGTTCATAGAGCCACCCCATAAATCGTCACCTCTCTACTTTTTATTGTGCATAAGCCGGCTAACCGATGAACAGTAATCAGCTCCATCATTACAATATAAGCATCAAACACAGTTCAAAATGAAACATGGGCTCCAATTCACCTAAAATGAGCATCAAACATCACCGTGGTTGCATCCTAGTATAAGCATATCGGTGGACCACCTGCATCACAAGCTACACGTCACAATTCTAACTAACTAACAATTAACATTTCCAATTATATTAAACAGCACTTCACATTTTTCCCGCCGCCATTACACCAATACATTATTCTTACCCATGCCCTTAAAAAGCATCCCAACGGCATGCTGCACAATCACGAATTCACCAGCTTTTACTCCAAGGGACTCAATTTTAGCTAATGTTGTATTAGCATATTCATCATGTAGGACTATACTAACCTCTCCAGGTTCACTGTTACCATATTTGTCACATCAATAGGAGACCACAACACACTGTACTTAACCAAACAATTACAATATTTCAGTTGTATTCCCTACCTGCCATCTTCTGTCCCTGACCATTTACATATCACCACCTTTGGACGTAAATCTAAAGCTCAAAAATTTTATTAGAGATTTTGTCCCTGCCCATTTACAGGAATGGTATGCCCGTATTCAAGCACCCCATTTTTTAGTATATTATTTAAATTTTTTTTTTTTTTTTTTTTTTTTGCCAATCAACATTGTATTTTATAAATGGATTGCTGCTTGAATGTTTGGAAGCTTTAAGAAGCAAATTATATTGACGAATGTTATTTGAAAATTTAATGTCGGGTGGAACTAAGGCTTGTAAATAATGCACTCTTCAATAGTAGAACATTAGGTTAATCACCTCTTGAAGATAGTCATTTTTAAATATAAATTTGTAACGAAAGAAAAGTGAATGAGGACGGGAAAGCAACTATGATATGTTTGAGGAAAAGGGTAAAAGAAAAATTATAGGTGATGTTCTAGAAATTGAGAAATTTAGTTTGCTTACTTGAATTTTTAAGTGTGCGAAATATATGTGATGAAAGATATCTTTTTCCACTCGAAAAATATATATTTAAAATTTGAAATATTTTTAATATCAAAAAAATAGTTCACAATCAAATTATTTTCAAAATCAAATTTAAAATAAGATACTGGATTTTCAAAATTTAGTAGATAATCATAAATATTTCAAACCAAACCTTAAAACTGAAAAAAAAAAATCGTGAAGGATAAATCAAATCACTTTCAAAGAAGAAATATTAAGTTCAGAAAATTCACGTCCAAATCAAAACTCTTCGGATAAATCAAATAAAAACGAGAAAAATTTTAAAATAGCAATTTTAGTAGAGAAAATAATAAAATAAGTAGAATGAATGGTTGATTATAACTCATTTTTAAGTAAAGTAAATCATAATGGAGAGGTAACGAAATATATTTAAATCTAAAATACTTTAATTAACACCAAAAAATTTAATTCACAATCAAATTTATTTCAAAGTATAATTCAAAATAAGATATAGATTTTTAAAATTGAGTACATAATCAGAAATATTTGAAACCAAACTTTAAAACAGTAATTTTTAATTTTATTGAATTCTCTAAGCCTATTAGTGGATTAATTTGTTAAACAAATCCACAACCGATACTCCACTTATCACTTTATTATTATTTGATGTGACCCACGCACTTGGAGCGCGAACACAACCCCAACTCCAATTCCAATCACAAGGGACTGAGTTGAGAGACACCAGAATTCTTGAGTTTCTTTGTGGGAGGGAGAAGATCTTCCGCACAGATATTTGCAACCCTCTTCTTTTTCCTTTCCATTTCCATTTGCTCAACAAACTTCTGACATTCTGAGACATACACTGGCCGCACCCCACATTCTTTGATCATTACCTTGCTAGACCCACGACCTTCCATAGTGAATTTAAAGCAAAGCTTTCTGTTAGCGAACACCTGTTGATTTCCTCTTCTAATTTCACGTATCATCCGTCCGCAACTGTAGGCATCATTCCATATATAAACATGATCATATTTGGTCTTTGGAAATATCACCCATCCATATGTATTTTTCACCTCAAAACCTTCCAAGTAGCACGTGCATACCAAAAAAGTATCAGAATCAATATCTGATTCAAAACCAATTGCAATGCAATAGAAGAAATCTACCAAGTCTGAAATTTGAGGTAGTTCAACTACCACGGAGCTTTGTGCTGCCCTGTATTTGAACCACTTTGGTACTTTGCTTCCAGGGACTCCAATCCAATAATAATTATTCATGTGGTTCGTATTTTCATATGATACATAATAAATTGCACAAGAGGCAGCCTCCATGATATTGTGAAGTGATTGTTCATTCAGTTGCATACAATTCATGAAAGAGAAGTCTTTTGAGTCGCCACTTATTGGTCTCCAAGTTGGCACAATTTCCAATGACTCACAATCATCAACTTCTAACGTTGAAATGGATGATGGTAGCTCTGGTAAAGAGAAGAGCCTCTTACAATTCCGTAGGCTAAGGCATTCCAATCCTAAAAGATGTTTAGTATTATTGGGGAGTTCAATTATGTTACAACAACCGTCCAGTTCGACTTCTCTTAAAGATAACATGCCATTAAATAAGACATGCAGCTTTAAATCATTAATGAATTCACAGTAGGAAAGCGTAAGAATCGTCAAACTTGTCAAGCAAGATAATTGGTTTGGAAGGTCCACAAGTCTTGAAGCACTAAGATCGAGTTCTTCCAATTTAATTGAACGACCAATAGATGAGTGCAAGATTTCAATTCCTGTGTTATATGAGATTAAGCGTCTCAGTTCATCTGATGATAGTGAGAACTCCTTAAGATTCCAGCAATGGCCCAAATCAATATTTTGCAGAGATTTCAAGTGAATCTCACTTTTCAGACTCCTAAGTTTCTTGCACCTATATAAGCTCAACTTAACAAGTGAGTGGAGAGACAAAATTGAGGAATGAACATAGCACAAACTTTTGCATCTGTTAAGTAGTACTACTTTGAGATTCAAGCATTTAGAGAGATCCGGTAGCTCCAGTAGCTGTGTGGAACCACTAAGGTCTATCTCTTGCAAGCTCGCTAAATCCTATATAACAACAAATATAACCACTAAGCTTCAAATGAGATAATCAAGAAGTTCATATAAATGAAAAACAAGAAACACAAATAAGTTGATAGATACCTGCACTCCATCCCAAAGCTTTTGTAGATGGCTATTTGGCAAGGAGAGCTTAACAAGACTTTTAGGACAAAAAGTAGACCACAGACATTTAAGTGGAAATCCATGCCACTCTAGATACCTCATTTTATTAGGAAGAAATTTGCAACCTTTTGGAAGATGCACATGACTTGAGCCAAGGTTGAAACTAGAATGAAATTTGAGATATCTTAAATTTGGCATTTTCTTGAAAACATCAGCTTCTAAATGTATATCTCTAATTTCATAAACATCCAACTTTATGCCTTCAACTTTGCTTGATCCCTTAAAAAACAATAGTAAATAAATCATGTCATATTACATTTATATTAGTCATAAAGTTATATATGGTATAAAAAATGGATTTCTTACCACATTATTATCCAAAACATCATAGATGTCCGTAGAATCCCATAATCGGCTGCGTCTTTCAAGTTCATCAATAGATTCTTCACGAACTATTTGTAATCCCATCTCTTGTATCAAATCATGCATTTTTATATGCCAACCATCATCAACATTTATGAGAGCCTTTTCATGAAGTATTCTTATGCCAATAGCTCCATGGAAGCCAAAGCTATCTAACAAGTTGACTACAAATTCTGTCAACTCTCCCTTCAAAAGGCAAGCAATGTCTAGAAATATTCTCTTCTCTTCATGATTCAATCCATCATAACTCAATCTTAACACCTTTTGGATATCTTCATGGGGACTCTTCTCAAGTTTTCTTAAAGCACTCTCCCATTCGACTTCGCTTCTACCATGAAGATGTGAACCCAAAACTTTTAAAGCCAATGGAATTCCTTTTGCATAAGCAACTCCCCTTCTTGTTAGCTCTTTGTATCCCATTACTGGCTGATTAGTGCTAAAGGCATTCAAGCTAAACAGTTTATAGGAGTGAAGCAAGTCTAATTCCTTAACCTCATATATTACATCAACTCCTTTTTTTTTTTTTTTTTTTGATACAACGGCAAGCAAAGCTTGAAAATGGAAACTACTATAGGCTAGGACCTACAAGGTGATCTTGAGCTAAAAAGCCACAATCCAAAGCAAAAAAATGAAAGCATTCCATTGGGGAAAACCCAAGTTCCTCGTGTTCCTGCGGAATCATGTGAGCCTTCTTAGCAAGATAATCCGCACAGCGTAGGCTTTCCCTGTGAGCGTGGGAAATTTCAACCTCCCAGTCACTATAAACGAGAGATATGGTTTGTAAGAGAACATCATATAATGGATGATCCGAATCACAATGAGTGGATAATAAATGGACTGCCTGTAATGAGTCTGTGAAAACCCTGATTTTCTTTAGCCCCAACTGTTTACACAAAAGAAGGCCACAATGGATTGCATGGATTTCTGCAGCAGTTGGGAAAGAAACTCCTAACTTCTGTTGAAAACCACGAATCCAATTCCCCTGACAATCACGGATAACCCCTCCACAAGCAGCCTGGCAGTCCCCGATAACTGAACCATCAACATCTAAACGATAAACACCTGGGTCAGGAGGTTGCCAGTGAAGCACACCTCGCTCTGGTATTTGGAAAATCTGATGTCGAAATTTGCCGTTCTGCACACCTTCCGAAAGATGATAAATACATCTGTGGACAATCTCTTTCGGGCTATCCGATGACCCTTCGAAAGCTTGGCAACAACGATTTTTCCATAATATCCAACAAGCGGTACTGAAAACATTTTGCCAAGTCCATCTGGCCATCCTATTGCTGCCTGGTGAATGTTGCAAGTTCCAATTGAGCCAATCCTGCAAATTACCAACGAAAAATATATTATAATATAAAGGGTTAGTTAAAGCAGACCACACTCTCCGAGCTTGCTCACAATCTCTCAAAATATGTAGTGCGCTCTCCACACTACCACACAGAAAAGGACAGGTGTTTGAGGCTCTTGGATTGTGTCTCGCTCTGACCTCATTGGTAGGAAGCCTATCATGGAATACTTGCCACATAAAGAATTTGATTCGTTCAGGAATCCCCCAGCGCCATAGCGTCTGCCAGTGACGTTGGTGACTATGAATGTGCTGATGATAGCTTGCGTCATAAGCTGATTTTACACTGAAGTTCCCATCAGGAGCATGCCGCCAACAAATAGTATCCTCATCAATGCCCGAAGGTGGCGGAATCAACATTATTTTATCCACCACCCAATTTGGAAGGAAAGATTCCCATTTAGTTCTATCCCATTGACCCGAAGGAGCCATAAAGGAACGAACCTTAGCACTCAAATCAACAAGATGACTGTTTTTATCGATAAAGAATTGGAGAGGCTTGTCCATTGAAGTCCAGCATTCCTGCCAAGCAAACGTATTTTGGCCACTTCTAAGGCGTTTGCCAAGGCCCCTTAAGAAGTCCTCCCAGACATCAACTCCTTTATTAAGCACATGCTTGTCCCTTGTTGTTATCAGAAGTTTACTTTCTAGACCAAAGCAATGATGTTCTCCAGCCAAATATTCTAATTGTTCCATTGTACTGACATCATCAAAAACAACAAAAACTTTCATACGATTAAGTCTAGACTCAAGAAAAGTGGTTGAAATATCCATATAGAGATCTTCCTTTAGTACATAGGAGAGAAATTTATGGCGTAATTTGGCAAGTCCATTTCCAGACTTTTCCCTTACATTTTCCAAGAAGCAAGAACCTTCATAGTGGGAAGAATATTTGAAAAATATAGCTTTGGCAATAGTTGATTTGCCGATGCCCCCCATGCCCCATAGTCCAATGGTTTTAGCATCTCTCAACAATAATTCAATCTTTGCGTAGTTAGCATCGATACCCACTAGTCCTTTTAATTCAGCAGCTGGGTACTTGTAGTTCAATTTCTGCAATATGTCTTTCACAATCTTTTGAATCATTTCACATTCATCCCTAACATATTAAAAAAAAAAAAAGGAAAAGCACAATTAAGCAAAAAAAAAAAATTATGAAAGACAAAAAACAAATGATAAATAAACAGGAAATAATAAATTGAATAGAGTTTATATAAATTCATAATTTTTTTTCCAACATATCCCTATGGAAAAATCCCATATAAAGATGCCTAAAATAGGAAAATTCTAAATCAGGTTGGTAAATTCAATAAATCCCTAATTAAGTTATCGACTTAATTTATGATTTCAAAATGTAAGTTAAATAACTTTATTGCCCTCTCTTAATCTCCTATCTTATCTTAAAAGAGTTTTATTGTTCTGTAACTTAGTTTTTCAATAAGTGTGTGTGTGTGTGTATATATCAGCATTAATGTATAATAAAATAAAATATGATTAGCTTAAATCAAAGAAATTTTTTGTGGTTTGGAAGGATCATCAAGAATAATTCAAGCCAAAAAAGAAAAGAACAACCCAAAAACAATTAAATGATATTTAATTGAATATTGAGAGTAGAAAATTTTATTATTATAAAAAATAATATTGAGAATAGAAAATTTTATTTTTGAATTGATTTTTTTTTTAAGAGAAGAAAATGAAGCTATGTTAATCACACTCAAAAATCTGACTTGTATGATATATCAAACTATATGTAAAAGATTTTCAGTAATGGAATTAAAAAAGAGTCTGTTAACGTAAAAAACCAAACTATATGTTAGACCAGTCAGAATTCTAGGATTAATGAAGTTTTATTTTCTTTTTATTAAAAAAACAAATTGAAGTTCAGATCTTCCAAAAATAAAATTTTTATTGACATTATTTAAATAAAAATCGTTTAATTGATATTGGAGTTATGCTTTTCTTTTTATTTTTTGGCTTGAATTATTCTTTATGATTATTTTGGAACACAAAACTTCCTATTTACGCAAATCATATTTTATTTTATTAATATTAATGTTAATATATACACACACTCTGATTAAAAAACTTAGTTATAAAATAATAAAACTCTTTTAAAATGAGAGATGATAGAGAAGACTATGAGAGTGCAATAAAATCATTTTAATCATATTTTGAAATTCTAAGTTGGGTCAATAACTTAACTAGGGATTTATTGAATTTAACAACATGATTTAGAATTTCCCTATTTCATGTAGCCTTAAATGGGATTTTCCCTATCCCCCCTATTGATTGCAAATTCAAAATGGGGTTTTCATCAATATGTTAATGTTCTAAGGGTGTACAATTTATTTACAAATAACTAATTTAAATAATTTCTGTAATATTCATAAATTAGTTATCTAACTCTTATATTTAGTAACAGCACTTGAGGAGTACTTGAACAAATTAAAGGATAAATTGAATAGAGTATTTATATTAAGAAGATATAAAAGTATTTATCAGAAATTGACCTGATGTCTTAATTATTTGATCATCATGTGAATAACTGCCAACCCCAACATTTGTGAATAGGAGAAAATTAATGAACTTATTATTTACCTGAACGTTTCAGAGTCATACCCAGCCAAGTTTGCAGCTTCCTTAAGAGCTTGCTTCCACATTTGCACCTTGTCTTGGGCAACCTTGAGGTCTCTCTCATATCTCTCAAATGCTTGCCTGTAAACCCCACTCTGATTGCGTACATGAGATGGATCAACCTTATAGAAGACAGGAACAACAGTCTGTCCTTGAACCCTTTTGCAATGGAGTATACGGGTGAGTTCATCCAAGCACCATCTTGAAGAAGCATAATTTTCAGAGAAGACCACCACAGATATATATGAATCATCGATAGCTTGCAGAAGTGATGGTGAGATGTCATCTCCTTTGGGGAGTCGGTAGTCTATGTAGGCTTCGATGTGTTTTCTGCAGAAAGCGTCATAAAGATGGCTAGTGAAGTTGGAGCGAGTGTCCTCACCCCTAAAGCTCATGAATACATCATACTTCTTCGGGAGGGATTGAGCAGATGAAGAGGATGAAGCAGCAACAAGGGACATATCTTTGAGATCTCTGTGTTGTATTGAGAACTTTGAAAATGAATGAGAGATGGATTATCAGAAGCAGCAAGTAAGTGAAAGAAGAAAAAGCCCACGCGGTTATGTTTATGTTTCGGGTATGTAATTTCCAGAAAGAAGAGGATTGATGCTATTATCAAAAGAGTGTAAATTTATGACTTGTTTGTCAAAAACAACAGGTTATGTTTTCTAACCTAAAATTTCAAACTTGGATTAGGTGTGGTGAAGAACTTCAAGGTAACTAAATTGAAAAATGAAAAATGAAATAGTCCAGTTATGTTCACACGAGAGATTGTTTACTGAATCTAATTTGTCATGTTATTTATTGTCTGACTAGTTAAAATACAATAATTCATGAGGTGGTTTGACACATTCTAAATATTTGGCAGAATATTAATAAAATTAAAAGATTTCATAATATGCCCTTTTTCATTACTTATAAAATTTTCATTAAGGAATTCATTTTTTTAAGAAAAATAAAAATATAAAATACATAAACAGCTACCTAAAATTAATATTAACTAAGTTGTTGTATTCAAACTGATCAATGGTATTTTCACAGATTGTTTGGAGGCCATTAATTTAATTATGAGGGGCTCTGAGAGAGATCACCCGTTTAGGGAGGTAATAGAAAATGCCAGACTTTGGATGTCAAAGGACTGGCAAGTCCGTCTTATTTTTATTCCTAGGGAGGAGAATGTTCTAGCTGATCATCTTGCTGGATTAGCTCATAGCATTACTGAAAGTTTTGTTATCCTTGACCAACCTCCACCTTTTTATACGGAGGCGGCGGTTGATCAAGCTTGATGATTGTGTATTTTGTGCTCCTCTTGAGGCGTACTTTGTTGTAGCCTTTTATTTGGGCAATGAATTCCAGTTTACATTCAAAAAAAAAAAAAACTGATCAATGGCAATCTCATGTTCACACTGTCGGTCGAAGTTTCCAAATTGACCCTCAGTCAAAAAGAGAAAGGTGGAGCCCACACAGTTTTTTTTTTTTTTTTGTAAAAAGCCAACACAGTTTAACTTCATCATCTAGGACTTGGGAGTCTTTCCGACACGCCCCGAAAAAAAAAACAGAGAGAAACTCGAAAGTTAAGAAGAGATTTCCATTCATCCTACAACAAAAAATCTAAACTTAGAAAGAATTTCTTTGAAAAACATTAATAATGCATTTTTTTGTGAATGAATTGGTGTGAAATATTTTTTTTATCCAACCATATATATTCTCTCTAACTTTTTATAAGCAATTTTCTCTTTTGGGACTCTTGTGTTTCAAAATTTAAATTACTTTTTCCTTTTCTATCACTATTAAATACATATCTTTATATTAATTATCTCTCACTCACTACTAATTATCTTCCATTTACCATTTATGAGTCATTCTCTCTCATATTTTTTACTCATTATCTCTCATATGCTCTTTTCATAAATAGAGGCATATTTGGAAGAAACATGATATTTTTTATACATTTATTATTTTTAACTAATATTAATCACCGTTCGTTTTATATAATGAGGAAAAAAGTTGCTTATGAAAAGGACATGAGGGAGTATTAGATAAGCCTTACTTGAAATTTTTGTAATTTTTTAAAATTATTTTTGCAGGAGTAAAATAAAGACAATAAAACAGGTAATTTGAATTTCAATACATGATATGTAAGCTCTTTAGCCCATAACAATAGATAGTGCTCATTTCAATAGTTTTTTTTTTCACCTGAACTTTCTTTTTTTTGGTGGCATACACATAATATATGGCCGTTTGATATACAAATGGAATGGAATATAGGAAAATTTTGAAAGAGAAAAGGTGGTTTTTATATGGATTAAAATTATATCTTTCGTGTCCTGAAAAGAAATAAAATAGTATAGAAATAACAGCTAAAATAGAATTTTCATAATATGAGAGAGATATAGTAAGTATTATATGAGGATCAAGTGTATATTTATATTATCAACTAATACTATATGAAATTAGGCATATAATACAGTTGACTATTCAATTTGTGCATTTCATTGTTTTGAATGTTGTGATCAAAATGTTTATTGTGGTGCATAAATATAATTTCCTATTTATCGGAATCAACATAGTTATGAAGCCAAGTGGCTAATGACTATATGAAGAGATGCTATTACTTATTTGTAATTTAGTCTATCAACTAATACAAAACAGAACAAATTAAAGGAAAGAAAATGAATAATCTTTATTCCTTTGTAGAACGAACCTTTCACATTATGAGCCTTAGACTGCGTACACCCACATTCTTCGATGCCAATTAATAACTTGTTGATCTGATTAAACCCAATCCTCCAAATATGAGTCTCAATAGTGCAAGGAGCGAAAACCTGGACTAGACAATAAACCAGTTGATTCAAGGGTCAATGGGTCAAGCCGGAGTCAACTCGGCGTTAGAGTGATCATAATTAAAATAATGTAATTTAATTAAAAATAATTATATTCAAATATAAATATTTATAATTAAATTTGAAGTGTGCTTCTAGGCCTCTAGGATATTGGATTATGTGGACAGTTGAGAAGTTATATCTTATTATATATTATATAATATTTGATTGTGTTATATTAGTTGAAATTAGATCATATTATTTGTTCAAAAGATTATATCTAATTATGTGTATAGAGTGTTTTTTTAATTTTTATCCCAATTTCAGTTAAAGTTTTTAAAATATTTAAAAAAACATTTACTGATTCATTTATTTTTTTTAACATTTTTTTGCTCTTAAAATTTTATAATCAATATTTTATACTTAAATAAATAAAATAACAAAACTAAATAGATTTGTTTTAAAGAAACCTAAATAGATTTGTGTTGGCGTGTAAATATTTTCTACTTTTGAATAGTGACCTACAGATTTGACAAAGCGTGTGCAAGTAGAGAAAAAGACTTCAATTAAAACAGGGCCCAAGGTCTAGAAGTGAAAACTGGAAAGCAAACAAAATAAAAATGAAAAAAAAATAAAGGAATAAGATAATGCTTAATCTCTTATTTACCCTAATTTCTTGTTGAACGCTCAGGAATCTCAAAGACCACCATTTTGTCCCTCCCCCAACTCTGCTCAGTCTCGCCATGGCATTTGCACAATGATTCTCATCCTCCACACCTAAGAAATTCATATTTGTTTGAGTGGCCCACCACTTCCCTCACCATTCGGGTATGACGATGCACCATTGTATCTTTGCTTTCTTCACCCAGTCTCTATTAAGCTCTTGCTCCTCCATTTCGAACTCATCTCGCTACCTAATCTCCACAAAATCATCCACTGTCGCCCCTTCTTCTCCATCATCTTCTCTCAATCTCGTCCTGAGTGGTTGCAGTTTTGTTTTTCAATTTTTTTTGGGTCTAAACTGCCCCAAAACCGTGCCATTTTAGAAAAAGTTGAATAAAAAAAGTTAACTGGGTCAACCCACCTCACTCGACGGGTTGGCCGAGCCAACAACGAGTCAAACCTGATTTTCACTGGGTAGATACTCCTCCCGGTTTAAGTTGCAGAGCAGACTGGACAGGGAGCCAATTCACTGATTTTTTGGTTGAACCGGCCGGTCCGTCTGATTTTTTGTTTCTTGCAATAGTGAATTCAAAGAAAAATATTATTATGTCTGTGAACAAAACAACTGTTGATTTCCTTCTCCTAGAAATATTACCCTTAAATTTGACACATGGAACACTTCTTGCAAAAGTCTGGGGATCACGAAATAGACTAGGCAAGAGCAATCCACTTTCCAAAACTTTCCTAGCAGTACACTTAGCACTAAAATGTCCCCCACATGCAAGAGTATGGCAAAAAGTTAAGACAGACTCAAATTCATCATCAAGAATGCATCGCCTAATAATTTGATCACTACAAATGTACCACAAGCAAGGATCATCCCATATATAAATCTTAGTGCCTCTCTTAAACTTATTCAATTGATGTTTATTCATGTCAACTGATAAAACAGATACAACTAGATAATTAGCAATATTAGCATACCAAGGGATAGAAACAAGAAGCTCACAGTGCCTTTGATAAGGAAAATCATCTAAAGGTAAAGATGTTACCGCAGGTGACTCAAATCTACTCAAATGATTAGCTACCATATTCTTTGCACCACTCTTATCATGGATCTCCACATCAAACTCTTGTATTAACATCACCCACGTAATGAGGTGGGGCTTGGAGTCCTGTTTCTTGAACAAGCATTTGATAGCTGAGTGATCTATTAAGATAGTCACCTTCGTGTGAATGATATAGGATCAAAATTTCTTTAGCCCAAAGATGATTGCAAATAGCTCCTTCTCTGTGGTAATGTAGTTAGCCTGAGTAGCATCTAATGTTTGAGAAGCATAGGCTATGATATGTTGTCTCTTCTCTACTCTTTGGTAAGAACTGCACCTAATGCATAGTCTGAAGCATCACACAAGAGCTCAAATGAAAGGCTCCAATTAGGTGGCTGAATGATTGGGGGTGTAGTAAGTCTCTTCTTTAACTCATCCGATGCACACCTACAAGCATCGTAAAAAACAAAACCCACATCTTTCTTTAATAAACAAGACAATGGCAATGCTATCTTACTAAAATCTTGGAAGAATCTTTTATAAGATCCAGCATGCCCAAAAAAAGAGCATACATCTTTCACACAAGAAGGATATGGAAGGGATGAAATTATATCAACCTTAGCTTTATCAACTTCAATACCATCATGTGAAACCATATGGCCAAAAACAATTCCTTTCTTAACCATAAAATGAAATTTTTCAAAATTCAGCACAAGATTATATTGAATGCATCTTTCCAAAACCTTATCCAAACTAGCTAAGCATGCATCAAAGGAATTACCGTAAACAGGGAAATCATCCATGAAAACTTCCATGCAGTGTTCAAGAAAATCAGAGAATATGGAAACCATGCAACGCTAAAAAGTGTCTGGTGCATTGCATAAGCCGAATGGCATTCGTCTATATGCAAAGGTTCCAAATGAACATGTAAATGTGGTCTTATCCTAATCCTCAGAGGCAATAGAAATATGAAAATATCAAGAAAAACCATCCAAAAAGTAGTAATGTGATCTACCAACCAGCCTTTCTAACATTTGATCTATAAAGGGAAGGAGCTAGTGATCGTTTCTAGTCATAGAATTCAACTGTCTATAGTCAATGCATACTCTCCAACTATTCTGAACTCTAGTTAGAACTAGCTCACCTTTATCATTACGAACGACTGTAAAGGTTAACAAGTTTGTAAACCAAAAAAGTAGGCAACATGTTTTTATGTGAAAATCCATACCACTCTAGATACCTCATTTTTTTAGGAAGAAATGTGAGACCTTTTGGAATGTGCACATGACTCGAGCCATAGTTGAAACTAGAATAAAATTTAAGATGTCTTAAACTTGGCATCTTCTTGAAAACATCAGCTTCTAAATGTAAATCTCTAATTTCAGAAACGTCCAACTTTATGCCTTTAACTTTGCTTGATCCCTTAAAAAACAATAGTAAATAAATCGTGTCATATTACATTTATATTACTCATAAATTTATGTATGGTATAAAAAAAATTGATTTCTTACCACATTATCATACAAAACATCATAAATTTTTGTACAATCTCATAATCGGCTACATTTTTCACGTTCATCAATAGATTCTTCACAAACTATTTGTAAACCCATCTCTTGTATCAAATCATGCATTTTTATATGCCAACCATCATCAACATTTATGAGAGCCTTGTCATGAAGTATTCTTATGCCCATAGCGACTTGTCTGACAGAAGTAGTGTTTTTTCAGGTGATTTTGCTATGACTTTGGCTACAGTGAATCCACGGCCAAAGGGCAGAGAAAGAGGTCATCTTTTAAGGCAATTTTGCAATGGCTTGGCTATGGCACTTCCACGGCAAATGCAAACTTCTCTTCTATAGTATTATTTTTTATCTTCTTTTTGTATTCTTTCTGTACTTTCACAACTTCCCATGATTTTTTAAAGCTTTTACAACTTTTTGTCATCTTCCACCTACAAGGAGGGGGAATTTATGAGCTTTTTAACCTTCACAAAAAAAAAAGTCACAACTATATGCATTTAACTTATTATTTAACAAAAGTTTGAGGTTGTTTTTGTCACATCACATTTTCTTCTATAATCTCTTTATATGCACAATTTGAACTCAAAAAATAGAGAAAATAGAAGACAATGTGCTAGAATATGATCGATTTTTGTGAGTTAACACTAGTCCCTCACAACATAGCAAATCAATGTTCAAATTTCAGCTGTGAGATATGCCCACATTTAATGCCTAACAATGCCTTAAATTTCTCCAAAAAGGAGATTCCTATGCCTAGCAAAAAAAAGAAACATATGAAGACCAAAAGGAGGGGGATATGAAGAACTTGAAGTGATAAGAGGAAAACAGAAAACAAGGGATAGAGAGAAGCTAAACCATATCAAATTATATTTCATTATCGTCCATCTCCAAAATACACAAGGACGACACGAACAAAAAGAGAGAGGTTGAGATTTCCTTCAATTCTTTCATCCACATATATATGTAGTCGCTATGATGCCAAGAGCGAATTTAGGAGAATAAGAGAATTGGGGAACAATGCATAGGAACAAGAAGGAATAATTAAAATGAATATAGTAAATAATAAAAAAAATTAAACCAAGTTTTGAAATTGTAATTTTCAATCAAACAAAAAAATTAAAAAAGAATAAACAGTAATTTTGAATTTTGAATCAAACAAATAATAAAACGAGGAATATTAAATTAATTGTACAAAAAACAAGGAATATTTAATTAAAAAATTTCCCTTTCAAGTCAAATAAAAATATAATATGATGACCGATTTCGAAATTAGACATCTTTGAATAAATCTGATCGAATAGTCAGATAATAAAATGGGAACAAGCAGAAAAAATAAAAATGAATTTAGTAAATACTCAAAAATATTTCAAACCAAACTATAAAAGTGTAATTTTCAATCAAAAAAATAATTAAAAAAAGAACAAATAGAAACATTAAATTCTAAATATTAGTTAACTACCAAACAATGGGTTGTATCCAAAAATATTTGTGAGCTATAAATTAAAAAAGAAATCAAGGATTGCCAACGGTAATAAAATTTGTTTATATCAAAAATCAAGGAGTTTAGATCGAAATCAAATTTATTTTCATATTACGAATTTTTAAAACCTTATGTTACTAAGTTAACATTCAAATTTACTGAACAAATTTAATAAGCAACTCAAAATTTATGTCAGATATCACAAAAATTTATTTCTAAACCATTCAAATTTAAAAATAATAAGATAGTGAATTTTAAAATTTCAGATTATTAAATCAATAGAATAAAAAGAGAATAAACTTTAAATCAGTAATTTTGAATAAAACGGACAATAAAAAAGAGCATGAAGTAATAATTAAATTCATAATATTTGTTTAGATTGTGAACATAATATATTCAAAATATTTGTGACTTGTGAGCTATTAAAAACTTTATTTACAAACCAATGAAATTTAAACTATATGTGAGCTATCAAAAAATTTATTTCTAAAGCAATCAAAATTTTAAGTAAATAACAATTTATCTTAAAATGTCCGATTATTCAATCAATAGAATCAAACGTGGGATCGGGTTAGAGTGTTCTGCACGGTGATCATGTTATGGAAGAGATAATAGTACACTTGGGTAAGAAGATGCAAACTAAGAAGCCAATACTGGAAGTTTAAGATGCTGAATTTTGAGTGGTCTTGCCCTGTTTTGGTTTTTAGACTTGTGAATAGAGTTCAAGTAGTTGGGGAATATGGGAGAAGCAGCATTGATTTTCCATGGTCGGATTGTCAAAATTTGATTCTTATCTTGAAAACTTTTAAAGTTACTTTGTCGAGTTCACTTTGTTGGGTATGAGTTATTGCTTGCATTTAAGAATTTACATTAAACTAAGCTCTTTTTTGTTTGTTAAAGAATCAGAATTTTATACTCCTATAACCCACCTTTTATCGCCTAAAGTCATTTCCACTCTTTTATTTTAATTGCATGTTTTTGTTCTTAAACAGATATTTCGGTCATCAAAAGTTGCAATTATGACAAATGAAAGTCCCTTTATTATCTACCCGTTAAGTCAAGATTGGTCACATATTGCTGAAAGTCACTATTGAAACTAAAGAAAGCAAGATAACAATTTCATCATCATATGGGTGTCGCGATATTTCGACCTTTTGTCTAAGATGTTGCTATTTCTATTCCTTTGGGATTCCTCTGATTCTACATATACCCCCTCTACGTTCCAACCTTGTCGATAGTAATGTTGGCTCTCCAAAAGTAAGAAAGGACTGAGAGTGATCCTTGTCACATTTTTGTAACTGTGAATCTGCAAGATTCTTGATAAATGTATATGAAAGTGTAACTGAATTAGTTGTGATGATATGCTCTGTGTTGTTTTCTGTATTGTTCCTAAGTACTGGTTGTCTATGCTTATCTTTACTTCCCTTGATTGTGCATAATTGAATTAACAAAATAGTCTGGCCAAAAAAAATTAACAAAATAGGCGCCTCACCATGATTTGGCATATGCTTCTTGAACATGTCATCCGCAATTTCCCCCTTAAGTACACTGATTGTCCCAACAGTTGAATATATCATAACAAGGATTCCTTTCCTGTCAAAGCATGTTTGCATCAATACAAGAGCGTAACTGCGACACAAGTGGCCCTCAATATGTAAACGTGGAATTTGGGAAAAAGGCACTTTGAAAGCGACAAAATAAATAATGTACCTTTAATTTATCCCAATGTTATATACATCCGAACTAAGTCTGGCCCTTAAAAGTTAGCAATATCTCCTAATTTTGTATTCTACCATTGTCTCATAAACCAGAATAAGAATCTTAAGGGGCTGTTTGAATTTGCTTTTAAAAACTAACAATAAAACCTGTTTGGTAAGCTATTTTCAAAAAATTGTTTCTAAAAACCAAAAAACAAAAGGTTGGTTTTAAAAACTAAAAACCAAAAACAGTTTTTTTTTTTTCTTTGTTTTTCTATTTTTTACTTTTAGAGGTTGTCACTTCATTATCGACATTAGACTACCAGTGACGACCACTACTACGTCACTTTAAAAACAAATTTTTCAAAACAACTATCCACACTAGTGGAAAAAAAACTTTTTAGACCGGTTGTATATTAGGTCTTGTTACAGCAGGTCTAAAAAGTGTGTTATTTTTTAGACAACCGGTCTTAAAAGTCACACTTTTAAGACCGGTTGTAGATCAAATTGGTCTTAAAAGTTCATTTAAGACCGGTTTAAACTACAACAGGTCTTAAAAGTCATGACTTTTAAGACTGGTTGGACCTACAACCGGTCTTAAAAGTCAAACTTTTTAAGACCGGTTGTAACTTAAACCGGTATTAAAAGCCATGACTTTTAAGACCAGTTGGACCTACAACCGGTCTTAAAAGTCAAACTTTTAAGACCGGTTGTAGAAACAACAGGTCTTAAAAGTTTGACTTTTAAGACCGGTTGTAGGTCCAATTGGTCTTAAAAATTATTTTTTTTTTAAATGTCCCCTTTTATATACACACTACCCAGCAAGCCATTTCTATCCCAGATTCCTCAGAAGAAGCAACGTAGCACAGAAGAAATGACAGATTTCACATAAGCAAGATTCCACAGAAGAAGTAACGTAACACAGAAGCAATGACAGATTTCACAGAAGCAATGACAGCAGCAAGATCGATCAACAACAAGCACAAATGAAAGTATAGGCCAGGTGACTTTAAATCACTTCCAACAAATGCCAAGTGTAGAACGTGCACTTAATCTTGAGCCATAAATCAAATGATTTAGCTAACAATTGGTGAAATATTACAAGATATCAAGGTTCAATATCAAAATAAGCAGTAATGAATTTCCACTATGTAGAATCATATTTTTGCAAATTAGAGCAATATTAATTCATATACATAACTTGACAATCATTTCAATCTGGACAATTCAACCAACAAGCTTAAATCAGATTCCAAGAACTCCAAAATGCACTCAACAACTGTCTAAAACTTTGAATGAATGTGCAATTCAATATGAATCAAATTCCAAAATGCACTCAACATAGCTTATGAATCAATCTTAATGTGCAATATGAAGGAATGTCCAAACAGACAAAATTTCCTAGAAATGGATGCAAAACTTTGAATGACAATGGCACCAATAAAATTGAAGGTTTGATACATGTAAGCAACAGCAGAAATTCCTGAGTTTTAGAGAATACAAAGGGAAGAAAAAGTACAGATTCCCTCAAAACCCCTTCCAGTATCACCCATATCGCAAAAATTGTCCTACACAGATACATAAACCCAGTTAGAAATTCATATAGCAGGAGCAATACATATGAGAACAATGTACAATGTAATGTTGAATTCAAAAACTCACTATTTTTGTAATAGCTCATGGATGAATTCAGCACAACATGTGCGAAGGAAATCAATATCTTCTTCAAGAAAGGGATCAGCAAGATCAAACATTTGTAACACCAAAACCAGATGAAACATTAACTTAGTAACTTAAAAACAATAAAGTAATACAAAAGTTCTGAAATATAAATTACCAAACGAAACATTAACTTACCTCTTGAGTAAAATCAATCGTGCCTAGAGTGATAATATTGTAAATATGTCTCAAAATATAAAAACCACATAAGTTGGACCCCTGTGATTGCCTACGGCTCTGACAAAAAACATTGATATCATTAAAACAACTATAAAGGCATGTCTTATTACATTCTTTAAACAAATCAATATTTACTAACCTTTGGCACGATCCATGTAGGGTCCTTTAAGTCACGAATATGCTTACCACAAGCAGTGTGTAGGAATGTCCGCATAACCCTATGATCATCAAAATCACAAAGGTTATTTATTTTATACAAATTCCATAAACTTTGCATACAAAAGGTAATAATGCAGGAAAACTAATGAGTTCATGGTCTTTTTCAAATCATTCCCTGGTTTGAAGAGGAAGGAGCATAAGAGGATGACAGTGTAACTACTCTTGCATAAAAGAACCAACTGCCAATGATCACTCAAAAAAAGAGAAGAATATTAAGCATACATAAAACATGATATATATTATAAAATATCAGTTTGTTTCTTACCCATGCACATATGGAGCCAAGAAACACTTAGTTCCAGTTTCACTAAGCCTCTCTGATAAGTATCTATGTCTGATAGCAACAGCGGTCCCTTGCTCTTGGATGTGATGGGGTATAAGAATCCAAATTTTTTGCTTTTATCAGAGGAGACCAACCTATGATGCATGTACCTACAATAATGCAAGCACATAAATCAAAGGTAAACGGTGAAACTTTTAAAATATTTACTTTGAATTGCAGAAGATACTTACATTAAGAACAGTTGGATAATCCCAATAGTAAGATTTTGTCTAGGAGCTACCAGGGACATCAAATCATCCCTCTCAAGATAGCATGTCACCGCTGACTGTCCAACAACTGAATCCGTAGGCCAATCTCTTGTTTTAAAGGATGTATCATAAGCCATCAGAATCACTTGCTGCATGATATTCAATGGAGGCTATGAAACTTCTTGAGTGAAGGGAGCTAGACTTGGTGGGGCTTTGATCGGACTTTCCTCAGCTCGAACAAAAACAAGGTTCTTTGGCCACAAGATGAACATACCCAGGACATCACTTACGATCTTGAATTCATCAGAAGGGATAGGGATAGGTGTATCTACAATGATCACCTCATCAACTAACACTCAAACTTGATCAACTTCCATTTGTCGGTAGTGGACAGTTGATCCCAGGTTATGCACACTACCCCGTGCAACTAACCGTCTTAGAGAATCCTCGACAAAAATATCACAAGGCTTAATAATTTTTCTTGCATGACCCTTTGATGACTACCCGATGTTGTAACAACTCCCTTTAGTGCTCTACTTATTAGGATCAATCGATTGTGGCTAGGGAGCACTGGTATCTTGTTTTGAGCTCATAAATACTATCATTTCCTCTTTCATCTTGCTCAACTGGGTCTCTAATAGTGCATCAAATGATGATTCAACCTCGACCTTTGCTTCTTCTCTTGCAGTAGCCAACATAGTCTCCAATTCCTCCCTAGTCACGATGTTTGAGGAGTGGCGTACGGGGGCTCCAAAGTAATCCCATATCCCTACCCCTCATCCAACTCCCCTGACACAGCCTATATGCTTATGTTTGCCAGTAGCAACAGTTAAAATATCATTCCTACCCTCTGACTTAAAAGATCCCTTAGCTTGCTTTTTCTAAGTTCCTCTTGTAAGATAATACAAAATAACAAACATAAATAATCAAGTATGTTTCTTATGTAATTAATAACAACAACGATATATACTTACAATTTTTTCACCTACTATACGAGATTGTTCACTCATATAAGACCCACTCCTCTTTTGGTGAGCAAACAACCATTTTTGTTCGTGACGAATTGGAGATGGTGGAAAAAGAAGAACAGAAGGATCGGATTGAGATGCTTCTTCCAATCTCTTCCGCTTGGCCGCCAACAAGTCTCTTTCAGCCTTTGTATAACCCCCACGAGATATTATATGAGGGCAATTGTTCTTTCTACCACTCTCTTGTGCTTTTTGCCTGCAAATAAGAAATTATACAAAATGAAAGTGTTATAATCAATTAAGATAATTGCTAAGTAAATAAAATGAAAAATAAGTCAACTAACCAAAGATTCTGGAGTAGTCCAAAGCCTAACAAATGCGTCCCAAGTAGCTTGATCAAGAAATGTATACTGGTCGCACAGAGTAGGACGAGGCTGACTATCTTTCACCTCGATATGAATGTAATTGTCAGTCAGATTTGTCTGAAACTTTCTCCAATGCTCATAACAATAAGTCATTGTCTTGTTGTACAACATCTCATTCTGAGGAACGTTGTAGGTTAGATGGAATGCAGGCATTGAAGGAGTAAGTGATAAATTTGTAACATATTTGATAATAATTACATACAGAATAAAAGAGAATTGTAGACCTGGATAGTGTCCCAAATATGTTGCCGCACCTTTTCATCGACATTTCTCCACTCCTCTATCAAGATGCTCGGCTTGTTGCGTGCAAGAAGGCCGACAAAACTCCTATATCATTGGGCATTAGGCCTGATTGATTTCCAATATCTATCAAACTCAATCGGTATCTTTTGCCCCGCACTCCGATTGAGGGAAATGTCTACCAACCGTGTGCCATGTCTACCCCTCCGTACAGACTGGCTACTAGGCTCACTATGATCTTAGCTCTGAGCATTGCTAGGCTTACTCTGATTAACACTAGATGGCTGACTCTGCTGAGCAATAGGTAGATGACTCTGAGGAGCACTAGCTGGCTGACTCTGCTGGCTAATAGGTGGCTGACTCTGAGGTACACTAGTGTTCGCCTTCCGCAAGTGCACTGATCGCGTCAAGTAATAAAGTGATAAGTAAAGATCGTTCCCTCGAGGATTTGAGTAACAAATTAGTCAAGCAATAGGTTTGGTGAATTTGATTAAGTTGAGCCAAAACATGTTGTTGTGTGTGGAAAAAGGAATTTCAAAACGTATATTTGAAAAGCTAAAAGTTGCTGAACAAAACTCGGAGTTGTATGATTTCAATCAAGTATAATAGGCCTAGGATTGCTCATCCCTTAGTATTTCATAAATTTACTTCTTTTCCTCTTCAAGGATCCTTTTCATGGGGTATATATATGTCAGTTTAAGATTCTAAAGCGTATGATTAAGCTCTCTCAAGTCATAACCAGTTGCATATCGTCTATTAGCATGCACAATATCTTGCTACAGCTAAGAGAAGATATTCATTACATACCAATCTTAATTTCACAATGCTAGGTTAATAACTATATCTCTATATTACTAACAAACCATCCATTCAATTATAAACTTCAAGTCTAGCATGATTTCACTCTAATTCTACAATTAAATTAACTCTCTCAAGCTTAATTTAATTGAACACATCATCCACAGTGATGGCCAGTCACATACAGCAGTAAAAATGGAATGAAATCAACATATATATGCCATTAGATCCTTAGAGAAGAAAAGAAACAAGTTTAATCCATACAAAGGATCAGAAACAATCCTATAAAGGGACTCTAGCTATCCATGTTCACAAATGATTCACAGGCCTAAGCTCTCATTACAGTCATATCAAAATTACAGAGAAGAAATGGAAGAAATACAGAAAAACCAGAGAATCTGAGCTGAAATCTCTGCAAATCCTCAATCTCTCCGTGATTCTCCTTGATTTCAAGCACACCCAAGCTTAGAGGATGTTCTCATCTGCCTCCTAGGTCTTTCCAAATCTAGGATCCCATCTTCAGCCTCTGGTTTTCGCTTTTATAGTTCCTCAGATGACAAAGCACACAACAGTATTTTCGGGGGTTGGCCTCGGCCAGTGAGCTTCTGTCCCCCCATGAATGCTTGGCCGCGGCCAGTAGCTGTCTAACCTCCTCTTGGCCGCGGCCCAAGGATGCTTGGCCGCGGCCCTTAACTTTCTATCCTCTTGTTGGTCGCGGCCAGTCACCTCTAAAGTTCAGCTTCCTTTCTTTTCTGCTCTGTTCTCATCCCTTCTTGCCTTTCATTGGCATGGTTGATGGCTTCAACTTCCTTTCACCTCCTTCTTACTGCATTTGGCTTTCTCTGGTCCAGCTATGACTGAATCTGTATCCTTTCAACACAAAGAACTCACAAACAATCACAGTTGAATAGTCATAGCAGTTAGTGATATATTTCCTCCACATTTGCATTCTTTTTATGCCCAGCATGAGTAAAGCACATTTCATCAACTTTAGCACTCTCGGACGCCCACTAATATACCCAAAGTGAGGGAAAAATAGGATGAAATGTGCAATTCTGACAAGAATTTCATGAGGTTAACAACTAGCTGGCTGACTCTGCTGGCCAATAGGTGGCTGACTTTGAGGTGCAGTAGGTGGCTGATCCTCTACACTAGGACGCAGGGGATCTGTCATTTTCCTATAATGACAACAAAGAAAGATAAATTGTTAAGCTACAACATGAGAAGACTATATCTATGGAAAAACTATATACATTAAAGGTCTATAACTCATAATCTAATTACTTTATATCAAAGTAGTATCATAAAGAGATATCCTCCCATATTCCCTCATGATGATCATTTATTGTGCCTTGTTCATTATATGCTTCATCTTCTTCGTTCAATTTTGACAGACCCCTAAAAAAAGGAGTCTCAAGAAGATTATAATTTGAGCGACTTTTCTCATCAATATCAATGACCCTTTTTCCTTGGAGAGCTACAGACCACATTTTATTTACTTGATCAGTAATATAGAACACTTGTTATGCAAGATCTGCCATAATGAAAGGTTCATCCCTAAAACTTCTATTATTTAGATCTATTAATGTAAATCCTAACTTATCGACCTTCACACCATTATTGACATCAACCCACTTGCATTTGAAAATGGGAAATCTGATTTTAACATAGTCAACCACCCATATCTCTTCAATAAGGTATGGCAGCAAATTTAGGGTTCTTATCTTTCGAACTAGAGAAGTGCATAGATTCAGCCACTAATACAACACCACTGTTCTGGACGGTGCTCTTATAATCTAGGGACTTCATGTAAAAGGATAAGCATTGATCACAAATGAATTCTAACTTATGACATCAACTTCAGAACCACGTGCTAACCAATTTATTGTATCAGAAACACATTTTTCTCCGTCAACCTTTTGTTTGAACTAATGTGCGAAAGTTCTATTATGCTCCCTAATTAACCTTTGTTCAATCATTCGACTATTTTGTTTCCGTAAAATTTCTTTATGGGCATTCATGTAATATTGAACTTCATCAACATTATTCAAGATATACAAGTGGACTTGTTGCAATTCATCAGCATCTACGCTCTTTACTGTTGCCCCGCATCTACCCCCTTCTTGACCATAACATTTAGGAAGCCCAATATGTCGTACATTTGACAAATAATGTTGAAAAAATTCCATAGCTTCTTCTGAAATATATTTCTAAACAATAGATGCTTCAGGACGGTTAGGGTTCTTCACATACCTTTTTAGGATTTTTATAGTTCTTTCGATTGGGTACATCCACCGGAAATAGATAGGGCCACACAACTTTATCTCCCTCACTAGATGAACAATCAGGTGTACCATGATGTAAAAAAAAAGGAAGAAAAATCTTCTCAAGCTGGAACAAGATAATGTATCCTTGATTTTCCAATTCCTCCAATCTTTCCATGTCAATGACTTTACAACAAATGGCATTGAAGAAGAAACAAAGTCTAGTCAATATGTGTTGAAGATCATATTCCATGCGACTACTACAGAATATATATTTTACGTCCTTAAAGGATGTCCCTTTTTAAAAAAGGGAAGTAAAAACTAAAGACGGTGGCATTTTTGTAATTATAGGTGAGAACTGAATAGCTTTAGACGTCTTCAATTTAAATAGGGACGTCTAAAGTATGACTTTACAGACTTTAGACGTCCCTATTTGAATTAGGGACATCTAAAGTAAAAAAAATTTACTTTAGACGTCCCCAATTCAAATTGGGGACGTCTAAAGCAAAAAAAAATTTAAAAAAAATAATTGAACAACTTTAAACATCCCTAAATTAAATTGGGGACTTAAAAAACAATTCAAATTTTTTCTTATAGTCTTTATTTGTCAGTTTTATACTATTTTTACACTCATCTTTCTCTTCCCATCGCCGCAAACACAATAAGAGACACTACCACCACGCCTTGAACTCTTGCTTCTTTTTCTTTATATGCTCCTTTTACTCTTGCTTCTTCCTTTCTCTCTCTTTTTTTCACCTCTAGATCTAGTTTGCTTTCTTACCATTTTTTATTATTTTATCCTCTTTCTCTTTTTTCTTTGGGTTTTCCTTCTATTTTATCTTCTAACTTGTGTTGTTATGGTTTGTAGATTAGGACTCTGAAACATGCTTCATGGCTACGTTCCCGCTGAAAAAATGAGGTTCATCTCTCCCTGTCGCTCTTCTCTATTCATTATTACGAGAAAATGAATTTTAATAATAAAAGGAGATAAGTTTTTTGCAACTAATTCCTCTTATTGTTTTCATCTTCTCCCTATGAGATTTCAGCTTTGGAGTTATTATTGTGTAGATTTGGATTTCAAATACTAGATCTGTAGTTTTATTGACGATGATTTGTAATTTCTGGTTTTAAATACTGTTTAGTCCAGATCTGTAATATAAATGATTTTTTAAAAAAAAACACTTTAGAAATCCCCATTTTAAAATGGGGACGTCTAAAGTGTCAGTGTAGCACTTTAGACGTCCCTTTTTAAAATGGGGACGTCTAAAGTCCAAACTTTAGACGTCCTTTTATCTACAGACGTTATTGCTATTTTTTATTACGTCGCTCACATAGACGTCCCCTTGTTTTCTGACATTAAAAGGCCTAAAAAGGGACGTTAAAAACATTTTTTGTAGTAGATAGCTCAAATAGCTACTGGGAGTAGTTGTTGCATTAAAACATGACAATCATGAAACTTTAGCCCTATTAACTTCAAGTCTTTCATCGATACAAGCTTTTTAAAATTTGAAGAATACCCTTAGGGAACTTTGGCGCCATGTAAACACTCACGAAAGCTTCTTTTCTTATCCTTAGACAAAGTATGAGCAGCTGGAGGACAAAAAGTTCTATTACCATATGGCCTTGGATGTAAATCTTCTTGTATTCCCATTTCTTGCAAAAATATAATCTTGCCTTCATGCCATCATTAGAACTTCCTTGTATGTTGAGCAGTGTCCCAACAATACTATCACATACATTCTTCTCGACATGCATGAAATCAATACAGTGTCTGACGTCAAGATTGCGCCAATATGGAAGATCAAAGAAGACAGACCTTTTTTTCCATATATTTTTTTCATTTCTACTCTTTGATGACTTACCAAAGATAGTATTGATATTTTTCACCTTTTCATAAATTTTCTCCCCAGTCAATGCCTCTGGAGCATCTTCAAACTCTTGGCCATCGAAAAAATCTTTTTTTAATCTACGATATGGGTGGCTTTGTCTAAGAAATCACCTATGACCAAGGTAAACTGTCTTTCTTCCATGTTGAAGTTGATGGTAGCATGTGCCTTCTTCTCAAATCGGACATGCTTTGTAGCCTTTAACGCTATATCTTAACAAGTTCCCATATGCAGGGAAGTCATTTATAATACAAAAGATCATTGCTCGCATATTAAAATTCACATTCTTGTTCGCATAAAAAACATAGACACCTTTATCCACAACTCTTTCAAGTCTTCAATCAAGGGTTCTAGGTAAACATCTATGTCATTTCCGGGTTGCTTTGGTCCCGAAATCAACATAGACAACATAATGTACTTTTATTTCATACATAACAAAGGAGATAAGTTATAAATTACCAATAGAACAAGCCATGAACTATGTATACTGCTTAGGCTACCATAAGGATTCATGCCATTTGTGCTAAGCCCAAGCCTGAGATTCCTAAGTTCTTCACCGAAGCTAGGAAATAATTGATCGATTTTCTGCCATTGAGAAGAATCAGCTGGATGTCGAAGCTTTCCATAAAAAATCCTCTCATCTACATGCCATCTCAAATTTTTGGCATCAATTTCATTAGCAAACAAGCGCTTGAATCTTGGTATGATTGGAAGATACCACAACACTTTTACAGGGGCCATGTTTGATTTATACCTTGGAGTTTCACATATCGGACATTTCTCCTTCTCTTCATGCTCTTTTCTATACAATATGCAATCATTAGGGCATGCATGGATCTTTTTATACTTCATCCCTAGTGGACACAGTATTTTCTTAGCATCATAGTATCGACAAGGCAACACATTATCATCAGGAAGCAGTCTTTAAAAGCCTCAAGTGTTTCTGAAAACTCTTATCGCTCCACCCATGCCGTGCTTTCAAACTTACCTATTTCAATACAGCTTGCAGCAATTGGTATTTTTTACACCCTGGGTACAACAGCTTCTCAACATCACTGCACATATTACCATATGCATGTGATTGTTCAAAAGCCTCTTCTTCTACATCACGAATAATATCCTCTATCCGATCATCCAGATCCATGTCATTATCATCACAAGTCACTCTCCCCTATTGAGATGCACTTAGCATTTCTAATTGTTCACCATGCCATACCCATACTATAATGTCTTACAAAACCCTTCACAAATTAAATGTGTATATATATCTACAGCACTTAGTCGCTTCTCATTCAAACATTTTATACAAGGGCAATAAAACATCCCATTATCATCATCGGCATTTCTTTTTTAAAAGTCTAAAAAACCCTCACCCCAATATCAAATTCAATACTCATCCGTTTAGCTTGTATCCAACTACGATCCATATATTCCAAAACCTTTTTTTTTCTACTTTTTCCCTAGAAAAGGCAAGACTATGATGAGAGCATGCAATCATTACACCCAAGAGCATACAAGTCAAGGAAGATGCCAATAAAACAGCAAGACAACACCCTAACCAATAATGTTAGTAAAATTAATACAATTTAATTTTTAACTTGACCATAACCCCTGGTCTCACAAACCAAACACACCTAAGTATACAATTTAATGATTACAGCGGAAAAAATTAAACATCGGTCAAGGAGGCAAATGAGTGAATCCGTCTCTGGCTCTTTCTCAATGAACTAAACAGGGCATTAAGATTATATGTCAATGAAACTTTAAAAGTCGACATCTGAAAACAAAAGTGAAGCAGTTGAATACTCTCAAAATGGTCATTTTCCATAGAGGCATGAACATTATATGCACTGCCTTCAGCGTGCCCATTCTTAGACCAATCAACATAATCTTCTGTATGTTTAATTGTAATGTACAAGTATATTTATAAGAAGAACATCATTACTATAAGCATGCATTCGTATGTCAATCATTACTATAATTCATAAGAAGAACATCATAACTTTTAGCTTGTCCAAAATGCAATTAATCAAAAACAAGCTAGCCAACAATCAAAACATCATACAAATTCACACATTCGTCCTTCCCTCACACACACTTATCTCTCGAATTGTCCACAATGCAAGCATAGACTAATGAATAAGCAATGTAGCTCTAACTAATGGCAAGAGATACGTGATTAAACCATGATAACAGTGGAGTTCATCATGTGAAAACAAATAAAAGGAAAAAAAATTAACCTAATTTCCAAAGGTCGACTCTCCCCTACACTTAATCTTAAAAGAAATCCATAAAGCTTTGACAAACAATCCAGCAAAGTAAACAGAGAAGTAAAAGGGAATGGAACAACATTTCTCATGCATCTGTATCTTAAATTTAGATAACAAAATTCAGATATCTTAAATTGGCCTTGATCAATTTATCAAAAAAACACCCAATGTATATTCTAATTACCTGCAGGAAGACACAACGACACCAAAGGAGAAACGGCGACGAGCTTCAGGAAGACACCCAAGGATAAACAGCCGAGGAGCTTCAGGACAAAGGAGAAACAGCGAGGAGCACCGTAATACAATCTAGATTGCATCCACCGGCGGTCTTCGTGTGCAGGAGGAACGGCTGGGTAGAGGAGCAATTTAGAAGAAGAAGGGGAAAGTTTCATATTCGAGTATGAAAAAAAGCGCTGTAATGCAATCTAGATCTTCCACCGGCAGTCTTCATGTGTAGGAGGAACGACAAGGAGCATTAAGGATGGAGGAGGGATATGTGCAGAAGGAACGGTAGGGCAGAGGAGCAATTTAGCAAAAGGGGAAAGTTTCAGATTCAAGCATGAAAAAAACCCGCGAGCGAGAGAGGCTTTTAGGGTAGGCAATGGAAGGACTTTTAAGACTGGTTATTTGGAATAACCGGTCTAAAATTTGAACATTTTAGACCGGTTGTTCCTAGAAACCGGTCTTAAAAGTAGCTAAAAAAATTTTTAGGCCGGTTTAAGGGAACAACCGGTTTAAAAAGTTTGGTTTAAGAGAACAACCGGTCTAAAATATTAAACTTTTTAGACCGGTTGTTCCCAATAACCAGTCTTAAAAGTAGTCAACATTTTTATTTTTTAATGCTCAACTTTTTAGACCGGTTTCAAGGAACAACCGGTCTAAAATAGAAAACTTTTTAGACCGGTTGTTCCCTACAACCAATCTTAAAAATAGACTACATTTTTATTTTTTAATGGTAAACTTTTTAGACAAGTTTAAGGGAATGACCGGTCTAAAATAATAAGCCTTTTAGACTGGTTATTTCTAATAACCGGTCTTAAAAGTTTTCTTTATTTCTATACGTTTAGACCTATTCTTAATAACAGGTATAAAAATTTTAACATTTTAAACCGGTTTTGAAATACAACCAGTCTAAATAATAATGGATATTTTTTTTAATTCAGAACATATATTATATACCCATTATATTACAAATGTCTAGAAAATGTATTATTGCATGTTTTTTTTATTATTTTATTTATTTTTAGACCGGTTCTTATTATAATCGGTCTAAATAACCTGTTTTTAGACCTTTCTTTATAGGAATCGGTCTCACAAGTTTTGCATTATCGCAAAACTGCCACCGCCTATCATTTTAGACCTTATCCGCTATAACACGTCTAAAAGGGCAGGTCTAAAAGGCATTTTTTGTACCAATGCCAAATAGATTTTTTTAAAAAAAAATTGTTTCCAAAAACTGTTTTATAAAATTATTTCTTAGAACAAAAAATAGAGAATAGAATCAAACAAGCCCAGAGTGCAATTGGATTAGTTTTTGGAGAATAACTTATGAAGAAAAAGTGATAAAAGTGATTTTAGAAAATAGATTCTGAGCAGAATAAACTCTGGGAAAAAAAGTGATTTTCTTAAAATGATAATGTTTGGATATTAGTTTTCTTCTAAGAAAACACTTTTTCCAAACACACTTAATTAGTCTTGTTTTTAATTAACCTGTTCACATTTTTGTTATTCTAATTAATGTGTAAAGTTATTGGGTTGTATTTACAATTTTGAAAGAACTGCAAATAGATAAATGAGCAGGGAGGGTGCATACAATATGTATAATAAAACTGTTAATAATTATAAATAATTATCATTGAAAGACTTATTATTATTCAAGAGAGGTGACATGTGTAACTTGAGGCATACAAAAGGTGTAAGAATCTGAGTTGAGGAAGTTCTAGGGATGAAACTAAGTAAATAGTGGGTTACACTACTCTTAAATAGACCCAATGGTCGACGTTAGGATTCTTAGTGAGTGGATCTTGAGGGAGAAAAATAAATATGGGGGTTACAAATTGTTATTATTTAATGCATCATTCGTGCGCACATTGATGTCCACGGCATCTCTCAAGAAGTTTTGATCCGTTAAGTGCAAGCCAATAAAACTCCATAGACCACATAGTCGATGTCTAAAGCAATAGTTTGATATAAGCCATTATATATCATTACAAAAAAGATAACCAACGCAGTCATCCTTGGCCCATTTAGAGGGTACATAACCAGACAGGTTGATGCAAGTGGTAAGGGGCTTACGTTCTCTTAAGTGCTCTAGTCTCGGGTTCGATCCTTAAGGTGGTGTGTATAGAGAAAATTCACTTGGGAGGGTCACATCCATTTTAGGCCCGACGGTACCTGGAGATTAGTCATTGGGTTCGCTCTGGTGAATACCTTAAGTAGCAAAAAAAAAAAAAGGAAAAAGAAAAGAGAGTACTTTTGAATCAAAAAAAAAAGAAATATTAAATTCAAACAATTAAATTTAAATCAAATATCTTTGAATAATAACAACGTGATGGATTTCGAAATAGCAGATTCTTAAATAAAGCAAATAATAAAATAAGTATTAGTAATATATAACATGTTAATTAATTTCCAAACCAATAAAATTTAAAATAATAACTGTGTAGTTTAAACTTTCATATTCTGAAATAAATTTTTTCATTATTTTTAAAAAAAGTCAAGGGTTGTTAACGTAATACATTTGAAATGTGTAAGATAGAAGAATTTATTTCAAAACCATATTTAAAATAGTAAGATAAAAGATAGAAGTTCAAATTACCAAATTTATAATCATCAATAAAAAATAAAATAAGAAAGAATAAGAATTAAATAAGGAATTCTCAAGATAGAGTTCAAATTTACTGAAAGAATTTAACAAATAACTGAAAATGTACGTAAGCTACAAAAAAAATTTATTTCCAAACTAGTGAAATTTAAAACAATAACATAACGTATTTTAAAATTAAATTAGGAAATAAAAAAAATTTTTGAAAACACACAGAGAAATATTAAACTCATAACACTCGTTTGAAATGTAAACATAACTTATACAAAATATTTGTGAAGTATTAAAAATTTATTTCAAAACCAGTCAAAACTAAAATAATAACCATGTAATTTAATTAAACCAGTCAAAATTAGTGAATCAATAAAAAAAGTAAGAAGCACAGGAAGAAATCAAAAAAGAAATCAGTATATCTCAAGTATTTGTCAATATAAAAAAAAAAGTTCGGAACGTGATTTGAAATGTTAAAATAATATATTTTCAAATAGCGGATTTCTAAAATTTCATATTATTAATTTATAATTGAAATTTACTGGGCAAATTTAATAAGTAACTCGGGAGTATATTAAACTAATTTCCAAACGAATTAAATTAAATTTAAACTAATAACCGTTCTGTTTAAATCGAATAATCAAACTTTAAACTATGTCAAAAAAAAAAAAGAACAAACAAATATATTATATTCTTTTTTTTTCCTGAAAAATATATTATATTCACTCGAAGAAAAACTGTAACTTTCAATCGAACAAATAAAAAAAAAAAAGAACAAACTCATCATTTTAATCCTGATGACTTATCAGGAAAAAAAATCAGATTTTATCTTGTTTTAAAGAAAAATCTCCATTGATCATTTTTTTTAGTTTTCTTTTTTAAATTAAGCTGTTTTTTTTTTTTTTGAAAACAAGATGAATTTTTTTAGATGAGTCATCAGCCAATTAAAATTAAAAAAATGATGAGTTATTAATGTTTTTATTGGACAGAATTCAGTTGACTCATTTCTTTTTGGGAAAATCCTAAATAAATACCATTTGAAAATGTAAAACTTTAAAAAGTCTATTAACACTTTAAAAAGACTTAAAGGTACGAAATACTAAATTGGGTTTTTCAAATTTTTAACACATTTACCATTTTTCCTTTCAATTTTTTTTAAAAAAATAATAGTGGTGCCCCTGCCGAAGCACCACCGCCAGCCGGCCTGGACCCCAGACGGGTGGAGCTCCAGTTGTCGGCAGCAAGAGCTCCAGCCGGTAGAAGCTTTTTTGGTGAAGAAGGGTTTTTTTTTTTGAAAAAAATTAGTTGAGAAATAACAAGGGGTGGGATCGAACCCATCACACCCCTTTAGCAAAGGAGCATAGTGGCCATTAGGCCACCAAAGCTCCTTTGATATATGTATAATATAATTAAAGACGTAGTAACTTTGACAAAGTCAGTAATAACTTTGACAAATTCAGTAATGGAAATAACAAAATTCGTAATGATATTGACTAAACCGTTTCCTGATGAACCTTGACTTGCATGTTTTCATCAACATTTTTGCACAAAACGCTTTTGTCAAAATCATTACAATTCTTGTCAAAATCATTACTAAACTTGTCAATCCTACAACTGAATTTGTTAAAATCATTTTATTTATATTATGAATGTTTTCATAATGGAATCTCATAATAAGATTGTCAAAATCATTACAATTCTTGTCAATATCATTACTAAACTTGTCAAACCCATAACTGAATTTGTTAAAATCCTTTTATTTATATTATGAATGTTTTCATAATGGAATCTCATAATGGAATTGTCAAAACCATTACAATTCTTGTCAATATTATTACTAAACTTGTTAATATAAATAAAAGGATTTTAACAAATTCAGTAATGAGATTGACAAGTTTAGTAATGATTTTGACAAGAATTGTAATGGTTTTGACAATCCCTTTATGAGATTCCATTATGAAAACATTAATAATATAAATAAAAGAATTTTAACAAATTCAGTTATGAGATTGACAAGTTTAGTAATGATATTGCAAGAACTGTAATTGTTTTAACAATCGCATTATGAGATTCTATTATGAAAACATTCATAATATAAATAAAAGGATTTTAACAGTCAGTTATGAGATTGATAAGTTTAGTAATGATATTGACAAAAATTGTAATGGTTTTGACAATCATATTATGAGATTCCATTATGAAAACATTCATAATATAAATAAAATGATTTTAATAAATTCAGTTATGGGATTGACAAGTTTAATAATGATATTGACAAAAATTGTAATGGTTTTGACAATCTCATTATGAGATTCTATTATGAAAACATTCATAATATAAATAAAAGGATTTTAACAAATTCAGTTATGAGATTGACAAGTTTAATAATGATATTGACAAGAATTGTAATAGTATTGACAATTCCATTATGAGATTCCATTATAAAAACATTCATAATATAAATAAAAGGATTTTAACAAATTCAGTAATGAGGTTGATAAGTTTAGTAATGATTTTGATAAAAGCATTTTATACAAAAATACTGATGAAAACATGCAAGTCAAGGTTCATCAGGAAACGGTTTAATCAATACCATTATAAATTTTATTATTTCTATTACTGAATTTGTCAAAGTCATTACTGACTTTGTCAAAACTTCTACGCTTTTAATTATATTATACATAATTAATAATGCTTACATATATCAAAGAAGCTTTGGTGGCCCAATGGCCACCATACTTCTTTACTAAAGGGGTGGGATCAACCAATCCCACCCCTTGCCATTTCTCAGCCAATTTTTTTTTTTTAAAGAAAAACCCCTTCCCCACCAAAAAAGCTCCCGTCGGCTAGCCACCAAAGTGGTGGTGGCTGCCCGGCGGTGGAACTCTGGCAGGGGCACCATTATCATTTTAAAAAAAAAATTTGAGGGGTGAAATGATAAATATATCAAAACTTAAAAAACTCAATTTGGCATTTAGTATCTTTAAGTTCTTTTAAAGTGTTCATAAATTTTTTAGAGTTTTACATTTTCAAATGGTATTTATTTAGAATTTTCTCCTCTCTCTTTTTTTTTCTTTTGCCATAGTGAATTAGTTGACAAGTTACTTCTAGAGTATGTAATTACTTGTCATGGAAGAAGGATTGTGAACCTAACATATTCAAAATATTTGTGAGCTTATAAAAAAAATTCATTTTAACTAGTCAAAATAATAATAATAATAATAATAATAGTTGAAATATTTGAAATAATAATAATAAAATAGTTGTCATCATAGAATATTTGAAATATTTTTTATTTGTAAATATCAAAATTAAAAAAACAGTTCAAAACCAGGTTTAAAATAATAAGATAATTTCATAAAAAAAGGGATAAAAAATCACTTAAAAACGTAGTTCAAAACCAGATTTAAAATAAAAGGATCAGAATCTTCAAATTGTGAATTTTAAAAATTTCAGATAATAAATACAAATTTTATTTTAAAATTGCAGTTTTTTCAATCAACAGAATAAAATAAGAATAAGAAAAAAATTTAAAACAGAAATTTTGAGTCAAACAACTAATAAAACAAGAAGGAATATTAAGTTCAAAAATTTCACTTCCACAAAAAATTCACTTTCAAATCAAATATAAGAAAATCTAGTTCAAAAAATTCACTTTCAAATCAGATATCGGAAATGAAGGATTGACCTCATAATATATTTGAACAAAAGCTAAAAAAAAGTGTAGTTCAAAACCTGATTTAAAGAAGTAAGATCAAAAATTTTCAAATTGCGATTTCTAAAAATTTCAGTAACACAAACAAAGTTAATTTTCAAATTCCAGATCCAATCTACAGAATAAAATAAGAATAACAATAAAATTTAAAAAAGTAATTTTAATCAAACAGTCCAACAAATAATAAAACAAGGAATATTAAGTACAAAAAATTCAATTTCAAATTAAAAATGACAAAGTTTAGTTCAAAAATTCCACTTCATAAAACATTTTGCTTTCAAATGAAACGATCTAGAATCAAGGATTGTCCTCATAATATATTTGTATAAAAATAAAAAGAAATTTCAAAACTAAAAATAATACGAACAAAACTTTTCAAATTGCGAATTTTAAAAATTTCAGATTACAAAAAAAAAGTTCATTTTAAAATTCCAGATTATTCAATCAAAGAATAAAATAAGAACAAAAAAAACTTTAAAACAGTAATTTTGAATTAAACAACCAAACAAACAATAAAACAACAAGGGATACCAAGTTCAAAAAATTCATTTGCAAAACAAATTCACTTTCAAATGAAACAAAAAAAAATTTAGTTCAAATAATTCACTTTAAAAAAATTAACTTTCATATCAAATATTGGAAATCAAGGATTGTCGACATAATCTTTTTAAACAAAAATTTTTTAAAAAAAAGTTCAAAACCAGATTTAAAGTAATAAGAAAAAAAATTTTGAAACTGCGACTGTTAAAAATTTCAGATAACAAAAAATAAGTTAAATTCTAGATTACTCAATCAACAGAATAAAATAAGAATAAAAACAAACTTTAAAAAGTAATTTTGAATCAAACAATCAAACAAATAATAAAACAAGGAATATTAAGTACAAAAAATTCAATTTCAAATTAAATATGAAAATGTTTAGTTCCAAAACTCCACTTCATAAAACATTTTGCTTTCAAATGAAAATATCTGGAATCAAGGATTGTCCACATAATATATTTGTATAAAAATAAAACGAAATTCAAAACCAAAAATAAGAAGATAAAAAAATTTTCAAATTTCGAATTTTAAAAATTTCAGATTACAAAAACAAAGTTCATTTTAAAATTCCAGATTATTCAATCAAAGAATAAAATAAGAACAAGAAAAAATTTAAAACAGTAATTTTGAATTAAACAACCCAACAAATAATAAAACAACAAGGAATATCAAGTTCAAAAAATTCACTTTAAAAAATTAAATTTCAAATCAAATATTAAAAAAATTAGTTCCAAAAATTCACTTTCATCTCAAATATCTGAAATCAAGGATTGTCCACATCATCTATGTAAACAAAAAATAGTTCAAAACCAGAATTAAAGTAACAAGAAAAAATATTTTGAAATTGGGAATGTTAAAAATTTCAGATAACAAAAAATAAGTTAATTTTCAAATTCTAGATTATTCAATCAACAGAATAAAATAAGAAAAAAATAAAATTTAAAACAGTAATTTTGAATCAAACAATCAAACAAATAATAAAACTACATGGAATATTAAGTTCAAAATATGCGCTTTCAAATCAAACATAAAAAAATTTAGTTCAAAAAATTAACTTTCAAATCAAAAGGAATGTCCACATAGTGTATTAGAAAAAAAAATAGTTCAAAACCAGATTTTAAGATAAAAAATTTTCAAATATGCGAATTTTAAAAATGTCAGATAACAAAAACAAAGTTAATTTTCAAATTCCAGATTATTCAATTAACAGATTAAAATAAGAATAAACTTTAAAACAGTAATTTTGAATCAAACAAATAAAACAACAAGGAATATTAAGTTCAAAAAAATCACTTTCGCCTTGAAGACCCGTGGCTGGCTGGTTTTGAGGGGGGGGATTATTATTATTATCATTATTATTACCATAAAAAAATCACTTTCAAAAATTAACTTTCAAATCAAACATTAAAAAATGTAGTTCAAAAAATTAAAAAAAAATTTTAAAATTGTGAATTTTAAAAATTTCAGATTCTTACATAAAAAAAAAAGTACAGCCACTGGAAGTAATTAAATAAGAAATCATGGATTATTTAAGGAATATATTTGAAATATTTAATAATATAAATAAATTGTTGAAAATTAAATTTATTTCAAAACAAGATTTAAAATGCTAAGGTAATGGATAGATTTACGTAATAAAATAAAGTAGGAATAGTTAATTAGCAAACAATGGAACTAAAATCAGGAAGGCTACGAGTACTCGGAGACTAGCTACAATGAGAAGATAGGAGGAAGGAGGAGCAGTTACTTGAATAGAACAGCCAGATAATATAACAGACTAGATTCAACGGAATTTAATAAACACAAGAGTTAAAAGAGCATACCGTGGAGGACTTTCTTTCAGCATGACTCACTTGTTGGTTGCTTCAGGCTTAGTCCCATGACAGGTTCAAAAAGAAAATGGAGGAAAAATGTGTACAACTTCAACACAGATAAAAAAAAATGGCACAAACTTCTTTCCTGGATAAAAAGGGAACCAAATCAAAATAAACAACCTTAGCCAAAATTAGATCCTATGAAAGCATCAAAGCAACTACAAACTTTATCCCCTTGATAGCAAACAAAACAAAACAAAAAATACAGTCTAAAAATCTCACAACAAATTTGCCCACACATCAATTTTGCAACAATTACACTACAGAAAATATCAAACACAGCCAAACAAATGTTGATCACAATAAACGAACACACTTTTGGCATCCGCTTGATAGCAAACAAAACACAAAAATACAGTCTAAAAATGCCACAACAAATGTGTACAATTCAAAATATATCAATCTTGTAACAATCACACACCAGAAAACATCAAACACAAATGAGTATAGCCAAACAAATGTTAATCACGATAAACAAACACAATTCTGACAATAATATCACAAGGAAATCCAAAATAGGCCTAAACCTTTAAACAAAAAGTGAGCAAGCAATCTGGGAATGCAGAGAATAAACAGAGGAAGGCAGAACCCCCAACAAACCCTTTAGCGTAACAGATCAATGGGGTAAAAATCACACCACAGAAAATATCAAACACAAAATTTTGACACCTAAAGCAAAATAAATGTTAATTACAATAAACAGACACAAAATTTTGACAATAGTAACATAAGGAAACCCAAAATAAGCCTAAACCTTCAAAGGGAAGGTGAGCCACCAGAAGAAAAAACCTTGAACGTTCAAAATTGAGCAAGCAGAAGGACAAAGTTGAACGTTCAAAATTTTGACACCTAAAGCCAAATAAATGTTAATTACAATAAACAGACTCACTGACAGTTGATGCCTTCTTAAAAAAATTAAAAAAGAAAATTATGAGGTCGACCTTCAAATTCAAACCCGAGGAGCGTCTCGCGGTTAAAACCTCATTTTGACAAAAAAAAAGTTGGAATAAATATTTTTTAAGAATAAAAATAAATTCTTAATAGGCTGCTATCACTTAAAACCATTCCTGTGTCCTATTATAGAATTGAGAGAAGCTCTCAATCGGGGGAAAAAAAGAATTGAAAGAAGATTTATTTTACTCTTATTTATAAATGGCCTCATTAAATTTTTTATATGAATATATATTTATACTTTTTATTTATTATTATGTTTCAGTTTCACTTTCACCTTATTTTAATGGGATATATTGTATATTAAATGAGGGTAAAGTTGGAAAATTGTTAAAATTTAATGTAGAGTTAATGAGGTTTAAGATTTATCTTAATTTATGTTAAACATGCTTAAAGTAACTTATAAATAAAAGAAGTAGCTAATACAAACTTCTTTTAAAAAAAGGAATTATCTTCAATTACTTTATAAAAGTGTAGCTGTAGGGTTTAATTAATGAAGTGCTACCATTTTAATTTAAGTTGCGTTTTAGATGAATTTCCTGATGGAAAAGTCACTACATGTGTGTTGGATACTGTTAGAATATAATTAGCTTCTATGTTAATTATAATTAGTAGCAATACTAATCAATAGAGCTAGCTATTGAAGATACAAGATTTGGAAGAATATTTTGTAGTTGTCATTGTGTGTACGTATCCGTTTTTCATAGGTTCTATTACTTTACCCACAACAGTAACATTCTCTAGAATCTTGTATTCAATAATATAAATATCAGTCTTGACCTGATCACTATTCATCAAGATGACTCAGAATTATTTCTCCATTGATAGAGTGTATTTTCTTTCTTAGTATCTGAGCTTTACCAAAATCATCAATGGCCGACTCATCTTCCTCCTCTATTGATTCTGTGTTTGACATTTAGCCTAAAATCTTAGGGGCTGTTTGATTCAACAAGCATTTCTGATAAATAGACTACCGACACCAATTTTGGATAATCAGACTCCTCTGTTCAGAATGATGAAAACAGGACCAGATTATGGCAATTTTCAACCTTTCGGTTTTGCATGTTTTCCTTACTTAAGGCCCTGAACATTCACAAGTTTGAATTTCACAGCCAAAAGTGTGTATATCTGGGTGTAGCATCACAACAAAAAGGTGAATTGCAATATAGAGTGCAATCCTAGATCGTCTCTCGAAGAGCCTTTTATTAATTACCTAGAAACTAAGTATGATGATTGGCATGAAATGATTAAAAAGGGAAAATTTAATCCTTTGAAACTACTTTTGGCAATTTAAAATTAACTTGCTCTAAACTAATTCTTTTTGGGATTTTTTTTTCTTTAAAATATGATGGAATGATGATAAAACTAATAAAATGAGAGAGATAAGGAAATCAATAATGGAATAAGTAATCCGTCATAGCAATGGCATAAGCAATTCTCACTTAAAATAATTATGAGAGATTTAGTCATGTAGTTCCAAAATAATTTTAAGGGCCACCCCTTGGACAAGGCCTAATTTAGATTGATTAATACCAAGCCACCTTGCATATTAATCTCTCTGAATTAGGTTGATTAAGTACTCTAGCAATTAAATAAACTTTAAAATCATATTTAGCTTTTAATCCAATAATCGAGCCACCTCGCATTACCACTTGACTTTTTGATTAATCTTAATTTAACAATGACCTCCCATATGAAAAATCAAGATTAATGATACTAAAGCCCAATACTAAATACAATTAATAAATTCACAATCAATTAACCAATGCAAACACAAGACACCATTGATCCACTAACCAAGCCACCTTGAAATTAGCACAAAATATTCACAAAATAATCAATTCAATGACTAACCAACATAAAGAAATGATAATTAAGCTAATTAACTACATTGTCAAGTGTCTAACAAATATTTAAGCCACATCCAATTCTCTAAATACATCAAAATAAATAGCTTCAACGTTATAAAATTCATCCTAAAACCTAGGAATCATAATTACAATGTAGAATTAGAGAAATGAAAGAGCAAAAACTTCCCCTATTAAGGCTCCAAATTCATGCCATTGCCTTTGCTACAAGGTTTTATGAGATCAGCCACTAATCACCATCAACACAACTTCTCCACACAATTTCAAAATTCTAGCCATTTAAACCACTGATTAAGGTAACTAATCGGCACTTAAACCAATTAAATCAGGGACTCAATTAAACACAGAATAATTAGAGGAATAATCAAAGGAATTCATGGCCTGTGTGAGTTCGAAATAGAGGAGGTTGTCGGCGGTGAGGAGGTGTTGAAATGAAGCTTTGCCTTGCTACTTTGTTTCGATCTTGTCCGAGGAGGTGATTGATAAAGAAGACGGCGGTGAAGGATGGTGATGGTGTGGTTGGTGTTGAGGAGGCGATGGTGGATGTTGATGACGATGATGGTGAGGGAGACGATGAAGTGGATGGTGATGAATGGCGGTGATGAAACTCAACGGCAGCTCCTCTTCCTGGCCTCCATTCTTAGCGGCCTCCTCCGTAACTCCAACCTGCGGCGCCCCCTAGCTCTATCATTCCCGCCTCACAACGCCCACCTCAACTCTCCTCTTTTGGAATGATGCAGCTCACCGACGGCTGTGGTGGTAGATGGTGCCTCCGGCGAGAGAGGAAGAAGAAGGTGAAGGCGTTGAAAGCAAAGGTCGTAGGTTCCTAATCTCTAACTGCCGCCACTCTTGTTCATGCAAGATCTGTTCTCCTTTTTTTTCAATTCTCAGCCCTCCTTTTTGCTCTGCAACTAATTCACATCTGACCTAGGGTCTGTTTGGGATCCCGTTTGCATGATAAAAAAGCCCATTTGGGGGCTAAAATCCCTAAAAGCCCATTTGCTATATTTGGGAAAGCGTCTGTAATGGCTAAGCTTCTCAAGAAAATGGAGCTTTTAACATATGGAGATCAAAGCTGCTTCTCCAGAGTTTGGACGCTCGGTAACTGAAGGTTAGCGACCGTTGGAGGTAATTAATGCCGCATTTAAACTCTCAGCTACCCCAATTCTCCATAAATATCCTCCTCCTCTTAGCTGCCTCAGTGACCGTTGGCTATATTAAAAACTCTTCTCAGCTGCCTCACAGACCGGAGTTCAAGCTTCTTCCTCGTCCTTCGATCTTGAACACAATACACGACATCGTTGAGTGGAAGGGCTTGACAGACATCCCAAGTGGAGGTCGATATCGCTGGGTAAATCCAACTGGTTGTCCTTTGGTTGGCCAAATCTCCTTGTCTATGGGTGTAGGCATGTGCAAGGGCGGATCTGGTGTGGCGACCGAAGCTTATATGGTGGCCAGATCTGCTTCTCTGTGATTTCTTGTGCTCTGCTCAAAATTTTTTGTGCCTTCCTCTGCTCTGCTCTGTGCTTTAGCTTGGTTGCTGAGTGAGTTCGTTGCAGTGTCTTGTCGTCGGGAGTCTGTTTTGGTTCTCCTCCTCCGTCGGCAGTTTGATCTTTTCAAGTCAATTTTTTTCTTCGCTTTCTTCTATGTATTTATCTTTGTTCTGACTTCTTATAGTATGTACATCTCTTGAATATTTCTTACTTCTGATATATTTGAAATTATTAGTTTCTTCTTGTTAATTGCAAAAGCTTGAATGCTTCTAAACGAGCATTGAATAAAATAACTTTCAGATTCATCCTGATGACTTGAAGCAAGGAGGGCTTCCTTTGGTTTCTGGTTGCATTGCCGCTACTGAGCAAGCAAATGAAAGTGGCATTACGTTATTTGAAACAAATGGAAATATATAAATAAATTAAATTTAAAGTTTTTTGTAGCATTTGAATAGATGTTGTTATTTCCAGTAATGAGGTTGAACCGTTGAGGTAAGGGAAACTAGTAGCATATCATAAGATAGATGAAGGTAAATTGAAGGCAGCTATTATTTACTAAATGCGTGAGATAGAGGGAAAGAGAAAACAATCATTACAGAATTTTTTTTCACTGTCCATTATTTGAAGATTTTGAATACTGTCATTTTCCACTTTCTTTTTGATTGAAGTGTTGCATGCAGTATACAATGCTAGAATATAAGCTACGTCTTTTGGATGTTGTCATGAATATTCATTTTGTTAATTTAGCTGCTTGCCATTTTGGTTTCGATCTTTTATTGCCTATGAGGATTTTGCATTCTCTGTTCAACTAGGTTGCATCTCCTTGGGTTTCAGGTCACGCAATTGATTTCGAGTTTGCTAGTTTTTATCTATTTGGATTAATCATTTGTGGTTAAGAGGGATTCTTTAGACTACTGCGGTGCTGCCTTTTGCCTCCTGTACCTTCTTGTTTATGACAATGGCATATCAATTTGGTAGCCATTGGAAATCTCACTATTACATATTTAAATAAATGTTTCTCTTTTAGTTTGTCTTGTTTCTCATTTCAATAGTGCATTACCTGCATGATTAGTGCATTTCCTTCTTGTAGTTTTGTATACTCAGTGACAAATGGTGCATGCCTAGTATTGCATGCCTAGTACTCGTTGACATGCACTTTTTCCTTTTTAGGATTTCCTTGTCATCTAACATTTTCAAAGTTATTTTCAATACCTCTATATATGTGTGTGTATTATGCATTGCCATTTCTTGCTAAAATTTCAAATAATTTCACCTGGGACATCTGTTTTTTCATTCATGGTCAATTGTCAACATAGAAATATGAACAAGGGTAAAGATAAAGCGTCATGGGATGTGAGTTGCACTGGGATTTTCATCGAACTTTGTATTGAACAAATATACAAGAAAGAATGTCTAGGATCATCATTCACGAATGATGGGTGGAAGAATATTTTGTCTAGATTTAATGAAAAAACAAGAAGGTCGTGTGACAAGAAACAAATGAAAAATCGGTGAGATAGCTTGAAGAAAGAATGGAAGGAGTGGGACAAGTTGTTATCAAAAGAGACTAGTATTCAATATGACTCTGCAAGGCATATGGTGATTGCAGAAGATGAGTGATGGGAGAGGAAAATATAAGTACAAAATTGTTGTTGTTGTTGTTGAATACAAAATTGTTGTTGTTGTTGTTGTTGTTGTTACTATTATTATTATTATCATTATTGTTATTATTATTAGTGAAGATGGGGCCTTTATTGTGGTAACTTGGATACGTGCAGGAGAATGTAGACTATGCAAAGTATAGGTACAAAGGCCTCATGTTCGCCAAGGAATTGTACATACTATTTAAGGATGTTCTGGCATCAAGCTCCAGTATGTTCACACCATCTTCTGGACAGTGACTGGCAATAGGTGATAATGAAGACGATGTTTGCAGACCCACAATGGACCTAGAAGAAGGATCAGGAGATAGTGAGAAAGATCTTGTAAGTCCTAGTACTGGGGGTAGTGTGGGAGTGACAGGTGATATGGAAGGAATCACCTTGACAACAAACACTCAAACAACTGCACCTCGTGTTTCAGACGGAAGTGGGAAGAGAAAGAGGGTTGAAGGGTCAGAGAAAGGAAAAAAGAAAAAAACAGCAACCTTGAGGGTTATAGCAGATGCAGTTAGTAAGATAGCTGCGGCATCTGAGAATAGAGCAGATGCCCTAAAAAAAGCTATCCACGAATGATGTAAACGTGACTGACGTCATAGCTGACTTACTGACCATTCCTGAGGTTGTTGATGACAAAGACTTTTGTTTTTAATGTTCTAACATGATGATGCATCAGATTGGACATGACATGTTTCGTGGCTTGCAAGGGGATAAAACTACCTTGCTAATGTGGCTGTGGCACCATGCTTATAACAGCCCACATCTTCAGCTTGCCCCGAATCAATGAACTCTATTTTATGTCACTTTTGCAAAGTCGGTTATGTGTAATTATGATATGTCTGACCTAATGTATGTTATGGTAGATTCTGATGATATGTCTGACTTTATTTTTACAAACTCGATTATGTGATATGTTATGGTAGAACTTACCGTTGTTAGAGGACGCATTATTATTATTATTATTATTATTATTATTATTATTATTATTATTATTATTATTATTATTATTATTATTATTATTATTATTATTATTATTATTATTATGCCAGTTGTGAAGGTTACCAACTTTTTCTATATGATGTCACTTTACTTGAACAATTTGTCATTGTACTTGGTTTCATACAATCTTGGCAATCACAGAGATTACATCGTCCATGGCAAGTTCGAGCGGTCATGATATTTCGGAAGAAACTACAGAAGTAGGATCGTCTCGTGCAGATCGCAGGTCCCAACTCATATCCCATTTAGATAAAGAGATTATGGAGTATGAACAGGTGGGTGTCTTGATGGCTCAATATCTCATGCCATATGTTTGCAAAGAGCCATGCAGAACTAGTAAGCAAACCGGTGCAAAGTGGGTGCAAGAGGTACTGGAAGGCCATGATAGAGTTTGTCTTGAAAATTTTCAAGTTGAAAAGCATATCTTCTATCTCTTATGCTCTAAATTGGCAGAACATGGGTTACGGAAGACTAGGAACCTTGGAATTGCAGAAATGGTTGTCATGTTCTTATACACAATTAGACATGCACAAGGAAATACAATCCTATAGGATAGATTTCAACATTCACTAATTTCAATTATCTCAACTCATCCGATGACACTGAGAACTCCTTGAGATTCCAGCAAAATCCATCGTTAATATGTTGTAAAGATTTTAAATGAACCTCACTTTTTAGACTCATAAGTTTCTTGCACTCAAATAAATCCAACGTAACAAGCGAGTTGAGAGACAAAATTGAGGAATGAACATAGCGTAAACTTTTGCATTTCCTAAGTAGTACTACTTTGAGATTCAAGCATTTAGAGAGATTTAGCTGCTCCTGTAGCTGTATGGAACTACTAAGGTCTATCTCCTGTAAGCTCCCAAAATCCTATAATAATAGAGATAGATGGTTCAAATGAGATCATCAAGAAGCTTCAATTGAATGAAAAACAAGAAACACAAATAAGTTTGCACATACCTCCTTTCCCTTCCAAAGCTTTCGTAGATGGCTATTAGCCATGGAGAGCTTAACAAGTTTTTTTTTTTATGAAAAGTGGATAGTAAATATTTAAGGAGGAATTCATACCACTCCAGATACCTCAATTTATAAGGAAGAAATTTGAGACCTTTTGGAAGGTGCACATGACTTAAGTCATGGTTGAAAGCAGAATAAAATATGAGATATCTTATATTTGGCATCCTTCTGAAAATGTCAGCTTTCAAGTGTAGATCTCTAATTTGAGAAACATTCAACTTTATGCCTTCAACTTTCTTTGATCCCTAAAAAAAGGAAAAGAAAACATAGTAAGTAAATCTTATCATATTGCATTTGTATTATTCATAGAGTTATGTATGATATAAAAATCAAGGTATTAAAACCCAGACCGGGTATTGAACCGGTCGGGATACTGAGTTAAGGGTCAGTGGGTCAGACCGGAGCCAAACCAGAGCTAAACTGGGACCAAACCGGTGAGAAATTGAAGATTTTAGGCTTGTTAATATGAAATTCTGAAGAAAAATAAAAAAAAATTAAATAGGAACCTGGAACAGACCGGTCTACCAGCCGGCTCGCCGGTTTCCGGGCTGAACCGGCCGGTCCGGTCTAGGTTCCGCAACCCTAATAAAAATTGAATCTCTTACCCCATTATTAACCAAGAGATCACAAATTTCCTCAGAGTCGAATAATCAGCTACGTCAGGTTCATCAATTGATTCATCATGAACAACTTGCAAACCCATCTCTTGTATCAAATCATGCATTTCTACATGCCCACTATCATCTACATTTATGGGGGCCTTGTCACGGAGTCCTACCATGCTAATACTGGTCCTTGGAAGCCAGACCTATCTAACAAGTATATTACAAATTCTTTCAACCATCCCTTCAAAAAACAAGCAATGTCTAGAAATATTTTCTTCTCCTCATCATCCAATCCATCATAACTTAATCTTAACACCTTTTGTACATCTTGATGAGGACACTTCTCAAGTTTTCTTAAAGCACTCTTCCATTCAACTTCTTCTACCATGAAGATATGAACCCAAAACTTTTAAAGCCAATGGAATTCCTTTTGCATAAACAATTGCCCTTTCTATTAACTCTTTGTATCCCATTATAGGACAGTCAGTTTTAAAGCCATTCAAGTTGAAAAGTTTATAGGTGTGATACTTCCCTAATTTCTTAATCTCATATATTACATCAACTCCTTTGCCAATAAGCATATGCTTGTCCCTTGGTGTGATGAGAATTTTACTTCCTTGACTGAAGCAATGAGGTTTTCCAACCAAATATTCTAATTGCTCCACATTATTGGCTTATTGCTATCATCAAGAACTACAAAAATTTCCATACGACTAAGTCTAGACTCAAGAAAAGTGGTTGAAGTATCAATACAGATATCTTCCTTCAATGGAGAGGAGAACAATTTATGGCGTAATTCAGTTAGTCCATTTTCAGATTTTTCCCTTACACTTTCCAAGAAGCAAGAACTTTCATAGTGAAAAGAATATTTGAAAAATACAGTTTTGGCTATGGTTGATTTACCTATGCCCCCCCATGCCCCATATTCCAATGGTTTTAGCATCTCTCAACAATAGTTCAATATTTGCGCAGTTGTCATCAATGCCATACGAGTCCTTCTAATTCAGCAGGTGGGTACTTATGATTCAATTTCTGCAACATGTCTTTGACAATCTTTTGAATCAATTCAGATTCATCCCTAACGTATGAAAAATAAATAGAAAAGCATAATTAAGCAAAAAAAAGTGATTTATGAAAGACAAAAGATAAATGATAGAAAAATAGAGGATAAATTGAATAGAGCGTGTGTGCATATGTGTGTGCGATCAGGATCATATACATAAAAATATTTATCAGAAATTGACTTAGAATATCTTTAATTATTTGGTCCATCATACAAATCACAGTCAAACCCATCATTTGTTAATAAAAGAAAATTAATGAATTTATTCATTACCTGAATGTGTGGGAGTCATAACCAGCTAAGTTTGCAACTTCATTAAGAACTTGCTTCCACATTTGTATCTTATGTTCCGCAAATTCGAGGTCTCTCTCATATCTCTCAAATGCTTGCTTGCAAACCCCAGTCTGATTGCGTACATGAGATGGCTCAACTTTATAGAAGATAGGAACAACAATTTGTCCTTGAACCCTTTTGCAAATGAGTATATAGATGAGCTCATCCAAGCACCATCTTGAAGAAGCATAATTTTCAGAGAAGACCACTACAGATATATATGAATCCTCGACAGCTTGCAGAAGAGATGGTGAGATCTCATCTTCTTTGGCGAGTTGATCATCTATGTTGGTTTTGACGTGTTTTGTGCAAAAAGCATTGTAAAGATGGCTAGTGAAGTTGCAGCGAGCGTCCTCACCCCTAAAGCTGATGAATACATCATACTTCTTAGGGCGCGATTGAGCAGAGGCAGAGGATGAAGCAGCAACAAGAGCCATATCTATCCGATCGAGAAGCAGAGAGAATGACAAGTCCCGAAACCAAAGGTCAAAGTGTACAAAGCAGTATCAGAAGTTACATATATATAAAAGTGGATGACGAAGCAGCCCACGCCGTTTGCTTTTAATAAGTTTCGTAATTTCCTTGAAGTTCGAATGGAATCCATTGTTTCCTTGAAGATCGTTGGTACAATAAAAATGATCGGGGGAGCTCACGAGGTTTAATATTATACGCTAGTAGTCTACTTTTTGAAATGAGGAGGGAGAATGCAAGTAGGATTAAATTAATGCGTGCTTTTGTGGCCATCGGATCATAGCTGTCTGATAAATTAAGTCTACTTTTTGAAACCACACATGATTATATCTAGCAACACTCTTCTCTCTCTGCTTTGCATAGAATTATTGATTCAATAAACATGATTGTCCTAAACATAAGTAAAGCCCCGCCATGATCTAATTAAAATACTTCCTTCAGTGCTTAATATAAAACATATTTATAGAATTGATCTTGGTTTTAAATATAAAACAAAGTTTTCATTTTTTTTCATATTTTTCTAATTTACCCCTATTGATACTCTGTCAACAATAATAAAGGAGGAGAGAGAATAAGGAAATTAAGAAAAATGATTATGGTGTTTTGGAAAATATATGCCATATTAACTATCTTCCTTAATCTAATCAAATTAGATAAATATGTCTTATATTAAGGACCGGAAGAGTAATATATATTCATCAATATATATATATATATATGAAGTTACATAAACATTAAGTACAGAAACTAGTCACACCCCATTCCTAATCTCTTACCAAGCAAAACCGACTTAACTTGAAAGGTCATTTTTCAAGTTTTATCAGAGATCTATGAGGATGTTGGATAGCACCTCAAGTTGCTAAGCGTATTGTATTTTGGCATCTTCCCTGAAGGCTACTTCATTAGCTGGTCGAGACTCATTAATATGTGGATGGCCGAGGGTTTTGTAAAGCAAAATGCAAATGAGGATCACTTATAATACTTGAGGAAGCAGCTGAAGAAGAATATATGGGTGAACTGATGATTCGAAGAAACTAATTGGTTAAAGTTGTGGTAGTATATACTCACATGTGGGTTTCTGTGGAGTATGAAAATTAGAATGTTGGGGAATGTTTGCAATCTTTCCACAATGCAGCATGTTTGGCTCTTAGGAGTGCTTGCGTTAAAATGTGGCTTAATTAATTGGTGCAGCTTTGGTCCTTAATGTGCAATAGGTCATTGATTGGATTTTACTGGATTAGATTGTGGCATGTCCAAACGTGGAGGAACCTCTCTTTTTCTCTTCTCATCCTCTTCTCTTTTTATAACCATAATATTAATATTTTTAAATGGTTTATATTTGACTTTTTTTATAAAATTATTATCAAAATGTTAAGTTATAAAAAAATAAATTAATTCAAATTGTCAAATTTTATTTACTATGAATAATACAATACTATAGTAAGGAAAATTAATCTTTTAATCCTTTAATTTTTAATTCTCTTATAACTCAGTCCCTTAATTATGATTCAGTGTGACTCAGTTCCTGAACTTTTGAATCGCTTATGACTCAATACCTTATATTTACACTTTTTATATTATCATCTTTATCATCCATAAAGTCATCCTATGTGACAGAAGTGCCTAAATTAATTTTTTATTTAATTTTAAAAATGTGTTACTGGCATAAAAAAAGGCATTGAAGTAGACAAATCTTATTTATTTAATTTTTTTTTCCATGGTTTAGTCAAATTTAAAGGATACGTATAAAAGTAGGTGCATGCCTGTGAAGAAAATTCTAAAGCTTAATATTGAAGGTATCACTTCAATATTTAAGTATAAATTAAAATAGAGTTAAATGTTTTGCAACCATTTATATAGTATTTTGCCTTATTTGCTTGTGTGTCTGTGTGTGTGATCGTATTAATTTTCATATTTTATCATGACGAATTTAAAGTACTCACCATATATTTGTAAAGTAAGTAAGAAATTATAGAAAAACCAAAAAAAAAAGGATGTTTCCTACTATAGGTACCTGGATTTTAAAAGGCAGATATTAGTTGGTTAGGAATATTGAGTTTGGAAATTAGAAACGTTATCCAACCGATGGTCAAGCCCGAGAGGATAATGTGGGCCTTGGGTCCGGCCCATTAATATTACGATACCCTCTCCAACACCAAAAACTGCTCCCACAAATTTGACCATCACAACTTTGCATGAAGTTGGGTCCAGTGAAAGAAACTATTCCCTCATAACCTAACGAAATAAGATTTAAAAACTTATTGGAAGATGTGTCCATATTTACTAGACAACAATGTTTCCAAACATAATTGTTTTTAATAAGAGGATGCCTCATATTTGTTCCTGGGCAAAAAAAAAAAAAAGCCTTTGCCTATGAGCTAATGATTTGTCTCTCACATGTTGACTATTTTTTAATCCAAAAGGGCTATCAACTACTTCCTCTTGTTTAAAATATAAGAGTCAAACTAATAGTGAGAGGATGTGATTTTTTATATAAGATCCACTTTACTTTTTTCTCATAATTTAATGCTTTTTTCTAAATTTTACCCCTAATTAATTATATACCTCTCTCATCTATTTTTTCCACTCATTCTCTCTCCCACACACCCTCTCCATTAATAGGGACTATTTAGATAAGTTAATTTTTTTATATATATTTATTGTCTTCAACCAATTTAACTAACTTTTTGAATTATGTAATTTGGTTATTTGACTCTTATATTTTAAACCAAAGCAGTTCTAATCAATGGAGAGAGGATTTTGTAGCCCAATTGACGCTAAGCATTTCTTTTAAATATATTTTAACATAAGGTTCTGAGTTTGAACTCTAAATGGAGGGTATAATGAATGCGCAAGTTATAGGAAAAAGCTATTAACCTATTGACACATTAAATAAGTCTAATATTATATTATATTATATCTTAATTTAAAATTTTAAATTATTTTTATGATTTATTTCATTGGTATGCCTCTTCTTTAACTCAAATATTTTTCTTGTTTTTTATTACATCAACTAACACCAGATTTTCCAATAAGAAAGACACATACACTTGGAACAAGTTTACTTTTATACTTTTAAAAGAAAGTCATTATAATAAATATCATTATGCTTTCTATTTTTCACTCTTAAAATATGAGTACTTTTTATGATCCATGAACAAGACCATCCTTGAAAAGGGGAATTAATTAGGAAAAATTAAATGATTTGTTTGATGATTTCTTCCCAAACCGAACGAAATACTAATCATTTATCAATGTTGGATCATTAGTTAATGTAATTTCGTTCCTTTTGCTCTCACAACAATGTCCATTCACATGTTAGATATTCGCCAATCTATATATATATATATATAATGTAAAGGAAAAAGTACTGTGCAAGTGACTACAATATTACTTCATTTTTATTTTATTTTAGTCTTTATACTTTTTATTTTTTATTATTTCTTCAATTATAAGCATTGATCCATATGCTCATAATTTGATAATTTATCAAAGAAATGATGCTAATATAGTCGACGACGTGGCTTTCACTTAGAATATACCAAGCTTGTAATTGCATATTTTGTGGTATCTCACAGGCTGTTTTATCAACATTCAAATCAACCCTAATGAACAAGCTATGAGCAGAAGACATAACGCTTATAATTGGAAAAACTATAAATACACAGTAATAAAATAAATTACAGAAATCAAATTAAAAATTAAGTGAAATTACTTATCCAGTATTTAATATAAGACATATTTATCTAATTTGTATATATTAAAAAAATTAAATAAATTATTTAATTATAACATATATGAGTCTACAACATGATTTATCTAAAATATTTATATATAATATTATATTATATATCAGTATATAAGTTACATAAATTAATTTAAAAATAATGACAAAAATGAGAAACAAAATCAAAAAATGTTATACATTTATGATCAAGGCTCACTATCTATCAAACTATATAATAAATCTAGGACTGGAAGAATACTTTTTCTCAAATAAAATCCTCCAAAACCTACGCAAAGCAATCACACATCTTTCCCACCCTTTTTGGTTTTGAGGCATGTGGCTTCTGGTCCACTGCTATCATTATCCGTCAATTTATTCATCCTTACCCTAATTAATTTATCATCATTATTAATTAATAATCTCTCAAGCTTAATTGGTCAATTACTTACATTTATATGCTTCTTCAGTTTGATCGCCTGGCCTATAATCATTGCCAAGCTTTATTTGATCACTAATTAAGCCACCAAACAGAATGCATCTTATTTTCTGTGAATATATACATTTCTTTTAAAACCAAGACATGCTTGTTTGAGTTTTTCTCCCTCCAACTAGCCATAATTCTGATGCCTAACTTTTTTTTAAAAAAAAAAAAAGATACAGCAAAGACAAAGATATGGAAAAAACGTTTTTAATTTTAAAAAGTTTACTATAAAAAAATTATAAGTTTTTCTAACAATGATTAGTGAATAATACAATTTTTTTAAATATATAGACAGATACTCATTTTCTTATTATTAATTAATTAATTCATTATTTTACTAATAGTAATAGAAATAATGAGCGTCCATTGTCAAATTTTAAAAATTTACAAAATTATCGGCATGGTGAAAAGTTGAAGGGATCGGAAACCCCCTAAAAAAATTAAGCCAGGGTTGCATGCATGGATGAATATTTATATAGTAGCTTTTATTAAAAAAAATTAAAATGGAATCATTAATTTAATAATTTCTCTGAACCAAAAAGAAAGCTCTGACAGATGATTAAATGTTGAATCAAGGCCGACTTTATTACTTTAGTATGCCTTTTTTGGGACAATTTATTCTAATATTGCTTTTGAATTAAGTTATATATTGTCATACATAAACATGAGAGGAAGCCACATGCCCGCAGAAAGCCAGAAACATCAGGTTTTTTTATTTCATGAATTTCGTATAATTTCATACAATTTTACACCTAGAAAATAAACTAAGCATATTTAAATTATTAAAAATAATTTAATATTTTATATTCTCTGTTTTTCTTTTTTCATTTCTAACAAGCATGCCTTAGAGTTATAGATAAGTTTCAAATTAGAAAAACAAAAAAAGTAACACCTTTTGATATTACTATGATTGTCAACACCTGTTTCTATTTCGATAATCGAAGAGAAATAAAGACAGAATTCAATGGGCATACAGAAAAGTATAATTATACTGATAATAATATTCGTTTACAATTCTGATATCGTTCGTCGACGAAAACAGAAAATACAGCGGAAGTTTTAATATTTATAAATTTCACCAAAATATCACAAAATAGACTAATTATGACCACGTTCTTGTCCTTGCCTCGAAACACGTGCCGTTCACTTTCTGACGTCTATGTCTTTTCCCTTTGCCCCACTGGTACCCGCTGAGGTGTTTATTTAAAAATAGGGTGAGATTCCAGAAAACCCCAATAAAAACATGCTATCGTTCATAGAAAATGCAAAAAGTAAATATGATATATGCCATGTATGCACCAATTAATGAACATTATAAACATATCATCTGCATATATACATGAGTCGGGTCCAGCCCCACTATTCTACACCAGTTGGGTTTTCACCAACTCCAATGTAAGTGCCTCTGACACTTCTGGCTCCTCTCTAGGCAAATCGTGTTAATTAATAAAGCGCATTTACAAACATTGGCATCCACACAATCACATAACTTATGGCATAGTGTATGAAGGATATGTCCCTACCTCGACGCTTTATAATCCTCTGTTTAACGGTGTCTCGTAAAACATGTCGTTCCGACTCTCGACTCGGTCCTAAAATATTAAATGTATAAAAAATAGGTCATAACCTATCCAAGTATCATTTTAGACTCTTTCATAGTGTTTATTGTGGTTATATTAGTCAATGGTGAAAATTTACAAAAATGGTGTTTAATATAATCGGTCATAACCCGGCCCGATGGCATGTTTTTCCAAAATTTTGACTGAGGCTATTCTGACTTATTTTCGCCCAAAGAATCCATTTCCGGGCTCGAAATTACCAAATTCATTGTCAAATTACGAAAATACCCTTGACAGCTCCTATTTAGTGATTTCAGTGGAGCTTTCATAATTATGCTTTTTCAGCCTCCACCAAAAAAGTGCCCAACCGTAAACCCACCTATTTTTGCCCACTGAGTCCAATGGAACCATTTATTTCATAAAAATCCAACTCCTAGTATCAGTTCTGGTCTGGCCAAAAATATGAAGAAAAATAGAAAAATGGAGCTTTGTGTTTTAGCTTCTCAAAACTTGTACTTTTCCACTTCTAATCCTTAGTTAACTCATTTAAACACTTCATAATCATGATTTAAAGGATTTTGGGCAGCATAACTCCTTAGGGTTAGACTTTTCTAATTTTACAACTCATCCCAAAAATCACAAAACCAAACAATAATTACCAACAACAACTTCAATACACTAAGAAGTTGAGTTTTTCGGAGATTACCTCTTGATCCTTGGTGTGTCTCTCTCTAGAACGTCCTCTCTCTCTCCTCAACCTTGAAGAATAGCTTGCTAAACCATGATTTCCATGAAGGACAAAAGGTTAGAGGAGCTATTTGACAAAAAGGGAGGCTTAATCACAAGATCTATAAGACTTACCTTTATATTTTACTCTTTCTTCTCTCTAGCTCTCCTATGCTTCTCCAAGGCACTTTCTCTCTCTCCTTCTCTCATGTAATGCATGAAGTGTATGAAGGGAAGGGAAGAGAAATGCTTCATAAACTTCCTCCCTTAATTCTACACCATTGATCTCATCAAGGAGCCATAATGTGACACTTGTCACAACCTTACATCCACCCATGCCTCCTTCCTATTTACTCATGATTACTTCTTTCGTTCCCTTTGACATTTGGACAACATTTTCCTCCCTTGATTAGGCAAGAAAACTGTCCCTCCTCTCCTCTTACAAGACAAGTAAGTTCTCTTCCTACTAAATCCAAGTTTGCACTCCTCCAAGCACTCAAGTTATTTCATTCCTTCACTCAAGCTATTTTCATCATGCACTTCACCATACTTCCCTCCATAATTACTCCCTTTGACTCTCCTTAACATTGAACTAGCCTTCTCCTTGGTTAGCTTTTAAAAAAAACGTGCTCCCCCTTCTCATGCTCAAACTAAACCATTACTCTTCCAACTAGATCAATTCTTGCACTCAAGGTAGCATACCATTTCATCATTATTTGTTTTTTAATGCAATTTGACATGTGCTCATACAAATCCATTATAATTTAATCCTCTCCTCATATGATCATGACACTTGGAATTTTAATTCCATTAATCAATTTCTAACACCTTTTAGTTTCAGTTTTCGGAATAATACCAATTCTAGTAGATTTTCTGCCTTAATTTTGAAAAATCATAACTAATTTTATAGACATCATTTGATGCGATTCTAAAGCCTATAGAACCCTTATTAAGTCTAGTTTCAAGGAAAAATATGGAATTTTACTGGATGGGATCATATCATTCCCAGATTTTCAATCTTTGACCGCTGCTCCAGAAATTAGTCAATTTCACTGGGCAAACTTCAAAAATTCATACCTCTCAATACACAAGTCAAAATGGCTTGTAATACCTATCAAATTAAAGCTTAGGATGTCTACTTTCATCCTATAAAATTTCATAATTTTTGGTCATCATATGGTCTTCCGAAACTATATGACAATCTCACTGCCTTATAGGCGATTTCACTGAAACCACTATTCCACTTTCAATTTTCAATATTTAATTCCTTTGGCCTTAAATATTCACTATTTCATTGAATATATAAAACAATTACAATATATTCTTGATGAATAAAATTTGGGATGTTACAATGATCATGACCAAACAATAGCATTATAACTTCATACTTTGAGAAGCATCTGATTTATAAGATATTAATATTTCTTAGGATATAAGAATTCTCTTGAGATAGTTAATTATGTAATCAAGCAATGCATAGCTTGGTATGAAACAATTTAAAAAAAAGAAAGAAAGAAAGAAAGCGTTTTTCAACATGAAAAAAGAAATAAAAGGTTGTTTTTCACTTTATTCCTCCCTTCTTCTTGACAGGAACTTAAAGTGCCTTAATTGAGCCCTAATCTAACCCCAAAAATGTAGTCCTATTGAAGTTGAAGGCAGGCACATATTTTAATGCACATCGTAGATGGCTTTGTTTTGTCAAAAGGAAAAATTATCAAGCTAGAAAGAGCTATAATTGTTAAAATTAAATATAAGATCTCATATTTAAATTTGTGTGAATACAGAAAATATCTTTCCTTTTAACAAAAAATAAAGGAAAAAAGAAACTATCTTTGGCAAAACTATTTCTGATTAAGCTTGACCTCGCTTAAAACTATTCTTATTTTAGCTCCAGTTTGACTTGAATTCATATTAGTCAAAGTCTAATATAACTTTTTGGATCCCGAGTGATTTGTCACAAAAAAAATATTAAATATCTATTTAAAAAACAAAATATATGTGTCAACGTATATTATGTTATCCATTTGCATGAAATTATTTAATAAATTTTATAAATTCATGCAACATTGCATCGTTTAAGACTATATAAGCTCAACTATACATAAAAATTGGTTATTACTTCATGTATTTGATTTTAATTTTTTTAAAAAATATGTATGTAGATTAATGCTTTAATCACTTAATGGATAATTTTTCGGTGCAAAACTTTATAAATTTAAATAAATTTTACAATAACTTTTTAATTTTAGAGAATTTGTATACCTTTTGAAAACAAAAAACAAAAAGAATCAGACAATTTCAATTAGATTCTACAAAAGTTGGAATGTTATACTTTAGACAAAGTAAATCTGTCTTTGTTTAAATTGGATAGAGGCAAAGTTTGGCATAAGATTAATAGGGATTATGGTGCTTTTAGGAAAGAGTTAGGTATTGGCTTTTTGGTTAGCAAAATTGGATCATAACTTACTTTGCAAAATGTGACAAAATCACAGAATTTGATGGTGCAACTCAGATCCAGAGTACAGAACTTTTCATCTTTTTGGCTCTCTTTATCATTAAATTAAGATAATTATTGTCATTATGTTTTAAAATTGAAAGATTAACTCTTAAGTAATCACTACTTTCGGTTCGTAATTGTACATGAATGCACAACGGAAAACATGCCAATCTAAGTACGTATAAGCTTTCATTGTTACAGAATGTCTCCAACATTTTTCTGATTATTGCATTTTTTTAGTACCAACAAGAAATAATATTTGTTGACGGTTGACACATCTCTCAAAATATTGAGGTCCCTTATAATTTTACAACATATAAAAATAGTGAGAATTAAACTTTAACCACTTATTTAAAGATGAAAGCCGCTACCGCTTTTTTAACCTTAACTTTAGTTAATTTTATATTTTTTTATTCTCTATAAAAAATTTAATTTTTTTCACTTTTTACTTTTCTTTCCCCCTCTCAGCGATGCACATGATCGGAACAGGAGGCCTCCCAAAAAAAAGCAAAGGTATAACTCAGAATATAATTTTATTAAATTGCAGCTACTCTTAATTTTTGGGTATCAAAGGATATCCTTTTAAAAAGATGTCTCCTGAACAATTTTTTGAAAGACTTCAATTGAAATTCTTTATTTTTAAAGAAAAAACTACTTTATTTAACTTTTGCTTTGAATCGTTCGTAATATATCTCCTTAAGTCATTTTACAAGTTCACATTGCTTTTTTTTAAAAAAAAATAAATTATTAGAAGAATATTTAAATCGTTGGTTTTTATTCACAAACTTCCTAATTTTTATTCACTTGAGCTAGCTCTAAATGAATTAATTTATACAACATTTTAACTTGGTAAAACATGTTAGAATATTTATAGATTCTTAATCACATAGTAATTAGAATAATTTAGATTGAGAAATTTGATGAAATTCATGTGGGACTTTTTTTCCATCAATGTTCTCAATTCTCACCTGCTCTTTTATCTTTATCTTTTCTACTTCCATCAATCTTCTTTACCTTTGTATTAAAAAAAAATCAATCTTCTTTATCTTTTGGGAAAATTGCTTATAACATCCCATTATAAAGTTTATTAGGAATTTTATAACTCCACCCTAAATTCAATTTAAGGACTTTTGTCTTACATGGAATAAGGTTAAGAGAAAAAAGACCACATTACCTAGCTACTTAGGTGGTTTCAGTTATAAGGTATTTTTCACTGTCTTTACATTCAAGAAAAAATCTTCTCAATGATCTCATCCATTCTAATTCCAAAGGTATTCTAGAATAGGATATAAATTTGCTGTTCCAATCCTTTTTCAGTTATAGTCACTCTTTATATAAAACTGATATACCATTAATACTCTATTTACTTTATCTTATTATATCAACTTTAATGGTATGATTTTTTTTTTTTGTTTTATACATAATTGATCACTTTTTTTAAAAAAAATATTTTTAACTAAAAAATACAAACAAGAAAATAGTTAAATATTTAATATTTCAATTTTTTTTTTCAAGTTTAGCCTTTTTTATGTTACTGATCTTTGCTAAAAATGAGGTAATTAAATAACTTTAATATGCTCCGGAAAAATTGTTAATTATTCTTTTTAGGTCGCCCGTTTTCCTTATCTCTCAACTTAAAGTCAAACCTTTCAAATTTCAAGCGCTCAAGCATAAAAAAAATCTGGATTCGTATTATATATGAAACCTAAATTGTGTTAATAAAAATATAGTTGACGTGTGTTGAGGTGGAAATACTACATAACTCTTAATTAAGGTATCGATCGTATATAAAATTTTGTAATCAGTAAGAAATTACACATTAAAAAATACTTCACATTATGTAGCTTCAATTAAAATTAAAAGTTACCAGTATTGCATATATAGTCCGCGATGCTCTCGGAATAAACAAAATATAAATATTATTCCATGTTTTACATCGTACATCCAAAATATTTTAAATGTGGATTTAATATTGCCCGATAAATTAATTGTTAAATGCTACCATAGAAGATTGGTTGCACTTTAATTGATGATTTGTTGCACACAACGGAAGATGGTTTGCGTGTTTATATGGAAGATTTATACACACACGAAAAAGTATTTACACACAACGGAAGATCTTTTGCACACACAGAAGATGGCTTGTACGCTTGGTAGCATTTAGCAATTAATTTGCTAAAAAGGTATTTATTCCCAATTTTCCCTTTAATATTTTAAAATATCATTGCATTTAGTATTGATTAATTTTAAAATAAAATCTGAGATACTAAAATAGGGAAAATCGTGTATAATTAAGTATTTTGGTCAAATGTCTTCGTCTTGTCTTGGCTACAGACATTTAGCCAGGAAAAGTTTTCTAAATCTTTCTTCATACGTTTACCTTTTTAATACAATTTAAATTAACCAAAATATCATTTTATAGGAGATTGATTAATTTCAAAATAAAACAAATATATTATACGACAACTCGCATTTATAAGATCCCAACAATTGGGTTATTATTATATCCAAACTATGGCGTTATAATAATAGGCACTTGGCTTATTATATGATCACATCAGAGTTTACTGATAATTTACCAGGATTACGCATTTGGAGATTCGAAAGACCTCGATATTAATCAATGAAATCAGACAAATATTACTGTCTTTCACCTTTTCAGATACTTTAATATATTTTAGACAACAAAGCACAATGTCTGCCATAATTTTCTCTATTCTACTCCTACGTCTTCTGTATTGATATTTCTCTCCTAAAAATTACAAAAAAATTGCAAACAAAATATATGGATGTTCATCGATAAAAAGAGAATGGTGTGAATATCATTATTAGTCTTTATAATCTAATCAAACTTTAATTTTGATCATTATAGTTTTAAATCGTTGATTTTGATATGAGTTTAACTAGTTTCTATACTTTTAATGAGTTTTAGTTTTGGTCCATATATATTTAAATTAAAACCAAATCCTTATAAAATTATAAAAACTGAAACTAATAATTTAAAATTTTAAAAAATAAAATCAAAATTAGATTAAACTATAGAAATAAATAATGATACTACCTTTGACTCTAAAAAAAGAACCTAAATTGTGGTAAAAATTACAATACAAACTAAGTCTTAATTATGTTTAGGATTGAGGTTGATCCATGTCTCTTTGTTTGCAATACAAAAATTGGATTTAATGTTTTTTAAAAAAATGTTATGAAGAATTTAACTTAAATTAAGTGAAAAATAAAGGTAAAGAAAAAGAAGGAGCATTGGTAGAACCGAGAATTTAGGTCGGGCCCGTCGGGCTGGCACGTTTAGGTCCGAGCCCTTCAAGGGCCGGGTTTATGATTTAGAGGCTAAAAAGAGAAACGGGCCTAAAAGGGCAGGCCATGTAGGGCTGGCCCTGCAGCACTGAGGACCGGCCCTTTTAGACCCGTTTAATATTTTTTTAAAAATAAATTAATAAATATAATATCATTATATCAAATTATTAATATGAGAGACACCTGAGTACCTAATAGAGTATTAATAACAGGAAAACACTTATTAATTGGTTTGATTTATTTTATTTTCTATAATGGTTTATTAATTTAAACTTTAAAAAATAGGCTAATTTGAACATTAGATGATTATTTTAACTAAAAATTTATGACTTTTAAAAATAATGTATCTCAATTTAAAGCAAAATAATAAATAAATTGTAAAACTTGAGAAAAAAATTTTTGAATTAAAATAAGTTTAGGCCCGAGCCTGTGAAATGTCAGCCCTATAGGACCGCGGGCCTAAAAAATATTATACTTTTTAACAAATAGGCCTAAACGGGCCGACCCGTTTAGGTCTAAACCTATGAAGGACCGAACCATATTCCCGATTCTAAACATAGGGCAAATAAATGGGTAGGTGAGTACCTAATTGTACGTACCAGAAATAATTGAAAGTTATAGATACCGTGTGACATGAAAAGGATCTGAAGCTACAACAAGAAGGCGCACATCACACAATCAACTGGTGTTTTGGATTTAGCTCAATTTTTTTTTTTTGGTCAAAAGATTTAGCTCAATTGAAAATAAATAGAAACAACTTGTTTTGGCTCCACACGTGGCCGACACACACTCCTTTTCTTCTGTTCTTATTTTAACGGCTACTTATTAGCACCTAATGTTTGGCCCAAAAATGATAATAATAAAGGGGTATTACAATAAAACATCTAATTATCAAAAAGTTCTAAAGACAATTAAGTTATTATTATTTCTTATATTTAAACTTGTTATTACATGCTTCTTATTTATCATTCAAACTTGTTAGTAATTAGGTCTCTTCTTTGGAGCCATGTAATTCCCCAAAAAACAATTAGTATCACATGTAATATCTCATTTCCAATTCTGATAATAAATATAGGAGCTAATGAAAATATTAGTTATTGTTCTAAATATAATATTTTAATCCTCTTTACTTATATTTATAATATTTTTCTAAATTGTCCTCATTGAATTCACATATTAAAAGAAAGTTTTTTATGATGGGAGTAGTTTTCAATGCAAATAATTAAAAGTGATAGTGAAGAAAAATCAATATATATGTTTTACAAATAATTAATTTAACTAATTTATTAAATCTCTATAAATTACTAGTTATCTAACTCCTACATATAGGATAAGATGGAATAGTAACAACTATAAAAACTTTATTCTAGATAAGGGAATAATTGTGACACCAATTCGAAAAATGTCAAGTATTGACAATTGAGTGCTTTAATTAGTTTGAAATTAAATTAACTAGCATTGCAACAACAACAAAAAAACAAAAGAAAAATTTGTTGCAAATAAAATTCATAGTTTATTTGACAATTTCATAAATTTTTTGCTGAGAGTTTGTAAGGTTTTGTGTCAGAATCCGTCATAAAAAAATTTTCTTTTGTTTTGTGATAAAATATTATTCCCATCACAAATTTCGAACTATTTTCAATTTCATTGTAAAGTTAATATCTTAATCTGAAATGTTAAGTATCAAACCGTGAAATTCAAGACAAATCCATATTGTTATTTGTCAACACCCGTTTTCATTTCGATAATCGAAGAATAATAAAGACGGAATTCAATGAACATACAAAAAATTACAATTATATTGATAAAAATATTCGTTTACAATTCCGATATCATTTGTCGACGGAAACAGAAAATAAAGCGGAAGTTTTAATATTTACAAATTTCACCAAAATATCACAAAATAGACTAATTATGACCACGATCTTATCCTCGCCTTGAGACACGTGCTGCTCACTTTCCAGCGTCTACATCTTTTCCCTTAGACCCACTGGTCCCCACTGCGGTGTTTATTAAAAATAGGGTGAGATTTTGAAGAACCCCAGTAGAAACATGCTATTGTTCATAGAAAATGCGAAAAGTAAATATGATATATGTCATGTATGCACCAATTAATGAACATTATAAACATATCATCTGCATGTACACATAAGTAGGGCCTAGCCCCACTATTCTGCACTGGTTGGGTTTTCACCAACTTCAATGTAAGTGCCTCTAACACTTCTGACCCCTTTCTGGGTAAATCGTGTTGATTAATAAAGCGTATTTACAAACATTGTCATTCACACAATCATATAACTATGGCATAATGTATGAAGGATAATGTCCCTACCTCAACGCTTTATAATCCTTTGTTTAACGGTGTCTCATAAAGCGTGTCATTCCAGCTCTCGACTCGGTCCTAAAATATTAAATGTACAAGAAATATGTCATAACCTATCCAAGTATCATTTTAGACTCTTCCATAATGTTTCTTGTGGTTATATTAGTCTATGGTGAAAATTTACTAAAATGCCCCCGGAACCCTGGCCCGGCCCCGCCGTACCCGGCCCGATGGCACGTTTTCCCAAAAATTTGACTAAGGCTATTTCTGACGTATTGTCGCCCAAAGAATCCATTGCCAGGCTCAAAATTACCAAACTCACTGTCAAATTACGAAAATACCCTTGACAACTCATATTTAGTAATTTCAGTGGCGTTTTCGTAATTATGCTTTTTCGATCTCTACAGAAAAAGTGCCCAACTATAACCCAACCTAATTTTGCCCACTGAGTCCAATGGAACCATTTATTTCATGAAAATCCAACTCCTAGTACCAATTCTGGTTCTGGCCGAAATTATTAGGGAAAAATGGGGGGAAAATGAAATTTTGCGTTTTAGCTCCTAAAACTTGTACTTTTTCACTTTTAATCCTTGATTAACTTACTTAAACACTTCTTAGCCATGATTTAAAGGATTTTGGACAGCATAACCCCTTAGGATTATGACTTTTCTAATTTTACAACTCAACCTAAAAATCATAAAACCAAACAATAATTACCAACAACAACTTCAATACACTAAGAAGTTGAGGTTTTGGAGATTACCTCTTGATCCTTGGTGTCTCTCTCTCTAGAACGTCCTCTCTCTCTCTCTCTCCCCTCAACCTTGAAGAATAGTTGCTAAACCATAATTTCCATGAAGAAAAAAAGATTAGGAGATGAACTACATAATATAGGAAACTTATTCACTAGAAAACAAGCTCTTACTTTAGCTCTTACTTCCTCTTACTCTCTAAATCACCAAGAACTCTCAAACTCACTCACTCTCTCTCTCTCTCTCTTTTCCTTGCTTTGTGCGTGAAGTGTATGAAGGAAAGGGGAAAGAACATGTTTTATTAATTTCCTCATGTTCCCTCCTAGCCATTGATATAATCAAGGGTCAAGATTACACCACCTTGCATGCATATCATGCCTCCTCCCATACCTCACACCATACCCTCTTCTTTATGCCACACCTTCTCATTATGACCACCATGCACATGTCTTCACTTAGAGTGCACTCCACCTTTGTCATCATTGAGAGATTCAGGTATTAAACATTTTTCCCTTTTTCTTTCATGCATGGACGAAAATAATGAGAGGGAGGGAAGAGAAAAATTGTTTTGCTCAATTCCACAATTGACATAATGGGTTTTATGTACAATCCTCTTTAATTTCCCAATTCTTGATTTATTCCACCAAGAATAAGCCCATTATGCATTTTCTTTTATTTTTCTTGATTAATTGAAATTAACTCCAATTAATTGGAAAATAATTAATCTTGGGCAAAATTATGATTTTGCTATCCCTTTGTAATTTAATTCAATTTTTGAATTAATTTCCCCATTTCCTTATGAATTTTATATTTCAAAATTCACAAGATCCAAATTTATGAATATTCACCATTTTATTGAATTATTCAAATAATTATAATATATTTTTGGTGAATGAAATTTAGGGTGTTATATTCTTTTTTATGTTTTTACAATATTTAGTATTATTGTGATAAATTTAAAAATATCGAGTTCATTTAAGAGTAGCTCTCTCATAGCTGCAATATTTTGATCCTCACTCTGTTTTTTTTTTTTTTAGCTCTTTTAAGATTGTTGCTGCAATAGCTTACCAATTTGGCTCTACATTTTCCATCCTTAAACCCCATCAACATCATTACATGGAAGAAAATCTTTTTCGGTGATCTCTTCATCCACTTAAATTTTAGTGGCACATTGGAAAAAATTGCACGTTCCCTGATCCAATCTTTTTTCTGGTCACTACATGTATAAAATTGATAATTGTTTTCCCACTCCCTATTTTACATGACATCAACTTTAGCTGTATGATTTTTTTAATTCTAATAGTATAATTGATCTTCTTCTAAAAAAATCCAGGGTCAGAGTAGCTCCCTCACATAGTTCAAATTTTTTTTTTCTAATCATGAAGTTCGAAAGATCGATCCTATTCAAGAAAAAAGTTATTCATTTTCAAATTCATCCAATTAACGCTAGCATGTCCATTCCTTACTTATAACCAAGGAACGAAAAACCGGACCGGGTAATGAACCGGTCACAACATAAGTTCAAGGGTTAATGGGTCAACCAGGGTTTAATTGGTAGTTGAACCGGTCATATTAAAATATTATAATTTATTAGTGACAATATATATTAATATATTTTTAAACTTTTATAGATAAAAATGAAGATTTTTAGAAAAAAAAATACTTAAAATCTATTAGTATGAGTTATAATGCCTATACTTATATAATGATATCTCCTTTTCTATAATTATTATATCTTTTTAAATAAATTTTTTCATTATCTTCTTCATTTTTTTTAGATTTTTTCTTTTTTTACCTATTTTTCTCTTCATTGGGTCTTCAACTTCCAATTTTCCCCTAAAAAAAAGCAAAAAAAAAAAATTATAAAAAAATGAAACCGGTCCAACCGGTTGAATCACCGGTTTAACCATCAAACCAGATCAGACCACTGGCCGGTCCCGGTTCAACCAGTCGAACCGACCGGTCCGGTCCGGTCCGATTTTTTGTACAGTGCTTATAATTATAAACAATCAAAGTCAACATATTCCTAGATTTGTTCGTAATTGTTTAGGTGTTTGTTTTGGACACACAAACTCAGGATTAACAAGTGGAAAAATTACTTTCAGTGTTTACATATGTTGGTGTAGCTACTACAAATAAAGTGTTTAATCTAAGTCGCGTCCAAAGACACTATTCTTAAGACACCCATTGAGCAGAAATTTAAAGCCATTAAATATGATTACAAACGTTAAGTGCAATAAGGTCCATTTGGAATGGATTGCTTCGCATGGGGGATTGGCCAGATTTCCATTGTGTCTGCCTCTTGGTGGCTTGTCATTGGGTGCGTGAGTCCATTTTTTCTTTTAACTCATTTATTAGCCCAAACTCACAAGATATAATATATACACTTATATTCTTTTATTCCAAAATAATACGAGATTTTGTTCTAAAATGCTATGATTCCAACAACCTACTCTCACCTTCAGTAATAAGGGGAAAAAAAAAGAAAGGTTATAAAGAGAGGGGCGAGAGAGATTAAAAAAAAGTGAGAAAATTTTAGGAAAATGTGTGCTGATATAGATAAAAGGGGGGGGGGGGGGGGAGAGGAAGAGGAAAAATACAAAAAGATTAAAGATAGGAAGGTCCGATACAAATGAAGACAAAGAAAGGAACACACGCTTGGGCAAAGAAAGTGAAGTGAAGGGATTGGAAGTAGCTAGGAAAGCGAAAGAAAGTGAGAGGCTTTAAAATTCTGTAGTCATGTGAATGCCTTTTGCCTCACTGTTTGTAGCGAGTGGCCGTGGGTAGCGCTATCATAGGGTGGCGCTGGTGGCTCTCCCACGCAACCACCGCCCTTTATTTACGGCCTTCCCCCATTTCTCTCTTCCCTATGCCATTTATTCATCACGCTCCCTCTCTTCTCTTGCCTATTATCCTTTTAAGGCTTATTTTATTGCATTCTTGTTTTAGTTTTGAGAATTTTAAAAGTGTTTTTAGGAGATATTTAACGTAAGCATGTGAAATGAGTTTTGTATTGATTTAAAGAAAATGACTCATGAAATTATGATTTGACAATTCCCAAGCAGGCACTTAATTATTTGAATAGATTAAAAAATAAAATAAACTAATTAATTTGAGTGAATGTAACATGATATCCCTAAATAATTTTAAATTATATATCAGTTTATAATTTAAGTAAATTAGTTTGAGCAAAATGATACATACATACATAAGAGACAAAAAAATTAAGATATTATATTTAAAACTAAATCTAAATCCTCACATAACTCATATATTAAACATGGGATGAAGTGTTATATCTTTGTTTCACAGAAAAAGATGTTTCATATTACATGTTTTTAACATCCAATACCTGTTTTGCTCTTGCATTAATTTATTATCACCCCGAACTTAATATAAGAATTAGTTAGGGATTGAGTTTGATTTTAAATATAATACTTTAATATATCTTGTCTACCAAATTTATAATTTTTTTTTTCTAAAATATTCTTATTGATTGCATATATTAAAAAAATTATATTCAAGTAGTCATATCTTTTTTTAATATTAGTTGGAGATTCGTGACTACTCCTCTCAACACAGATGTCTTATCTGGGACTCAAACTTGAGACCCAAATAGGTCTAATAAGGCCTTACACCTCTAGACGAACTCTCTATTGATTAGTCATGAGTGATGAAAGATAGTATTTTAAGAAAACAAACATATATTTATTATAAATAACTAATATAACTAACTTACTTAATTTACCCAAATTAATTCACTAGCTCTTATATTAGATACAAGAAGTAGTATTTTTTTTAGGAAATATCACACCAAGGTCTTAACCAAGGAAAGTAAAATTTGAAAAGTCTCATAACTTGTTGATGGTGTCATTTCCACTTGTCATTAACAAGTTATGATATTTTTTGGATATTACTTTCTTTAGTTGGGATCTTGGTGTGATTTTTCCTATTATATTATCATAATGTTTTTGGGCCATTAAATGAGGAACAAATTTAGGAAAATATGTCATGTTTTTACATATTTATTATTTTTTAAATAGAACTTGTTTGATATGAGGGAAGAGGAGGAAAAGTTAGCAAAGAGAAATTTTTTTGAGTTAGATTTAAAAAATTAGAAAAGTGAGGTTAACATTTTTTAATTAATTTTTCTCATTCTTTTATCCTGTATCTCATTTTTTAGTAAAATTTTATAATCCTACTTCTCCAAATTTTTTAAAATTTAACTTATAAAATTTTTCCCTTCCCTTGCCTTTAAATCCCTCTTACCAGACAGACCCTAAGTGCAATAAGTAAAAGGAAAAATATAATGAAACTGAGGGAGTGATATTATATATATATATACACAAAAAATAAAATAAAATAAAATATAAAAATGGGATAATGACAATAAGATTCCAAGGAATTGAATTAATGATGATTAGGTCCTCAACATTTTGTTTTTTCCTGAAAAATAAGCAATAAATATGATTCAAGTAATTACACATTCAGGTGCTTCAATTGCAGATAAAGTATTTAAGTTTCAAATGGAACTCTCAATTTGCGACTGAGATTCCTCCTTATAACTATTTGAATAAATATTTGTAATTCGTTGTTTTATTTCTTAATAGTATGCCCAACCATCACCTTGAATTTGGAGCTAATCCCTTTTAAGGCTTGAAACACAAAAGTTTTCCACTCTTCCAACAATTCACTCAACAATGAATAAGGGAAGATTACTTCTAGTGTATACTCACAGAGTAATAAAAGAGTAAAAAAAAAAAAAGTGGTAAAAATGGGGTGGGGTATGAATAGATGTCAAGAGTTCAAACTTTTGTAATGTATTAGAAAGAGAGAGTTAAAAACAAAAAAGACAACAAGGATGGAAGCAGTATATGGCCCCATATATATGCTTAACTAGGTGGGATCTATGTATCGTATAAAAGTTGATAAATAAATCATATTGTTTGTAAACAGTACAAACTTTTAATGAATGTCATATTTTATGTTGATATTGATATTATTTTCTCTTATGAAGTGCATGAACTGATGAACATAAAAAACAATTTAATTTTCGAACCATGCCCATGATATTTTACATGGCCAAAGAAAACCAGGAAAAATTGAGAAAAGAGAAAGTGGTCCTACATGAATGAATTCGGATTCTTTACAACCATCTCAAGATCTATTTGAAGAGTAATATAAACAAAATAACTCAGAAAGTGATATAAAAAACAGAAATAATGAGCATTAAAAAAGGATGTGGACCTATTAATGAAGGTATTTGCATATTGAGCATGAAACATAGAGACATTATCTGTAAAAAATGTAGTTCTCTATAAATTTTGCTATTGATATTAACAAATGCGATCAAAGTGAACTAGTGAATTAGCGTTGAAATTACTCCAAAACTTTCCATAACCCATTAAATCAGAACAAACAAACGAGGCTATCGCTTATTTACTCGACCAATCCAAACATTTTTTTTTTAAAAGAAATTAGTTGTTTAGAGTTAGTGTGTATCCAGTGCATTAAAGTATGGGTGTCCATCACTCTAAATTTTTTTTGTCTAATTTTAAAATTAACAATTTAGATAATTTAAGGCATTGAATACACTTTAAAAAATATTTTAGTGTGTTGAATATACAAACAAATAGTTTATAGTACCAAATGTACTTGAAAAAAAAATACTTCAAGGCGCTTGATGCACCAGAAAAATAGTTCAAGTCCTGAGTGCATCACATAATAATTTAAAGCACGGGATACATCTAAAAAAATGCTTCAGGATTCTGGATGTACCTTAATTATAGTTGTTAATACAAAATAGCATCATTGTATATAAGATAGTTTTTTCTTTAAATATTATAATATTATACAACATTTCTATTAATGTATTTTAATTTTCAATATACTAGGTAATATTTTAACTTACATACTATAGGAGTGATAACTCTATCTAATGAAAATACAACAACTCATATCATTTTTAATCTAGTGGGTTGATGATTCATTTTAAAAAATTCAAATTTTATGTTGTTTTTATAAATTTATTGGTGGATCATTTTGTTTTAGGTGTTTTTTTAAAATTAAGATGTTTAAATTTTTCTTAAAACAAATTAAAATATGAATTTGTTTAAGTGACACTTTGGCCTAAGTAAGTATTTCTTTGTCCATAAATACAAGAGTTGATTGAACAATTTGCTTTGATAATAAATATAAGATTTTAATTCATTTTATTTTTCAAATTCATAATTTTTTTTTTCTTCAAATCATATCTAACGATTGCACTTATTAAATAAGCTACTATCAAAATGTTAGTTGCTAAGACAAATGATAAAAAATATATTTTAGGAAAATCAATATATATTTCTTACCAATAATGAAATTAACTATTTTTTTAATCTCTTTAAATTTACTATCTATCTTCTAGATAGGAGAGGTGTTAGTTTTTTTGCAGGTTTCAATTAAATGCATGCATGAACTTGGACCTTGGTTGATTCAATACCCAAACCATTCAATTGATATGAATCCTCTTTAATGAGAAAATCAGTAATTAAATACAAAATGCACCTAATCCTATATTAATGGATTTGGATTCTGTGCGGACCAGTGTATGATCTATAAAAAGATAAAGACGAATCCGCCAAGGGAATACATCAGAAATAACCTCACTCACAACTCGTCTTTTTCTTTTCTCTCGTTGTTTTTTTTTGCCTTTTTCATTTTCAGGACGTAATCAAATTTTGCACAGCAGCTCCATTCTTTTTGAAGTGTCATGCTTCTAGGCCATCATCCCTGCCAGCCTGCCGGCTATAAATGGAACTTACTAGGCTGGAAATGGTAGAGAACGCAAAATCTCTCAATACGGCTTATTAGCCATTTGAGAATTGAGAGCAGTGAGAAGAGAGAGAGAGAGTTCAAAACTGCTACAGCTAAAAGAAAGAGAAAAAAAAATTGATTTTTTTTTTTGTTTTTTACGGCGTTTCGATCAGAAATCCCTCACAAATCTCGCCTTGAAACTTGCTACTGCATCTTTTATTCCCCAAGTCCTAACGTTCATCTTCCGTCCCTCCCTTTGTTCCTCTCTCCCTCTCTGCTCCGTTAAAAAGTTTTGACATTGCTGCTTTATGCTTCAGTTTCTATAACTCCTTTGATTATATTAGTCTTTCTCTGTTTCTCTCTTTGTTTTGCTGGGTTCAACTTCAATGGCATAGTGCTTTGTTTCAGAGCAGTAATGGAGCTTTCTCGATTCGATCAAGTTGACCCAGATCTTCAATTTGTTTGATTCTGCTAAAGTGTTTGCCTTTTTTGATTAAGAGCTTGGGTTCGTGGTAACCCGGTAATCATCATTTTAGTATATCTGAAGGGTGGCTTCAAAAAATCTTTTTCAAGAAGGGAGATCAGAAATGTTGACCTGCATTGCCTGTTCCAAGCAGCTTAATGACAAGAGATCTCTTCCCCAACAAGATGAGCAAGAGGAAGCTGTTGATACACCCAGCACCAAGCAGGCCATTAAGGCCCTCACCGCACAGGTAAAAGTTCTCTAATCCTCCGAAAATTTCAACTCTGGAATCATGTAATTCTTGAAACACTATAAATAGCTAATCCAGAGCTGTTGGTCTCTTTTCCATTATCTAGTTCTTGAAAATTTCAATTTAGTGCTGAACTGAACCCAATTTATGTTTTTTTTGGTGATTTTTATGCAAATTTGATATTTAGATCAAGGACATGGCAGTGAAGGCTTCTGGGGCATACAAAAATTGCAAGCCATGTTCAGGATCTTCAAATGGTAACAGGAACCAGAACTATGCTGATTCTGATATGGCTTCAGAATCAGCTAGATTTCACTGGGCATACAAGAGGACTGGGAGCTCCAACTCAACCCCAAGGCTTTGGGGAAAAGAGATGGAGGCAAGACTGAAAGGGCTCTCTAGTGGTGAAGGAACTCCGGCTTCGGTGAGTGGCCGGACCGAATCGGTGGTGTTCATGGAGGAGGATGAGCCCAAGGAATGGGTTGCTCAAGTAGAGCCTGGCGTGCTCATCACTTTTGTTTCATTGCCTCAAGGTGGTAATGATCTGAAACGAATTCGGTTCAGGTACTTTCTCTTGTTTGTTGTTGCCTTATACTTCAAATTACACTTTATACCGTGAACAATCTATCCATATCAGTTCCTAATTGTTTTAACTTGTCCTGATGATTGAGGAATCATATAAAAAAAAGATCTTGATGTCTGCCCTGATAGCAAAATTTTACTAGAATTGATAGAATGATTCAATATTTCAACCTATTTGGAAATTTAGGGCTGGCTTGGCTAGTTTTCACCCAGAAAGAGAAAAGACCAGTTTGTTTATTAGCATCAAAAGTTTACCATTTCAAAGCAGAGCTTATTAGGAGCGGACTTGAAACTATGACAAATTACCAAAGTCAGTCACTGAGATTCCATCTGAGGAGAGGTTGAGTTAAAATATTGACTAATATGTTGGTAATTAATTTTAAGTACTAAATTTATGGTAGTGACTAGTGATACTTTTTGAGGGACCGATATTCACTCAACATCATATTTGCTCATGTTTTGATGTTCTGCATGTCCAGTATTTTTTTTGGATAACCCTTTAGGTGTTCGGTGCTTTTTCTGGATCCTATTAACAAATATCCAAACAACTGACTAATCTGTATGGAGGCCTTTGCATGTCCAATATCTGATCACGTGCATTGTGATGCCTTAGAGGCGAACTAACTTTTAATAAGTAGTGAAACTTTGTCTCTTGTGGGTACTCTAAACTTTCTCTTGTTGATCTTGCGATTGAGGACAAGTTTGCTTGAGAGTGGTGATCACATGCTTTTAAAGGCTGTTCAGATTCTGCACTAGCAGAAGTTTGTCTTGTTTGCATAGCAACTTATTTGGTGTGGCTTTAGAGCTTTGTTCAAGTATCAGCAAGTCATTCTAGAATTATTGAAGTAGAAATGGGAAAAAGCAAAAAGCTTTGCTATCTTCTAGCCTCTGCGGTGATTTAATCTCACTCTTTTTCTGCCCACGAAAAGAAAAAGTAAAAAAAAGAAGAAAAAAAAAGAAAAGAAAGAGTGACAAGAGAAAAGTAAAGGAAGCTATGCAAAAGAAAAAAAGAGAGAGAGATAGGCCTGCTTGGTTTGTACCACAATTGCACTCATTGCATGGAATAATTGAAATGGAGATGATAACTTAATACAAGAACTGTTTAATGACATAACGATGTTTAACTAACATCCTTAATCTACTCAAATTAGTTAATTATGTCTTACATTAAGCATCAGAGGAGTAACTTTTATTGAATATTGTTCAGCTATTGACCTGTGGCAGTTGGTCTTCAAGATGATTAATGAGGCTTGAAAGTTTTATGCAAAGAAATACTTACTCTCAGTTAATTTTCCTTTTTTTTTTCCCGCTTGTCAGTGATGGTTTTACTGATTTTCATTTTATAAATTTAATCTGAACAGCCGGGAAATGTTTAATAAATGGCAAGCTCAAAGGTGGTGGGCTGAGAATTATGAGAAGGTCATGGAGTTGTACAATGTTCAGAGGTTCAATGAACAAGTAGGTCCCCTGCCAACCCCTCCAAGATCCGAAGATGAGGTGAGCACTCACAGTTCTGTATTTTGATGAATGAGTAAACAAAGACCTTGTGGCATTTAGTTTCATGCAAAGCTTGAAGCCATTTCTAATGTCCTAGAATTGGTTAGAATGATAATGCATACATTGTAATTAAAGAACCTCCATTTGTTTTTTTCAGAGCTCGAAGATTGAATCTGTTAGGGACAGCCCTGTCACACCTCCTCTGAACAAAGAGCGTCCACCGCATCATCTTCTTCACCGTCAAATGGGAATGGGATACTCCTCATCAGATTCACTGGATCATCATCACCACACGATGCAACAACGCCCGTGCTATGAGACGAGCGGCTTAGCTTCGACGCCTAAACTCTCTGGCATCAGTGGGGTAAAAACTGAAACATCATCCTTAGATGGTTCTGTGAGGACTAGTTCATCAAGAGAGGGAGATCAGTCAGGTGAACTTTCACTCAGCAATGCCAGTGATATGGAGACTGAATGGGTTGAACAGGATGAACCAGGAGTATACATCACCATCAGAGCCCTACCAGGAGGAGCCAGAGAACTCAGGCGTGTCCGGTTCAGGTATGCAAATCCATTACCCGGTCGGTTAAACATTTTTCACCATTTTCATTGTTCTTTCCATGGCATGCAACTTAGGAAGCATTTGATACAAGTAATCTGACTGTTGCTTTGTAAAAATCATAAGTTCAAAAGGAGAGCCCGTTCCAAAATATTAGCCCCTTGATTTGTAATAAACCACTCGACACTTGTGAGACTTCCTGATGTGGGACTCTTAACATACTAATGTTTGATAGAACAACTGAGAATCATCAAAGCAATGATCACAGCAATATTCTAAAAGGTAATCAGCATCAAGCATAATCATGATAATCAAAATCTAATATAGCTTTCAATGTGGGACTTGTAATAAACCACTTCACACTTGTGAGACTTTCTGATACGGGACTCATAACATACTCATGTTTGATAGAACAACTGAGAATCATCAAAGCAATGATCACAGCAATATTCTAAAAGGTAACAAGCATCAAGCATAATCATGGTAATCAAAATCTAATATAGCTTTCGACATTATTTTGATGCAGCCGAGAAAGGTTCGGGGAAACGCACGCGAGGTTGTGGTGGGAGGAGAACCGGGCGAGGATACAGGAGCAATATTTGTGAGATCATACAAAGTGTTTCAGCAGAGGCTAGCTAACAGGATGAGGAAGTACAGCAAGAAAGCAGAATATATATATATATATATATATAGATGTTGGGGAATGGATAGAGGCGTTTTGTGTATTCGTAGGTCCTGTTTACTTTTCTTCTTCTTTATTCTTCAGTTGATAAAAACATGGGCAAGAGACTTAGTCTGTAACTCTGGAATCTCTGTACTTTTCACTGTGGCTATGACAAGATTATGGTGATAGTAGGGAAAAATAACTTGCAGCACAGTGAAATTTAGTCAAATAGTGGAAATTGGGCGGGCATGGTTAAATTAAATGCTTTTCTTCACGTTTATCAACTTTAATCTTTGTTTTTCGTAGTATTATTGGACCTCATAACATGATGTTTTGAGAAGGATTTGACTCAAAAAGTCATTATAAACATGCACTTATAAATGTAAAAAAAACATGCTACCTGGTTAAACTATGAAGCACTTCAACTCATTAGCTCATCACATCCAATTCTTTTCTAATCCTAAAAATCAAACTCACGCGGAGGTACATTTTTTTTATTGATTGAAGGGATTAGGATTGCTTTGTTCTGTATTATTTTTCCCTTTAAATATACAAATTTTATTAGTATTGATAAATTGCATAATTATAAAGGATTAAATTAAACATTTTAAATACTAATATTGTAGACAAATAAGTGTAGCTCAGCTGGTAAGGGGTTGTATTTTACATCCTCATGATAAATTAAGCCCAAATGTGGGTTTTTATACATTTTCAAGACTTTTGAGGACAATTTCACTCTTTCGACTAGCAATATCCCAAATCATGGTTTCAAACCATGATTTACGCAACCTGAGATAAAACTCCTCTCACATACTTACCTCGTAAGTCGTAAAAACTATTAAAAAAAGCTAATCCATGTGTTTGGCAATATTTCAAACCATGGTTTGCGCAACCCGAGACAAAACTTCTCTCACAAACTTACCTCTTAAGTCGTAAAAGCTATTAAAAAAAACTAATCCTTTAACCCACACGATATTTCAAATTGCTGTTTGACGCTAAAAGCCTAAAACAGAATAGTTTTACAATAATTAATTGTCTTGAGTATATACATTAGTTTCGAGTCCAATATTGTCAAACTCCTCTTTTAACTCAAATATTTGTAAATGCAAAGTTGTAAGTTCGAACCTTTTTTATAGGATATAATGAGTGCGAGTCATGACCCAAAAAAGTATATTTTTGTTAATACTCCTACCAGCAAAAATTAATGCATAATAATTATAATTAAATGAGCATAATTATCAACTTTATAAATGGTATTTCAGTACTTTATTCACGTAGGAGGACATCATAATATATTGATATATATGGCAATAAAATACAACGGTCTTCCATCAAATAAAAAGAAAATACAACGGTTATTTATTTATTTATTTATTAAATACAATGGTCAGTCCATTGGATACCAAAAATTCCAAATTTGATCTCTCTCCCAGGGGATTTGCCGAGCAAGATTCACGTGTACTTTGGTCCATATTATTCTTAGCAAATCATTCACTTTTTGTTACATATTCAGTTCCAGATTGAAAAGAACAATGGCATTTTCGTGGTTTTGACCAAACCCAAGGGCATCTTAACTGATTAAACACGAGATTTTCCCTCATTAGTCACTGGGTGGTAAAACGATTTCAAAACCCTCGTCCCTCGTCGCTCCCAAACCCCTTCTTTTCCATTCTGAAGCCGCTTCCCAGTCTCTGGCCTTCGAATGCGAACCCTACCCAATCCTTTTCTCTTATCTATTTTATCTTCTTCGGTTTCAAGGTTTGATTTTTACCTAGATACCTAGTTTTTGATTCTAGGTTTTCGCAGTATTGCCTGCTATGGTGTCTAGCGCGAGAATGGATGGTAGTTCACAGACACTTCCTCCTAAAGTGCGCAAAACCATCCAATCGATCAAAGAAATTGTGGGTAACCATTCTGATGCTGATATTTATGTGGCCCTCAGGGAAACGAACATGGATCCTAATGAAACCACCCAGAAACTGCTCAACCAAGGTGGGCACAATGATTTTGGCTGAGTTTTTAAGGGGTTTTGCCTTTCATTAATATTTTAGGTCAATGAGTGTTTATGGTTTCCCTTAATTTTCTGGACTGACCGGTGGTTTTTGGATTATCAAAGTAGTACTTTAGTGGATACTGAGGCTATCGTGTATAAAAAGGTTCATATATGAGCCACATTTTTCAATTGAAGTCACTAACGCAACAATCATTATCTTGCAATTATTTAATGTTTTGGAGTTTGATCCTTCGGTTTCTGGCACCCTTTTGTTGTGGCGAAGTTTTTCTTTTACAAAAGCAATGCTCTTAGTTTGCTCATTTTTTGTAGATATTTGAATATTTATATTTTATGTAACTTAGTTTGGGCGCTGAAATTGTCGATGCATTATCCTATTTATAAGGAAAGATTGATCGTGTTCTTGCAATTCTTCCCTTCTAAAGAATTCATGAGGAAAGGATAGAATCCTCTGTAACCTAGCATTTTTGTTTGATGTGATTGTATATTGATTATGACTTGGAGTAATAATTGATTGAAAGAGATTAAAAGTTTAAAGTTTGTATCTAAAGTACATTGTGGCTTAATTGTTCAGATACATTCCATGAAGTGAAGAGAAGAAGAGACAGAAAGAAAGAGGTATAGCCTCTTCTACCTTTCTTTGCTTCTTATTATATATCTGGATGCCTAGTAGAGAGTATGGTTCTTGATGAATTATTTATAGAAAAGAATTTATTGCAGCCTCAAAGTGTTGGGTACAAGGGCACATCTGAACCACAAAGACGTACTGACAATGTTGGTCGTGGAATGAAGTTTCATGCTCCTTCTGAACGTGCTGCTCAAAGAATAAATTATCCTCGAAATATTTTACCTGGTAATCTTCAGATTTCACTTTTTGGTGGGTAATTGCCATTATATCTGAATTCATGGAACATGCATGGAAATCTGAACGTCTCTGAAGTTTTGTGGTCTAAAATCTAATGAATTGGTTGAATAATTTTGTGGTCTATCACTGAATTTTATTGTATATTTTGTATTTATAATATTCTGTAGCAAACTTTCATCTGTATAACTTTTTAAATAACTAAGAGATCATTCACTATGATATATCTGTGTGGTCATTAGCATCAGTGTTGTAGCTCATGATTGAATGCCTACTAACTGTTCAGGCGTCAGCAGAGAGTTTCGTGTTGTCAGAGACAACAGAGCAAATCATATTTATAAAGAAGTGAAGCATCCTTCGGTTCAACATTCAACATCCACCAATGAGCAATTAGCTTCATCCGAAAGAGGGTACATTTTAATTTTCAAATGTTTCAGATTATGGTGCTTAACTTTCTCGATTGCTCACAATCCCCTGCCTTGGGGTATGACAATTTCATTTGGTTTAGGTTTTGATGTTCAGAGCTATGTCTCTGCTTGTGGTGTCACCTTAATTGTGAGGAAAACTTTTACCAAAGAAAGTCTTTTGAAGAAGACTACAACAACGTATTTCATGAGCTGTATTTCATTGTGGATTACTGTCTTGAACTACTTTTAATTAACTATTAGATCAGTTGATGTCTTGATCCCAATATTCTTTTATCCTTTTCTGATGTCTTTTACTACATTTGCCCACAGGATTTTACTTTATAAGGAAGTTATTTGTGCCTTAATTCTGTATTATATTTGTGGCAGTTCATCATCAGATTCCAGCAATCAAAAGTCATCTGTTGCTAGAAAATCATCTTGGGTTCCAAATGGTTCTCCTGAATCACATACTAGATACTCAGATGATACTGTTTCTACCGCCATTGACAGACAAGGTTCATCTGAGGAGAAGCAAGGCGTGTCTCCGAATGCAGCACTGCAGTCACAACCAGTCAAGCCCAGAAATGCCCACCAAAATTCTGTGACAGTGGCATCAGCTAGTTCTGCTGTTGGAGTATATTCTTCTTGTACAGATCCAGTTCATGTGCCTTCTCCTGATTCCAGATCATCAGGTGCTGTTGGAGCCATTGGGCGTGAAGTAGGGGTTGTTGGTGTTCGGCGACATTCTTCTGACAACTCATTGAAACAATCCTCTGTTCCTAGTAGTTCTTATGCTAATTCACTTGTGGGAAAAGATGGTACCTCTACAAATTCTTTTCAATCATTTAATACTATCTCAAAGACTGAACAATTTAGTGAAACTAATGTAACTGAACGTTCATTCCCCGGCATGCCAGTTAGCAGATCATTCTTGAACAATCAGTATAACAATAGACAACATCAACAATCTGCGGGACATCAGAGAGGTATATTTCTGTTCGGAGCAACCATATTATGGCGCACGTTCTTTTATGATTTTATTTTATTTTTGCAATAGCAAAGATCTTTTTCAAGAGATAGCTTCTTTAGAATGCTACTGAATCGTAAACTTCTGTTTGGAAGGGGGCTTGTGGTTTTATGAAGTGATTGTACTCTTCAATAATCAATAATTATGGATTATTAATAAAGGCTTGGAGTTTCATGATTTGTCATGTACTCACAATTTTATCTCATGATTAGGAATCTTGTTTTTGTACAGGTTTCACTATTTTATCTCATGATTAGGAATCTTGTATTTGTGCAGGTTTCACTATGATTTCTTGTGATTTACTTAGAATAGAACTTTTATCAGCAGCCTTGGGAGATTACCATTTATGAATGTGATATATTTGGTGAAATTCTTTTCATTGTTGTTTCATACTTCTGTAGTTGATCCTTTGGTTGCTGTCCTACATCACTCCAGATTTTCTACTGACATTTTTATTTTAGTTTAGAACTCCACTGCTAACGCATTGTCTAGTCTTAAATTAGAATAACCTGTGGACCGTTATTTGTACATTTATATTTGCTGCCATTTATTCATTCTCTTCAATGGAGATGGCTTTTTACATTTATTACTTGTGTATTCTTATAGTTTCCGTTTTACTGTTTTTGTTCTAAATGTTTAATTAACTATTAAATCCCGAGATATGTATCTGATTTGGATTAGTTGAGTGTTGATGCAGTATCACAGCACAATAAAGAGTGGAAACCTAAATCAAGCCAGAAACTAAATGTTAGCAGTCCTGGAGTGATTGGAGCACCTATTAAGCCTGTTTCACCTGCTGAAAAATCTGAAGATATAGAGTCAGAAACAGCAAAGCTTCAAGATAAACTTTCACAAGGAAACATATTTGAGAACCAAAATGTGATCATAGCCAAGCATATTTGTGTTCCAGAGACTGATCGCTGTCAGTTGACTTTTGGGACCATTGGGACTGGAGTTGATTCTTCTATGCATCAACCTAATTGTCAACCAATAGGAACTGCTGAAAAATCAAATGAGGAGTCTGTGGCAAGGTTTGCACCTTTTTCTTTGGGTAGCTTTTTAATTGATCTCATTCATCTGAAAGGTCACTTTTGGCCGGAGAGCTGTAGATTTGGGATTTGTGAAGTATGAGATCGAGTCTTCTTGAAGTTTCTTATTGCGCTATATTCTGGTGGTTGAGAAGATTTCAGGATACAAGGATATAAACATGTTGAATAAGAAAAGTAACTAAATTGAATCTTTTGGGCGGATGAAATTTTATCTTGATAATTAATGGGAAAGCATGCACAAATGAATTTGTTTAAGCATTTTCTGTGGCTAGTTATGATGTGATTTGGCTTGTGATCCCAGCTTGTCTGTACCGGCTCCAGAGTTGACCAACGATGTTTCTGGAAGCAAGCAGGTGGACATACAGGATGACCACATTCAAAGTACTGGATCTGACTCACCAGCATCTGCTGCTACTGCTGAGCTACAATTACCAGACAACAAGGAATCTTCAAGACCTCACAATCTTGACAATTATGTGGATGTTGGGCTGGTACAAGATAATAGAATATCATATGCTCCTTCAGAATCACAGCAACAGCAGGATTCACATGATATGCCGGGCTTCTCAGTGAGTGTTTTCTTTCTGTTTTATCTGACAGATTGGTTGCTCAATGAAATTCCTCATAATGTTGTATTTGAAGTTATTAATTATCTGCAACAAGGGGGCTGTGCATGACACATGATGCCTCTATGTTGTGTGGAACTAGTTCAATATTGAAATTGGTGATTTCTGCACTTTGGGAAAGATATTTAAATTGTAACTATGGAAGAAAATTGAAAGCACTGAATTTTGATTAAATTAGAAAATTAATCTATATAGACCATTAGAATTAGTGTATCTAACACTCAAATCAATCGACAGATTCATGTCATTTGGAAAATGGTGAACGATCAGGAATAAATCTCATAAGCTACAAGTACTGATAAATATCAAATCTCATTGGCTTTGTTGATAAAATAGAAGTTTGAAATCTGCAATATGTCAAAAGCTTGTGCTATGTTGTCTTTACTGTAACTGTTGTCTGTCCAGTAACTAAACACTTTGTTGATAAAATATCTGCATTATGACGGGTAACAAATATCTGCATGTTGTTGTCTTTGCGTTCTCACGAACAATTTATCCAAACAGGCATATGATCCACCTACTGGTTATGACATGCCCTATTTGAGACAGACAACAGATGAAACTGTACGAGGACAGGGTCTCCCATCTGCTCAGGAGGTATGCTTAAATTATAATTGTAGGTTTGTTTTTTGTTTTGGAGAAGCTGAAATTCACTTTTAGAGATTCATTTCTTATCCATGACATTTCCTAACCTATTTTTTGGATGATTGCAGGGTTATGGCTCTCATAATCCCAATAATATTTCTGCCTCCACAATTCCCATGGTGCAACAACAACCTCCAGTGGCGCAGATATATCCACAAGTTCATGTTTCACATTTCTCTAATCTTATGCCATTTCGTCAGTTTCTATCTCCTGTATATGTTCCACCAATGCCGATGCCTGGATATTCGAGCAATCCTCCTTACCCTCATCCATCAAATGGCAATAGTTACTTGTTGATGCCTGGAGGTGGTTCTCATCTTAATGCCAACAGCATTAAATACGGCGTTCAGCAATTCAAGCCTGTTCCTTCTGGCAGTCCTACTGGTTTTGGAAATTTTACAAATCCAACTGGATATGCCATGAATGCCCCTGGTATGGTTGGAGGTGCAACTGCTCTAGAAGATTCATCTCGCATCAAATACAAAGATAATCTTTACGTCCCAAATCCTCAGGTAATGCCCTTTTGTTTATTATCTTGACTTGCATGAAAAAGTTGTTGGGGTTGTCGGTAAAGAACGTGGTAAACAAGATTGTCAGCAACCTTGTCAGGTACCTGACCCTAGCGTCCAATCACAATGATTAAGTCATGGACTTGTGGTTTTTGATAATCTTGTGCTCTGAATTTGTTTACTCGTTAGTTTTTCTATCCGTTTCTTATCCATTTAAGGATCTTGTTAAATCATGAATTGTCAATCAAAGGAGATGGATTCCTCCTACACTGATATTTGAATCTTGACCATGTTAACATTATTTAGAATATGGCTATGGTGACTTCATATTATGCTTGGTGTTGTTTATTCATGACAAGTGCCTGAGTTAATTATGTAAGCCATTAAGGTCCTGATGTTCAATTTGTAGAGATGTTAACTAGAGTTTCTCCTTCGTATTTTTGATAATCAAGTTTTGAATGAGTTGAAGCAAATGGAACGGGAAAACTGCTAATTGTATTCTGGGATTTATTCTTTAGATTATCTTTTGTGACAAGTTCATTTGTTGATCCAAGAGCTATTTTCATCTTGATTCCTTATCTTTGGGACTAGACTTAAGTATTGTCTATTGTGTTTCACAGGCCGAGACATCAGAAATTTGGATACAGAACCCAAGGGAGCTTACCAGCATGCAATCTCCTCAATACTACAACATGTCGGGGCAAACACCACACCCTGCGGCTTACATGCCATCTCATGCCAACCATGCCTCCTTCAACGCGGCCGCAGCACAATCCTCTCACATGCAGTACCCTGCCATGTACCATGCTTCTCCGCAGCCAGCTGCCATGGCTAGTCCTCATCACCATATAGGACCAGCTATAGGCAACAATGTCGGAGTTGGAGTGGCTGCGGCCGCACCGGGAGCTCAGGTCGGTGCATATCAGCAACCCCAAATGGGTCACCTCAATTGGACGACAAATTTCTGAAAGGAGAGAAAGAAAAAAGAGAATGTGAATCTTAACCCTTTGTGTGAGGGGCAGAAGTAGATATAGAAAAAATGGCAGGTTTTATTACTGAATTTCTTTTCCCCCCCAATGCATCATGATGCATTCATTTTTTTTTTTTGAAATCTTATCCATCTGCGGTAGAAATGGAAATTGTCAAGTTTTGACTTGGGAAAGTGAAGTTTCAAATATTCTCTAGTGTTTAAGCCTTCAGACGAAAAGGGGAAAAACCAAGAAATAAATTAATAGTGCCTTCTGAACTCCCTGAAATTCCCGACGTAAAAAGCTTCATAAATTCTCATAAATCCTTGCGTCAAACAAAGTTGTATTAATGTTGAGGGTTGTTACTTGTGCTAACAGTAATTGTCAGTTTTTATTTCATAATTACCCTTAAAAGATGTTTGGTGTTTAAAAAGTAGTACTTGCTCTTTCTTGGCCTAATTATGTGGTGAAGTTTTAAATTTCTATACGGTTAAAAAGATGGGGCAAAGTTTTGGTAGTTAATATTTTTTCAAAACACCCTCTCCTAATTACGCGAAGGTGTTGGAAAACTGTTAATTTCTAGATACACTATTGTAGTTATTAATCTCTTACAAATTAAATGGTATTAACTATCATTCCGTAAGAATCATACAAATAGTTAACTTAGTTTGCCTTATAATTCCACTGGTGGCTACAATAAGATATTTGAGATCAAGAGGGTGATATTGGTAATGTTAATTATAGAATATTAGATAGGTGGTTTAAATGGAGAAAGGTTATTAAAGTTATTTGTGATTGAAAAGTATCAAATAAAATAAAAATGAAATTTTATTGTATTGTTATAAAATCAATAATGTTATATTGTACCAGATGTAGGAATTTGTAAGGACAAGGGGGATTTTGCAAGGACAAGGGCATAAACTAGAGGTGGTTGAGATGAGTACATTGGGATGAATGTTCGATCATATAAAAAAATAAAAGGATTATGTTTATAATAAACACATACAAAAAAAAATTGAAGTGATATTTATCGGAAAAAAAAAAGTAGAAAATTGTTTTAAGTGATTCAAACCAAGGTATTAAAACCCGGACCGGGTATTGAACCGGTCGGGGTACTGGGTTAAGGGTCAGTGGGTCAAACCGGGACCAAACCGGAGCTAAACCGGGACCAAACCGGTGAGTAATTGAAAATTTTAGACTTATAATATGAAATTCTAAAGGAAAAAGTTAAAATTTTTTTTTTTTTTTTTTAATTTGGGACCCGGACCGGACCGGGAACCGGACCGGTCTAGTGACCGGTTCGGCGGGTTCCGGGCCGGACCGGCCGGTCCGGTCGGGGTCCCTGAACACTGATTCAAACACATACAAAGAAGGTTAAGTCTTTAGATATCCAGATGAAGAGGGCATATCAATCATTGCGGAGTCCTCAAAAAATAGGTAAAGAAAGATTGAAGAAAATATCCAAATAAGTTATTGAGCTGGACTTACTAGTCAACAGTTTATCTACAAATTTAGTTATTCGCATTTTGCGATCCATTTAACCTTCGCCACCTAGTGGAGGAGATGTATCTTTGAAATTTCATCGTCAGGATTCCGGAAAAGTTCAGATCCTACAGTTAACTGAGTTTGTAATACAGCCTCACCTGAAAAGAAAGAAAGAAATAAAGCAAATAGTATGAGAGGCTTTATTAGAGAGACAGAGAGAGGAGCAGCTTTATTGGGGCACTTGTGATTGTGAAGAAGCTTTGTTGTTCATTGGGATCGGTGTAGCTTTTTCTTTTTGTATAGTATATTTGATATTTTAATTAAATTAATATTAATATGGATCTGATCACATTCATTCAAAGGCTTCTCTTTTTAAAGTTTTGGTACTGCTCAATCCTCTGCTCATATCACACGCCTCTCGGATCAAAACTTCCAGTCGCCATAACGATTTGTACTTTTTTTGTTTGTTTTGCTTTATTTATATATGTGTGTGTTTTTGTTTTTTGCCAACATATGTTTGTGTTTATAGCTATAAAGGACTGTAGTACCAGATTATATTGAAACATTGTTAGGCTTAATTTCTTCATACATTCAAGGTTGCAATCTTCAATCTGGAAATCGAATTCCTTTCCCTCAATCCAAATACAATTAGTAGTGTGGTTACATTAGTGATTTATATCTTATAATTAATAACATTTATGTTCTCTTTTATCTATCTTTTTCTCAATGCACTTACACTATAAGGGGACGTGTGTGTGTGTGTTTTTTTCCCCATACCTCCAACTCTTCTTGGTAACATAAAGAGATAATTAGTGTGAACTTGTTAGACGTTTGGCAAAAGTATTTTTTTTTTTTGGGCTTTTTCCCCAAGATCTTGTTTATTTGAACAAAAGGATAGATAATTACGAATACAGAATTTTACAAACAATTTCTTAACATTCGAAATTGTTTGATGATAAATCTGCCCAACACTTTTATATTTGCATAAATGATTTATCTATCGTTGGATATGCCATCCAAAATAGGAGGTTTATTATTACATATAACTTAAGTTTTGAAAGACCAACGATGGTTATGAATATATATTTACGATAATTTCATATGAACTAGCTAGAAGCAGTGCCCTTGAATTTGATATAATAGTGTAATGCTTTAATCATTGGTTGGTTTATGTCTATCCATTTACTTTGGCTCCCTAATGATTAAAACCTAATTCACACGGTTCATTTAACCATTAATTAAGTTGTGATCGCTTTCTTCTTCCATTCTTGAGATAAAAGCCTATACAACCATTTGAAGACAGCAAAAAAAAAAAAAAATCTTGACTTTTTATTTCCAAGTTTAATTATAACCCCAATATTGAATCATTCATGCAACAAAATATTAGGTCTCCATGGGAATAATCAAGTACTATTGCATGATTTATCGAAATTCTAATTTCATAGGTAGACTTTAAGTTTATAAAAAAAGTTGAGTTTTACATCATTTAATTGATGCCAAGACTTTGTCCAAAAAAATTGATGCCAAGACTCTGTATCTTATCTCATTTTTCATTTTTTGATTCAGTGCATATATGGAATGTGATTAGAGTCTTTAAAAGTAGTTTTTCAATTATAATTTGAAATATGTAAAGTAAGTATATTCGAGGAAGTTTGTTTCAGCTGAATGTGCTAATGAATCATGATTCTAAACACGCAATTAATAAAAGAATTAGAGAGAGAGAGAGAGATTCAGTGATGATATGATAGCTTAACTAGCTAATTTGATCCAAGTTTTTGAAGTAATCTCACTTACAGCAAGTTTTAATTGATGAAGTGATTATCAAAATGGGTAAAAGCAATCATTGAATTTTGTGGAGGATGACCCCACAATTTGAAATGAAATTGAGCAGAAATTTCCAATGATGGAAGCATGACCTGCCTAAATTTGGCTACTATGCCCATCATCTTTTGGTGCTTGCACCTATTATTGTTATAGAGGCTTGACTTTCATACTTGAATTAATTCTCCACCAATAATCTTTTAGAAAAATTAAAATTATTAATAGTGCATTCAATCATAAATAAATAAAAAGGATGTATTGTGTCTCCGTGGGAGTGGGGCTGGGTAAAAAGTTTCATATTAGATACAGTTATCATCTGAGAGACTATCATTGTTGAGGTTAGAGGACTTGAAGGATAATTTGTAATATTAAAGGACTAAACAGAAACTTTGTATTAACCAAATGTGCACTTCTTTTTGGGTCTGTACTATTGTTAATCACACCACTAAAGCTGATGCGTGCCCTCCTTGAATATCTATTGGCACTGCAACTTAGATGGTACAATCTCTGATCCTAAATATAAGATAAAGTCAATTTTTTTTGAAGAGATTAAGGAAGTTAAATAAGTTATTTAATCATATCATATATTATGTATCCTTAGATTTTATATTAGTTTATTAGTCAAACTAATAAGTTTGAACAAAAAAAAAATAAAAATATAAATACTTTAAAGTAATTTAATTAGCTTACTTAATTTCTCCAAAAAAGTCAACTTTATCTTATAATTAGAACCGGAGGGAGTATATTGTTTGGTATTATTTGTACATACTAGTTTAATAGATCATCGTTCATTCTAATAAAACACATAAACTCTCTTTTTTAGGGAAAATTGTTGGAAAATCGCCCATTACAAAATTTATTGCCCAAAAATACCTAAAGAACTAGATCTTTAAGTGGGTTTATATGATCTTTAGCTGTGTGCTACATATCTTTAACAATATATGTGCAAATGTCATCAGCTTAATTTGCATAGTTGAAATAAATTGCGTACAGTTGGAGAAGAGTTGGCCTGCTAAAGGTAAATTGCACATAAGTCCTTAGACAAATTTTAGGTAGCTTTGATAAACTTTGTCATGCAATTTCCCCCTTTTTTTTTCAAATGTATGATTGCATAATATTAAGTAGAAGATACAATTTGTATAATATGTGAAAATGGATGCAAGCTTTTGAACAAGAGAGAAGAATGATATGATGATACGATGTGAGTTTTACATCCACTAATATATGTACGTGGATGCCACTCAAAATTGTCATTGTGTAGTACACACAAGGTGGCCTCAAATCAAAGCATGATAATAAACACACGCAACAAATCATGCAATCTCATCAATGTGATTCTCCTAATTTAACCAATTCATCAGTATTTAATCTCATAATGAAAACCAAAGATATAGGAAATTAGTGCGTTTAACTTGCTCAACTGGATACAAGTAGTTGAACATAATGTTATTTGTTCAATATTCGATGATGTTAGGATTATTGGTTAAGATGTAATTATCTCATACCTTTTTAGGTATATTATGATATGATTTTAAACGGAAACATCTTATGTAATTTTGAAGAAATCTTTGTTTCATAATGTTTACGTTGAAATAATGCCAATGTGCCATGCTTAATGCTTCAATCAAAATCAAAGACTCGGTGTATTATCGTGGCCGTCTATATCACTTTATTGGCATCTTCGAAACATCAGACTATGGACAGTTCAAGTTTCATCCATGAGCTACAAAACAAAACCATTTAATAACAGATTCCCATTATTATTATTATTATTATTATTATTAGGTAATTGTAAACCTTTGATACTCTAACTTTATATACATAGTTTCAATTTCGCCTCTTAATTTTATAAAGTATCTTTTAATTGTAAACCTTTGATACTCTAACTTTATACATAGTTTCAATTTTGCCTCTTAATTTTATAAAGTATCTTTCTGATTCTTTAATCCTAATACTGTTAATATCAAATGATGAAACTAAGGAAGGCCATCATAATTAATGTTGACGAACAAATATAAAAAGCATAACGTAATGTGATGTTTTCCAAAATATATATACATGCAGTGTTGTGCATCAACGTGTACATAGTGGAGAAGTGTCTAATCTTATTTATAGTGTGATGGATGATATAAAGTTGGTGGAGTTCGAGTATTTGTACGCCCGCAAGGCTAAAGGAATATATTATTCTTACAAGGGATGATGATCGTAAGGGAAGATGAACATGGGTTTTTCTCCTTTTCGTTTAAATAGAATCAATCACTTTATTATTATTATTTTTTGGTTCTTCTAAGCTAATCGTTACACATGTTATTATATCAAACTTAGCCATTTAATTTGTGTATGAGGAATTGAATATTGTGATAATATATAAAGGTTCTTTGGTGGGATGCTGATCTATAATTGTGTGTGTTTGGTATTGTTTATTGAGGGTCAATAATCACTTATTACGTAAGTCGAGATAAAACTCCTCTCACATACTTACCTCGTATACCATAAATTATGATTTATAAGCATTTATTGTAAAAAAATAAGTTATCTCAAATGAGCACAATGATTTAAATGGAATCTTTCATTACCAGCAAATTTTCTTATCAACAAGACGAATCTTAAGCCCTTTTTATTAAGTTGGACAAGTTGTTCTATGATACATTGTCAAGAGTAATTTCGCCATGTTTCTAGTCTCAACTTTATATATTTATACTTCATTATACTATATATATATATAGATATATTCTTTAAAGGTCCTATATAAACTCATCAGCTAAGAACAACTTTGTTTTCCAATGAAAAAGAAAAAAAACTGTGATGCAACGAAAGCTGTAAAGATTGAGAGATAAAGACAATGATGATTTTTACAAAATTATATTACTCCTAAAAAAGAGAGCCTTCCGATATAAATTGGCCACAAATTTGTACAAAAGGATATGAATTGTCTAAATCAAATAATAACATACAGCCACCATATCCGATTGTGGGCTTCCCTTGTCAAAATGCATTACTCTAATTAATTAATTACTTGGCTACCAATCTCTAACGACTCTCTGAATTAATGATTTTTCATGAGCTAGGGTTTCTCCTTAATTTGATTTGATCAATAATATATTATAATTAATGCACAAATGATGCACATGTATGCTAGATATAATGAAGAATCAATTACTGGCAAAAAAAGAAGAAGAATCAATTAAAGTTCGTAGTGATAACGCACTTATTTTTACCATCAGTTCCTATCTTAAATGGTAATCTCTGATCTTGTTTGGCAAGAAAAAAATTATTAAAAATCATTAACCAGCCTATAAGTGCTTCATCCTGATACATATAAATAGACGTAATAATTATTAATTAATATTTCTTACATGAAGCCAATCCACTGAAGCCTAAGAGCCCTCGTGCGTCATCATAGCATGCCATGATTGTCAAAGAAAAGACACTTGTGGATGTGTTGTCATGTGTGGGTGTGTGTGTGTGTGAGAGAGAGAGAGAGAGTGAGAGAGAGAGATAAAATAATGGATGTGTTCGTTATTAATTATGAAATATAAACTTGAGGGTGAAGGAAAGAGAGAAAGGAATAGGACAAGGCAATGGCTTTTTTCTTAAGGTTAAAACTTATAGAAGGTCAATAATATGGATCGCGTTAGTAGGATTTAGTACTGTGATTGTTTTGTTGTGATCTATGTGCCTTGTTAGGCTTAACTAAATCTCTCATATTATATGTTTTCATTAATTTATTGCACCTTTTGTGCTTTGTTTGCGAATGTGATTCCATCATCTGTTTTGTTCTTTTATGTGGTAATTAATAAAACTCCATTAACATCCCAGCGAACAATCATTGCGGAAATAAGCCCAAACATGCATCCACTCTTTCTCTCTCTCTTTCGTTCTTTCAAATATTTACAAATGTTTAAGTGATCATCCAAACATAAAAAAATAATCATCTTGTCCATGTGATTAGAATAAGTTACAACTTCGTCTCTGATTGTTAGCTTCATACAACCCAGTCTCTCAAGTTTACCCACTTAATTTGTTAGTCTCTACACTTTATAACTTTGTTACAATTGACAAGTTCTTTAAGTAAAACTTGAAGAATTGTGTTGAATGAGTTAATAAACTTCAATAATTGAGTTGTAATCGAATTTTGATTATATGAACTAATGATTACGTTTTTTTTAATTAAGAAAATCTTGAGAATAAAAGAAAACTACTTTACAGATTTACAAAGTACTTCTAATTATCCATTATTAATAAGGTTTTCTCATTAGCATGCGATTAGATTTAAATTGATGCCCTTTACTATCTGTTGTATACTTTATGCAAGTCGCCTTTTAGAAGGGGTAAGTCACATTTTGTGAGAGTTTTGGGGTATTATTTATTGCTTTATTTAAACAATGCTCTTCTCATATACATTAAAGCGAGAATATGTTTTTTTTAAAGGCATGGTATTTATTATGCATAAAGATAGAAACTGAAGTGATTTTTCAATAATTTTATTGATATAACAAACTTATTTTAATTTTGACAAGATAATTAAAAATCACTAATATTAAATATTAGGTGAATTATGGACAAGTGTATATATAATTTTAGTTATTGAATCAAATTTCAAATTCTCACTGTATGTACCACTCAAATCCTATTTATAAGTTTTTTTTATAAAAAAAATTTGGTCCTATTTATAAGTCCAATTTTAGTATAGTAAATGAGACTGTAACAATTTTGCCTCTATTTATTATACTAATGAAGAAATAATTTAAAGATAGATATAGAAGAAAGAGTTGAAAAGTACTCATTCATAAATGAGGATATAGTTGAAAATTTACCCCATGATCATTGAGTTAACTACCTCTCATTGGTATGTGAGATTTAATTAAAAGAGACTTATAAATAAGACCAGAGTGGTATTAAGAAGAGGGGAGGGGCCTCACAAGATGGAGGTATAATTGAGTGACACGTGGAATAAATGGTGATTGATGTGTTCTAATTGATAGGAACATGAATGGGGTAATTGGACCTTCTATTCTTATTACATTATGTTTTGTGGGAAGCATATTGCTAAATGTTTGTCATTGAATCCTTCCTACTTTTTGAATTAGCGCATTCCACGTCATAAAGTTGCTGCATTATGTATGCTACTTTTGTTTTTTCATTTTGTTTGTTTTCCAATGATGCCTCCTATTAAGGAAAAATTCCTGAAAAACTCTTCATTGCAAAATTTACTGTTTAAAGGTATTTAAGGGCCATAGTTTTTGAGTAGCGAGGTAGAACTTATCTTCAATTGCACACTAGTCTTTAAACAAATTTTTCTTTGCAACGAAATATTTTTAGACAATTTTTCTCTAATTAATTCATCTTAAATTTTGTATGTGTATTTTTTTTTTAGAAAGTATACAATTTTTAATTTCTCATATCTTTCTCATGCTAATGATTTAAAAATTTTCTCATTTTCCAATTTGTAGATATATTAAATAATATAAGGGAAAAAATAATGTCTTAACAATATATTGTGTGTGTTTGGTTGGGCGATTGGAAGACCCAAAAGTGTTTATGCACATAAGTCAAGACAATACTCCTCTCACATACTTATCTCATATACCGTAAATCACAATTGAAAAATTACTTTTGAAGACTTTAATCGCTAATTCAAACAAGCACATTAATTGATAGTAATTTAGTAAATCTTGCTGCGGATTTAGCTTTGTGGTTTTAATTTTGGTGCTTTCTATGATTAAAAAAAAAGAGCAATTTAGTAAATTAAAGAGATTGAGATGAGTGAGAGAATGTCAACGTTATCCTAATTAGTGACATTGGAAGTGATTCTAATGATAATAATACAGTGATTGGATTACAATGATAACGAGTTAACCAAAGTTAAATCAATTAGAAAGTTATTATATGAGCTGATGAGGTGAGGTCAAAAAATAATAATAGTTGGGTTGAGTGAAAATATTCCTTAAGCAAAATATTAAAAATTTAAATTTTATAAATAATAAAAAAATTACATTTATAGAGTTTTAATTTGACTTAACTGGTTCGACCAAAAAAAATTGACTTAACTGGAATTCAAATTGATATGGAGAGGCACCAAAAGGAAATAATAATTTAGGCAAAATAATGATAGCTTTAATTTAAAGCACAATGTTTATTTATGGAGCCGCATTAGTTGAATGTATAAATTTAAGGGAAAATCTCACTCCGATCCTAAGGATAAAAAGAAAATATAAAAAAAGTTTTAGTGTAAATTTCTTTATCAAAAAAGTTTCTAGGGAACTCAGTGATATAGATTCCACATGTGAACTTATCTTATTGACATAGATAAGTTTGTCAATGATCACTTTATGAAGTGTCAATATAATCATGTACACTTATCAACAAAAGTTATTTTAATTAACATAGATGAGCTTGTCAATGGTTTTTTTATGACTTGTCAATATAGTGTCATACACTTGTCAATGGGTGCTGGTTTAGTTAACTTAGATAAGCTTGTCAATGGTTATTCTATGACTTGTCAATACATTTGTCAACGGGAGCTACTTTAGTTAACATATATGAGCTTACCAATTGGCACTCTATGACTTGTTAATATAGTTTCATATATTTGTCAATAAGGTAAGATCACATTTGGAATATATATCATTGAGGTTCCTAGGAACTTGTTTGATAAAGGAATCTACACTTAGACTTTTTTTTTTATATATTTTTGTCCTTGGGACCCGAATGAGATTTTCCCTAAATTTAATGCTTCTAATTAAATATGTTATATACTAGCTAGTATTATAAATTATTCAAGTAGTTTTCCACTTATAAAAAATTTGACAAACTTGTTGATTTTTATCATATTTTAAAAATATATGAAATTTTTCTCAAAAAAAGAAGAAGCCTATATAATTTTAACAAAACTTAAGCAAAACAAAACATATATAATTCACTCCATGTTTTTTAGGAGAATTTTTATGTACATTTTGAAAATATAAGGAAAGTTTATATAAACATATGAGTGAAAGTTAAAAGTGGTTGTTCATGTACTTTTTCATAAAAAATTACTTAAATTGTTAATGACAAGTTGTCTCAATAACAACACCACTTGCTATGTTTGACTATGTTTGAATGAAGTTTTTGTTTAAGTTTATTATTGACATGTTTGTATATAGGTGTGCGAGCGCTTAAATTATCTAATTAAAATAAAAAAATTCTAATATCAATAGAATAAGAAAATATGTGTAACGCATTCTGAACTTGTCCATGAGAGTCTGACTCCACATTTCCCTCCTTGCCTAATTCCTTCTCTCATAGTAGAACCTCAAAGCATTCTCCCTTATATGAGAAAAAAATAACTAAATCTCAATCATAAAAAATATAATTAAAACTAGTTGGATTACTAAATATTAATTTTTCAATGCGGATATAAAAGAAAATTTTTAATGAAAACTTGAAACAAGAGATTAATGTTTCTAAAATAGGACAGAGAACTCTTAAAAAACAATTCTCTTATAAAAAGAACACGAGAGAGTAATTAACGACGAACATGAAATGAAATGAAAAACTAATATGAATTAATGGAATAATAAATTTCTAGGCTATAATGTTTATAGGTAACTCTCTAACACAAACACACAATGCTATATCATATCCTTCTTTTTCCTAAATAATCACATTCATATTTTTTTTGATATTATTATCCGATATTCAGTTTGAGTTTATGGCTGTCTCTCCTATCATAATTATATCCATATGAAAGAAATGCTTTCTTATCAATATTCTTCATCTTCCCAGTTACCATTTCCTAATTCCACTATTCAGTACTTTTATTCCACCCAACTTCTCTATTACTAGCTTCTCTTGTGCAATAAAAAAGTCAACAAATCATGGTCTTTTAGTTTTGTTTGGTAAGGTTAACGATTTAATTGCTGCTGAGTGCTGAAAACTAACCAAAATATCTTGGTAATTTCTTGGCATGAACTAAACTAAATGTCATACAAAAGGAAAACATGAACAATATCACTGTACTGTTGATGATATAAACATTTGGAACTTTAAGGGTGTGTTTGGTTTGAGGGGAGGGGAGGAGGTTAAATTATCTTTTTTGATTGAAAGTATTTAACTTTTGGACGAGAACTCAAAATTTAGAAGGAATGAAGAGGTTAAATTTTGGGCGAAAATTCAAAATTTAAAAGGAATGAGAAGGTAATTTTTGGGTGAGGGTTTCTCCCGTCCAAAATTATAATTTGCCTCCCCTCCCCTTAAACCAAACACACCCTAAAGTAATAAATATATCCATAAACTTATGAAAGCAGAAGTGGAATCTTCCTGGCACTTACAGGATGAGACCCCATGTGAATTAAGCATGGAAATTCAATTTTTGGAAAAAAAGCAAAATTAATTAATAATGTAATTGAAAAGAAAAACAATACATATGGACCCATACCAAAATAGGTTGTGCTGTTAAGATCAATATCTGCTTTGCATGGTCCTACACACTAATAAATTTCCTTTCTTTTCTTATAAAAGAAAAGGTAAGGATCTAACGTCACTTCATTGTAGAGCAACAAATATAATTAAGAAGCTAAATCCAAGCCAAAATCTAATTAAATGCTCGCAATCTCTATTAAGAATATTAAAAATTTTACAATTACTATTTTTTAGATGTTATAAAAACAAATTATTACTTATATATTTTTAATGTTATTATTCACCATTTTAAAGAAAAATATTAATGTACCAAAAAGAAATGAAAGAGATTGATGAACATGAATTATAATTTTAAGGAAAAATAGCTCTTAAATATTAAACTATTATTAATACAAATGATGTGTATTTAATCATAGTACTCCATATTAAATGGGATAGTTAGAGAATCTAATCAGCATTAGGATTAAACAAAAAAAATTTCCACATCATCATTAACAGCCTGGATGCCTCTAATTCAGCTCGCTCAATGCTTTATAAGAGCATTCAAAAGAGAGTGTTCTCTCTCAAAAACCTCTCTCTCTCCCCCCATCTCTGTCTCACACTCAATCATCCTTTGTTCTCTCTTCTCTTCTCAGGCGTGGAATTTGGCTTTCATTACAGTCTCTGCCCCCCCTGTCACTCTCTCTTTCTCTCTCTAAAACCATCATCAGTGTCCCATTTCTTCTTTTCCTTTCTTTCTCCTTCTTTCTTCTTAAAACCCTGCATTCTCTGAAATACCCACCCCAGACTCCTCTGTTTTATCAGAAGAGGCCAAATTCTTGTCCCTTCACATAATCATGCCTTCTCACTCTCTTTCTATTCTCTATCTCGGACTTCTCTGAGTCCACTTGAGCCTTTTCAGTACAAATGGAAGTTTGAAACAGACAGAAAAAGTCCAAGTAATTGAGAACCCTCAAAATCCCCTGTTTTTCTCTGTTCTCTTTCATCCTCATACGGTGGCTCCTTTTAAAAGTAAAAAATAATCGAACCAAATGGACAGGTGGGATAAATCACAACGAGATCATCGCCACCAAGGGAATTACAGAGAGAATCCATCTTTCTCTTCTACTCTTCTCGACGCCATTTATCGATCCATCGATGAAGGAGAAACAGAGGAGAGAGAAAACCAGCTTGTGCTCTACAGAGAAGCAATGAAGAACCAGAAACAGAGCAGCTTCTTCGATAACTATCATGATGACGAAGCTAAAGCACCGAGCTTTCGTCGATCTCGAAAGGTCGAGAACTGGATGGACTCAAGGGTGTGTGAGAAAGTTGATGTTCGAAGAAATTCCATACATTCTAGCTCAAGCTCCACAGATTCCAGCTCAAATGGCGGGTTTTCTTCTTCAGAGTCATCATCAGAGTTCTTCAATGGCGTCCAGAAGCTGAAGCCAATTCGAACCAGTGTTGCTCCTCCACAAAAACCAAACTTTGATTCTCTAAACGCACAAAGGAACTATTCTGCTCATGCCCAGAAGCCAAAGCAGGAAAATGGCTTCGAGAAGAAGACGAAATCGAAAGCTCTGAGGCGAATCCTATACGGAGACTTGAAGAAATCGAAGCAACCTATTTCACCAGGTGCTAGACTTGCCAGTTTTCTGAATTCCCTCTTCAATTCTGGTGGTGGAAACAACAACAATGCCAAAAAGACACCAAAGGTTGTTTCATCAAACACACTGACTCAACCTTCAACTTGTTCTTCAGCATCTTCGTTTTCAAGGTCTTGTTTGAGCAAAACCCCATCATCATCAAGATCAGCAGCGAAGGCTAACAGGTCTGTGAGATTCTGCCCAGTTAGTGTTATAGTTGATGAAGATTGCAGGCCATGTGGGCACAAGAATCTTTGTGAAGGAGAAAAGGGTTTTGAGAAATTCAGCTATATCAGCAAGAACAGTAACAATAATGAGGAGCTAAGGTTCCATGTGATGCAGGAGAGTCGAAGAGTGGAGAAGTATGCCAGAGATTTGTTGAGGAATTATCATCAGAAGAAGAAGGAAGATATTAACAAGTTTGATGAAATGATGCATTATGAAGAAGAAGATGTTGTTGAAGATGATGCAGCAAGTTGTTCAAGTTCTGATCTTTTTGAATTGGAAAATCTTTCAGGAATTGGGAATATTGATAGGTATAGAGAAGAATTGCCGGTGTATGAAACTACCCATTTCAATACCAATCGAGCCATAGCCAACAATGGCTTCATGATGTAATTTCTACTGTTACAAAAAAAATTTACAGTTGGGGGGGTTACATTAGGGAAAATAAGATCTTTCTTTTGGTTTTGTTAGCCATATAATCTTGTTTTCTTCTAGTTTCTCTATTATATGTATGTCTCTTTTGTTGTTAATATTAGACCACAAGCTCTCAATCTCTTTTTCATCTCTATCATATTTATTATTATTTTAAGATTGAGATGGCTTACAGAGTGAGCAAGGCAGGGCAATGATCTTATAGGACATGTGAAAGCTCCCCTGCAATTACTTGAAAGATAACGAGTTACTTATAACCTCATACTATTTGTATCCATCCCCTCTAATTTAAAAAAGAAAAAAAAGTGAGCAAGGTATTTAAAAAGTGGATCAACAAATAAATAAATAGCTGATAGAGAGTGAGTAAGAATTTGGAAAATTTACATGAGAAATGAATGAATATAGGAAAAAGTAAGAAAAGAAAGAGGGGGATGAAGAAGATGAAGTTGAAAGGGGAAGGCAGAATTTCTACATTCACTAATGGCAATCCAAAGAAGGGCTTTTGCTTTCTCTCTCTTGAGTATGTGGGACCTCTTTTTGCTTCAATACAACCCTATCTTTTTTTTTTAAAAAAAAACTATTCTTCATGCACCACATATGCTTGGGAGCAATAGTCAAAAAGTTCCCACATGTTAATTTATTAATATGGTTTTTATTTCATTTAAATTGATACTAAAAACGGATCCAATTATGCACACTGATATTTTTATGGGGAATTACTTCAAGGTTTTAAATAATGGAATAATTATCAAAAAGTCCCAATAACAAATAAGATATATTATCATTTCTTATATTGAAATGTATCATTGCATATTCTTTATTTATTATTAGAACTTCTTAGTAATTAAGTCTCTTTTTTGAGACCTCATAGTAATTCTACTATTTTTATTATATTATTTTTTTTCTTATATAGACTATAATTATTTTTCATATATTTTTGGGAAAATTATACTCAAGTACTAATAAGAAAGAAGGGAAATAAAAAAAATGGTCCCTTAAAATTGTAAAATAAAAAAATGGAACCATTGACAACTCTACGAGCGGGTTGTTGACAGCTTCATAGGATCATTTTTCCATTGCTTTTCTTTGTTAGGACTTGAGTGTAGTTTTTCCTATATTTTTTAGTTTAAAAAGATATACAGACCGAACAATATAGGCAACAAAAGGAAGTAACCATATGTTTAATCAAGTAAAAAATAAAGGGCAGAAATATAAGGTCCTGTAAAGATGTGGACAAGTGTTCAAGATCAATTCTTGGATTCTCTAAAATCTGTTATGTTAAATTTGGTTGGCTAATTATAAAAGCTAAAAGAGCTTGTCTCTGAGTAATTTGATCATTTGATGTTTTATTATTCCATGTTTGTAAACATTACATATACAGACACATTTAAACTTAAATAATCTTAATCAATATCTTAAGCCCTTTTTATGATCTCTTAATCAAAATTCTTTTTTTTTTTTGTGTGGTTTCTACTTGTCCTTTTTTTCTTCAGTGCAAGCCAAATTTCTTCTTTTTTATTAGCCTTTAAATGTTTCAAGTTCATCTTGAACATATGTTATCCCTTTTTCATACATTTTTTCCTTTTACCCTCTTCTTTAAAATTGAAAAGTCTAAGCCTAGGGAATGCAAGCGTTCTAAATAATTTTTTATAATATATATTAAGAAACTAAGTCACTTTATTTGATCCCAAAGTACTTGTTTAGAACACATGTAGGCTTTAGTTTTCATGACAAAAGACTATGAACCACATAGTACCAACTAGGAGAAAAAATAAAAAAGGACAAACCACCCACTTTATTGGGATTATTACTTTCTTTAAAATTTTGAAAATGGAAAAATAAAAAAAAATGGCACTTAATAATCCGTACTTTCATAGTTTATAAAATTGACGTTAACGGCTTCTAAAATTATTTCTGACAAAAAATTATAAAAATAATTTATATATTAACAGTGCTGTCTAAAATTACTACTTATACTTCTTAAAGTTATAATGTAAAATTTTTCAATCTTACAAACTTACAATGATGTTTTAGATTTGATATTATCCCTAAATAAAAGTATTTGCAGAGTGCAGGCGATATTTAGGACCGTCTAAAGGATTTGAATCCTATCTATCCTAGAGATATATTAAGATAAATAACTGGTCCGATCCCTTAGATTTATGTATGATCTTCGTGCAGTCATGTGAGGTAAAAATCTCATGTATGGTTTTGTAATAGCGATGGGAACAGTAATCTTATCACCGGCTAGGATTATCCGGGAAAAAAAAGTGAGCCATACTGTTTAATGTTTATAAACAATGCAACTATTTAATTGTCGATTTTATATTATATCTGTTTGTGTTGGTTAAGAAGCATTGATGGTATAAAGCATGAATATTCAACAAAGAAAAGGAAAATTATGAAAAAGAAAAACTAACAACAAATGAGAAACAGTAAAGTGCCACTGAATCATAACATTATGAATTGCTCATTAATTAGTCGTTAACTGAATATTTTTATACAACATAGTTTAATTAAAGTCAAAGTAATGGAACATTCAAAGCTGCCTATAACTCGGAACATATAAGGAAAAAAAGGCTATAAGCTTGCTATGCCGCAAAAGTTTCGTAGGGCATTAGAGGATGATAAAACTAAACATTAAGGAATCGATTAGCGGACATCTCAACTAAGAATTTTATAATTTTTTATATATGTGCTTAATTTAATCAATTTGTTTAATTTGAAACGACATGTTTGTTACAGTTTTTATATGCATTATTATGGCTGGTGAAGTTGGGAAGGCTCGCTACAATAATGAGAATTTTTAGGTAGCATTGTAAACAATTATTAACCAATCAAACTTTTTTATATTTAACAATTAAATAATTATATTTAATTATTACATCATTAGATTAAAAAAAATTAGTTGTAACGCACTCACGGCGCTTATCCATATTCATAATCCCTCCAATTCTGGCTATAATAGCCACATTAATGACATCGGAGTTTCCTTTTTAATGGCTTACAACTAAAACAATAGAGTTACGTTGATAATCAAAATTTAAAATTAGTATTCAGAATTCCAATTTTCAATTTATTTATTGTATTACTGTCTTAATTTTTATATTAATTATGTATTTTAATTTTTTATCTTGTTTATATTTCTATTTTTAAAAACAATAGAGCAAATTTAACAGATATATCCAAACACACAAGAACGTATTAAAACCTAAATGGCCGGTGGCCAGCTTCACAAAGAAGGAGAGTTTATATTGCTTTTGTTTTTCTTGAGGAGAAAAAGAGCATACCCCAAACTAATTTTGAGTTGCCATTAAGAGAAGCCATCATATAATTGGAAACAATAATAACAAATCAATGAGTAAATATTACTGTTAAGTAGGCCTACAAGTACAGAGGAAAAATATTTACTTTATTGATGGATTTGACCCTAATTAAATTACATTATTCCCACAATATGTCTTTATTGGCTTTTGAAATCCTCTATTTAGAAATTTGTTTTATGCATCGAACAAACATATTTTCCGTACATACTATTTACTCATTATTTATAAGAGTTGTGTGTCAAACAGTGGAAGCATCCACGCTAGCTGTTAGCCACTTCATCATGCCGCATCCACGTATGAAGACAACATTATTTAATCAAATAAAATTTAATTATTAATATAAAATATTGAGCAAAGGAAGAAGTTTGTATATGGTTATTTGGATAAGAAAGAGGTGCGTGTTGCATATATCAAAATCCTTCAAAATATGTATGAGAGGGTAATAATCAATATTAGAATACTTGAAGGTGAGACAAAAGAACTTTTTATAAGGATTGATTTATATCAGGGATCATCTTTAAGTCTTTATTTATTTAACCTAGTTGTAGGCGTTCTAACTGAGCTTATCAAATAAATTAAAGATCCCTGATTACATACTTTTTGCTGATGATATAGTTTTATTGGTTGAATCAATTAGAGAGAAGATTAACTCTAAACTAGAGATATATATGGAAAAATGACTCTGAAGTAGAAGGGTTTTCATTTGAATAGAAGCTAGACAAAATATATGCTTTGCATCTTTGATAAGAGAAAAGTTAGAAGTAAAGTTGATGTTAAATTGGGAGATCATGTTGTTCCACAAATGGCAAAGTTTATATATTTGGGATCAATTATATAATATGTTAATCATAGATCAATTCAAGTTGGATGGTAGTAATACAAAAAAGCTACTGGGGTTATTTGTAATAAGAAAGTATCTAATAAGGTAAAAAAGGAAGTTTTATCGCACTGTTATAAAATTAACAATATTATATGATAGTGAATATATGATTGACCTTTTATAAGGCCATTGGAGGATTTTTTTTTTTTTTATCATTTCTTTGACGCATCAAATGAGATATTTATTATATTTTTTATATTTCCCCTGATTATTAAGCTCATCAGTTTCTTAAGAAATGAGTTCTTTTTGGGTCATCTTTCACTTAATAAAAGGAACTCGCACATCTATTATACTCATAGGTATTGGAACTTGCAACTTCCCACTTAAAGAAAAATGTTTGGTGTCATTGACTAAAAAGCCCCAAGCTTAAAAAATGAGCTTATTAAGGATATGGTTGAAAAATTTGTTAATTTTAAAACACAAAGTTATTAGTGAACTTTAAGTCTCTCCTCAATGTAAGTGAAAATACTATAAGTGAGTTATAATAAGAATCAATGGATGAGATGTTTGGAATTTTTTTCGAGATACGTTAGTGATGAAGCCATCTAGGTGTTAATTAGCTACGTCCTGATCATCAATAATTGTGGGTCGCTTTTAAGTTTGAGAGAAAATGCAAAGAACTTAATTAGGGTTTGTTATATAACAGATATATATTGGGCCGTCAACTTTGTTTCGTGATGCAAATATGTTTCTTTATGGAGCCACATTCTTTTCGAATCAACAATGGCGTGCGTGCATTATATATTCTGCCTTTGTAATAAGGCCATATAATGCAACCGCGTCACCTTTCATATTATATTCATTATAATTATATGTATTCGATTTGTGCATTGTGGGGTATCATATTTACTCATTTAGTACGCACGTATTCAATTCATGTCCTCCATTTCAATCATCAAATCACAACATTATTTTTTCCCTTCAAAATAGTGCTCGTCCAAAATATGTGGAGAGTTGTTAATATGTATACCTTACTTTTCTCTTTTGTCACTACTCATACATTAAAATCGTATTAAGCATCATATTGTAACAATATATATATATATATATATATTCAATGGTATTAATAATTGAGTGAGCATTTATATACGTCTTGTTATTATTTAAGTATATAAATTCCTAAGCCTTAAAGTTTTCATAGTAATTTGGAAGTTACTTACCACTCTAGCAATGTATCTTTTACAAAAAAACATATATAATTCTTAATTTTTTATTGTAAGTAGATGTGGTAATATGGGTTGGAACTGTAGGCCGAGCCTGCTCAACCCTATAAAATGGGCCGTTTGGGTTTTATAAAACTGAAACTATATTGATGCGGCCTTTTTGGGCCAGAACCCATATGGTCTCAACCCGTGACAGGTTGGACCATCGTGTTGGCCCATATTTTTAAAAAAAAAAAAACCAAGAGGGAAGAGCCATTAGCCAAGGCCCAACCCCCAACAATCCAAGACTGTTCCTTCAGAGTCCAATCCAATACTCCCGCTCCTTAGTCCTTACTCCTTAGCTTGATCATCTCTCTTTTGTTTTTGCTTGAAACAGTCTCAGCTCGCTCCTTGTCTCTCTCACGACTCACGCTCTTAGTCTCATAAATCAGTCTCAACTCTCTTTAAGTTGCAATGTATTTTTAATTTTGTTATGTTTAGGTGTGTAGAAAAAACAATCTTATTGTATAAAAAAAACAATCTTAATATATTGTTAAAAAAAATATGGGTTGGCCCGCCCAACCTGCCAATCTAACGGTCATGGGTTGGATTGACTAAATGTCAACCCATATTGATGCGGTCTTTTTGAGTCCGAACCTATATGATCCCAACCCGTGGTGGGTTAGCCCGAACCCACCTAGCTGGATCATATTACCACCTTTAATTGTAAGCATCAAATGGGGAATTAATTACGTTTTTTTTACAGATTATCCCTGTTGAAAATTTCATTAATTACAACTTTCTATGACTTTTAGGATGTGATCATGATATTAAATATGAGTAATTTTGGAAGTTTTTTATTTTTAGACAAAGTTAATAATGACTTAACCATACCTACTTAATTTTGATCAGATTATTAGAGGTGCCTTATAATAAGAATTAGAATCATATGCAATTATTTGAGTTTTGAATCATATTCATCAGGAGGTATTACGGATTATAATTATTTCTTTGAAATTTTTGCGGAAAATGTTGTTCCTTTGCTTTTTTGAGATCTGTTCTTCTTGCTCGAGTCCCTTTGATCTGATCCAACACCTATCCGTTACCAAAGCCAGCATGTCATTAATGAAAGCTAGAAAGCAAATAAAGCCAGAACACAAGCAACAATACACACACACACACATCAACATTATCTTTTTTCTTTTGGTGCAGTATTAAGTTCTTGCTTCTTTGGTTCTTTGTCATGCTTTTAAATATAGGATCCCACCCACACGTGAAGGGGTGGTCCCACATGTCCCAGAACTATGATGCATGCACACGTGTGCTATCTATCATCTTCTTCGCTGATCCCCTCAAGACCCTGAGATGATCATCCATCATCTCTCTCTGCCAGTATATCAATCATGAAATCATTCCTATTCACATTTATTCATTCCCTCTCTTTGCTCCCTTATTTGATGTACTAATTAGAGGACATGTTTACGTGGACGCCACCTTCATTATCTTTCGTTCACATTCACATTCATTATGCTTCCATATAATTTTAAATCATTTCAGATTATAAGTCAAGTGACAACAAGAATATATAGAAGCTTATTTTAAAAGGACTACTACTTCACAAGCTTATAACTTTAAAAGATATTAAATTTGTTCTCATATGACTCTGATATTCTTCCCTTAGTAGAATAAGGCTTGTTGTTGTTACATGACTCTTGTTGGCAAAAAAAAAAAATGTTACATGACTCTGATACTATTTGAAAAGACATGATTTTTATATTTGTCAAACTTTTTCTAATTTACTCTTATGGATGCTCCATCAACAATAATCAAGGAAGAGAAAGAATGAAGGAATTAAGAAGATAACTAGGGTATTTTAAAGATACATATCATATTAACTAACCCTCTCAATTTAATCAAATTAGGTAAATATATTTTATATTAAGAACTGGAGGGAGTAAAACATTTTATAATTAAGAGTAATTACATGTTGATTCAACATGTTAGGGCATTTTGTTTTGGTTATTGTTTGAAGAGTTGGGGTTTGGAGAATGGAATATTGGGGAGAGTTGGTAAAGGGAAATTAAAGAAAGTAAAGTGGTAGGGTTTTAAAGGAGGAGGTAGTGTGGAGAAGGCAGCTTTAGTAAAAGAAAACAAAGCAAAATGGGATGTTGTGGATTTGGATGTGTACTGTGAGTGTTGTGTGAATATAAATGTATGAAATGGAAAAAAGAGAAAGGTGATGAAGGGAATTTTGGTGATCCCAAGAAGATTGCTTGTCTTGAAACAGTTAAATAGTTTGAAGCAGCTTTAATTTTCTTTTTCTCTTTGGAAAGACAGAGACTTGTGGCTTAGCCTCTATGCAGATTCCTTGCTTCGTAAAGTATCTTATTACCCTTCCCTCCCTATTTCTCCTTTCTATCTTTCTTTTTGTTTTTTCCCCCCCCCCCCTCCCTCTCTTGATTTCATTACGCGTAAAGTTCGAATTGAATACGCAATTTCAGTGCTTTCAAACACAAAATTTGGTCTAAGTGTAAAGAGAAAAGGAGGTCTCTTCATTTTCATTTCAAATTGCATTTGTTTAATTAAACTCCGTGGGGGCAAAGAAAATGTATACATATGTGACAATGATACTACTCCCTTCAATCCTTAACTTATGATCTAATCATGGAGTTAATGTTGCTACTAAATGTAAGACTTGTTTCATATTTTTATTCATTTTTTCCAAATTAACCTTATTAATATTCCCTCAACAATAATTAAATAGGAAGGAGAGAGAATTAAGGAAGATGATTAGGGAATTTTAAAAAAACATACCATTTTAACTAGTTTAGCTTTCTTAATCTAATCAAATTATTAGTTAATTATGTTTTACATTAAGGACTAGAGGAGTATAATTTAATCCAAAACCTTAAAGCCTCCCGTTCATGAGTTTTTATTCGTATACGGCCTCTTTAATTTTAACCATCTTTGTTAAACATGAAACTTTCCTACTTCTTCTCACATGTCTTCCCAACATATTAAACTGTTTTTTTAATTAGTGATGAGCAAGAATTTAACTTAATTAGGAGCTAGCTTATGGGCTATAAGAGATGTTGCTGATTGTTATATTTTCTTAGACTACACGCATGCTAATTATTGAGAAGCGGTGATATACCCGAGAGTCCAGAGACATGAGAAAACCAGGAATTGCTGAAAGTCATACAGACAAATTAAATCTCGCAGTCTTTATATATTCTGGAGGTTCCAGTTCAATACAGCAACACACACACACACACATACACACATCAATTAATTTTTTTATTACGCGTAATTCCTCACCCATCCATAGAAGAAAATGAAGAGCCTCCTTTATGTACATAGTTTAATAATAATATAGATTTCAGGTCAAAATAATAATATAGATCTATTGATCTGTTACTTTAACGTGAAGGGGCTTGCTGCCATATGTGAAAGTTATATTCGTGTTCATTGGGGTTACTTTATGTTTTATATATTAAAGATGAAAGAGACTTTTGTTTGTGTGGAGAATTGTAGTAATAAGTGAAATGGTCACACGTATATTGTATTCACATGGCATTGTACGTCCTTCATCTTTAGGTTACGTTATTTAAGGTTCCACATGGTGGACGTGCCTAAAATTAACCCTAGACTCTAATATATATATATATAGGAGGGGTTCCCTTATAAAGCCATACCAGTCACCAACGTAGCTCCATCTAACTCATTAAGGTTTCACATGGTGTGTCGTGTAATAATTGAATCTAAAAAGAAAAACAAGTTGTATATATACACTTTAAGTTGAAAATATTTACAATTTTTCATGTGTTACAAAAACAAAAAAGAGAACTTGTTGGAGCACATCCAATAATACATGAGGAGACTCTTAATCAGGAGTCAATCATTGATCGATCTCTTATTTGATTTTTAACTTTGTTAAAAATAAAAGAGGATAAAAATCAATATATATATATATATATATATATGTAGACCGTTGGTAGAACAGTTTTTTGTTAGTTTGAAATTTTGGGTATTGTTAATTGAGTAATTCATTTCTATTTATTGACTACACCCACATATGGAAGTTAGTTGTTGTTCGGCATGGAAACGTCAAATGTCTTGTTCTTGAATGGGATAGGAATTCATATCATCGAGCAAAATATATAGACAAGTTTGAAATCGAATATTCATGGAAATTAAATGGGTGCTACTATTAATTAATATAATATAATAAATACAACTAAACGTGTCAGAGAAATTATTTATGCAAGGATAGTGACATGAAGGAGCTCTTACCCAATATTCCCACCACTTGCTTGACTATATATCCATTTACACTGACACATGAGATTTCCCGCCATTAACGAATCTCTGGAACTAGTAAGTTTCATGAAGATTGGCCTGACATTTATAAAGTTAGAATCAACAGGACCTATTTCAACTTAAAGTTTTATAAAATCAGAAGGAGGTTAATGATATGCAGAGCAGTAGGTGTAGCTTCCACATGCATATATATATTTATATATATATATATATATAAATTCACACACACACACACACAGATATATATATATAGTTGAATAATTATTTTTTCCCCTTTTTCAATGAGAGTTGAGAAATAAATTTTTTGGGGTAACAAACCGGCATGTATGCACAAAGCTATATTAGATTCAAGCTGAGTAGGGAAATTAATTCAAAAATTATACCACTAATTAGGTTTATATATATATATATATATATATATTCCCTTAATATACTACAATATGCTTGTTAGTTTGAAGAGGAATCAATTTTATCAACAAGCCATTGATATGGTAAACAAACAACCTCACATTGTAAAGAGGAGAGCACAATTTTAAATATTAGGAAGCACACTTGTCAAGAGAGATAAAAACCCTTTAATTTATGTTCTAAGTATAAAAATGGATTAATCTCAAACCAAGATTGACTTAGGATGCCCTTAATCAAATAAGAAAAGGAAGCAACTTTTGATTAGACATCAATTATCAAGATCCGATTTATCCTGAAATTAAAGTTTTTCTCAAACTCATCACACACACGCACATATCATCCTGTTCTTATTCTTTCGAGAGGTTGAAAATTAATTGATTCCTGAATATTCTTTATATCATGAATTCCAAGTTTCATAATCGCTCTTTGACTATTGAAAGAAATTAAATAACTTTCCACTAAAAGAACGTTGAATAATTTAATTTTCAACGTAATATCATTCCATAAGTAATTGTGCAACAGATCAATCAATCACATCCACATCAGTTAAGTATATATCAACAAAAAAAAACACACACACACACATAATTATTGTAGTCGGTGCAACGTATGTGTAAGCACGTACGCATGCCAAAAAAAAAAACTCACTCAAATATCTAATCGTTATTATTACATATCGTTGGTTTATTGGTAGACCAAGCACTTGATGAAAGCCAAGAGGCTCACGTCCACATCTTTACTGTGCATAGATTATACTCTTACACAGTGAAATTAAAATGATTACGCTAAGTTTTTTTTTCCTCCTTTTTTATGCAGTGAATACATTTATGGCATCCGATGTTCACTGGAAACTTTGAGAAGGACAAGGTTGATGGAATTATATACGAGACTGTTGTGCTGTATATATAATATATATTTATAGGGGTGAATTATATATGTGTGCGTGTCACATATATACATAGTGCTGAGAAAATAGGTAGGGTTGAGTTGTTATAGGTATTAGAGACAGGCAAGCTACAGAGAGGGGTCTTAGGTAAGTGTCTTTGTTGCGTAGAACAATGAGGAAGAGACTTAAATATGAGATGACCTTATTACGTTGTAATTAGCTAGATGCAATGAAATTACCCCAAAAATATCTTGGATGTACGTACGTAGCAGTAATGTTAGGAAGAGGTCAATTTTTTTCCTACCCTAGCTACATTATTCATCTAATCCAAATGATTCGGAACCGTGCAATCAGAGATAACACACACACACACACACACACTCTTCACCCAGTTCTTTTATAACCTCCAACAAACAATTTTACGTAAATTAATAAAGTTAGTTAAAATTAAGTATTGTTAGTAAAATCGTGAACTTTTTCTCAATAAAAGTCATTAGCTTGAGAAGTTATATTAGTTACTAGTTAGGAAGCTCTATATTAAGTCAAGGATAGGTGGGGGGAAAATTTTGATGGTTTAGACAAAAAATATTTTATGGGCTTGCTTGAAATGGTGATTGGATGCTTTAAAAGTAGCTTTTTAATCGCAATTTATAGTATATGAGGTAAATATGTGAAAAGAATTTTGTCTCAGCTAGCATGAACATACTTATCATAGCTCCAAACAAGCATATTACAAAAAAAAACAACGAATTAGTGATGAAATTCCGTCGCAAAACTGATTTAGCAATGGAATTTTATTGCTGATAAATTAGTGACAGTCTATTTTATGAAAGAATCATCAAAATTTGTTGTTAATCCACTCTTTTTTTTTGTCATATGAAATATGTAGGAGGTATTTATAATAAGAATAAGGAGGAGTATGTATTTATGCAATGCATGGTAGATCCTGTTTATAACATGTTAATATATGCGTCTTTTGACTCATTATTATAATTTTGATTGTGTAGACTATAATGTATTTGAATCAACTTGATTTTTGGGGTCAATAATATAGGGGAATGAAAGTGTGAAAATGGATGATTGAAGGCGATAATATAGGGGCTGCAAATTTTCACTAGCTAGGTCACCTACCTTGTAGTGGTGACTATGCCCTACCACAAAAGCATGGCTTTTTCATGGATCGTGTTAGATCATGTGCTATATTTTTCAGCCTTTCTGCTCTAATAAAACAACCATGTTTCTCTATAACAAGAATTAGTTGAAGTTAATAGAAATTAAATAGTTCTCACTAATGTTAAGTACTTGCTTAAAATCATCTTGTTTGGAGAAAAAGGAACGTGTATATATATATTTTTTTGGAGAGTTTTCGCTTTAATTTTGTCAAAAAGATTTTTCCTGTTTATCTTGAGCCACAGGTTACAATACATATGTTTTGTTCTTTTCGATATATCACCTCTTGTTCTCAGTAGAAAACTCAGTTGATTAATTTGAAGAGACAAATAAAACTAAATAAATTATTTAATTATAACACATATGAAATATTTATGTATATCACTACATTATATATCAATTTATAATTCAGGTAAATTAGTTTGGAGAAAAAATGATAAATATGAATATATTAAAGTAATTTATTTAGCTCCCTTAATCTCCTCAAATTAGTCAATAAAACCTTATATTAAGGATTAGAGGTAGTAGCTAGTACTCAATTTTTCAACACCCTTGTCCCTTTTTACAATATGCTTTTCCAAATTTTAACAAATATCAGAACATTTTGATCTAATTTACGCACATACCCCCAATCACACATACTCCAACATTTAATTAGGGATAGATTTTGGAAAGGGGAAAAAATTTAGACATAAACAACTTTATTAGTCTTTATAAGTTTAGCAACTGAATACTATTAAGAGACGGAGGGGGTAAATGACAAAAATGTTTATGATGGGATTAGGTTAAAAAATCCCGTGAACATATCTATTGTTCAACACCTCTCTACTAGTAATTTCTTATCGACATGGGATTTATATTGGAACACGACGCAAAACTTGGATAGGCTTATTAGCTTGCAAGGTCATTTTACAATGGAAAAACATAAACCTAGATAAATTCGAAGCACATACAATAATTAAATAAAAAATATATGAATATATACTATCTCTTGAGTTTAGTTAAGACTTAAGACTGGAGGTAGTATATATATGTTGTTAGATTTTTAATATACTCCCTCCTATCTTAAATATAGGACACACGAAGAAATCTTTGATGGATAATATAAGTTATTTGGTGGCTCATATTAATGAACTTTTTTCAATTATTACTTCTATTACTACCTCTTGTCCTTTAATTTTGGTATATTAAATTAGTTAAATTAGTTATTTGTTAAAAATATATGTTGGTTTCCATAAAATACTCACTTAAATCATTTACATTGAAATTACTCATCGATGCAAACCCCCTTAACATACACGTGCAATCAATATGGAAGATAAACTGGATTGAGATATTATATTTAGAACCAAATTCAATTTTTAACTAGCTCTTATATTAAGGACAGAAAGCAGGACAATTTATCATAAGAGAAGATTTGAAGTCTAATGTAGTGTTTCTCTATATTAAATATGGATAAAATTAGAAATTTTTTCATTTTCAAATCAAGCAATGAGTCAACCACATTTCTCTTACTTTTGTGAAGTAGTTAGAAGTGACTTATAATTATGACCAGTACTGAGTACATTTGTGGTTATCTCATGGTTATTAAACCCGAACTAGACCGGCTGGTCCGGCCCGGGAACCGGTGACCCGGTGAGAAAACCGGGTCGGTTCATGAACCGGACTGGTTCAGTATTTTTTTAATTTTTTTTTAAAAAATATTTTTTTAAAAAAATTTCTTTATAATTTCATATTAATAAACCTAAAATTTTCACTCTCTCACCGGTTTGGTCCCGGGTTAGCTCCGGTTTGACTTCGGTCTGACCCACTGACCCTTGACCCAATATCCCGACCGGTTCACTGACCGGTTCCGGTTTAATAACCTTGGGTTATCTTTGTCAAAAATAAATGGTTAGGGACTAGACTTCATGAAATAGCTCATTTAATTCAATGAAAGCAACTGATGAGGTTGTAAAAATTATGGACATACTAAAATTTATTGAATTGAGCATGCCTGATTGAGAATTTAAAGCAAGAACACAAGCAAACGTGCCTACAATGGAGAGTGACAAAACGACAACAATAAATTAACAACAATAATAGAAATGGCATGCAATAAGGACGTTGGAATAGTTCCAAGACAAAATTTATTAACCGATATTCATTAAATGGAACTCATTTTCATGGTAGTGTCTTTTTTGGCCAACATATAGATGTCTTTTTCTTGTTCAAATTAGTTTGGTAAAAAATGTCTCTGTTGCGTGCTAATATCATCAAACTTTAATTAGTAATATTGGTCGGTGGTGTTGTGTTAATGATTGCCTGATTCACGGAATATCGTCATTTTTTAAGCTTAAAAATATTCACACCATTCTTAAGAAAAAGTGAGGCGAAGATTATTTATATGGGTCATTGCATGGACCAAAATACTTATTAACTTGTTTTGTCAGTAATATAAACACTACCAACAAATTGTTGATTAAGGTAGTAAGTGGTTTTGTTCTTAAAAGAATGAGAACACAAGTTCAAAACCCAAAAAGCACATTTATCGAAAGAGACCGAAACCTTTTGCTCTCTAAATTTTTAAAGGGGAAACTCTGGATCAAATCAAAAATAAATAAATAGTGTGCTCTAGATTCATGCTAGGCCTCAAATATGATAAAGAATAATAACAATAATATAATTACATATACTCTTATAAAAACATACTGATATTTAACTAGTTATTATCATGATCATATAACAAGAATATGCATTCAACTAACATAAAATGATTACTTTTTTTCAAGTTTAAAATAACTTAAATTTATAAATTTTAATATATATATATATATATAATACAAATTTTTTTTAGTAATTCATAATTCATAAAAATAAATTATTGTTATGTACTTAAGTTTAAGAATGTTTTGACCATCTTTTGATCTTACTATATTTTTTTTAGACAAGTATCCTCTTATTAGAAGCACTGTCAAACACAAAATGTAAGCATATCTACCAACATGAATTTGAATATTAGTTTATTATATTATGAGAGACTGACATCTTCTGCTAAACCCAACCTTGTCGGGATCTTATTATATTTTTTTTGTTAAGCATATGTATCCTCCTATTAGAGGCAATCCTATTTGAGGCACTGTCGAGTACTAAATGTGGGCACTTCTCCCAACCAGGATTCAAATATTGATTCGTCATGTTGTGTGGGATTAACCCCCTCCTAGATTCAACCCCCTTTGGTTATCTTACTATATTTTAAAGTACAAAAATTGTGTGACTTAGATATTTATTTATTTTCTTTTTTTCCCTAAGCACATATATCCTTTCATTGAAAGTAATCTTATTCGAAACACCTTCATGCATTAAATATGGACACCACTTCTAATGAACTCGAATCTTAATGAGTGTTTGGCAACATCCCAAATCTAGGTTTCAAACCTTGGTTTGCGTAAATTGAAATAAAAATCTTCTCACATACTTACTTCATAAATCGTAAAAGCTATTTTCAAAAATTAATCCAAACACACGTTTAATCCGTTAGATATTGTGAGGGAATAACAATTGTGCAACTTAGATGTTTAGGAACAACAAAAGTTTAAACAAAGTTTAGAAGATCCCAAGTACAATGAGCCGGACGAGGCCCATATGAACCTGGGCTCCCTTATTTAGATTTATAAGCCCAATACTTCCCAAAATATTAGATATGTCCAAACCAAATGCTCACCAAAGTCCAGTGTTGCTTTTTTCGAAGACCACAACGGCACAAAGACCATATATGACTATATGCTCGTTTGGAATAGCTTATTTTTGGGTAATAAGTGCTTATAAATCGTGATTCACAGTATACGAGGTAAGTATGTGAGAGGAGTTTTATCTCGGCTTGCGTAATAAGGACTTATTGTCCAACAATAAGTGATCCCAAACACACCTTATATCACTTAGAAATCACCCCCTCGAATCCTCCATCCTAATTATTGTCTATATATCAGAATTCTATATGAAGTTATAAACGACTATGGAAGTATTATCTGAATATGGTTGGAAACACCGTGAAATTCATATTTTTGGCATTTGCTAGTTCACCGTATTCCTAATAGAGTTTGATTTGATTGAAGCTCTGTGACCAGTGACGCAAGGCGCATTGCGAGGAAGATATGATTTAAGTTCATGCACACCAACTCATCATCTTTGTCTCTGATCATTCATCAGAAGCACAAAACTTCAACTCTCATCAGTCACTTCCTGAATTCCAGTAAAACCATTGATCATCTACGACAAACTCAAGCACTCTTCCTTAAACTCCTCGCAACTCCCCATCACTACCACTACTTTGCGGGTCTTCTTCTCTTCCGAATCCTCCAATGTTCCGGTGATAATCTTCGTTATGCCTCCCAAGTGTTTGATCAAATACCCTGTTGCAAAAATGGCTTCCTCTGGACATCACTCATTCGTAAATGCTCACTTCATGGTCAGCTCCATCTTTCCGTTTCTCTGTACTCTAGAATGCATCGAAATGGGGTCTTGCCATCTGGGTTCACTTTCTCTTCAGTGCTCAATGCTTGCTGCCGAATCCCGGTTATTTCCGAAGGAAAACAAGTGCATTCTAGAGTTTTGCAATCTGGTTTATGTAAGAACAAGATTGTGCAAACTGCAATTCTTGATATGTATGCCAAATGTGGGTTGGTATCTGATGCACGAGCAGTGTTTGATGAAATGGGTGAGAGAGATGTTGTTGCCTGGACAGCTATGATTCGTGCGTATACGAAGGTGGGAATGATGGTTGATGCAATGTGGTTGTTTGAGAACACGAAGGAAAGAAATTTATTTACTTGGACTACTATGGTTGCTGGGTATGCAAATAATGGAGATATGAAAGCTGCGAAGGAATTGTATGATATGATGAAGGAGAAGGATATGATTACATGGGTTGCAATGATTGCTGGTTATGGGAAATGTGGTGATGTGAAGGAAGCAAGAAGGGTGTTTGATGAGATACCAGTGCCGGACACCTTAAGTTTTGCAGCAATGGTGGCTTGTTATGCCCAAAATGGTTTTGCAAGGGAAGCTATTAGGATGTATAACCACATGAGAGAGAGAAAGATTCGAATCACTGATGTGGCTATGGTGGGAGCTATATCAGCTTGTGCACAACTTAGAGATGTTCATTTTTTAAGGACATTGACTAACCAACTTGAGGATGATTGCTGTGGTAAGTAATACATTCGCCTCTATTAAAAGTTTAAAACCTTTCAATTTGATATTGTTAATTAGAAATCAATGCATGAATTTTTATAAAGCCTCTCTAGTCAGGGATTTTTGTTTGTTCATCTTATACTAATGAATAGACAACTAGTCAATTATAATATTTATTTTCTTCTTGTGAAAATGTCTATTTAATTTATCTTCATATTAGCATACCCAATCTTTAGAGGGTGAGTCTTGCCGCAACGGTAAAGATTACGGCCATGTGATCAAAAGGTCACAGGTTCAAATCCTATAAACAATTTCTCCGCTTGTCGGGTAAAACTGCGTACATTTGATCCTTCTTAGGCCCCACCTAGTGGAAGCCTTATATGCTAGGCCGCCTTTTTAGCATCCCCAGATTTGGAATGTGCTTTCATGCATTCATATATTTCCTTGGTTCTGCACTAATAAATCTTTCTTTTAGTTTGTACATCAATCGAAATTTGTAAAAAACAAACACTTTCCTTTCCTCACATAAAGGTTAAAATTACTTTGAAAATACTTATTCTGCTCATTACTTTCGTCTCAGATAGGACGCTTGCTATATCAAACGCATTGATCCACATGCACTCAAAGTGTGGAAACATAGACTTGGCCTGGAGGGAATTCAATAGAATGAGCAACAGAGATGTGATCACTTACAGTACCTTAATCACAGCCCTAGCGGAGCATGGGAAATCACAAGATGCATTAGATGTTTTCTTAAAGATGCAAAAAGAAGGAATCAAACCAAATCAAATTACATTTGTTGGAGTCCTCAATGCATGTAGTTATGCTGGTCTTGTGGAACAAGGGTGTATGTATTTCAAGCAGATGACATATTCATTTGGAATTAAACCTTTATCTGAACACTATTCTTGTATGGTTGATCTGCTTGGGAGAGCTGGGCAACTAGAAAGGGCATGCAATCTAATCCAGGAGAATGCTAGTGATGATGCCACAGCTTGGGGTTCTTTATTAGGGGCTTGTAGGGTTCATGGTAATGTGGAGTTGGGTGAGATTGCAGCCAGACGTCTCTTTGAAATTGTCCCAAATGATTCTGGAAATTATGTTCTTTTAGCAAATACTTATGCATCAAAGGACAGATGGGATGATGTAGAAAAAGTCAAGAAGATGATGAGTGAAAAAAGAATGAGAAAGCCTCCAGGTTGTAGTTGGGTTTAGAGAAATATATTACTTCCAGGGTTTTTTTTAATAAAGATTTGAAATTTGAATTGTTTTGATCTTTTTTATAAGAATTTAATTAGAGTTTTTTTTTTTTGGTTAAACACATGTATCCTCTTATTAGAGACATCATATTCAAAGCACTGTTGAGAACTAAACGCCAAACTCTCACTTGGAGTTCTCTAAACCATTTAATGTGCTTTTATCATTTTTTTTACTCTAATTAATTCTATTCTCTCTTTTCTATACTACCTTCTCTTTTATATTTTCTCCCATTATTATTCTATTTCTCTTACTTACCTCCTTATAAATAGTAACATGCTTGAAGAAAAAAAAAAGTTCATTTATTACATATTTATTATTTTTGATTGTTTTTTTTAAACTTTTTTTTAAACCACGTAATTCAGCCGTTAAAGCTCTTAAAAAAAGGGGCAGAGGGAGTAATACACTGTGCTCCCCCAATACCCTTTGAACTGCACCGCAACAGGCTCAGCAGAAAGATTCAAAAGGAAATTACAAGCAAGAAACCAAAATAAACTGAATTTTTGCTCTGAATGGTTTGAAACTTCAAAAATAGATCAAACCCAGAATTGTATCAAAGTGGTAAATCTTTTAATGAACGAGTTTGGATTTCTTTCCTCTAACTTTATTATCCTTTCAGGTCAGATGCCTACTCTATAGATTGCAAGTAGAAGTCATAACAATCACCAGAAGCTTAAATAACAAAAGAAAACCAAACAAAAATACAACAAATGCACAGGTGGCGAAACCCTATGTGCTTCCATTAATATGCGCACAGGAGCCTTCTTCATAATAGGCGCCTTCAGAACTCAATGACATTTAGAAGCTTCTGATTTTAAATATCAACCTGTGGTCATCCCTCCCACCCACTTCACTGACCAATGCATTACAAGGTGGCATCGTAACTATGTCTTCAGGGGAGCCTTCTTCTCTCTGTCGGATATCCGAGCAGGAGCCGTAGAATGAGATTTGAATCGACCCCTTCCTCCCTCCTCTTTTTCCTACACATCCAGTAGCTCATCATCAGAATTCAGCTTTGTGTTCAGCTCGTAGCAAGAAAAGGAAAAAGGATTTTATCAAATGAGTTCCGCTGAATTTAATTGGAAAATCAGAAAAAAGTCTCTGTTTGAAAATTTTATTTGCTGAGAAAGACCAGAATTCGAGTATCAGTACTTTTTGTATATGAAATCCTGCAGAGTACCAATGTTTTCTATGTATAGAAACATATCAGATCCTTCTGACCAGTAAAATTTCTAAGCAAAGACTTTTCACTGATTTTCCCAATTTAATTTCGCTGGAAGCATGACTTATTTTTGCATGTCAATCACACTACAGAAATCAAGTTGAGGGCAGCTTTTCTGACCTTTTTCTTAACAATCTGAACCACATCCTCATCTTGAAGAAGATGACTAAGGCCACAATGTTGAGGATAGTGCCTCGCACTTATACCCCATACTAAAACATACTTAACGTCCTTGACCAAACTTCTGTGTATGTGGTTGCAGAAATCCTCTACAGTGCAGCCACCTCTATCCTGCAATAATTTACCAGAGTAAAATCACTAAGGAGGAATTGAAGAGCCAAATAATTTTGACATGTATAATAATAAAGTTAAAAGATCAACATACTGCAGAAAGGACCACAGGATCAGTGAAATCAGGCTGCTGGCCTTGTGGCTTTGTGTAAACTCTAACCAGACCCATTTCCTCCCACATTCTCGAAAGCAGTCTATCAAAGTTCAGCTGCATATGAAAACATGAAATTTAGCCACAATGGCAAATAACGATTTTTTCAAAAAAAAAAAAAAAAATCTGATGGTTTGTGACAAAGAGGCATAAAACTAAAACTATGCCGGATCTTGTACTCTTGTGCTGCCAAAATACAAATCACAGCATAGTTCCCCACCAATAATCAATTAGTAGTATGGTTTGTTCAGAAATTATGGAACCCACCTTCAAATTGCAACTAATGACAACAGAATTAGGCTGGCGAGCTAATCTGTCCACATCATCGATACCAATAACATCAATTTTGTTGTAGACATATATGCACTTCATATATTTACGGTTCCCTTCAATAACATCTATGAGGTCATCCACAGTGGCATCCTCACGGAAAAGGACCTGAAATAAATTGTCATCCCTCCATATGGGTAGGTAGTAATGAAGAGAAAACAGACATTGAATTACAGTTTTACATGTAGTGTATGTAGTAATGGCAAATACCGAAATTATCAAGAGGACATTGTGCTATCAATATGATGTGAAGAAGAAGGAATACCACAACTAGATAGGCCGGTTAACTGTTTGATCTTTATCCATCAGAAATGCTAGTATGATCTAATTTTCATAATTACAGCTTTCATCATATCATGTTACTTGACTCCTACTTACAGAGACATGAATTAAAGACATAAAATATCAAGGGATTAAACTCAGATATACAGATGCACCAAATTAGTGAGTTATAGATAGATCAGAAAATGAATTGACTACTAATTATTAGAGAAGCCTAGGTGCAGGTAGTTGTGCAAGCAGAATAAATAAATGAATTGCAGAAGAAAAGAAAAATTTTACTCCCTTCTATCACAAACACTAGTATAGCCTAATACAAAAAAAGACAAGTATTTCATCACCAAATGCCAAAAAAAGAAAGGGACATGTACTTAGTTCATCAATCATTCAGTCTACTCCAACTTTCTACAAAGAAAGGCAACGATAGAGAAAATGACAATTTGCACAATTAAACTAGTCAAGAATTTTACAGCAGCAGATGCAACTATCTAACTTCCCCGCTATAGTCAAACAAACCATGAAATTGATAACGAAGTATGTATAATTTCTGTTAAAAAACTACAACTCCATAATTCTAAGATCCCATATTAGCATGTCCTTTGAATTGAAAATCACTCCGGCATTTTACAAATACCTCTGCATTGTGAATTTTATATTCATGCAGAATCTGATAACACAGCTTCTCATCAACATGGGTCAAAGGTAGAGTGCTGTTGAATGAAATGCCCCCAGTCTTTTTCTTTTTAAAATATATCTGCCAAGAAGACAAAAATCCAAAGCAATGGCAGATGAGAAGTAGACAAAGTCCAACCAAGAACTTAAAATACAAATAAACCATGCCCAGAATCACTCTTCATCGTTAAGGCAAAAACTCACCTGAGGTGGTCTCTTGTTTAACCGTAAGCCAACAGCTTCCAGCTCCTTTGTCAATATTTGTCTATGACCCTCACTCTGGCAGTTTTATAGGGGGAAAAAATCACTTTATGCCACGATTAGAAAAGTCTTTCAATTCACAGTAAACTAAATACCACAAATAATACATCCAGAATGTGGAGCAGTTCCCCAAGCAATCTGTAAAAAATAATTGAGGTCCTTGCAAAATTTCCAAGGTTTCTCGTGCAAAATGGTTATAACATAAATTGATGATCATACTTGCTCTTCGGTCTATTCCATGAGGAAAAAGTCCAAAGTTATTCAAACTTTTTTGTTAAAAAACAATCTTCACTATGGTTTTAAACCAATTTCAAACAAAAACTAAATCTTAAAAAATTAGAACCAACAATGGGAAGAAAAAGCAATCCTTGAAATGTAACATCACAGCCATGGAATCATCCACCAAATATTGTGGGGTTTCCAAAAGGAAAAATAGACAACTATTAGAAGGGGAGTGCAAGAAGCCATTTATCTTTATCACTTGATTTCTCTCTTAATTAGTTTTTTTCCTGATTTGTCCGTGTTTTTTTTAATTGGCTGAACCAATGAATGGATTGGGAGATTCTTTGTCCCCTACTTCCATATAAATGTACGTTCTTCTGCTACAATGAAATAAGTTCCAGAGTGTTTGTCTGAAATTCCACAAAAATGAAAATTTTGAAAGTTCAACTCACGTATTTATCTGTTACTTATTACCATGTGGAGGGGAAAGAAAATTAAAGGAATAATGAGTAACCATTCTATAACAATAGAGTAACCATTGTGGTGTTTCAAGGGTTAACTTGATTCCCAGCCAGAATCAGAATACAATTCTTCAAATACTGCCTAGATTAAAGCAACAGTTGACATATTATTTTATCACATTGCAATGTGGACTTAAGGAATGAAAAGGTACACTAGAAAATAGTAGTTCCAACCATTTAAAGAAAAAAGAAAAAAATAACACTTACTTTAGAGGCATCAAGAACCATTAATACTATGTCAGAAGATTTGGCAACAGCAATAACCTGAGAAAATAGGAAAAAAACTGCCATGTTAGTGAAGCCTAAGTCATTATAATTTATACCCTGAGTAATTAGTGAAAGGAACTAATAATCAACTTCAGTTAGTGGACATCTATGTTCAATTATCAACTTGTTATGGCAAACGGTGCCCTAAAACTTACTAATGGAAAGAAATACATGACAGCAACAAGCAATTATTATTTTACCTGCCTTCCACGTCCCTTGCCTTCAGAAGCGCCTTCAATAATTCCAGGAAGATCAAGCAGCTGAATTTTAGTATCATTGTAGTGTATGATTCCAGGAATGCAGGTCAATGTTGTGAACTCATAGGATGCAGCTTCTGAATGAGTGCCCGTTAACATTGTCAAAAGAGTTGACTTCCCCACACTGTTAATGAAAAGGGAAAGGGATTGGAAAGGTGACGTTTTAATAATCATGCATAAAATTTAGATATACAACGAAGGCAGGCACCTAAGGGTGTGCATACATCACACAGAGAAGCAAGGTAAAAGCAAAATAATGAAATATTGAACATTAATAGTATAATTAATTTCCTAGGAGCTTATAGCTGTAAAAGCTCATCATTCATCAATGAAAAATGAGTCTAAAGGGAGATACGTGTATGTCTGAGTACAGACCTTGGAAAACCTATGAGTGCAACTCGTCCATGGCCAAACTTTGTTACTTCAAATCCCTCTCCACCTCCACTGGAACCCTATTCCATGAATTGACAAGATAGAAAACTTTACAAAAATGGGCAAAGATGGATAGTTGGCTATGGTGGACCAAAAATTGAGAACCTTATGCAAGCTACAACAGGTGATAATGCTCACAAAATTCTTCCAATACTCATAATAGAATAATAAAAGAAATTCATGAAACTTTCACCACATATCAAGTGAGAACATTCGTATTATTCTGTCCAGTAAATATGCAGGCTAAAGAAGCACAATGACCGTAGCATGAATATTTTAGCTGAAAAACAATAGCACAAAATAAATATAAAAGCAGAATATCAGTCTGTCAAAATCAGAAAATGCAAAGGGGTACAAGAGACAAATAACTTGCTAAGCACACAAAATTATGTAGTCCTTTCAAGGCCAAAGAATCCCAATACTCACCTTTTTCTAATTTTTTTTGAAAATTTAGTACAGAATATATATGTGAAATGATTACTAATATGTATCAGAGATGCACGTATTAGATGCGTGTCTTTCTGTTCTTGCATCTTTTTCCCCAGCTCTCTAGATGAAATACAGAGCAATCCAAAAGAGGAATAGAAATGAACCAAAACATTTCTAACCTGCTTTAAAATGTTCCGGAAAACCCCAACAAAAAATTTGACACAATTCTTAATTGCAATAAATAAAATAAATAAAAGAAAGAATAATTCAGTCCCTTGTAAATGAAATATTGATACTAAGGTTACTTGAAACGTCAAACCTTGATGCTAAAATAAGCCAAAATAACTGAAGTCATTTTAGATTATGCAATCAGGTAACTCCTCCTTTGCAAAAAAAAAAAAAAAAAATGAAGTGTCAATTACCACATTTAAAGGTTTTTTAAAAAAAACAAAACCCGAGTTAGGAGGATGAGTGGCTGTTAATTTCTAATTGAGAGAATATAATCTCATCCAAACAGTCAAAAGCCACATGAAAAATGTTAACGACACAAACAAGTTTAAGCAGAAGAGAACATAAAACAAACTATATACACAAAATCATGAACAAAAAGAAAGCAAGCTTACAGACCTTTGGAGGCTCCAATAATTGCGTCCTAAGTTTGGCTATCTTTGCCTTGAGTTGCCCAAGATGATATTCTGCATGGTAAACAAATGTGAATTCATTTATATACCAGAAGTGCAACAAAGAAATAGGAAATAAATTAGATTCCTTGATGCCTCTTGCCTTATATTTAATTTATAAACCAATGGAAACAACACCAGAAATTGTATTATTCAACTGTAAAATTACTCCAGAGAGTAAGTCAAATGGAGTACATTAGGCAAAAGAGAAGCAGCCCTACACTGTTTTTGAGAGCCGCAGACTCTCCTACCACAACTCAATATTTCCCATCCCCCTCTACAGCCAGCTCTCATGCAATATATCCTCCGCTTTTCTAACTTTCAACTAGAAATACCATCAACACCCCTCTTCCCACGTGTCCTGCACCTATAACCTAACATTGGGCTTTAAGCCCAAATTCGACATAAAACTTAAAATCATTTTAGTTATTCAAAAACCATAATTATGTTTTGTAAGAGAAGTAGAGGAACACTTACGAAGATGAGTTGTCTTCATTAGCTAAGAGAAGTGTGACCACTTGTTCATAGGTCTAATGAAGGATTTGCAGAATAAAAACCCCCCCCCCAAAAAAAAACCTAAGAATTCTTAACAAATCTATCCTGGAACTTTTAACATGAAATCTGCCAAGATATCCTTGGTGCACTATGCTTGACACAAAATACACTTGTGCCTGCCCAGGCCTAGTGTAGTGCATACAAACAAGTGTGGCGACCTTTCAAATAAGCACTGCACGGAGCTTTCCATAGATGTTCGGTTGCCTATGACATCTGTTAGGAACCATCATTAATGTAAATAGCGTATAATCAGGGAATTATTGTCATTATGAACCGCTAATGACTTGGCTCCTTGCTCATGTATATATACTACTCTCCTAATCATGACTAATACATACAATTCAGATTATTACTCTCTGATTACAACATCTAATCCAATTGAAACTCCCAATGAACCCCTCTTAAGAGTGAAGTGCCCAATGGCGTCCAAGTTAGACATGATTGGGAGTGTTGTGAAGGAGTGATTTTCATAGTTAGGGATAATCCTTGGGAGTGGCCTGACAAGATTGAAGTGAAGGTGCCTTCATGGTACAGGATTGCCCTGGCAAGTCAAATAAAAGCTTGATACTAGCAATTGGAATAACTATTCTAGCCAAGGGCACCCCCTCTCCCTTGAGAGTAGCTTGGTATTATTGAGGTAAGGTGCTTTCATGCTACACTCAATCGATCAAGTAAGTCAAATAAGAACTAGACACTTAGTAAGTAGACTAGTTATTCTACTAAACTCATTCCCCCATCCATAGCAGCACCCTCCAGGAGTTATCACCAAGAACAAGACTGAATACTCCCCCCCCCCCCCAATTTAGCTAGACCCATCATCCTGAACCACCAAACCCACAATCAACAAACATATCTTCCACATGCATCAACATCCACAATTTCAATCTCCCTTAAATTCAACCCCGTATTCAGCCCACACTGTTCCATACACTTAACATATAGTTAGTACCCTAGGTTCTCAGTCATGGTCATGATGGGAGTTAACGGACAACTCCAAACTTCCTATAGATTCCCTCGTCTTCAAAGAGGCAAACAGTTACAAACACACACACTTTTTAAAGACTTTTCTTTCAGTTGGGTTAGAAAGCACTTTCACTTTCACAGGAGAAAGTAAAAAAAGTGACGATCAAATAGTCTTGCTTGAAGGTTTGATAAAATATATCATCTTTCCTATATTAAGCTACCCCAAGATAGTGATCTATTTCATTCCTCTGTTTGAACCCCTCGTTTCTCGAACAACTAAATATACCAAATTACTTTAAGTTATGATTATAACAATCAAACATCGAAGTAAACAAAAGGAAACATGGATATCCAAGACACGCCGACTCAGTACCTGTGGCTTTATTTTTCTGGGTCCGAGCCATCTCGGCCTCGATTTCTTTGATCTTCTCAATGATACCCATTATCCCAAGTTATTAGCCGCCACCTTCAACAGTAGAGAAGAATGAGAAAAATGTTAAATTTCGCTATCAAGCAATGAACATGGGTATATCGAAACCTGTCAACTTAAGCAGAATTGCTTGCACAATAACAAGCTAGCGATTCCGCAGCTAGACGTCGCTCTCAATCAATCTCAGCTCCTTGAAAGTTAAGTTCCTTTACTACTTTGTTCCAAAGATGGGAAACAATCAATTGCCTTGATTGGAAGCCCAGATCAAATATAGTAAACAAAAAGTGGGGAAAAAGCAAAGAGATGGTGGTGAAGGGACGGCTCACCGGAACTTAGTTCCCAGCAATGCCAAAACAGAAAGATAGTCTCCGCTGGTGAGGGAGACAGAGAGGAAAGGGTGGGGAAGGATTGCAGGCGTAGGTCTCACAATAGTGGAGCTTCGTAGCTAATAAGGAGGGGTGTGAAATTTCTGAATAACAAGAGAAAAATAATAATTCAAATACCTAATTATTTTTAATTTTTATTTGTTGAAGGAAATAATTAGTAGTATTTTCAATTTCAGTACGACAATATCAATTTCTTTTTCCGGTTTTTTTTTCTGCCAACAACGATATCAATTTCTTGAAGAAATATTAAAAACAGACTCAACATATATAATTAAAAAACTTTAAAAGTTCTATTTTTGCTCGTCAAAAAAGATACTGAATCAACTCAGATTGATATAAGGGGGACAGTAATCTTTAATATAGCCGGGGCTATCCTTCTTGTGCTTAAAAAAATTGCTGCTCATGAAAAATTAGAGACAATTTTACCAGGTTACTGAACCTGGACCGGTCCGGCCCGGGAATCGGCGAACCGGCCAGGAAACCGGTACGGGTTTACTTTAAAATTTTTTTTTTTTAATTTTTCCTTTAGAATTTCATATTATAAGTTTAAAATTTTCAATTTTTCACCGGTTTGATCCCGGTTTAGCTCCGGTTTAATCCCGGTTTGACCCAGTACCCCGACCGGTTCAATGCCCGGTCTGAGTTTTAATACCTTGCAATTTTATGCTTTATATTTATTAATATTCAAAATATTGATTTAGGTATGGATTGATTATGGGGAGAATGACATTTCAGGATTAAAAGATTGGAATTAATTCAATATTAAGAATAAAATATTTGAAAATACCAAAATACGGATCAAATGTCTTTTCAGTTATTTTTATTTCTTGATTGGCAATGTCATAATCACTAACTCGCAAGCAAAATTCATCTATTAAGGAAATTAAAAAAATAACTTGTTAAAATTATAATAATGGCTTTCCATGATTTAATACTTATATTCTTTGATTTACAACTTTGTAACTAGTAATTTGGTAGTGAGATATATTTATCTATAAAGGAAGATGGAATTTTTTATGATTTCTAATAGTTTGATATTTATATTACTTGATTACCCTAAATTTGCAAGCGGGATTCATCTATAGTATTTACACAAGAAAATGAATAATTTAAATTGGAAAAAAATATTATGACTTCTAGTGTTTTTTTTTTTTTTTTGGTACACATGACTTCTAGCAGTTTAATACGCTTAGTTTCTTATTTGTAATTTCATAAACATTAATTTTCAAGTAAAATTTGTCATTTTACCAGTAGAAAATATTAATAAATTCACCATTTGAATCAAATTACTAAACCTTTAATTTTTATCTTGATATTCTTAAATCTTTTAATATTAATATGATGTTGAAATAATTCAATATTTTGGTACTCAAATATCATTCCCCATTGTATGTCCGTAAAAATTTACGATAACTTCATCACACTAATAAGGTCATACTGTTTGATTTAATTGCAGATTGTTGAGATTTATATTTTACATTGATTGTTATAAATTGACGATTACTATTGATCAAAAAAATAATTGACGATTACTCAGATCTTTTTTTTTTTTTTTTGCCTGCACGATTACTCAGATCTACACAAGAGAAGCTGCAATATTTAAAATTAAAACAGAGATTAAATCCACACTCGACCCCGTATCATCCTCCCTAGAACAATAAATGCTTTGCGAAATCAGGGCGTATGATTAGAACACATTATTTAGTTCCCACCATTTAGCCTTAGTTTCATAACAAATATTTTCCCCAGTTTTAAATATAAAATAAAATTGATTTTTTTAATAGAGATTAAAAAAATTATTTAATCATATCATATTTTATACATATTATATCATTAAATTATATATCAGTTTATTTATGAGTTAGACAAAATATTTTAATGAAAAAATGATAAATATAAAAAGTTTTAAATAATTTAACTAACTTTCTTGATTCTTAATATCTCAAAAAAGTCAACTGGCTCGCAAGATAGAAAAGAGTAGTGCCACAAGAAGCATTTCTCATAATTATTTATGACATGTAACACCTTTTTTAACTTCAGAAAATGAAGACACGAAAAATTACTCCACCATAATCTCATCGATCCTTGTACTTGAGAATACTCAGCATATGCATAACATGGATCGAATATATAAACCTCAATGAACAGGAATATGATAACTTCGGCATGAAGCATTTAGTCTAGAAGAAGAATCATGCAAAACAACGCTTGGAAAACAAGAACTAAAAGTCCAAAACTATAGATTCTGCAAAGCATAGCAACCAACATGAAATTAAGTTACATATCTTCTCTATTCTGAAAACTGAAAAATAGTAATCTAGACAGCTGGAATATCTATGTTGGTGGGAACTGCGGGCGCTTGCAAGGGCCTGACAATGTAATCTTCTTCCTCCTTTGGTGGATGGATTGTGACCACATCCGGAATAGGCTTCGTTGGTCCTTGCTTGCCCTTAGGATCCCAATCAAGCATAATTTTCACCTTGATACCAAGAACACCCTGCGACAATTATAGGTAGGATTTCAATCAAAAGATGCAAAAAATTCTGATTTGAGACAATTAGTTCCTGAAGCTACAAGAACTTGAAGATCTTTTTAAGTTCTGGGCTAGAGCGACAGAAAGATATGCTGACCTGTCTCAAAAGCACGTGCCTCACAGCAGAGTCGATATATTCTTTGACGGGCTGACCGGATGATATCATGTATCCGTCCTTGAATTTCATAGATTTGGCACGCTGAGCCCTGAGCTTGCCACTAACAATAACCTGGAGATATTTGACAGTTACCAAATTGCATCAGTAATTCATGTAATTTTATCAAATTCATGCGACCAGTCATTTAGCAGTTGGCAAAAGCTACAGCTATATTAATGGAGAATAAGGTGGAAAAGTGTGGGCAGAACACATGGCATAGGCCAATGTGAACATATAGCCATACTGACCTCACAACCTTTGGCACCACTTTCCATGACAAACCTAAGGACACCATAGCAAGCCCTGAAAAAAATACAAAAGATAGATGTAATAAATAGACTCCTACTACTACTAGGAGTAGATATCAGCAGCTGGATAGCTAACAACAAACACTTCGAAAGATCCCAACAGTATATTAACATTGACAGTGGCCAATACAAGCACCATATCTAAATATATTAAACTCAATTGTTTTAAACCCCAGAACTGGACTTTCTGTCTTAACAATGAAGGACAAGACCTCCAAGAAGCTTGTAACACAGAGAATCTGCCTCCAGTATGATAAACTCAATAAAATCCCATACCTTCTGACAGCAAGACCTCCGAGAAGCTTGTAACGCAGAGACTCTGCCTGTGCAATAGCACAGAGCCCTCTGTTGTTGACTTTCTCAGCATATAGCTCAACGCTGTTCTCAGGGAACTTGAAACGCTTCTGAACAATGGAAGTCAGTTCCCTAATTCTTCTTCCCTTCTCACCTTCACCAATAAAAGGAAAGTGACACTATATCAGTCAGATGGCAACTCCAGTTCAACAAATAATCATGGCATTTGATTTACAACAATGCAGAAAACCTTTATCCGCGTTTGATACCAAGTATTAGCCCCTAAACACACCAATTTACAGCAAATTTTATTCACACGAATGATAAACTTAAAACAGCTCAGATTCAGATTTCTCCTTTTAATTCTACAGGCAATTTACCCCTGTTTAGTTGGAAGGGAATGGATGGGAAATTCTAACGACTTCAATCTCAAAAAAATATGGACAAATGAATTCTAAAATTTTAGCAAACAAGGAAAATTAATTAAAACTCGAACTCGTTAGGATGTCCCTTCACCCCTCCCCTCCACCTATAGATAGATTTAGTGCAAGAGATCCTAATCATATATCAGAAACCTTCAAAAATACAGTTATTAACCTCATTACCTATTACCCAAAAAAATACTACCCAAAGTTATGAAGCCATTCTACACGGCTATACGACATCTAGCCGAAAAATTAAAAAAAAAAAATCCGCCACCTTGAAAATAATTAAACAAACACTACTATACCGAGAACGTTCTGAGTGCGAGTCGCCCTAATGATGATCTCAGTACGCATGGGGGTAACCCTAACTTCAACACCAGAATAACCATCCTCTGCAAGCTCCCTAGTCAAAACCTCATTCAGCTCGGCAAAAAACACTCCATCGGCTACAAACTGAGGAGCACAAGCTCGGCGTCACAAACAGCTTTGGACAAAAACGGAAAAGACAAAAAAAGGCAGCTTTTCTTCCATTTGACGAGGGAGAAAGGAAAATTTAGGACTTACCTTTCGCTTTTTGCTCATTTGGGTCGCCATGTTGATGAGCTTCTGTGAACTCTGAAGAAAACTGAGCCTCCTCTCTGCAATAAGGTCTCTGAAACCCTAGAAAAGATAATGCCTCGTGGAGAGTTTTGATATGGGAGTTGAGCCGATCCAACGGTTGATCTCGTTTGATAGAATTTTTTGATGGACTTTTGGGCCATCTTGATGGACTTTTTTGGGCCAACCTTGACGGCCTTGATTAAAAGGCCTAGTTCGCATAATGAATTATAATTTGGGGGATTACTTACCAGACTTTTTTTTTTTGGCCATCAATTGCTTGCAAGATTCAAGATTAAAGAGGAAAAATGACAAACAGAGCATTTGAAATCATCGAATCATATTGAAGTCCCATAGAATTTAAGAATCTAAGGTAGGTTAATTCAAAATAAGAAAAAATCACTTCACTCTTATTAATTTGAGTCACTTATAACAAGTTAGAGTGCCACAATAATAAGTAATTGAGCAACCAACGATGTGGATTCGCAATCTTACACAGGTTCGCTGCATGCGAAACTTTCCCCTCTAATAGGGTTTATTTTCCCTCCACTAAGGGGTTATCTTTCATCTAGAAGCAGCAATGCGAGGGTGGCGGTCAGTCCCTTCTTTGTGTAGGGCTTCTCCTCTCCTTCTGGCGGAGTGTCTTGGATGGTTTATTATGCTGTGGCCGGTGGCTATGCTGACTGGGATATCATCCTATGGCAGCAACGTAGGCAAGCGAGGTTGTAGGGTGGTTGAAGGCGAGGAGGTATTCCAGCATCTTTCTCCTGAGACGCTCTCCGACCACGACCTCCGATGGGTGCCCCTATGGCTTTTGACGGCAAGATCTATGGTGGAGGAGCAACGTATGAGGCATCTGAGTTTAACAGTGCTGACAAAAGCCCCAGGTGACTGTAAGGTGATGACGAATCAATTAATAAGGGGTTTTCGAGGCTTTTTAGCTATTCTAAGGAAGCCAGAGGCAACAGCACAAATGCACTCCCAGAATAAGGGTGTGGCGCCGACGATGGGGGAGAAGAGTTATTTGGATAAGAAGCATCCGAAGCCATCATTGTGCAATATGGGTTCTGAGGTTAGTAGGTTTTTCGATCTCTTTAGTCTTTCTGTTTACATTGATTAAGGATTGAAACCATCGGATACTAATTAGGCTCTGATTGGAGTTGGTTTAAATCTGTTGAGTCGTGCTATTTGCATATATGAGTTGATGAAAGTTCTTGTGGCTTGGTTAATATGGGAACTATGGGAGGTTGTATGCTTTAATTTGGTTGGATTTGAGAATAGTCAGATTGCTTTTAGAAAAATCATATCTTGTTGTTCCTGTGCTCTGATTGTTGGGAGAAATATTTGTCTCTTAGTTCGGGATTCCATTGGCTGGGTCTCAGATGGTCACCTAGGGATTTTACATCTCGATTTGGATAGACAAGTATTTGTTCATAATGCAAATCAACAATTGGTTTGATCAGGCGAAAGCTGTGATTCTCTTCTTAAGAAATGTTTCTTCTCAGGGAAATTTATTAGGAATTCTTCTTGTGAGTAGATTCTCAGAGAAGCAGATTTAGTAGTCTTAAATACTACTAAAACTTCAACGAATGGGTTTTGCCTTTCAATTTGGGTGTTGCGACCCTCACTTCAGTTGCAGATATTGCTGTTGAAGGATGCTTGGAAGCTGCTCTTTTGGCTTTGTTGCTCGAACTTATATCATTACTATTATGTTTTATTTGGTTGCTTTATTCGTGTTTACGTCTATTCTTGCTTATGTTTTAGTTTTTGTTCTATTTTGTTGTTTTAGTTTGCTTGTTTAGTTTCTATCTCTTAATACACAAACTTTTGTACTTAAGGTTTCGTGATTAATATATTTCTTGTTGGCAAAAAAAAAAAAAAAAGCAACTAATGACAAGTTTCCAACTCGTTAGTGTCCTATACATGAGGCCTAATAAATTTTCATTTTTTTATACACACATGTCTTTAAATTTTATACATACAGTACTAGCATTATTAACATTTAGGTCTTAACAACTTATAAAATTTTTAATGGATGATCTTCTCCCCATTTTTCCTTAAAAAAATGCATCCATGTATTAAATTTTAACCAAATGAAATTAAAAAAAAAAGATAATAATATAAATTTGATGTACTACTAATCCCCCTCCTCTAGACCCTTCTCTTTTGACTCTAGCTCTATAATCTCCTCTGTTTATATAAAATTGATAATTTGATTAACCACAAAAAAAAAGGAAAAAGAAATTATGAAGCTTATGCGTTTGCTTTATTACAATGGCACGTTTTGTAATAACCACACATTGATAGGGATATTTATGGAGTTGTATTGAGTTATCCATTCTCGCGGGAGCAGGAATGAAACGGTTGGAGGAGTGTCAGTAATGGCGAGTGCTTCATCGCTTTCTTCCGCTCTTTTGCTTCAAAATTCGATTAACTTCCCTCCTCAAAGCTCAAGAAGACCATTAGATTCCTCTTTCCTCTTCAGCTGCGAAAAGTGTTCTATTACTGTGTGTTCTGCAAAGAAGAAAATCGGCTTTTTCGACCAAATTCTTGATTATATTGAAGGTGAATTTTCTACCCACATTGCCATTTCGTTCAAGTTTCGGAAAATTTTATCAAATTTTGATTCTTTGTTCATTTTTAGGAGGCCCCAAATTAAGAAAATGGTATGGTGCCCCTGATATTCTTCCTAAAGATGGACCTTCCGCAGAAGATGACGATGAATATCTGGGTATTTGACTTACTAATCCATCAATGTTTTCCATTTGTATATATACCTTCAATTTTTGAGAAATTACACTTATTGTCTCCTCCTAACACTTTCAAGTTGTGTATTTGTTCCTCTTTTAAGAGGAGATATACAATCTGGTGGACTAACCTATAGGAATTACTCTATGTTCTTAATATAGGATATATTTGGGAAGTTTATCTTTATCCTAAATACTAGATATATTTTTCATATTTGTCAGTCTTTTACTAATTTAACTCTATTGATATTCTCTCAACAATAATCAAGGAGAAGAGGGAATAATAGAATTAAGGAAGATAACTAGAGCGTTTTAAAAAATACATGTCATATTAACTAACTTTATCAACTTCCTTAATCTAATCAAATTATGTAAATATCTCTTATATTAAAGATCAGATGGAGTATTTAATTTCTCTCAAGTTTTTGTTCTCACACCGCTGTTTGAAAAGCAGAAGATGAAGTAAGGGATGCAGTCCTTGTGACAGATGGAGATAGTGAGATGGGTCAGGTCTGATAAGACTTTCCTTTTTCTTCTTAATTCACAAGCTTTAATCATGTACATTATGTAGAAACTTGGAAGTTTTGATCTGATTATGTTGAAGATTAAAAACTAAGAATCACAAGTGCAAAGCAAGCAACTAGTCTATCTATATAGGCTATCTACTTTCTACACACAGTATTTTGTACTTCAGAGTTCAGGGGTCTTCACAGCATAATTTTTTTTGCATGATCGACTGAATTGAGAAACTTGTATTAGTTCATCAAGTAACTTATAATTCTTGGATCAACCTATTGGATTACTGAAAATGAGTTGTGAGTCATGTTACATGCTTGAGCAGATGGTCATATTGTCGATGATTGTGAAAAAGACTCGAGTAAAGGCGCTGGTGAAGGATGAGCGGGTGGCACTTGAAGCCTTTGGAAGTTATGTAGAGGTGGATGGAGTTAATTCAAGAAACCACTTTATATATTGCATCATTGTGATTTGCTTGTTCATTTGTTTCGTTTTCTGGTTATTAATTATGTGATTACTTGTTTGTGAAGTCAATGGCCGGAGATACAAGTGACAGGCGATTCCTCAAGAAAGCTTTGTCGGGTGTTCGCACAATTATATGCCCAAATGTATGTGTATTTTATCTAATTTGGATCATAGACACTAAAATGCATTTGAATGTCACACACTATGGATGAAAGTGCATATTACCTGAATATGCATTTATAAATTGCTTTCCTCAATCACTTTTTTGGCCTTTACTACTAATTGTAAAAAACCCCAAAATCTAGAAAAGAAAACAACATCAAGAGTAAGAAAGAAACAAAAGCAAGGCCATCAGAACTCAAAAATTTCAAATAAATGGGGTTAGATATACATGCTTCGAATATGACTGACGAGGAAAAGAGTAAAGAGAATAAAAGGGCTTTTTCATACCAATTTGATATACAGAGTTACGTAAGAATCAATAAACCTTTTTATGTACCTGAATGTGTTGATATATCCATGAATGCAGAAATTCATTTAGGACAACTGAACTTTTGAGGATCAAAATATTCAAGCCAAAATAACGGCTGTTTTTGACTGAACTTCTCAACTAAGGAACCTAACTTTTTGGTAAATAAATCACATATTCTTACCTCAATTATTTGTTGGCTTGAATTGCTTGCATTGTCTTACTTCTCCTTCATTTTGCTTTACCTTTTCTCCTTTATTGAAACATGTTTCTCAGAAAATGTCTGGATTCTTTTTTTTCATTTTTTTTTGGTTAGTAATGATGAGACTACGACTGGAAAATATTTTTCCCAGGAAATGCATGTATGTTTTCATTTCATTCTTTTTCTCTGTAGTACGAAACTTGGCCTTAAAACATATTTCCCAGGGAATGTCTTTATGTTCTGATTATTTTCAGGAGGGTTTTCTTTCTAGTGTTGGGAGCCTACAAGGAGTTAGACACATAATCCTCTTATCACAGGTACTTTTATTTTCTATCCAAATCTTCTACATTCACAAAAATGAATATATTTAGTACATAGAGAGATTAAAACAATAATAATAAAGAAGATTTGAATCACACATAATCATTACTTTTATGCCACTTCGTTCCTGAACACATGAATGCACCAATGTAGAGAACCTACAACGCATTCCTTTCTTGTACAAATTTACAAATATGTTCTTTGCTATTTTGTTTTAACAAAGCTGCAGTTGTCTGTTTATAGAGGTAGAAGTGGAATTCAATCTTTGATGAAAAACAATGCAAGGAAATTGGCTGAGCAAGATGAATCAGTCCTGATGAACTCAGGAATCCCTTACACCATAATTAGGACTGGCCTATTACAAGATACTCCCGGTGGGAAGCAAGGTTTTTCCTTTGAAGAGGTACAGATACTGACATATTCTTTATAATGTCCAGAGAAATTTCAAACAGAAAGGTTTCTTCGAGTGACAATCAATCTCCCCTTTTGGGTGTTTTTATGAAAAGTTTGTGTAATTTATTCATGGTATGTTTTATTGAAAAACTTTATTAATAAACTCTCAAGAAACTTGGGATTCATGAGGACAGGGTTGTTCAGCTACTGGGAGTCTGAGCAAAGAAGATGCAGCATTTGTGTGTGTGGAAGCATTGGAATGCGTGCCACAAGGTGGATTCGTGTTTGAGGTTGTCAATGGAGAAACCAAAGTTTCGGATTGGAAAGAAAGTTTGACTTCATTAATGGAAAAGGCAAATCAGCAAATTCAATGACCTCAACAAACAGTTTTATCTCTAATTTTTCTCATGGATGTGATGGTCCCAGTCATGTGAGAAAAGGAAAAATTTTCCTCTTGCTTCTTCTTGTTAGACAAGAATATCATGTTATAATGAAAACATTCTCTTCCTTGTTCGTTTTAGACGAAAAATTAATGAACTTGGAGATATACAAAGTATGCACTTTCTTTTACTAGTGTAAATCTAATCTCAAATAAAAATCTAGATTTCATTTTGCCGCTTTACTTTCAATTAAGTATCTTCTCTTCAATTTTTATTGGGAGAATTACACTTAGGTCTCAAAGAAGAAAATAAATAAATAAATTATCCTTAGAGCTTACAAAATGAAAAAATAGTCTCATTAACAATTTCAGGAGTCTGTATTGACAACTCGTTAACAACTCTAGGAACATGTATTGACAACTCTATAGGATCATTTTTTCATTTTGCAATATCTAGGGACCATTTTTCATTTCTTTTCTTTCCTGGGACCTAAGTGTAATTCTCCCATTGTTATTTGATCAATTGTGAGAGAGAATCAAAGGGGGGCTTGCCAGTTTTGGGTATTTTAGAAGTGATTTTACTATATTTATTGTAAGCATGTGAGAAGAGTTTTATCTCAATTTGTAGAAAAGTGTTTAAATTTTTTTGGGAGAATTACAACTAGGTCCCATGCAAAAATGAAAATGAAGAAATGGTACCTTAAAATCGCAAAATGAAAAAATGGTCTTAAGAAGTTGTCAATGGAAGCTCTTGAAGTTGTCAACGACCTGCACTTAGGGTTATTAATGAGACAATTTTTTCATTTTGAGATTTTAGGGGACTATTTCTTCATTTTTCTTTTTGTTTGGAACCTGGCTGTAATTCTCCCAATTTTTTTTTTAACAAGTAAGCCGTTGGTTGAGATGGCAAGAGGTTTCACCATCGTAAGGAGAAGAACATAAGTTCTAATTCCTAGAAACACACTTGTTAGGAGGTCAAAACCCTTTTTTTTCGGTAGGCCCAGGGTATCCACAGCCGGTAGCAGTGACTAATTCCTTCACACTGTAGATTTCTCGAAAGGGGCTTTAATGCTAGCCATGTGACTCTCTCCACACACACCTCCAGGAATTAAAGCCCTAACTATATGCTTAAGGAACCCAGATAAATATCAACTGTGCTAATCCTTATGGTTAGAAATGAGAATATTTTGCCTTCTAAGTCTCGAGGTGGAAAATTCTTGACCAAATTAAAAAAAAAAAAGGATTTTGTGTGCTTCCCAAATGAGTACTAAGCTTGTAAGGATCGACACTACACCCAATCATATCCCAAAAGGCCCAAAAATAAAAAGATAATGAGTAGAAATAAAGAGGGATAATGAGTGGAAATAAAGAAAGATAACAAGTGGAACCTTCAAGGCAAGCTCCATACTCCCTCTTGTACACAAATAATAATTAACTCATTAAATTTATTTTAAATTAAAAAAATCTAACTTTATCCATAGTAAATGAAGTTTTGAAGGAGAGAGAAAAATATAACTAATCATGCTTCACCATTAATTACATGAACAAAAATGAAAAAAAAAACACTAATTACTCTCTAAATTACTTATATTATGGACTAAATCATTTTTCTAAAAGCAACTTACGTTATGAATCAGAGTGAGTACATATTATATTTCTTACTCAATTGACGGAAAATTAACAAGGTTGTAACCGTTTTCTTAAAATAAATCCTTTCCATATATAAATTATCCAGTGGGAAGTGTGTGTGGAAATATATGGAAGTTACATCCCCAATCCTATCTCTACCCAATATGCCAAGTCAAGAAGATTTCAGTCATAACAAGTGTCAACGTCAAGCAAATATGGAGGAGCTTCACAATCTCAAATGATCCCTTTAATGAAACAAATCCCACTCCATGTTAAGCAAATATGCTTCACTTCTTTACATGAAAACTCAGATGCAAACTGTTAGCTGATTCTGGTTCTCTTTTGGCTTACTTTTCCATCAGACTTCAGAGTCCCACTAGAATCCCCTTCAGAGGAAGCTTCTCCAGATTTGACACAACAAGAACTTGAAAGATCAGCATAGAGATCAACCACTCTTTTGATGTTGTTATTCAACTCTTTGATCAACCCCACGTTTCTACTCAGGTTATGTGGCATCTTTGATGAGTGATTTTGATTAATCTCATTGATTAGCAATCTGTTTTGATCCAATATGTCCTGTGCTTCAAGTAAGTTCTTCTGAAACGCCTCAATGATTCTGCTATCTACTTGCATTGTTGTATTGTTACTCAAATCCCCAAATATATCACCTTCCATTCCAATTACAGTGTGTGGGTCAATCATCAAATGGTTCTGCAGAGAAAAGGTAGACAGATATAAGAGATTTCTTGCTATAATTGCTGAGAGATTAGCTGTTCACAAAATATATTTTCTAAGAAATGTTCTTTGGTAGACATCATGAACATTACTTTTAGGGTCTGTCTGGCAGGAGGGAAACGGAGGGGAGGAAAAAATTTTATGGATTGGATTTTAAAAAATTGGAGAAGTGAGGTTATGAAATTTTAATAAAGATAAGACGTAATTAAAAAAAAAATTAATTAAAAACTTTCAACCCCCACTTCTTTAATTTTTTTAAATCCAACCTATAAAAATGTTCTCTCCCCTCCCTTCTCCTCCATATTCCTTATACCAAACTGCCCCTTAAAGTAAGTTCCACCTATAACTATCAACACAAAATTGGTCTAATAATAGTGTAAGGTGCGTTAGATCCCTCTAGTCTCCGAGTTCGAGTCTCGTATGAGACACATGATATGGGAAGGGCAGCCACCACGAATCCCTGATCGGTAAAAAAAGATCCACCTATAACTTGCCTGCCCATTATTGACTTTATTACTTAGAGCTATCTTTGGTACATCATCAGATTAACCACAACCTGATCATTTACTGTCATATATAACCTTATGCCAATACCAGATCACACTTTAGAGTTTAGATCACAAGTAACAAAGGTGTGCAAAGGTTTTCTCAAGCCAGAGGGAGATTGGCCCTTTAGATCACACTCTTCTTGGTTATGAGCATAAACGATCTGATTCTAAGATTCATCATATCAAAATAAAAGACACCAGACAGAACAACTTTTTAAGACTTAAAGTAAGATTCTTCTGCACAGAAAATAGTGTTTTAATTCTTAAACCGAATAATCTTTGTCAACTTGTGAAAGATAAAGAGGCATTTGGGGAGGTGCAAATCATGAAATTATGATGCGCATCAGGAAAAAGCCATCAATCCAGAAAGTTCTTGAGCAATAGAAAGAAAGAAATTTTTGGAATCCACTATGATTTTACCTGGTATAGATTGCCTTGAGATTGACCACACAGAGCATCCCAGTTGTAGATTGTAGGCTTTCACGTCAGCGAAGTGGGGGAAAAAAATATGACAAAGCCAAGATTTCCGAGCAAGGTAGGGAAAATGAATCGAATATCCGAATTAGCAACGAGGCCCAGAAATCAGAATGAAAATGGGAATTTTAGGGAAGAAAAGCCCCTCGCTTTTCGATTCTCTCTCTTATACGAAGGATGACAAATTTGGAATTTCAGGATTTTGCCCTGTTTTCAGTCCAGAGACCGATGATGAAGCTAGGGGCCTAGGCGTGACCGGAAGACTAATAATCAATAAAAGCCAGCCAAATGTGGGGCTTGAAGGAGGATGAGAAAGACAAAATCTTGACCGTTGGATAGGAATTTGATCACTCGGCCTAGATTTGGGCTGATCATTCCCTAATTCGGAGGCAAATTTCACATGTTGTTTTATATATACCCCTCGTATTTTAAAATATAAGACATAATTAATTTTTTTAGATAGATTAAGAAAATTAAATAAATTACTTAATCATATTATATATTATATATCATTAGATTATATATTAATTTATAATTTAAGTAAAACAGAAAAAAAAATGATAAATATAAATATTTTAAAGTAATTTAATTAGTTTTCTTAATATCTTCAAAAAATCAACTCTATCTTATATTTAAGACCATAGTTAGTATTAGATATTACTCCTACCAAGGTCGAAATCCCGAAAGATCCTGATTCTAAATCCTCTAGGTGAATATATAAGGTTTAATTATAACCAATATCAATATTAATAACAATTTTTAATCATAAAATTTAGTGTTTAGGGTTCCAAATTTATCATCCTTCTTAATAAGCTCCTACAATTAGGCGCAAAGGAGTACTTTACATCATGCTTATTAGCTTACATTATGCTTAGTACTTTACTAGGTTCTCAAACCTAGTCCGGACTATAAACCAGCCAATCAGCCTGTACACCGGTTCGGTCCAGTTTTTTATTTATTTATTTTTAAAAATCGATTTTTTTTATTGTTTTTTAAAATTTCATATTAATAATCCTAAAATCTTCAATTCTCACCGGTTTAGCCCCGGGTTGCTCCGGTTTGACTCCGGTCTAATCTATTGACCCTCGACCCAATATCCTGGCCAGTTTTGTGGCCAATCTGGATTTAATTACCTTGATAGTTTACATTGAATGGCACAAAGCAAAGGAACTCTTGAAGCTAATGGATAACTTTTAAATTTGGGTATCATGAAGCGATACTTGAGACTCAAGACGGCCAGAAAATAAAAAAAGGATGGAAATGTCAAGACCATCCGCCAAATATACAACACACAAGAGAGAATGAGATGGGATGAGAGATAGAATGAAAGTTCAATGGCTAAGACAAAGAAAAACTAGGTGTGTTTGGTTTGAGGGAGGGGAAGACGGGAGGGGAATGGTGGTAAATTATCATTTTGGATGTGTCCCCTCCAAAATTTACCTTAAATCCTTTAATGAAGAGGTAAATTTTGGAAGGGACCCGCCTAAAAAAGGTAATTTACCCCCTTTACCCTCCTCTTCCCCTCAAACTAAACACACTAAAAGGCATCACTTATTTATAGGTTAGGTAGACGATATTCTAAGAATGTGGAATTTCCCACATATTAGATACAGATTTAATTAGGAAGTTCTCAAAATTGAACAACAACATCATATATCCCTATAAAGTTGATAACCAATTCAAGAAAAATGATGCACCAAAGTTCATAATAATGGATGCATAAAATACAATATGATAAATATTGTATCAATATTGGCAATCCCGGCATGAATTCATACAAGTTCCTACTCCGACATGATCCCTGACATTGAATCGATGGTCGTTGGAACCAATATTTTGTACAATTCCAGCAATCTCATGTCTAATATGCAAAATAAACACATATATGTTAATTTTAAGAGGACAGAATTATCTATAATGCAAAGATCACAAGTCTAATATACCCAGGTACTAGAGGATATTTTGAGTCACCAAGTTTATTCCTAGTCCAAGTTACATCAGCATAACAAACTCCACAATGCGTGATTTTTATGAAAACATCATATCGTTCCAAAGAGTCCTGAACAATCAACATGTTATGTGATTAAAGAATCAACACTTGTCGCAAATCAAATGTGATATGAAAAAATAATGAAAAGAACATATATATATGTTCTATTCTGAACAAAACTATCCCACACACCAAAAGAACATATATGTTCTATTGCAAAAAAATCTTTTCATGCTGTTATATTCAGCTCTCTGATCAACCCCATGTTTCTACTGAGGTTGTGTGGCATCTTTGACGAGTGATTTTGATTAATCTCATTGATTAGCAATCTATTATGATCCTTCCATTCCAGTTACAATGTCTGATTCAATCATCAAATGGTTCTGCAGAGAAAAAGTAAACAGAGATAAGAGATTCCTTGCTACAATTGCTGAGAGAATAGCTACTAAAATTGGGCTCAACAGGATCTTTTTTTTTTCGTTCCCGCAACATTACCAAGTACGAACATGCATTAGTTTAGAAATATTCTTTGGCAAACATCATACACATCTACTTTTGGGACATCATCAGATTACCTAAATCTTGTATCACTTGTATCAAACAAAGGACAGGACGGGTCTGCATAAGAATCATCAACCTGGTGGGCCCACTAGATCACACTCTTTTCAGTATATGATTATAAAAGCTAATTTAAAGATTTAATATACTACCTCCAATCCTTAATACAATATCCACTTTATATATTAAGGACCAAATGTAGTATATCAAAATAAAAGGCACCAAACATAACAACTCCTTGAAGACTTGAAGCAGGACTCTTTTAACGATCTGATTGCTTATAAGTTGTTTTTCTTGTAAATCGAGATACAACTCCTCTCACATACATACCTCGTATACCGTAAATTACGATTGAAAAACTACTTTTAAGCATTTCAATCGTCAATTCAAACGAGCACGCTTACAATTTTTTTTGAATTCATACTTTTAAGTAGAAATATATGTGGAAAGGTAATCATTTTGTCACCATGTTTATGTTTACCTATATTTCAATGAAGTGGCATAACTTTAGGTTGTGAAAGACAATAACTGAAATTCTTATGCACATCTGGAAAAACCATCCACATTATTTCTGAAGATAGGAATTAAATCTCTACATTTGGGCTTTGGGCCCATATTTGGGACTTTGATTTGGGCTGTTCACACTCAAAAGTTTGAATCTGCTATTTAATTCAGGTCCATCAATTGAAACTTATTCACTTTTCCAATCCAAAAAATTCTAGAACAGGTGTGTTTGGTTTGAGAGGAGAGAGGGGAGGGGAGTGGTCCTTAATCTCTCATTTGGTTTGAATTTTTGAGTGAAAGGGAAGTCAAAATTTTGGCTCTTATTCCCTTTCCTCCCTTTATTTTTAGCTCTCATTATAGAAGATCCCCTCCCCAACCCTCTAACAAACCAAATAATATAACATACGCTCTCCCCCCTCCCCACCCCTCCTCTCAAACAAAACACGAAAGTTTGACCATAGTCCCATCTCCCAAGGTTCTTAACTAAAAATAGTGTTTCAGGTAAAAAAAAAAAACTAAAAATAGTATTTGTCTTTTGATATGACTTGTCCTCAAACAAAAGTTCCTTCTGCTGGGACTAATATATTAATCTTTGAATGGCTTCCTTTTTTTTTTCCGAATATATATCAGTGGATTTCATTAAGCTTTAAAACTTAATATAAAACAAGGTACCCAAAAGATAATCAACAACCACCTCCTAAAAAGAAGGTGGTAGTTGATTAAAAAAACAAAATTCCCCTCAATAGTGTGGCCTAATTTAGCAATATGATCTGCTAGTGCGTTTTGTTGCTTAAGAATGTAGCTTAAAAGGACTTGTCAATCCTTAGACAACCATAACCTAACCTATATAATGATATTACTAAAAGGATGATTTTTATCACCACCCCTCGTTAATAAATTAATGGACTCAATACAATCAGTGAAAACGAGAATATATTTGAATCTGTTGGTTCAGCATATCTGTAATCCCTGAATAACTGCAATAATTTCCGTAATTATTGGAGGTACTATCATTAGTTTGAAGCTGTAACCACCAAGCCAAACTCCCTCCTCATCACGTAGGGCTACTGCACAGCTACTCTGTCCCAAATCCAAAAATGATCCATCCACTTCAAGGTGCACAAATCTTGTTCTTCCTGGCAATGTCACCTCTCCCACATGTGAATGGTAATTATAAAAGTGAGAATGAGACAGTAAGTCTTGGTCCCAGCTAGCCTGAAAGAAATTAAAACGTGCATCCTGGGACCTGCCAATCCTTTGAATGGCTTCCTATGTGACAAAATTCTTCCCTCTTCTTGTTTGTTTGTTTTTTAATTTGTCCCCCCATGGTACAACTTACAAGCTGAATTTCCTTTTTATTTTTTTATTCTCCATCTCTTGTAATTCTCTCGCCACTCAAGCATGTGAAGGCAATAAATGCTTTTCTTTTCATTTCTCTCACAATTGACATGCATCATCTAATAAGACAAAAAGCTTCCTCCTCCTTCCCTTGCGCAAAATGCCTGGTTGGATCTTCGACTTTCACTCTTCCAACCATGGCTTCTCTACATAGATCTAATCAGAATTGAAGAGGCAGAGCCGAGAAAGAATTTGTAGTGAACGACAGTGACGGACTGAACGATAAGGGCGAGGAAATGGTCTGAGCAGGAGAAAAGTTCATATCAGAGCTAAAAGAAAAACTCCGATAACGTCTAGTGTGACCGTGACCAAGTGTTTTTTCTTTTAAAAATATAAACCGGCCACCCCCCTAACCCAACTAGTTACAAGGGTTAATCTCGGTTTACCCCGGGTCAGGACGGTTCACACCAGATCTGTTTCTTCTCAAGTTTGCTAGTTACTCAGACCGAACATGTGACTAAGTGATTGGTTTCTGGGTCAACTAGATTGATCCGATCTAGGTTTTAATACCATGGGACTAACACCTATTACTATTAAAATAGTTTTTGATGGCCATTCACATAAATACTAAGGAAAAAATATCTGAAAAATTGAGCACTGATTTTGGGTCGTTAGGGGAATAAATAATACTGTATTTAGTCAAAATCAATGTCTGTATTAATTTTAATTATAACACTTATAAATAATTCTAGCACAGACAAAACCCACTTCTACTGATATATGAATATAGAAAATCATAAAAGCTGAATTGAATTTTACACATCTTTGTTTAAATTTTTTTGTGCAATTTTGTTTATTTTTAATTTTTGGATGATGTGTTTATCTTTATTCTCACAGTTTTGGAAGGGCTTTGGGACAAAGGTGAAGTCTTCAGCTATTGACTCGCTTAAACAATGATGAATGCATTTGAATAACTTTACAAATTATGGTTAATTAAGGACTAAATTTATAAAAAATTTTACTTTTAAGAATCAATAAGGGTAAATACTTATTCTTCAACATGTAAATTTTTGTCGTTTAGGTGACAAATATTCTTGAATATAATTTATATTATAAATTTACACTATATGAATGGTAGGTGCTCGTAATTTGATTTTCTTGTGGAAATAAAAAATACTCATAATTTGATTGATAAATTTAGGGAAAATCACTCTGAGGTCCCAAGCAAGAAAGATAATATCAGAAAGGTCCCTTGAGGTTATAAAAACGCACTCATCAGGTTGTGAATGCGCACTTTGGGGTTGTACCCAGGGACCTTTCTGATATTATCTTCCTTACTTGGGACCTCAGAGTGATTTTCCCTAAATTTATGTTATATATATATATTATAAATTTGTGCGCCTTCTTAATAATTAATTTGTAAATTTGGTCATTCACTACAATTCTCCCTTTATGTTATGTTTAACTAGTCATAACTTATGGGTTATTTATTTATGGATTAATATCATATCGTTGGTCCCTTAAATTTTTTTTTATTATTTTAGTTCTTTAAGCTTCAAATCATTGATTTTGGTTTCTCCAAGGATAAAATGATCCATGTTTTTATTGAATTATAATGTTTTAAACTAAATGAAATTTGAAAGACCAAAGCTTATATTTTATTTTCTTAGTGCCCATGAAAAATGTGTCTACTTATAAATAGTTAAGAAGTAACATCTAAAAAAATTATATCCCGTGTGATGTATAAAATAATAATACCAATAATATATTATTATCATTATTATTTTTTTTTTTGCCAGTTATTATCATTATTATTAAAGGATATTAGTATATCAATCGAATCAAATTTTAGATGAAAAATTTAAATACAAATTAAAATATAACACACACACAAAAACGCGAATACGAAGCCTGAGAAGTTTGGGTTGTAGTCAAAATTCAACCTTGGTCCCTACGTTGTTCTTCCGATTTCCGAGTCTCCATACTCAAAAGCCATATTCTCTCCGATTATGAACTCTTAAAATTCTTCTTTTCAATCCACCTTCCAATTTTCATCAGAATATTTCTTCCCCTTCTTTGCTCCCCAAAATGTCTACGTCTCAATCAGAACAAGATTTCAATTTCATGTCAAATGATCAGTGCCAACAAATAATTATTCAGCGATTACATCACCGGTGGAACCAAATTCAAAGGCTGCCCCACCGACATCAGAATCTGCAGCCACATTTAGAGGGCTTCAATTATATATCAGAATCAGAGTTGATAGAGCAGAGTGCAAATCTCGGATCTGGCTTCCCTCCACTGCTCAAACGTCCCCTGTCAATCCTTTTCTCATAATTACACTATTTTTGGTGTAGTTTTGAGTGTAAAATGATGGGGCTGAATTTTTTTTTCTTAAAAAAAAAATGATGTATAGTATTTTGAAGTATTTTTCCAAACGTACCTAATATCTTAAAATATTTTTTAAGTAGTATGCAATATCCTAAAATAATTTTTAGTGTTTATAACCCCTTAAAATGTTTTTTTAGTTGTACCTAGTGAGTTAGCATATTGACTATAATTTTACCCTTAATATATTTTTCATCTCCAAAAACTACTTTAAAATATTTTTTTTGTGCTTTTAACCCTTTAAAATATTTTTTCAGTTGTATTTAGTGTATTAGAAGATTGACTACAATTTTATCATTACTAAATTTTTCTTAGTAGCAACGAGCGCCCAAAACTTAAGATACTGATTTATTGATTTCCACCCACTCTAAAATATTTTCTAATAGCACCTAATATTTTAAAGTAATTTTGGGAGCTGAAAAAATAATTAAGGGAAAAATTATAATCAGTCTGGTAAGACATTGTATACAACTGAAAAAATATTTTAAGGAGTTAAAAATACAAAAAAATTATTTTAGAATACTGCATACTACTTAAAAATATTTTAAAATACTATATAATTCCAGAAAAATATTTCAAAATACTTGACACCATTTTTTTTAAAAAAAAATTCAGTCATATCATTTTACACCCAAAATGGTGTAATTTTGAGAAAAGGATTGGCAGCAGACGTTTGAGTAACGGACGGAAGCCAAATCCGCAAATCTCCCCACATTGTTGTTGGGTGATGCTTTACCTACTTCACAATTTTGTTCATTGGCCTCGGTATACAAAATTACTCTTGCTACAATTGTCTCCAATTTGATATGAAATACTCATTTTGGTATTTAATGAAAGAGCTACACTAACTAATTTGTGTAGATTAAAAAAATTAAGTAGATTAATTAATTGTAATAAATGTAACGTAGTCTCTCTAGATTAGAGCCTTATATCATAAATGCGATGGGAACTAGTTTGTGAGTGAAGTATTTTGGTGTAATCAAGGGGAAACCCATCACCTAGTATCGGGCGCCTTTGTTTGGTATAAGGGGACACCCACCACTCTCTTAAGGAGAGAGAGTGCTTCATTTAATGGGTTACTTTCTTGGCTGACAAATGCACTTTTTTTGGGATTTGGCCAAACATAAATAATGTTATATATATTTATATAATGACATAAATTAAAAAATATAAGATAGGCCTAACCTGTAGGTTAGGCCTTATAAAAATAGGTCCGGTAAAAGGCATGAGCCTGAGCATGATCTATTTATTAAATAAGTTAGGTTAGGTTTTATGTAGATTAGTCCGGGACCTGACCTATTTTCATCCCTACCTCTATTAGATGAAAGAGCCTCTTAAATTTATAAACTCCACTTTTCTTGTGAGGCCCTCTAATATGCTCATATACAAGACTCATTACAAAACCAAGCTGATGTAGCTAAGTGCATAAGCTTTTGCTCACTTGTCTCTTCGCCTAGTGAGTTCTGAGTCATCATCATAAATATGCACATCCATTTGGGAGATGCTCTTCGTAGCAGCACAAGTATACATGCTATAAGGCCAAAAATTGCGCCCACCACAATCACTTTTCCTTCTTAAGGGCTTCAACAGTTTCAAGCACCTTTCATCAATCCAATCATCAAATATCCATTGCAAAATTCACCTGAACAAAGTCATATTGCCTCTTGTCAGTACTATAAAAAGAGGTTTTAACGTATCTATTTTGGCACTTTTAACGTTCAAAAATTGAGGAACGTCTATGTGGGAAGCGTAGTATGTTTTAAGAAAAGACGTCCGAAAAAAAAAGAGACGTATAAAGAGAGGACTTTAGACGTCCCAAATTAAGAATTGGGACGTCTAAAGTCTCCACTTTAGATGTCCCTTATTTTAAAAAGGGACGTCTAAAGTTATTTGAATTTCAAATTTTCTGTAGATGTTGAGGTCATCAATTACGAAAGCAAACACAAGTTCCAGACGAGAATCTTCTGCAATAGTTTTATTGAACATAAATGCTAGCTTTTTTCATTCTCTTTTTGGCTCAGGAATTTCCTTTTTTGGTATCACCACACTTCCACCACTTTGCTAGCTTTGTTCAAACTTCTTTTAGTCAAACTTTAAATTTAAAAATCCATTTTTTACCCAGATGCACTGTACCAGATCTGATTGTGAAAAAAGAGAGGAACTTATATAATAATAATAATAAACAGACAAGCATGTAAGATTTGAAAAGTGATAAAGAGAGAGTTACCGTCGCAAATAGGGGCATCAAAGGGCATGATGAGAGGGGGGATGATGGCGAAAACACCTACGAAAAAAGCTATTTGAATCTATAGAATGTGGGTCTCTCTCTGCAACTCCTATCAAAGAAATTGAAAAATGCTGTGGAAGTGAGAGAGAGAGAGAGAGAGGAAGGAAAGCGTCCCTTTATTTAATATAAGACATGAGCGTCCCTTATATTCAATACAGGTTGCAAGAAAATTTTTAAATTACTTTAAATATCCAAAATTCTATTTGAAATGTTTAAAGTGGAGACTTTAGACTTCCCAAATGGAATTTGGGACGTCTAAAGTGTAAAAAAAAAATATTAAATTTTTTTTTTGACTTTAGACGTCCCAAATGGAATTTGGGACATCTAAAGTGTAAAAAAAAATTTATTTATTTATTTTTTTACGTTAGACATCACTTTAGACTTCTCAAATGAAATTGGGATGTCTAAAGTAAAAAAAAAATTAATTTTTTTTTACACTTTAGATGAATTTGGGACGTCTAAAATCACCCAATTCTTACATATAATTACAAAAATGTCACCGTCTATGTTTTAGACGTTCCTTTTTAAAAAAGGGACGTCTTTTAGGGTAACAAAATCTATATTCTGTAGTCGTGTGTTTCTAATGTATGAGTTATTTATGGGGTTAGATTTGGTCCAAAATATAATATCTAAATCCATTTTATTATCTCCCATATTTATCATTTTTTTTAAAAACTAATTTACTTAACTTATAAACTGAATTTATAATCTAATGTTACATATAAGTATTTTAGGATAATCAAATCACATTTGTTATAATTAAGTAAGGACAAGGGGAGTAATTAATATAATGAACATCTCATTGTCATTGATTGGAGACACACACACTACTTCCAATTCTTAATATATATATATATATATATATATAAGAACCAGTTGTTTAATTTGGGGAGATTGATAAAATTAAATAAATTACTTAATTATAGCATACGTTACATGATCTCTTTAAAATAATTATGTATATTAAATTAAAGTATACTTTTAGTCCTTTAAATTTTACATGAGGTATACTTTTGATCTCTTAACTTATAAAGTGTACTTTTAGTCTTATGTTTTTAACACTGTTAATGTTATTAACGGAAAATATTGACACAAAAAACTCAAGAAATAACTATGTAACTACTAAAAAATATTTAAGTTTTAATATTTTAATATAATATATTTAGATTATTAAACTAATTTTTTTAATACAATCAATGTTTTGATATTAACTACTGCATTAGGTTTTTAGATATTTTTTTTTAATTTATACATATTTTAAATTTAAGATTAATAACATTTAATTATACAGTCATTACTTGAGTTTGTTGCAAGCAACATTAACGATATTAGAACTATGAGACTAAAAATATATATTATAAAGTTAAGAAATTAAAAGTATACATATATAAACTAAAAGTACTATAAGCGTATTTTAGGTTGTATATTATTAGCAACAAATTATTTTAGAGAAAAAAGGCTATAACATATGACCTCTTCAACTTTTAGTTAGTTGTAAATAACCTCCTTATTTTTGGAAGTTTAAAAATAACACCTTTAACTTTCATATTTTGACCAGTAAAACCTTATCGTTAAAATGACTTGGCGATGACATGTAATTTTTTATATTTTATTAATTTAGCTTGATTAAAAATCAGGACAAATTTGTGATTTTACCATCACTAATTCTCATGATCTCCGACGGCGTTATCGTCTTCTCCATCCGTCTCTTCCAAGCTCTCCTTGAACTCTGCGATCCTGGCTTCTCATCTGAGCACTAAATTAAACAATTCACATCCCTTATTATACTTTTGTTATTCTCTCTCTTTTTCTCTAACGTTTCCTCTAACGTTGCCTTATCTTCTTATCATCATCATTCGAAAAATCATTCTTCTGCTTCTCATCCCAATTAAATTCGAAAGATCATATCGTTATGCGTTTCATCTTTTTCAAGTGTCGAATCTTCACCTGATCGAGCTGCAGGATTCGTGACTGTTCTCTTAAGCCATCTTGTTGCACTACTATAAAAAAGGGTTTTAACGTCTAAAAACTGAGGAACGTCTATGTAGGGGGCGGGCGTAATATGTTTTAAGAAAAGACGTCCAAAAAAAATGAGACGTCTAAAGTCAGGATTTTAGACGTCCCAATTCTCAATTTGGGATGTCTAAAATCCCCATGTGGAGGACTTTAGATGTTCCAAATTGAGATTTGGGACGTCTAAAGTCCTCCACAGGGGGACTTTATACATCCTAACACTACTACAAAAAGGATAAAAGGTGGCGCACATTTTGTGGCACTTCTTTAAACAAGTGCCACAGCTTCTCTTTTTTTTTTATCTTTATAATTTTTTTTTAATTTTGGGTACTAGCTGTGGCGCCTAATAGATTAAGTGCCACAATTGAGGAGGCCTAGTGTGGCGCCTGTCTACGTAAGTGCCACAGTAAAGCAGCTGTGGCGCCTAACCCACCAAGCGCCACAGCTGCAGCATTAATTTTTTTTTTTTAAAAAGGTGGGCATGTGTGGCGCCTAAATAAATAGGCGCCACACTTTGCCACAAATCAGCTGTGGCGCCTAATGCATTAGGCGCCACACTTGCCTACTTTTTAAAAAAAAAAAAAATTCAAATTCAAATTGATAGTGTTTCTCTTAATTATTTCATTTTCCGCGTAGTGGTCCTGTGTCCGTCTCCCATTCCTTCTCTTTTTGACTACTACTCCACTTTAATTATTTAACTACTCTCTCCTCCATTAAACTACTTTCCCTTTCTCATCTTCTTAGTGGATCCGTCGGCCCCCTCCCTCCATTTCCTATCATCTTCACACTAAAAAACACACCCACACGCTCACTCGTCACTCAAGCTAGCATCACCAACGTGGTCTCCCACTCCCTGCGCTGGTCAATTAATAGATTTGTAAGAAGAAGACTATTTCATTCTAGCTTGCTTTGTTTAAACTTTGTTTTAGTCAAGATAAACCGTAATATAATGTTTGCCTTTTTGTTCCTAATTTAATAGGAAAGAATGAAAACCTAGCTTGTTTCGTTTGCCTTTTTGCTTTGTTTAAATTTTTTTGCCGACAAGCTTGCGTTTTTTAGTAATCTTTTAATTTACTTAATTAGTTGTTGATGTACTGTATTCACATATCAAGTTCTTGTATTGTGATATTTTTTATGTTAGCTTTGGAGAGTATTAATGTAAGAACATTATTGTTAGGGAACTTGAATTTTAAATATGAAAATTATATATATATATATATATATATAATAGGTTGAAATATAAAATAGAAAGATTGACAATTTGTGGAGATGATAAACACGAAATCCACTCATTTTATATAAAATTTCACAATCACGAAGCATAAAAAAGAGCCACAGAAAAAAAAAAGAAGAAGAAGAAGAAGAAAGAAAAAAAAAAGGGACCCTACTGTGGCGCTTGCTCGAGCAAGCGCCACAGGAGGCCCCCCTCCTGTGGCCCTTCCTCAAACAAGCGCCACAGGAGGGTATTTTTTTAAAAAAAAAATTTTAAAATGTTGTGGCGCTTCCAAGCGCCACAGCTTTTTTTAGTGACATCTAGATATGTGGCACTTCTCTAGCGCCACAGTTAATGCAATTATAAGCGCCACAGCTTTACTTTTTTGTAGTAGTGTAATTCTTAATTTGGGACATTAAAAAGTTTTATTTTTTTAAAAAATTATTATTTATATTCTTCATTACCCAGCAAATTAAAATTGCAGAAACAGAATTGAAGATGGATTCATAAACCACAAAATGTCCCTTACAAAATGGTAAAGACATCTAGCACTGTAATCTTTTTACTATATATATATATATATATGTATAATAACAACAACTCATACAACCTAATATTATATATGTATAACAACAATCAGAAAAGTGTCAAAATGTTTGTTATCACACAACTACAAACTAATTGTTGTTCATTTCATCAAAATAAATATACATATGTATTTCCCTCTATTTCCAAGCTCCAAACGTATAAAACAAAAATATTATTAGTATTGCATAACTACTAACAACTAGTTTATGATTATGGCAAAAAAAACAATCAAGGGAAAAACACTCCAATAACTAGCATCATGTAAATAAATTGAAAGCATTATAATAATTTCACATTGCAAGTTTAACTTAATTCTTCATGTAAATTTATATTTAAAAAAAAACAAACCTGATGAAAGTAGGGGAGAGGGCAGCCAACGGTATATATGTGCTTCTAAGGTAGAGAGAAAACGTTGGAGGAGTTGTGTATGCACAGTGGAGAGGAGAGGTACGCCGGAGGCTGAAAGCAACGATGAAAGTGGGAGGTCTACGCCGAAGGGTGGAGGGGGCAAAAAAGGTAGAGGAGGCGTACGCCGGAGGGTGAGAGTAAAGAAGGTGCTATGAGAATGGAAGGAGGTAGAGGAAAAGGGAATGAAGAAAAGGAAGAGAGGAAGACAAAGTGTAATGAAGAAAAGAAAATAATGAAAAAGCATACCCATGGTGTAGATAAAGAAGACGAAGTCACAAGAATGAAAGATAAAAAGGAAATGCAGAAAAAAAGGAAGAGAAGTCATGGAGGATGGGAAAGATGGAAAAGGAGGGATGAATTTCTGACATATAAATGAAGAAAAGGGAAGAAAAGTTTCACGCAAGTCAAAATTTCTGACATGACTTTAGGAGTCCCAAATTTTTTTAGGACTCCTAAAGTAAGACTTTAGGCGTCCCAAATGCCATTTGGGACTCCTACAATCAATACTTTAGGCGTCCCAAATCCCATTTGGGACGTCTAAAGTAAGTTAAATTATTTTAATTTACTTTCTTGGCTCCAGTGGAAATCTTTAGGCTTCCCAAATAAAATTTGGGATGTCTAAACTCTACTTTAGGCGTTCCAAATTCAAATTTGGGACGTTAAAAAGTTTCTCTATGTACACATAATTACGAAAATGCCACCACCTTCCTTTTTAACCACCCAATTTTAAAATTAAGATATCCATTAGAGTAGTTATATCATAATTCTGTAATAGTGTTGTACCATCATTGCATCCACCAGGTTTAAGGGTTTTCTTTTTGGAGCCTCCTTTTTTTTTTTGGGGGTGATTTTGGCTTCTCATATTTTAATTAGATATGATTTCGTCACTTGATGGGAAAGGACTAAGCAGAGGCTGGTACTTTATCGCAGTGTTATGCTGAATATACATATAATAAATAAAACCAGAAGGAAGAATGTGATTGAGATGGAAATCATAAGGATGATTTTTTCATTAGGGAAAAGTTGAGAGCAAATGACCTTGCCAGAGATGGAGATAGGTAGACGATAAAGATGGGGGCAATCGCCAAGTAATTGTGAATAGCTTGCAATCAGTTAAATTTAACGGTCATTTTTAGGGTTTTAATGGTCAAGATCTGAAAGTTGAGGGTCTTATTTTTAAACTTTTAAAGATGAAGGAGGTTGTCTGCAACTAACTAAGAGTTGAGGGGATTATGTATATTTTAGTTAGAAGAAAATGATAGATATGGATACTTTAAAGTAATTTATTTAGTATATTTAATCTCTTAAATTAATCAATTGTCTCTTATATTAAGAACAAGAGGGATAATATATATGTATTGCTTGCATATGCAATTTTTCATTTAGATCTGCGGATGCAAGTAGCTTTTCTTCACCAATCTGAAGGACTCTCAAGGTTTCTCAGTTCTGATAGTTTCCTTAATTATCTTGGAGATGCAAACTAAGATTCTTGAGCCAAAATATTAGCAACAGTCACAAGCCTTCACACAAAATTTTATTAAGCATTGGCACTGGACTCTCAATGTTACAAATCAAGCCAAAGAGAGAGCAGCTTAGATAATTAATTGGGATGGATTCACCAAGTTCTTCAAAGTTCAAAAAGAAAAGAAACTAATAATTAACCTATTTGGTGGGTGTTTGGGAATTTTTCAAATTTAGGTTTCAAACATAAATTTGCTAATCTCAGATAAAATTCCTTTCATATATTTATCTCGTAAATCGTAAAAACTATTTTTAAAAAATTAATCCAAACACACAGTTGATTCACCTTACATCAAAATTTAAGTTCTTAACTGACAATTGTATCAGAGTTTAAGAATTGTAAATAAATCTTTCTCGTACTAACTTGTTGCTGTTATCTTTTGAAGACAAAGACTGTAAATTCCGAGGACAAAGGTGCAAAAAAGAACCCAATAAATACATTTACTGGAAAGTAACAAGAGAGAGAGAGTATAATACTAGAGACATGTGACAAAAAGGGCCATGTGCTTGAAATGAAACGTATCACCGTATCAGACACAGACAGGGGTCCCTCTCTGAAGATGATACTGACTGCTACGGCCTTCTTGTTGCCATATGGCACTCTAAATTAATGGATCCTCGGTCAGTATGTAGTGTTGTCGTACCAATTATTAGCCAACGTCTTTTTTTAAAACTCCAATTATATATTTAGAGAGAATTACATTTCTGTTTTAAAAAAAAAATTAAAAAAATATTTTTAAAAATTATAAAATGATAAAATATAATCCATCGAGATAGAGTTATCAATAAAACTATTTTTTTATTTTGTAATCTTCAGAAACATTTTTTTATTTATTTTTTTTCTTGAGATCTAAATATAATTCTTTTTGTATTCAACTATATTTTTTAATTTTATTTCTGCTCCCCAAGATCTATTCATTGCATCGCTACAATATTTTGTCTCTCTTCCTGTCCCCATTTCATTTATGCTTTGAAGGCGACTCCAGGCTGGTGGCCGATGCATGCTTGAACAAGTTATTTATTGCTTGACATGTACTGTATACATACATATTCTATAAGAAAATATAGACAGCCAACCAATATTATGCCCCCACAAATTTTTAAAGCTCTCCCTTTTCAGGCAATAAATTTAATTATATACTGAACGGTTCATATCTAACAAAGAGAAAAGTTCATTATGATTTTAGGGTATTCTTTTTTTTTAAATATTTATATGCCTAAGTTAGATTCGATTATTATTGAGCCCAGTTAAAAGTAACTCTCAAAAAGACATTAATTTTCTGCATTCATATACCCTTTCCGCTAGAATTAATACTAGTTGGTTGATTCAGTTTATTCTAGTAATTCAAGAATAATTAAAATTTAATATGAAGAATCAGTTTATGCAATTTTTTTTATTTATTCTTTAAATATTTTTTTCACAAATTTTATTAGGTATTTTGTGAGTTTTTTTTCCCACTCATTCAATTTTTTTCTCCACATATTTGAATGTTAAAAAATTGGGCATCAAATTTCTTAAATTCATATGTCTCTCTTGTACATAAAATAAGAGACATATATACAATAGTATAAAATTCAAAGAAAATTGTATTATTTAGAGAGAATCCCTGAAAAGGAATCTGAAAATTGAAAAATGATAAATGAGTTTTTTTATCAAAAATTAATTAAAAAAAAATAAAAAGTGATAAGAAATTCTCAACTTTTTTTTTTTTTGAAAAATGGCTGATATATTATTTTCTAATTTTTAAACTTTTTTTCAGGGATTTTCCCTATTATTTATGTGCTGCTTATTTTACAATATATCCACGGCAAGATGGACGGGCCACGTGAGCTTGATCCATACGGAATTACTTCATCAATAAAATAATCATGTCTTCAGTTTTGAGCTTTCCTTTAAATATACTCTATTCCCTTCTCTCATAAATGTAACAGCTAGCTAGTTATGGAATTTATTTTGATTATAAATGTACCACATATATCAATTCGTTTTATTTCTTAAATTTATAATTTTATTTTTAAACTATTTTTATTGATTACACACATATTTTTATATATCAATGGATGGTTCTAATATAATGATCAGAGAAAGTACTGTATTTTAAAGAAACAAATACACAATTATTTGTATTAATTTAACTAATTCTCTTAATTTCTATAAATTAATTATCTACCCCTTAAAGTAAGGACAGAAAGGAGCATTCAAATAGAGATCAAAGTATGATCAATCATCATTGCTGAAATGTTTCAATTAATGCTAAGCTTTTACGTGAATTTGAGAAATTAGGGTGTTACTTTGACTCCAGCCACGTACTGAATTATTCGTGTTGTGTGGACCATTCGAATCTATTAGCGTATGTTTGGGAACACTTATTTTTTGAATATAAGTGCTTATTACGTAAGTTAAGATAAAACTCCTCTCACATACTTATCTCGTATATTGTGAATTACCATTTATAAGCACTTATTGGCTCAAAATAAGCTATTCCAAACGAGCACTTAATCAATTCAACAGTTAATTAGCTGATCACCGAGCAAAATTGCATCGGATATTTTTTTTTTCAAACAGTCAATTATCTGTTTTTTTGGTGGTAGATTAAATTTAGCCCAAAAAATATTTTAAGAATGAATTTAATATGTTTTATATTTTAATTTATTCTCGCAATTTCTTAGCACAGTTGATTATCATTCATTTTAAATTCACATATACGCCTTGGTCTTCTTGCATTTGAAAATTTCAATACTTTACCACTTTCGAACTGACATTCAGATGAACAAAATTTAGGGTTTTATCGCAAGATCCACATCATTGCAGAGGTTAAAGAGGCTCTTAAAATATGGAAAATGGTAAAGTCATTCGACCTGGCAGTATTCTTATTGAAATATGGAAGTGTTTAGCCAAGGAGGGTGTGCTATGGCTAACTAAGTTCTTCAATGAGATTTTTTTTAGCAAGACATTCTTAAATAGGATTTTAAGATCCAAGAAAATGCCTGGTGAATAGGGGAAAACACTTTAATCCCTATTTACAAGAATAAAAGAGATATTTAGAATATTTGCAAGCTACATAGAGATAAAACTTAAAAGTCACATGATGAAATTGTATGAAAAAGTGATTAAATATGTTGATGTTGGACACTTGCATTTCTGATAACCAATTTGGATTTATATCGAGAAGATCTATAACAAAAGCAACTTATTTACTAAGGACATTAATGGAAAAGTACCAAAGAAAAGGAATAGACTTACATATTTCTTTTATTGACTTGGAAAAAGCTTATAAGTATTATGGAAAGCTTTGAAAAAGAAATGTGTGTGTTGCATATATTAAAGTCATATAAAATACTCTTTACGGTCCTTTTTATAAGACACTTTTATCTTTATAATGTAAAACAAATTGACGGTTAAGATTAGTTAAAAACAATAAATATGTAAAAAATGTCATGTTTCTTCACTACTACAAAAAAAGGATTTAACAGCGCTCCTTTTTTGGCGCTTCTTCAAAGAAGCGCCGTAGATAATAGTTTTTTTTTTTAAAAAAAAACTATTCAGAAGCTACGACGCTTCCTAATATAAGCGTCAAAGCTTAATGCTAGGCTTGTGCGGCACTTTCCTAAACAAGCGTCATACAAAATATTTATTAAAAAAAACCAAAAGTGCAAGCTACGGCGTTTCTCAAGAAAGCGTCGTAGCTGGATTAAGTTTTTAGCATTTTTTATTTGAAAAAAACCTTATCTAGTGCTTAAAAATAAAGTGTCAGATAAGAGTGAGAGTAAGTTAAAAGAATATTATTGTTCAGAATCTCATATTGTAGTAAGTTAAAAAAGAAATCAAATGTTTCATTCTTGAATTCAAAAAACAAAATTGGTCCTTGGCCGGTGCTTGATTATGAAGCACCGGCCAAAGCTTGCCTTAGCTGGTGCTTGATAATCAAGCGTCGGTTAAGGCCAAATATATTTAAGGTCGCCTTGATTATTCAAGTCAACCTTGAATATATAATACAAGGAACTAGGTGCCTTGAATATTCAAGGCACCACAAGGCTACATATGGTACCTTAAATATATTTAAGGTTTCTTTCTAGGTGTTTGCTTTTTTTAAAAAAGAAATTTAGAAGCTACGACGCTTTGACAAAATACACTGTAGCTTCTTTACAATATGCTATTTAATTTTTGCCCCGTCGTTTTTATTTTCATTTTCATCTTCCCTCATTCTCTCTAGCTCTTTCATTTTCCAGAACTTTGTTGTAGTACAAAGTTTCCTCTCCTATATGTTTTTTTTCCTGTCTCGGCCTCTTTCAAAATCTCCCTAGCGTGTAATTTTTTCCCCTCCAATATTCACTAGTAGAAAAAACCCTTTTTAAACCGCCACATTTAGACTGGTTTTGATGGATAAGGTCTTAAAAATTTGCGTGGTGAGAGTTCTATAATTATATTGAACTTCTAAGACCGGTTCTAAAAAAACCGGTCTTAAAAAATTTATTTAGATCGGTTATAAATAAAACCGGTCTTAAAATGTTAAAATTTTTAAGAATTTAAGACCGGTTTTTATGTAAACCGCTCTTAAATGTTAAAACATTTTTAATCTTAAAATTTTAACATTTTAAGACCCGTTTGTACAAAAACCGGTCTTAAATTTGAAATTTCACTCTTTTAAGACAAGTTTTTATTGAAAATCGGTCTAAAAGGTAAGATTTTTTGCCCGTATTTTTACTCCCGCGCCCAGATCATGCACTCTATGAACCCTTTCTTCTCTTTTCGCCATTTCTATGTGAACTCTGTCCATGCTTGTTCTGAACTCGTCCATGAAGTCCCGTCCCTCATTTGCTCAACTCTCCTCTATCATTACCGCTGTCGTTGCTGTGTTCGACATTGCTGTTCTTTGATTATCGTCAGTCTTCTCCGCCGCCACCTCTATTCTCCGCAATGACCATTCTCCTCTGCCTTGACTTCCCTTTGTCAGTGCCGTGAATTTGAGGACTTCATTTTAACCTCAGTCAACGCCATCGTGACTTTGGGTTGAAGCTCACTCTTTGGTCTTCAATCAGGTTAGTGTTCGATCTGTTATTTAGTTATACGTTGTTCAATAATTAATAATGTTTTATGAAAAAATGGTTCTTGTTGTTGCTTTGAGCACTTAAACATAATCTGGAAAAAAATTAAATCTGCACATTCTTGTTAGATATATGCTTTGACTTTTAAGTATATCCCTATGATATTTGGCTTGGATTAATACCACTCTATATTTTGTTTTAATTTAGTGCGATTGTTTGATTATTGTCAGTGTTATTTGTTTGTTAAAACAATACTAATTTCAAATGGTGCTTGTTAATTTTGTTGAAATATCTAAAACTCTATTATTGTTGTTTTTTTGTCTATCCTTTTGTTGTTGGATATAGGGTGCTAGAAGTATTGAGATATATATGGATCATAGTTGGATAAACGCTAAACGAATGAGTGTTGAATATGATAATGGGGTGAGGGGTTTTTTAGACTTCGCTAGTAGAAATGCCGATGATGGTAGTGAGAAGTTTTATTGCCCTTGTGTAATATGTTTGAATGAGAAGCAACTAAGTACTGCAGAAATATATACACATTTAATTTGTGAAGGATTTTGTAAGAGTTATACATTGTGGGTATGACATGGTGAAGAATTAGAAATGTCAAGTTCATCTCAACAGGGGGAGTGAACTTTGATGATAATGACACGGATACGGATGATCGGATAGAGGATATTATTCGTGATGTAGGAGAAGAGACTTTTGAGCAATCACATGCATATGGTAATATGTGTAGTGATGCTGAGACACCGTTGTACCTGGGGTGTAAAAAATATCAATTGTTAAAAGCAGTATTAAAATTGGTAAGCTTGAAAGCATGGCATGGATGGAGCGACAAGAGTCTTTCAGAAACGCTTGAGGCTTTTAAGGACATGCTTCCAGATGATAATGTGTTGCCTTCTTGATACTATGATACTAAGAAAATATTGTGTCCATTAGGGATAAAGTATAAAATGATCCATGCATGCCCTAATGATTATATATTGTATAGAAAAGAGCATGAAGATGAATAACAGTGTCCGATATGTGAAACCCTGAGGTACAAATCAAATAACGCTCCTATAAAAGTATTATGGTACCTTCCAATCATACCAAGGTTCAAGCGCTTGTTTGCTAATGAAAACAATGCAAGAAATTTGAGATGGTATGTGAATGAGAGGATATCCGATGGAAAGCTTCGACATCCGGCTGTTTCTTCTTAATGGAAGAAAATTGATCAATTATTTCCTGCCTTCGGTGAAGAGCCTAGGAACCTTAGGCTTGGGCTTAGCACGGATGCCATGAATCCTTTTGGTAGTATGAGCAGTATACATAGTTCATGGCCTGTTCTGTTGGTAATTTACAACTTATCTTCTCTGTTACGTTATGCATGAAACGAAAGTACATCATGTTATCTATATTGATTTCAAGACCAAAACAATCTGGAAATAACATAGATGTTTACCTGAAACCCTTGATCGAAGACTTGAAAGAGTTGTGGGACGAAGGTGTTGATGTTTTTGACGCGAATAAGAAGGAGATTTTTAAAATACGAGCCATGATCTTTTTTACTATAAATGACTTCCCTGTATATGAAAACTTGTCAGGATATAGTGTTAAAGCATAACAGCATTGTCATTAATGTAATTTAATCTTTGATGTATGTATGTAAGTGAAAAGATAAGGAACTTGGTCAAAACAAAATTGTCATGGTTGTAAGATTTCCTTGCATTATGATTCTGTCTATGATTGTGAGTTTATTATTCATGGTTGTTTTCCTTGCTTCTGTTTCGGCCAGCACTGTTTAAGCATAAGGGAGTTGAGTTTTAATATGTTCCAATGAGTTTTGAGTCTCTCACATGTTATTAAGATGTTAGTTATAATTTGTAAGAAAAGAAGATTTATTTGAATGTCATTGAACTGGCTGCTGCTTGCTGAGTGAAATGTTTTAACAGGGGAAATGGCTTGCTGGGTAAATGTTTTAAACAAAAATTTTAAAAAAACTACTTTGAAGACCTGTTCTCTCCAAAACCGGTCTGAAAAGTACATTTAAGCCCGGTTTTGGAGAGAACTGGTCTTGAAAGTTGAAATTTTAAGACCGGTTTTCTACAAAACTGGTCTTAAAAAAATTTTCAGAAAATTGGTCTTAAAATTTCAACTTTTTAGACCGATTTTTTAGAAAATCGGTCCAAAATTTGAACCTTTTAGATTGGTTCCTCTGAAGTCATGTTAAGTGTCAACTCAGGATTCATATACAAACATCCTCCGAAGTTGATAAAAAGGTTCACAGAGAATTCCCAAGCTGGTTTGCATGTAGAATACTAAATGACCACAACCTACACTCACAAGCATTCAAAGCTCTCACAATCGGTCATCTTGATCATGCAAAAAGGTTTACAGCATACAATGTCAACGATTTCAAGTTTTGCATGATTTCACGGGATCAAGGATTGCAAACCCAAAATTCAGGTGTTTATGACACCTTTAGGACAAGGAGTTATGCGAGCAGTAGTGACGCCAACATACAGTTCGAAGGCATCCCTTACTATAGAAAACTTCTTAATGTCGTGGAACTTAATTGCCAAGGCCATTTCACCGTTACGCTATTCAAGTGTTTGTGGGCAAATACCACTACTTCCCGGGAACTCACAACTGACGACTTAGGCATTACATTGATAAATTTCTCGCGGCCAATTCACATTGGTCATTTTCAAGATGATGAGCTGTATATTATTGCTTCAGAGGCACATCAGGTTTATTATGTTGAGGATGAGAGATATAGGGATTGGCACATGATTGTTCATTTAAAGCCTCAAGACCTTTACGACATAGGTGATGGTGATAACATCGCCTACCAGAGTGAGCCGTTTCAGCCCGCCAATTTCGAAAACTTCTTCCTTGAAGGTGATCACAATTTACCTATAGTTTGGTGCGTTTTTTAAATTCATATTAATTTTAATTAACTTTTTTTAACAAAAAAACACATCGCTAACAATTTTTCTATACAATTTTTGTAGGGATGACGCGGATGACTGATCAAACAAATTATATTTTTGTTTTAAAACAAATTATGTTTTATTTTTAAAAAAATATTTTTAAGAAAAAAATAAAAAATATTTGTAGTGGTTATAAAACCGCTACAAATACAACAATAACTGCTACACTTTAAAACCACTATAAAACCGTGGCACTAACCGCTACAAGTTTCATGTAGATCCCTATAAATAGCCCAACCACATCTCATTTCAAATACTCCCCCATTTCTTTCCACCTTACCTCTCTTTCATCTTATCTTATTTTCACTTTTTTTTTTCGAGCCAAGGAGTTTAACAAGGTGATCAAATATAGTAATAAATTTTTAAATTTTTTATTTCAATACTTTTTCCTTTAGCATAATATTTATTCTCACTATTTTTTAAGATATTTAAAAACATTTTCTCATTGTTTCCTATTTACCTTACATAATCATAATCACATTATAATAGACAACATAATAGTTCCTTACGTATCCCAATAATATTATCAATACAATTTTCAAACTTATCTAATTTAATTAAATCATTCCTTTAAAATTATAAATGACCTAAACTAATGAATAATAAGCTAATTAAATTAGCTAAACTATTAAAATAATAAAATATTTAATTTAATATTAAAAAAACGGAAATAGATACTTGTATATTTTTTGTTTCAATTTTTTTGACATTTGTAGCGATTTTATAACCGCTACAAATATATTTTTTAAAGACAAACTAAATTTTTGGGTCAAAATTTGAATTTTTATTGAAATTAGTAGTGGTTATATAATCACTACTAATATTTCCCATCCTTTTTAAATTCAATTTAGTAGCGGTTCTATAACTACTACAAATATCAAGACAAATTTTTATTTTCATTTCCCGCCATTCAATTTCATGGTTTGCCATTTGTATATTACCAAGAAAAGGTTGATATGATTGAGAATGTTGTAGCGGTTCTAATTAACTGCTACAACTATAATAGCGGTTTTTTTGCTTGAGTAGCGGTAAAAAATAACTACTATAAATACACTTGCAATAGTAGATTTATTAGTGGTTTAAGGAACCGCTACTAATTATGTTTATAGTGGTTAAAACCGTTATAATACATACTTTTAATCACTACTAAACCACAGTTTTTTGTGTAGTGTTAAAGGGAAGTTCTATCAAACTATTATTTAGACCAACAATGCTATATGTTTGAATGTTGAACTTTAAACGAACAACAAAAGCATAAAGTGAGGGTATTAGAGACAAGAATTTTGTTATGGAGATGTGGTTATATAAGAAAAAATAAAATTCGCAATGATGATATAAAAGAAAGAGTAGACACAACACCTATTAAGTAGAAAATAATAGAAAATTGAGATGGCTTGGACATCTACAAATAAGGTCATCGGAGGCTCCAGTGATGAGGGTAGGTAAGACAGGATGAAGTTGTATGAAAAAGGCATAACGGATATAGAATAAAATACTCAATTAAGTTATTAAATGGGATCTTTTGATTAACAATAACCTATCCAAATATTTGGTTATTGATAGGGCATAATGGTGCCGTGGGAGCCAACCCCAATTAGTAAGATAAAGCTTATTGATGCTGTTGTTTTGTTTCATACCAACATTTTGAAATTCAGAGTTCAGAAGCAAACTATTCGAATAATTAAACCCAAAAAAAAAATGACCTAACGAACTTTCAACCCTATAACGGATGAATTGATATAATATTGTGTCCAATAGTATGCTGTTGCTTTTACCATTAGTGAAAGACATACCTTGAAATTTCAGCAAGATGATTGAGTGGCCAAGCTCAAAATGATTAAAAGTCGAAAACACAAAAGTAAAAAATTGAAGAGACTGGCCTCACATGTGGAATAATATATGTATATATACAGCCACAGCATACTCGAATCTCGATGAATTGGTTAGGGTACTTAAAAAGTTAAAATCTTCTTAGGACACAACGCATAATTGAATGCGATCTACAAGTTGATGGGGTTGGACAATCCTACCCTATTGATCATTTCAAAATGTGATGATAATAATGCACATGAGGGTAAAGGTTTTAAACTGAAACGAATTCAAACAAAGAGCTACATGAACCCTTGGATCATTTCATCAGGCATGTGATTTGGTCCTATCGCCACAGGTACATGTTCTTCCTTAGGATCATTTTGATTTGGTGTGTTTGTTAGCCAATGGCGTTATCTGGGTCTCTAAAATTAACATGCAACCGTGTTAATAAATCAGTTTTTCTATTAAAGAAATTGAAATTTGCTATCAAGTCCGTGAATTGATGAGTATTTATCACGTTTAAAGACATTTAAATGTCAATTGTTTGAACGCACTACTTATTATGGACATTCAAAATTAAGACTTGGTTCATTATTGAGTTTTTTTTTTGAATATATTCTTTATTTTCCACTTGATATGCATTGCTCCTAGGCTTTTACTGCCTTTTATGGATATTAAGTAATGTATTATCGTTATATAAAACGAAGTGTAGTCAGATATTGAAATGATTTATCCGTTGATATGAATTTAATATATTCAATGGACGTTTTATTATTTTAATTAAAGAATATATTCCCCCATTAGTTTTTCCTATTACTCCTGTGATGATTTCATCAAAATTATCTACTCTTAATTCATATTTAAGTGTGTTGCCTTTGTGATTTTATGGGTTTTTAGCTGAGCTCATAAATTTTCAAATACGCATTGTTAGCTGTCTAGTTTAACTGTAAGTGCACGGATCGCAAGTAATATAAAAAGATCGTTCCCACGAGGATTATGAAAAAAATGAATTAATTATCTCAATTAAGTTCTCAATCAGGTTGAGTAAGAATATTTTGAAATTTAATTTATTTAAGAAAAGATTTATTTGAGAATTCTAAAGTTAATATTTTTCTTCAAGATCGGAGGAACATAGAATTACTTATCCCTATTATACTTCATAAGATTAACTTAAATCTTAAATTAATAATGAAAACATGTGCTTGCCAAGGGTTCAAAATTAATTGATAAAGCTTTCTCAAGTTAAAACCAAATTTATATTCTCGATTAACATGCACAATCTTGTCTCAGTTAAAGAAAATACTCATTAAGCTCTAACCTCAATTAGACAATACTAGGTAATAGATATATATCTATTCTATTAACAAACAATACATTTAACTCATAAACTTTAAATCTAGCTAGCACGATTTTACCTAAGTTTTACAATTAAATTAGCTTTCTCAAACATATATCAATTGAACATAACAATCTAAGCAGTGGCCAATCACTTCGAAGCATTAAGCACAAGATAAAATCAACATATAAACTTCATTAATAAATAAAAGAAATAAATAACAAAGTCTTAATTCATCTAATAGTTCAAAGCAATCCTAGAATATGAAATTTAGCTACACATGTTCAAAATCAAACAAAAACCATAGATGATAATGCAATTCATAACAGAAGACAGGTGAAGGAGAAAACAAAATCAATGAAAGAATCAGGATTAAAGCTTCAAATTTCTTTGAATCTTCAAGCTTCAGCTCTCCAAGCACTCAATCTTCTCTCTCTGTGATGCTCTCCTTACTCTTTGCATTCAAACGATTCTCCTCCTCCTTTTCCAAATAAGCTAAACCCCTATATATAGGTTAGGTTCTTAGATCCTCATTCCATAAAATGTAATATCCTTAAATAAAATCAAACAAAAAGATAAAAAAAATAGATAATGATAATAATAAATGATGATGATGATAACAATAATAATAATAATAATAAAAATATATTTTCCTTTTTATCTTAAATTATTATTTTTATTATTAATATCATTATTTTCATCTTTAATATCAAAATCATTATTTTTATCCTAAACTTTGATATTTATAATGAAATTCCTCTAAATCGATATCTTATCAAAATCTGATTAAAATACCTTTGATTTATTATAGGTGACTCCCAAATATATTAAAATATGTCTTAAAATTATCTAAAAATAGGGAGTCATCAAGCATATATGTTCAATGTGACACTTGTGAGCTATGGAACTTAAATTTTTTTTTCAGAGGAAGGTTTTGAGAAATGCTAATTGGAATTTAAGAAGAGAATAAAAGGTTTTTCTGTTATTACAATAAAATATTTTCCGTTGGTTTCATTAAAAAATGAAACTATTGTTTGTTCAATGTCTTTTGTGACATTTCATTGATTTAATATTCTTGATATAATGTGTTATCTGAATTGCGTTTTGATATTCTAAATGAATTTTCACAATACCGTGTATGGTTCCAAATGAGTTAGAATTATTATTGAAGCATGGAAATGACATTTAACGATGTTCAAATGCGGGTTGCGTGAGTAACAAAAAAATGTGTGCTTTGCCAAGTATAATAATAGGTATCTACTTTACTTGATGAATTATATATTATCATGAGAAGTTCTAAATGATATTTTTACAAAATATTATAAGAAAGAGGAGGTAGTAGTGTGAGATTCTAATTTAATTAGAATTTTTATTGGTGAAGCTGGAAATATTTTCATATATATCAAAATATTTGAAAGTGTGGGGTGCCCAACATGTGGGGATACCTTATAAATTTTAAAGTTAATTACAAATTATTTCTAGCCTCATTTGTTAAAGTCAAGTTGTAATTTAAAATAATTATGTCGAGGCTTTGTTATTTGATAAAAATAATAAGTTATGAATTATGAAATTTCTGAGTGGCTTGGAACAGTCAATGATGGTGATGACACAGAAATTTAATTACTTATCTTGTATAAAGATGAATGTTTTAATTTACATGATTTGCGGATGTATACTTATTTTGGTATAAGTATGCTTGATTGTTGTGAATAATGAGTTTTAATGGTGTGACATATTATAGTGATATGTTGCTTCAAAATTTATGAAAGCGTGAGTGAAGCAAAGGCATTTTTGAGTCTTCAAATCATAAGGGAATAGAGATGCTATATAATATTGGGAAATGTTTCTGAAGTTTGGTTTTTGAGAATCATTGTAAATATTTCTTGCAATGCTAACATAGTTTTTGAAGTGACTTCATAGCTCAATTTGGGTATGCAGAAATTGTTAAAAATTTGTTACATTAAAAGATGTTAATCCTTGTGACATAGTTTGTGCTATATGGAGATTGAACATATAAAAATATGTAGCCCTATAAGGGAAATAAAATATTTGAGAGATGTTATAAATGTCGGTATCATGTGTGGTGGATTTCCTTTGAATTGAGTTACAAGGGTGTTAACCGAATTTCAATTTTATATGAGAAAATCTCCTAGTAACCAAAATGAATATTATGTGAGACAGATTTCATTACTCTGGAATTGGATAAATTTTGAGGCTAAGTTGTAAAACACTTCTTAGCAAATATTTTGGTGTAAAAACCGATACTTAATGTCGATGAATTGATATTGCCAAATGGCAACATCCATTGTAGATAAACAATGGTGCAAGTGAAGTTGTTTGAGATATGATAAAGCACTTTAAAGTTATAGAGATATCTCAATCGATTTTGTATGAGGTTAAAAAGTTGACATGCGGATCCGTTAACAAAACACTGGGAAGAATTAAATTAGCCGAGGGGATTGGAACTGAAGCCAATTTGAAATTAACATAAATGATCAACCTAACCTTTGTGATTGGTGATCCCATGAAGGTTCATATGGGTAAAAACAAGTCTTTCATTAGTTCTGCAAGTACTAAATAAATTGCTAGTCCATTCCTATGGTTTTGGAAAGTGCTATAATGCATTTTTGGTAAGGTTAAGCGAAAGCTCTTAATGATTTCATAGTCTTACGAGATAATGTGCTCATTGTAGGCACATTTCATGAAATCACCTCTATGAATGTGGAGTGGGACCGCTCCTATGAGATCATAGCGAAATCTCTAGAGCATTCGTTATGCACCAGGCACACGCATGGCCATTTTAACTTGCAAAACCGATGTTAACGACGGAAATATGGGAGTATAATCTGACTCTTAATACTTCTAGTGTACACCCAAGGTTTGTTGGTTCATAGAAGTATGCTTCACTAACATCTTTGTATATTAAGAGTTATTGGTCTAGGTTTGGTTCATAGTCTAAAGGACCATCAGATATAATGGTTATACCCATGTGAGGAACTCAACTAATGGTGCTTCCTTTGACACATGTGAGGGATTGTTGGTAGTAATGTGTGTGGGTGTATCAAAGGAAGAGTCCTACATTATATGGGATTGTGGGGTCCAAGTAATAACAAGTGATCTTGGGCTAGTAAATGGGTCAAGAGGAGGAATTGGCTTAATCACATGGCAACGGGTCACTGGAAACATAGTTGAAATCTAGCGATCTCCCCCTCCCTTGTGTGCAAGTTAAACGCGGGCCTGAGCACTCTTTATAGAAATATCCATCTAATTAATCTGTCACTTTGATAATCATTATGAGTTTCCAGCGTTTGTAATCGACATCTTTAATCATCACTAAGTGTATTAATGGCTATGTAACCGCTCATTTAATTGATTTAGGTGCATCAATCGATGAGTTAGTTGTCATTAAAAGGTTTAAGTGTGCCTAATGCTATAATGATCCACGGCCTATAAAAGGGCATGAGACCAAAGTTTTGAGTATCAAGTTTTGAGCTTTCAAGCAACTTCTCTTTCCTCCTCGTGTTTTTCCTTGCTGAGTTCTGTTAACTTCCGTAGTTCTGCTCACCCTGTTTTTGCAGTAAAGGTTTATTTAATCCTGGAGAGTGCCGCTTCTTATCTGCCAGTAGTTGCAGAATAGCTCTTAAGGACGGTGTTCCCAAACAAGACTCGAATCAACTCTCTTATTTGTAGGCGATGTTGCTGACAGGATCTACATGTCATTACAGAGGATTTGAAAGATTCACTGAATTGTATGATAATCTAGGAGTTGCCGCCAACAAGATGTCTGTATATATATGGACCAGTTGTATTGTTTTCTTTCGGTGACAGGCCTCTCCAATTATCAATTACGTTTGGTTTTGGAGTGCCGGTTGTTTACAATCTAGTTGCTTGCAAATTAGTGTGGTGTTAATTATATCTGTGGCTCTAAAACGCATCACCCGAAAAAGGTAAGTTGGAATAGGGCCTACGCTCGAAAGGTACAGTGATGCTGCCCAAAAAAGTAAGAAGAAATTAAAGTATGTGCTATTAACTAGTTGGGCAGAATGATTTTATTTTTCATCTTTTGTCTATTCGACGTGGGTCCATGACTTTATAAAATCTGCTTAATAAATCCTATAGTTAAGAATCTCTACATAGTGCAATATAATTTTATATTTTATGTCAAATTTTAATATTCATTTATTGATTTTTTGGAATCCAAAAGACTATGATCTAAAGAGCCTATAAAAAAGGGGAAGCAACTACTCTCTCCGTCTTAATTATTATAGCATGGTTTGTTTAAGGTATTGCATTCAGTCTTTGATATAAGATTTTTGTTCGTACTAGAGGTAGTATTAATTTTCCCCATAGTGTCCTCGATTAATTATACAACTTCTTAATTAATTAATCAAATTATTCTACCTAATAATTTTTTTAGGGTAATTTTGATGTTTTACAAGAAATAACTAATTTTAACTAACTTTATATTAACTTATGTATAAAATTGTCATTGTTTGCCTATAATAATTAGGGAAAATCCCTATAAACTACCCTCGAAATCACTAAATTCCGTTTCAGTACAACGAATTCCAAAAACCCGAATCAGTCATGTGTCAGTACGGAATGAACAGTGCAGGGGTGCCAAAAGACGATTTTGCCCTTCAGCTCTCATTTTCGCCACTTTCAGAATAACAACACGAGCCTCTTAATTAACAACTTCGTCTTCTTGATTAACAACTCTAGTTTCATCTTTTTACTTTCATAATAACAATATCGGCCTTGTTATTAACAACATCATATTCTACATTAACAACTCTCATTTCTTATTTCACAACTTCAAAATTTAAGTTTCAGGGTCAATAACAATACCTCTTTCTTTATTAACAACACTATATTTTACATTAACAACACTATATTTTGAAGATGCGAATATGTGAAAGAATAAAGCAGAGTTGTTAATCAAGAACCCGAAGTTGTTAATTAAGAGGCTCGTGTTGTTATTCTGAAAGTGGCGAGAATCAGGGCTGAAGGGCAAAATCGTCTTTTGGCACCCCTGCACTGTTCATTCCGTACTGACACATGATTGATTCGGGTTTTTGGAATTCGTTGTACTGAAACAGAATTTAGTGATTTCAAGGGTAGTTTATAGGGATTTTCCCTAATAATTAATTAAGGACCAGAAGGGGTATCTTATAGACATATGCGTCTTACTTTCGACATCCAAGCAGTGGAGTATTATATTGAAATCTAAGGAATCTTCAACCATATGATAGAGATACTGATCAGCCAATTTGTAAAAAGATTTGATTTTAAACACATGACGATAGGTAATGCACTATAACAAAATATTGAATTTCCGACGGAATTTGTCACGGAATCAGCTTTTCCGACAAAATTTCTGACAGACCGCATTTCCGACGGAATCCGTTCCATCGCTACTAGGTGCGTGACAAAAAAATTTGCGATGAAATTTCAATTCTATCAGAAATTTCCGACGGAATTTTCATCGCAAATTCCAACGGAAAGGAATTTCATCGCAAATTCTGACAGAATTTTTGTATGAAATTCCAACCGAATTCCTTTCTGTTGCAATTTTTTTTAAAAAAATAAAAATTTCCAATTTTTTTAGAATTTCTAAATACCACTTGTTTGCTCCTCAGGCTTGTTTGGTATGAGAGAAGGGGAGGAAAAGTGGGCGAAGGGAAAAGTTTTTTGAGATGGATTTAAAAAAATGGAAAAAGTGGGATATAAAGTTTTTAATTAAATTTTCTTACTCTTTAATCTTACATATTATCTATATCAAAAATTTTGTAACTTTACTAGCTTCTCCAATTTTCTTAAATCTAACTCATAAAAATCTTCCATTCTTCTCCTTTTCCCTCCAAATCCCTCGTACCAAACAGACCCTCAGTGTGCCATGTGTCCCTCTCCCCTGACCGCCCCATGTCCTCTCCATGAATAACAAGATTATATTGGTTGATTTTAATATTAAGAAGAATATACGGGATATTAATTTGTTGAAATAGCTAGTTTCTCTATTTAAATTAGATTGTGAGCCACTGATTATGTGTGATTCGAAATAAATTACACTTTTGAATGTATATAATGTGATTCTTTATAAGTTTTATATTAATAACATGAGTAGATGGAATGATGCTTTTATATTTAACCAATTTGGTTAAGAGACAATTTTGCCCTGAAAGTTTTTCGAGGGCAATTTGCCTTGAAAGTGTAAAAAAGGGAACAATTTTTCCCTGACTATTCCAGTTAATTTAAACTATTATTTGATCAAATATGCTAAGCTGGACAGTTCGCATGTCATCCACGTTATTTTTGTTAAGGTGCAAATTTTCTCTGAAAGTTCATGTGTTATCTACTTTATTTTTTTTTCAAAGTTAGATATAAAATTTTCAGGGCAAATTTGCACCTTAATAAAAATGACATGGATGACATATGGATTGCCAGTTTAACATATTTAGTCAATTAATGGTCAAAATTAATTAGAATAATGGTCAGGGTAAAATTGCTCCCTTTTTGATATTTCTGGGGTAAAATTGCCCCCTAAAAAACTTCTGGGAAAAATTGGCCCTCTGTGAAAACTTCTAGGGCAAAATTGTCTCTTGACCCTAGCTAGTTGGAGCAGGTTAAAGAAACTAGATAAATTACTTAATTATAACAAATATGAATTGATCTTCTTGAGATATTTCGATATGGCATTATGTTATATGTCAGTCTATAAGTTAAGTAAATTAATTTAGAGAAAAATGATAAGTATTAGAAATAAAATAGATATATGTCGCATATTTAAGATCTAACTCTTATAATTAGGACTGAAAGACTATATATCAATCTTATATACTTCGTCGGGTCGTAATTATAAGCAACATTCTCTTATATAAGCAATAATTTGACTTTGCTAAAAATTTAATATACTTTTTTTTAAGCTAATTAATTACTTTATCTCATTTCTTTGGGAAAATTCCAAAAAACTACACTCAAAATATCAAAAGGACAAATCAGTACATCGAAATTCAGAAAAGACAAATCAGGCGGGTGTCAGAAAAAAGAGGAATCTGGCATTTTGAAATTTAGGCCAAATTACGAAAATGCCCTTCAGCACTTCAGGCCCACTTCAGAATAACAACATGATCCTCGGAATTAACACCTCCGGATTCGTTATTAACAACTTCAATTCTTCTTTTACAATTCACAAGTTTTAGGGCTAATAACACCACCGATCTCGCCATTAACAACTCCAAATTCGATATTAACAACTCCATTTTCTTCTTTCGCACTTAACAAATTTCAGAGCCAATAACACCATCGATCTCGCCATTAACAACTCCGGATTCGCCATTAACAACTCCTATGTTGTTATTTTGACTGAGGGCTGAAGGGCATTTTCGTCATTTGGCCGAAATTTCAAAATGCCAGATTCCTCAGCCCGTCTGACACAGCCTGATCTGTCCTTTTGCAATTTCAATGTACTGAATTGTCCTTTTGCTATTTCCAATGTATTTTTTTGGAATTTTCCCCATTTCTTTTCCCACTTATTCTCTCTTGTTACACTCTTCATCTTCATAAATAAGGGTAAATTTTTTTTTAAGAAAATAGATCTCTTATACATTTATTGCTTTTAACAAATATTAGTTTTATGTGATTTAAGTACGTAGTTGTTGCTTGTAAAAAAGTAGCTTATCTAATACTCTCTTCGGTTCTAAATATAAGATAAAGTTAATTTTTTTGAATAAATAAAGGAAGCTAATTAAATTATTTTAAAGTATTTATATTTGTCATTTTTTAAAACTATTTTGCTTAACTTATAAACTGATATATAATATAAGGATACACAACATATGATATAATTAAATAACTTATTTATCTTTCTTAATATCTAAAAAAAATCAATTATATCTTATATTTAAATCCGAGCGAAGGAATACAAGGTAGGATGTTGAGACTGATTAATTGATCTTTCCCAACACTTGAAGAGAGAGAAGCATGAGAGGAGGGAAGTGAAATGGGTCAGGCACCATGTGATGTTGTTGTAGTGAGAGGCCGCCTCCGTTCTCGGATCATGATTCATGACACATTTTCTCTCCTCATGAGGGATGAAACATTACCTTTTTCAAACCGTACGTCTGGCCCAGCTCCACACTTTCTGGAACACACATGATTTTATTTATTCTTTTTTTTTTCTTTCCTATTCACAAGTTGCCCCACAAACTGGCAAGTGGATGCAGAGTTTTGTTTCACTGTCTTCAGCTAACTTTCAAGGAAGAGAAAGTTAGATTGAAGGGAAGAAACACCCGTGCCTCATTATTTATTATTGGAAAGGCCGTTGGGTTTTGCTTTTATTGTGATTATAATTATAGTCTTCCATATTTATTTCACTGACAAATAATCATATATGATTTCTATAGAATAGGACAAGCATGATTATTCGTATCATTTATTTAATTCAAGTGTAATACTACTTCCTATCCTGAATATAAGAGTTAGTTTGGTAGTGAATTTTGGTTATAAAGATAAGATTTTTTTTTTATTTTATATTGTATATTTATTATTTTATTTCAAATTAATTTGTCTGACTTATGAACTAATATATAATCTAATGATACAAATATGTATTTTAGAGAGATTATCTGACATATATTAACTAAGTAATTTATTTTGCTTTTCTTAAATTAGTCAATTAATTTTTATATTAAGTATCGGAGGTATTAGTATAATAATAAGAACAGAACTTAAGTGAAGTTCTTTAGAATAGGCTCCAATTAGATTCTGCCACCAGTATTATTTTTTCCCACATACATTTAACCCCAAATGTTTGTATGAAAAATATACGTCACGTGGACGAATCTGATTAGAAACTTGGACGTACTTGGCCACCTATGTTTTGTCCATATAATTACATAATTTTCAAAAATATATACTCAATTAAAAGCGGTGAGACAAGGTAAACGATTCCACTCTTGTAGCATAAGCAAAGGGCAACCAAATTAATTAAATTCTGGGTACGTTAAAAGACCACAAATCAATTGGCAGAACTGTCGATTTGAGAGACTTTAGTTTTCAAGAATTTAAAGTAATGGCTTTCATATAATAGACACATGTGAGGGAATCATTCATATCTCATATATAAATGCCATATAACACACACTGAGGAACAAGTGGTCACCAGCCCAAAAGCTCAGAGGTATCCCTCTTCCTTTGTCTTCATCATCACTCTCTCACCTTCTTCGAGTGTAGAGAGAGAGAGAGAGAGAGAGAGGAGAAAGAAATGGGAAGGAGTCCTTGCTGTGCAAAGGAAGGTTTGAACAGAGGAGCATGGACAGCCATTGAAGACAAGATTCTCACTGACTACATTAAGATTCACGGTGAAGGAAAATGGCGACACCTCCCCAAAAGAGCAGGTTTCATACTTAATTGCATATACATATTATATATATTCATGGCTATATATATATATATATATATATTTGAGTGTGTGAGTGGGGATCAATTATTGTGAGTTCATTATTTATTTGGAATTATTCACTGATAAACACTTGAATGTGTTTTGTATATATGATATGCAGGTCTGAAGAGATGTGGGAAGAGTTGTAGGCTGAGATGGTTAAATTATCTAAGACCTGATATCAAAAGAGGAAATATTACTCGAGACGAAGAGGATCTCATTATCAGACTTCACAAGCTTCTGGGAAACAGGTTCATCGTTCATTTCTTTGATCTGATCATAAATATATATATCATCAGTTCTTGTGTTTTGGATTCCATCGATCATCGTAATTCCATCTTGTGTTTTTTTATTAAGCTTCTGTATTCATGTGAAATTATTAAGAGTTATGCTTCCGACAATAATAAGGGGAAATTAAATAAGAAGATGAGAAAAGGATGGAGATTAAACCATAATAATAATATGCCTTTCAAGTCAACAGAAAAGAAAGGCCAGATATTGACGTTCATTTGAAGAAAAGAACAAGACAAACTAAGGAAATAAATGGAATATATAATAATCAACACAACAATGTGATATAAAGTTTTAATATAAATTAAGTCTTTTAAAAAATTATATTATTTTTGTACTTATAGTTTTTTTCCTCTTGTGTAGAATTCTAAAAGAAATAAATCTTTTGGGGAATCCGCTAAGAAAATCCCTAATTACAAAATTTATTACCCAAAAATACCTAAAAGCCTAGGTGTTTGAGTGGGTGCGATTGTTCATCTTCAATGGATATAACTCTTTTTTAGCTGTGTGCGCAACATCTTTTTAAGCTATATACAAATGTATTCCGTTTTGAATATAGTTAAAGATAGGTTGTATACGGTGAAAGAAGAGCTGCTCGCTGAAGATAGTTTGCATTTAGATTCTTAAGCAAATTCCAGATACCTTTAGGTAGTGAATTTTACAATGGGGGATTTTTCATCCATTTTTCCTAGATCTTTTCGTATCACATAGTGGTAATAAGAAAAAACACTGAAAATTAAAAACTAATGCCTTAGGAGTGAAAAGTGAAACCATGCAAAGTCCTTACCTTACTTAATCATATATAAATATGTAGGGTACAAATATAATTATGGGTTGTTTTAATGAGGGCAACAGCAGTAATAACCTTGTCTAATTATGTGCTTTATTATATATAGGTGGTCTTTGATAGCTGGACGACTACCAGGACGAACAGACAATGAAATAAAGAATTACTGGAACACCAACATCGGAAAGAAGATTCAAAATAATGGTAACTCAAAAACAAAGTCCTCTCCCACTTCAAGCGGCTCGCCCCCAAGCCGGGCCAGACAGGACAAGGACATGGTCCAGGATGCGGACCCAAAGGCCCCCCAAAAAATGGCCGGTTCATGCTTGGTTCGAACCAAAGCAACAAGGTGCACCAAAGTGATAGTGAGCCGAGAAATCCAACCATTAAGGGCCGTACCATGTTTGACCGATCATGATGAGGACGAGAAAGTTAGGTGTGATCATGATGAGAAAATAATGGAGGCACCGTTACCACCTTTTGTGGATTGTGAGGGAAATAACCTTTATAATAATGATGATGAACAAAACAATAATGCAAACAACGAGTTAGACTTCATGGCCGATTTCGAAATGGATGAGGGCTTCTTTTCGGATCTTCTGAATATGGATATATCCGAACCGGCATCTTGTTTTGAGAACAAGGTCGTAGTGGAGGAGGAAGGCAAAAATAAAGGCAACGTCACTACTAGGGAAAAAGTTTGTGGTCATCAACATTTGTCTTCTCCAGTGGTATCTAATGATGACACCCACTTTCATAATAATAACAATAATGCTTCTGAGGATTCCTTGCATGAATCTGAGGATTTTCAGTCAATGTCAGCTTTAATGGAGAATGAATTTGATTGGCTTTGAGCCTGAAACTTTGTAAAGCACATGTGTAGTAGTACTCTTGCCACATGCAGAGAGAGTTGTACAATTTCGATTTTGTATTATCGATAATAAAAATTAAGGTTTTTGTAGGAATATTGTGATGCTACTGATAATTTTCTGTTATTTATTTTGGTTCTAAATATAGAAGTTTTACGATTAATTTATAAATATTAAAAATATTAGTTAAGTTAGTTATTTTTAATAAATTATATGTATTGATTTTCTTAATGGGTTAAGGTGCAAAAATACCCATGAACTTTTCTCAAAAGTGCATCCAACACCATAAACTTTTTTTAGGTGCAAAAATACCCATGAACTTCTTAAAATGGGGCAAAAATGTCAGACCGTTAATTGGTACAAAAGTCCGTTTTGTGGGACCCACAATTTTATTTTTTGAGGTGCAAAAATACCCATGAACTTTTCTAAAAAGTGCATCCAACACCATAAAATTTTTTCTGGGTGCAAAAATACCCATGAATTTTTCAAAAGTTTATGGTGTTTGGTGCACCTTTTAGAAAAGTTCATGGGTATTTTTGCACCTCAAAAAATAAAATTGTGGGTCTCACAAAACGGACGTTTGTACCAATTAATGGTTGGACATTTTTGCCCCATTTTGAGAAGTTCATGGATATTTTTGCACCTAAAAAAAGTTTATGGTGTTGGATGCACTTTTGAAAAAAGTTCATGGGTATTTTTGCACCTTAACCCTTTCTTAAAATACTCCATTTAATCACTGCCCCTATTGATAAAAACCTCTTAGGGAAGGCTTGGGGGAAAACTCATAAATTTAAAAGGTAAAATGGATTGACATATTACACTTAGGATTAACACAAACACCTCAACTTAATCCTAGATTTAGAGTCGAATGAACACATCTTTCATCTGTGTGTCAACCATTTAATCAAAACACATAATGTGGTGATTTAGGATATCCAACGTTTCCTCATGAAATTCCCTTCTTTTACAATTGTTACTGTTAATTCCAATTTCCTAGCTAGGCTTAATTTATTCAATTTTAGTTCGTTGAATTTATCTTTCCTGTGATGAGATGTAGAGGGCATTTCCTCATCTTCAAACCCATATTCTTTGGCCTGTGCTTTCTTCACTGCTCTCCTCGCCTCATCTTCTTCATAAAATTCAAAGCCACTGCCTCCATAACCAGTCCCATGGGCTTGCTCAAATCCTTGATTAACTTTCGCTATAAATCCATCTCAGGCCATCAGTTTGTTCAAATACCTTCAAAGCTTTAATCAGATGTGGTGCATATCTTTCCTCTTCCTCTGAAATGAATGTGATAGCACAACCCTTCAGATACTCGTCCTGTACTTCCGACACAATGTACAGTCTTCGTAGCTCACCCCCCTTTTCTTTCAGTGAAATTATGAAGAGGCTCAAGGCTGCTCTCTGACTTTTGGTATGATAAAGATGAACAGTAGCAAGAGGAGATAAAGTAACGAAAGTTAATGTTCGTTTGTTGGTTGTGCTAATTGCATCATTTTTAATACATTAGGGGTAAAAGTGTATCACTTAATACTTTAGGATACGATTACATATAATAAAATAGTTCGGGATGTTAGATGCATCTTAATTCTATATATATTAAATGGCACAGAGATAGTTAGATTGCTTCACACACGGGCAGAATAGTCTACATTGAATATTTGCATTATTAAGAAGGAATATTTGAGTAATTTTTTTTAAAAAAAAATACATATACTAAAGGCACATAATATAGTGAAATAAGAAGTCCGAAGAATAGTATGCGTACCTAAAAAAAACTATGGTTATAGGACATTAAAAGTAATAGCATATGATAATAAACAATTATAATATATAGGCTTATGGCCTGGACTTTTGGTCGAGGCGGCATATTTTCTATTATGTCAAGAATAATGCCATGTCATTGGTTGCTATTCTTTCCAGTCTTGTTTCTAGTTGGCTGAGTAATTGAATTTTTCTTGATGTCATTTCATAGTGGAGCATTGAAAAAGTAAAGAAAATGATGTTGAAAAGGGAGTAATACCTAAAGTTATAATTGTTTTGCCTATACATTCAAGTCACGTATGTAGTTTTGTGGTGGGTAAAATTACACCGTTTATATGTAAATAAAAAGGAAAAAAAGATTATTAATACGTCACAAACAAGAAAATCAAATACAGAGGTCTCAAAAAAATCATATTGATGAGTTCGATGAGTTCATGCATCATTTACAAGTGACACTTAATTTGTACGAAAAAAAATTAAGTTTCTTAGAACCTCTCGATATTAAATTTTCTTATCTAGGACATTTTTTTTGGATTAATTCACCAGTATCCATCACTACTAACAACTGATTAGTTTGGTTCATGGGAATATAGGCTCCCAATGGAGAGAATCTCGTTACCTCCAAGTAATTATCGCAACTGCATACTCAAAACTTAAACATAAAACTATTATTTAAGTTGGAATAACCCGTATCCAGGTGATTCAAAAGGCGTTACTATTTATCAACACGTGCACGGAGTAAGTATGCAATTCATGGATAATTAGTTAATTACAGCACCCGTACGGAGTTCATATAATAAGTTATACTGTTTATCTCAATGCATGGATTCCGCATGCTTTACTCCAAAAAATATCTTTTTTAAAAAAATCAAATTTGTTGCACTGAAAAAAATCGTAATTAGAAAGGTTTTTGTCTTTTACGTACATCCATAATATATAATTGCATATATGCATGGATGTTTTTTTTTTGATGATGTATTTGCATGGATGTTAAAATGATATATTTAAAACAATATATATATATATATAGTCCAAATATTTTTTTGGCCAAAATATATAGTCCAAATATAAAAATCATAAATTTTCACACAAAAAAATCTCATATGTAAATAACTTGTCTCAGTACCAAACATCCCTTCAATCAAATCAAGGCATGCATGTGAACATTTCTGTTAGGGCTAATATAACTTTTGGTCCCTGAAGTTTGATCCAATTTTGGTTTTGGTCCCTCAAGTTTGAAATCTGTGGTTTTAGTCCCTGAAGTTTCACCCAATTTTGATTTTGGTCCCTAAAGTTTCACCCGATTTTAGTTTTGGTCCCTCAAGTTTGAAAAGGACTTGTTTTTTTTTTTGGGTCGGGTCGGGTTTTTTAATTGGGTCGCCAAGTCCTTTTCAAACTTGAGGGACTAAAATCAAAATCGGGTGAAACTTCAGGGACCAAAACCACCGATTTTAAACTTCAGGGACCAAAACCAAAATCGGGTGAAACTTGAGGGACAAAAACCGCAGATTTCAAACTTGAGGGACCAAAACCAAAATTAGATCAAACTTCAGGGACCAAAAGTTATATTAACCCTTTATGTTAAAATCAAACAACTCTACATGAAAGTCCATGACTAGCTATTAGAAGTTGTCCTATCTAAACGTCAAAGTTAATATTCTAACTAGCTACCTAAACAACCCTTACATCTTCTATTCATGCATATCTTTGAGGCTGTCAAAAAGATTAGCTCCTGCTGTCTACTTCAAGTTTTTTTTTTTTAATCAAAAGTTTAGTTCAAGTTAGAATATCAGTTATATCACACACACACACACACACACACACAAAACTATTTAAATTAAAATGAATTAAGAAAATGCAATTTTACAACGGTGATAATGTAATGATATAATTAATTGCCAGTTTTATTATACGTCACATATAAGGGAAAACGATAGCCTCTCTGTATGACTTTGTCTGTTAGGTGGCTGCTAATAAAGTAGCTAGGTTGGAACTCTGATCACGTGCCAAGATTTTATGACTTTTGATTAAAGTGAGACGACATATTATATATATTAGTCTACGTCCCTAAACTCTTTAAAAACATTTTCAAATTCTAACTTTCATCTGAGTTGTTGATTAACTAATATAATTAGCATAATTATCGTATTTACTTGTTTAAAAATTTGGTTCAACCAGTAACGTGATAGTGTTAGTGTTTGTGTCATTGTGTGCGTGTTTCATGCATTCCCATGAAGCTTACAAAGTTGCACTATCTTGCTATATTGATCGTGCAATAGAGATCGCCCTTGGATAGTAAGTTTAATTTTAATCACCTGTGTTAAAGCAATATATAATTTGTTTATTTTTATTTTTATGATGTTTATAATCGAAAATGACATTTTACTCATGGCATTCAATAAATAAATATGGAAAGGAAAGGAGACATAGTTTTAACTTTTGAGTTATGAAATATTTATTTATATTTCTATGTCATCTATCAAAACATGAACCATATAACTTTGCGTCCTGTATCTATGATAAAAGCTAGATAACGAGTTGCGAATATTAAAGAAGTTATTTAGGTATTTGTAGCAAATGTGTGTTGATTTTTCCAAAATAATTTTTTTATAAATTAAATAATCTTTTTAATCTTGGGAATTAAAAACATAAATATGTATAATCATTATGGATACTTTGAGAAAAAAAATTAAAAACTTGGGAGATAAAATATGAATTGAGGAAAGTAATTAAACCCCAAGTTGAGCTCTTATTCTTAAGACCAAAAATTATATACATATGTATGGATGCATGTATGGATATATATATGAAGCCTTCATATGCATGTTGCTATCTCGATGTATTGAGTATTATCTTCGGTCTTTAATATAAGAGCTAATTAACTAATTTGTTTAAATTAAAGAAATTAATTATGTTAGTTAATTGTAACAAATATTTGTTAGTTTTTCTAAAATATCATAATTTCCTCATGATTATCTGTGGATAAAAACTATTTAATATGTACAATCAACAGAGATACTTTAGATAAAATCTCTTTAATAGGTGCAATCTATAGAGATACTTTAGGAAAAAAAATTATAAATTTGAGAGATAAAATGAATTATGATCTTATATTTAAAATCAAATCCAATTTTCAACTTGCTTCTATATTAAACACCAGCTAGTCTTCGAAAACTGGAGGCTTTTAGGTGTTAGTTCGAAGCTGTCATCCGTAATCAAAGCAAATGCTGTGGTCCACGTACCCTTCCTATACTTGCCACGTTTTCCTTTGGCTTCTCTAATTTTACACATTTTTACCTAGTGTGTGTTTGACAAACCTCCAAATCTAGGTTTCAAACCTAGGTTTGCGTAACCCGAGGCAAAACTCAACATACTTACCTCGTAAATCGTAAAAGCTATTAAAAAAAGCTAATCCAAACACAAACCTATTCTTGTTCTATTTTCTCCAACTTCAGTTCCCAATTATGCTTTATTTGAATTCCTAAAGTAGACAACAGACCCTTAGACAATTTGATCCCCATAATTATTCTAAAATTAATTAATAAAATAGTATCCCTAAGCTTAAAATAATTTTAAATTATTAAATTTTGTTATATTTTCTTGTATCTCATACAATTGATCAACCTATTTTGCTGTATGCCATGCTCTTTCTATTTGTTTAATTAATTAATACTCCCTCCAGTCCCTTATATATAGGTGACCTTTTGGAAGTAATTAATTAACCTTTTTTTTTTTCAAATATATGGAAACAGAGAATGGTACAGATTTATGCTGTAAATTTCATCTCATTGAGTTACCCAAAAAAACTAGAAAAAAGTAATCATCTCCATTTTTCCAATTATAGCTTGTTTAGGTATGTACTCCTCTGTGCATGATAAGTCCACTTTGACGAGTTCAAAAGTGAAGTTTGCTTTAAATTTAACTTCAAAATTCCTTGTACCTGTCCCCAATTTCATTCATATACCTTCCAATCTGAGCACGCTTTGACTGTAGTGTTCCTTTCTGTTTTTCTACATTAAATCATTTTCTGTTGTATTGCCTGATTAGGTTTCTGCCTCAAGCATGTACTTAAAATAATTCTACATATATTAAGAGTAATTCGGACAAATTAATAGTTTCCCTCATTAGGCCTGAAAACTCTGTAAAATAATATATTCCACCAAAGCTTAAGCATTATAAAAGTGATCACACAACCAGACTGCTAATCAGGGTTTTCAAAGTGCATAATGGGGCTTTGAAAAACATGTAGGACCGGTTTCCTCGAAGTTTCAGTTATAAAGCTGAGGCTTTTCTTTTTAGTTTGACCTATATAAACTTCATCTAACTGCCCAAACCACCCAGGATCAACCTATGCTGTATTGGACTAGGAATGGAAACAAAAAGTTCATCAAATTTGGTAGGAATCAACATTTGTAGCAGTCGTGGGACCAAGAAGGTATTCTGATTGTTGACCTAAATGGATAGGGACTTCTAATTAGGCTGTTAGTTGTAGTCCATGATCTATCTTTGGAGGGTGTAGACATTATTAGATATGTTTGGAGTTACTAGGTCTCTCATGCCCCAATTCTCATCCTGATACTAGGAAAAATGAATGGAGTGAGGTGTTCTATTAATTTATAACTTCATGCCTATCTATATGAATTTGCAGTCTTTGATTCTAGACGTAATAAAACATTTTCTCTTTAATGAAAAACAGTGTTAAGGAACACCTAAGCCTTACCCAGATGGTAGTTAGAGGTCCGTCTTTAAGCTTTCTTGATGTTATGAAAAACAAAAAGGCTCAAGGTGTATGATTATGTTTTCAAAGTCTAGTTAACATTGAATTAGTTTAATGAGTTCATTTTGGAAGATCTGAAATTGTTTTTTTTTTTTTGGAGTGAATGCTTGCGAATTTTGTTGCAAAGCCTTTTTTGGTATACTGTGATAATGAACTCCTGAAGTATGAATTTTATATACTGCTGATATGGCAGATTCTTGGGACTGATAAATTTGCTAAAGTGATAGGTTTTAAAAAAAACTAAATATCACAAAACCAAAGTGCTAAACTCCTAAACTGCTAATAAGTTTAGAGGAGATAAAGAGAGATAATAGGGCTTTAAAAAACATTTAAGTCTGATTTGCTAATAACGCCAAACACCGGTCTTGTATGTTTTTTAAAGCCACATTATCTCTCTTTATTTCCTGTTCTCATAAATTTACTAAAGAGATAGACGTTGAGAAAATTTAGTATCACACAACCAAAGCGCTAAACTGCTAATAAGTGCATACGAAATAAAGAGAAATAATTGGGCTTTGTAAAACATACAAGTCCGATTGCTAGCAATGCCAAACACTGGTCTTATATGTTTTTTAAAGCTCCATTATCTTTATTTATTTTCTGTACACTTATATTGAGGAAATTTAATACTCCATCTGATTTTAAATATAATAACCCGTTGACTTTTTAAATTTTTTTAGAAAAATGAAGACCAGCTGTGTTGTGAAGTTTTAACCGTACGGATTAATCCCAAAAAAAAGAGGAAGAAAAAAGAAGGCCAAGGCCCAAGTCGGCAAACGCAGTCGGGCAGGCTTCTTGGATCTTGCTTTATTGAGCCTGCCTTTTCCAATGTACGTATCTTGTTCAATATTGAGGAAAATTACAATTTTTTTGGCCGTAGGACGCCGGTCGGGAAATTAGGGTGGAGGATCCGATTGGTGCAGTTTTGATTCCTGAGCGGGTCCTTGATTTCATAAGACCATGGCTACTGATTCACCAGGCTCCGTTCGCAAAGGTGAGTCCCTACGGATGAATCAACAATTCGTTTGATTCTATTTTATGTGCGCAGTAAATTGTACTATGGATTATTCAGACGGTTTTGGAATATGGGTTTTAATCTTGGTGCAGTGGTTGTCCATCTGAGAGCCACCGGTGATGCTCCTATACTCAAGCAAGCGAAATTTAAGGTATTTATCGCTGGAGTTTGACTTCTACTAATTTTAATTTTTCAATTAAATTGCTAATTTTCCTGTCGCTCATGTAATTGAACCCTCATAGTTTCCCTCTTTTCTAAAAATACAGTTTAATTTTTTTAATGACAACATGATACTTTTTGGAAAAGTGATATTGGAAAATTATATATTGTCATATTTTACCTTTGATAGTAATTTTTTTTTTGTGGGTCTCCTCTGAGTACACTCCGCATCATTCTACATTATTTGGTAAGAAAGTTGGTGAAGTATTGTAGTTTTCAACATTTTGTTCCAAATCATAAAATTGATAGGGCCATGCGTTGCTTGTCTGGATCAAGATATGTCTAGACCAAAGCAAGTAGTTTCTATCGTGGACAGTCGTAGCAGGGTTTCCCCATGAAAAAATTGCGGTCAAATGATGACTGCATTTAATCTTTTAATCGTAAAGGTGTTAACTGAATGACAATGTAGTTTGGTTTGGGGATCTCATACAACTGAATATTGATTCACTTGAGCTTTTGAGGCTGTCAGTGGCATTTTTGGGTCTGTATGAATGAAAGTTTTACAATTGGTGAAGTTTCAGTTATAAAGTTAAGACTTTTCTTTTGCATTTGGTCCATGACCTTCCATCAAACTGCCTAAACCACTCAGGATTAACATATGCAGTATTGGACTAGGAATGTAAACAAAAAGTTCAAGAAACTGAGGTAGGAATCAACATTCATAGTGCTCATGGGACCAAGAAGTTTCCTGAGCTGCATTTGTTCTGTTTCCCACAATAATTACGGTGAGCATATTAACTGGAGAGCTATTAATGGATGGAATAATGAAAAAAATTAGCAGTTTCAGCTATATACCTGGATCTATATTTGTTTTTACTTGGACTTCTAATATTTTATAGGAATACTCGAAACGGGAACTGGTAAATTCCTGAATTCGGCTATGAAGACCTAAATGGATAGGGACTTCTAATTAGGCTTAGTTGTAGTTCATGATCTATCTTTAGTTATTAAATAATATGTGAGGAGTTAGGGACTGTGGCTTGAATAATTTCTCATGCTCCAATTCTTATCCTGATATCGGATAAAAGGAATGCAATGAGGTGTTCTATTAATTTATAATTTCATGCCTATCTATATGTATTTGCAGCCTTTGATTTTAGATGGAATAAAACAGTTTCTCTTGAATGAAAAACACAGGGTTAAGGAACACCTATGCCTTACTCAAATGGTGAGGGTGGGTAGTTAGAGGTCTAGGCTTTAAACTTTCCTGATGTTATGAAAAACTAAAATGTTCAAGGTGTATGATCATGTTTTCAAAGTCTAGTCAACATTGAATTCGTTAGTGATTCCATTTTGGAAGACCTAAAATTGATTTTCTGTGTGAATGCTCGCGATTTTTTTTGTGAAGCCTTTTTGGTATACTATGGTAATGAAATCCTGAAGTATGAATTTTATATACTGCTGATATGGCAGATTTCTGGGACTGATAAGTTTGCTAAAGTGATAGACTTTCTTCGACGGCAACTCAACAGGGACACAGTGGTAAACAAGCACTGTACATTTTACCACATAATTTGTCAAATACTCCACAAATGATGAATACTGAATTTTATTTCATGGCCGTGCAGTTTGTATATGTGAATAGTGCTTTCTCACCAAACCCAGATGAATCAGTTATTGACTTGTATAATGTAAGATGCTTAATGACTCCTTTTATTTTTAATTTTCACTTTTATATCTTTATTGTGACTAATTATTCATATTTGTATGAATTGTATCATTTCATCCAATGATAATAATCTGTTCATATTTGTTAGAACAGAATTGTTGGCGAGAGTGTAACTGGGTACATGTGTGTGCAGTAGAATGCATAAGATTGTGATAATGACATGTTAAGATTTTATCATCATCGCTTCATCCTTATAAAGTAGAGAAATAACATTGCTCTTAGTATGTTATGAATACTCATTGAGAATAAGAAAACATGCTGACATGCTTTAACCTCTTTCACCAGTCATTTTTATTTTTTCAAAAAATATGCCAGACAATTTCGTAGATTCAAGTTACATTTTGTTAAGAACTAGTGAGTTCTTTAACTAAACTTAGAAAAATATAAATAGAGATCAAGCCTGATGATGAAACTTAAGTTTTACTATTTCACTGAACAAATATTACACTATACCAGCTTACAAGATTAAACCCAACAACCCTGTCACACCTAGAAAGCACAGAAATATAGCAACAAAATACAAAAATGATGAAAAGGCTATTGAACAGCACTGATACTACAAATGAAACAAGTGCAGAAATGGATTACAGACTCTGAACGTAAGCAAAGAAGATGAATAAAAGAACTACTAAAGTATTTTACTACTGAAACCACACATACCCCAAGCACAACAATACAGAGCTAAATCCACAAGAACAGAACAAGTTTGCCAACTTTTAAGAGGTTGGCTCTCTCCTCTAAGACTTGACTGAAAATTTTTACCTCCCCCCAACTCCTCAGCATTTCTTCTTCTTCTTTAATATGCTTAAGTTGACTACTTTTTCTATCTTATCTAGTCCTTAACCCTTGTGCTTTCTCTGGACCTCCGTCGTGTGTCCATTGTGTATTTTGGTTGTAGCAGGGTGTTGGAACCCTTCACATTTATGAATACCTAAATGATGGAGTTAGGAAGAAATTGGGTGACGTTGGGATCACATGCTATAATTCATGCTATCTTTATTTATCTGAGCATATAATGGGCAATTGTTCAGTGCTGTGATATTGTAGCTTTCAAGTGCTAGCTTTGTTGTTCACTATTATATTGCATCTTTTAAGTTATGATTTCTCATGTTGTCTAGAATTTTGGGATCGATGGCAAATTGGTGGTCAACTACGCTTGTTCCATGGCATGGGGCTAATTCTCAAGAATGGCTGCTGATTTGTAAATGAAATGTTTGCTTCTGTTTTTGGATTTGGGAGTCATAACACTTATGAATAGTTTCAATCAGTTATTCTGTTAGCAAACACTGTCAACCGAGACTGTCCCATGTAGGAGGCAGAAATTAGCCACCAATCATTCGTTTCCTGTACAGAAACATGGATATGAGCATATTAATTCCTTCCTTTTTAATATGATATACGATATTCTTTTTTTAAATTAATTTGGCATTGATACAAATTCAAACTCGGAACATTCTTCTCTTGGATGACTCCACTTTAGCCAAGCCAAAGATCATTGCTAATGAACAAGAAATTTATTTGATGCATAGACTAATTCTGGTTTTCTTTCTGCATGAAAAGTGCAGAGATGTTACTAATGACTAACTGCCAATGAAAATGAGCAGCAGTCTTGTGAAAACTGAAGCAGAAAGAGTAATAACTGCTGAACATCTAAATTTATCAGCCATTGAATGCTTGCCTAGTCTGTAATATTGGTTTCCTACACGATGCCTTCCTGAGAAATATAATATGGCAATCAAGTTGCGAAGAAGACTGCTATACAGAGCACACTCTGTAAATTCTTTCATTCCCACAATGGAGGTAGTTGTTAGAGAATGAAGAATGCAAATGCGGGAAGACTGAGCATTCCTGTCTAAAAGCAATGAGTGTGTGAAGGGTGAAGCAGTAACGACAATCTGGCCCTAAAAGGAATAAATAGAAGCAAGCACGCACACACATATATATTACCTCGAGTCCTAAATACAAGGTATTGTTAGGTTTTTTTTTTTTTTTGGATAGATTAAGGAAGGTATATAAGTTATTTAATCATATCATATGTTGAGTATGATTAAATTATATATTAGTTTATAAGCCAGTTAAATTAGTTTAGAGAAAAAATAATAAATATAAATATTTTAAAATAATTTAATTAGTTTTCTTAATCTTCCCCAAAAAAGTCAACTGAGTGTTATATGTAGGATTAAAGGTAATAATATATATACATACATATTATATATATATATATATATATATGTATGTAATATTTTAAAAACAAACAATTAAATAATGATTTATAAGGAGACAAATTTAAAAGTTAGATTATTCATGTATAACTTGGATGACTCAGCAAAAAAGTAAAATTGTCATGGCTAAACAAGTAACGATAGCGGCTCTTGTGCAGTTTTCTTTTTGCGAACGTTCTGATTGGAGGGGTTCACGTTTTCAGCACTTGTTCATTTGAAGGTTGATGGGGTTTTCTTCAGTTCACTCTCATTTTCTCCATTCAGTTTTTCTCCACTCCCACCGATCGATCCTTCTCTTTCTCCTTCCACTTTCCATCTATTAATTCCCTGTTTTCTCTGTTTATCGGATCAGCAATGAACATGACAGTCCAGAGGTCCAGGGGAGCTGATTTTCGAATCATGAGCATTTAGAATCTTTCTTCCGATGGTGATGATGAAGCTAACCTGAGTCCTTGAGCAACTAGGGGAGTTCTTTGTATCTTAATTTCATCTTCCACTCTATGTATATACAGATTATGATTCTAGGTTGCTAGAGTTTATGATTTGTGTATATGGCTGAGGATTTAATCGGTTGATGTAATCTAGATGATGATACTTGTGCTAGATTTATATTCATGGATTGTAATTGGACTATAGTACTCTTTTGTTATTCAATTGCTTTCCTCTATTCTCTTGAAATCAATTGTTTGCTAGGTTTCTAGGAATTAATTGGTGGTAGAGAGGATCTCTTATGAATTTAGCATGAGCTAAGTACTTAAGATACTCCTAATTCATAATTGAGTCTAAGTTTAGATACAATTGAGAAGTTAGGAGTATTGATTAGTAAGGGTTCTTGCTAGTCCTTGTGCTTAGTTAAGAGAAGAACTTAAAAATTAAAATTGGATAAGGATGGTTAGTGGATTCAATCACCTAGGACATTCATCTCTTGCATTTACACCCACCCACTTACTTTATACATTGAAAAATTCATAAACAAGTAGCTCTTTAGTTTTATTAAATAGATGAAACTCACATCCCATAGTCTTTGGTTAATTTGTTATTTACACTATATTACTTAGGAACTAAATATAGACTCAACGTAGAGATCGACCTAGATTAGTTGCCCTATATTGCATTTAACTTAGTTTTATTTGATAGCCCCACGATATGGCTCTTTAGGGGTCAGAGGATAAAAAGGAACTAAATGATCTTGTAGAAATGTTGAGTAAATTGAGGGATATTCTAGTGGACTGGAGTAAGAGAGAATTTAAGCATAGGCAACGTCAAATCAGTAAACTGGTACAAAGGGTTTAGATTTACTTAAATGCTGAATGGAGAAACAAAATTGCAACAGAAGTGAGGGATTTGAAGGGAAAAATCAGTGATTTATGGGAACAAGAAGAGTTATTCTGGGCTCAAAAAGCAAGGGTTGACTGGTTAAAATGTAGAGACAAGAATTCCAAGATTTTTCGCATGACCATAATTTAGAAACGGTGCAGAAATAAGATTAACCGAATAAAAGGTAATAGTGAAGACTGGCTTGAAGGGGAACAAGAGACAGGGAACCACTTTGCTCACTTTTATGAGACATTATTTACCTCAACAAGAGTAAGGGACTTTACTCAAGTCTTGGAATGTATAGAACCTGTGATCTTTGATGAAAAAAAAAAACCAGTTATTAATGAAAGAAATCCTTAAGGAAGAGGTGAAACAAGTCTTGTTTCAGATAGGAGGACAGAAGGCTCCAGCACTAGATGGATTCATTGGGCCGATCTTTTACCAAAAGGCATGGGATATCATGGGAGATCATGTATGTGAACTAATCTCAAAATTTTTTAACACCAGTTTTCCCCTGAATGAAATTAATGAAAATGATTTAGTTCTTATACCCAAGATTGATTGTCTTGAAAATGTTAGTGATTATAGGCCTACGAGTCTTTGCAATTTTGTATAAAAAATCTTTTTAAAAGCCATGGCCAATAGAATCAAACCACTGCTGGATAGAAACATAGACGAGAGCCAAAGAGCATTTGTTCCGGGAAGATTAATCCAGGACAACATAGTCATGGTGCATGAAGCTTTCCATAACATGAAATTAAAGAATAAAAAGGAAATTGTAAGGTAGCTTTGAAGCTGGATATGAATAAGGCATATGATAGAATAGATTGGGATTTCCTATGTGCAACGATGATTAAAATGGGGTTTAAGAGGGAATGCGTGGATAGAATCCTCTAGTGCCTTAATTTAGTACAATTCTCAATAATGTTGTCTTGTAAGAGAATGGCTAGTATAACTCCTCAAAGGGGACTTAGACAGGGAGATCCCTTATCTCCTTACCTATTTATCCTCATGAACAATGTGTTGTCTAGACTAATTGAAAAAGGAAAGGGGGAGGGTAAGATAAGAGGTGTGTCATTAGGAAGAGGATGCCCAGAGATCACACATAGCATTTTTGCGGATGACTCTGTATTTTTTCTCTGGGCAGATTTAAATTACTGCAGGAACTTGAAAGATATTATCAATCTCTATCATGAATGTTCTGGGCAAGCAAAAAATTATGGTAAATCATGCCTATATTTCTCACAAAATGCTTCGGAACTAATTCGATAAGAGATAAGGCATATCTTTTAGGTTCATCTAGTCGATGTGCCTGGGAATTATTTGGGGATGCCCATTATTTGGGGAAGATCAAAAGCTCAGGCTCTCAATTTCATGATTGATCTAATGGAAAAAAGAATCCAAGGGTGGAAGAAGATTTTTTTGTCAAAAGCAGGTAGGAAAGCGCTTATAAAATTTGTTGCTAATTCTTTACCGGTTTATTCCATGTCATGCTTCCTCTATCCAAAAAATGTGCTGAAAAAATTGGATAGTTTAGTGTCCAAATTCTGGTGGAAAAATAATAAGGATACAAGGAAGATATATTGGGTAGCAATGGAAAAAAAATGAAAAGACATAAGATGGAAGGGGGTATGAGCTTCAAAGATTTTAAGGCTTTCAATTTAGCATTCCTAGCAAAATTGGGATGGAGGATCTTAAAATACCCCAATCAAATTTGGGCAAGAGTTTTAAAAGCTAAATATTTTCCTAAGGGAAATTTTCTAGATGCAAAAAAGGGGAGCCTCATGACTGTGGTCTAGCATTTTAGAAGGTAGAAAAGTCTTAGAAGATCATGATTTATTGTGTATTGGGGGTGGAGGAGAAACTAGAATATGGCAAGACCCTTGGCTAAGCGATCTTCCCAGAAAGAGATTGTCTCCTCTTGTCCTCATGAATCCTTCAAAGATTTAAAAGTCACAGATTTAAGGGGTAAGGGTGGCTAGAATCTTATGGCTATAGAACAATGGATATCGATAGGGAAAAAGAGGCCATTTGTAATACAATAGTAGCATCGAGGGACAGAAAGGATAAATGGGTATGGACAGGGGGTAAGAGAAGTGTGTACTCAGTAAAGGAGGGGTATGGGGTGACTAGAAATAACATTTTGAAAAGAACAAAAATTGGACAGGGGGTAAGAGAAGTGTGTACTCAGTAAAGGAGGGGTATGGGGTGGCTAGAAATAATATTTTGAAAAGAACAAAAAATGTACCCACCTCCTCACACAATGGGCAGAGGAAAGTATGGAAGGAGATATGAAGTCTTAAGGTCCCATACAAGATTGGAAACTGTGTGGTGAGTAATGTCAAATGCTTTACCTGCCTACTCTACAAAATTTGTGTAAAGAAATTGTTGTGTGGTGGATGTTTGTTTGTTATGCCATAAGAAGTCTAAGACCTTAGAACATGTATTCTGTAAGTGCGAAGGGGCAAAGGAGACTTGGTTTGGTAGCAACTTCACCTTTAAATTTAATGCAGATACAAATACTTACATGGGACAGTGGGTGAGTTCGTGTATGGAAGGATCAAATCTTGATCCTTGGCAAAAGGCGCTATATGCAATGACACTGGCAAATTTGGAAAGCTAGGAATGCCTTTATTTTTGATAATGTAAAGCCTGGTCCAATTTTCAACTTTGTCTAAGCAGGGAAAAATTTGCAGGAATACTGGGAAGCGCAGGGTTGGGTTAGAAGGGTTGAACAAGAAGATCAGCATAAGTTAATTGCTGGAAATGGGCAATCTGCATGCAAGAAGCCGAAAAGTAATGTACTTAAAATTAATACAGATTTTGCATTTCTGTCATTGGAAACTAAAGCTGCCATAGCATTTGTGGTACGGGACTCGAATAGATGGGTGCTTGATGGGGCTTCTAGGATCATTGAGGTAGCATCAGTCTTTATGGCTGAAGCCTTGGCTGTGTTGGAAGCTATTAAATATGTCCATGAAAATCATATTGATAAAGTATGTTTTGAGTCTGATAATCAATTGTTGGTTAAATGTATTAACAATGGCTCCCTTCCAAATGATTGGAGATGTATGAATATCTTTGATAATATACAAGAATCAAGGAAACTAATTCAGAACCATTCATGCAATTGGATTTCTAGGAAAGCAAATATAGTAGTCGACTAGGTTGTTCAAACTTCAATCGGAAGATCATGTCCCAATGACTGGGTCTTTAATCCATCGGAGCAGCTTCGAAGATTGGTAGATAGTGATTTACGATCCTTGTTGAGAGAACCTGACTGATGGGTTTTCATAAGTATATTTGTTAGAGTAGTTTAGATGTGTTGTTAGTTTCTGTAGGTGTCTTATTTTCTCAGCTGTATTATGTAATGGACGTAAGTATGGATTAATGAAATAGGTTTTATTACCGGAAAAAAAAAGATAATATATATCGCTTTGAACGTTTTTTCAATTTCAAGTAACTCTCTTAAACCCTAGACTATGTACGTACATGTAGTCCATTTAAACTTTAATTAGGTGGCAGGTGCATACACACCTCATAACATATTACATTTTGTTATTTAAATAAGTAGCCTAACAAATAATAACGATTATATCCTCACAAATTTAAAAATTTAGGATGATATCCATTGTCAAGTACTAGACATCAAAGAATCACATGTAATATATATATATATGAAATCAATCTTAATTTCATGATTTATATAGTTTGTGGATATAAAGAAAAAGAAGGTCCCACTATATATTTAAAAAAAAATTGACTTTCAAGGCCGCTGAAAATACAAAAATCACAGTTGAAAGTTTTTAGCTTTGGGTGGTGTATCCAAATTTTAGGTAGAGTATAAGAAATAAGTTGTATTGTTGATGACTTGTACATTATAAACTATATAATATAAATATTAATAGACTGACCTATTTCCAAGGAGTTTGCGAAGCCGCATTATCAAATCCTCTTCTTCGGCTGATATGTTCCCCCTCTTGATATTTAGGCCTCAGATAGTTCATCCACCTTAACCTACAACTCTTCCCGCACCGATTGAGACCTACGTATATAAATCAAAACCCTTCTTCATCATAATTAATATTGTCTCTGTAATATCATCAACTTTTTTACTGAATATAGAAAACTTCACTTGCCTCCACGCAAGAATCTTTAATTTTGGTACTCACTATTTATACATATATACACCACACTCTTATCCTATTTATAAGTTCATTATGAGCAAAAATTTTGGTCTTTAATAATTGCATTTTTTATATTTTTACTTTTATTAATTGCAATAAGTAATAAGAATTTATTTATGTTGGTTTTAAAAATCAGTCATAGATAAGGGTAAAGTTGAAAACTTAGCCCATAATTAATGAGTTAACTAACTCTCATTGGTATATGAGATTTAGTTAATTTAAACTTATAAATAGAATCAAAATGATACTCGCCTGCTGATTCGACTGCAATGGACTTCCACCTTTTTGCCCCATAAAGTAGCCTCACTGAGTTTCCTATCCTCTTCAGTCTGGCGTCCCAGGTGCTTTGCTCAGAGTTACGTGGTTTGCAACTGCCTTCACTTTCCTCTTTCTACAACCATCAGTCTCAGAAGCCATTGCTTGCTTTTTCCTTCAGAGCTTTTCAGAAGATAAGAAACAGAACAATAATGAGACAGATTTTTTCCGAGAAGGCTTTGTTGTGTTTATGAAGAGTAAAATTGGGGTGTGTGTATAGTTTAATAATCGAATTACATGATTTAAGATAGCGGTTAAAATTAATTAAAAATAATAAATCTGTTTGAAATAAATTTTGTTTTTTAAGTATACCTTTATTTATGAGGAGGTTAAAAAGAGAAAAAAATAAAATAAATTTAAATATCATCAACTTTTTAATTAATGCAACATGTATAATTAATAAGGGGTGAAAATGGAAAAAAACTTATTAAATATTAAAATAATTCTTGTTGGATTCTTATAAAAAGGATAAAAATAATTTAAATTTTGGGTTTTTATTAAAACGATGGAAAGGAGTAATACATATGTATAGTTGAGCACTAAATGTCTGGCCAAAAAAAAAAAAAGTTGAACACTAGATGATAGTTGTCGGAGAGACTTTATTAGCGGATAAGTTTTTATTAAAATAAAACGTGTGCATAATTTTAATAAGTTGTAGAAATGTCTCTGTAATTCATTTTACATTTTTAATAATAAAAAATATGAGACAAATTAAAATGATTTTTCAATTTCAATTTATTTAATAAAACATTAAAACTACAATATATATATATATATATATATCATTTTTTTTAAAAAAAAATGAACTGACTGGAATTGTATTACAGGCTACCAAGCATATCTTCTGACATTTTCTTGGCAGCCAGACAGATTCTTAATGAAACCTACTCAAATAGCATCCGAAGCAAATTTAAAATTGAAATTGAATTTCTTTGTTTTTTTAATGGTCATCATTGATTTGCATTATCTTTTTTCCTTCATCGTGAGAGAGTTTGGACTGTTATATCTCTCCACTCACATCCGATCCCACCCTTCCATATTATCTTAGTTAGACTTAATTAAGCGACTTTGTAACCATTATGTGTTACTATTGTTGTAATAGAACTTGTGGGGAAAAAAATCACGTTTGTATATTATCTTTTTTTCCCTCCTTAAAGAACTTGATCACATTCTTATCAAATTCTCTGGCAACTACCGCCAATTAAGTCTACGAGAGAAATTCGTTCAATATATATGAGCTAAATATGAGCAATATTAATATAAAATTTGATTGGAGGTGAATGAATGAATGAAAATGAAGATGTAAAGACGATGAAATTGATTTGTGTCTCCTCCTCAAATTCATATGACTGAACACTTTAAACCATAGTAAGTAAAATCGGACAGGACCGGACTGACCGGTTTAGCCTTGAAACCGGCCAACCGGTGGTCCAACCAGTCCGGTCTGATGGTTGGATCGGTCTGACCGGTGCAACCTTTTTTAATTTAAAAATTAATTTAAATAATTTTTTTTATTAATTTTATTCAAAATTTCATATAAATAAGCATGAAATCTTTATTTCCTCATCGGTCTAGCTCTGATTTAACTTCGATCTAACCCACTGACGCTTAATCCAATACATCAATTGATTCAGTGTCCTATTCGATTACCAGTTCCATGCTTTAAACACATCTTTCATGCAAACAATTGGTTAGAGCCCTTTGCCGACACCTAAAGTGTAATTATTTTATAATCCAAAAATGTTGCCATTTAAAGACATATTGTGGGCATACGTACAATCTTACGTGGGGTCATTTTCAGTAAATGGCCACACGTATAATTTTCAACAACGTGGCCTCATCCGACCTCCTTACCGATCGACTAGTTAGCAAACCTTTGTTACTTCCGATTAATTATCGCAACTGCATGCAATGGGTTCAAAGTTCAAACACGGGACTACGATACTGGTTAAACTGGAATGACCTACAGCCTCCAAGCACTTGGTGGTGGCCTCATCTGACCTCTTGCCGATACATATGTGCACATCCTCCGGTTCTTAAAATAAGACATATTTACCTAATTTAATTAGATTAAGAAAATTAGTTAATATGACATGTATTTTCTAAAAATATATAGTTCTCATCCTTAATTCCCCCATTCTCTCTCTTCTATGATTATTTTTAAGGAAACATCAATAGAATAAATCAGAAAAAGATTGACAAATATTAAAAAAAAAGGGTTTTGTATGTAAGGCCAATATCAACTTCCCAAGATCAATTTGATTAGTATTTTTGAGTTTTTATTACCATATTATTTGATGAAGTTATAATAAGTAAATAATTATTTCATAATTATTAAGAATTATGGGAATGTATATCTAAGGGTACCGGGGCCGAGAGCAAAAGGTTTAAGAATATATAATGTTACTACCGGGAAAAAAATGTTAATTGAGCATTATTTAGGTCTTTTTAATTTTATTTCTTTATAATATTTGTTCTACTTAGTACATAACTTAGACATATGTTTGTATTTTTCTTTTTTCTATATATTATCATACTAGTTGCCTTCAATGTGATTTTATATTAAGAATCAGAAATAATATTCTATGTTAGGATGCTTTAGTGGTGGGTAAGAGTGGTTGATGGATAAAATGATACTATAAGAACGATTGTTGGAGTGCACGTCAATTTTCAAATTTGCAAAGATCAACTAATTTTGCCGTCAGGGGAAACAAACAAAAAGCAGCAGCCAAAAAGGAATAAAATGCAAAAACCACACTGCCTCATAATTTCCCTCTTACCTTCCTTTTTGGCCCCAGCATCTCTTTTATTGTCTTTTATTCCCACCACTGTCCCCACCATAGTGTTGGATTAACAACTTTTCAACTTCAAATTTTGCCTTTTAAAAAATTATTAAAAATGTAATTATTTTCAATTCACAATATACTCACTAAAATTAAGTATTAAGTAATAAAATACATGAGTCTGATTTTTTTAAGAAACAATGTCTAGTTAATTCTCATGGCCATTATTGTCAAACTGGCAAGTTAGCTTTCTAAATCTACCGTTTTAGTAAATTCAAGTTATTAAACTGTGTCAACTCCCTCTTACAATCGTGTTTGTTGCAAGTTCGGTTGAACTCATGAGTGCACTCACCGAGTTTATGTCTTTGTTTTGAATTTATTTAAACTTATGAATTTGAGAACCTTATTAACAAAAATAATCTGTTTATTCTTTTTCACACCTTAACAATTACTATGATTCCTTTCAACAACCTAGACATGATAATCAAAGAACATTTATTTTATTTTACTGAAACTTAATGTAATGTTAGAGAATCTGATCGACCCTTTAAATTTTATAGGTAAGCCACACAGTTTATCCACTCTGCAACCAGTACTTGACTATTGACTAACAACAGTTAAAAACATTTTTTCCAATCATCCCGTGATGCCATGTTAAAACACCTCGCGACTGATCGATTACTTCCTCTAGTCCCTAATATAGAAGTTAACTGGGGTTTGAATTTGATCTTCACATAAGATTTTAATCCAGCTAGCGTTTGTTTGATATGAGGGGAGGGGAGGGAAAGTGGGCGGAGATAAATTTTTTTTTGAGTTGGATTTTTTTTCAAAAAAAAGAGAAGTGGGATTAAAAGTATTTAATTAATTTTTTTATACTTTTTTTATCTTACATTTTCTCTAATTAAAATGTTGTACCCCACTTCTCCAATTTTCTTAAATTCAATTTATAAAAATTTTCCCTTCCTTCCCCTCCTCTTCAAATCCCTCATACCAAATATACCCTTAATCTCCCAAATTTATAATTTTTTTGAAAGTATTCATATTGATTACACATATTAATAGGAATTTTCATTTAGGGATAGTCATGATTAAAATTTATAGTTTAGAAAACAAACTCATATTGGTACAAATAACCAAATTAACCAATTTTTTAACATATACAAATGAATTATCAAACTCCTATATATTAAGAACCAAATGGAATAGGAATTGAATGTTGTCCATGTAGTTGGTCGATTTAATTAGGATTTGGGGCCTCTGCTGCCCCTTCTCTGTTGTGCCCTCATTTTGGGGGCCTTCCCAAATATATTTTTTTTTATAGTTTTTTAGATAATTAGATTCTATACAAAATGAGTGAAATTTTGACATATTATGGGCAAAAAATGGATTTATTTTCAATTTTTTTTTATGATTTTTTAAATATTTTTCACAAAAAAGTGCTTAAAGTGAAAAAAAAAATACATACTATTTTTCTGAAAAATCTTTGAAAAATTGAAAACAGATCCCTTTTTTACCCATAATATATCAAAATTTCACTCATTTTGTGTAGAATCTAATTATCTAAAAAAAATAAAAAAATAAATTTAGGAAGACCCCCATAATAAGGGGGCAGAAGAGGGCGCAGCTAAGGGGGTGCAGCTGACACCCTCTGCCCATTTAATTATAGCAGCACATGTTAACGAGGCGCCTTGGTCCATGATTCTTTATTTCTCTATAAATGGTTCTCTTATCATGTGAGCCTACTCCAATGTCAATTGGGTTGTGATCACCACAAAAATCAATCGGTCATTTTCTTCTACGTTAAAGCTGTGTACCGCCAAAGGGGGTGAGGTCTCTCTTATCACGTGGCGAATCAAGGTTTGAATTTTTATTAGGAGAGGTGCTTATATGCTTTGAACAAAGTTGTTTCCAATAGGAGAGGTGCTTATATGCTTTGAACAAAGTTGTTTCCAATAAAAAGATATTTTATTTCTCCTGAATTGGTGGTCAATGGGAAGGAATTGACGATGGCAGTCAAAGAAACATGTTTTTCGCCTATGCTTCAGTTGGAACGCTTTTGAGTTCTCCATACATATAGGACATGATAGTCTCCCCATAGTCATCCAACCAGACAACATACCATAAGCTGGAAAGTCGTTTATTGTCCACAATAGTGCAGCACGCATAGGAAAGTTTTGTCGTAAAGAGGCATCATATGTTGACACCCCCACACCCCACAATAACTTTAATTCATCTATCAGTGGTTGCAAATACACATCTATTTTTCCCTTTGGATTCTTAGGACCAGGGATAATCAACGTCAAGAACATATATTCTCGTGTCATGCATATCTCAGGTGGTAGATTATAGGGAGTAACTATCACAGGCCAACAAGAATATTGTCTTCCAGATTGGCCAAATGGCGCAAATCCATCTGCACACAATCCAAGCCTCACATTTCTTGGATCATATGCAAAGTCTGGATATGTTCTATCAAAAACCTTCCATGCTTCACCATCAGAAGGGTGAGAGAGAACATTGGAACCTCGACGATTCTCAAAGTGCCATCTCATTTCCTTTGCCGTTTTTTCAGAAGCAAATAGTCTCTGTAATCTTGGAATGAGAGGTAAGTAAAACAACTGCTTCCTTGCAACTTTCTTTTTCCTTCTTTGACACTTCTTAAAGGAATATCTTTCCTCACAACAGAACTTACATTTTGTTGTATTAGCGTCATCTTTATAATACAACATACACCCATTCACACAACAATCAATCTTCCTATAATCTAGACCTAACTTCGATACTAATTTCTTTGTTTGGTACAAGTCAGGAAGCATAAGGGTGTCTTTAGGTTGCGTCCTTAGCATGAGTTGGGAAACTAAATTAAAGGAATGCTGAGACATATTTGTTGTTGCCTTAATACTTAATAACTGCAATGTTGTTGAAAGTTGAGACTCTTCACAACCCTCCCACAATGGTTTTTGTGCAGCACGTAACATGTCATAAAAGTCTCTTGCTGTAGTATTTGGCATCTCTTCAACACCTTCATGATAGTGATCCCTAAAACTAGGCCCAGCTGCATCCATCACTATCGTCTCATATGGACTTGGATGGGTTCCAAGTGCCCTATGTGAGGCATGTGGTATTGGCGACATGGACAGATGATTTTCTACTCGTGTTTCACCATGACTAGTCCATACATAATAGTCCGGCATGAATCCCCTACTATATAAGTGTACCTTAACTTCATCAAAAGGTAGATAATATCTACATTTACATTTCACACATGGACACCTAAGCTCTCCCCATTTTTGAGAATATTGTGATTGATATGCATATGCAAAAAACCCATCAACACCTTGCTCGAACTCTACCGTCACCCATTTAGTACTCTGATTAATTCTGTTATACATCCATCTTCGATGTTCTGGGACTTCCATTCTAAGAAACAGGAATTCTAAGTAAATACTAAGATTTGAAGCAGACAAAATTGTAGACAAAATTAAATTCTAATTCACAATTTTATGGCAATAGGCATGTATATGATGTTGCCATGAAAACTATTTCTATCAGTATAAAGTGATAAAGAAAACTATGGGAATATGTATGTGAAGTCATGATAATGTATGCAACTGAAATGGTGTACCAGTAATTTACCAGCTATTTGAATCAACAAACTAATGTCAAGAGAGCATCAAGAAGAGATAAAACATTTACATAACACTGATATTTTCTGAAACTTAAGAATTAAATAACATATGCGAAGGAACTACCTCAACAGCGCTGTCGATTTAAAATTTAAGTCCCCACCACGTTCACTCACTCAGATTCAACCTAACATCAACAAACAACTTATCAGAACAATAATGGCTGAACATATGAAGTACAAGTTTTTGGAGGATATTCATAGTTCAAAGTACTTGACTGCTGTATTTTCACAACAAAAGACAATTAAAATGTAGAACCCTTTCAGCTCTAACAAGTATGAGAATGTGACAGCAAAAGGGCCCAAAACTCATGGGAAGAAATTCACTATTTTCCATGTTACGCAGCTTTATTATATTTCAGAATTTGAATGGTGGGAGACATATCCTAAAGGATAGTGGTAACCAAGAAAGTAGAAGTCATTAAAATATCAACAAAGTATGTAGGAAGTTTATGAGCCTAGACATTAGCAAGTATGATAATCAAAAAAATATTTCTCAACAAATTATGAACAACTACCAATCTAAATAAAGACTATTATATGCATGCAAAGAATAATTAAATATCCTCATACACCACATGCCAAGTCATGCATGCATTCTTTAAACCACACCACACACATATATGCGAATAGAAAAAATTTATACCACCAAATTTTATTCTAATCGATTTTTAACTTTCTAATATGTCAAAAATTTATTAATTTTGATATTAGAGTAGAGTATTTTACTCTCAAGAATAAAATTTTAAAAAGTTATCCAAAAAAGAAAAATAGAAACACATTTTTTGCCAACAAATACATTAATTAGAAGGAAACAGATTATTCAATACTTTTAAGTCAATGCAGAAAAAAGCATACAAATTATTGGCAACTTTAATATAATTGCCGAAATTAACTAAATTCCCCAATTCTTTTGAAGTGGCTAAAAGATTCTCATATATTGAAGCAAAGAGAGTACAGTTAAGAGAGATACAAAAGCATGAGTCTATATATAAGTATATAACCCACTTACTCTTTATCCAGAAACAACCAAAACGTAAGTTCAAAAAAAAAAAAAAAACTGACCAATCTATATATCATATAAACATCCTAAAACCTCAGTATTTTTTTTTTTTATACAAAAATCACACTATTTACAAGTAATGAACTGTGAAGGTTATTTTTCAAAATAGGACATTATTCAATCCCCCTGGCACTTTTGTATTATTTTTATTTAAACAAGAAATGTATTTTTCCCTTGAAATTTTTTCCCTCGATAAACAATCAATTTAGAAAGAAAGAAAAAGAAATCTTGTTAATACTAAATTCTAACCCAAGAATTTAATTAATCATATCAAACATAAGGAAAGAACACACTAACTAAAGCCTAAGGCAGCAAATCCTGAAACAAAACATGGAAATCTGAAAATATGGCTCTAGGCAGAAGTAAGAAGCTCTGCAGCGAACCAACAAAACAATAATAAAATGTGGTTAAATAGTCCTACTATCAACTAATCCATAAATGGTGATATAAATAATCAAGGAATTCCATAGTGAAAAATTAAAGAAGCCTCACACTACCTTGCATTATATCACGGCCAGCCCACCAAAGGAAAACACCAAGACCAACTATTGGTACTAACACAGCAAAGATCTGCATTAAGGGGGGAAAAAACGATCAGATTCATTTACAAGAGGACCATCCAAGAACAAATGAAAGTTCTTTCTACAAGAGGAAAAACACAAGAGAACATATCTACCAAAAAGAACATGGACCATTCTATTCACTAGTATAAGTAGCATTATTCATTTTACTGGAAAATAACAGTAATGAGAGATTAATCATTGAAGTTAATCCCAACCTCTTGAACTGGTGAAGTATCAACTTAAGACCAAAATATTAATCACCAGAAATAAAAACATATCAAGCACTTTTCTCCAAACAATAAGAAATTAGTATATTGGCTTTCAATTCAGCCAGTCTCTGCCAAGGCAAGTAGCATGAAGGGTTGGAAACTCTCATACTTGATTCTGCTGTCACATATCTGCCTTGTCTTGTCCTAAAGTAGCGTGTCATTTCATGAACTGAGAATGTGTGTGAGAACTGAGAATGATATTAAAAAAGCTTTGGAGAAATATTTGGTTAAAATATTTGTATTTTTGTAGATGGAATCTTTTGATAATACTCATCAAGAGGGTGGACCACCAATCTTACAACATGAAGCCAAACCTAAACCAAAAAACAGGGCCCTTTCTCTCTCTCTCTCTCTCTCTGTGATATTTACAGAGATTATAATGTTTAAACTGATAAGCATGAATATTACATAGAACAATCAGCTTACTCATCAGTTATTTGGTATGGTGTTTCTATGAGCTATCAATTTATATTTCAATTTTCTGTCTTTCTTCTATGGCTCTTGTTCATTATTATCTCTCTTTCTCTCCGTCCAGCTTATTTCTTTGTAACCAAAAGATATATTTTTAGTCAAAGCTCTTGTGTTTAGTTATTGGCCACAGAGAGAGAGAGAGGGGTAGCCAACTATTGATTGAAAAATTGCCAATTTTTTTTGAAAACCTCTCTCCAACTAGGCTGCAAATTCAGGTGTATGCTTCTGGGTTTTAGTCATAATTAAGATCATCTATAGTACCTATGCCAAATCATACCTCTGCAATTTGCTAGTGCTCTCTCTATCTCTCATATATATATATATATATATATTGTGTACGTTGACTATATCTATGTATTATATAAATATTGAGAGCATATACTAACTAACTAAATGAATGTGTGTAAACGATGACAGGGCTGCAGGCATTTGAGATAATGGGAATAGCAGCAGTGGGGAAGTATCTGATAACATACATGATAAATGAGATGCACTTCTCATTGGCAAAGTCAGCAAATATTTGCTTTTAATGATTGGCAAAGTCTTAATTCAGAATAACAGCAAGGTGGAGGATGATGACAGGTACAAAAATAAACATCAATCATCTATAAATCTAGCCTAAGAATTATCAAAACTTATTTGCTTTTCCTTAAACAAAATTAGTAGAGACATGCCAATTCCTTAATATCAATTTTTAATATTTCATAACAATCATGCTTAAGTATAAGCTCGGTATATTCTAGATTAAACAGAAATAATGTCAAATTGATTATCTTAACCATAAATCAAGCCTTAAACTAGCTAAAGATAAAAACCCAGAAGCCAAAAGTTGTGAAAATATTTACATAGAGCAGCAGGGCACATCAAACTACCACTCATAACAATTGCATTCAGCTATGCAGAATAACATAATAATCGATGAGGGAGTATACACCTAAGGACTCACCGATTGAGCACCAATGACGGAGGGAGGGAGGGAAGACGGAGATATTGGAGACGGCGACAAAGTAAGGAGGCAGCAACCATACACACTCAGAAAAAGCCAGGGCTTTCGGATGACACTCGTCTCGCGCGTCACCTTGGCTCACAGAACCTTAATCTTGCCGTCTCCATGGAGGAATCGAGGGAGTGGCCGATTGAACTTGTAGAAGGAGGTACAAATCACCGATGGCCTTTGTGGGAGCACCAAATTGAACTTAGAACGGGTTAGGGCTATCGCATAGGAGGGAAATTTTTTGGGTGAGGAGGGAAAAATTTAGCACTTGAAGCATTTGCTGATCTGACAAAGCATATCAGTGACCGACGAGCCTACCCACTCAATTCCGTCGCCAAGTTTTTCTGATTTATTATCATATCGAAAGAAACAATCCTCAACAGAGTTTTGTTGGCATTTCGTCGGAATTCCGTGTAAGATTATCGACGGAATTTATTCGTCGGTGAATTCCGTCGGTGATGATCACTCGCTGACGCCTCTGCCGACGCAAAGTTTCCGTTGGTAATCAATGACGCCTTTTCATCTGCAAATCCGTCGGCAATTTTACCGACGGAATGTCCGTCCCTGTTCCCTCTGCAATTGCCCACGGACGATGTTCCGTCGCGATTTCCATCTGTGATATCCCCTTTTTTTGTAGTGATATCTAGCAAAGAAAAAAAAAGTTGTATATCATGCAATTGCAGACACAACTTCAATAGTCTGGCTTGATGGGTTGGTTCTCGAATTGGGAATCTCCCAAGTCTCTCATACTAATGTATATCGTGGTAATCATTCATAGTGCCATTCAAATGGGTCACAATAACTACTTCAGCATTCAACACACTAAGCTTGCAGCCTGATAGTCTAGTGGCATAAAGATTGTTGGAATATTTTAAAATGAAGGGATGTGTTTTTTGTAAAGTCAAGTTCATTAAATTAAGAGATTTATATGAAGAGTTGTGTAAGGAGTTATAATACTAAAAGCCATCAAGGTTATGTCTCTTCAATTTTGGAGAATGTGGAAGGTTATAGCTAGAGGCATGATAGCCACCACTTAGTGAAAAGTTGTATTGTGTTTATGAGAAAACTCCACGTAATATAAAGGTATAACTCTTCATATATGTTTTCATGAATCAACATATAAGATTCATGAATCTAATAAATTGTTATGACTTTTCTTTGAAAATGTGTTGTTTCAAGAGATATCACTTTAAGGCATCACTTCATGGCTTATAGGCAAACCTAGGCATGATTAGGACTTTTCTGTGCATTAGCCTTGGGGTCCATAATCAAAACTTAATCAAGGATTGCGTATAGGCAAACCTAGAATTGTTCTATCTTCTTGAGGAGCCTTTTATTTATTCCTAAGTAATCTAAATGTCATGTAAATGCAGTGCCGATTGGCGATGTGGTGAGAGAGGGAAGGTGTTGGTGGTGATGGAGATGATAGATGATTAGCTCCCCCGGTCTCTCTCCACGCTTCTGAGCTCTGAGTTGCAGCACCAAGTTTGAGCTTTCCGGCGGTGGAGAAAGATGCCGGTGGCCGTGAGAGTGGAAGTCCTTCACAGTGGTGGTAGCTCTCCATCTCTTCCCACTCCTCTCAAACTCTCCTCCGCCAAAGAAGCTCTCCCATTCGGACCGAAGTTCTTGCGCCGCTACTCCCCACTCTCACTCCTCAGCTTGCGTCTTTCATTAACTGCGTCTGGGTCGGGGCTCCATTTTTTTTTTTTCAGAAGCAGCAGACCTAATGGCCCTGATCCAGGGACCATTCTGACCATTTTAAAAGTCCTGAAGGAGGGACCAAAGTACAACTTTTTGAACATTTTACAAGAACCAATTATAATTTCTAAAACTTATGGGTTTTTCTGTAATTTCTACTATCCCTTTTCTTCATAAATTTGTAATTTTCAGAATTTTTGGGGTACTTTTCTGTAGTTTTCCCTAACCTCAGAATATTAATTTTGACCCTTTAAAATCTCCAAATTTCCTTCTTAAGCACCTACAATGCAATATTAAACACAAGGAGCATCGAAAGTTCAAGAAATCATTTTCATGAATAATTAACAAATTATGACATTTTTGCCCCTAATTACAATTAATTCAATACAAATGTCCCTATCTCAATTTAGCGCTTAATCTTGCAATAATATCCCAAGAATTGCATTAAAAATCCCAATTTAATAATGAAAAATCATATAAAAATATGGTTTAATCAGCACCACTAGTCCATCTACACATCATCACAACAGCAGAAATCACATATTAACAAAAGATCAAACTCATTGCCTTTGTCCTTGAGTACACACAAAGATAAAGTTAAATTATCGCTTTTTAAAAGCCATTATTGTCATGGCTTGAGTGCTTGGAGTGCAATCTATACTCAAGGATCTTCATTGTATCCTGTAGGAAATTTTCCTGTCAATCCAATTTGCACACTATAAGATAGGTATAGGTGGAGGTGAATTAAACTTAAAGGAAAGTGTTATCCATGCCTTGAAGACATTGCACACTACTTTCTCCTTCATCTCTTATTCTTGTACTCCTCAGAGGTCTAACCCCTCCAACAAAGACTTCCTTATAAGTGGAAGGTGGGTAAGATCCTATTTATGACCTTATGCCCTTAGTGCTTTCTTCTCTAATTCAAAAAAATATAAGTAAAGATGACACTAAACATATCAACCAACTAAATCGGCCAATTTCATTTCTTAATAGACAAACTCGATCCGGTGTCTATTCTTATATATTAAGCTAGACCAGCTTGTAATTGTTGGCGGCAATGGTTCTCTAACGACTACAAGGAAAAGATATTAAAAAGAAAGTTGTGCACGATGTCTTTATTGCGATGCGAGCAACACTTTCCTTCAGATATAATTCACTCCTACCTATTATTATCTTATATGCAAGTTGGGATGATCGGTAAATTTCATGTAGGATTTAGTAAATACCTTTGAATATGAATTGCACTTCGAATACTCTAACCCAAAAATAATGGCTTTTATAAAGAGATGCTTTAATTTTATCTTTGCATGCATTCAAAGATGAAGGCAATCATTTGATCTTATTGTTGTGTGTGAATGAATTGATGGGAATTTATAGACTATAAACTAATGCCTTAAAGTGGTATCTCTTGAAGCACTATATCTTCAATTAAATAATTATAGCCATATGTTGACTCATCAACCAGCATAACTTAAAAAACCATTAAATTTTCCATAAAGAGTTATATCTTTACAGTACATGTAGGGTTTTCTAAAACTGACATAACCTTTTACCAAATGGTTATTACCACACACTTGGTTATAACCATTCATATGTGTCATTAGGAACTAAAGAGACTTGACATTAGCAACCTTTATTATAACTCCCTATATAACCCTTTACATAAATTCCTTAATTATAAGGATATAATTTTTTAAAAAACACATCTCTTAGGTTAAAAATGTTCCAACGGTGATTTTTTAATCAGATATTCCAACTTTGATTACAATTGTTTTTAGTAGATTTTGGGTTTCCTATTTAGTCAGTTCCAGCCTATTCTATTTAAGTTGACCTATAATCACTTTTGTTGTAATGATTATAATTATCTATAGAGTATATTTTCTATTTTGTAATCATTAAAGGTTTCATATTCTTGTGGTATATAAACTCATATATTGAATAAATGGATCTGGTAAATTTTTCTCTCAATTAACTTTTCCTCTTGCTTTTGCTATTGCTCTCATTTGTGTCCTTTTATCACTACAAAAAAACTGCTATTTAGTAGCGGTTACAGAAGTGTATTTGTAGCGGTTTTAACTGCTACCAACAATATTAGTAGCGGTTAACAAAACCGCTACCATATCCACTACCTATAAGTCATCTTATGCGACATTTGTAGCGGTTTTTTAACTGCTACCAATGTGGCACCTCTGGCGGGAAATGAAAAAAAATAAAAAATTGTTTTCGTGTTTGTAGCAGCAAATTTGAAAAAGAAATTTAAAAAAGGTGCCAAAAAGTAATAGCGGTTATATCATAAGAAATTTTAAATTTGGCGCCAGAAATTTAATTTTTTGTTTGTAGCAGTTTTGTTGCTATGAACCGCTACAAAGATTTTGTGAAATATTTAAGAAAATTATACAATTATTTTTTTGCATTTTTATAATATGTGATTGAATAATTTATTATTTCAAAAATTTAGTTGATAGTAATTATTATGTATAAAGAATGATTTAATTAAATTGTTATAGTATAAATTATATATTTGTAATATTATTCAGAATATGTAGGTAATAAGAAATTATTGTATTGTTTGCTACAATGTGGTTATCATTATGTAAGGAAAATAGAAAACGGTGTGAAAAAGTCTTTTAATATCTGAAAAAAATAGTGAGAATAAATATTATGTGTAGGAAAAAAATGTTGAAGTGGAAGAATAAAATTTTTTTTTACCATATTTGAATATTTAATTTATTAAATAAAAAATTATATTTACCTTGGACCTACACCTCAAACCCAGTCGATCGGGAAGATGACTGTTGTGGGTTGTTCTGGTCCCGCGCATCCTTTTTATTCAGGAACCGCTCCATCTCTTCAAGCAGAATCAAGATATTGAACTCCTCGTTCTCCGTATAGTCATTGACACTGAGCTCAACTCCCTCTCCCAGAACGGCCTCAGGCATCTGCGGTACAATCTTCACCTCCTGTGAGGCCGTCTGCTGTGGCTGTGTTGGGTATGCCTCTTGTGGCTGCTGTGGTGCGGTCGCCCTCCTTCCGCGCTGCCCCCACCTCCGCTGCTGCTACCCCGCAAAATCAGTCTAGGGAGCTCGACCCCCTTCCCCTTATCCCCCTGAAACCATATCAACTACAAAAATTTTAAAAATAAAATTCGTCACATTTTATATATAAAATACAATAATAATAAAAAGAGGAAAGAAAAATATGTCATTTTCATACCTCAAGTGAGACAAATGTGAAATGCTACAGCGAAACTCTCAAAGAGACATCAAAACACTCAGATCTAAAAGAAAACTCTCAGAAAAACCTTCAGGAAACAAAATAGCCAAACGTTGAAAATGAGGGGCCCAGGGAGAGGCTTAAATAGGCTGCAGTTTGTAGCGGTTGTTCCTGAAACCACTACATGAACCTTTACAAAACACCTCAGGCAATGGAAAATATTTGTAGCGGTTATCAAATATGAGACTCTTGAAGTTCTGTAGCGGTTGAGGAAAAAACCACTACCTAACCGCTACAAAAAAGGCAACCATTTGCATTCTGCAGCGGTTCAACTTAACAAAAATGCTACAAAAAAATAAATACAATGCTTCGCACCATGTGGCACCAAGCTGGTGCCACAACTGTAGCGGTTAATATGCAGTAACCGCTACAAACTCGGCGTTATAAGTTCTGGCGGGAATTTGGTGCCAAAGTTGTAGCGGTTTATATTTGCAAACCGCTACTAATAATGTTCTGTGTTCCTTGCGCCACTAGGCGCAAAGCCGACTGCTACAGATTTGTAGCGGTTTATATACGAACCGCTACGAATAATAAAATTTGTAGCGGTTAATTTTAACAGCTACAAACCCACCACTACGAAATGTTTTTTTTTTTATGTAGTGTATTAGTTTTCTCTATAAGCTTGATCGAATCTTACAATCTTCACATAATGACATCTCAATAATCCCTCATCATTTTTAAGTTACTAGTTTTTTCCCAATATAATTTCAAGTTGTAAATTAAATAATGAACTAAAACGTATGCGCCTGTAATGTTTTTATTTTTATTTTTTAAATGTGAACACATGAAGTTCGTTAAACATGCTCGTGAAGTTCATTTGACAACTCACCATTCAAGCTTTACGTTATATAACAATATTATGAATTCAGCTAACTTTTGTTGAATCTAATATGTAAGAGAAAGTTAGATGGAAGGGAGACGATCCCGTGTGAATGCGTGTGGCTTGTCATTAGAAGTGTGGTTGACAGTCATACTCCTTATGATTCTAATTGTATAAGCTAGATAATTAATTTATAGGGATTATAAAAATTATTTACATTAGTTATTTATAAAAAAATATGAGTTAATTTCCTTAAAATATCTCTTTTAATAATTTGTATTAGAAAATACTCTCTTAATGGAAAATCCTTAATTTATGTCATCCATAAAGAGTTTAGATTTGAACTCTTCTTTACTAAGTTATTAAATCCAGACCAACCCTTGAATTGGTCAAGGCAGTGGGTCAAAGGTCAGCTCGGAGTTAACCTAGGGGCCAGACTAATGGGGAATAAAAAATAAAAAACCATTGAAAATTCTTATCATACGATCCAAATCTCATAATCATTAACATCAAATTTATTATTAACTTTGACTAATATTGTTGTATACAATTTAGCCCTTAAAAACATGGTAACTTTTTTAAGGCAACCCGGGTCAACCCAGCAAGTTGTTGGGATGCCCCGGTCACCCCGGGTCTGCCCCAAGCCCGAGTTGGGGGTTTGCCTGGATTAGTTATATGGTCAGGTTACTGGTTTCCAGGTTGACCCAGCCGGTCTGGTCCAATATGGGTTTAATATCATTGCTTTTTACAAATAATTAGAACGGTTTTTTAATAATTACAATCTTATTTTCGAAGTGCAACTTGGCTGAAGTAATTAAAGATTGACCAGTCATTAAGAAAAGATATCAGTGTTATCAATTTAATAATGTCACCAGGTTGTGATTTTTTATGATAATTAAATTTTTTGAACTCGTTAAACACTAAACGATAAATTACTTATAGACACATAGTAACAGATATGGTTTCCTGACAGAACTCAGGCAGATAAATGCATGGTCCCAATGTGGCACTTGCAAATTACAAACAAATTAATGTATTTGGAATTCTTTCATATTTTTATCAATTAAATAAATTCCGTGTCCATAGCACCAAACAAAGACATTCAGGGACCATTAACAATTGACGGGAGTATATAGACATTTGAGGACTTTTAAAGTGTTAAAAAATGTAAAGCCCTAGCTTCCCAATGAGCATGTGTATAATTTGATATAATATACACACACACACACATATAATATACTGACAAGTCATGTCGTGGGGGTTATCAAATAAAACTAGACTAACTATGCACTATAGTGATGCTAACCTAGGTCGATCTCTTCGAGGAGTCGATTATTTAGTCCCTAGCTAACTAAATATTAATTAACAAATTAACCAAAGAGTGTAATGGAATTAATGAACTATTCTAAACTAAGCTAAGCTACTTTTTATAGGTTTTTCCAAGTTTAAAGAGTGAAATGGAGTGATGTGAAATGTGAGTATGAGCTTTGTTGATGAGTGAATCCACTAGCTATTCTTGTTCCAATTTAATTGAGTTTAATTCCTTTGTTAAGTACTTAGGCTTGTGAGAAGAGGCCTTCTCCAACCAACTCCTCTAATTAGCCAAACCCACCTAGACACCTAACTTGAGTTTTGTTTATTAGATTCATTTTAGTTGGCACCTAACTTGTATCAAATCTCGCAAGAGGCATTCTCTACTCAAATTGACAATTACTAAACACCTAGCCGGCCAAGTAAGAGTTTCAAATACATGAGTGATAGAATTAGGCTAACAATCATTCAACCACATCATTAGAATACAAAATTTAATACAAATCTCAATATCAGTGTGCAACAACCGAAAAAACATCTCAGTCACAATCACAAATCGCAATCCTAGAAACTTAGCTATCACAATTCATAGTCATAAAGGAGTGAAACTGTAATTAAGGTAAAAGAAACTCCCTAGAAGCATGAAGAACTCCAGCTAGCTTCATCAATCACCAAGGAATCCAACAGTCAGCTGCTCATGACGTTGCGAGTCACCCCACCAAAGCAGCTCATAAACTTGGCCATTGAACAAGAACCAGAAGATGAACGGATATGGAAGATTGGACGGCGACGGTGGTGGGGAATCTGGGTGGTGGGGAATCTGAGTGATGGAGGTGAAGATGAATGCGTCTAATAATCCACCTCCCAGCTTCTCTACTGCAACTGTGGTGGAGATGATGCTCGCCTATGGACGACGAAAGTGGGACAGTGGCGGACGAAATCGCGAAGGAAGGTGAAGGTGGAGGTGGAGTGGGGCGGTGATGGAAGGTCTCCCGTTCTCTGTTTCGGCTGTCTCTCGTTCGACTCTCTCCCCAATTGTTCTGAATCAGACCTAATGACCTGCTGCAAAACGCTGTGTTGATCTCGTAGACCAAATTGTCATTGTTCAAATTCATCATACCAAACTGTCATTTCCTGAATTCAAGCCCCAAATTGCAACTTTCAGATCTAATCCAATTTTTCTGGCACCTACAATTAAAGACAATTAAACCAATATCAAATTCTCTTAAAAAATTAATGATTAAATGTAATGGAAATTATTTTGACAATTTGCCCTTTTTAGTCCTAATTTCATATAAACACATTTAATTACAATTAATCATAAAAGAAACGTTTTAAGCTCAATTATTATAACAGAATCCTCAAATAAAATATGAAAATATATAATAAAATATGGATTTGTCATGTACACACAGATCGAGAAGCAAAGTAGTGATCACGAAGCAAAAGCTAGCTAGCATATTAAAGATATATAGCATCTTTCCTTTGCCCCCCCCCCCCCCCCCCCCCCCGCAAACACAACAGATCTCCTACTTCAATTAACAGAATAGCAAGAGAAGATATCATGGGAAGGAGGCCTTGCTGTGCAAAGGAAGGTTTGAATAGAGGAGCATGGAGTGCTGCTGAAGACAAGATTCTCACTGACTACATTAAGATTCATGGTGAAGGAAAATGGCGACACCTTCCCATAAGAGCAGGTTAGGCATATATATGTATACACAAGTCCTCATGCTTTCTATATTTATGTGCATAGGTGTGTCACTCTGAGTGAGAGTGAGTTATTGAATTTGAAAGCTTAAGGCGTGGTTTGTGAATTCACTTTTGTGGAGTTATTCTGAAGATTTAACTGAATCACTGAGTAATATTTGAATGCGTTTTGTGTGTGTGTGTGTGTGTGTGTGTGTATGATTTGCAGGTCTGAAGAGATGTGGGAAGAGTTGTAGGCTGAGATGGTTAAATTATCTAAGACCTAATATCAAAAGAGGAAATATTACTCGTGACGAAGAAGATCTCATCATCAGACTTCACAATCTTCTTGGAAATAGGTAATTTTGTTATCCCTCTACAAGCATATCAATTCCTTCAATCATCTTAATTAGCTTGGCACAATGGTAAGGTTTTCAATCCCGGAAGCATTCTCTCAGCTTACATGGACAAGACTGTATCCATCTATCTCTCCTCAAACCTTACCTACATGCCCTTTTTTCTTTGTTTTCAAAATATGAAGTGCCAGGTGAATGTGTCATAGCTTAAAAAAGTGATATATATGAGAGATTAATTAATTTGCATAATTAACAATGAATTATGTGTTTTATATATAGTTGGTAACGAATTATGTGTTTTATATATAGGTGGTCTTTGATAGCTGGGCGACTGCCGGGACGAACAGATAATGAAATAAAGAACTATTGGAACACCAACATCGGAAAGAAGCTTCAAAATGGGAATAAAGAACTTGGCTCCTCCTCAAGTTTAGCCGGGCAAGACCCCGACCCGGATCCCGAGCCTGGCCTAAAGCCCCCACAAAAAACGACGACGTCTGGTCCATGCCTGATTCGAACCAAAGCAACAAGGTGCACCAAGGTGATACTGAGCCAAAAACTCCAACCATTAATGGCTGCATCACATTCTTCAACTCATAATAATAATGATAATCACATGAAAATAGAGGCTCCATCACCTTTCGTGGATTCCGCGGGATTTACAAACGACAACGTTTTGGATTTCATGGTGCAGAGTTTTGAGATTGACGAGAATGTCTTTTCAGATCTTATGAATATGGAAGGACCGTCTTGTTTTGAGAATGAAGTTGTAGCAATGGAAGCGGCAGCAGCAGACAACAGTAGTGGTGATCAACAAGGTTGTTATCATTTGCGTCCTCATCCCATTTCTAATGATGAAACCTGCTTCATTAATAATGTTTCCGATGATTCAATATTGCATAGCTCCGAGTTTTTTCAATCAACGTCGGCTCTCATGGAGAACGAATTCGATTGGCTTTGATATATATTGTATTATTCACATTGAAATTATTAGCTCCTTAAATGTGGGAATTCATCTCAAGCAATATAGAATATTATTCTATTTCTATTTGTGTTATTATTGATAACATATTTGTATGTTTCTTTCTGATAGTTGCAATGTTTCTCTTTCAAGGATGATGTCCTGGCTTGCTTACTTTTTCTCGTTTTCTATTTTGCGAATCCCATTTTTGCTGAGTACATGATTGAACTTCTCAATGTGAATGCTGGTTATATGCATAAAGCAAATGATGTTAAAATGTAACTAATCTCTAATTTAGTATGTTTTGATAATTTTAGATTCAAATTCTGAACAAATATATTAAGAAATACTACCTTCAATCGTAAATGTAAGATTTGGTTTGTAGTACAAGCATATTAAAATATAATTGATTTAATTTACACTACAAACTAGTACATCCTATATTTAGGATTAGAGAAATACATAAGATTCTAAAAGCTTTTGATTGATTGAGGGAAAAAAAGTGTCTCCTCAAGTAAAAATTCTAAATTTATTAAAAAAACTTAACCAAATGTTACTGTCATAAAAATTAATTACAATAACTAAGTATCTATAGTCCAGTCTTAGTTTGTTTTGTTGGCGAGAAAAAGTCTTATTAGTCTGTTTTACTTAGTTTGAAGTCTCATGTGTGCAATTCCTATTAACTGTTTCGCTATATTTAAGCCATGGAGTTTAGATGATATATAACATAAAAATATCATGAATCCAATGTAATACATAGATTTCAGGAATAAATCAATTGTTTCAAGATAAATACTTTTAACCACAATGGATTTGATGAATGACATTATATAATTTTGAGGTTAATATATTGTTTATCTTTTTGTTTCACCTCATCACCTCCTCAGGTCTCTTACAAAATTTTGTTTTATTCGGTTTTAGGCAAAATTAAAATTGAATCGAACTGGTCAGTTCGGTACTAGACCTATGGATCGGTTCAAGGTATATAAGGTCCATTTGATTCAGTCTTGAAATTGAGTTGATTTGAGTCAGTTTGGTTTGGCTTGACACTTGAATCATGCAAAAATGAGACTTTTAAAAAATGTTTCTTAATAAATTATATTTAATATTATTTTGTTTTAAAATAAAAATAGAAATCCATAAATTTACACATTATTAATATTATAATTCAACGTTAGTTAAATTAAAGATGTTTCAAGGAAACCAAATAATTTAACAAAATCATTTTGGAATTAATTTCCTTAACTAGTAATTTAGAATATAGCAACGCAACCCTTAATTATATCATGAGGTTTGCATAATATATGCATATCATTGTGAAATATATACACATTTTTACTTTTCAAAATACATTGATGATGATGATTCGTTATCAATAATATTCTGAAAATATAAAGAATATAATTCTGATTGAGCGCTTTCCCTCGTCTCTGATTTAAACTAATCAAAATTGAAGTGAAATGAAAACTGAACAAAATTTTATACTATGAAGACAAAACTAAATCTCATATAGCTACTCAATTTTAATTTGTTGAGTTAAATTTGGTTGTTTATCAATCGATCCTGCTTGGTTTTGAACATGGTACTTTCACGAATCACGATAGACTTTTGAATTGAAACACTCAAGGAGAAAAGTAGACAAATGAAATAAATTTATTTCCTTGGATTTCAATACATCTATCTAAACAGGTCAAAAAAAACAAAATACATCTATCTAAAATACAAATAAAATATATACCAAATGCAGCTTACATGTGCGCCTTCCTTTTTTTTTGGGGGTGGCCGGATGGTGGGATCTAGATGCTTTACATAACACTTTTGGACCACAAATAATGTACTTTAATTTTATGGGCCAGATCCAATTACAACCGAATATTTAATAATTGACAAACTCTATTTTTTGTGGCATGGTAGTCTATGTTGACAGAATATTCCCTAATCATATAAAAGGCACTTGATGATTTGTGGCCATTGAAATTAAAAAACGTTACGAGTAAAAGTTTGCTAATTACTTAATTACAAGTAGATCCTAACAAATAGTCAAAGTTTATTACAAGTAGATCCTAACAAATAGTCAAAGTTAATATTCAAATTAAGCTACCTAAACTTCATCACATCTTCCGTTCATTGTAGTCAAAACATTATCGTCAAACTCGTCAATTTACTGATTTTACGTTTCTATTTTATAAAATTGAGTTGATTAGCTAGTAAACTCGTACTAGTTATAAACTCACATAAACTCACGAGTTTGCATATTAAGTTTACCATTTTTACATTTCTAATTTTCAAAGCCATGTTAACTCACTATTAAACTTTTTTGATTTAATCATACTTAATACCTTTATATATGAATTTTATATAAATTTCTTTGCCATGTATAATAAATTATGAATGTTAGTGTGTTTAATTTCAATTATTTGGATTTAAAATATATTTAAATCAAATTGTTTTCTTTTTTATATTTTAATTATTTAATTATACACTATAAATACCTATTTAATAATAAAAGTAAACTCTTTTAAGTTTATGTCATTGTCACAAGTTTACTTAAATTTATTTTTATGCTTGCTTAAATCAAAAGAATGGAAAGACAAAAATACCCCTCTCACGATTTACGTCACCAAAACCACAACCAATAGAGGAGAAAGAAGTTAGTGATAGCCGTTTGGATTAACTAGGTGTGTGTTTGGATCCATGATTCAATATGCTTAACATGCATGCTGAATCGTGCTTTGAAGTGCTGTTCAAAAAATTTGAGATGTTTGGATTAGCTTTTAGTCTATTTGGCTTATGGACCAAAAGCTATTTAAAATCTTAAGCAGGGGTGGAGGTACTTATATAGTCGCTGCTTCGGCTTATGACCGTTAGGACATTTAATATTTTTTTTATTAACCCTGATTTACCCTTGATTCTCTTTTCTCATAAATATCGCTATCTCTTTTCTCACAAGCTAATTGTATGGGATATGTAATCCAATTAATTATACAATATTATTTTGTTGGAAAATTTTACATTTGTATGAAGTCTAATTTATATGCATTTTTATCGATTAAATATATTTAATTAAGTATCTTATTATTTTCAAGTTTTTATAAATAATAAATTAAATATTTTTATTTTTTTATAATTTTAAATTTTTTCTTAAAATTATCACAATTTATACATAATATATACATATATGTATGTGTATTACAGTATTATTTAATAAGATTCATGTTTTTCTGGGCGCTTGAAGGGAGATCTAATAACCCGAAACAGATAGTTCACAAGTACTTGTATCATCTCTTCGAAGGAGTGGAAAATGGCTAATTCCATCATCAGATTTTCCAAGCACCAGAAAGGGGGACAGACCGCTAGCACCCTCCAGACTCGGGATATGTACGTGTGGATGTAGATGGCTCCAGAGACAACAGAGGGCATGCGGCTTGTGGAGGGGTTATAAGGGACCACTAGGGTAACTGGAGGTGTGGGTTCCAACAGAGATTAGGGCATAATAACTCGGTTGCTGCGGAAATCCATGCTATTCACAGCGGGCTTCAGTTATGTAAGCAGCTGGGTTTTACCAGGATTAAGCTATTTACAGATTCTTTACAGGATATTCACCTTTTATCTATTGATGGTGGAACCGCTCATCCACTGTATGATGTCATCTTAGATACTAGATCCCTCATTTACAAGGATTGGGACTTGGTGATCGCCCATACTCATAGAGAGAACATCCGGTGCACTGACTATCTAGCAAGAAAAGCTCAGTTGAGCAATCAGGAGTTCTTGGTGATAGAAACATCCTCGATGGAATGCAACGAACTTTTTGCGATGGAATGTGGTGGTATACCACAAGACCACTCTGTGATGTAGACTTTCTAGCATTTTTGTAATTTTCAAGCTTTGCTTGCCTTTGTACTAAAAAAAAAAATAAGATTCATGTTTTTTTTAGTTATTCTCTATCTAAAATTGCTTTTCAAAATAATTATCTAAACATGTTTCAGTTTAAAAAAGTCATTTATGCTACTATCTATTCAAACATAAATCGCATTGCACTATAAAACTTTTATCCTATGTTACGTTAGCAAATATGATATTGAAAGAAAGTCACCTTTATCATCGTAAATCCAAACACACCCTATGTAGAATTGATTTTGAGCTACACAATTAAGTGAATATGTGATAGAATTTTTATTTTGTAAAGTGTAAAAAATGATTAAAAAGGGTGATTTTGAGGTACCAAAACACGCACGAAACGGATAGTTGGCTTCGTTGGCTTTGTTCCCAGAGGAGAACAAACAAAATTTGTGGGACCAAATTGTTATTAAATTAGTCCTTAGAGTCTCTTAATCTTTTTTTATTTGTTACAGCCTTACAGGTCTCTATTGACTTTGTTTAGATGGTGGGAAAAGTAGAGCCAAGATTGGGATCATCATGTGACGAGATTTTTTGGAGCCAAGATTATGTATAATTGCTAATCAATTATTATTGTGAGATTTATTAGAATGATTCTGTCACTAGCTAATTAAACCTGTCAGATATCCTATACATATACAATACATATTTTAAAGTAAGAATTGCATACAATCCCGAATAAAAAAATTATCCATAGCGCTAGCTACTTGTAAATGTTAAAGTTTAATTTTACATGTAAATGTTAAAGTTTGATATGTAAATGAAACTCATTAAATAATTATTTTTTTTATTTGAGACCTATTTGTAATTCTTACAATTTTAAATTTTTTATTTAGAAAATTTGATCAAGTAGCCAAAAAATTAAGAGTACAATGTACTTTTTTTTTTACGTGAAAATCATTAGTAGTATGCATCTTGTTCATACCATAAGGCCCTTTTTAGAATGAATATGCGGTCTTAATTATAAGTCATGAAGTAGGGTAATTAATTACATTTTTTAAAGATCATCCTTGTTTAAAATTTCAAACAATTTTTCCTTTTTTCTGACATTTCAACTTTTCTTTTTAGCTTGTTGTGATGTAATTCATAATTTTAAATTTGAGTACATTTAGAAATTTATTTCATTTTCAAACAAAGTTGATAACTTAATCGGTGCCTAATAATAAAGACCAATCAAGTAAATACTTCTCAACACTTAATTGAAATTTATCAGCCATTAAATGCTTTTAGCTCTTTTAGTTTTAGGTGAGGGCTCGATCAAATTTTGAAAACCTGCTGGTTATGATATAGTGTGTGTGTGCTGGGTATAAACGAGACATTTTTAATATGGTAAAATTGCATAACAAGTACCCTATTGAATTGAGGAAGATGTTATCAAGCGATAATGTGTTAAGTTACGACTAAGAACTTAAAGCAATGATATGAGCAAAAAACAATAAGGGGATTGTGGTTTGAGCTGGCAAATATACATTAAATTTAATTTTATTTTTGAATGAAAAGTCAGGTATATACCAGAAGCCACTACTACTGCATAAAATAAAAAATTAAAGTACGCACTGCTCAGCTTCACACATTAAATCAGCAACTAATTAAATGCTATGAGCATTGTAGGTGGTCAAGTTAAGGCCTTAAAAGCTCCTTTTCCCAGTAAGTCATGGGCATTAAATTGAGAATATACGTACTATACACACGAGGTACTTGAATAATACTCTACTCATTGATTATATTGCCTTCAAACAGATGAAATAAATATTACAGAAATAAAGATGGCATAGGAGTTTATGAAGTTGTAACCTCTTTACCCTGCAAGGTGACCTTGATTTGAGGAAATGCGAAATGTATGAATAACGCATTGATTGGGTTAGGACCCAAATTAGTGCATAGTACCCCTCCATTCCTAAATTTAAGCTTCAAATAATATTTTTTTTTGTTTATCAAGAAAGTAGTTAAAAGCAATTAAAATCAATATACACTGTTAAACAATTATGCCCTCCCTCGTAAACCAAAGCTTATATTTTACCCTTGTTGGGGACGGATCTATTCCCGAATTTGAAACTTACATTTAAGAACGAAGGGAGTAATTATGAGATGGAAGTAATTTAATTATTATAAATTTCATATATATTTAGTAGTGATCTTTAGAAAGGGATATAATTACGAAAAAAAAAATCACCATGCAATGACACAATTTAGTGGAGAAAATGATAATAGGTCCACGTTGATCATTTGTTATTGAGGCTTTTTGGTAATTACATCTTTATTTAGCACCTCATTGTGATTTTTCCCTAAAGTGAAAATTTTAACATTGTGTCATTAAAAAAAAAGGTGCATGTAAATTTTAATTTATGTTAAAAAAAAGAAATAACAAACATTAAACGAGGGTAAAATAAAGATATAATTAATTACTATTAAAATTTTATATCCTTTAACATAAAATCAACATATATAAAAGTAATTGCCAAACATTTTTTAATGCTACCATGCCTTTTCTTATTTACTTTATAATCAAAGACCTTTAATTGGACAAAAAAATATATATAATCAAAGAGCTTTAGCACTGTCCGAGGAAAGTGACAAGGATGATGGGACTGAACTGATAATTAAATGGGATTATGGGATCTCATGAATAATGATTTCCATTCTTTCCCTTTTTTTTTTATCCCTTAAAACTATATAGGGTGTTCGGCAAAAAAAACTACATAGGGTCAATTATTTATACTTCACGCTCTTCCAAACTATGTTACTGTATATAAAATAATAAAAAATTGCCACTAAAAAGGTACTTTATCTAATCTATTGTTTTGAGATGTTTTACCAAAAGTTTAGACATTGTTAAGATACGGGAGTTCAAATAAGCCCGATTGAATCCACAAATATATTTATAAATCCTCTTTATCCTGTTTGGGTAATTTCTTAAAAATTCCGATCAACTATGATGAATCGTGATTTTGCTCCCGCTTCATAATTTGAGGATAAGTGACAGGGAAGGTGCTTATACATTTGAGAAATCCCGATTAAACTTTGTTAACAAAGATTTCTCCCATTTACCCTCTGCAATCTTTTTCAAATTTTGTTTCTCCAATAGTCTCAGCATAGATTTTTTTATACCTTTTTGGTATTTATACATCTATAAATACTTTTAATAAATGAAATGATCCAAACATAATCACAATTGTTAAAGTCATTTGTGGAAAAAAAATCCAAACAAAAATCATGATTGATCGCGACTGACCAACGGCACGTTTAGCTAATGTCATTTATGCAAATCACGATCACGATTCTCCCCTGCTTAACCAAACAAGCACATAATCATTTCGATCCAAGAAAGATAGAAGGCCCACTTCCTTAATTAATCATAGATCTTATATACGCATAAGTAAACAAATCCGCTTGGCTGTATTCTTAAAGCACAATCCTAGGAAGATAGTCCTTTGTGATATTTTATCAATGTATTAAAATCTAGACCAAATTGGCCGGTTTGGACTGGAACCCAGCGACCCGTCCACCTTGCAGGTCCGGTTAACCCCCAAACCTAGAAAAAATTGACTTGGGGTGACTTGGCTGAACTCGGTGTGAATTGAGAATAACTTTGGCAACTCGCTGAGTTGGAGGTCCGGTTAACCCCCAAACCTAGAAAAAATTGACTTGGGGTGACTTGGCTGAACTCGGTGTGAATTGAGAATAACTTTGGCAACTCGCCGAGTTGGAGGGTTACCCGGCATGAAATCCATGGCGGTAGCTGAAAACCCATCCATGTTCGTCACAATCGAACTCCGCCGATGCTTGTGCTCATGGCACTGGCATCGGCATCTCTCTTCACTTCTAGCTCTGTCATTGTTGTTGGCACTCCGTGGCAGTCGTTGTTGTCTTTACCAATGCTTGTGGAAGATGAGAGGAGGAATAGAGGAGAGAAAGGAGAGACGAGAAAAAAGAAAAACCCCATGCGTGCTCTCATGTTGCCTTTCAATCTTATCCGACAATATGCCTATGCGTCTTCTAAGCAATGCCAAATTGCCAATGTGTGTTCTAAGAGAGAAGTCGGATAATTCATGCGATTGCATAGAGATTAGCAAAGAAATGAAAAAAAAATCAAAAAAGAATTAGAAACAAATACTACGAATCTAGCACGTCATGTGGGTGTGGTTGTCCATTAAAAAATGCATATTACTTGTCAATAGAGATGTGGAAAATATATATTATATTTAAATATTAAATATGTTTTTTCATAATCAAAATATGAATATTTGACCTATTTTAATTATCATCGGCCTAACTCTGATTTGACCTTAATATGACCCACTGACTCTTGAACCACCACCTCAATCGGTTTATTGAGCGGTCCGGTTTTTAATACCTTGTATTTTATAGATTTGAGCTACGTTTGGCATCACTTATTTGTGTGATATAAGTCTTTATTATGTAAGTCGAGATAAAACTTCTCTCACATCCTTACCTCGTATACCGTAAATCACAATTTATAAGTGTTTATAAGTAAAAAATAAGCTATTCTAAAGGAGCACTTGAAGCGAGGCATAGGTGGAAACGCAAGTCTTCATCATGCTTGCTAACTAGCTAGCAATTGTATTATGAGACAAATATGAATACACACTACAAGAAAACACTAAATTTCTGATGGAATTTGCCACGAAATTTAAAGTTTTCAACGGACTTTTGACGAAAATGAATTTCCGACGGAATGGATTCCGTCACTAATAATAGCGTGACAAACCAATTTCCGACGGAATTCAGATTTCGTCGCAAATTTCCGATGGAATATTCCCTCACAATTTTTTTAAAAAATTTAAAAAGCCACATGGCAACCTCGGTGGCTGACACCTTATCATCAGCGGTGGAGCGTGTCAACTCTGGTGGCCTCGATCTGCCACATGTCGCAACCTCTTTTTTCCTCAAAATGCAACTCAACTTGCTCACCTTTGGTTTGAACCCACGACCTCGTCCGTACACGCCGGTGTCTTACCGGATGGACTCAACTGCTTTGGCATTTTATTATTACACAATTATATATATATAATCTTATTATATATAATCATTTATTTATAAATATATATTATTTTCTTATATATATGTAATAATAATATAAAATGATTTTATATATTCTTATAATTTTTAATATATATTAACTTCAAATTAAAAAAATTTTACATCTTAAATAAATTTCATATGACTACATTTTTGTTTAATTTCTAAAATTAATTTTTTATTAACATTAATTAATAACTAATAAATAAATACTAACTAATAATTTTTTATTAATATTAATTTTTAACTAATAAATTTTATTTTTTATAAATTAATTTTTATATGACCATTTTGCCCCTACATGGACCAAAACCTTTGGTTGGAAACTTGAGGAGCCAAAACCAAAATGAGGAAAAACTTGAGGGATGAAAGATGGTATTAACCCAAATTTTTAAATATTTATATGACTAATAATATCATTATTTTAATTTTTATAAAGATATTTTTTAAAAATTTAATTTAATTAAAAATAAAAATTAATGAAAAAATAATAATTTTTTAATTTTTCCAATGGAATTAGCCACGGAATTTGTATGTGGCTAATTGCCACAAAAAATTCTGTCATAGACTTTTCTAATGAAAAATTCCGTCGGAAATGTTTCAGACAAAATTTCCGTCACTAATTCCGTGGCAAAATTAGCCACGGAATTATTCCGTTAGAAATTCTGTGGCAACCAACGGAATTTTCTACGGAATATTTTCTGTGGCTATTTTGCCACAGAAAAAATTCTGTTGGAAATCCGTCAGAATTTGCCACTAAAATTGTTTCCGTAGCAAATTCCGTCAAAAATTTAATGTTTTTTTGTGGTGACATATTTCAGGGAAGCAAACAGGGTTGAATCTCTTAAGTACTTGTAATATCATGTGTGTTGCCCATAAATAGTTATGAAAATACTAATTCCATCCACAACAATTCGGTTCTTGAAAGACACTAACCTAATGTGTAATATGTAAGAATTTTGGGCGTATTTGAAATCTGAATGACTCATTGAAGTATCCACACGAAACCAAAACACTTATGTGGATCCCGATCAAGTTATATACCAAATACACCAAAAAGAGAAAAATATGAGAACACTCTTATGAGAGAATCTCTTTAGAGGAAGAATTGTGTGTGTCATATTCAGACTCATTACTCCCTCAATCTGACATCCTGTATATAGCGTATGTATGGTCAAATAGTAATAAATGTAACATTTAAACACATGGTTATATAACAATATATATAACATTTAAATTATATTTCTCTTTATTTGCATAACAACCTCTCTTAATTCGGGTTTGGACCTTAATCCACCAACAGTTGACTAATATATTCCAAATATATATAAATAAGGTGGGACATTGAAGAAATCGCACGTTTGAAATTTAGCTAGGCCATGCACTAGTTGACTAAAATATATTTTATTTTTATATCCCTCTCATACATTTTCATCATTAATTTTATAGGTTCAATATAGATCATTGTCAATTCTCATTCACGAATAAACAATAATTAGTCATTAATAATGACATAAAAATTTATAATGTCCACACTGTGTGAGACACTTGTGGGACATATTTCAAGTATAGTCTACGTCATGTCAAAACATCTAGTTCTATAATTATTAGTTAAAAAAAGTCTTATTGCATGTATATGTATGTCAAGTTACTGTTTCTATATTTTCTTAAAAAAGTTACTGTTTCTATATATAAATGAATAAAAAAACGCAATAGAGTACTTAGCAACTATTTTGTTTCCAAACAAAGACTAAACGTAGGCAAATAATACAAATAAAGTCAACATGGCTGTAATAATCAATATGGAATTGAGAACTTGACAGAAGATTCGCTGCAAATTCCCCCGCCCCCGCCCCCGGGTATTTTATTTTTATATAATAAAACTTTGTATTTAAAAAAAAAGCCAATTTTTTGTTGCCATTTTCTCATAAAAATGAAAGAACAAATCAACCCCTCCTTGTTTATTATCCTCTCTTCTTTTTACATAAACGCTTTGGGGTATCCTGTGATTTTATAACATTCACTTGTAAATGTAAAGCGTTTCCTGTGTTGATCACTTGCTAAGATTTCCATGCTTAAGCCATCATGACTGTTTCAGCTGAATGGAATTATACTCTAGTAAATTGATGCGCCTGTTTTCCTTTGGCACCAGTTTGTGGCTTTATCAATTTTCAGCCTATTTTTGTACCGTCAATGTTTCTAATGTTTGACCTGTTTCCTCATTTGATTGCCATTGGCAGGTAGGTGCCATGTTTAGATAGAGAGAAAAGTGAGGAGAAAATAGGGGAGGGAATACTAGATTGGAAAAATTCCATAAATGGTAAAATAACTTACTATTTTTTGGAGTTTTCCCTCTTAGTTTTCTTTTTCCCCATCCAAACAGGCTAGGGGGTAGAGAATGATATATATCACTGTGCTAGATGCCACTAGGAAGTTTGTTATGCCAGGTAAGAAATTGTATCAAAAGAGAAGGAACTCATGGTCAAGGAGAAAGGTCACAATTCTATTTCTCTGTTGTATTTTGATAGTTTAATTTATTTGGTTGAATATGTTTGAGTGGCCCTGATGTGGATGATATTCTGAGAACATTTGTACGTTTATGTCATATATGATATTACTCTTTTTGGTCTTTAATATAAGATATATTTAAGAAATTACTCTTAGTTCTAAATATAGGATATAGTTTTTATATTTGTCAATCTTTTCTTAATTTGCCCTTATTAATGCTCCCTCATTGATAATCGAGGATGGGGAATGAGGGAATTACGAAAGATAACTAGGGTGTTTAGGAAAATATGTATCATATGAACTAATAATTTAACTAAATTCCTTAATCTAATCAAATTAGGTAAATATGTCTTATATTAAGGACCGAAGGAGTATTATGTTTTACATTTTCAGGTATAAACTCTTTTAAGTTCTTCATGGCATATAAAGGAGCTCTTATGATGAATGATGATCTTCTTATGAAGGACAAAAAGGAAAGATAGAACTTGGAATAACTGGTCCTGAGGGACATGCCCTTTCAAGGCCTGCAGTGGTAATTTTGCAAATTTCATGTGCTTTGATTAATTAATTATGCCTATTGTTTTTTGGTCAAATAATATTGATGCCTATTGTTAGAGGTGAAGCAGCTAAGAAATAATATTGGACAATTACCAGATATTGCATATGATACATAAAGCACACCTGCACTTGTTCATACCCTATCTTGCCTTGGAGGAACCAATGATGAAGAAAACAGAACATATTTCAACCAAGAATGGTTTTATATTGAAAGTTACGATCAATATTGAAGAGAAATAGGAAAACTGAATTCATTGATTATCATACGAATGAGTTACATATATTTATACAGAAGTAAATCAGACATAATACTGTTCAATCAAGGAAAAAATACGAACAACACTGTACAATCAGAGAAACAAATCTTCGCCTTGATTTGTGGATCTTGACTTTGGTGCTTCTATACTCCCCCTCAAGTTGAACTATAGATATCAATCAAGTTTAACTTGCCAATCAGATACTTCAATCTGTCCTTGGGCAGCCCTTTGGTGAGGATGTCTGTAGTCTGTTCTTTAGAAGGAATATATCTTAGATCAACGATACCTTCATCAATTTTTCTCTTATAAAATGTCTGTCTATCTCAACATGTTTAGTCCTATCATGTTGAACTGGATTATGAGCAATATTGATTGCAGCCAAGTTGTCACAATAGACCTTCATTGGTAGATTTATGGACTTCCTCAAGTCTTCAAGAACACGTTTTATCCATATTCCCTCACAGATTCCCAATGCTACAACCCTGTATTCAGCTTCAGCACTGCTTCTCGCAACTACACTTGGCTTTTTGCTTCTCCATGTGACTAGGTTACCCCACACATATGTGCAATATCCAGATGTGGATTTCCTATCTTCTCGGTCACTTGCCCAATCAGCATCTGTAAATAACTCTACAATTCGTTTGTCAGTTTTCTTAAACAGCAAGTCACGTCCTGAAGATCCCTTCAAGTAATGAAGGATCCTATAAACTTCATTCAAATGTTTCTGTTTAGGATCATGAGAATGCTGGCTAACCACACTTACTACAAATGCAATGTCTGGTCTAGTATGAGATAGGTATATGAGTTTGCCTACCATCCGTTGATAGTTCCCTAAGTCCACTGCCTTACCGAGATCTGCATCTTCATCTATTCTATCAATCCGTATAGGTGTGTCACTGGGTCTACAACCTATCATCCCTGTTTTTTTTAGAAGATCAAGAATATACTTCCTTTAGGAAATATAAGTTCCTTTCTTGGATCGGGCAACTTCCATTCCAAGAAAATACTTCATTTCTCTAAGATCTTTGATCTGAAATTCTCGTGCCAGGGCTATCTTAATTTGATTGATTTCCACACTGTCATCTCCTGTAAGGATTATATCATCAACATATACAGCCAGAACAACCATCTTACCCTTATGATGTTTGACAAACAAAAGTATGGTCGCTTTGCCCTTGAGTATATCCATGTCTCTTCAGAACCCTGGTGAATCTGTCAAACCAAGCACATGGAGATTGCTTTAACCCATATAATGACCTCTTTAACTTACAGATTTGGTCATCCTTTTTTCCTGGGAACCCCGGAGGTAACTTCATATAAACCTTTTCCTTGAGTTCTCTGTTGAGAAAGGCATTTTTTAAATCGAGTTGGTGCAGATTCCAATCTAAATTCACTGCAATAGATAGTAGTATTCTGATGGTATTCAACTTGGCTACCGAAGCAAATGTTTCTGTGTAATCTTCCCCATATTTTTGTGTAAAACCTTGTGTAACCAATCTAGCTTTGTATTTCTCGAGTGTTCCATCTGTTCTATATTTAGGAGTGAATACCCATTTGCATCCAACGGCCTTTTTCCTTTCAGGTAGATCTACTACATCCTATGTCTTATTTCGCTTGAGAGCTTCCATCTCCTCTAAGACAGCTTGTCTCCACTCAGGTATAGCCATAGCCTCATCAATCGTGTTTGGTATCCTGATTTTATCAAGATGAGAGACAAATGCATTGTATTTAGATGAAAGAGCCTTCTAAGAGACAAATTTTTCCATAGGATATCTAGTATATGATCTGGGTTGTCTAGGTTATTTTCGCACCGCAATGGGAAGATTAAGATCAGAACCTTTTATTTCTCTTGGACCTGCCTCTGGTACTGACTCTTGGTGAGTGCTAATAGCCTGTGGTTCATTATCTCTTTTGTGTCGTCGCATGTAGGTATTACCCCAGATATTTGTGTCTCCCCTTGTAATTGGCACATTATCAGAGATATCAAGGTTGTTATCAGGAGTATCAGAGGTATCAGGAGTAGGATCTGTGTGGGTGGTACATAAATTGTAACTGTTTGGTCATCTTTTGGTGTTTCATTTGTCTGAAATTCACCAGTTCTCTCCCCCTGAATTGCAGACAAGGCATAAAAAGGTGTATGTTCAAGGAAGGTGACATCACATGTGACAAATAAACGTTTAGAGACCGGATCATAACACTTGTATCCTTTTTGAGAATGTGAATAGCCAAGGAAGATACACCGAAGGGCTTTAGGGTCAAGTTTGTTGGTGTGATGGAGATGAACGTATGATGTGCAGCTAAACACCCGTAGAGGCAGAGTGTTTACAAGGTACGGGAGGTTATAGTATTGGTGGAGAAGTTGAAGGGGTGTTTTGTAAGACAGTGGTCGGCTTGACATTCTATTAATGAGGAAGGTGGCAGTAAGGACAGCATCATCCCAATGATATTCAGAAACATTACCACTAAACATAAGGACTCTTGCAGTCTCAAGAATATGACGATTCTTTCGTTCTGCAATACCATTTTGCTGAGGTGTATTGGGACAAGTATTTTTGTAGATAATGCCATTTTCGGTTAAAAAGGTAGATAGGGCCTGATTGAAGTATTCAGTCCCATTATCTGTGTGCAAAATCTGGATTGGGGTTTGGAATTGGGTTTGGATCATATTGTGAAAGTTAAGGAATGTTTGATACACCTCTGTTTTATCCTTCAACAAGTAGACCCAACTGACACGTGTATGGTCATCGATGAATGTGATAAACCATTTTGTTTTTGATCGGTTTGGTGTGCGGGAAGGTCCTCATAAGTCACTGTGAATTATGGAAAAAGGTTTTGAGGCTTGGTATGAGATTTTTGGAAATGAAGTACGATGATGCTTAGCCTTTTCACATGAATCACAATGAAAATCAGAGGAAATTTTATTAGAAACAAGGGATGGAAACAGCTGAGACATGTAATTTAAATTTGGATGACCTAAACGTTTGTGCCATAATTCCAAATCACTAGTGCTATGGAGAGACACTTTATTACAAGATTTAATCCAAGGACTATCACTTTCATCAAGGTAATAGAGACCATCAAGCTCTTTCGCACTCCCAATCGTCGTTCCCGTCAGCAGATCCTGAAAAATACAGTAGGTAGCAAAGAAGTTAGCTTGACAATGTTCATCATTAGCTAATTTGCTCACAGATAGTAAATTACACTTCAACTTTGGAACATGCAATACGGAGTAAAGAGTAAGTGCAGCTGAGATTTTGATGGAACCAATTCCAAGGACAATAGATTCAGAGTCATCAGCAATTTGCACTGTTACTCCCTTAGTGATAGGAGTATATGATGAGAAGAGAGCCTTATTATCAGTCATATGATCCGAGGCACCTGAGTCAACAATCCAACAATTTCCTGTACATAGTTCTTTTATCACAGCCAAGGCTTGAAAGAAATTACCTCTCTTTACCACTGTGGCAGTAGGCATTGTTGTAGTCTGCATTGTGGCTAGCATTTCCATGATTTGATGCAGTTGGTCACTTTGATATAGGTCCTTAGAAGTTTCAGCCATGTAACCTTGTCCTTTCCCTTTCTTCGGCTTCCAGTCAGCAAGTTTACCATGGAGGTTCCAGCAAGTGTCCTTAGTGTGCCCCTATTTCTTACAATGATCACAAAATGGGCGACCTTTAGAACCTTTTTGTTTCGTGCATCGAATAGCAAGTACTGAGGCCTTGAAGTAGCAGTGGAATTATTTGGATTTTTAAGCATTGATTTACGTCTATCCTCTTCATTTCGCAAGAAAGTATAGACTTCACGCACAGACGGTAAGGGTTCTTGACTAAGAATTCTAGCCTGAACATCATCATAAACCACATTAAGACCAGCAAGTAACTCATATACTCTCTCTACTTCTTTTGCTTTGCGATCCTCTTGAGCATATGCCCCACAATGATAAGTTTGATTTTGTAGGGCATCAAGTTCTTGCCAAAGTGAGGATTTTTCTAGATAATAATCATCAAGTGGCATGTGGTCCTGTTTTAGCTGCCATATCTTTTGCTTGACATCAAATATGTGGGACCTATTTCCCACAGGACTGTATGTTTCACGAAGAGCTTCCCAAATTTCTTGAGCTGAGGGAAGATATATAAAACTCTTCTTAATTAAGGATGACATTGTATTGATTAACCAAGAGGATACTGATGCATTTTCAGATTTCCATTTGCGGAACTCCTTGGTTTCCGATGTTGGTGGCCTTTTTACATCACCAGTTATATATTCGAGTTTGTCACGTCCATCGAGGGCAAGAGTCATGGATTGAGACCACTCCCGATAGTTATCGCTAGTAAGTTTCTCAGAGACAAGGAGGACCGTTGAGGGGTCATTAGAACTAGATCGAGGCACAATGGAAGAGGCATCTGAAACTGTAGACATAAGACTGGAAAATAATGACAGAATGGTTCTTAAAATTTCAGAAATACTAATTTAGTCCTTCGAATATTGGAAATGACGGATTGGTCCTCTGAATTTCCAAAATGACAAAAAGGTCTTCCAATCAATTAAATATTTACACAATGGTCAAACTCGTGTCTGCTCCCTGGATTGTAGAGTCACGGTGATAGGAGGTCGAAGAGTAAGGTGTGCCGACGGTGATTGATGGCGATGGTGAGACTTGCACGGCGACGGCGAGACTTGCACGGAATCTCTGGGTGGTCACGAGAGTTTGAATGGCACTGGATCAGGTTCTCGTAGGGTGTATGCGGCGATTACGAGGGAGAATTTTGTGGGTCGAAGTAGTGAATCGAGTTCTAGTTCGTATTCTTCTTCCACTTCGGGCTCACCTGATCGGTCACACTCGATTAGCCTATCACCGCCGGCGAGCTTGAGCCCTAAAAGATCGCAGCCGAAATCACCAGAAGCTATAGTGGTGGTGGTATTGAGTTTCCTCTCTTGCGGCTTCCGACGACTGGGAAAGAGAAATGAGATGAGGTGTTGTCGGACGAAGGTGAGGGCGCCGAAGTTCAGTGGAGGTGGTATTGAGTTTCCTATCTCACGGCTTCCGGCGACTGGGTTGTAGAGGGTTAAATCTCCTCCACACTACAAGCTCTGACGGTAGTGAGGATCGATGGCAGTGGTAGACTGAAAAAAATGGAGAGTCTGTGGCAAACCGATTATGACTGACGATGAGATTGGAAATCACAGTGGGTCGATGTTGGAACACACCGAGACAACACTGGACGGAGTTGAGAACACTGGTGCCGATACTGGTTCTAAAAACTATAGAGAACACCGAAGGCGTAGACCAGAATTGCAAAAATGCCAATACTAATTCTTATTAATCAGAGGGCTTTAGGTATGAATTCTAATCCTATTCTCTCCCTTAGCTCTGATACCATGAAGAGAAATAGGAAGACTGAATTCATTGATTATCATACGAATGAGTTACATATATTTATACAGAAGTAAATCAGACATAATATTGTTCAATCAAGGAAAAAATACGAACAACACTGTACAATCGGAGAAACAAATCTTCGCCTTGATTTGTGGATCTTGACTTTGGTGCTTCTACAAATATTTTGAGAAGGGCATATTCAACCAGGATATTGGAAAATTTTTATTGAAATTTATGATCAATATTTTGAGAAGGGCATTTTTAACCAGGAGATTGGGCAATTTTTCACGTTCAAACATCAGACCCGAGCTTTGTGACTCTCATTCCAAAATAAAGAGCCATATATGCATAGCTAGAATCTAAAATATTGGCACGGACATGGATTAGACTATCCATTCCTCTTATCATAATACTCCGTAAAATTGTTAATGGTGATTCTATGATGGAGAGGGTCCACTTATGTAAATATCAAGAGGATAGGACATTACTTGTGAGTGACAAAATGTGACACTGAATGAGGATTCCTTTATAAAATCAGACATAGCAAATGCTATGAATTTATAAAGCATATAGCTTTTTAGTATGCAGTTAATTGAAGTACTCCCTCTCTCCCTCTGGTATTTAATATAATTAAGATCTAGTTGATTTTTTTTAGTTTTCTAATCTCTCCAAAAAATTCACCAATCTTATATTAAAGAGTTAAAGTATAAAATTAGAGTTAAAAGGGTAAAGTTGCCATAGTTATTGTAATTACTCTTAATCATTTATTGTTGAAAATTTTTGACGATGCTTTAATTTTTTTTATTTGTAGGTGCTTGAAAAATTAGATTATATCTAAACAATGCAGTTTGGGGCTCAAACTTGAAAACTGACAGTTTAGTACCATAAATTTCACAAATGGCAGAATGGTCCTCCTAAAACTACTGCGTTTCGCCAAGTCGAATTAGGTCTGATTTGATCCCAACTTCAGTGGAGATTTCAAAGGAGAGTGCTGTGAGAACCAGAGCATTCGACCATCTCTTCATCACCTTCGCCTTTTTCTTATTTCTCCCCGGCGGCATCATGCACCACCACGGCCACCGGCGAGCTTCGTTCACCACTCTACCGTCATCTTCATCACCTCGCTATCCTTCATTCTCTTGGGCTGTCACTTTCAAAAAAAACCAGAGGAAGGAGAACGAACAAGAGGCCTTCACCTTCCATTACCTTCATCGTGGCTCTTATCTCTTCATCTTACCTTCTATCTTCGCCGGCCCGAATTTCAGCGAGATTGGGAGGAGCAGTTTTAGTTTGGAGAGAGCAGCAGCTTTATCAACTTCCTCTCACTTCGTCACTCCCCGCTACTTCTCTGTTTTAGCGTTCATTCTTCCTCCAAAGCCAGTGACCTTTATCTTCCTTCATCCAAACATGGTTTTGCTTTTTGAAGTTGGATCCATAAGTGGCAGTGGCTAAATTATGAAAGCTAAGGGGAGTTCTACTTTTGGTTCATTATCTTGACTAAATATTTATAATTTCTTTGGTTGTAAGAGTTGTAATTTGTAGGTAAGACTATGATTTTTTTATTTAATTTTTGTGAACCAATTTGTGATTTGAATTAACTGATGTTAAACATTGTACTCATCAATATATATGATTACATACATATTTCATTGTAATTTGTAACACCCCAATTTTTTATTCACAAAAAATATATTGTAATTAATTAGAAGATTCAATAAAATGGTGAATGTTTATGAATTTGGATCTTATGAATTTTGAAATATTCATGTTCATAAGGAAATGGGCAAATTAATTCAAGAAATGAATTAAATTACAAAGGTGATAGCAAAATCATAATTTTTCCAATTTAGCCCAAGATTAATTATTTTCTAATTAATTGAAGTTAATTTCAATTAATCAAGGAAAATAAAGAAAAAATGTACAATTGGATTATTCTTGATGGAATAAATCAAAAATTGTGAAATTAGAGGGAATTATGTATAATTCATTTACTTGAATTATGGAATTATTGAAACACATTTTATTTTCCCTTCTCTTCCATATTTTCGTCCAACACATAAAAAAAATGAGGGGAATAATTTAATTTCATGAGCACATGTCCAAAATGCTACATGAAGAGAGTAATGATGACAATAGAAAGGTGGGTATGACATGAAGTATGGACATGGTACTTATGGAAATGATGTCAATGGTGGAGTGTACACCAAATGTAAATATGGGCATAGTGATCATGATAAGTAAAGGTATGGTGAAGTGCATGATGGTAAGCTAGAGTAAAGGAATGGATAAAGTTGAGTGCAAGATTGGATTTAGTTGGAGAAAAACACTTGGTTGGTTGGAGAAGAGAGGAAGCACTTTTTTTTAAAGCAAACCAAGAGAAGAAAAGCTAGTCCAAATCCAATTGAAGCCAAATGATGAGGGGGTATGACATAAAGTGAAGAAGGCATGGTTAGAGGTATGGGAGGAGGAATGGCGCAAGACAAGTGTTGAAATCTCAACCCTTGATGAGATCAAAGGCTAGGAAGAAAGAATACCAAATTAATAAATACATTCTCCTTCCTCTTTCATGCAACATTTTGGCCAAGCAAGGAGCAAAAAGAGAGAGAGTGAGCTTGAGAGTTCTTTGAAGATTAGAGAGAAGGAGGAAGAAGATTCAAGTAAGTAAGTGTTGATTTAGTGATTTAGTTACCAATTCTTGTGTAACACTTCTTATAAGGTCCTCTTCTTCATGTATTCATGTGTTTAGCAAGACAAGTCTCCAAGGAAGAGAAGGAGTTAAGGTGCCAAGGTTGGAAGGAAGAGGGTAATTTCATAAACTTGCTCTCTTGTGGTTGTGGTGTTGTTGTTAGTGATATTTCTTGACTTTTCAAGTTTCTTGGTTGAGTTGAAAGATTGGGAAAGCTATAACCCTAAGGGGTTATACTGCCCAAATTTCTTTGAATAATGGTAAATATTTGTTTAAACAAGTTAATCAAGGATTAAAAGTGAAAAAGTACAAGTTTTGGAAGCTAAAACACAAAACTACATTTTTCCATTTTTCTTTCAAACTTTCGGCCAAAACCAGAACTGGGGTTAGAAGTTGGATTTTCATGAAATAAATGGTTCCATTGGACTTAGTGGGCAAAAATAGGTGGGATTACAGTTGGTCACTTTTTTACTAGAGGCCGAAAAAACATAATTACGAAAACTCCACTGAAATTCCTAAATAAGGGCTGTCAAGGGTATTTTCATAATTTGATAGTGAATTTGATGATTTCGAGCCTGGAAATGGATTCCTTGGGTAAAAATAATTCAGAATAGCCTTAGTCAAAATTTTGGAAAAACGTGCCATCGGGCCAAGCCGGGGGTCCTGGGGGCATTTTGGTAAATTTTCACCATAGACTAATATAACCACAAGAAACACTATGCAAGAGTCTAAAATGATATTTGGATAGGTTATGACCTATTTCTTGTACATTTAATATTTTAGGATTGAGTCGAAAATCGGAACGACACGTTTTACGAGACGCATCTAAACAGAGAGCTATAAAGCTTTGAGGTAGGATTATTATCCTTCATACATTATGCCATAGTTATGTGATTGTGTGGATGCCATTGTTTGTAAATGCACTTTATTAATCAACATGATTTGCCTAAAAATGGGGCAGTTAGTGCCAAAGGTGCACTTACACTGGGAGTTGGCAGAAGTCCAACCGGTGTAGATTGTGGGGTTGGGCCCTACTCATGTATACATGATGATGATATGTTTTAATTGTTCATTAATTGGTGCATACCTTGGTGCATGTCATATTTACTTTTCACATTTCTATGAACGATAGCATGTTTCTATTGGGATTCTTCAGAATCTCACCCTATTTTTAAATAAACATCTCAGCGGCTACCAGTAGGTCAAAGAGCAAAGGCGTAGACGCCGAAAAGTGAGTGGCACGTGTCGTGAGGAAATGGCATGATTGTGGTTATAATTTTTGTTTTGATATTTTGGAGAATTATGTAAATATTAAGTTTCCGCTGTATTTTTCATATTTCGTTGACGAACGACGTTGGGATTGTAAACAAATATTTTATCAGTATAATTGTACCTTTTTGTATGCCAATTGAATTCCGTCTTTATTACTCTTCGAATATCGAAATGAAAACGGGTTTTGACATAATTCTCTTAATTATCTACTATCTTGCATGATATTATTTGGATACAGAGTCATTTTATATTGTATTGGAACCAATTGTAGTAATTAATTCATAATAGCATACTAATTAGAGTTTAATAGCATTTTAAGAGTAGGGGTTCCTCTCTTTTAGTGCTATACTTATTGGTTGATGAGATTTGGTATTTAAGAAAGCTTAATGATTTTATAGTTGCATTCAAAGTGGTTTTTAATAGTGTATTAAAAAGTGATTATTTTCTAGGTGTAGGAATAATCATTGATTAATGTACTAGACTCAACAGTGTTTGAGATTTGGTATTCTGAGGGACTTTAATTGCAATTGCTAGCATTTTGTATTAAGTTTCGATTAGAGGGATTAGGTCACCCGATGTGGAAGTATTTAATTAATCTAATTCAAACTAGTTCAAAGGATCTTTTAAGCATTTTATACTAAGCTAGCAAATTAAATTCTCATTATCATTATTTGAACTATGAGTACCTTTACAATCGATTTTTAAGAGATTCAATTCATCTATTTCCATTTTATTCATTTTTATTCTAAAAATCCAAAAAAAAATTTGTTTTAAAGCATTTTAGTTTAATTACAACATAATTGATAGATAAAAAACTAAAAAAATCTTCAACTTGTCATAAACCGACACACTCCTTCAACCAGCAAGTGCAATAGATGAAGATGCTGAAAAGAAGATCATTTGTATTAACCTCAGAAAAAATTAGGTGATAAATTGTTTGGAGCATCACCAACTTGCTAAAAAAATGACAAAGAGCTTACTTAAGGCCATGGGAATTTGAAATTAAATCCGGATTAAATCTTGTTGAAAATCAGCTATGCACCTACCTTCATTATTAGTTCTATCTCTTTCCGCTTATTGAAATAATCTCCCCATTTTTTTGTCTCCCAATTCATTAGTTCTATCTTCCCACTTTTTAAACCGTCCCTAAATTATCATTTTTAATCATGTATATTGTAACTACCCTTTGATAGAAATCCATGTGCAATCAATATGTGTACTTTAAGAAAAAAAATTATAAACTTTGGAAATAAAGCTTATTGAAGTCTTATATATAGGTAAAAAAAAAACCATTTTCTAGCTCCTATAGTCAAAAGCGGAGATACTAATTAGTTTTTCTTGGTATCTATCCCTAAATATGGTAGGGAATTCACAATTGGGAAGATGACAGGAAAAATGACATTTGAATTATAAACCCCCCCCCCAATATCAATTAAATTAGCAAAAGGACAAATCGGTGATCTGATAGGAATTTGGGATTTTGAAGTTTGGGTGTTGACAACTTGAGTATAGGCAATGACGAGTTAAGAATAACAATTAGCAATTTAGGTATATACATTAACAATTTGGGGAGCTCAAGTTGTACATTAATCTCTATACCCAAGTTTCTAATTCATATACTCAATTTGTCAACACCCAAATTTCAAAATCCTAGATTTCTACCAGATCATCTACTTGTCCTTTTGCTAATTTAGTAGACATTTTTTGGTTTTGTAATTCAACTGATATTTTTCAACCATTTTCCCTTCAAAATTTCATGTTATTTTCTGACAAAAAATATATCTCTGATGATTTGTCACCCCCCCTATTAAAGAATTTTTAACAATATCCCTTTTTAATTAGGGACAGATTTTATTTGGAAGGAACAAACAAATTTTTAAACAAAACCAAAATCATTGGTCTCCATATTTCAAGTAATTGCGTGCTTACTATTTTAGGGAGTGAATAAGTGCGAGGCATACATATAGCATAATTTTCCATACCTAATCATAGAATAATGATAACACAGGAGCTCTAAGTCGTAAAAGGAAATTCAAGACATACATATATACTCCAATGAAGTGGCGACAAGTGATCCAATAATCTAAAGAACGCTTACACCAATTCTCAATTATAACTTCCCTAATATTCCATGATGCAGAAAATTAAGCTTTTATTGTGAGAAAAGTCCAAGAGTGGCCGCATCAAGTTCAAGGAATTGATTAACCCAGTCCAGATTCAATTGATGATGACCTTCTTCATCATTAAACAAGTCAAAGATCCCATCCACATTATCATCAAAATTGAATTCTGTTGATGTGTCTTCTTCATCAGCTCGCACACTATAATTCTCTTCAGGAACTGTTTCCTCTACTACAACTCTTTGTTTCTGATCTTCTCTTGTTGAACTCCCACTTCTTTGCTGTTCACACTGCCTTATCTTCTTGCACAAGTGAGAATTCCAGTAGTTCTTTATCTCATTGTCTGTTCTTCCCGGTAGCCTTCCCGCAATTAAAGACCATCTAATAAAGATTTGTACACAGTTTTATTATTATATTTTAATAATACATTACATACTCCCTCCGGTCCATAGTATGAAGCGCTTCTAAGAGAATAACTCGGTTTAAAATATAAATTATTTGTAAGATGATAAATGCTTATTTTCTATTTTTGTCCCCATAATTAATGTTCATTCCTAATTTTTCCTATTCATTAAATTTCCAAACACATTTTCCAATTATACTTCTAAAATATAGTTAATTAGCAATGGATTTTAGTCACAAAATTCTGTCACTAAATTGATTTAAAGACAAAATTCCATCACTCATTCATTAGTGACAACCTATTTAGCGACGAAATCATCCAATTCTGATGTTAATCCACTGTTTTTTTAGTCAATAAAGGTAAAGTGGGGGGAAAAAACTTTCAATTTGTAACATATTTAATGAGTAAATTATTACTTCTTGTTTTTCATAAATTAATTAAAGTGTCCTATGTCATGGACTGCAAGAAGCATATCATTGGGTTCGAAGCAAGCGTAAATATGCATAATATAATTCTAATTAATTACCTGTTTCCAAGTAGTTTATGAAGTCGAAGTATTAAATCCTCTTCTTGTTCTGATATGTTTCCTCTCTTGATGTTGGGTCTAAGATAGTTCAACCATCTAAGCCTACAACTCTTACCTCCACGATCAAGGCCTGCATCAAACAAAACCATCATCAAGTTTTCTCTTTTAATTTGATTATAATCGTCACAAGTGTCCTTATGCTTCTTAATTAACCACAATAAACAAAAACATATTCTTTATTTCTAACGAAGCTATATAAGAATGATACCAGCTTTTGCAGCGATGGACTTCCACTTCTTGGCCCCATGAACTGCAATAACCTCAGCTAGTTTCCTATCTTCCTCTGGTGTCCAAGCTCCTTTGCTAATAGCTACGTTTTTCATAGCTTCATTTGACTTCGTCACTTTGCTCTTATTATCATCACTCCTACAAGCCATTGCCTTTTCCTTGAGCACTTTTTAACAGAAAATGAATGAGAGAGAGAGAGAGAGATTTGTGGTACTGATATGAGTGGGTGAAGCAGTAACAGCCAAGAGGATATAAAGTAAACTTGAGAGTGAGTGAAGTTCAATTCCTCGAACTTGCAGTTATATATATATATATATTTGTAAAAGGTGCCTTAAAGAAGAGGGTGAGAACCGTCATGATTGAGCAAATATATCGAGTCCTACAAATTCTACTTTCTAGTTTTTTTATCATTAAATTTTTTTTCCCGGAAAAGAATGTCTGCTAAAATATGTGACTGTGCTACCAAAAGAGGCCATGGTATACACATGTATATATTCCAGAAGAAAAAGGGCAAAGTGGGTGACTGTGACATTACCGAAATTTAATGTTTTTTTTATAGGCAGCTATTACAACAAAAGGGATTCATAATTGCAAAAATGATAGGTAATAACTAATAAAATAATGTACACACATGTATCAGTCCATTACTAGTGTTGTCAAAAGCAAAAGTGATTATAGGTTTGTGTGTGGACCATATATACAATCTACAAAAAATATTTTTAATATTTTTCTTTATGAGCTTGTATATACTATAATTCAGCTACAAGAAGTCTATATATATATATACCTCAGAGTTTCTCAGTCTAGAGAATGGGTCCGCTGATGAGCGCATATTGATATAATTTCACCGATTCTTCCTGTCACCAGCTAATAAGTATTGCAAAGATTAGTTATAAATTTTGTTTATTATTTAAAAATAATATTTAAGAATCTCATAGATTACTGTGACTGTAAAATAAAGTGAAGCCGTACGTATAGTAGGTGCGTAGAATAGCTTTTGTCATTTCGCTGATGGATCTGTGTAATCTTCACTTTGCTTTGCACGTGCTAATTAAAGTATTATAAATGTGAAATTATTGTACGTGAGATGGAGCATAAACTCTTGTCAAATTGTAGAGATCGATAACATTATTGTATGGGTGTGAGTGCATGAGGCAAAGATTATTGGTTATGTTGCTGCTCTTTTAAGAACCCTAGCTAGGTCTGCATCTTTTTGTACTACTCCTGAGCACACATAGTTTATTGTGTATCTTCTGATCCAAACAGCTAATTCATTAAATTCCACTTCCCATTGGCCTGGACTAATTTAATCATTTATACTTCTTGAATCCACATTTCATGTTCATTCTATAATTTTTGGGGTTTTTTATTTTTTATATGTTTTGAAAAAATACTCTATATACTAAAAGTTAATTAACTTAAAATATTGAGTATTAAAAAAATATTTCAGATATTAAATACTATTAGAAAAATATTTCAGGCTATTGATATTACAAGAAATATATTATATTTCTGAATACAGAATTAGAAATTAATTAATTTGAGATATTAGATGTTAAAAATATTTTAAAGTACAGTATACAATTTAATCTAAATAAATAATAATATGTAAAAAAATAAAAAAAAATGGCCCACCCCAAAATTGGGGGGATGAGCTTGCCATGCTCATCGTTTGGATGAGCACGGTGTGAGGACCCGGTACTTTTCTGTGTTTTATGATCTGACGACGACGTTGCTCAAACTGAGGCATTAAATTGATAGAGGTAGAAAAAAAACCTGTATTATTATTATTATTATTACTACATGAGCAAGAGAGGGGTTTTGTTGGCTAGTTGAACGCCACACAGATGTGTGTGTGTGTGAATTGTATATATAAACTAAAAACGTTCAGTCATGAGAGCTCATTAATGATTTAAAGTTGAAAATCTTTTACCTTTATTTTTTTGACATAGAACACGAAACAGAGAAGAGAGGAGACTCTATCAAAAAAAAAAACAGAGAGAGAAGAGAGGAAACTTCGTGGATGAGACGTAAAGCAGACAAGTAAAATAGTTGTTAATGGCTGGTGGGGCCAGAGTTGTTCAACAACTTTGCTAGAAATTTATTTTCCTGAAACGATGAGGGAGCTGTTTAACTTCTATGCAAAGTCAATAAAATAAGAGCAAACCAGCAAAACATTAGAACAATTTTAAGATCTCAGAATAAGAAGCTACCTAAATTAGGTGTTGACAAATTTACAACAATTCATGGCTTCCTTCATCAAGAAAAATGAAGATGGGGCCACAAAGATCATCAATAATCTTTTTTTTTAATAAAAATGAGAGAACCACACTAAGAAACATGAAGAGAATTCAGTATATACTTTTTTTTTATTAGAAATGCAGGCATTAACAGTATGATGTCACAAGTAAGATTGAATCTATGATATCTCATTTGTAGAAAAATTTTCATGTCACTGAGTTATAAGGTCATTGGAGGGTAAGTCTTAGAATAATGGTACATGTTACTACCATATAACCAAGAGGTCACGATTTAAATTCTGAAAATAGCCTTTCTACTTGCTGGGATAAGGCTGCATACATCATACCCTTCCTAGAACCATTTGGTATGAACATTGTACATTAGGCCGCCCTTTTTAAGTTATAAGGCCACTGGCTATTTTGATACATCCATAGTATTTGAAATGCGGAACTCATTCTTCAAACATCTACAATGAGTAGTATTGTTCACTCATTTGGACAACAAAATTAAACTCAACTATATGATATATACAACTGCCTGAAATGCTGAGGATATGCATAATAATGAGAAATTATTTATATAAATTTGATGATGCTTACCTAAATCATAAAATGATTCGCTAGTGATAAAAACGTTGAGTGATGATCAAAAGCATGGACTTGGTGGAAGCGATTTTGTTGTCCTTGTCACATGCAATAGACAACGCTGCGTTGCACAAGACATGCTTTTAGAATATATACTGCTTTTATAAGCAAGACATGTCTATTTATATGTGGCAGTTAACAAGTTTGATCACAACTATCAAGCCCAATCCCAAAATAACGGGCCCTTGTTCCCCATAATATTATTATATTGACATTATGCCGTCATGAATCATGAGCTTTTTATTTATTTATTATTATTTTAGGCCACACATGATCGATATGAGCTAAACACGCTTTTCCTTGTATTCAACTCTTTTTGGTTTGCCCGCAAAGGTGGGTCAAGCTAAGTTATGAAAGAGTTGGCATCTAACTCATAAGGTGGTCTGTTTAAATCACACTATTGCTTTAAAAACTTTGTTGGCGATGATTTGTAAGTGTATTTGTGACAGTTTTGAATCTGAAAACATACATTGACCTTAGTGAATTTTTGAGATCTAGTTTACCTAAACTTTATATATACCAAAAAAAAACTCTTTGCTTTTAATTACAAGTTGTGGCATTCGATGGGAAAATCAATTTTAAATATAGTTTAAAGCTAGGAATAATTAACTTTCGTAAAAGTTATGAAACTATTATTTTTACTTAAAATTAATTCGGAAGGTTAAGTTTAATCTAAGAAATGACTCACTTTTAACTAGTGGTGCATCAAGAGTCGATGTCATTTGCGACAATTAAACATACTTATTTATGCATGTTTTGCAAATATGTGGGTGTGGGTATTCATTATATATTGATAGAATAAAATTATAAATATTGATCATAATATTGACAATGATGATTTTTCAGACCTGTTATTCATCAAACTCGTCAAAACCAAGTCAGAGAGAGGAGAGTTGCATGCCTGTAATAATTATAAAAACATCACCACCATCAACATAATTCATACAAATTATGGCTTTTGGATCACCCTCGCCAAAAGTAAGGTAAGTCGGCCGATTCTTTCAAGGGGAAATTTCATTTAGTCCAAAGGATGCAACTTAATTTCAGTTAACTCCAAAAGATTTTGAAACTTTGTCACACCCTTTGAGTAAAAATGAAATTAAGTTTTGTAGGTGAAAAGATAATAATACTCTTCTTCTGATTTTTTCAGAATAGCATTTATAAGATAAATATGAAAATTCATAAGACAAATATAAACATTTATAAGATAAATGAAGACAGTTATAGGACAAATAAAAAGATTCAAAAGAACATAGGAAATTAAAAATATTTTGGTCATTTACAAGATAAATATGGAAATTCACAAGACGAATAAGAAAATTCACAAAACAAATAAAGTAAGGGCATCGTTGTCTTTTCACCCACAAAACTTAATTTCATTTTGACCCAGGGGGTGAATTGAAGTTTCATAATCTAATCTTTTGAGGGTTGACTGAAATTAAATTACTTCCTTAGGGGCTAACTCCCTATTTTAATTGAAACTCGTATTAATGCTGCATGCATGATTCTTTTGATTTTAAGTAGTTCGATATAATCTGATAAAAAAGTAGTCAGATAAATCAATGAAATAATTCAAAAAATATTTTTTTATTACATAGTTAACTAGCATATCAGTAAGCATGACAGAGACAGTTAAATATAAGGTAAAGCACGCAGCGAAAAAATGGAATGCAAATGTTGAAGATCGTATAAATACTAAGCAATTTGAGCGAGTAGGGTTTGAAAACAAGAGAGAAAAGCAGAAAAAAGTGTGTGAAGGTGGACAAATTTATCCATTTTGCCGTGTGATTTTTGTCATCCAATGTCAACTAATTAACTTTTGAACCCCATCTAACATGGGATTAGCCAAGCTAGTCATCTCACGTCTACTACTAGAAAAATCACTTTTAAAACCGGTTAAAAAAGCCATTTTAGACCGGTTTTGGATTCGGTCTTGATACAGTCGGTCTAAAAAGTCTGCTATTTTTTCGACCGGTCTGCTATTTTTTCGACCGGTTATTATAAAAATGGTCTAAAAATAAATATTTTTAGACTAATTATCAAAGGAACTAGTCTAAAAGGTTAAAATTTTAGAGTTTACCATCCCTAACACATATTAACGTAGAGACATCAAGACCAGCTTTTATCAAGGGTTTTATGGCCACTTGAACATATCCAATGTGTATGAATTTATATTTCTTTTGGTGTTTTACAATTGAACTTTCTGATAAAAGGTACATAAAAGGTTAAAATTTGAAAACCAGTCTAAAAATTTGAAATATTAAGATTGATTTTCTTTAAAACCGGTCTAAAAATTCAACTTTTTAGACCAGTTTTCTCCAAAATTGATCTTAAATGTACTTTTCAGATGGGTTTTGGAGAGAACCGGTCTTAAAAGTTGAATTTTTTTTAAAAATTTTCATTTAAAAGATATACCCAGCAAGCCATTTGCCCTATTAAAACATTTCTCTCAGCAAGCAGCAGCCAATTCAACGACATTCAAATAAATCTTCTCTTACAGATTATATAACTAACATCTTAATGACATGTGAGAGACTCAAAACTCATTGGAATATATTAAAACTCAACTCCCTTGTACTTAAATAGTGCTAGCTGAAACAGAAGCAAGGAAAACAACCATGCATAATAAACTCACAATCATAGACAGAATCATAATGTAAGGAAATCATACAACTATGACAATGCTATTTTGACCAAGTTCCTTATCTTTTTACTTACATACATACATCAAAGATTAAATTACATTAATGAAAATGCTGTTATTCATTAGGGCCAAAATACTTTATACACACTCTTCTCAGGCTGATGATCACTAGCTGGCCTGGCTTCAGAGAATCTACACTAAGACGTACACCTCATATCCTTCATTTTCCTGTGACGACAACAAAAAAGTAGTTATATATATACACAAATAACAATATACATAATTCAAATATAGTTCATGATAATTATTTTAGCTAACTAACCTTCAATATAGTTTTATAAAGGGATATCCTCCCATATCTCTTCATGATAATCGTTTCTTGTCTGTGTTCATTTTCTGCTTCATCTTCTTCGTTCAATTCTGGTAAACCCCTAGAAAAAGAAGGAGTCTCAAGTAGATCATTCATTGAATGACTTTCTTGATTAATATCAACGACCCTTTTTCCTTGGAGAGCTACAGACCACATTTCTTTTTTGGTTGATCAGTAACAGAACACTTGTTTCGCTTGATAAGCCATAATAAAAGGTTCATCTCTAAAACCTCTACTATTCAAATCAACCAATGTAAATCCCAACTGATCAATTATCACACCATTGTTGACATCAACCTACTTGCATTTGAAAATGGGAAGTTTAACTTTAACATAATCAACCACCCAAATCTCTTCAATCACCCTATAATAAGGTATTGCTGCCAATCTAGGATTCTTATCTTTTGAACTAGAGAAGTGCATAGATTCAGCCACTAACATAACCCCACTGTTCTGGATGGTGCTCCTATCATCAAGGGACTTCGAGTAAAACGTATAACCATTGATCACAAATGAAGTCCAACTTATGACATCAGCCTCAGGACCACATGCTAACCATTTAATTATATCAGAAACACATTATTTGCCGCCAACCTTTTGTTTGAACCAATGTGCAAAAGTTTTGTTATGCTCCCTAATTAACCTTTGTTCAGTCATTCAACTATTTCCTCTCCGTACAATTTCTTTATGAGCATTAATGTAATCTTGAACTTCATCAACATTATTCAAGATGTACAAGTGGAATTGTTGCAATTCATCAGGATCCATACTCTTTACTGAAGGCCCGCGTCCTCCGCCTTCTTTGTCATGACGTTCAGGAAGTCCAATGTGTCCTACATTTGACAAGTAATCTTGACAAAACTCTATGGCTTCTTCAGAAACATATTTCTGAACAATAGATGCTTCAGGCCGGTTAAGGTTCTTCACATATCCTTTTAGGATTTTCATAGTTCTTTCAATTGGGTACATCCATCGTAAATAGATAGGGCCACACAACTTGATCTCCTTGACTAGATGAACAATTAGATGTACCATGATGTTAAAAAAAGAAGGAAGAAAAAGCTTCTCAAGCTAGCATAAGATCAGATATCCTTTATTTTCCAGTTCATCCAATTTTTCTGTCTCAATGACTTTGCTACAAATAGCATTGAAGAAGAAACAAAGTCTAGTCAAAATATGTTGAAGATCATATTCAGCAATACCTCGAATAGCTACTGGGAGCAGTTGTTGCATTAAGACATGATAATCATAAGACTTTAGCCCCACTAACTTCAAGTCTTTCATTGACACAAGCTTCCTAACATTTGAAGAATACCCTGAAGGAACTTTGATGTCATGTAAACACTGACAAAATCTTCTTTTCTCATTATTAGATAAAGTTTGAGCAGCTGGAGGACAAAAAGTTCTCTTACCATATGGCTTTGGATGCAAGTCTTCTCGTATCCCCATTTCTTACAAATCTAATCTTGCCTTCATGCCATCCTTAGAACTGCCTTGTATGTTAAGCAGTGTCCCAACAATACTATCACAAACGTTTTTCTCTACATGCATGAAATCAATATAGTGTCTCACATCAAGCTTTGGCCAATATGGAAGATTGAAGAAGACAGACCTCTTTTTCCATTTACTTTTCTCATTACTATTCTTTGTAGTCTTACCAAAGATAACATTCATATTTTTCACCTTTTCATAAACTTGCTCCCCTGTCAATGCCTTCAGAGCATCTTTAAACTCTTGTCCACCAAAAAAAGCTTTCTTTAATCTACGATACGGGTGGTCTCGTCTAAAAAATCTCCTATGACCAAGATAAACTGTCTTTCTTCCATGTTGAAGTTGATGGTAGCATGTTCCATCTTCAGAAATCGGACATGCTTTATGGCATTTAACACTATAGCCTAACAAATTTCCATATGCAAGGAAGTCATTTATAGTACAAAAGATCATGGCTCGCATTTTAAAAACCTCCTTCTTGTTCGTGTCAAAAACATCAACACCTTCGTTCCACAACTCTTTCAAGTTTTCAATCAAGGGCTCCAGGTAAACATCTATATCATTTTCGGGTTGTTTTGGTCCCAAAATCAACATAGATAACATGATATACTTTCGTTTCATGCATAACAGAGGAGATAAGTTGTAAATTACCAATAGAACAGGCCATGAACTATGTATACTGCTCAGGCTACCAAAAGGATTCATGCCATCCGTGCTAAGCCCAAGCCTAAGGTTCCTAGACTCTTCACTGAAGGCAGAAAATAATTGATCGATTTTCTTTCATTGAGAAAAATCAGCCGGATGTTGAAGCTTTCCATCGGATATCCTCTCATCCACATGACATCTCAAATTTATTGCATTGTTTTCATTAGCAAACAAGCGCTTAAACCTTGGTATGATTGGAAGGTACCACAATACTTTTGCAGGAGCGTTATTTGATTTGTACCTCAAGGTTTCACATATTGGACACTGTTGTTCCTCTTCATGCTCTTTTCTATACAATATATAATCATTAGGGCATGCATGGATCTTTTTATACTTCATCCCTAGTGGACACAATATTTTCTTAGCATCATAGTATCGAGAAGGCAACACATTATCATCTGGAAGCATGTCCTTAAAAGCCTCAAGTGTTTCTGAAAAACTCTTGTCGCTCTATCCATGCTGTATTTTCAAGCTTACCAATTTCAATACTGCTTTCAAAAATTGGTGCTTTTTACACCCTGGGTACAACGACGTCTCAACATCACTACACATATTACCATATGCATGTAATTGCTCAAAAGTTTCTTCTCCTACATCACGAATAATATCCTCTATCCGATCATCCATATCCGTGTCATTATCATCAAAGTTCACTCCCCCTGTTGAGATGAACTTGGCATTTCTAATTCTTCACCATGCCATACCCACACTGTATAAATCTTACAAAATCCTTCACAAATTAAATGTGTATATATATCTGCAGTACTTAGTCGCTTCTCATTCAAACATATTATACAGGGGCAATAAAACTTCCTACTACCATCATCGGCATTTCTACTAGCGAAGTCTAAAAAGTTCACTCCCCCTGTTGAGATGAACTTGGCATTTCTAATTCTTCACCATGCCATACCCACACTGTATAAATCTTACAAAATCCTTCACAAATTAAATGTGTATATATATCTGCAGTACTTAGTTGCTTCTCATTCAAACATACTACACAAGGGCAATAAAACTTCCCACTACCATCATCGGCATTTCTACTAGCGAAGTCTAAAAAACCCCTCACCCTATTATCATATTCAACACTCGTTCGTTTAGCGTTTATCCAACTATGATCCATATATATCTCAACACTTCTAGCATCCTATATCCAACAACAAAAGGATAGACAAAAACACAACAACAATAGAGTTTTAGATATTTCAATGAAATTAACAAGCACCATTTGAAACTAGTATTGTTTTAACAAACCAATAACACTGACAATAATCAAACAATCGCACTAAATTAAAACAGAACATAGAGTGGTATTAATCCAAGCCAAATATCACAGGGTTGTAATTAAAAGTCAGAGCATATATCTAATAAGAATGTGCAGATTTAATTTTTTTCAGATTACGTTTAAGTGCTCAAAGTAACAACAAGAACCATTTTTTCATAGAATATTATTAATTATTGAACAACGTACAACTAAATAATGGATCGAATACTAACCTTATTGAAGACCAAGGAGTGAGCTTCAACCCAAAGTCACGGTGGCATCGACTGAGGTTAAAATGAAGTCCCCAAATTCACGATACTGACAAAGGAAAGTCAAGTCAGAGGAGAATGGCCACTGTGGAGATTAGAGGTGGCGGCGGAGAAGACTGACGATAATCAAAGAACAGCGATGACAAACACAGCAACGGCAACGGTAATGACAGAGGAAAGTTGAGCAAATGAGGGACGAGACGCCATGGACGAGTTGAGAACAAGCACAGACAGAGCTCATAGAAAAATGGCAAAAAGAGAAGAAAGGGTTCATAGAGCGCGCGATCTAGGTGCGGGAGCAAACATAAGGGTGAAAAATCTTATCTTTAAGACCCGTTTTTATTAAAAACCGGTCTTAAAAGAGTGAAATTTCATATTTAAGACTAGTTTGTACAAAAACTTGTCTTAAATGTAACACATTTAAGACTGGTTTATAGAAAAATAGGTCTTAAATGTTTTACATTTAAGATAGGTTTTTGAACAAACCGGTCTTCAAATGTTAAAATTTTTTGAATTTAAAATGTTTTAAAACATTTTAAATTCATAAAAATTTTAACATTTTAAGTCCGGTTTTATTTATAACGGGTCTAAATAAATTTTTTAAGACTGGTTTTTTTAAGAACCGGTTTTAGAAGTTCAATATAATTACAAAACTGCCACCGCGCACATTTTTAAGACCTTATCCGCCAAAACCGGTCTAAAAAGGGTTTTTTCCAGTAGTAGTTGGACCAAGTTTGAGCTAACAAATCCTAATATACATAGGCATAGACATTAATGATGTCTTCTTATTGGGGAAATGTCTTTCAGTCTTGATTTGATACAACCTTAGTCGCCTTGGGGTCAAATGTAAAATATTTACCATCAATTACAATGCAATATAGTGTAAACAATTTAGGATCGTTCTCTTATTAAGGAGCCTTTTATTTTGAATTTCTTAGGTTAAACTAAATGCTAAAAACATGTTTAGAAAGGGGTTTTGAGATTGGTTTTCTCTAAAGTAAAATGCCTGAAAATAAAGCAATTTCTAATCTTTTTGGTATTTTGGGAAAACAATGACAGAATGTTTTGGATTAAAAGGGGTTATATGATGAAATGGGTCTTGGAAACAAAGTTGGTGACTTTCCTTGCTTCTCAAAATAATTTGGGAATTAATTTTACATCAGGTCAAAAGCAATCGCATTAGGTCCAATCTACCTAATTAATAACTAATCCTACAAGCTCATTCATAATCATTTCTTAGATAAATTATTAAAAACTACTTGATGTGTGTTTAAAAATCATTTTAATGCACTTGTTTCCTCTTAAATGAGAACCCAATCACGACACTCAATATGAACTAACTCAATTACACATCATAGTGATCACATATAATGCATAATCTCATTAAAACACAAGAAAATAAGTTCAATACATAATCTAAGAGCATCAAAACAAAATTCAATTCAAACGTTAACCAACAAGGTTAAATGAACACTCATCCAAGTCTCACAAACATATGCCAATACATGAATTTAGCTAATGAAAAACTAATAAACTCCCTTTTGTAACACATTAAAGCTCTAGCCACTTTCTTTACCACCAAGATTCATTGTAAATCAGCCACTCATGATCTTAATTACATCCACAACTTGCTCAAAGCTCCAGAAATCCATTGGAAAGGAGTAAAATGGCGAATTGTAAGAGAGAGAGAAAATGAGAAAAGGGTTTGTCAACTATGTGAGAAAATAGAGGCAATGGAAGGAGACGGTGATCAAAGGAAGACTGAGGTGATGATGATGAACAAGGAAGTTGATGGCGGTTTGGAATGTTGAAGAAGATCCAATGGTGGTAAGGTGTGGTTTTGAGCCATCATTTCCCTCCTCTCCAAGCTCTTGGTCCAAAATCGAGGCCCCCCATCCAAGTTCTCAGTCCATATTTGCGGCACCCACTCTCTAACGGTGGAGAAAAATGCTAGTGGAGGTGAGAACGAAGAAGGGACAGTGGCGACGGCTCTCCGTCTCTTTCCCTCTCCTCTCAAGCTCTGTCGAGCTCACTCCCCGTCCAAGCTCGTGTTCCCATCCCGTGGCGCCTCTCTAACGGCGGAGAAGATGCCATCAATGGTTTGTGGTGGAGAATGGAGGAGCAATGATGGTGGTCTCTCTTCTCCTTATTCGAATCAAACTCTCCAAATCTCTACAGTAGCGACACCTTTCCCACACTGAAGCTCGGGCTCCAAACGAAGAAGAAAGTCCCTGAGAGTAACCTAATGCGTTTTGACCAGGGATCAAAATAAAATTTTTAAAAGTTAGTAGGGGGACTAAATTTTAAAATGTTTGCTGGATTAAACTGTAATTTTAAAAACTTTTCGGACTTTGCTGCAATTTTCCCTAGTCCTAAAAATATTTACTATGACCCAATTGACATTTTTCAAATTCTCCAATTTTCTTCTAAAACACATACAATGTAAAATTAAGCAAAAGGTAGTATCAAAAGTTTAAGAAATCATTAATTAACAAATTATGACCATTTTACCCCTAATTAGACTTAATTCAATACAAATGTCCCTAACTCAAATTAGTGCTTAATCATTTAATAATGGCCTATGAAATGCATTAAATTTCCCAAATTAATTATGAAAAAGCATATCAAATTATGGTTCAATCAAACCTCATGGAAGAGACTTAATTTCAGTCAACCCCAAAATATTCTAAAACTTCACTGCACCCACTTGAGTCAAAATGAAATTAATATTTATGGGTGAAAAGACAATGATGCCCTTACTTTATTTTTTCATAAAAGCAATTACAAGATCAATAAAGAGATTTACAAGAAAAATCATATAAAGGGATTAAAAAAACTTGAGAGTTAACTAGAATATTTTGGTTATTCAAACAATGAATAAGGGAATTCACAAAATAAATAAGGGCATTCACAAGACAAATAAATGTATTTACAATACAAATAAAGAAATTTATAAGAATACATGGAATTAAAAATATTTTGGCCATTCACAAGATAAATAAGGGGATTCAAAAAATAAAGCAAGGGTATCATTGTCTTTTCACCTACAAAACTTAATTTTCTTTTTGACTAAAAGGGGTGCCATGAAATTTAAAAATCTTTTGGAGTTGACTAAATTATTAATCTCTTCCACGGGGCTTGATAAAATCATCCTACTTGTTGGTCGTTTAAATTTTAATAATATATAGGTGGCTAATCTTGCCCTTTGTCTTATATCAAAAATTAGTTTAAGCCATTGTAGGACTTACCTCCAACTTTATTTTTAATTATCTCTCTGATTAGTTAATTAAGGTGAGAGATTTTGCATATTAGTCTAACATGAAGCACGATAAATAATTAGGATTCATGAGACCATCTTATTCAATTTCAAACATGTCATTTATAATTAATTTTCTTGAAATCTCACAAGTAACAACATGCATGGCTTCTTTCGACCACAAAAAAAACATGCATGGATCATTGTACTCCATCATGATGAATAACACTCATCTTCTCATCAATGTGAGATCTATTTAATACAACAAAAAACACATGATTCCGACGGAATTAGCATTTCAGACGGAATAGATTCCGTCGGTAATAATAGCGTCACAAAAAAATTTGTGATGGAATTTCAATTCCGTCGGAAATTTCCGACGGAATCCAATTCCGTCGCAAATTTCCAACAGAATTTGTTTCCGTCACAATTTTTAAAAAAAATCAAAAATTATTTTTAAATAAAATCAAAACTTTTTTTTAGTTTACAAATGTCACGTGTTTGCTTCTCAGAGAGCCATATGTCCCTCTCCCCTAGCTACCAAGTGTTCCCTCCCCTAGCTACCACCTGTCCCCTCCTCATAATTCTTCCAAATGCCTCTCCTCTCGTTTGAACCCGCGACCTCAGGGTACAGACGCCTTCGCGCCCGAGTCTTTGCCAGTTGCATCAGAATAAACCTGTGTTATATTATTACATATTATTATATATATAATATTATCATATATATATAAACATACATACATATAATTAATTAATTATATACATATAATTATTTATTAATTAAATATAATATTATTAAAAATAATGAAAATTTTAATAAAAACGAAAAAAATATTTATATATTTCAATTAATTAAATAATTTTTGAATTAAAATTATTTAATAAATAATAATTTAATATTATAAATATTATTTTTAATATAAAATTATAAATATAATATTAATAACATATATATTAATAAATAATAATTAAATTTAAATATAATTATTTAATAATTAATATTTTAATTTTATAAATATTATTTTTGAAAAATTAATAATTTTTAATTTTCTAACAGAAATTTCCGTCTGAAATTCTGTCGGAAAACTTTGCTGCAGAATTATTTCATCAGAAAATTTTTGAAAACAAATTCCGACGGAAATTCTGTGGCTAAATTTGCCATGGAAAATTCGGTCGGAAATCGGGTGTTTTTTTGTAGTGTAACTAATTTGATTAGATTAAACTATTTAGTTAATATAATATGTTTTTCTAAAACACTCTAATCATCTTCTTTAATTGCCTCCCTCCTTCTCTTGATTATTGTTGAGGGGTATCAATAGGATTAATTGAGAAAAAAATTGATAAATATGTGAAACATGTCTTAAATTTATGATCATAAATAACTCCTCAATTAAGCCTACACAAAGGACCAGACAAGTGTATAAATATCTCTCTTTAAATCATGAAATTTGTCTTCATCCTATCAAACATCTTAAGTATTTATTTATTTTAGATTTCTCCATGGGCATCCAGCGCTGCTAACAACTAACTAGTATGACTCATAGGAATGTAGGCTTATAATGTGGGGAACCTTGTTACCTCTAATAAGTAACTATCGCGGCAGTATCTCCATGACTCGAACACGATACCACTGCTTATATAAATCTTTAATTTGTCCTAGTAAACATCTTAAATCTTACATAAGTCACCAAACTTTTTGTGATAAAAAATTATGTAAATATATTTTTAGGTTGGTGCAATATTAAAATATTGAAAATAAGTTTGATACATTATTTGAGACGGTAAATTAAATTGATGAAAGTACTGAAGTTGGGAGTTCGCTGGACAAATTGAAAAGTACTTAAAAAAAAGTTACTTCCATATATTCCCATCCGTTTCCCCGCTGAATCTATGCCCCAAAAGAATGAAGCTGTACTTTAGTAACTTATGTCTTAACGCAGCACGATTGTTATTGTTGCAGCTCATATCTCCTGTACGGACCCCAAGCTCCCGAAAACAGAAAAATCTACATTCATGAACTATTTATCAGTTCACAAAAATTATCAATATAATTGGCTTCGTGATCATATAACTTCACAATCTTGATGGTTTTGTTTGTTCTGCAATCATTCGAGTCATTTCCCAATAAAGAACCGAATGTTACATTCGTTGTTTTTACTGCTTTCCTCTTTCTGAATGGCTTCGAAGAGTGATCTGTTCCTTTTCTTTATATATTTATCTGTGTGTGTGTGGCCATGAACAAAGACAACCTAATGAAGTGGGAAATTATCATTCCTTGTAAGAAGAGCAAGTTATGTAAAGAACCTGGCAGTATTATTTAACTCTGATGTTTTGATTCCCTATCTTCTTTTGGTTGCACATCCTCCATTATTGTACGGACGGTGTCATTCTCCTGTTAAATCTCCTCCCTGGTTGGAGACTCAAAAATTAATGCACTGCCAACCAAACAATTATGTTTAGGAAAATAATGAGGTGTAGGCAACAGTACGTATAGGTATATATTGTAGGTTCAAATTATGTAGCACATAGCTTTCTAGCATATATTATTTATTGAAGTTTTTGCTTTTTTATTATCATCTAGTGGTCTTGTGTGAATCGCATGATGTGTATAAAATTTGAAAAATAAATCATATTATTTGTAGTTTAAAAATTATATAACTTGACAGAAATTTTATACTCTCATTATCCTTAATATAAGGTCTATTTATCTAATTTGAGGATATTAAGGAAGCTTCATAAATTACTTAATTATAATATATGTAATATGACTACTCTAAAATATTTCCACATCGGTTGAGTTTTACTAATATTTTTGAAATAGGAAAAAGTTTCCCATAGAACCCCTAGATCATCTGTTAACTATTTAATTTAATCAATTACTTCTTCGGAATGCTAAAAAGATTATTTGATCTTTTTTTAATATGATACCGGGATTGGTCTTGAAAAAAATCAGAAATCTAGAAATTCGAATCGGACAAAAAAAAGTTGCCTTTTGATTATTTTAGATTGATTGGAACCAATACAAATCAAATAGATAAAACAAAAAAAATTGGACGCTATGTGCATTACATATATGCGATTGATTATATATATGAATATATGAAGATAGATATTGTAAATCGATTCATATTAAACCTCTATCTTTATAGAGTAAAACTTTATACACTATAATAAATTATATATCAACTTATAAATTAGATAAATTTTTTTTTGCAAAAAATGATAAATATAAGAGGTTAAATAAAAAGAGGTCTTGAATGTAAGACCAAAGTTTACTGTCAAATTAGTTCTTGCATTTAGGATTAGAAGATTATTTTAGATGGACATGAAGATGCTACGTTATGTGTGATAATAAATAATATCCAAAATGCTATGTTATTTTAGATGGACATAAAGACGCTAGATAATATCCATTTACAATTATAATATATCATATATTAATTAATTTTCATAATTCATATTTATTATCTGCAGAAGACTCCCTTTGCGCTTACGCACATGTATCTCTCAATTAGAGGCTATTCTATTCAAAACAACTATTACTGAAGAACACTCCTCACTGTCACAAAAATTTCCCAAAATAAAAATCTTACTTCACTTCGGAATAAAGACGGTGATGATATTCCATGCATGGTGCATTAATTAACACCAAATGGCGAAAATTAGAAGTATACAACAAGGTTTTTTAATTATTGTAAGAAGAGTCCGAGAGTTGTATCATCAAGTTCAAGGAATTGGCTAACCCACTCCAGATTCAATGGACCTTCCTATACCGAAAAATCAAAGAAGCCGTCCACATCAAAACTACTGTGTTTTGATGACGAGTCTTCTTCAGCTTCCTCAGTAGGAATCTCTTCTCTGATTTGCTTATCTTCTTCTTCTTGAGGAATCTTCTGTTCTACGACCACCACCTTTTGTTGGTTGTCTTGTCTTATTGTTGAATTCCCACTTGAGTGCTTCTCATTTTCTTGCTCAAATGATGAGAATTCCAATAATTCTTTATCTCATTATCTGTTGGGCCTGGTAGTCTCCCAGCGATTAAAGACCACCTTCAACATTTAAAATTGAGTGTATAGGATATGAACACGCCATGCGATTAGTTTAATTTCAAACCTTAAGTTGTTAAAATGAATGAAATTAAAATGATAATATTTTATCTTTTTGTTTATTCAGATTATATCTAGATGTATATTTCATCATATAAAGGATATACTAGTTAATTATTTTGATCAAATAAATATTCTAGATATTATAAAGTTATTCTGAATATTAGGATATTCTTTTAAATATTATCAGTTTAATATTTTTGGGATAAAATATCTGCCGATTATGTCCTGCAAGTGATTTGGATAAAGATTTGGTTTAGGGTCAGCCGCCTAACTTGTAAAGCTGTTACAACCCTTGATTGGAGGCTATAAATAACCTTTGGGTACACGTCGAATGCTGACTTGCTCATCAAGGGTTGACGACAACTATCAAACCATCACTATGCTTCATCTTCCCGTTAGAAGAATCCTAAGCTTTTGTCTTATAATCTCTTCTCTCTTTTCAGCTTGTAGTTCTCAAGTTGAGCTTTTGTCTTATAATCTGTTCTCTCTTTTCAGCTTGTAGTTCTCAGGTTGTTAGAATAGCGTGCAAAGTTATTATGGCTAGAGATACTATCAATAAAGTCTTCCGCTACTACTCTCTATTATAGAATTCATGTTATGTATTTAGAGAGTTATTTTGTAATTATTCCAACATGTGACATCAGAGCTGTCTTTTCCTCTACCTAGTGTCTCATGGATGTTATTATTATGTTGTTCTTATTGTAGAAAAAATACATGATATCTGAGTTTAATCATTATAATCTCTCGGTTATATTTTTTGATGATTATAGTTCGCTCTTAGCCTATTGAGAGAAATTGGATTTTGCTTTATAAGCTGTGATATTCAATCCTACGCATATTTTCGGTATTTTTGGCATGATAGGGCTGTTCTTGATCTGTAAATCTTTGAGATTATCTTAAGATTAGTTTCCGTACATATTCGGTTTGAGTTTTCCCATGTTCTTCGATCGTCGCCGTCCTGTCGCAATGATTAATTTTCTTTTGGATATGTATGATTGTTTTGAGGCTTGAATCTTGAAGCATATGCTTATAATCATTGAGATTTTTGTTCTGGGAAAACTTTTGATGGTGTCCGCCGACGAAATCACTTTTTTTTCGAGGAAAAAGGATCATCGGAACAGGCAACTTGCATCTGCAGTGCGGTGGCTCCATCCGGGTCAAGGCTGTAAGTCGGGTCGGGTTTTTAGGGTCCAGGCGGGTAAGAGAGACACTAAAAACGGCGTCGTTTTGGGTCTGGTTTGAAGCTCACCGTTGCATTTAAAGGAGCAGACTGGGCACACAGTTTTGGGCCTTACCTATTGGGCCTCGTTCTTTTTATTTAATTTTCTTTGTAGTTTCTTCTCTGGGTCGTGGCTTTTGGGCTACGCAATTTACTGGGCTTCTATGATCTGCCTTTATTTTTTTTTTAATTAAAGCATATGGGCCTTCAGCATTTCCTGAAATTATATGAATTAATTTTATTGCTTCGGGCTTGGGTTTTATTTCCAAATAAACAATAATTATTTGGGTTTCATCCTCTGGGCCAGTGATATGTATTTACTCATCTGAACTTTTATTGTTTAAGTTGTTTAATTTTTAAGATGTCATTAGAGCTAAATAAATATTATTTCTTGAGCAATTATTCTGATTTGTTTATTTAGCATTATGATTGTTTATATAATCTATGGCATGTGCAATTGCCTGAAATTTATCCTTTTGAGAATTATTGTCTAAATGTTTATATTATTTTTGGACATTTATACAATTGTTAGATTTTGCTGAATATTCTATTGATGTTATTTCAAGCAATAGTGGGAGAATATTCAGTTACCTAATTATAATTGTTGATTAGACTAATTGGTTTAGAATAAAATTCTTATCAAGTTTTTAGTGCATATTTATGTTTTTTAATGCACATGATATTCATGATTAGCATGCCCTTTTCTTGGGGAGTAACCACAGCATCCTCATTTCTATATCATGTACATTCTAATCACATATAGAATTATAGAATATTGGTTGTAATTAGATATGAGATTATAACTTATCTTTGCCCACATGTAGATATTTATGATTGCATATTTAGTTAGGATGAAATAAAATGGCATTGTATTTTTTAAGTAGCCCATAGGTATTGGAAAATATAACTGCGTTTTAGTTTCATCAATTTGAGGCAAATACATTATATGCTAGTATTCTTTGCCCACAGGTAAATGCTGGTGATACATATTTGTAATTGCATCCATTATATGAGATTAAAGCATGCACATGGCATAGTGTTTTTTTGTGATAGCTTCAAAAAATTTTATATGTGAGTAAATTCATAATTTTGCAACTCCTGTTACCACTAGGATTGTCACTTATATGAATAACAAAATAATCTTGAATGGTACTAATTATCTCGACTAGAAAGATAGTGTTTTATTGGACCTCGGTTGTGTGGATCTGGATCTTACTTTGAGGGTTGACGAACCCCAAAAACCAACTAATTACTCAACAGACTGAGATGCAAAAGACCATTATAATCAGTGGGAGCGATTTAACTGCCTATCTCTTATGCTCATTCAATAAAGGATTCAAAGAAGCATTCGAGGTGCTATCCCTGAATGTAAAACTGCCAAACAGTATCTAGAAGCTTTGGACAAGCAATTCAAACTTGCAAATCTTTCTTCAGTTCTAGCATCTGTCTTGTTCATATCATTATGCATAGATTGGACACACTTGAGAAGTTGTGAGATGTAGTCATCATTGTTTGGAACATAAGGTTGAGTTTGCAAAGCTTGAGAAGTAGAAGCATTGTAGGGAATAGGTTCATCATTACGCCACCAGAAGTTTTGATGAGTTTTCCAACCTTCATTATAGGTGTTAGAATTAGGATTCCACTTGGAGTTTAGTCTCCCTTGATATATAGCATTAGCTTCCTCATGGCGGTTAGAACAAAGGCTTGTAATGTGCATCACAGAACCACAACTAGATGACATAAGAGCTTGTGAAAAAAGAGGAGGAGCCACTTGTTGAACACTCAAATTCCAGAGCTCAGATGTAGTGAAAGAAAGTTAGGAAGTGACTATGTCCAACCTAGACTCAAGTGAGTCCATCCTCTTATTAGAACCAACATCATAGACTCCCCGTAGCTCTCTGACATTTATATTGTTGAGTGTTTCTAGCTCTTGTTTGAATTTGAGCCCATGCCTTTGCAGCAGTGTAATCTTCTAAAAAACCTCCAACTGCAACATCTAGAATACCCTTCTCATTAGGGAGAAGACCATCATGAAGGTACTTAATCAACTGTTCATCACCAATTTGATGGTGCGGCACTAATCTAGAAACTCTTGAAACTGACTCCAAAATTCGTAAAATGACCCTAAAGGATCTTGTTTGACAGAATAGATCTTCTTTTTAAGATCTGCAATCTTTGCATCAGAAAAATATTTGTCCAGGAAGGCTTTCTTTAAATTAGCCCAATAATGAAGAGCATTATTAACATTTCTTAGTAGCATCAAGTACAAATCTTTGGCCTTCCCTTCTAGAGTGAAATAGAACGCCTTGAACAACACATCATCTAAACGAGCACCAATGGGCTTCATATTAGAGCAAGCTAAGTGTAAAGCTTTGAGATGGTTGTATGGGTTTTCCGTTTCAAGTCCATGGAAACGAGGTAGTAAAGCAAGCAAATGTCGCTTAAGCTCAAAATTAACCTCAAAGTTAGGGCATGCAACGCTGAGGGTGTGTTTGGTTTGAGGGGAGGGTAGGGGAGGGAAGAGTGGGAAAATTACAATTTTGGACAAAAAAAAACCCAAAATTTACCCTTTCATTATTTTAAATTTTGGATTCCCGCCCAAAATTTACTTTATCATTCTTTTTAAATTTTGGATTCCCACCCAAATTTAAATTCTTTCAACCCAAAAAGATAATTTACCTACCCTCTCATTCCCTCCCACCCCTCCCCTCCCCTCAAACCAAACACAGCCTGAAAGAATCACAAGTCACGTCAGATCTTGTGACATCCCTTATGGTTCTTCTCCTTGGTCCACCATTACCATAACCGTCCATATTTGTACCTTGAAAAACACAATCACTTAGATCAATGCAAAAGTCAATGGTAGTGCCAAAATTGTCTTGCACTCAAATTCAAGGAAAATATATGAAATGGAATGAGTGCAAGTTTGTGTGAGTATGTATAATGTGTATGGACAAGAAGAAAATTGGCAATTGTATTGTCAAAATGCGTACTATTCACATAGAGAATCATATCATCAACATTGTAACTTGGAAATTGGAATCATGCACTCAAATAGCATTAAAAGAAAGTTATCCATAATCAATTTGAATGCAATGACACCACTTTACATCAATCAAGCACAAGTCATGCAAAATTCAAGTGAGAAAAATGCAAGAATGAAAATGCAAAAACAAAGAAAAATCAAGATATTTATTTGTAGGGTTAAGGAGCAAATTTACCAACAAAGTTTTAAGGAATAAGCGCCTGGCACAATTATGTTTTAAAGGGAGCAAAAATACACATAAGAAATTAAAAGTGGAGCATCCAGCACAAAACTATTAAATTTGACCTAACGTCATTATGTGTATTTCTTCACGTTAGGTTAAAACCCCAAAACCCACAAAATACATGAATCCCATGAACCCACGAAAGGTGAATGATGAAAGAGAGCTATGGAGGAGATTGGTGGAGAAGAAGGGAGTAAAACCACCAAAGGAGCATTGGAAGAAAACGAAATGGTGATAGATGAGCCGAAATCAAGTCGTCCAAGATGTTAAGAGTGAGCTCTCTATAACTTGTAAGTTTCAGATATCGAATGAAAATGGGTCTGGGAGGGATTTTTTAAAGAGTACACTTAACGATTATTATTAAACAACCGTTAAGTATAGTATAATTTACGATTATAATTGAACAACCATCAAATATATATTATCTATATTTGACGGATGTTCACAAACAACCATCATATTAATGATATCATTTTTTCCAAAAAAAAAAAATCAAACTAATATATCTCAGTTGTCATATAAAACCATTACATATTCTCTTATACTTAACGGTTATTTAAAAAAACTGTTATGTATTTCATTCTCGTAACTCCGCCTTTGCATATTTCTTGGTTTCACTAAAACCATTAAGTATGGGGTGTCAAATATAGACAAATATGTAGTAGTGATATACATATGTACATACATACATGTACGTACGTACGTATATATAGGCGCACGCGAGCTCGCACTCATCACTACTACAAATAACACTTTTAACGTCTGTTTTTAGACCCTTTTAAATTTTGATTTTAAGGGGAGACGTATGTGAGGAATATAGAAAGTTTAGAAATGACGTACGTTAAAACAACTTCCTTTTTTCAAAAATGGACTCCATAATAAGTTCATTATTTTTTAAAAAAAAAGTGTTGTTTTTTGGATTGGAATCACCTATAATCCAAAAAAAAAATACCTCTATAAATTTAGTCCTGGCAAACAAACACCATAAATGCGTCCTTTTTAAATAAAAAAATTCACACAAAATAACTCATAATAACTAACCAATCTCTTTCTTTTTTATGTGCACAATTAAATATCATGGAATAAAAAACAAGCCCATCATCTCATTCCATACTTTTTACCATACACCAAGTAACAGATAAGCAAGTTAAAATGGGAAATAGTATTGCAAGTTTGTAATAAAACTTCAAAGAAGGTCAAAGAAAAGAATAACCTCTATTAAAAACATGCCTATGGGGACTCCATCCACATTGATCTTTACAAACAGGCCTTTATTTCTCCTACTTGCTGCTGATTCTGAGACTCATATTGAGGAACAACCTTAGAAGTGCTACTACTTGCAAGATTCTTCCTAAATGTATGAAATGGAGGCCACCCCATGGAAGTACAAGTGTGAGAATCAGTACCAAGATGAACCTGTGGAAATAGAATAAGTTAAACAGAATGAGTTCAACTAACCTTGATCAATTCGGGTTTGCTTGCATGATTATAAGCCCACATTCAATTGTCCAAAACAATAAGAATACACACAAAGGAGAATAACTCCTTGAGATTAACGAGTCACTACAAAAAAACAATAGAAGTCATTTAATAATCATATAAAAGTTTAAAACACATTAAAGACCTTGAGACAGACACAGATACAACTCCTCCCTATAATTGCAGTGCTTCAAAGACAACACAAGATGATAGCAGTGCTGCAAAACTCAACAATTTCATAAAACAGAAGCAAGGAAGCAACATAGCTGTAATATGATCATGCTAGAGTCTAGGGTAGAATATACAAGGGCAGGAAATTTTTTCATAGAACATAAACCTGCACCGCATTATATCAAAGCCTGGCAACATAATAGATGCATCAAGGCAGATAAACCTGCCAATGAACAAGTCTGTGAAGAGAGACACATGACAAAAACTTCAGCAAAAACTCTTGTAATAATTGTGTTCATTAAGAAGAACCTAACTTACTCGCATCTCTTTTTTGGTTCAATGAAATGAGACCAGCAAGAAACCTTTCTTTCAACTTGCCACTGTTGATCAAATACTGTTTTTGTGTAAGTTGAAGCATTGAGAGATGCGAGTTTCCATAAATTGTTGTAGACTTCAACCCTTTTGGCTGTTCCTGACAAAGAATATTGCACATTTGAGGTTCCCTCATCTTAAACTGGAAGCATAAAATTATTTTTAATTTCTAGGTCATTGAACATAATAAAAAAAAGGAAGAGTCACAATTTGTCCACAAACCACATAGGGAGAGTTTTCAATACGATCACACAAAGAACTTCCCCAAGATTTTGTGCACTGTCAATGATTTGATCTGGAAGACAATAAGGCAGTGTCTAGTAGGAGTAAGGAAATGCCTAATTTAGTTGATAACATGCCTAATTTGGTAAATAAAGTAAAAGAACACAAAATTTGGTGGCTTGGGACAATATGTTTGGTTGTTCTCAGATCACATGCCTTGGTCTTGAGAGAAGCCATTATCAAATGGCTGCTTATATAAAGCTTAACCTTATATACACGTCAGTTGAGGTTGCTTTTTTTACTCGATCTGTTTTAACTTTCAGGTATTCCCTTGTTGCATCACTATTTCATGTTTCAATAAGCATTCCAACTTTCATTTCCTTTTGAAGCAAAAGGAAACTGCAAAGCGTAATGCATCTGAAGAGAATTTCAAATTAAAACTAACAACACTGATGGCAAACAATTGAACTGGTTGAAAGTTTCCGAACAGAACATGAATTTCTTCTTCTTTGGTCTGGAATGCTTTATATAAAGTACTACCCCGAGGGCCTTCTGGTTTTGATTTAAGACAAATACTAATAGCCATATCAGATTGAAAGAGATATCCTGTGAGCAATTTAACATTAAGTAAAGCATAATCCTACTAAGTTTTTATACAATCCCAGTTTTCATTAGCTTATTCTTAATATAGGGTCAGCAAGAAGATTTAAATATACAATGAAGTATTAACCTACACATAGGCCACACTTCAACTATGTAATTTAAAGGAAACTTTGTCAAACTGTAAAGGAGCCATTGTTATTAACAGATATATGACCATAGCAAAGAAGACACAAAAAAGGGTAGATATCAATATTATAAGGGTAGAAAAAGGGTAGAAGCTGAGCCCCACGAGTGAACTTGCTGTACCTCTTCAGAAGCCCTTGCATTGTTCTTTAATTTCACACACACACACACACACACAAAAACCACAAAACCAGAACGAGAGACCTAATTATTAATTTGTTTAAAGATAGTAGTGTCTATAAGTGTGTGTGTGTGTGTTAAACTGTTAATTATCGTTGTTAATTAGTCATAAACTGAAGCTGATTTTATAGCATGCAACAAAGAATTGAAGAGAAAGTATGTAATCTTACTTGTGATCCATCCCAAAGATGGCCCCAGCATGCACTGCCAAATCCCCCTTCTCCAAGCTTGTTATCATAGTTAAAATTATTTGTTGCTGAGTGTAGTTCCTTCAAAGAAAAGACTCTCCATGTAGACACTTTCTTACTTCGTGCTTTTCTGCATAAAGGAAACTCCACTCTCAATTTCCCCATTCAAGAGACACAAAAATAGTACATTTTAAGTTTGAATCTTCACAATATAGTTTAAAACCCAGAATTTAAAACCCTCTTTAACTCTCATTTTCCACCAGGAGTTGCACAGAATATAATCAGTAAAACAGGCCTCAGATTCAGCTCAAGGTAAAATTAGATATCAAATAGGAATCATAGTTCAATTAAAATAAGAAAAGGATATAAACAGGTCTTAATTAGATGAGTACCACTGTATCAGATATCAAACATCAGGTCTCTTAATATCATTACGATCTGTAGATGCATGAACCTCTAAAGAATTAATTAATACATTTGCACTGTGATGCCTGCGACGATTCGCCGGTCCCAATACTACGTTCTACGGAAAGCTCCATTTTCTGCCAGAATTGTGATTGGGAACGGCACAACCTTTCGCTGTCTGTGGTGCACGATAGGAGGCCACTCGAGGGCTTCACTGGCTATCCTTCCGTCAATGAGTTGTTATCGATTCTAGGTCTTGAAGATTTGGTTAAGAAAGCCCTAATACCTTGAGAAACCTCCACTACCACGAGACGCTTGTAAAAAACACATCAAAAAAGGAAAAAGCAAAAACAAAAACAAAAGAGGAAGCAGAAGGCAAATAGCTTGGCGGCAGAGAATGGAGTGATGGCGGTGGAGAAAGTGTTGCCGTCGGCGGAGGCGGCGTCGGAAACAACGTTTGGCGGAGAAAGTAAAGCGACCTCATCCGTGCAGGTCGGTACTGGTGATGGCGACGGAGACTCCTTGGGAGGTTGCGGTGGCGACGCAGTGACAAGGAGAAGAGGGGAAGAAAGGACGGAGAAAGCTAAAAGCGAAGGCACAGTGAAGACACTACTCGCCCAATAACACAAGGCAGAAGGTTTTTTTTATAAAACCCTTATACACTTGTACGTCCCTATCAAAAACAAGGGATGTGCTTTCGGCGTCCTCAGTTTTAAATGTTTAGCGTGGCGTTTTTATAGGCCAATCGTACAATTAGATAGAGGATCAATCGTGCGATTGCAGCTTATTCCTAACTTCGGCATGTTTAGTGCACATGATTGGCAACCTGAGCTTTTAGGTGAACCGCACAATTGATGAAAAGCTAACAAGTAGAACTTTTAGCTCACGGAAAAAACCCAAAATTTACCTTCTCTTTCTCTACTCTTGCTCACCGACGTTCTCTCTCTCTGCAGCTGCAACCAGAAAATGATTCAATGAAATCTGAAGCAGAGGAAGAACCACCGTGAAGCTGCCTCCTTCGTTCCCAAATTCATGTCCTAGCTCTCGATCTCTTTTGCTGTTGAAGATCGCCTCTGTGGAGCCGCCTCTCAATTTGAGGTGCTGATCACGCCTCCACCGTACCAGTTGCGACTCCCTCTTTTTTTTGTCTTTGTTTGATTGGAGGTTAGGTTAGGTTGGAGTGGGTTGGAGGTAAAAAAGTAATGTTTAGTTGGAAGGAGGTTAGGTTAGATGTTGAATGTATTTTTGTCATCTATTGATAACCTAACCTAAGTTGTGAACCCTCCAATTTTAAGGTTTTTTCTAGGTGAGAGAATATTTATTTTCAATGGTGACTAAATTGCCCATGACAATTTTTTAAAATTCCAACACTGCCCTCCCCTTTAAAACTTGACCTCCTGATTCAACGAACTTTCCAAATAATAATAATTTTATAAATAATTATTTATATGCTTACACGAATAATTATTTTATAAATAATAATTTTATATAAATAATTATTATTAATAAATACATTATAAAAGAAGAAGGAAAATATGTAGAAGGGCATTTTAACCTCCTCTAACCTAACTTAACTTAAATAAACCTCATTTAACCTAATCTTCGTTGAACCAAACAACATTATAACATCTTCTAATCTAACTTAAGTAAATCTCACTTAACCTAACATTCGTTGAACCAAACAAAGCCTTGGCTTTGTTTGGTTCGACGGAGGGGAGGGGATGGGAGGGATTTCACTACAAAAAAAAGAGGAATTAGAGACGGAAATTAGCGACGGAATTAATTCCGTCGCTATTCCGTCTCTAATCCGTCTCTGATTCCGTCTCTAAAATCAGAGACGGAATCAGAGACGGATTAGAGACGGAATTTAGAGACGGAATAATTCCGTCGCTAATTTCCGTCTCTAAAAATTTAGAGACGGAATCAGAGACGGATTAGAGACGGAATTTAGAGACGGAATAATTCCGTCGCTAATTTCCGTCTCTAAAGATTTAGAGACGGAATCAGAGACGGATTAGAGACGGACATTAGAGACGGAATAATTCCGTCGCTAATTTCCGTCTCTAAAAATTTAGAGACGGAATCGGAGACGGATTAGAGATGGAATTTAGAGACGGAATAATTCCGTCGCTAATTTCCGTCTCTAAAAATTTAGAGACGGAATCGGAGACGGATTAGAGACGGAAATTAGAGACGGAATAATTCCGTCGCTAATTTCCGTCTCTAAAATTTTTAGAGACGGAAATTAGCGACGGAATTATTCCGTCTCTAATTTCCGTCTCTAATTCGTCTCTGATTCCGTCTCTAAATTCCGTCACTAAATTTCGTCACCAATTCCGTCGCTCTTCTGTCGTTATTCTGTCACAAATTCTGTCACTAATTTAAGGGGTAATTTAATCTTTTTTTTTTACAGAAATTAGCGACAAAAATTGTTCTGTATATAAGTTTCGTCACTATTCCATCACTAATTCCGGTGAAAATTTGAAAATTTCAAATTTTCACCATTTAAATAATAAATGATAATATAATTATCGGCTAAAGTATATATTTAGTCCTTTATGTTTACTTCAAGGTTCAATTTAGTCCTTTAAGTTTATAAAGTATACTTTTAGTCCCTCAACTCTAACACCGTTAGTTTCATCTAACGGAAAATGTTGACTGTGCAATTAAATAAATTATGCTTAAATTTAAATAATATAAAAGTTAAATTATTGTATGTTCCAACTGACTAATTAAAAAATATTAATAATTTAATAACTAGAATAATCATCATATCTTCTTCCCATTAATATACACCCCTCACTCTCCTCCATTAATCAATTAATGGCTTCTCTGCTCCAATATTCCTTCCATTTTCTTACTCTTCTCCTGATGGTCCACACTCCTTCCACCTCTAATCCATTATTCTTCTTGCTGGCAATTTATGAAGAAAATATGCGATAATCCGTTATTTCCAGTAAAATTCTTGAAACCACACAGAAACGCAAGAGTGAGAAAATGCAGGAGCTCCTCGCTCGTATCCATTAGAGCAACCTCACTAGAGAAACAATAGAAATTAGAAAATTTGCTTTCATGACTACAGTGAATTGTTGTCGAACTCTATTTGTTCTATGGATTTGGTTTGCTCTGATACAGTGAACAAGTTCAAAGAGGTATACTCGGACGTCATAGTGGATGTTGGAAGACCAAACTTGGCAGATTATTTTCATTTTTTTAAAGATGGTGGACCCACTGGACATCCAAAGATGTGTGAATTTTCATTTCGAGAAGGTGTTGAAGGTAACTCATGACTTGGTCAATTAGAGGATACAGAAGAGATAAGATAAATTGGAGTGGAGAACTCATTCATGGAGAAGAGTGATGAATGTATATTGGTAAGAAAAAGATGGGGTGATTGTTCTGATTATTAAATTATTAATATTTTTTAATTAGTTAGTTGGAATGCACAATAATTGTTTTTATATTATTTAAATTTAAATATACTTTATTTAATTGCACAGTCAGCATTCTTCATTAGATGAAACTAACGGTGTTAAAGTAGAAGGACTAAAAGTATACTTTATAAACATAAGGGATCAAATTGAATCTTGGAGTAAATATAAAGGACTAAATGTATACTTTAGCCTATAATTATATAAAACTTGTTGAGACATCATGGAGATGAATTCTTATGAAACACATTCATATATCATAAATATGGCATCGTCATGTGACTTCATATTTGCTAAACAAACAATGAAATAATATATGAACTACTCTCTTTTAGAAATTAACATAATAAATGAAGAAAGAATAATTATAGTGCTAATTTCTTGAAATTAATTAGATTGCTAATCAATTTATTCGTATACTTATTTATTAGTGTTACTAATATGATTTCTTTAACAAAATAAAAATACAATAGTTTTTTGGAAGCTATATATAGTTATAAAATCCATAGATAAAAATTAAAAAAAAATACAAACAAAGAACACTAATATATAAAATTTAAAATTCATAACAACTCATGATACAATTTACAAAGTATAGACATCACAACTTGTTTCTTTGAGTTTTATGCAAAGCATAAGATTTTATTTATAAAATATTGAATTTGTGACAAATTGCAATAATGTATTCTACCATTTCAAATAATACATAAAAACATGTAAATAATTACTACTACATATATTATATGAATGTGTAATTAAATACTCATTTGATTGACAGTATAAGTTCAATCTTGCAATTATATCGAAAAAAAGTTTAATCTTGCAACTTGACCAATCTATTTCAAAATACAAGTCTAGTCTAAAATTTAGAAATTGCAATTTTTTTTTCTTATGTTGCTCTTCTATACAATTTATAACTTTTTAAATAATTATTTTGTTATCACTGATGTAATAATATTAAGTTTTGAAATTAATTCAATGTTAAATACTCATTTAATCTGTTAATTGAGACTAATAAAGTATGATGAGAATACCTACTGTGACTTTTGCACCTATTTTATAACCACATACTCATTCAATGAAGTTCTCTTGCTTTTAACTGTCAGCATTTTCCATCTAATACCTACTGTGACTTTTGCACCTATTTTATAATCACATAGTTACTTTTACACCTAAAAAAAGTATTTGATATTGGATGCATTTTTGATAAAAACTCATGTGCATTTTTACACCTTAACCCTTTTTTTAATATACAAACTAATATTTAAGAATGCCAAATTAGCTCATGAATTATTGTATTTTAATTGATTATGTTACAAATAACGGATCATATTAATACAATAATTTCTGGGATTGATATAAACAATCGCACATCCCTTCATTTACAAGATTGAATAAATTTTCCCTCCAAATTTTTTGCAAATTCCCTCGTATTTGAGGCATAAATCGCATATTGACAAAATCGATCCCAATCCCAAATCGATCCTAAGCCTGAGCATTCCCATTCGCTCTCCTAACCCTTCGTCCGACTCAGCCTTGAGCTTCTCCGCCGTTTCCAGCGACGGCGGCCGCTGACTGTGGCCATCGACTTCCTCCGTTTGCGGCGTCATCCTCCACTGTCTTCACCATCGTCCTCTATCGTGCGCGGTGCTGTGATTCATTTTCTTTTCACGACCCTTCGGTCGGTCCTTTCCCTCCCTCCAGCTCGAACCTCCAAGTCTCCAACTCCAAGTCGCAGTCTCCTCCATCTCAGCATTTGGCAGTCGGCTCCTCTTCACTTCCTCAGTCTCAGTCCGTCTCGGAGTCTCCTCACTTCCTCAATCTCAGGCAAAGTCGATCGCTTCATGACTGAGGTACTCGATCTTCCTTTGCTTTTCAATCACAGTTGCTGCATGAATCACATACTTTTTTGGTTCTTCCTCTGGTTTGCATTCTGAAATATTCCCCCTGTGGTCTGTGCTCTGATAAATCTTTGTTTGTATTCTGGCCTTCTGGGTTCATTTATTTTTTCAGTTGATTTTTTGAGAACAAAATATTCCCCTGTAGCAATGAAACAGAGCATAGATACATTAATTGGAAGGTAGAAAAGCTAAAAATGATTGTTGATAAGTGCCGGTAAATACATTCTTTTTCTGGTTTTGAGCTTTGATACGCACCACACCAATGGATCCATGGAAGAGTGGCTGTATATGTAAAGCAAAGTGCATATACTGAGAGAAGCAATGGATTCTTTTTCTAGTTTTTCAGTTTGAACCATCTGCAATTTGTTATAGTATAACTGTGATATGCAAAATGTTGGTCTGATTGAATTTGATATATAATTTGCTAATTTTAACACTAGTATTGATGTAAGCATGCATTCAATTGTTTTTTCATACAATATGAGCCAGCAAGACGTTGATAGAAATTATTTTCTGAGTTTTTATTTGTGCAGAAGTAGCCTATAAATTTGGTTTTGTTTGCTTGTTCAGAGTTCCTGAGAATCCTAATAGGCTTCTGTTGTATAACAGATCTATTCCTTTTCTTTCGAGTCTTTTGGTTGGTGAATGATGGTCTTTGTTCTCTATTTTATTAGTTTATTGCATACCTTTCACATGATTGGTTTTGGAATTTTATATTCAGTAGTGGTGTTTGTGTCTAGATTTTTCATTTCTCTCTCTGTGTTGTTAGTCAAATTTATTGTTGTCGATTGGAGTTGTTTATTGCATGCAGGTTTATGAAAAATGAGACAAACCTTTTTTTATATATTAGTTAGCATGACATACTAATTACTATGTGATTGCTTGGAGTTGCTTATTGCAGATTCATGAAAAATGAGACAAAACTTTTTTATATATATCAGTAAAATGATAAAAGTCAGGTAGCTCATGTTCCAATAGAGAGGATAGATTATCAGAAATTGTTGAAATGAGGAAGGAATTTTAAAGCCGTAAAGTTTCCGCAAACATTGAAACAGCAGAATTTTTACTTTTACGTGATACCACCTGTTACCTGAAAATGGGAAGAAATGACCTTGAAAAGTTTGAAGCAACCACTAGATTGTTCAGAAAGAGCACAAGTAGCGATTCTTCACAAGTGAGTGCAGATTTTGAAACCTATTTTTCATGAACATGTGCTCTACAACCTGGCTAAACCATTGTCTCTCACCACTTCAATTATGCTTGAAAGTTTCAGATTTTAAAGAAAGGAAATGAACATCCTACATGGTTACCTAATGGCTGGAATGTGGGTTTCAAAACCCCAAAAAGTGGCGTACACAAGGGAGCTAGATATGAGGTACCGGTTAATTTTAGGAGGTTATGGGTTGCATGTCAGATATTATTGCTGTTATTCCATTTTCTTGTTCATCCCAATGTATCACTGACTTTTGATCTGTTCTTGTCCTTAATTTCTTAGAGCTGGGTATTTTAATGTCATTTGAGACCATACTATAATGATATACTGTGGTTATTTTCATGTTAATAGCTTCTCATGTTAAGTGATGTGCCTCAGACCTTTGAGACCATACTATAATGATATACTATAAATTTTTGATAAATTTTCCTTTAGTTATACCCCACGACTTTCCTTTTTCTTTTTTCGATAAAGCTTCTAACTTTTATCAAATTTGTGCAATTTTTTTTTCATTGTTCAGGATAATACAGGAAATTCTAGAGAAGATTTGTTGACGGATCTTGAAGATGCACTATTGAAGCAACGACCAAGTTGTGTGTCAGGTTACAAATTGAAGGAAGAAAGGGAAGGCCATTATAAAAGTCAGATTCAGCATCGGTTAAATGAACTAGAAGGTGAATAATTACAGTAAAAAAGAAGCACCATCTTCTCTCTTGCAAATTTTGCACCTGTTTAACCATGCAAACATGGTAGAGGGTGTGTTTTATTTCTTAGCAATGTTTTCAGTATGTGAATTCATTCAAGCAATACTGTTATGACTCCTTTCAATTTTTCAGAGTATTGATAGATAAATCAATCTGTTTTCTCTAATTCTCTAATTTTTCACCATGTGAATTCATTCAATATGGTTGCTGCCACTGAATTCTTTCTCTAATTCTCTGAAACTTTGCTGCATTTTTGAAATTTTGCTGAGAAAAGTTCATCGTCTTGAATCTATTACTACAATCTGATGTGGGTTAATTCATATATGATTTTTTTTAATCCAATAGTGAATTTATCCCTGTGTTGGATATATATATCCACAATGATAACTTATATCTTATGTTGTCATCTTGAAATTGTTGGTGAAAGATGCATGATAAGCAATGTGGCTGGCTTTATCCAATATTCATCCTGATCTTCGATCTTAGATAAGTATCTCAGTGAAGGGAATGTATCGGATGGTGGCAGGTGCAGTTCCAGTATTAGTTGCTTTATTGCTGCTGTGATATTTGTTTTGAAATGGGACAGGTCTAATACTATACTAAACTGGACAGATCGGAACATAGGGATATTATATCTTGATGGGATGAGATATGATAGAAACCATTAATTGACAAATGGATGTAAAGGCATACATGCAAATGAATTGATGGTTAAATTTTAAAACTTTCTTGTCATTAGTTACTTCTAGTGCATGTGTGGATTTTTCACTTATATAGGACATTCTTTGTTTCCATTACCTATATGGTTAAATGCTAACCTTATCATTTATTTGTTTTTTGTTTGAAATGGACATATTCTAATATGGTGATCAACAGTTAGAGCAGAAGAATTTAGGAGGAAACAACAGAAATCAGAAGCTGGAAACACCACATGATCTACTCACTACTGGTGTTTGAGTTATCCTCCTTTTGATGTTTTTTGTCTTTTCTTTTTAGTAATTTTCATCAATGTGCATTATATGCATTTGGATTTATAAAAGTCTTCTCATTCAGTTTCCTCAGCTAAATTTTTACTTAAGAAGTCTTCTCATTTGGATTAATAAAAAATTTCATCTTTCACTCAAGAAAAGAAACATTAAAATGTGAAATTTCTCAATGATTCTTTGGGAGCAGGCCTACTTGTTGAGATTTTTGTGAGACCATCGTTGTCAGTTGGCAAGTTTGGAGCAGGGTGGTATCAATATAGCTAGGGAATTAACAGAAAAGGAAGAGGAAACCATACAAAAAAGGTACGTGTGTGTATATGTTGTGGTATTCTGGATTATGCACTTTTCAATATGTTGCTGTCTGCCTGTTTTAGATGTGTGTATTTTATATATAAAATGCGAAAAACGTCTTCTTTATAATGTAATCATAAGGAGGTTTGATACAAACAGATAACCAGTTGTAGATAGCTGGTAGTAAGTTAATTGTAAGGAGATTTGATACATGTAACATAATAAAGGGAATTAGGAACTGATACATCAGTATGATTGTGCTGTAAAAAAATGGGTTAATATAGATTTTAGATGTTGATTTCATTTATGTTATGTGTTAATAGTTTTGCCAAGTTCAAGCAATTGTGAGAAGGCTGGTAAAAATTTATTTTGAAATGTACTCATTGTTTTTTTAATACATGATTTAATACTTCTTTATAAATTGTTATAGGTGAAGCAGTGGGGAAGAAACACTTGGGCAACATAATGAAATTATCTTAATTAGGTTGGAAGCACTTGAGCAAAAATTCTCTGCAGCTATCAACAATTGAAACATTGAAGCTCACAACGTTGATGATAGCACACCGTAAAATAGAATAGTTATTAGGTTGTTTGACTACATTGTAACATTTATGTGGTTTATTTGATACATTATATACATTTTTACTTGAGTATTTTTGTTTCTTTGTAGTTTTTAACTTACTATCATTTTACAAATTGGTTTGAAATTTTTTTTATTTGCAATCCATTTAATTAAATTATTTTTCTCAAATTCTCTAAATTCCAGATTTAGGGATAAATAAATTATTTTTTTAAAAAAAGATTTCACGTTGCAACAAATTAGTGACGGAAATTCCGTCACTAATCTGTCTCAAAAATCAATGACGGAATTAAATTATTTTTTTAAGAAAATTCAATTTGCGACGGAATAGGGACGGAAATTCCGTCGCTAATCCTGAACAAATTAGTGACGGAAATTCCGTCACTAATCTGTCTCAAAAATCAGTGACGGAATTAAATTATTTTTTTAAGAAAATTCAATTTGCGACGGATTAGGGACGGAAATTTCGTCGCTAATCCTTAACAAATTAGCGACGGAATTTCCGTCTCTAATCCGTCTCAAATATTAGCGACGGAATTTCCGTCGCTAATCCGTATCAAATATTAACGACGGAATTTATCATTAGGGACGGAATTTCCGTCTCTAATTAGAGACGGAAATTCCGTCGCTAATCCGTCTCTAAATTAGTGACGGAATTGAAATTTCCGTCGCTAACAGAATTAGTAACGCCCTTTTTAGGGACGGAACATTTTCCGTCCCTAATCCGTCGCTAAATTCCGTCGCTAATAACGCTTTTTTTTGTAGTGTTTTAATGGAGGGGAGGGGATGGGAGGGGATAAGAGGGATTTTAATATTACCTTGTTTGGATTGATTAAAAGGGAGGGGAGGGGAGGGATTTTAATGTTACCTTGTTTGGTTCAGGAGGGGAGGGGAGGGAAATGTTTTTGACATAGACAATTTTACCCTTGTTAAAAGGAAGGGGAGAGGAGGGATTTTAATGTTACCTTGTTTGGTTCAGGAGGGGAGAGGAGGGAAATTAATTTGATATGGACAATTTTCACATGGACAATCATATTATAAGTGATTTTATCCAAACTCTATTAAATGTATAATTAAGTTTAAGTATGAATAAAATTTTTATATCCTAATTTATAATTGAAATGGCAATCACATGACATGCAAAAATAAATATGGACTGCTTCTGAACAAATCAACAGCGACATCCCCATTGCTGTGGTAAGCTATCATTTCTAAAGAACCAAGAATATGTCTCAACCCTCAAGCCTTTGTGTTTATTTAATCATAATATTTAACCAAGAATAAAGAAGACCAAGTTCCTTGATATCATTTCTGATCGTGCTTCTAAAAAGGATGAATCCCACATAAACCAATCTTAATAAAATATTTCAGCGAAAACAGAGGACATTAATAAGACCGTGCTAAGCTAATTCATCAAAAAGTGGGCAACAACTTACTTGATATAGATTCAAATAACAAAACCTGATAAGCCGAAGATGCATACAATATAGACCCAAAAGCTTACATATGATACTAATACAATTACAAAATATAACCAAACACCATATCATTACAACAAAGTAAGGAGCTCATCCAAAAATCAATTCAGCATGGCATTAAATCGGTTGGCATGTCTTTGTAGGCCAATACAAAAAATCTATGGTGGCATAACTATAACATCCCAAATTTTATTCACCAAGAATATATTGTAATTATTATATATATTCAATGAAATGGTGAATATTTAAGGCCAAAAGAATTAAATATTGAAAATTGAAGGTGGAACAGTGCTTTCAGTGAAATCGCCTGCAAGGCAGTGAGATTGTCATATAGTTTTGGAAGACCAAATGATGACCAAAAATTATTAAATTTTATAGGGTGAAAGTAGACATCCTAAGCTTTAATTTGATAGGTCATATGACTCAATTGAAGCTATAGACAAAAAGATATGAATTTTTGAAGTTGATCCAGAAAATCTGGAAAGTTTCTGGAGCAGAGATCAAAGATGTAAAATCTGGGAATAATATGATCATTTACAGTAAAATTCCATATTTTTCCTTGAAACTAGACTCAATGAGGGTTCCATAGGCTTTGGAATCGCCTCGAATCGATGTCTACAAAATTAGTTATGATTTTTCAAAGTTAGGGCAGAAAATCTGCCAGAATTGCCATTATTCCGAAAATTGAAAATGAAATGTGTTAGAAATTGATTAATGAAATTAAAATGGCAAGTGTCATGAACATATAAGGAGATAGGACCCAAGTACACACATGATCACAAGGGATGGCATAAGGTTGAGTGAGTTGGTAGGTTAATGTTGAGTGTACACAAAAAGGGAAGCATGGCAAGGTTGAGTGTACACAAAAATGGAATGATGGTGTACATGAAAGGTGTTGCAATCTCAACCATAGATGAAATCAAGGGCTAGGAAGGAAGATGACAAGGTTAATAAAATATCTTCTCTTCCCCTTCACACACACATTTCGTTCAAGGCATAAGGGAAAGAGGAAGAGAGAAAGCTTGAGAGATAGAGAGAAGAGGAGAGCTCAAGGAGGAAGAAGTCTAAGGTAGGTATTGTTGTTCTTGTGTTCAAAGCTTCCTCTCTTGCATAATAGCTTCTCTAATCTCTTTTTCTCTATGGATCACCATGTTAGCAAGCTAATCTCAAGGTTGAGGGGAGAGAGAGGACGTTCTAGAGAGAGAAACACCAAGGATCAAGAGGTAATCTCCAAAATCTCAACTTCTTTGTGTATTGAAGTTGTTGTTGGTGATTGTTGTTTGATTTATGTGATTTTTGGTTAAGTTGTAAAATTGGAAAAGCCATAATCCTAAGGGGTTATGCTGTCCAAAATCCTTTAAATCATGATTATGAAGTTTTTAAATAAATTAATCAAGGATTAGAAGTGGAAAAGTACAAGTTTTGGAAGCTAAAACACAAAGCTCCATTTTTCTATTTTCCCTTCAATATTTCGGTCAGACCAGAACTGGTACAAGGAGTTGGATTTTCATGAAATAAATGGTTCCATTGGACTCAGTGGTCAAAAATAGGTGGGGTTACAGTTGGGCAATTTTTCGGTAGAGGCCGAAAAAGCATAATTACGAAAACGCCACTGAAATCACTAAATAGGGGCTGTCAAGGGTATTTTCGTAATTTGACCATGAATTTGGCAATTTCGAGGCCGGAAATGGATTCCTTGGGTGAAAATAAGTCAGAATAGCCCTAGTCAAAATTTTGGGGAAACGTGCCATCGGGCCGGGTACGGCCGGGCCGGGCCGGGTTCCCGGGGGCATTTTTGTAAATTTTCACCATAGACTAATATAACCACAATAAACACTATGGAAGAGTCTAAAATGATACTTGGATAGGTTATGACCTATTTCTGGTACATTTAATATTTTAGGACCGATTTGGAGGCCGGATACGACACGTTCTTCGAGGCACATTTAAAAGAGGATTATAAAGCTTTGAGGTAGGGACATTATCCTTCATACACTATGCCATAAGTTATGTGATTGTGTGGATGCCATTGTTTTGTAAATGCACTTTATTAATAACATGATTTGCCTAGAGAAAGGCGGTTAGTGCCAGAGGTGCACTTACACTGGGAGTTGGCAGAAGTCCAACCGGTGTAGATTGTGGGGCTGGGCCCTACTCATGTATACATGACGATGATGTGTTTATATTGTTCATTAATTTGTGCATACCTTGGCGCATGACATATTTACTTTTCGCATTTTCTATGAACGATATTATGTCTCTACGGGGATTCTTCGGAATCTCACCCTATTTTTAAACAAATACCTCAGCGAGTACCAGTGGGCCAGAGGGCAAAGATGTTGACGCCGGACAGTAAGCGGCACGTGTCTCGAGTCGAGGATATGAACGTGGTTATGCCTTAGTCTATGCCTTAGTATTTTGGATAATTTGTAAATATTAATACTTCCGCTGTATTTTCTGTTTCCGCCGACGAACAATATCGGAATTGTAAATGATCGGCGTTGGGATTGTAAACGAATATTTTTATCAGTATAATTGTACTTTTCTGTATGCCCATTGAATTTCGTCTTTATTACTCTTTGATTATCGAAATGGAAACGGGGGTTGACAATAACATTCTAATGGTAGCCACCAAAAACCATCTTCATAATCACTTGCTTGCGCATTGGAGGGGGGCATTCAATCACTGCCCTGAGCTTGCTAACATCATGCATGAGGAAGTAGTAAATGTCTGAAACTTTATCTTCATCACACCCACTCTCACGAATCAACTTGAAAGTGTCTTCTCCAGAAATTTGAGGCGCATATCTCTCTCTAAAAACTTGATTACCCTCCCTCATGGCACTTGCTATTTCTTTCATTTGCATCACAAATTCCTCTTCAGAACCCATCTAACAAATACAAAAATTATCCCCAATTAAAACAGTAGACCAAATAATCAAAATATTAACAACTAATCCACACAAAAAAAAAACGCCTATTGATACTGTTAAAACTTGTATTATGATCACTATTAATACTACTACACTGAGATAAATGCCATAACAGTTTGCCAAACACAAATTGAACATTGTAAATATGAAAAGGCACACAATTTATTGTACAGAAGGCTAATGGTTAAGATACCAAGCAGATGTCACTATAAATAACAGTAAACATGCCAAATAGAACATTTTGATTATTGTACAGAAGGCTAATGGTTAAGAAACCAAGCAGATGTCACTATAAATAACAGTAAACATGCCAAATAGAACATTTTGATTATTGTACAGAAGGCTAATGGACGCCTTAGGAACAAAAAATAAAACAAATAACAAGCATATTCAGAGGTGCATACTGTTATGCATATCATGCCACAGAGAAAATGCATATCAGCGAGAAACAAATTCATGCCACAGAGAATGCATATCATTCCACAGAGAAACAAAATCAGCGATTAGCATATCTTTAATCATGCAGAGAATCAGCGACAAAAAAAAAATCAGCGATACTTTAATCATGCAGAGAATCAGCGACAAAAAAAAACCCAGAATCGACGATAATCGACGATAGTCACAGCGTCCACAGCTTCACCGATTGCATTCATCGAAGAGACCACAATCACAGAAAATAAGGTCCTCCGACAAAAAAGAAAAAAATTGGTTTAAAAGCACTGGAGAGCTTCATCGACAAAAAAAACAGATCAAGGAAGTAGACAAGATCAAGGTATTATCGAACGGAAATGGGTCGATTGTGCTGTCGTTCTTCAATCCTGCTCTCCGTCTCGGTCTTGCTTCTCTCGCCAGGGCTTTCGGTCGAGCATGAGAAGTTCTGAGACTCTGTTCGGATTAAAAAGAAGTAAGGGCAGGTTTGAGTTTTCATGAAAATAGCATGGGTATTTTAGTCCCGTCAGGTATAAAATTGTGTCCTCCCCTCCAAATCCGTCCGATTTGGGGGGGAATGATTTTTGGGGGAGGGAGGGGAAAATTTTGTGAAATTTTCCCTTCCCTCCTAAATTTTATACATTACCAATCATGGGGAGGGGAGCAAAATCCCTCCCCTCCCTCCCCTTCCCCTCCATTCCCTTCGAACCAAACAGAGTGTAAGTTACTTCAATTCCCTTTTTCAAAAGGTGCCATCCCGCTGTAGCTAAAGAAGACAAAAAAGAGTAACAAAAATCTAATATCTAATAATAATAATAAGTAATAATATGATAATACTAACTGATAATATACTTTCTTTTAATAAACTTTTATTATAATTTATTTATTCATTTACCTAGTATTACCTAATTCTATTTAATATAAAATTATGATATTAAATATGATAATACTAACTGACTAACTATGTTGTGCCATCTTCAACTCAAATGAACCATATTCGTGACACAACTAGAGACTAAATTATAAAGGATGTATGATCCAATTTCAGTTATGTAATATTATTTGATCAAATTATATATTATTGCATTGTTAAATTTCCCAACTTCACTTTTTTAAGTTTTTCATAATTTTTATTTTTCTTTTTCTTTTATCATTATCACAAAAGTCACTTATGCTACTGTCAATCCAAACAAGTTTCAGTTTCAAAAAAACATTTATTACAACCACCAATCCAAATATAAATCATATTATACAATCTGAATTTTATCTAAAAGTAAGATTACAAAAAGTCATTTTTACAATCGCTATTTAAAACACATATTTAAAAGGGACGCCAAAAGCTGTGTTTTTGGCGTGCCTAGAGATGTCCAATATGTTGAAATTGGACTTGTCTTGTCTCATATACTTTAAAACGACGCCATTTTGTAACCCAAAATGAGATCTCAGCCGTCCATACTTGTTTAATCGAACCAGTTGGTTGTAAGGGCAATTTACTCTTCGTTTGTAGAGAACAATTGAACATATCTGGTCGAACAGCTTAAGCACCTGAAGGAGCTATGATCTGTTATGAAATCTTGCTCTCTCTCGTCGATTAAAGATGATGAAAGCATCCTTTCTTTCCATTGAAGAGGAAGAAGATATTGCCTCACATCAGCGTCTTCCTTTCTCCTTGTTTGAACAAGGTATATTTAATTCACGTCTTCCTTTCGAACAGGGTACATCAGCATCTTCCTTTCTCACATCAGCATCTTCCCTTCTTGCAACTTGCTAATCAATTTTAATTGGGGCTACATAATATAAAAGTCATTTCATTATAATTTTCTGAAACTTGAATGTTTGTGTGAAACTGTAGATTTCTTTGTGCAAGCAGTTTTACGGGGACAATTCCAAAAACTTTTGGGAATTTGAAGAACCTTACACTTTTGTGAGTGAAGTATTTTTTTGTTTGTTTATTTTGGTTTTCTATTTGGTTTGGCCTTTGTCCTATACTGAGATAACTCCTAATTTTCTAGCAATTTCATGGATGGGAACATCTTATCAAGGAAGATGCCAAGTTTTATTTTCTGCAACAGCTTGAGATTGTTTGAAAATCATCCGACCTTGAAGTTTTTGTTGTAAGCCTCCATGTCTTTAATCTTTATTTTGTGCAATTGTTTAGGATATGTTTCTGGTCATTAAATTGTCACTAGAAAACAAAAAAAAATAACTTACTGCATCAGACAAGCTTTCATTTTGTTGCATATTTTCTCAATATGGCCTAGTGCTACTTCATGTTGTTGATTTGATTCTTAATTCAAGAAGTATTGTTTCATAGCCACCTTTTTTGGTGTTTTCTCATGTATCTATCATTATTTTTTTTTCCATATTTATTGCTAGAGTGAGTGTTTTAGTATACATAAATAATTTAAAGAAAAATTCTCCTATACAGTTATATATAAAATTGGGGGAGGGTATTATTATTTATTTTTACTTAATAATTATGTCAACGATTCAACCGGATGACTCAACTATTCCAACCGTTAGAACCATGATCCATTAGTTTTTCTGGTTAGACTTCCGGTCCGACTTTTAAAACATTGGTTTTACTCATTATATTTGCTATCAAGAATGACTAATACATGAAGAACTTTAGTTGTTACATTCAAATTCTTATCTTTCACTTTTTTAGAGAAACAAAATAAGATTGAAGCTAGTTATGTGACTAATTATGGGCTTTGTTTCATAACAGATTACACAAATAATGGGCAATCTTGACCTAAAAATAGAGCCAACTCAGACTACATCTATTGACAAGACATGAACATCCTTGAAAAACAACATGAAAGGCTGGCTTGAACTAAGAAAGAGAGCAGCCAAAAGAACAAAATGGTGAGCAAAATAGAGAGTATAGCCACAAGGAAGTCATAAGCTGTACAAAAAAGCTGGACAAAATAAGGAGGAATGGAGGCTTCATGTAGGATGATCTAAATCAACCATTAAACCTGTAATTGTAACAGAGTGTAACTTTGTAGTGTTAATTAATATAATAGCAAGAGTCTTGAAAGTTTCCACTCTCTTAAGATGAAACAATGCTATGTAAGAAATTTTAGTTTTTAATAAAAGTGACTAGATTGTTTCTTGCCATTAGCATTTTTCTTCTTGCTTACCAACATCATATGTTTGGATGAATTCCAATGGTCCAAGCTATGTAATGTTGTTGTCAAGTGTTGCCTACGATCAAGAAATAAAAGAATGTCTTAATATATACATGTATTCTATAAACAAAGTAGTTGAGGATGCTATATGACATACCATCAATAAATTTGTAAAAGTCATTTGACTTGATTGAGAGTCACCCAACATCATATTATTATGCGGTACTTGAGTTGATGTCTCATATTGTTGAAATTGATTATGGTGCCCCTAAAACACATTTGGAAAGACATAAATAACTATATAATAATCATATGTAACAAAATTAAACCAATCAAAATTATACCTGTGAAGCTTGAGGAAGCTTTTTAGAAGTTTTCATTCTTCGTCTTCTTGGCCCGAGTTCAACGCAACTCTTTATCCATTTACTTATATTTCTACCATATCTCTTTTTAAATCCAATAACTTTGCCTACATCATTACTACCATCATAGTTCCCCACACCCTTCTCATCACCCTTACCATCATGTGATGGGTATTTTATGTGAAGCTCAGTCACTTTTTTACTTACTTCCAGAACAACGTCATGAATAAGTAAGAATGCCTCTAAACTTTTTCATGTATTATTAGCTCATTTCACGAGCAAGGGGCATAATTGTCTATACCAATTTGACCTTTGTAGTTTAGAATCAACTTCAATTTGTTTCCCCTTGATATCATACACCACACCACATCGTGCTTCTCTTATCCACCTCTTTAATATATATTTACTGGGGAGTAATTTGACATCATGTTCATTAATACCCTCAATGCATGACAAAATAATATGCCCACTCTTTCAAACTTCTTGCAACTATAAGTAATTGTCTTTTTTGAAGGATTAAATGTCAGACTATGCTCCCATTCACTATCATCCATTATAATCACATAATTAAACACAATGGCACTACCATCCTCATCTATGGTGATCTTTCTTTCTTTCCTATCTTTTATACATGTAGCATCACGAAGATCACATTGGTGTTGGAATAAGTCTAAAATAGGTCGAGTGTATATATATATCAGAAAACTAACGACATATACTTGAACTCTGCAATATCAACCTTGGCAACTTATCTAGTGCATCAAAATCACTTTTCAATTCGTTACAGCGCTTATCCTCCATAACTTGTTCAAATTATTGGAGGAATCGATTGATATCTAGTTTAATATGGGTGCAACTTTTGACAGATGCATTGACACTTTTGCTAATATGTATGCTTCTCATGCCAAGTGTCTTTGAGTTTTTCATATAGCACACTGCCCATTTCTCTTTTATTTGATACATGGACATCAACCACAAATTTTTTATCATATCTTGCTTTGACAATAACGCCTGCCAAGCTTCTTCAAACTCGGCTTTATCCCAACAATGATATATGCAGTGATTAAAATCCGTAACCATTGAGTTTGGAAGATGCTTTATTGCATTTTTTGAAATATGCCAAGTGCATAGGGCATGCTTTACACCTTGCATCACTTCTTGTAATGCTCGTGACATAGCATCATCTTGATTGGTAAAAATGGTTAGCGGCCTTACATTTTTATGTGCATACAAAAAAGTCTCAAAGAGTCATATTTGAAACTCTCAACAGTCTCATCATATAACAATGCCACTCCAAATATCACCCCTCCTTTGTAATGGTTGAAATCAGAAAAAATTGCAAGAGGTTTATGGTAACAATTTGTGCAATAAGTTGTATCAAGTGAAATGACTTCTCGAAAACAACCACAGTCCACCAACATGTGTGTATCAGCCTAGAATATATTTGTCACTTGCTCCTCTGAGTCTATTTGGTGAGTATGAAAAAAAGATGGACTTTCTGCTAATTGTTGCTCAAAATAATGAAAATATACATTCAACTTCACCATATTTCATGGCTCGTTGCCTTCTTGAATTAAGCTAATTTCTTACATCACCTCTTGCATATCCTAAATTGGTTTGACCTCTAGCATATTGGATCTGCAAATTGAATGCTGATTTTTTATTTATCCCAGCTTTTTAAGCATTTTCTAATTCATAACATTGAGTTGGTGTTAATCCTTGATATGATGCAAACAAGTGAACAACTTCAAGCGGCTGAAGAGGATGATTATGATCTTGGAAAACTTCATTTATTTTGTATTTTCCCTTTACTAATAAAACTCTCATTCTAGCTTGCATCTTGTTGTCTCATCTCTAAGATTCTTTGTTTTCACATCTCGAATGTCTGGTTTTCTCACCCCTTCTTTAGAACAAACATATAGATAAGAGGAATACTTTGACTTATCTTTTTTACTCTTGTTGAAACTTTGTTTCGAGCACCAAAACCAGTTCTTCTACCATATGACCTCCAGAATTCATATGCTTCTTCTATATTATTAAATTAAAGATCAAGCCTAGGAGTTAAATTTATATCCATCATATAAGCCTCCTGCAAAATAAAAAAATACATACCCAATATAAACACAAACTCAAAGTTGCTAAGACATAAAAAATGTGATCTCATGGCAAACCACCCACCTTTACAAACTATACTACTCCCTCACATTAACTAGCATTCACATATTTACTCCCTCGATCACATCTATATCTTAACCAGAGCACACATATATACAAAAAAAAAAAATTACGCATACAGGGCGCACTAACTTTTACTCAAATAAACAGATTGCACAAAGACATTAAAAAAAATTATAAATCAAACAAATAAAAAAAAATTATTTATAAATAGGAATATGTATATATACATATATAACAAAAACATAATATTCAGTATCCTTTACTTTGAAGATTATGAACATAGATTATAAAAATCATAAATGCAAAAAGTTAAATATGAAATATCAAGAAAATTTTGGGTATTTGATTAAACACAGTTGTTTAGCTCCCTTCCTAATCCTCTTCTCAAAGAAATCTTCCCACCAGGTCCTTTGATTTTCCGGGCAAATGGACAGTAGAGAAGGAAAAAAGACGAAGCGCGCGAATGCTGTATTGCTGTGGCAAGGAAAAAATTACACTTTAATATGATATTACATGGATGGCTAAGATTGATTAGGAAATTCGACAGGTCAGATGCAATATTCAAAACGACGTCGTTTAAATTATTTGCTTATCATCACTATTGATGCACTTGTTACAGATAAACGGCCCAAATTTCAAGTTTTAATAAAACAACGTCATTTTAAAGAAAAAAATGGCAGTGAATGGGAAAGGTAGAGGAGACAAGCTAGATCCGTTAATATTGACACACAAAATTATAAAAATGCTACCGCTTTTATTTTTTACTTCTTTTTTTGAAAAACGGATGTTTTTTAGGAAAGTAAAATTCATATCTTGCAGTAATGTACGTGGAAGCTGAGGAGAATGAAAATCAAAGAGGGAGAGCCGAGGATAGAGCCAGGGGGAATAAATCGGGTTCATGGGGAGAGAGCAAGAGCTTTAAGAAATTGGGATCCATGAGACCATTCTATTCAATATTGCAAACATGTCATGTATCAATTGCCATTAAATCTCATCACTAGCTACTAACAATATGGCTTGATTATACTCCATCATATAATGAATAATATATATGTATATCTCTTTAAATTATGAAATCTGTCTACATCCTAATCAACCTCTTAAATATAATATAACTTAAGTTACCAAACTTTTTGTCATTAAAAAAACATGAAAATACCACTTTAGTCCTTATTATAAGTCCATTTTAACCATTTCTCATACATCAAAGGATGACAGTCAAGTCCTTAAATATATTTAAAATTAATAAAATTTCTCCAAGTTTATCCTTATTAAAATTCTCTCTCTACTTACAAATCATTGTTACCTCTGTCTCCTCCTTCTCATAAAACAAAACTTGAAAAACTATTATTAACCTTCTAAATAAACTTATATTTTAGACCAAAAATTATTTTCGCAATAACACTACAAAAAAAAAAAAGAAAATTAGATACGGAAATTAGCAACGGAATTAATTCCGTTGCTATTCTGTCTCTAAACCGTTAATAAATCCGTCACTAATTTTAGAGACAGAATCAGAGACGGAATAATTCTGTCGCTAATTTCCGTCTCTAAATTCCGTCACTAAATTCTGACACCAATTCCGTCATTATTCCGTCACAAATTTTGTTACTAATTTAAGGGAAGATTGAATCTTTTTTTTTTGATAGAAATTAGCGACAAAAATTGTTCTGTCTCTAAGTTTCATTATTATTCCGTCACTAATTCTGTTGCAAATTTGAAATTTTCAAATTTTCACCATTTAAAGAATAAATGATAATATAGTATGATTATGTAAAACTTTTTGAGACATCATGAAGATTAATTCTTATGAAACGCATTCGTATATCATAAAAATGGCATCGTCATGTGACTTCATATTAGCTAAACAAACATTGAAATAATATATAAACTACACTCTTTAAGAAATTAACATGATAAATGAAGAAAGAATAATTATAGTGCTAATTTCTTGAAATTAATTAGATTGGTAATCAATTTATTCATACACTCATTTATTAGTGTTACTAATATGATTTCTTTAACAAAATAAAAATATAATAGTTGTTTTGGAAGCTAGATATAGTTATGAAATCCGTAGATAAAAATTAAACAAAAATACAAACAAAGAACACTAATATATAAAAGTTAAAATTCATAACAACTCATGATATAATTTATAAAGTATAGACGTCACAACTTATTTCTTTGAGTGTCATGCAAAGCATAGGATTTTATTTATAAAGTATTGAATTTGAGATAAATTGCAATAATGTATTCTACCATTTCAAATAATACATAAAAACATGTAAATAATTACTACTACATATATTATATGAATGTGTAATTAAATACTCATTTGATTTACAGTATAAGTGCAATCTTGCAACTTGGCCAATCTATTTCAAAATATAAGTCTAGTCTAAAATTTAGAAAATGTAATTTTTTTTCTTATGTTGTTCTTCTATACAATTTATACCTTTATAAATAAATATTTTGTTATCATTGATGTAATAATATTAAGTTTTGAAATTAGTTCAATGTTAAATACTCATTTGATTTGTTAATTGACACTAATAAGTTGGATCAGAATGGTGGTCGATAGGCTAAAGCAAATAATAAAGTCAGTATGAATTTTATTTTTGTATTTTTACCATCTCACCCTTAATTGTATTCTATATTGAGAAACAACCCCGTAATTATGAAGTACATATGACACGCTTGCTAGCTGAAGGAACCTCTAAATACAGGTATTTATGCATCATATAACCTTTAGGAATTTTATTTACTTCATTTTGTGTTTTGCTAATCATATCAAGATTATTGAATACTAAATCAAAGGTGGAGCTAGTATGTGCAATTATTTTGTGAACTTAGTTTGCCATGTCTTATCTGGTATAATTAGTTAAAATACAATAATTCAACTAATATTAATCCTAATTGGCTGCTCATCTGATTCACATTTTTATTTTTCTTAAAAATTCAAATCGTTTAATTAAGATTTCACAAATAAAGAAAAAATAAATATTGTGAAATATTTTAATTTTTTTTAATACACCAACTGATATTTAAAAGGTGCCAAATCTACTCATTAATTGTTGTATTTTAATTGGTTAGACTACAAATAGCATGACGCACCAGATTGATACAATAATTGGTTAGTCACTTGTTCAGTCTCACAAGGTCACCGACTTCTCCTCTCTTCATTGGCGGTCACAACTCTCCTCTCTCTCTCTCTCTCTTTCTCGGAATCATTGAGTTACCGTCTTCTCCCTTCTCCGTCAGCCATTGCAGCTCTCCTCTCTCAAACTCTCTCTTCCTCGGCTGGTTTGTTTAATTCAATGTTAAATACTCATTTGATTTGTTAATTGAGACTAATAAGTAGAATTAGAGTTGTAGTCAATAAGCCAAAGCAAATAATTAGTCAGAGTATAATTTGAAAATTCACTATAATGAGTTGTTGTATTTTGGACTAGACTCTCAATATTTAAGTTATACAATTTGAAAATTCACTATAATTTAGAAAAATAAAGTAAAATATATTTAATGAGTCAAAAATGAAAATTAGAACCATAGCTCTAACCAATTTGATTTTGAGTTGATAACTTCATTATTATGTGCTTCACATTATTTTTCTTAAATTTATTGAAGTTATAGTTTTATATTAAAAAATCTGTTTCATTAGTTTTTATAGATGTTGCTGAAAAACCATGGCGCAAAAATGTTTCCCTCCATTTACAAAAATGTTTTCATTAGTTTACATATTTCCCCTCCAAAAATTTTGCAAAACCCTCCATTTTCTCTCTTACTTGTGAACCTCTTCCTCTACACACACTTTTCCTTTAGTCTGCGGCTCCCTAGCAAACCCTAATCTTCACCTTCTTCAACCTTCAAATGTCAACTTCCCTATGGAAACGGCAAGATTTAGCTTCTCTGACCTAAGCTACCTCAGCATTTCCTTCCAAAACTCCAAGCTCCACCTTCTCTGAGTTCGATCTGCTACTCCCAAAAAGCCAAGCTTTACCTTCTTCGACTTTCATCCGATTCTCTTAGTTTGATTTGCTACGCCCAAAACCCCAAGCTTCACCTTCTAGGACTTCCATTTGCTTCTCCGACATGCAGCAGATTCTTCGTCTTCAAGCTCTTTTCTTGGAGGGTTGAAGGTCGTTTTATCTCTGTTGCTCACTCCCTCGCCACTCCCGCAGCCAAGAGAAATTGAGGTTAGTGATTAAGTACTTACTCCTCTATTTTGTTTTTTTTTTTGTTGCTATTTTCTTTAAGGGCTGAAGCTTGTTTTTTGTCTTCATTTTCCTGTAAAAACATTGCATCTTCCTTTCATTCCTTTGTGTCTCCTAATTGCAATCATTTGTGTAAGTTCTGACTCCTAATTGCAAGCATTTGCTTATATTATGTGCGATTTGGTTTATGCAGGCACCATCTGAAGCTGAAGCACAATGTGCTGCACTTTACAAATCTGGAAAGGCATGCGTAACTTTATTTTTGTGAGCAAACTTAATCAAATCTTGAAGGAAAATATGATGTTAATTTTTTGGAATCTATTATGAACGTATATATTTTAGGTTTATATTGTGGCTTCTGAAAACATGGATTCATTAACATTTAGAGCTCCTATATTTCTTCGCCATCTAATGGTTCCTAGCTCAAAGAAAGTTCCAGTTATGGAATTTGAAGTTGCCAAGGTCATTGTGGCTTCCCCTTTTTGGCCTTAGAGGTCATTGTTCTGTGGCTTCTAAAATATTATATTTTCTCTGTTTAATATGTTCTTTCTGAGATATTTTTTTCAGATATTGGAGGAGCTAAATTTGACAATGGATCAATTTATTACAAGGAACAAAAAACTAGACCGGGTAATGAACCGGTCACGACACATGTTTAAGGGTTAATGGGTCAACCAGGGTCTAACCGATGATCGAACCGGTCATATTAAAATATTATAATTTATTAGTGGCAATATATATATTAATATATGTTTAAACTTCTATAGATAAAAATGAAGATCTTTACAAAAAATGCTTAAAATATGTTAGTATTAGTTATGATGCCTATACTTATGCAACGATATCTCCTTTTCTATAATTGTTATATCCTTTTAAATAGGTTTTTTCATCATCATCTTCTTTTTTTAGATTTATTCTTTCTTTACCTACTTTTCTTTTTATCTTGGTCTTCAATCTTTCATTTTTCCGTAAAAAATAGCGCAAGATAATAGTTGGAAAAAATAAAAAAAAATAAAAAGGAAACAGGTCCAACCAGTGAACCACCGGTTCCTGACCGGTTCGCAATTTGATGGTTGAACTAGACCAGACCACTGACCAATTTCAGGTTCAAACGGTCGAACCAGACGGTCCAGTCCAATTTTTTGTACTATGGTTTATTGACTTATGTATTCTTTCTGGGTGTGATTATTGTGGAAGCATTCGAGGTGCCCAAAATATCCATTTGTGTTTTGAGAAGGCTGAGTTCAGAATTTTTTTTACTCCATTTAAGCTCATCATGCATATGATTCTAATATATAACTGACGTGCTTTGCAGGTATTGGTGGCAAGACTGCTTTGAAGCTCATTCACCGGCATAGTTGTATAGAGAACATGTTGAAGAACATACATAGAGGTTTTTGTTATTTTCCATTAAAAATCTGTTTGCCTTTGTACTATGTTCCTGTGTTGATTTGTGCTTGATTATTTTACATCAATTAAGTCAACTAAATCTGTTGGGTGATTGGCTACTATATCCAATGAAGGGTTTATGCAATCCCTGCTGATTAATATATGATCCGTGCTGTTTATTGATAGTTAGTAATTAGTACACCAATTTATATATTGATTATATGCACCCTCGCATCACGTGGGAGAGTCACTGCTTGTTGGATTAAATATTTGAATTTTTCTGGCCTATGTGTAGTATTTGAATTGAATGGTTTATAACTTCTGTATTATGATATGAACAGGGCATCTCTGCATTTTTTATATGATGATGGCAATTTTTTCACAAGGTATTGCAAAGTGTGTTATTTTTCAAACTAAAAGGAGTATTGGTAGACAAGATATTTTGCTGAAACAACTGAGGTCAGTCTACAATGAATTGGTGTAGCAATAATTGGAAAAGTGTATTCAAGATGTAAAGAAATCAATTATTAATTTTATTTTGAAGTCGGGTCTTGGTGACTTGATTAACTCAAAAAGTGAGTCTGTCATTGATAAGTTGGTTCAGCAGATTAGATTCTTAGGCTTGCAGCTTTCAGATGGGGGGAAATTTTATTCAAAGATATTGGTTGAGGATACAGCTTCACATTTTAATCGTAAAAGTTGGAGATAAGACCTAACTTCTATTCCCTGTTGGTGAGCCAGTAGGTGTCTTGGCTGCTACCGTGATGTCAACTCCTGCTTATAAGGCAGTCCATGACGCTACTCCTTACAGTAACTCTTCATGGGAATTGATGAAGGTAATTTATATGTTTATCTAATGATGCTACCTGTTTTTTATTTTCAGATGAATTTCCTTTTTCTAATTTTATATTTGTACATTTTGTGTTTAGGAAATATTGGTTTGTAAGGTAGGCTTTAAGAATGAGGCAATTGATAGATGTGTAATTTTGTACCTGAATGATTGTGGTTGTGGAAAGCCATATTACCGGGAAAATGCAGCTTATGTGGTTAAAAATCAATTGAGAAAAGTCAGTCTTAAAGAGGTGGCAGATGAGGTTATGATCAAGTATGTATTCTCTTCTATGTTCATTACATATCTCTTTATAACTAAGAAATATGTGTATTGATTTAAGCTTTCAGCCATTGTTTCTGGTATTTTACAGCTTGAGGTGTCCGTGTTATGGATCTTGTTAGTTGCATGAGTGTATATTTATGTACCAACATCATTCATTGCCAAAAAACTTAGAAGTTTCACTAACTTGTATTGGTTTTAAGTTTAAGCAGCTAATGTTGGACATGCAGAGGATTGTAGAGTGCCTTTGAATAATTTTATCTCTGTTTTTTTTGGGTTTAGAGTTTGTTTTACTTGTACTTTGTCTTTGAAATGAAACTTCTTATTTTGTTCTTATGCACTATTTCTTTCTTGTCAATGAATTTTTCATCAATAAATTGTAAATTTTCCTGGAAATTCTGATACTTCTTATGTTGTCTCATGTCATGTCTTTTTTGTTTAACTTAATCCTGTTAGAGCAAGCGTTTCACCCAAGAGGGGGGGTGAATTGGGTGATACTAGAAATTTCGTTGCATATAAGAAAATTAACTAAATATTTAAAGTAGTTGAGAGCAAAGAGAAATATCACCGAAGTGTACACCGGGAGTTATATTGGTTTGACCACAACTACTTTGACCTACATCCAATCCTCAAAGCGTCTCTGAGAGGTTCACTATATTCTCCAAGATTCAGTGGGTTCTTGGCACCTCAGTACACAGCAAGTTCCTTCACCTGGACACTCGCTCCCCCTTATTCATTGTAATCAAATCCCTAACTTAAGGTTCCACAACCTTAAGTTATCTCAATAACAAATATTGAGTTTATACTGAAAAACTCTTTCACAGAGCAAATATATAATCATTGAAGTACAATGAATGAATATAAGAAAAGAAAGCACTAAGAGTGTGTTGATCAGTGTATGTTCGTATGTTCTCAGTTCTTGTTTTCTACTCTTTGAATGCTCCATATATATAGATGATTTGTAGTGTCCGTTGGAAGCAACTCAAACATGTCCGTTAGAGTCGTGCAGCAACGGTTGACCATTCTTCTAATTTGAAAACTATCCGTTTGCGGTAGGTTGCGGTAGGTGAACGTTCGGACTTTTATTTAACTTTTCACTTCTAGCATGATCTTTCATTGTTTATCTGCAAATGTACTTAAAATACTAGTGCAATGAAGAGTTAATCATATAGAAAAAAATTTAATAAACATTTGATTACAAACATGATTTCTGGACTTCATTACTCGAGTGGCTACTTGAGTGATCATTCTCATTACTCGAGTAGTCGCTCGAGTAAACCTATCAAAAATATGGCAGTGAGTAATTCAACATTTTTCATAAGATATTACTCGAGTAAGATATGGAGTGCAATACATCACAAACCTTGAAAATACCTTATTACTCGAGTGGCCATGTCTTTTCCTCACAAGTTATTCGGGTGCTTCCTCCAGTAAGCCTATTACTTGAGTGGCTACTCGAGTGGCCTTGTTGTTTCCTCAAACCTTACTCGAGTAACCCCTCGAGTAAATTCCAAATAACTTTACAGATTACTCGATTATTCACTCGAGTAATTACATCAAATTCTAGGCCGAGAGTACTTGTTCTTTGTTTACCTGATTACTCGAGTGACCCCTCGAGTAATGCTTCAAATAACTCTGGAGATTACTGGAGTGCTCCTTCGAGTTATGCCTTTTTCTCACATGGTTACTTGAGTAAATTGTTGCATTTCTTGGCCGAGAGCTACTGGAAGATTTTTGTCTTGGTTACTCAAGTGGCTACTTGAGTAAAGCATTTTCTCATGTGTTACTCGAGCGGCTACTCCAGTAATGGATCATATAAGTTTGCAGATTACTCGAGTGGCTACTCGAGTAACATCTTCCAAATTTTGGCAGTGCTTTCGAAAACATTTTCTTTCAACATTACTTGAGTGCCCACTGGAGTAACTGTGTTCCTTACTCGAGTGATCACTCGAGTAAACATATACAACTGCCAGTGATGGTCTTCCTTTGTTCTTCCTCTCAGTTCTTCTCCATTACTCTAGTGCTTACTTCAAATAATGCTTTACCATTTATTTACTTTGTTCAAATTCATTTGTTATCATATCCTCTTTTATCATTAGTCCAATCTTTGTTATCATCAAAATATATGGGATCTAACAGATCCTTACAACAACAAAAAATCTTGAATCTCTTGGGTTATTTGAAAGAATTAAGCTTGATTTCAGTGTTGCTGTGCTTTTTATTGACAGGATCAAGAGGTTATTTAGTTATTTTTACTGGCTCTCTAGATTTTGTTGAAATTGTACGATATTGCTGGTTTTAATTAAGTTGTGCCATGTGTGTTCTCTGTATAACTTTGATTTGGTATCTCTTTATATCAAGTGTCGTGTGCGTTGCATCGCTTTTTGCAAGAGTCATACTCCTAAATAATAACATTTGTCTTAGTTTAGAAATATTGCGGCATGAAAAGAAAACAATTGAACCCAACGTTCTATTTTAAATAAAACTCTTGTCGTTTTTGCAAGGAACAACGCTGATATTTCTTGAAAAATATTAATATTGTTCTTACCATTCAACAATTGCATGTTACCATGCAACTTTGTCTTTATGATGAATAACCAAAGAGACTCTGAAATTCAGTACGAAGAAGTACATATGACAACTAATGCCATGGTTGGTCAAGAAGATGAAGAAGAGCAGGTGGATGATGAAGAAGAACAAGAAGAAGAAGAAGATTCTTATATGGAAGAAGATGATGGTGATGGTGATGGTGTTTGAAATATTTGTGTAATTTGTTTGATATATTATATACATTTTCACTTGAGTACTTTTGTTGCTTTGTAGCTGTTAACTTACTATCATTTTAGAACTAGGTTTGAATTTGATTTTATTTGCAATCAATTTAATTTCACTTTCAGTTCTTTAACCATTATAGGTTATTAAGATTGACTTATCATTAAATTCAAAATAACAAAAAAAAATTAATTGGAGAGAGAAAATTAAAAAATTTTAGAGACGGATTTATAACGGAAATTCTATTACAAAATTAATTTAAAAAAAAAAAAGATTTCACTTTGCAAAGGATTAGTGACAGAAATTCCATCGCTAATTCGTCTTAGAAATTAATGGCGAAATTAATTTTTTTTAAACTTTGTGACGGATTAAGGATAGAAATTCCGTCGCTAATCTTAGACAAATTAAAGATAGAAATTTCGTCGATAATCCGTCACAGAAATTAATAACGGAATTAATTTTTTTAAACTTTGTGAAGGATTTGGGACTGAAATTCCATCACTAATCTTGAACAAATTAGAGACGAAAATTCCGTTGCTAATCCGTCACAGAAATTTTTTTTGTTTTACTTTGTGATGAATTAGAGACGGAAATTCCATCTCTAATCTTGGATAAATTAGAAACAAAAATTCCGTTGCTAATCCGTCTCAAAAATTAGTGACGGAATTTTCGTTATTGATTTGTCTCAAAAATTAGCGACAGAATTTATCATTAGGGGCGGAATTTCCGTCGCAGATTAGAGACGGAATTTCCGTGGCTAATCTGTCTCTAAATTAGCAACGGAATTTTCAATTCTATTGCTAACATAATTAGTAACAGCCTTTTTAGGGACAAACCATTTTCCGTCTCTAATCCATCGCTAATATATTAGCGACGGAATTTCCGTCTCTAATACTCAATTTTTTTGTAGTGTAAAATCATAATAAGAACCAAGGAAAATTTTAATGATGAAAGTACTGACGTAAGGAGTTGGCTGGACAAACCAGAAAGTACTTCAATACAAAGTACTTTCATAAATTCCCGTCCATTTTGCTGCGGGATCTATTCCCCAAAAGAATGAAACTGCACTTTATAGGAATTTATGTCTCAAAACGGCACGATTGTTATTGTTACAGCTCATATCTCCTGTAGGGACCCAAAACTTCCTAAAAAGGGGGGGGGGTGAAATCTACATGTATGAACTATCAGAGCTGACATAAATTATTAATATAATTGGCTTCAGTGATGACTAAACCCGTAGGTATTTTGATGGGAAAATAGGTAAAAAGTCCCAAAGTCTTACTTATCATTTTTAAACTTATATAGTAGTTTTAGAGCGTTGAGGCCAAGAGAGTTCCTTGGCTTCATGATCATCATCATATGATTTCACAATCTTGATGATTTTGTTTGTTCTGCAATCATTCAAAAGTCATTCCCCAATCAAGAACCTAATGTCATTTCGTTGGTTTTTTACTGCCTTCCTCTTTTCTGAATGGCTTCGAGGAGTCTGCTCCCTTTCCTTATATATCGATATATATATGGCCATGAACAAAGACAACTCAATGATGTGGGGTTATGTAAAGAACTTGGCAGTATTATTTAACTATCTTCTGTTTGATTCTCTAGCTATCTACTTTTGGTTGCACATCCACAATAATTGTACGGACGGTGTCATTCTCCTATTTAATCTCCTCCCTTTGTTGGACACCCAAAATTAATGCGCTTCCAACAAAACAATTATTTTTTCATAGAATAATGGAGTGTAGGTAGATATAGGTATTGTAGGTTCAGATTAAGTACCTCAATGTTCGTAGAGATGTGCAACCGGACCGGATTTTACATCAACCTGAGGTCTGATCTGGAGAGAACTTTAGGCTGTACAAAGTAGCACGTGGTCTAGTCTGATCCAATACCAACCAACCCGAGGTTGGGCTTGACTAGACTAGATCTTGTGGACTACCTAGACCGGTTCAAGGTAGTACAAAACCTGAATTATTTTCCCTCTCTCTGGAAGGCAAAAATTGAACCTATCAAACATAATTAAGATCATAAAAAATACCTATAATGATATAAAACTCATCACATAATATTAAAAATCAATCATAAATCCATACGAATCTCCAACAACATTCAATAACAATAAAAAGGCAAAAAAAAAATATGTTGGCAAAAAAAAATTAAAAAAATAATAAACTTGGGCTGGAGTGGACTTGACTAAGTGGTCTGAGGAGTCAGTCCCCTGTCAAATCTAGTCCGATGAGACCAATATGGTCTGGTCGGTCCTTTCTTGCTTTGGGCCACTTTTTTCTCTACCGGACTAGGTTTGCTTAGGTTGAACCGGGTCATACCAAACTACTAGATTTTTGCGCATCCCTCGTTGATAATACAAGTTACCTTGAGTGGTGACATACATAAGTACTGAGAAAAAGGAGAGGGGTGTGAAACAGATTTAGATAGGGGCAAAGTTGAAAAATTCTTTTAATATAATCAAGATCTATGTAATGAATCAACAGTTTTGTGGTTCCTATTGAGGTAGTTGAAGGTGACTTGTATATTTTGGGCCATATGTTGATTATTAAAGTTTTTGCTTTTTTATTACTGTCAACTAATGGTCTAGTGTAACTTATGGGATGTAAAAAAATTTATAGTATTGAACTTGCTTATCATGATCAGCATGTCGCCACAACTTCAATGTTTTCCATGGACAAATAAAACTCAAAATGATTTTGCCTGCCTCTCTTTGACTGATGTATAACTTGAAAGAATAACATATATTAAAGCAAATAGAGACACTTTCAATTTCTAAGCCGGATTCACGGGTCTCATCATACCTTTACCTTCACACGGCAGCCCTATTTCAGTTCCTTCTCTATCTATCTTTTTATCATTTTGTTATATTCTTTCCACTTTTTCACCAGTCTTTCACACTCTCATTATCTTCATGCCAAAGTTAAATAAGTGGCAATTCTATAATCCCATATATATACCACGCAACATCAATAAATTAGTCCCTCTCTTTTTTTGCCAATCAATAAATTCGAACTAATTAAACCTTTGTGATTTCATATATGTTTCAATGCCATTCTAAATTCCATCACCTTTGCTAGAATAACCATTTACAATTTAAGCATATATTAATTGGTTTGTAGAACTCATTATCTACAGAAAAACCCCCTTCTCACTTATGCACGTGTATCTCTTTGTCGGAGGCGATTCTATTCTAAACACTCTTCTAATGGGATTTGAACGATTAATGAAGAACAGTACTCCCCATGGTCACAAAAGGTCACAACATAAGAATCTAACATCACTTCTGAATAAAGACGCTGATATTATATTCCACACGGTACTTTAATTAGCTTAATTATATGAATATCATGTTGGCCTCATGACTACCATTTATTAATACCAAATGGCAAAAATTAGTAGTAATATATATACAACAAGGTCATTATTGTGAGAAGAGTCCAAGAGTTGTTTCATCAAGTTCAAGGAACTGGCTAACCCACTCCAAATTCAATGGACCTTCCTCTACGGAAAAATCAAAGAAGCCGTGCACATCAAGACTGTGTTTTGATGATAAGTCTTCTTCAGCTTCCTCTGTGGAAATCTCTTTTCTGATTTGCTTAGCTGCTTCTTCTTCTTCAGGAATCTTCTGTTCTTCTACCACCTTTTGTTGGTTCTCTTGTCTTATTATTGTTGAACTCCCACTTGATTGCTTCTCCTTCTGGTTTATCTTCTTGCTCAAATGAGAATTCCAATAGTTCTTTATCTCATTATCTGTTCGGCCTGGTAGTCTCCCGGCGATTAAAGACCACCTGCAACATTTAAAATTGAGTATAGGATACGAAAACGCCATGAGTTTAGTTTCATTTGAAAGTTTGAAGTTGTTAAAATGAATTAAGAATATACTTCCTTCGGTGTTTAATATAAAACACAGTTGATATTTTTTAAAGAGATCAAGGAAGTTAAATAAGTTAGTTAATCATATGATATGATGTGTATCATTTGATTATATATCAGTTTATAAATTAGACAAATTAACTTCATTAATCTCTTTAAAAAAAGTCAACTAAATCTTATATTAAGAACCGGAGGTAATATATACACTGACCTATTTCCAAGGAGTTTATGAAGGCGAAGAATCAAATCCTCTTCTTGATCTGATATATTTCCCCTCTTGATGTTGGGTCTGAGATAGTTCAACCATCTCATCCTGCAACTCTTACCACCCCGATTAAGACCTACACATATATAAATAAACCAAATTTTAACTCATCAAATTGTCGCTATCATCAGCTTCAAATCAAAAATTTAAAATTGTGATGAACGCGCACTTTGAATCAACAGAGAGATTTAGTTTTAACCCAAGATATCAACAAGCTAATATTTTAATCAAGAGATAAAATAGGAGCATCAAATATTCAAATACCATCTGAATTTTTTCAAATTTTAAATTCTATCCATAATTTTGTTTTAATGACTATAACCAGATGTGTGCGTGTGTGTAAGAAAATACCTGCTTTGGATGCAATGGACTTCCACCTTTTTGCCCCATGAACAACAATAACCTCAGCTAGTTTTTTATCTTCTTCTGGCGTCCATGCTGCTTTCCTAAGAGGCACATTTCTCATGGCTTCAACTGGTTTCACTCTCCTCTTAATACAATTATCACTCTCAGAAGTCATTGCCTTTTCGTAATTCCTAGCTTTTTGAATATGAAAATGAAAGGGCGAGAGAGAGAGAGAGAGAGATGTTCTTAGTTTGTGTGAAGGGTAAAACAAAAAAAGACTGAAAATTTCTCAGTTGGAAAAGAAATTGGCTTCTTCCATTTATATATATATATATATATATGCAATGTGCTTGAAAAAGAGGGAGAGTAAGTGACACTTGCAAGAGTGTGAAGGGAAGAGTCATGGGATTGATGATCGAGCCATAGAGTCCTACAAAATCTCCTTTCGTTCTTTTTAACTAACGCTTTTTTATATGTAATGCTACAATGAGGCTGCAATTTTCTAGAAGTAAAGTGCCAATTAGTGAGAGTGATTATGACCTTAACTCAAAACTTGATTTTTCCCCCCTCCCAAGAAGAAGGAGCCAGTTGCGTAAGGGATGATTGTTGAAATGTTGAGAAACTTACAAAAACTCTCCATAACATGTTGGGTTTAATTAAGATCAACTAGTGTAATTCACATTTCAGTGAGTTTATTATATTGATCGAATTGACGTAAATTAATTGTTGTTGGTTAGTTGCTCAATAAAGCACTCAAAAGTCTTTCTTGCTTTCATCTATGAGTGTGTGACTGTGAGTGACAGTATTGCAAGTGTAAAGGGAAATTAGGTGAAATAGCTTTTGTCATCTAGTTCATATAGTAAACCTTTAGGATTGGCAAAAAGAAAAAAAGAAGAAGCCTGCAGGAATCTTTCGTGATTTACATTTTTTTCCGAGGGCGGCTAAAGTATCAAAGTTAGAATGAATCATTGAGTGTAAATTCATCTAATATTGCATCGAGTTTGAGACTTTAATCGTATAAAAGAGAATATACTTCTCATAAAAGATTTTATAATTAGTAGGAGAATATCTTGTAGAGTTGTAGTGACTAGTGAGTGAAGGAGATCATGAGCAACAAAGATTATTGGTGATCGATGTTGCTGCATTTCTCTGTGCTTCTCTTTTGAGAATCTACGGTCTCCATCTTTTTGTACCCTTTCTGACAACATGTATATTATTGTGTAACTTCTGAACATGTAATTTATTAAATCTCAGTTTTCGCAATTTATTAATGCAACTCTTATTCCCTGTACTTGATCTAATTAAACGAAAGTTGTACGTGTTTTCACACGAGTATAGTATGTTCTGAATTTTTACTTCTACTTCAATATTGTTACCACTTACCCCCGTTTAAGCAAGTTGATATGTTAGAGACATTGTCATACCCTAAAAAATTAGGAGTAACCGACACAGAACATGAGAGGAGTCACACTCCCTATGCCTTAAAAATCATATAAGCAAGTGCCTCACCTAATAATTACAATAATATTGAATGTGAATACATTACTTTTAGTTCATATATAACATATTTCTTACAATCAAAATGTTAAGCAATTTGTAAAGATTCGGTAGTGTCTCTTTTATATGTCGGACTTTCTAAAAGTTCTACCATAGCCTGCAAATTCAATATAGCATACGAAGATTTACCTTCACAAAAATAATAAGCTTCTTATAGAAACTTTGGTAGTTTCCACTATAAATGGGACATCTGCAATTTCTGCAATCACATTGTAACAACATTCATCAACAGTTCAACAAAAAGAACTCCGCTCCAGACTAACATATATATAACATATACTAAAGGTAAGGACCCTAACTATAGTTTATGTGAAGCTCCTAGAACATGATTTGCAAAATGTAATGCACAAGTTTAAATTTTTACATTGAATAGAGAATTATTCACGACCACGCTTCAACTCCAATTTAGCACAAAAGCCCCTCAATGATGAGTGGGAATACACTACAAAAAAAACACTAAATTTCTGAAAGAATTCAGAATTTCTGACAAAATTTGCCACGGATTTAAGACAGAAAATGATTTATAATTGAAATTTGCAATAGGATTTCATCTTTAATTCCATCGCAAATTTATTTTTAATTTTTAAATTTTTAAAATGCCACATGGCATGTTCGTAAGCTACCACGTGGCATCTCTGGCGACCGCCACCTTACCTCCAAGGCCTCACTCCACCATGTGTTGGCTCCATATTTCCTAAAAAATGCTTATCCTCTTGGCCCCAAGAGGATTCGACCCCACGCCCTGCCTAGACGATCACAATGCCTTACCAATTGCGCTAGAATGCTTTAACGTTATATTATTGCAATACTATATATATAATCTTATTATATATAATCAATTATTTATAAATATATATTTATTTCTTATACAAAAATATATATTATCATCAAAAACTAAATATAATTTTAATAACACTATAAAATAATTTTTATACATTCTTATAATTTTTTATATCGATTAATTTCGAACGAAAAAAATTTTATATCTTAAATAAATTTCATATGACTATATTTTTTTCTAATTTCTAAAATTAAAATTTATTTTTTATTGACATTAATTAATAACTAATAATATCATAAATAAATTTTTATATGATCATTTTACCACTACAATAGAAAAATATGTGCCAAAACAAAAAAAATGTATTAATATTTCTAAAATACCCTTCTGATAAGTTGTGTTGGGAACTATCTTTATAGATAGAAACATCATTTATATATGCAATCAATATGGACAGTTTGAGAAAAAAAAATATATAATTTTGAGAGACAAAGCTAACTTAGATATTATATTTAGCAAATAGGATAAAAGCAAGCCCCTAAACTAGCTCCTACATATAAGACCGAAGAGAAGGGAGTATATATGTTAATTAATTCTTACAAGCTCTTTCTCTAATAGTTAAGAATGGTAGGTGAATTTAAATAAGCATATTCTTTGGTGGGACCCCTGTGTTACAAGAGGCACTCACAGTGATGAGCAGGACGCTAACTATTTTTTTGCCAATAACTACATAGTGTTATGTACTAACTAAAAAAATGTGTCTTGAACCAATTAATTAGGATATGGTGAGATTTTAAAGCGCAATATCAAGTGATAGAGCAATATGTAGAATAATGAGTGCGTGACTGCGTGGTTGTCCCTTTGGAGAGAAAAAGGTCTCCTAATTTTGCTGGTAGGGGAGAAAAGAACAAAGGAACTCAAAGTGATAGATGAGACATCATTTATTTAAGATTTTTGCTGATAATTCATGTCTAGAGAATTTTGGCAAAAAATAATAATAATAATAATAATAATGGAAGTGGAATTATTAGTCCGTATATAAAGGCTTTTCTCGTTTTCTTGATACTACTTGCTATCTTTTTTAATAAGAGAAAAAATTTTAAATTATCTGTACCTTTTTTATAAGAGTCCGACAAAATTTTTTTCAATATTTAATAATTTTTTTTTATTTATGTCCCTCATTAATTATATACATTTCATTAATTAAAGAATTTGTATTAATTATATTTACTTTATTTCTCTCTCTTACTTTACCCTTATAAATAAGGGTATATTTAAAAAAAATTATTTCAAGACATATTTATTATTTTTAATTAATCACTCACTTTCTTAAAACACATATTTGGTTATAAGATAATTATAAATAGAACCCGAGGGAGTTCAAAATGGGGCCCATTTTAAATTCTTAATCTCTTTTATGGAATTTTAACACAATTATTAGCCTCAAAAAACGCTTTTTCTCCTATGGATATACTCTTCCGATCCTAATTATAAGATGAAGTTAATTTTTTTAGAGAAATTAAGGAAGCTAATTAAATTACTTTAGAGTATTTTTATTTTTTTCTTCAAACTAATTTAGTTTAACTAATAAATTAATATATAATCTAAGAAAATATAATATATAATATAGTTAAGTAACTTATTTAATTTTTTTAATTTTTCTAAAAAAATCAACTATATTTTATAATTAAAATTGGAGGTAGTAATAAAGATATTAGGCATTTTTTTTTGCCATAAAAGATATTAGGCATTTTAGTCATTGTCTATCGGGGCTAACTAATTAATTTTATAGTATATGCTATATAGCCCCTAGGCTGTGGTGTCACGTGGTTTCAGTGACGTTACAAAAATTGCCGTGACGTGCTACGATTCCGTTTAAATTACATTCAATAAATATGTTTTTATTCCAAAAATTAATAAAATGAGAGAGATTCTAAGGAAAATTACATTTAGTACCTAGTAAAAGAAAATACGATAAACTGATCTCTTAAAATCTTAAATTTTATTTAAGTCCCGCAGATTTTTCACAATAAATTCTAATTCCAATATAAGTCCAGAGACGTCCGCTAACAAGTTCATTAGTGTCTATTGATAAGTCCATGAACATTTGATAATTGGATTTGTTGTAAAAAAGTCTCAAAGACTTAAATATAATTTTGAGATTTTCAGGGACTATTTTATCATTTTTTCTCTTATTTTGAACCTAAATACAATTTTCGCTAGATTCTATGAGCTATTAAAAGAATTAGAGGGGGCGCGCCATGCTATGTGTAAACAAATTAACATGATAATAATCGTACAGACATTTTACAAATCAAGTGATCAATTATGGACATGTTTTATTTTTTGTTATCAAAACAGGTGTTTTGAAAAATAAAAATAAGAAAAAAAAACATGTTTGAAAATGCGTTATCAGTTATATGATAAGGAAAACTTGGTTAAACTTATTTGTTTGGAAATTTTATTAGTCATAACTTATTAAGATTTGGTATATTGTCATACCCAAAAAGTATCAGAATTCTAAAAATTTCATATATTGAAAGTACCAATACTTGAGTTCCCTTCTTTATAATCAAGAAAATTTACAAATATTTAGTTTTAACCAATTTTCCCTTTATGTTATGAAAAAGAATTACATTTGTTCTGAAGAACAAAAAAATTATAAAAAAAAAACATTTTGTTTGAGTTATGTTATTTTTTGTTCTACAAAATTATAGAAGATGTTCCGAACATTGTTATTTCATTAATGACAATCACACTAATAAAGCAAACTATTATATTCTTTCACAATTCACTTTACCATTTGACATATGTTTTTCAAGATAATGACTTAAATATATTTTTTAAAATTTTTTATTTTCAAAACTTGTTCTAAAAAATTACTCTCTATAAAACATAACAACATATAATAGAATCAAGCAACTCCTATATATATATATATATATATATATAATCCTCTCATTTCAAATTCACAGACCAAATAGTCCCTAATAAGTACTCCCTAAATCTTATTTATATAGCTTCAGTTATGCTTATTTGTAATATGTTATATAAAGTTGTTTATGGTTATGGTTTCGTACTTGGAAGTTGGATTTAATTGTTATCTCTTTATTATAGGCTTTCATCTAATCAATTTATTTCTTTTAATATTTTAATTATTTTAATTAATAGAACGTTATGCACTGGAAAACATTAATTTGGTCTCAGATAGATAGCGCAGCTGAACTTATACTCCTACTCATCATTGACGGGCTTTTGTGCTTAATTGGAATTGAAGCAAGGTCCTGACAAATCCTCCTTCCACGTAAAATGTAATTTTATGTATTATATTTTAGAAATTATGTTCTAGGAGCTCCACATACACTATAGTTAGAATCATTGCCTTTTAAAGTAGATTTGAATAGAAGGAAAACTCTAAGCTCTGAGTGTTTTGGGGTTTCTCTCGTTCGTCTACTGTGCTTTTAGTCTCATTTTCAGTATGGGTGACCAGAACCACCGAAAGCTTCCACCGGACCGGCCTTCTGACATCCTTGTTAGTGGCAGTAAGAAAAAAACAAAGAGTGAGCATTCTTTGCAAGCATCTACGGACACTAATATGTTGGAAGAAGCAAGTCCCCAGGAGGACGTTCTCATGGATCAAGAGGACTCTAAACAGGGTGATACACCCAGAGACACACACATACCTCAGAAGACCAATGTGTCCTATCGGGATTCTCTGGTTGGCTTCAATGGTATCGCCAATGGAGGGGAATCTATGGACGATGAGGAATTACTTTCTGATATTATCAATACAGATTGGGATATGCCAGAACCCTCTGAGGAAGTTTTGGCTCTGATGAAGATTCATCCGGTGGTTCCAGTAACACCAGATGAATACAATGCATGGTGCCGTCCTTGGAATGCAGCAATTATTCTTACGGTATTAGGAAAAAGGTATAATGTATATACATTGAAGGCACACCTCAGTAGGATCTGGAACACTCCTCACTTTGACATTGTGGACATGCCCAACAACTATTTCCTGGTACGTTTCTTGCCAAGAGAAGGATGGGGCCATCTGTATCAGAAAGTCTTATACGAGGGACCCTGGATTGTGCAACAGCATACAATATTAGTTCAGAAATGGTCACCTAATTTTGACCCGTTCAACAATCCTTTGGGGAAAATTATCACTTGGGTGAGGATACCCAATATACCAATGCAATGCTACAATAAGGAGTTTATCACCAGATTGGGCAATTATATTGGTAAAACAGTGAAGGTGGATCTGTTGACACCATCGGACACACCCTCTGACTTGGCAAGAATTGAGCGTGGTAAATACGCTCGAATTTGCGTCAAACTTGACCTCCAAAAAAAACTTGTCTCCAGAGTAATTACAGCGAGCGCAGTATATCAAGTAGAGTATGAAGGGCTCGGAATGATTTGCTTTTCTTGTGGGCGTTACGGACATCGCAAGGAGAATTGCCAATGGACTTACCAAGGATCGGAGCATACTGAGCCAGCTCCTTCTTCCGTCACAGCACAGAGGAGTTTGAAGACAGGGCCGAGCACTCCGGAACCAGCGGCGACGGTGCCTAGAGTTAATACAGCAGAACGGTTCGGCGAATGGATGATTGTGGGAAGTGCGCGGCGAGGGCGTGGAGCGCGGCATCAACAGCACCGAGGGGCGTCATCAGAGAGAAGAGACCGACCACCTCCGGCGACCCACCGTGGAACAGGGCAAATGTCCTCTCAGTTCCTACCTCTAGCGGACCTCGAAGATGAGAATGGAATGACTCAAGGTATGGCGGAGGGGCAGATGCAGGTACTCATGGCGCCGATTGTAGCACAGTCAGATCACAAGGAGCAGCACGAGACTCAAGGGTCTGATGCAAGGGAAAGAAGTCAAAGTGGGATGCCATCTCAGCAAAGACAAGGAGTAGTAGATTCTATAGGTAAGGGAAAGGGACAAAAAAAGGGAAATGGGCCAAGAGATGAGGTGAAGGCCCAAGGTCCGAAATTTGTTTATGAACCCAAGGGATTGGGCCAGGACAAGACCAAAAACATGGTTGGGCCTTCTAAAGCTTATGGAGGACGAAGGGAGCATCTTGTTGTGGGAGGATCCATTAATCAAATGGGTCCTAATGCTATTATTACAAATCAACAAAATGATGGGCAAATCAACAATCAAATTTTAATGATAGAAGGGCCCAAGGAAAATGATGGCATTATTTATGATGCTTTCACTAAGGAAAAAAGCGAAATCAGTAGTGGTTTTGGGCATGAAGTAGCACATTTGTCTTCGTTATCAGCATCCTTGGATGATGATATTGGAGATGATTTCATGGAAGCAACTCGGGTCAAAGAGGGGATTAATAGTACAGCGGGGCAAACCACCAGGAATCAAGGGAACCTTGGTAACCGGTAAGGTTTGCTATCTTTTGTACTTCAATATTATTTGTTAAATATGATTATTGCTTCTTGGAATTGTAGGGGTGCTGGGAATAGAACTTTTCCTAGTACTGTGAGAAATTTAGTGAGAAATAATAATATTGAGGTCTTGTGCCTGGTCGAAACTCGTATAAGTGGCAATAGGGCTGATATTGCAACTAGAAAAATGGGATTTTCTAATTGGATTAGACTAGAGGCCACTGGTTATGCGGGGGGCATTTGGATTCTTTGGGATGACTCTAACACTCAGGTGGACTATTGCTTTTCTACCACTCAACTTGTCCATTGTAAATTGGTAGACAAACGTTCAAGTGAATCTTTCTTTGTGACTTTTATTTATGGGGAACCGGAAATTACTCGAAGAGAGAATTTATAGTCCTCTTTACAAGACATTGCACAAGACATGGGGGATGCTTGGATGGTTATTGGGGATTTTAATGCTTTCCTAAATCCATCTGATAAGATTGGAGGTGTTGCGCCGTCCGTTCGGGCTATGACACAATTCTCTGATTGTGTTCATAATTCGAATTTGTTGGAAATTCCCATTGTCAGCGAGCGCTTTACTTGGCAAAAGAAAGGGGTTAAAGAAAGACTGGATTGGGTTTTCGGAAATCTTGCGTGGGAATTAAATCATCCCCATAGTAAGGTTTTTCATAAACTCAAGTACAAATCGGATCACCGAATCGTGGTTGTTTCGGAGGAAACATCCTCCCAAACTCATCAGTCGAAACGCCGGTTTAAATATCATCCTGCATGGGCTTTGGAAGATAGTTTTTCCGCAGTTGTAGCTAGTTCTTGGGATAATAGAACTTGGGATCAGGGGAGACTGACTTTTGAAAATGAAGCTCTCAAATGGAATGAACATGTTCTGGGTAGTATCCCCAAGAAAAAGCAAGCTCTCCTCAAAAGATTAGAAGGCATTGATAAAGCGCGTTGTAATAATCTTTCCAATGGCCTCTTCAAATTGGAGAAAAAGCTCTGGCAAGAATATAGTAACCTAAGTGCTCAGGAGGAGCTTCTGTGGTATCAAAAATCTAGGTGCAAGTGGCTTACTTTGGGAGATAAAAATACTAGATTTTTCCACACCTCAGCACTGATCAAGAGAAAGAAACAACGCATTGAAGCTATTCAAGATGAGGAGGGGAATTGGGTGATGGAGCAAGATAAATTGCGACAGATGGCGGCAGACTTCTTCAAAGACCTCTATACTAGTAATGCCCAGGTGTTAGACTCCATGGAATGGACTGCACACTTCCCGACACTCCAGAACAGGGATGATGAATTAATTCATAAAGATGTGAACGCCATTGAAATTAAGAATGCTGCTTTTATGATTGGTGCATTAAAGGCTCCAGGTCCAGATGGGTTGCAGGCTCATTTTTTCCAATCCCAATAGAATTTTATTTGAGAAAAAGTGTGTCACCTTATTCGGGAGATATGGATTAATCCAGAAAGAGTCTGAGATATCAATCATACCCACATTATTCTTATTCCTAAAATTGATAACCCGTTGACTTTTCGTGATTTCTGACCTATTTCTCTCTGCAATGTGATTTTCAAGGTTATCACTAAAATCATTGCAGAGAGAATGAAAAGGGCAATGCAATATTTGGTTAAGCCGCAACAATGTGGTTTTATTGCCAGACGACAAAGCAGTGATAACATTATTATTGCCCAAGAAGCCATTCACACTATGAGGAGTAGGAAGAGGAAAAAAGGTCTGGTGGCCATTAAAGTTGATATGGAGAAAGCCTATGATCGTTTGGATTGGAAGTTCATTCGATCCACACTCTTCAGTATTGGGTTTAGAGATGAAATGGTGAAGCTCATTATGGCTTGTACAAATTCAATGTCAATGAAAATCCTCTGGAATGGAGTTGAATCAACTGCTTTTCAGCCAACTCGAGGAGTTCTGCAGGGAGATCCACTTAGTCCTTATCTATTTGTACTATGCATGGAACGGCTGGGACACCTGATTACTGCGAAAGTTCAAGAAGGCAGTTGGAAGGGTCTCCGTTTTAACAAGCATACCCCAGTCATCTCTCATCTTTTCTTTGCGGATGATCTCCTCTTGTTTGGGGAAGCTACTAAAGATCAGATAGAGGTCATGAGAGAAACGATGAAGGCCTTTTGTGAGGTCTCTGGACATCAAATCAACTTGCTCAAGTCGAAAGTATTCTTTTCCAGAAAGGTGCATTTTAATCGAGCCATTGAGCTGAGTCAATACCTAGGGATTGGGATTACAGGTGACCTGGGTAAATATCTTGGAATCCCGCTCCTCCACCAACGGCCTACCAAAGCTACCTTTTTCCCCATAGTCCAGAAGGCAGCAAAGCGATTATCCAGCTGGAAAGGTAGATTCCTTACTATGGCAGGTCGGACAGTCTTGATCAAATCTATTCTTTCGGCCTTACCTGCTTATCATATACAACTCATGCTTCTGCCCAAGGGTATTTTAAAGGATCTAGAGAAGGTGAGCCGTAATTTTCTTTGGAACCAAGGTCAGTAAGGTAGGAAAATGCACCTTATTTCCTGGGACTAGATTAAACAGACTAAAGAGGATGGGGGGCTGGGTATTAAAGATCTCCACCGACAGAATATTGCTTTTACCATGAAACTCTGCTGGGGTCTTCTTACCAAGCCTGATCATTTGTGGGTTCAATGTCTGCGAGGGAAGTATGGATGTGGGCAGGGGGAGTACCCTTTGGTTTGTAAGAAACAAAACTCCTCGAGGGTGTGGAGAAGTATCTCTGTGATTTGGGACACATTTTATAGAGGGAAGAGCTTTGAAAAGTGGCGGAACAACTAATGTCTGGTGGGATTTGTGGAATCCGCTGGATGAACCATTAATTCACTTTGTTGAGAAAAATATCCATACCTTGAACCCATGCGACAAGATCAGAGACTTTCTTTTGGACAATGGTATGTGGAATTTGGCTAAGTGGAGGGAGTTCCTTCCTGAATGGGTGATAAATATTATAACCCGGATAGGGCCGCCGTGTGAACTTGGGGACGACCCTTTCTGTTGGAGGAATGCTTCAGACGGCAATTTTAGTGTGCGTGCTGCTTACAGTTTTATATCTTCCCAAAGGATAGGAATGGCACGAGTTTGTGGAAGAAAGTGTGGAGGTTACCTATACCGGAAAAAGTAAAAATGTTTATGTGGCAGGTTATTCATGAGAAACTGCCTACCAATTCACTCAGAGCTATGAGAGGGTTGTCAGCTAGTGAGGAGTGTCCGTTTGAGTGTCACTTACCAGAAACCATTCTTCATATACTTTGTGATTGTGAGATTGCGAGAGAGGTGTGGCTTCATTTCCTTACTCCTAACGCTCGGTTTAGTTTCTTTCGTTCTGATTTACAGGTATGGATCAAAGATAATATGGCTGCTTCACTGGGAAAGCCCTGTTTTCGTCGCTGGCCATGGGTTCGGACATTTAGCCTTCTTTGTTGGCTGTTATGGAAGAATAGATGTCAGGGTGTGATGGAAGGCTCTCGACTCCAGGCTAATGAGATTGTGCATGGTGTCATGTACCAACTTGTGGAATACACTCTGTCAGACACACTGAAGCATCCATTCTTTCCTTTTAGAGAGGATGCCGAAGGCAAATGGCAACCACCACCGGATGATTTTGTGCGCCTGGATACAGATGGTTCGGTCAACAATCAGAAGGAAGCAGCATGCGGAGGAGTGATCAGAGACAATAGGGGCAACTAGGTCCTCGGATTTCAGCGTAGGTTGGGATTTGCACCCCCAACAACTGCAAAACTTTTGGCTTTACAAACTGGTCTTCAACTGTGCAAACAATACGGTTTCCGGAAGGTCATTGCTTTCACAGATTCACTGGAGGCGTATCAGTTGGTCATACGAGATGGAGGGTTTCATCATCCAGCCAGATCGGTCATCAGTGCGGTCTGAGATTTGCTTTATTCAGGAGGGGACATTGAGTTGAGGTACGCGCCTAGGGAGACGATCCGGTGTGCGGATTATCTAGCTAAGGACGCGCAGAACTTAGTTCAAGATATGGGGGTTCTACCGATTCCTCACCCAGGGTGCATTCCCATTCTGAGGGAGGATATTCGTCAATCTTTTTGATGTATCTGCTCTTTTGTAATCTGTACTTTCCAAGTTAACTTGGCCGTCTTTACATTTAAAAAAAAAGAATCATTGCCTTTTGTCATACATGTTGTATATTCGTTAACATGAAGCATATAGATCCTTTTGTGCATTACTACAAACAGGGGTTTTAATATCCCTATTTTATCACTTTTAATGTTTAAAAATAAGGGGACATCTATATGAGGGGCGTAATATATTTTAGAAAAAACATCCCTAAAAAAAGGGATGTTTAAAGTAGGATTTTAAACATTCTAAATTTAAAAAGGGACGTCTAAAGTCCCACTTTAGAAGTCCCAATTTCCCTATTCTCAAATTTGAGATGTCTAAAGTCATCAATTGGAGGACTTTAGACGTCCCTTTTTTAAAATTGGGACATCTAAAGTCCCACTTTAGACATCCCTTTTCTCCATTTGGGATATTAAAAGATTTTATTTTTTTAAAATGATTATTTATATTCTTCATTACCTAGCAAATTAAAACTGCAAAAACAGAATTGAAGATGGATTCATAAATCACAAAATGTCCCTTATAAAATGGTAAGGACATCTAGCACTGCAATCTTTTTACTATATATATATATGTACAATAACAACAACTCATAAAACTTAATATTATATATGTATAACAACAACCAAAAAGTGTCAAAATGTTTGTTACCACACAATTACAAACTAATTGTTGTTCATTTCATCAAAATAAATATACATATGTATTTCCCTCGATTTCTAAAGCCGGTAATACGGGCCCAACCCGCGGGATCAACCCGTGAGCCCATTGGGTTTGACGGGTTTTTCCAATCCGCAAAAATGCAGGCCGCATAGGCCCGCGCCGCATAACCCGAGGATTGATACGGGCCAGCATGTAGGTTGGTGGGTTGGCCCGCAAATTTTTTTTTTTTTTTACATATAATAATTTTACAAAAACTTATAAGCTTTTCACTCTTATCTTGGTACCTCCCAATCTAAAAAGAAAAAATCTTAGCCTCTTCTCTTATTCTTTAAACAAAATTATTATATCTTGGTTGCTTGAGGATGAATTTGCGTTTTGTTTATAAACTTTGGCAAATTTGATAACTTTATCTCTTGAATTGTGGGTTATGTTTTTAAAATTTTATAAGAAAAATGATTGATGCTAGGAAAATAAATTTAATGACTCATATATATGTGTATCATATTTTCAATCTTCTTTAAAAAATAAGAATTTTTTTTAAAAAAATGCGGGCCCGTGGCCTAGCCTGCAACCCACACACTGCGGGTTAGAGTTGGCATTTTGCCAACCCGCAAAAGTGCGAGCCGCATAGGCCCTCATCGCATGGCCTACGGGTTGGTGCGGGCCAACCCACGGTTCCCAGCTCTATCGATTTACAAGCTCCAAACGTATAAAACAAAAACATTATTAATATTGCATAACTACTAACAACTAGTTTATGATTTTGGCAAACAAAAAACAATCAAGGGAAAAACACTCCAATAACTAGAATTATGTAAATAAATTGAAAGTATTATAATAATTTCACATTACAAGTTTAACTTAATTCTTCATATAAATTTATATTTAAAAAAAAGCAAACCTGATGAAAGCAGGGGAGAGGGCAACTAATAGTGTTTATGCGCTTTCAAGGTGGAGAGAAGACGTTGGAGGACTTGTGTATGCACGGTGGAGAGGAGGTACATCGGAGGTTGAAAGCAAAGAAAAAGGTGGGAGGTCTACGCCGGAGAGTGGAAGGGGCAAAAGAAGGTGGAGGAGGTGTACTGAAGAAAAGGGAAAAGAAGAGGAAGAAGATTGAGGAAGACGAAGTGTAATGAAGAAAAGGAAATAATGAAAAAGCTTACCCATGGTATAAAAAAGACAAAGTCACGGAAATGAAAGAAAAAAGGGAAGAGAAGTCACGGATGATGGGAAAGATGGAAAATGAGGGATGAGTTTCTGAGAATGAAGAAAAGGGAAGAGAAGTCCCACGCATGTCAAAATTTCTGACATGCCTTTAGGAGTCCCAAAAAAATTTGAGACGCCTAAAATCTTACTTTATGAGTCCCAAAACCATTTGGGAAGCTTAAAGTAAGTCAAATTTTTTTAACTTACTTTTTTGGCGCCAATAGAAATCTTTAGACGCCTCAAATTTTATTTGGGACATCAAAACTATACTTTAGGTGTCCCAATTCAAATTTGGGACACCTAATATTACGTTTTCACTACTTTATTTATAAAAATGTCACCGCTTCTATATTTTAACCACCCTTTTTAAAAAAGAAAGTCTGTAGGGTATCATTGCCAAATGCACTATTATATACCTTTTTGGGAGGTCCCAATTATATGGGAGGTTCTACCCAAGTTTCTGTGGATAGCCGATACTTCTTGTTAATATAAAACATATAACACTTTATATTTTGTATTATCAGTATGTTCATAGATATAGATGAAAAATTTTCTACATAGGTAAGGCTAAAAAAGACGTGAGTTTTCTAATATTTTGAACTGATCACACTTTAATTTTTGGGTGTGACATATCCAATAGCGAACCGATGTGTCAACACACGAAAGGAAACCAACATAATCAGGACATAATTTTCGAACTATACTCCTATTATCTTTTCTCAAACCCCTTGAATATTTTATCAATCATCAATTAATACTTTATACATTATGAATTCATCAGATTAAAGCAAAAACTAATCAATTTTTGCTTCAACTTGAATTGATCTAGATTACATATTGAGACAGGTATTTATTTTTTGCCAAATTTTTTTTTTTAAAAAAGGAACTTATGTAAAGTAACCCTAAACCCTTGAGATATTAAATAACCAAGGTTATGCAACCCAGACCGGATTGGCCGGTCCGGTCCGAAAACCGGAGAACCAGCCTGTAAATCGGTCCGGTCCGGGTTACTATTTTAAAAAAAATTAATTTTTTTTTTTAAAATTTTATACTATAAATTTAAAATTTTCAATTTTTCACCGGTCGCTAAAACAGAATAATTGATTTTTATTCTCAAATGGCTTAGTGAAATAAACCTTACCTTGTCATACAAAAACGCTGGAAACAACATAACACTGACAGTGACGCATGCATATATAAAATTAATTTCTATGATATATCTGCTAGAAGCTGATTTGTCTTGATAATGCCAAAAGGTGAGCAGGATTATTTCTGTACATGAACCCATCTTAAAAGAAAAAGGAGGTCCTATATAGAGCCTACTTTTCTTTTGGTCAAGATTATAGCCCCACTTTAATCTCTTTCTTCGCGGATAATTCCAACATTATAGACTTGAGATTATAAATTAACTAGGCCCCTACTTGCCATGGTTTTTGTCAAGAAAATATCACATATCATTGTTTACAAGAAACAAATCAACCATAAACTTTTATGGTAGAAATGAGGTGAGGACCTAACATTGACATGAGTACTCTACATCATCTCACACTCGCAATTTATAACTAGGATACTTTATATGAAATCATAAAATGGATAACTAAAGTGATTAATGAGCTAATGTGATCTTAATTAACTATGTCACAAATCTCCATCAGTTTTGTTTAATTTTATTCTTAAAATTTATGTTTATGAAGTGCATACACATTGTCATGGACTCGTGGTGTTTGATTTTCGAGAGTAAGCCCAAATCTTATGAAATCTGTTAAAAACCAAGTCAGACAGTGGAGAGTTCATTGCCTGCAATAATTATGTAAACATCACTATCAACTTAATTCATATAAGTTAGGGGAATTACTGTGAAAACTTAAGGAATAGACTTAATTACTTAGAAATCCTAATATTAAGTGAGGTGTTATCATTTCTTACTTTAAAATTTTTTATTTCATGCTCATTAGTTTCAGGAACTTCTTTGTAATTAAATTTTTTTTTTTTAAACTTTGGATTCCCCTAGCCAAAAGTAAGGGATCAATGTCTGCGGATTCTTTTAATTGAAACCCGCATTAATGCTGCATTATATTCGGGATTCTTTTAATTTAAAGTAGTTCTATATACTCTGATAAAAATGTAGTTGGATAAATAAGTAAAATAATTCCAAAAAATACATATTTTATTACATATTTAATTAAGTTGTGTGAGTCATCCAGAGCTTTTAATTAGCAAAAGTAACAGGAATAAAATAATTAGCAGATCAGTAAGCATGATAACCACAGTTGTGTGTGTGTGTGTGTGGCCATAATGGGAACGTTCTGAAAATCTTGTCAACAATTGTTGGGTCTGCTTCTAATTTTTTCCTTCTTATTGAGACAGACCACGACAACTAGTTTTAAACTTTTAATCGTTTAAAAAATCATTAAAATTTAATATAAAAATATAATTGATTTTCTATGTTATTTAATGTATAAAATAGCTACTCCCTGTCTTTAAATATAGAACATCTTCCGGAGCTATTTTTGGTCCAAAATACTGGATATGTTTTAGTCTAAACAAATGTATTTTCTATGTATTTAACGTGGGTTGAGTAACGCATTATGGGAAATCTCTGTTTTTTATTATTAAACATTAAACCCCTCTCTTCGATCATGAATAGAGAACGTGGCGAGGCAGAATTGTTGAAATTGATGATCAGAGGGCCTTAGATATCCCAAATTTTATATTCACATAAAATATATAATATAATTAATTGAGAAATTCAATAAAATGGTGAATATTTAAGATCAAAGGAATTAAATATTACAAATTGAAAGTTGAATCACTAGTACAAAAAAAGGTTTTTAGACCGAAACATTTAGACCGATTATATTGGATAAGGTCTTAAAAATATGACCGGTGGCATTTTTGTAATTATGATGAAATATTAAAACTAGTTATATTTATAACCGGTCTTAAAAATACTTTTAAGACCGGTTGTATTTAAAACCAGTCTTAATAATAATTTTAAGACCGGTTATAATAAAAATCGATTTTAAAATATATACAATTAAAAAATAAATACATGTAATATATTTTCTAGACCGGTTCTAAATATAACCAGTCTAGAAAATATTACCTAAATTAACGAAAATTAAAAAAATAATATGGTTATTATTTTTAAGACCTGTTGTATATAAAAATCGGTCTTAAATATTAAAAATTTAAGACCGGTTATTATTTAATAACCGGTCTTAAAAAGTTTCTATTTTTAAAACCAGTTTTTATTAATAACCAGTCTTAAATATTAATTTTAAGACCGGTTTCTAATTAAAATCAGTCTTAAATATTACTTTTAAGACCGGTTGTTAATTACAACCGATCTTAAAAATGACATGGATTTCAAAACGCGCCTAATTTTAACTCTGAAATTTAAGACTCAAGTATATCAGCAAAACCCCTTCGTTGGTTCGTGGCAGCTCCTCCTTTCCCTTTAACTTCACCGCCGTCAACGAAGATTTACGGTTGAATACATTGCCATAAGTCTATCGTCATTTGTTCCCTCCTATTGGTTTTGTTCTCAACCTCGTTTTTATTGTTAGGTTTGTGTTTCAGTTGCCAGGCGTTCAATTAAATTAATGGTTTCGTTTTTGGATATTTCATTGAATTGTAAGATGACTTGACCTCCATTTTCTTTGTTCGATTCTTGCAGTAAGTCGTCAACCCACTTTTCAGAAGCGTCCATTGCCTCCTAAGAGAGACCTTACTCGAATCATAAAGTGGCCAAAGACTGTTCAAATCCAGAGAAAGAAGAGGATCAACAAGCAAAGGTTGAAGGTACCGTTAATTATTCTAAAGAGTTTTACATAATGCATGTATGTCTGAGGTTAATGTCCTTATGCTTCTGTGGACCTGGGTTTATTTTGGTTGTGTATAAGAAGGGTTCAATTTTGGTTCTGTATTTTTGCATGTTCAATATAGTAAAACTGTGGATAAGGTAGTGCTGATATTGCTTGATATGAACTTTGGTGTTGCTTCTGAGTCTGCCTCCTAATGCATTTATGTTTGTTCAACTTGTTTAAACATGCCTCCTATTTTTGCTTCTGAGTTTGCCTCCTAATGCATTTATGTTCAACTTTGTTCAACTTGTGCTGACATTGCCACCTATTTTTGCATGTATATTCAACTTGTGTATTACAATTAATTATTTGTTCATGTTTGCATAACTTGGGAATTGCTTTTGAACGATGCTTTTGTAGATAGTGACGTGTAGCAAAATTTCCTTAAACCATCACTAGCTATCCTTAAATAGTGTCCTTAAAGTATTTTTAGATAATGAGTCGTCCTAGTGAGGGTACTCCCGATCCAACTAATCCAAATCAAAGCGAGCCTAGCAATGCTCCTAGCCAGGAACACAGTGAGCCACGTAACCGGCCTAGACGAAGGGGCAGGAGAGCCACCTGATTGAGAGACATTCCTCTCAATCGGAATACCAGGGAAAAGATTCCGATTGAGTTTGATAGTTATTGGAAACCAATCGGGTCTATAATACAAGCCGATATAGGAGTTTTGTCGGCCTCCTAGCACGCAACAAACCTAGCATCTTCATAGAGCAGTGGAGAAATGTGGATAAAAATGTAAAGCAACATATTTAGGAAACTATCCAACTCACTTATGACATTCCTGAGAGTGAAGTCTTGTATGACAAGACAATGACGTAATGTGATGAACGCTGGAGGAAGTTTAAGACAAGTCTAGCCAACAATTACGTGCATATCGAGGTGGAAGAAAGTCATCCTCGTCCTAATCCGTGCGATCAGTATTCTTTTATTGACGAATAGACTTGGCAAGAATTTAGACGGCTTCAGACTACTCCAGAAGCATTAGTGAGTTAACTTATTTTGCATTTGATTTGCTTATGAATTATAAATTATCTTTATTAATTTACAATGACTTAATTTTGATTTCTTAGTCGCAGGAAAAAAGGAAAAGGCCCAAGAGAGTGGTAGAAAGAATGATTGCCCCCATATAATGTCTCGTGGGGGTTATGGGAAGGCCAAAAAAGACTTGTTGGTGGCCAAACGGAAGAGATTGGAAGAAGCAGCTCAATCTGATCCTTCTATTCTTCTTTCTCCATCATCTCCGATACGTCGAGAAGAGAAGTGGTTGTTCGCTCACCAAAAGAGGAGCGGGTCTTATACGAGTGAACAATCTCATATAATCGGTGAGAAAATTGTAAGTATTGTTGTTGACTTGTTGTTATTAATTATTTAGTAAACAAATTTCATTACTAACAATTGTTATCTGTGTCTTATAAAAGGAGCTTCAGAAAAAACAAATTGAGGGATCGTTTAGGTTGGATGGGAGGAATGACATCCTGACCGTAGCTACAGGAAAACCTAAGCATCCCGGCCATGTCAAGGGGATTGGAGGAGGGGTAGGCATAAGGGATTACTTTGGAGCACCCCTACGCCATTCCTCATGTAGTATGGTGACTAGGGAGGAGATGGAGCGTATATTGGCCACTGTGAGGGCGGAAGCTAGGGCTAAGGCAGAAGCATCATTTGATGTACGATTTGAAGAAAGGTTCAGCAAGATGAAGGAAGAATGGATGATCATGACAAGCACATGACAAGAAGATACCAGTGCTCCCCAGGCTCATTCCTTAAACCCTAAACAGAGCACTAAAGGGAGTTGCATTGGTCAGTCATCAGAGGGTCTTGGAAAAGAAATTGGTAAGCCTTGTGACTTATTTGTGGAGGATTCTCTGAGACGATTGGTTGCACGGGGGAGCGTGCACAACTTAAGATAAACTGTCCACCACCAAGAAATAAAGGATGATTAAGTTAGAGTGGCAGTTGAAGAGGTGATCGTTGCAGATGCACCTCTCCCTATCCCTATTGATGACTTCAAGGTTGTGGGCGATATTATCAACTCTTTCATCTTGTGGCCAAAAAACCTTATTTCTAATCGAGCTAAGGAATCCCCACCACCTCCACCTCCACCTCCCTCTACTCAAGATGTTTCACGGCCTCCATTGAATGTCATGCAACAAGTGATTCTGATGGCATATGATACATTCTTTGCAACAAGAGATTGGTCTACTGAGTTAGCTGTTGGCAAGTCAGGGGCGCAATGTTATCTTGAAAGGGATGATTTAATGTCCTTGGTAGCTCCTCTACAACAGCTTACGATTTCGATTATCCAGCTCTTTTTTATGTAAGTATCTTCTCAAATTGGAAGTTAATGTTTTACAAATTACGCCGTTAAACTTTGATTTAATGTCCCTGCTTGAATTATTGTAGGTCCATGCATCGTAGGTTGGTTGACTCTGGAAAAACCAATAACTTTGGACTCCTATGCCTAGTTCAACTCTACGACAAAGGGACCACTGCTTTTATCAGACACACATACTTATCGCACAAGCTTAATGAAACCTCAATTGAGTGTTTCTTGGCTCCATATTTGCATGGGTAAGAAACAAATTTATATTTCATAATATATATAATATTTTATATTTGCTTAAAAGTTTTTCCTTTTTTCAGTGATCATTGGCAATTAGCTATTTTGTGCAAGAAAAGTTATTTTGTCATCCTCTTATGCTCCCTCCACCTCAGCAAGGCAACTAGTGAATTGAAGAAGAGCTTGAACGCTTAAGTTTTCTTGCATTATTAATTACCTTTCGTGTGCAAAATTTATGAAATTTGTGTAAAATAAATAACCTTTGTGATTTTGATGATATAGGGCTATGTGGACATTCCAACACGCTGCTTATGGTAGGCCTATGCGTGAGGTAAAAGACCCTATATGGATCTTGCCAAAGGTTAGTTACATATTGGTTTATTTTAAGAATATTTTCAATAATAAGCCATGCTTTAATTTTATACTTGTTTTAATGATATCATATTATTTTTCAAACCCGTAGGCAACCACCGGGGTCCATCTTGTGTGGGTTGTATATTTTGAGGCACATGTATAATATTATTACCCTAGGCACGACAGAACTTACTGAAGAGGTAAGTATATATATATATATATTTCAAAAAAAAATTTACTACTTTTTTTTTTCTAAGTGAAGTTAATGTTTTTTCTGGCTTTAGTGTTTCAGATGTTTGAACTTGTTGACCCCTTTCCAGAAGAAGATATTGAGCACATTCGCAATTGTTGTGCTGAATTCATTTATGAACTTTTACAATAGTGAGTTCTAGTAAAACTGAGAAATTTTTTTTGTATATATTGATGAATTGACATATTGGTTGGTTGCAAATATTATTGGTTGCATGATTTGACATGTTTGTTAGTTTTAACATGGTTTTTGTATATTTTGATGAATTAACTTGTTGCTTGCATGATATGACATGGTTGAATTCATTTATGCGTGTGTATATATATATATATATATATATGATGGTTTTAAACAAAACACTATACTTGAGGATATATGACATGTTACAAGTTCCCAATTCAATGAGAAGGTTAAAGCAAAAGGAAATGGTAAGTGAAAGGTTAAAACAAAATGACATGATAAGTTGAAGCAAACTGAACACCATATGGCACTTAATAAGTATGGCATTGAAGGTAGCAATTATACGATGCATTTTGGTAACTAACCTAATCACACATAATTAAAAAAAATTTAACACTTTTAAGACCGATTATAAAAATAACCGATCTTAAAAGTTATTTTAAGACCGGTTACGATAGAACCGGTCTTAAAATTAAATTTTTAAGACCGGTTTTATGTACAACCAGTCTTAAAATTAAAATTTTTAAAACCAATTATAATTATAACCGATCTTAAAAATGTTATGTAAATTCCCTTACAACAGAGGTCTTTTAAAATCAGTGCTCATGACAACCGGTCTTAAAATTGTTACTTTTAGACTGGTTATTAATATAACCGGTTTTAAAAATAAAACTTTTAAAACCGGTCTTAAAAGTGACATACTTTTAAGGCCTACTGTATCAAGGTCAAATCCAAAACCGATCTAAAAAGTCAATTTTAACTGGTCTAAAAAGCCATTTTTCACTAGTAAATAGTGTTTTAAGTGAAATCGTCTACGAGGCAGTGAGTTTGTTATGTGGTTTTGGAAGACCAAATGATGAGCAAAAATTATGAAATTTTACAATATGAAAATAGATATTTTAAGCTTTAATTTGATAGGTCATACAAATCAATTGAAGCTATGTACAAAAAGATATGAATTTTTGAGGTTAGCCCAAAAAATCTACCAGAATTGACATTCTAAAAATTGAAAATAAAATGTGTTAGAAATTGATTAATGGAATTAAAAAGCCAAGTGTCATGAAGAGAGTAATTATGACAATGGTAAGGTGTACATTACATGAAGGTATGGTGAAGTGCATGATGGTAAGCTAGGGTGAAGAAATGGGTGAACTTGATTGCTTGGTGGAGTAGGAAGTTGGATTTAGTTGGAAAAACATTTGGTTGGTTGGAGAAGAGACGGAACACATTTTTTTAAGCTAATCAAGAGAAGAAAATCTAGTCCAATTCCAATTGAAGTCAATGATAAAGGAGGTATATCATAAAGTGGAGAGGTATGGTGAAAGCATGGAGAGAGGTATGCTACAAGACAAGTGTTGTCATCTCAACCTTATATGAGATCAATGGTTTGGAATCAAGGAAGCATTTTTGTGAAGGCTCTCTCTTCCCTTCCCTTCATGCATTATCGTTCAACATAGAGAGAGAGAGAGAGTTTGGAGAAGTTTTGAAGAGTTAGAGAGAAGAGGAAGAAGAAATCTTAAGGTAAGTGTTGATTCTTAAGTTTTTCTTATAACATTTCCCTAGATCCTTCTCTAAACCTTGTTTTTTCATGAATCTATGATCTTGAAGCCTCATTCTTAGCTCAAGGAGAAGAGAGAGAGGGCGCATATAGAGAGAGAAACCAAGAAGTCTAAGAGGTTACTACATCAAACTCAAATATATACTTGTATGAAGTTGGTTTTGAAGTTTGTTGTTAGTTTGGTTATTTTTGGTTGATTTGAAAAATTAGAAAAGCTATAACCCTAAGGGGTTATGCTACCCAAATTTCTTTAAATCATTGTTAAGAAGTGTTTAAATGAATTAATAAGGGATTAAAAGTGGAAAAGTATAAGTTTTGGAAGCTAAAACACAAAACTACATTTTTTCATTTTTCTTGAAATATTTTGGCTAGCACTGTTTCACAGGGTTGGAGTTGGATTTTCATGAAATAAATGGTTCCATTGGATTCAGTGGGTAAAAATAGGTGGGGTTACAGATGGGCACTTTTTCGGTAGAGTCCAAAGCATAATTACAAAAACGCCACTGAAATCCCTAAATAGGAGCTGTCAAGGGTATTTTTGTAATTTGACACCGAATTTGGTGATTCTAAGCCAGGAAATGGATTCATTGAGCGAAAATATGTTAGGATAGCCCTAGTCAAAATTTTAGAACAATGTGTCATCGGGCCAGGTACGGCGGTGCTAGGCTGGGCCAGAGTCCCGATGGCATTTTGGTAAAGTTTCACCATAGACTAATATAATCACAAAAAACACTATGATAGAGTCTAAAATGATACTTAGATAGGTTATTATCTATTTCTTGTACATTTAATATTTTAGGATCGAATTGGAGGCCAGAAGACACGTTTTACGAGACACATCTAAAAAGGAATCTATAAAGCTTTGAGGTAGGAACATTACCTTCATATATCATGCCATAGTTATATGATTGTGTGGATGTCATTATTGTAAATGTACTTTATTAATCAACATGATTTGGCCAGAGAGGAGTCAGTAGTGCTAGAGGCACTTACGCTGAGTTGGTGAGAACCCAATCGGTGCAGATTAGTGGGGCTAGGCCCTACTCATGTATACATGCAAATGATATGTTTATATTGTTCATTAATTGATGCATACATGGCATATGTCATATTTACTTTTCACATTTTCTATGAATGATAGCATGTTTCTACTGAGATTCTTCGGAATCTCACCCTATTTTAAATAAACATTTTAGCGGGTGCCAATGGTTTGAAAGGCAAGGGCGTAGATGCCGGGAAATAATTGGCACGTGTCTCCAGGTGAGGATAAGATAGTGGTTATGATTAGTTTATGTTTAGATATTTTGAAAAATTCTTTATATATTAAGTTTCCGTTGTATTTTTTGTATTCTATTGACGAATGACATGGAATTGTAAACAGATATTTTTATCAGTATAATTGTATTTTTCTGTATGCCCATTGAATTCCGTCTCTATTACTCTTTAATTATCACAATGAAAACGAGTGTTGACATGGCCATTCAAGAGAAATTATAGAAATTCGGTTCAGTGTAAAACTGGAAGCATATGCCATTTTCTCATGAGATTAAGGAAAGTTAAAACGCGTGAAATAATTACAAGATTGCAAGATACCTAGGATCTTCCCTCAAAGTCCAGTTTATGATATGTCTCAAATTTAACTTTTGAACCCCATCTGTAACATAGGTGGTAAATCAATATTTTCGTATATTTTATCTCATCTTATTTATATATATTTTTTGGGGTGACTTAAGGATATTTTGAATTTATTAGGAAATATTGGATCATTATTAGCGAATTTTAAGAAATAATATAAATCTCAATTAATTGTGATAGTATTGGGTATAAATTGTCAATACTTTAATTGTCTATTTTTTTCCGGTGAAATTTTTAATTGCTTATTTTGTGATGAATTTATATTTCCAAATATATAAAATGATTATCTCATTTGATTCTTATAAGTTAAGGAAAAGCAAATTATTGAATCCTATGATACAGAATTAATCTAAGAAGCTTGAAAAAATATAACAGTTAAATTTTGATGGGTTAATTCAATGACTCGAATCTTGTACTCAAAACTCTCATTTTCTTATAAAAATTAACCTAGCCACCACTTAAATGGACATCCTCTCTTTGGCGGTAGCCACAGGAGAGGCCACATTCATCTCTTTCTTTCTCCAATTTACTCTTCGCATTCACGTACAAACCCCTCGCTCACACCATTGCTCATTCATTATTCATAATGTGGGTGACATGCTTTAAGGAGGTTGAAGAGGAGAATTCCATGGAAGCTTGAGCTAGTTTGGGAGATAATTTGGGAGGAACATAGAAAAAGTTAGAGCCTAGAGCTTGCACTTGAAGATTATAAGGGAGTGACTTTTTTTCACTTTTTTATTCAAGAATTGGGATTATTTAGTTTTAAATAATTTTGAGTTGTATTGATTAAGAACGATCTTTAAACTGTAGACATATTTCTTTTATATTTAATTGGTTTGTGCTTGAGACACTTGTTAGAATTTTTGTTTACAAACCTTTGGATTGTGAATTAAATTATAATTAATTGAGTTTCAATATGTATTTAATTGTCAATTTGGTTTATCCTCTTGATTGTTGATTGAGTTGGTTAATTGTCTAGTTATTTTATTAAACAATTGTAAACATGATTCCCAAAATTAATGTGAAATTAAATGTGATTGGTTTTAATGGGTTAAATTAGCCAGTGCTAACGTCATTACATATTCTCTAGTGGATTAAGTATTATTAAACTTAAGGTTTCTCATGTTTCAATTATGTAATTAAACTTATTAATTCTTCTCATTTATCAATCTCTGTTTGATCTAATTAATTGATTTTGGCTAAGAAAGTTAACATCGATCATGTGAACCTAAATAGAGTTGTCCCCTTCACTGTATTTGAAGAAAATCTTCGTCATCATCTTTTCTTATTTGATTTTCTTAGCTATTAGTTGATTTCTTTTACTCAAAATTTTAATTCCCTTCTATAAAAAAACGACAAAAAATGCATTTGCATTCATCTAGATTAGTCTCAGTCATTTCCATATTGCATTCATTTAGTCCACTGCATTTTAGAAAGTAGTGTCTTTGCATAATAGTTTAGACCCATTCCACTGCATCTTTGATCATCTAAATTGCATCTTAAAGAAAACTCATAGATTGTTTCTTAGAAGAATAATGACTTATGTTGCCACTATATAGCATTTATAGTTGGCCTTAGTTTAATTAACTATTTTAGTGACAAAAGTACCATCAATCACTATAAAAAAATGTCATTTAGTAGTGGTTAAAAAAGTATATTTGTAACGGTTTTAACTGCTACAAACGATATTAGTAGCAGTTTACAAAACCGCTATAAAATCTACTGTTGCAAACGTTTTTGTAATGGTTATAAATAACTGCTACTCAAGTAACGAACCCACTACTACATTTGTAGCAATTTCTTACAACCGCTACAATATTTAAATGTTATAACTCATCTTCTGTCTAAATTGTAAAACCACTACAAATGTTACCGCTACAATTTTGCGTGGCAGGAAATCAAAAAATGAAAATTTCCTCCACGTTTAAACCATTGCAAAATTGAAATGTAAATTTTAAAAAAATGGCGCCAAAACATAGTAGCGGTTGGATAACCGCTACTAATATCAAATGAAATTTTAAATATGGCGCCAATAATTTATTTCCATTTTGTTTTTAAATTTGTAGCAGTTTTATTTCTTAAAACCGCTACAAATATTTTGTAAAATTAAAAAAATACAATATTATTTGTCTCTATTTTTATAATATGGGATTGAATAGTTTATTATCTAAGTAGTTTAGCTTATAGTAATTATTATTTAAAAATAATGATTCAATTAAATTAGATAAGTATAAAATTTATATTGGTAATATTATGAAGGATATGTAGGTAATAAGAAATTATTATGTTGTCTGCTACAATGTGGTTATCATTATGTAAAGAAAATAGAAAACAGTGAGGAAATGTCCTTCGATATCTGAAAAAAATAGTGAGAATAATTATTATACGAGGGGAAAAAATAGTGAAATGAAAAAATAAAAAAACTTTGTACCATATTTCATCACTTTGTTCGGCTTCTCAGCAACTCTTAGGAAAATAATTGTAAATAAGAGAAAACGAAAGAGAGGTAGGGTTGAAAGAAATGGGGGAGTGTTTGAAATGAGGTGTATGTGGGGTATTTATAGGGATTCGTGTAGCATTTGTAATGATTAGGGTGATAGGTTTTATAGCGGTTATTGTTTGTTATTTGTAGCGGTTTGTACTTTTGTAGTAGTTATTGTGTGATTTTGTGAACCACTACAAATAATGTTCCCAATTTTTTTTTAAAAAAAAATACATCAAGGGTTACAAAAACAAAAGCATAATTTATTTCATCATTCTTCCTTATCATCCCTACAAAACTTGAGTGAAGAAATTGTTGTTGTGGTATTATTTTGTAAAAAAATTAATTTAAATGATGTAAACTTAAAAAAACGCACCGAAGGAAAGGTAAATTATCATCGCCTTCAAGGAAGAAGTTTTCGAAGTTGGAAGGCTGAAATGGCTCACTCTTGTAGGCAATGTGGAAGAGACAATTCCTCCTGTTCCTCCAGTCATCACCCATCTTTATCAGCGTGTACCTCTTCTGATTGTCCCAAACAGTAAACCTAAGTTGTAACACATTTGAATAAAAAATAATTAAATACGACTAATTACAAATGATACAATTATTAAATATTAACTAAATACAATTAATTAAAAAATATAAAATATAATTAAATACTATTAATTACCTTCACCGCCTCGTCCCACGCCATGTCCTTCGGTCCCTTGGGAACGTTCCTCTACATCCTAAAGTGAAGTGGGAACCGCATCCAATTCGAGCCTAGCTTTTTCAAGAAACAGTTGAACAAGTAACCCCCATTGCCAATAGGATGGTCCGTGGCTTCATTCTACAGAACTACAACTTGTAGTGTTCGGTCCAAGCTACTCGACTTGCTACATCTAGCCTCCTCGTGGACATGTTCCCCTAATCATCTGCACAATTTACCATATACATTAGATAAATTTAAATTCACATTTAACAGGTTGAAGTTAATATTTAATTTATTAAATAAAAAATATATATTTACCTTGGACCTGCAACTCAAACCCAGTTGATCGGGAAGACGACGGTCATGGGTTGTTCTGGTCCCGTGCGTCCTCCTCATCCAGGAACGCTCCATATCACTGAGCAGAGTCAGGATCTAGAACTCCTTATTCTCCTCGTAGTCTCTGACACTAAGCTAACCTCCCTCTCCTTGAACAACGTCAGCAACCTGGGTTCTGGTGGCTTTGGATTGTAGTAGCTGTCCGTTATCAGCCACCAATGACTCATGAGTATTATATCCTGGAACTGCCAAGGTCTTGGGGAGGCCTTGGTAGTCAAAAACCATAAAGAAGAGGTTTGGAAAGCTAAACCTCAGATCGTCTTCTTCATGGAGACAAAGAAGCAGAATAAGTATCTAGAGAGAATTCGCCAAAGTTGTGGTTTTGATAAGTGCTGGTATGTTCCTTCGGTGGGTAGAGCAGGCAGCCTAGATCTCTAGTGGTTGACTGAGGTAAGGGTCAATATTATTCATAGCTCAAAGAATATAATTCATACAAAGTTGAGTATAGAGGGTGGGAATTTTCCTGTGTATATCTCTTTTATTTATGGCCCTCCAAGAGAAAGTGATTGCATGAGAGTATGGAATCAAATTCAGGTATTGCTAGATCAATGTCTTCTTCATGGTTGTGTGTAGGAGATTTCAACGATAAATGAAAAGATAGGAGGAAATCCTCATACTTTGAGACGGGTCTTACATTTCCTACAGTTTGTCTCAGATTGTGAGCTTGTGGAGATTGAGGCTAAAGGATCGCGCTTTACATGGTGCAATCAACGCGTTGGGGATGATCATGTCAAAGAACGTCTTAACCGGGCTATGGTAATTTGGAGTTCAAAGAGACTTTCCTGAAGGCTCTGGTATTCCATTTAGAGCCTGTTGCATCAGATCAACATATTCTTCTCATCAATCTATGCTTTAACAGTTCAAAGTCACCTTGGGTCTTCAAGTTTGAAGCTATATGGGCCACTCATCCAGATTTTAAAAATAGGGTTAATATAAATTTTGGTCCCTGAAGTTTGATCCAATTTTGGTTTTGGTCTCTCAAGTTTGAAATTGGTGGTTTTGGTCCCTGAAGTTTTACCCAATTTTGGTTTTAGTCCCTCAAGTTTGAAATCGGTGGTTTTGGTCCCTGAAGTTTCATCCAATTTTGGTTTTGGTCCCTCAAGTTTGAAAAGGACTTGGGTTTTTTTCCGGGTCGGGTTTCAAAAACGGGTCGCCAAGTCCTTTTCAAATTTAAGGGACTAAAACCAAAATCAGGTGAAACTTCAGGGAGCAAAACCACTGATTTCAAACTTGAGGGACTAAAACCAAAATTGGGTGAAACTTCAGAGACCAAAATCACCAATTTCAAACTTGAGGGACCAAAACCAAAATTGGATCAAACTTCAGGGACCAAAAGTTATATTAACCCTTAAAAATATTATTCAAGGTTGTTGGAATTCTGAGATTGGTAACTCTTCTAATGGTTCTATTGCTTTCACTAACTGCCTTAATCACTGCAGAAGGGAGTTAATCAAATGGAGCAGAAAGGCTTTTCCAAATAACAAGAGTGTCATCTCTGATTTAATTAAGAAAATTGAAGTCTTGAAAGCTGAAATTTATACAGAGGTTTCAAAGTAGAATATTGAAGCTCTAAAGCTAGAATTGGAGTAAGTCTGGAAGAGGGAGGAAGTATATTGGTGGCAGAGAGCAAGAACTGACTGGTTGAAAGTAGGGGATTTAAATACTAAGTTCTTCCATCGAACCGCCATCATGCGCCGCCAACAGAACCTAGTTATAAAACTCAAAGACCTTGACAGAAATTGGGTAGATCAAGAAGATGGTGTGGCAAATTTAATCTCTGATTTGTATTCTTCCCTATTTCAGAGTAATGCTAGCAACTACTTAGGTTCTATGCTCTACTATGTCCAGCCAAACATAACAGAGCAACAAAATCAGTGGCTTGTCCTCCCTATGACTGAAGCTGAAATCCGTGAGGCAACATTCCAACTTGGAGCTTTTAAGGCACCTGGGCCAGATGGATTCAATGGGCATTTCTATCAAAGTTCCTAGGATGAGGTACGATTTTCCCTTGTTAGAATGGTTCAGGAATTTTTTGCCAATGATGGGTTGATGAATGTATTAAATGAAACTAATATGATTCTTATACCCAAGATTGACCACCCCGAGTCTATTAATCACTATCGACTGTTTGGGGTGTGTATTGGATGACTGTATCTCAAAGCAGCAGAGGGCATTTATTCCTAACCGTCTTATACAAGACAACAACATCATTGTCCATGAGGTATTCCATTATCTCAAGAACAAAAGATCAGGTAACAAATTTGAATTAGCTCTAAAAATGGATATGACAAAGCCTATGACAAATTGGAATGGAATTTCTTAGAGGGCTTGTTGTTGAAACTAAACTTTAGTAACAAGTAGGTGAATAGGATTATGAAGTGTGTTACTAGTGTTACCTTTAATGTGCAGCTATCTGGCAAGACTATTGCTCATATAACTCCTCAGCGAGGCCTTAGACAAGGAGACCCATTATCGCCATATCTCTTTATTCTTGCCTCAAAAGCTCTGTCCTCTATGTTGTCCTTCCATGAGAATCATGGCAACTTGGTCAGGATTCGACTTGCAAGGGGTAGTCCCATGCTAACACATTGCATGTTTGCTGATGACACCATTGTTTTCTTAAATGCAAATGTGTCCAATTGTAGTTTATTTATGACAATCTTGCAGGATTATTGCAACGCTTCTGGTCAACTGATTAATTATGATAAATCTAATATTTTCTTCTCAGAAAATACCCCAAATAATAGGCGTGATGAAGTAATTGCTTGCCTCAATGTTGTTGAAGTGGAAGACGTTGGTAAGTATCTTGGTTTACCAATCTTATGGCGAAATTCAAAGCATAGGGCCCTTACATATGTTCGTGATAAAATGGGGAGAAAAATTTAGGGTTGGCAGAGGAAGTGTCTATCTTTTGCTGGCAAGTAAATTATGATCAAGGCAGTGGTAAGTGCTATTCCCATCTACTCAATGTTGTGTTTTAAATTCCTAAAGAAGACTTGTATGATGCTTGACAGCTTGGTGCCTAATTTCTTTTGGGGTAATTCTAGTAGCCATAGTACTATACATTGGTCTACCTAGAAATCTATAGTTCGAGAAAAAAAAGATGGCGGCATGGGGTTCAAAGATTGTATGGGTTTCAATAAATTAGTCTCTTCTCTTTTTACGCCAATCAATAAATTCGAACTAAACACTTGTGATTTCATATATGTTTCAGTGCCATTCTAAATTCCATCAACTTTGCAAGAATAACCATTTACAATATAAGCACAGATTAATTGATTTGTATCACTCATATTATATATCTACTGAAGACTCCCTTTTCGCTTACGCACTTTTATGTCTTTGTAGTAGACGATTCTTTTCTAAACACCTTCTAAATGGGATTTGAACTAATGAAGAACAGTACTCCCCATGGTCATAAAATAAGAATCTTACATCACTTCTGAATAAAGACGCTGATTTAATACCCACACGGTACCTTAATTAGCTTAATTATATGAATATCATGTTGGCCTCAAGACCACTATTTATTAACACTAAATGGCAAAAATTAGTAGCAATATACAGCAAGGTTATTATGGTGAGAAGAGTCCAAGAGTTGTTTCATCAATTTCAAGGAACTGGCTAACCCACTCCAGATTCAATGGGCCTTCCTCTACGGAAAAATCAACGAAGCCGTCCACATCAAAACTACTGTGTTTGGATGATGAGTCTTCTTCAGCTTCCTCAGTGAAAATATCTTCTCTGAGTTTCTTAGCTTCTTCTTCTTCTTGTTGAGGAATCTTGTGTTCTACGACGACCACCTTTTGTTGGTTCTCTTGTATTATTGTTGAACTCCCACTTGAGTGCTTCTCCTCGTGCTTTATCTTCTTACTCAAATGAGAATTCCAGTAGTTCTTTATCTCATTATCTGTTCTGCCCGGCAGTCTCCCAGCAATTAAAGACCACCTGCAAAATTTAAAATTGAATATAGGATATGAAAAGGCCATGAGGTTGGTTTCATTTGAAAGCTTGAAGTTGTAACAACAGCAGCAGGAGCCAAGTCTTATCCCACTAAGTGAATCGCACAACACCATTATGATATTTCAAAAACCAGATCTTTAGATCAATTATATATAAACCAATAGATCCTATTCTATAACCTCATTGAGTGTTTGCTTCGATCTTCTTCTACCGTTTTTTAGAGGACTCATGCTACTTTATCAACTCTTCTCATCAGTGCATCCAATAACCTTCTTTGAATGTATACAAACCACCTTAGAGGATTTTACACCATTTTCTCCTGAATATGTGCCACTCCAACTCGCTCATGAATATGATCATTACGAATCTTATCTTTTCTTGTATAATCACACATACATCTCAGCCTCTTCATTTCAGCTACTCCCACTTTATGTTCATGTTGTCCCTTTAAAGTCTAACATTCACTATCATATAGCACTGATGGTTTTATAGCAGTACGATAAAACTTCCCTTTTTAACTTATTAGATACTTTCTAATCACATATAACTCCAATAACAATGTAATTTACACTGACCTGTTTCCAAGGAGTTTATGAAGCCGAAGAATCAAATCCTCTTCCTGGTCTGATATGTTCCCCCTCTTGATGTTGGGTCTGAGATAGTTCAACCATCTCAACCTACAACTCTTACCACAGCGATTAAGACCTACATAAACCAAGAACTACTTCAATTTTAAATTCTGTTCATAGTTTTGTTGTAATAACTATAAGCCAGAACATATATGAAATACCTGCTTTGGATGCAATGGACTTCCACCTTTTTGCCCCATGAACTGCAATAGCATCAGCTAGTTTCCTATCTTCTTCTGGTGTCCATGCTGCTTTACTAAGAGGCACATTTCTCATGGCTTCAACTGGCTTCACTTTCCTATTAATACAATTATCACTCTCTGAAGCCATTTCGTTTTCCTGACTCCTAGCTTAGCTTTTTAGAAGATATGAGAGAGAGAGAGAGAGAGGGAGAGAGCTTTGGAGAAGTCTTAGCTTGCTGTGAGAGTTTGTGTGAAGGGTAAAACTACAGAGAAGACTGAAAATTTTCAATTGGAAAAGACGTTGGCTTCTTCTAGTTATATATATGCAATGTGCTTGAAAAAGAGGGAGAGTAAGTGACACTTGTGATGAGTGTGAAGAGAAGAGTCATGGAATTGATGATTGAGCCATAGAGTCCTACAAAGTCTCTCTTCTTTCTTTTTAATTAGCTTTTTTAAATGTAATGCTACAATGAGGCTGCCATATTCTAAAAGTAAAGTGCCAATGTGGGAGTGATTATGACCTTAATTCAAAAATTGAAGTTTTTCTCCCTCCCAAGAAGATGCCAGTTGCGTATGTAAGAGGATCTATTATAAAGAAACTTTTTATCGACATGATTGTTAAGAAACTTACAAAAACTCTCCATAACATGTTGGGTTTAATTAAAATCAACTAGAGTAATTCACATTTCAATGAGTTTATTGTATTAATCGAATAGACGTAAATTAATTGTTATTGGTTGGTTGCTCAATAAAGCACTCAAAAGTCTCTCTTACATTCGTCTATATGGGTGTGTGTGACATGTGAGTAATAGTATTGCAAGTGAAAAGCGAAATTAGGTGAAATAGCTTTTTTTTCTTTTTTTGGTACAAGGTGAAATAGCTTTTGTCATCTAGTTCATATAGTAAGCCTGTGGGAATCTCTCGTGATTTACATTTTTTCCCGAGGGCGGCTAAAGTATCATAATTAGAATGAATCATTGAGTGTACATACATCTAATATTGCATTAAGTTTGAAACTTTAATCAAATAAAAGAGAATATACTTTTCATAAAAGATTTTATAAGTAGTAGGAGAATATCTTGTAGAGTTGTAGTGACTAGTGAGTGAAGGCATTATAAAAAAAACTGTAGTTTAGTAACGGTTAAAAGTGTATTTGTAGAAGTTTTAGCCGCTACAAAACATAATTAGTAGTGGTTCAGGAAACCGCTACTAAATCCACTATTACAAGCGTATTTTAACCGTTACTCAAGTGACAAAACCGTTACTATATTTCTAGCGGTTCATTAGCACCGCTACAACATTCTCAATCAAGGCAATTTTTTTTTTTGGTATTTTGTAGTGGTTATATAACCACTACAAATGGCAAACTATGAATTTTGGATGGCAAGAAATGAAAATGAAAATTTGGTTTATTTTTTGTATCAGTTAAAAAACCACTACTAAATTGAATTTAAAAAAGGCGACAAATATTAGTAACGGTTACATAACCACTACTAGTTTCAATATAAATTCAAATTTTGCGCCAAAAATTTAATTTGTCTTTTAAAAAGACTCCTATATTAGTAGCGGTTATATAACCGCTACAAATGTCAGTAAAATTGAAAAAAAAAAAATACAATTATTTGTTTTCGTTTTTTTAATATTAAATTAAATAATTTATTATTCTAGTAGTTTAGCTAATTTAATTATTTTATTATTCATTAGTTTAAGTCATTTATAATTTAAAAGGAATTATTTAATTAAATTAGATAAGTTTGAATATTGTATTGATAATATTATTGGAGATACATAAGTAATAAGGAACCATTATGTTGTCTGCTACAATGTGATTATGTTTATGTAAGGAAAATAGGAAGCAATGAGAAAATGTTCTTAACTATATGAAAAAAAATAGTGACAATAAATATTATGCGAACTAAAAAAGTATTGAAATAAAAAATTTAAAAATTTATTATCATATTTGATCACCTTGTTAAGCTCCTCAGCTCATAGAAAAAAAAAGTGAAAATGAGAGAAAATGAAATAGAGATAAGATGAAAAGAAATGGGAGTGTGTTTGAAATGAGATGTGGTTGGGGTATTTACAGGGATCTGCATGGAACTGGTAGCGGTTTGTGTCATGGTTTTGTAGCGGTTTTAGGTTGTAGCGATTATTATATGTTTTTGTAACCGCACAAATATTTTATTAATTTTTTTTAAAATATTTTTTTAAAAAAATAAAAACATAATTTTTTTTTAAAACAAAAATATAATTTTTTTGATAAGTTATCCTCACCATTCCTACAGAAATTGTGTAGAAAAATTGTTGGCGATGTATTCTTTTGTTAAAAAAAATTTAACAAAATTGTTGGCGATGTATTTTTTTGATAAGTTATCCTCACCATTCCTACAGAAATTGTGTAGAAAAATTGTTGGCGATGTATTCTTTTGTTAAAAAAAATTTAATTAATATGATGTGAATTTAAAAAACGTACCGAACTACAGGTAAATTGTGATCGCCTCCAAGGAAGAATTTTTCAAAATTGGCAAGCTGAAACGACTCACTCTCATAGGCGATGTTATCATCATCACCCATGTCTTAAAGGTCTCGAGGCTTTACATGAACAACCATGTGTCAATCCCTATATCTCTTGTCCTCAACAAAATAACCTGGTGTGCCTCTGAGGTAAGAATATACTGCTCGTCATCTTGAGAATGACCAGTGTGAATTGGTCGCGAGAAATTTATCTATGTGATGCCTTAGTTGTCAATTGTAAGTCCCCTGGAAGTAATAGTATTTCCCAACAAACACTTGAATAGTGTAATGGTGAAACTGCCTTAGTAATTAAGTTCCACGACATCAAGAAGCTTTCCATAATAAGGGACGCTTCTGAACTGCATGTTTGTGTCACTGCTACTCGCATAACTCCTTGTCCCAAAGGTGTCATAAACACCCAAATTTTGAGTTTGCAATCCTTAATCTTGCGAAACCGTGCAAAACTTGAAACCATATATTGACATTGTAAGCATCCGCTCCTGCCATTTTATAAAACAATTACTTATTATTATTTTTCATAATAAAGTTGGTTTTATAAACAATATAATAATGAAATCACTTACACTGGTCGCCTTGCCTGCTGAGTGGTCGGAGTTCCGTCATGGTGTCTATGTGTGATAGCGAACAACTTCTCGTAATTCATCTGACGGTTCGCCTACTCTGCCTTCCTCTCCTAAAACAATTACAAAATTAAATTAGTATCAAAACAAAATACTAGATTTATAATATGAAATAACCAACTAAAAGTAATTGATATTGTGAAAAGTTACCAACTCGATGTAAGTTACAGCAAAGGTTTTCGCTCCTGCTGTGTGGTGGATTGTCTGCTGCTCACGGCACCTCGTGTTCCTCTGAGAAAGTGCCTAGAAAGAAAACAATATTAAAAGTATTAAAAAAATATAAAACATTTATAATTAATAAAATCATAACATTAATTAAATTTAAATTTAAATTATAATTTAATAATTATAAATTAAAAAATTATATTTAATTAATTAATATTTTATAATTCATATTAATATTTATATAATCTAATTTTTTATGTAGTTAATATTTATATAAAAAATTAAATAGTTATATTTAATTTTTTATATAATCTAATATAAATGTAATAATCAAAATAATCTAATAGATACATTACATGCTCCTCGGTGCTCCTCCTAAATTGGAAGAAACTCGTCTAGTCATTCGGCGGGACGTTATCCGGGACGTTCTTGATCAACTGCCACAGAGGAATCGTCCCATCCTTATCTATACTGTGGAAGAGACTATTCCTCCTATTCCTCCATCCGTTGCCCATCTTCATCAGCGTATACTTCTTTCGGTTGTCCTGAACAGCAAATTTAAGCTGTAACACTATTGAAAAAAATATTTAAATATGATTAATTACAAATAAGAAAATTAAAAAATATTAATTAAATAGAATTAAATATTATTAATTACCTGCACTACCTCGTCCCACGCCAGGTCTTTCGGCCTCTTCGGAACGTCCCTCCAGTCCTGAAGTGAAGGGGGAACCGCATACAATTGGAGCCCATCTCATTCAAGAAGCGGTTGAACAGGTGACCTCCATTATCGATGGGCTGGTCTGAGGCCTCATTCCACAGAACTACAACTCATAGTGTCTTGTCCAAGCTGTTCAGACCGGTTATGTCCAGCCTCCTCGTGGATACGTCCCCCTACTCATCTACACAATTTACTGCACGTTAGATAAATTATAATTCAAATTTAACATTTCGAATTTAAATATATAATTTATTAAATAAAAATATATATTTACCTTGGACCTGTATCTCAAACCTAGTAGACTAAGAAGACGACCATCGTGGGTTGTTCTGGTTCTGCACCTCCTCCTCATTTAAGATCTGCTCCATGTCTCTCATCGAAATTGGGATGTCGAAGTCCTCATTTG